>CAJFCW020000001.1:1461263-2922527 GCA_904066225.2 Bursaphelenchus okinawaensis | reverse complement strand
TACTTTTTTTTCATGTTGTTTAGTGTCATTTAGTACTATTGAAGTACAAAATGCAACAGAACTAACGATCAGAAAAAAGCAACGAAACCAACGAACCCAACGAAACCAACAATATCAACAAAATACAGCTAAAATGCTACAGTTTAGCAACAGTTGTACTTTTTTTATGTTATTTAGTGTCATTTAGTACTATTGAAGTACAAAATGCAACAGAAATAACGATCAGAAAAAAAAGCAACGAAACCAACGAACCCAACGAAACCAACAATATCAACAAAATACAGCTAAAATGCTACAGCTTAGCAACACTTGTACTTTTTTTATGTTATCTAGTGTCATTTAGTGCTATTGAAGTACAAAATGCGACAGAAATAACGATCACAAAAAAAGCAACAAAACCAACGAACCCAACGAAACCAACAATATCAACAAAATACAGCTAAAATGCTATAGTTTAGCAACAGTTGTACTTTTTTTATGTTATCTAGTGTCATTTAGTTCTATTGAAGTACAAAATGCGACAGAACTAACGATCAGAAAAAAGCAACGAAACCAACGAACCCAACGAAACCAACAATATTAACAAAATACAGCTAAAATGCTATAGTTTAGCAACAGTTGTACTTTTTTATGTTATTTAGTGCCATTTAGTACTATTGAAGTACAAAATGCAACAGAACTAACGATCAGAAAAAAAGCAACGAAACCAACGAACCCAACGAAACCAACAATATCAACAAAATACAGCTAAAATGCTATAGTTTAGCAACAGTTGTACTTTTTTTATGTTATTTAGTGTCATTTAGTACTATTGAAGTACAAAATGCAACAGAACTAACGATCAGAAAAAAAGCAACGAAACCAACGAACCCAACGAACCCAACGAAACCAACAATATCAACAAAATACAGCTAAAATGCTATAGTTTAGCAACAGTTGTACTTTTTTTATGTTATTTAGTGTCATTTAGTGCTATTGAAGTACAAAATGCAACAGAACTAACGATCAGAAAAAAAGCAACGAAACCAACGAACCCAACGAAACCAACAATATCAACAAAATACAGCTAAAATGCTATAGTTTAGCAACAGTTGTACTTTTTTCATGTTGTTTAGTGTCATTTAGTACTATTAAAGTACAAAATGTAACAGAACTAACGACCAGAACAAAAGCAACGGAACCAACGAACCCAACAAAACCAAGAATATCAACAAAATACAGCTAAAATGCTATAGTTTAGCAACAGTTGTACTTTTTCATTGTTATTTAGTGTCATTTAGTACTATTGAAGTACAAAATGTAACAGAACTAACGATCAGAAAAAAAAGCAACGAAACCAACGAACCCAACGAAACCAACAATATCAACAAAATACAGCTAAAATGCTACAGCTTAGCAACACTTGTATTTTTTTATGTTATCTAGTGTCATTTAGTGCTATTGAAGTACAAAATGCGACAGAAATAACGATCACAAAAAAAAGCAACAAAACCAACGAACCCAACGAAACCAACAATATCAACAAAATACAGCTAAAATGCTACAGCTTAGCAACACTTGTACTTTTTTTTATGTTATCTAGTGTCATTTAGTTCTATTGAAGTACATAATGCGACAGAACTAACGATCAGAAAAAAAGCAACGAAACCAACGAACCCAACGAACCCAACGAAACCAACAATATAAACAAAATACAGCTAAAATGCTATAGTTTAGCAACACTTGTCTTTTTTTATGTTATCTAGTGTCATTTAGTACTATTGAAGTACAAAATGCAACAGAACTAACGATCAGAAAAAAGCAACGAAACCAACGAACCCAACGAAACCAACATGATCAACAAAATACAGCTAAAATGCTACAGCTTAGCAACACTTGTACTTTTTTTATGTTATCTAGTGTCATTTAGTACTATTGAAGTACAAAATGCAACAGAACTAACCATCAGAAAAAAAGCAACGAAACCAACGAACCCAACGAAACCAACAATATCAACAATATAAACAAAATACAGCTAAAATGCTATAGTTTAGCAACACTTGTTTTTTTTTATGTTATCTAGTGTCATTTAGTACTATTGAAGTACATAATGCGACAGAACTAACGATCAGAAAAAAAGCAACGAAACCAACGAACCCAACGAAACCAACAATATAAACAAAATACAGCTAAAATGCTATAGTTTAGCAACACTTGTCCTTTTTTTATGTTATCTAGTGTCATTTAGTACTATTGAAGTACAAAATGCGACAGAACTAACGATCAGAAAAAAAGCAACGAAACCAACGAACCCAACGAACCCAACGAAACCAACAATATAAACAAAATACAGCTAAAATGCTATAGTTTAGCAACACTTGTCTTTTTTTTATGTTATCTAGTGTCATTTAGTACTATTGAAGTACAAAATGCAACAGAACTAACGATCAGAAAAAAAGCAACGAAACCAACGAACCCAACGAAACCAACATGATCAACAAAATACAGCTAAAATGCTACAGCTTAGCAACACTTGTACTTTTTTTATGTTATCTAGTGTCATTTAGTTCTATTGAAGTACATAATGGGACAGAACTAACGATCAGAAAAAAAGCAACAAAACCAACGAACCCAACGAACCCAACGAAACCAACAATATCAACAAAATACAGCTAAAATGCTACAGCTTAGCAACACTTGTACTTTTTTTTATGTTATCTAGTGTCATTTAGTTCTATTGAAGTACAAAATGCGACAGAAATAACGATCACAAAAAAAGCAACAAAACCAACGAACCCAACGAAACCAACAATATCAACAAAATACAGCTAAAATGCTATAGTTTAGCAACAGTTGTACTTTTTTTTATGTTATTTAGTGTCATTTAGTGCTATTATAGTACAAAATGCAACAGAACTAACGATCAGAAAAAAAGCAACGAAACCAACGAACCCAACGAACCCAACGAAACCAACAATATCAACAAAATACAGCTAAAATGCTACAGCTTAGCAACACTTGTACTTTTTTTATGTTATCTAGTGTCATTTAGTTCTATTGAAGTACATAATGCGACAGAACTAACGATCAGAAAAAAAGCAACGAAACCAACGAACCCAACGAACCCAACGAAACCAACAATATCAACAAAATACAGCTAAAATGCTACAGCTTAGCAACACTTGTACTTTTTTTATGTTATCTAGTGTCATTTAGTGCTATTGAAGTACAAAATGCAACAGAACTAACCATCAGAAAAAAAGCAACGAAACCAACGAACCCAACGAAACCAACAATATTAACAAAATACAGCTAAAATGCTATAGTTTAGCAACAGTTGTACTTTTTTTTATGTTATTTAGTGCCATTTAGTACTATTGAAGTACAAAATGCAACAGAACTAACCATCAGAAAAAAAAGCAACGAAACCAACGAACCCAACGAAACCAACAATATCAACAAAATACAGCTAAAATGCTATAGTTTAGCAACAGTTGTACTTTTTTTATGTTATTTAGTGTCATTTAGTGCTATTATAGTACAAAATGCAACAGAACTAACGATCAGAAAAAAAGCAACGAAACCAACGAACCCAACGAACCCAACGAAACCAACAATATCAACAAAATACAGCTAAAATGCTACAGCTTAGCAACACTTGTACTTTTTTTATGTTATCTAGTGTCATTTAGTTCTATTGAAGTACATAATGCAACAGAACTAACGATCAGAAAAAAAAGCAACGAAACCAACGAACCCAACGAAACCAACAATATCAACAAAATACAGCTAAAATGCTATAGTTTAGCAACAGTTGTACTTTTTTCATGTTGTTTAGTGTCATTTAGTACTATTAAAGTACAAAATGTAACAGAACTAACGACCAGAACAAAAGCAACGGAACCAACGAACCCAACAAAACCAAGAATATCAACAAAATACAGCTGAAATGCTATGGTTTAGCAACAGTTGTACTTTTTTCCTTGTTATTTAGTGTCATTTCGTACTATTGAAGTACAAAATGTAACAGAACTAACGATCAGAAAAAAAGCAACGAAACCAACGAACCCAACGAAACCAACAATATCAACAAAATACAGCTAAAATGCTACAGCTTAGCAACACTTGTACTTTTTTATGTTATTTAGTGCCATTTAGTACTATTGAAGTACAAAATGCGACAGAAATAACGATCACAAAAAAAAGCAACAAAACCAACGAACCCAACGAAACCAACAATATCAACAAAATACAGCTAAAATGCTATAGTTTAGCAACAGTTGTACTTTTTTTATGTTATTTAGTGCCATTTAGTACTATTGAAGTACAAAATGCAACAGAACTAACCATCAGAAAAAAAGCAACGAAACCAACGAACCCAACGAAACCAACAATATTAACAAAATACAGCTAAAATGCTATAGTTTAGCAACAGTTGTACTTTTTTTATGTTATTTAGTGCCATTTAGTACTATTGAAGTACAAAATGCAACAGAACTAACCATCAGAAAAAAGCAACGAAACCAACGAACCCAACGAAACCAACAATATCAACAAAATACAGCTAAAATGCTATAGTTTAGCAACAGTTGTACTTTTTTTATGTTATTTAGTGTCATTTAGTGCTATTATAGTACAAAATGCAACAGAACTAACGATCAGAAAAAAAGCAACGAAACCAACGAACCCAACGAACCCAACGAAACCAACAATATCAACAAAATACAGCTAAAATGCTACAGCTTAGCAACACTTGTACTTTTTTTATGTTATCTAGTGTCATTTAGTTCTATTGAAGTACATAATGCAACAGAACTAACGATCAGAAAAAAAGCAACGAAACCAACGAACCCAACGAAACCAACAATATCAACAAAATACAGCTAAAATGCTATAGTTTAGCAACAGTTGTACTTTTTTCATGTTGTTTAGTGTCATTTAGTACTATTAAAGTACAAAATGTAACAGAACTAACGACCAGAACAAAAGCAACGGAACCAACGAACCCAACAAAACCAAGAATATCAACAAAATACAGCTGAAATGCTATGGTTTAGCAACAGTTGTACTTTTTCCTTGTTATTTAGTGTCATTTCGTACTATTGAAGTACAAAATGTAACAGAACTAACGATCAGAAAAAAAAGCAACGAAACCAACGAACCCAACGAAACCAACAATATCAACAAAATACAGCTAAAATGCTACAGCTTAGCAACACTTGTACTTTTTTTTATGTTATCTAGTGTCATTTAGTGCTATTGAAGTACAAAATGCGACAGAAATAACGATCACAAAAAAAGCAACAAAACCAACGAACCCAACGAAACCAACAATATCAACAAAATACAGCTAAAATGCTATAGTTTAGCAACAGTTGTACTTTTTTTATGTTATTTAGTGCCATTTAGTACTATTGAAGTACAAAATGCAACAGAACTAACCATCAGAAAAAAAGCAACGAAACCAACGAACCCAACGAAACCAACAATATTAACAAAATACAGCTAAAATGCTATAGTTTAGCAACAGTTGTACTTTTTTTTATGTTATTTAGTGCCATTTAGTACTATTGAAGTACAAAATGCAACAGAACTAACCATCAGAAAAAAAGCAACGAAACCAACGAACCCAACGAAACCAACAATATCAACAAAATACAGCTAAAATGCTATAGTTTAGCAACAGTTGTACTTTTTTATGTTATTTAGTGTCATTTAGTGCTATTATAGTACAAAATGCAACAGAACTAACGATCAGAAAAAAGCAACGAAACCAACGAACCCAACGAACCCAACGAAACCAACAATATCAACAAAATACAGCTAAAATGCTACAGCTTAGCAACACTTGTACTTTTTTTATGTTATCTAGTGTCATTTAGTTCTATTGAAGTACATAATGCAACAGAACTAACGATCAGAAAAAAAGCAACGAAACCAACGAACCCAACGAAACCAACAATATCAACAAAATACAGCTAAAATGCTATAGTTTAGCAACAGTTGTACTTTTTTCATGTTGTTTAGTGTCATTTAGTACTATTAAAGTACAAAATGTAACAGAACTAACGACCAGAACAAAAGCAACGGAACCAACGAACCCAACAAAACCAAGAATATCAACAAAATACAGCTGAAATGCTATGGTTTAGCAACAGTTGTACTTTTTTCCTTGTTATTTAGTGTCATTTCGTACTATTGAAGTACAAAATGTAACAGAACTAACGATCAGAAAAAAAAGCAACGAAACCAACGAACCCAACGAAACCAACAATATCAACAAAATACAGCTAAAATGCTACAGCTTAGCAACACTTGTACTTTTTTTTATGTTATCTAGTGTCATTTAGTGCTATTGAAGTACAAAATGCGACAGAAATAACGATCACAAAAAAAAGCAACAAAACCAACGAACCCAACGAAACCAACAATATCAACAAAATACAGCTAAAATGCTACAGCTTAGCAACACTTGTACTTTTTTTATGTTATCTAGTGTCATTTAGTTCTATTGAAGTACATAATGCGACAGAACTAACGATCAGAAAAAAAGCAACGAAACCAACGAACCCAACGAACCCAACGAAACCAACAATATAAACAAAATACAGCTAAAATGCTATAGTTTAGCAACACTTGTTTTTTTTTATGTTATCTAGTGTCATTTAGTACTATTGAAGTACAAAATGCAACAGAACTAACGATCAGAAAAAAAGCAACGAAACCAACGAACCCAACGAAACCAACAATATCAACAAAATACAGCTAAAATGCTACAGCTTAGCAACACTTGTACTTTTTTTATGTTATCTAGTGTCATTTAGTTCTATTGAAGTACATAATGCGACAGAACTAACGATCAGAAAAAAGCAACGAAACCAACGAACCCAACGAACCCAACGAAACCAACAATATAAACAAAATACAGCTAAAATGCTATAGTTTAGCAACACTTGTCTTTTTTTTATGTTATCTAGTGTCATTTAGTACTATTGAAGTACAAAATGCAACAGAACTAACGATCAGAAAAAAAAGCAACGAAACCAACGAACCCAACGAAACCAACAATATCAACAAAATACAGCTAAAATGCTACAGTTTAGCAACACTTGTCTTTTTTTATGTTATCTAGTGTCATTTAGTACTATTGAAGTACAAAATGCAACAGAACTAACGATCAGAAAAAAAGCAACGAAACCAACGAACCCAACGAAACCAACAATATCAACAATATAAACAAAATACAGCTAAAATGCTATAGTTTAGCAACACTTGTTTTTTTTTATGTTATCTAGTGTCATTTAGTACTATTGAAGTACAAAATGCGACAGAACTAACGATCAGAAAAAAAAGCAACGAAACCAACGAACCCAACGAAACCAACAATATCAACAAAATACAGCTAAAATGCTATAGTTTAGCAACACTTGTCTTTTTTTTATGTTATCTAGTGTCATTTAGTACTATTGAAGTACATAATGCGACAGAACTAACGATCAGAAAAAAAGCAACGAAACCAACGAACCCAACGAACCCAACGAAACCAACAATATAAACAAAATACAGCTAAAATGCTATAGTTTAGCAACACTTGTCTTTTTTTTATGTTATCTAGTGTCATTTAGTACTATTGAAGTACAAAATGCAACAGAACTAACGATCAGAAAAAAAGCAACGAAACCAACGAACCCAACGAAACCAACATGATCAACAAAATACAGCTAAAATGCTACAGCTTAGCAACACTTGTACTTTTTTTATGTTATCTAGTGTCATTTAGTTCTATTGAAGTACATAATGCGACAGAACTAACGATCAGAAAAAAAAGCAACAAAACCAACGAACCCAACGAACCCAACGAAACCAACAATATCAACAAAATACAGCTAAAATGCTACAGCTTAGCAACACTTGTACTTTTTTTATGTTATCTAGTGTCATTTAGTTCTATTGAAGTACAAAATGCGACAGAAATAACGATCACAAAAAAAGCAACAAAACCAACGAACCCAACGAAACCAACAATATCAACAAAATACAGCTAAAATGCTATAGTTTAGCAACAGTTGTACTTTTTTTATGTTATTTAGTGTCATTTAGTGCTATTAAAGTACAAAATGCAACAGAACTAACGATCAGAAAAAAGCAACGAAACCAACGAACCCAACGAACCCAACGAAACCAACAATATCAACAAAATACAGCTAAAATGCTACAGCTTAGCAACACTTGTACTTTTTTTATGTTATCTAGTGTCATTTAGTTCTATTGAAGTACATAATGCGACAGAACTAACGATCAGAAAAAAAAGCAACGAAACCAACGAACCCAACGAACCCAACGAAACCAACAATATCAACAAAATACAGCTAAAATGCTACAGCTTAGCAACACTTGTACTTTTTTTATGTTATCTAGTGTCATTTAGTGCTATTGAAGTACAAAATGCAACAGAACTAACCATCAGAAAAAAAAGCAACGAAACCAACGAACCCAACGAAACCAACAATATTAACAAAATACAGCTAAAATGCTATAGTTTAGCAACAGTTGTACTTTTTTTATGTTATTTAGTGTCATTTAGTGCTATTGAAGTACAAAATGCAACAGAACTAACCATCAGAAAAAAAAGCAACGAAACCAACGAACCCAACGAAACCAACAATATTAACAAAATACAGCTAAAATGCTATAGTTTAGCAACAGTTGTACTTTTTTTTATGTTATTTAGTGTCATTTAGTGCTATTATAGTACAAAATGCAACAGAACTAACGATCAGAAAAAAAGCAACGAAACCAACGAACCCAACGAACCCAACGAAACCAACAATATCAACAAAATACAGCTAAAATGCTACAGCTTAGCAACACTTGTACTTTTTTTATGTTATCTAGTGTCATTTAGTTCTATTGAAGTACATAATGCGACAGAACTAACGATCAGAAAAAAAGCAACGAAACCAACGAACCCAACGAACCCAACAAAACCAACAATATAAACAAAATACAGCTAAAATGCTATAGTTTAGCAACAGTTGTACTTTTTTTATGTTATTTAGTGTCATTTAGTGCTATTATAGTACAAAATGCGACAGAACTAACGATCAGAAAAAAAGCAACGAAACCAACGAACCCAACAAAACCAACAATATAAACAAAATACAGCTAAAATGCTATAGTTTAGCAACAGTTGTACTTTTTTTATGTTATTTAGTGTCATTTAGTACTATTAAAGTACAAAATGCAACAGAACTAACGATCAGAAAAAAGCAACGAAACCAACGAACCCAACGAACCCAACGAAACCAACAATATCAACAAAATACAGCTAAAATGCTATAGTTTAGCAACACTTGTACTTTTTTTATGTTATCTAGTGTCATTTAGTACTATTGAAGTACAAAATGCAACAGAACTAACGATCAGAAAAAAAAGCAACGAAACCAACGAACCCAACGAAACCAACAATATCAACAAAATACAGCTAAAATGCTATAGTTTAGCAACACTTGTACTTTTTTTATGTTATTTAGTGTCATTTAGTACTATTAAAGTACAAAATGTAACAGAACTAACGATCAGAACAAAAAGCAACGAAACCAACGAACCCAACAAAACCAACAATATCAACAAAATACAGCTAAAATGCTATGGTTTAGCAACAGTTGTACTTTTTTCCTTGTTATTTAGTGTCATTTAGTACTATTGAAGTACAAAATGTAACAGAACTAACGATCAGAAAAAAAGCAACGAAACCAACGAACCCAACGAAACCAACAATATCAACAAAATACAGCTAAAATGCTATAGTTTAGCAACAGTTGTACTTTTTTTTATGTTATTTAGTGTCATTTAGTGCTATTATAGTACAAAATGCAACAGAACTAACGATCAGAAAAAAAGCAACGAAACCAACGAACCCAACGAACCCAACGAAACCAACAATATCAACAAAATACAGCTAAAATGCTACAGCTTAGCAACACTTGTACTTTTTTTATGTTATCTAGTGTCATTTAGTGCTATTGAAGTACAAAATGCAACAGAACTAACCATCAGAAAAAAAGCAACGAAACCAACGAACCCAACGAAACCAACAATATTAACAAAATACAGCTAAAATGCTATAGTTTAGCAACAGTTGTACTTTTTTTATGTTATTTAGTGCCATTTAGTACTATTGAAGTACAAAATGCAACAGAACTAACCATCAGAAAAAAGCAACGAAACCAACGAACCCAACGAAACCAACAATATTAACAAAATACAGCTAAAATGCTATAGTTTAGCAACAGTTGTACTTTTTTTATGTTATTTAGTGTCATTTAGTGCTATTATAGTACAAAATGCAACAGAACTAACGATCAGAAAAAAAGCAACGAAACCAACGAACCCAACGAACCCAACGAAACCAACAATATCAACAAAATACAGCTAAAATGCTATAGTTTAGCAACAGTTGTACTTTTTTATGTTATTTAGTGCCATTTAGTACTATTGAAGTACAAAATGCAACAGAACTAACCATCAGAAAAAAAGCAACGAAACCAACGAACCCAACGAAACCAACAATATTAACAAAATACAGCTAAAATGCTATAGTTTAGCAACAGTTGTACTTTTTTTATGTTATTTAGTGTCATTTAGTGCTATTATAGTACAAAATGCGACAGAACTAACGATCAGAAAAAAAGCAACGAAACCAACGAACCCAACGAAAACAACAATATCAACAAAATACAGCTAAAATGCTATAGTTTAGCAACAGTTGTACTTTTTTTATGTTATTTAGTGTCATTTAGTACTATTGAAGTACAAAATGCAACAGAACTAACGATCAGAAAAAAAGCAACGAAACCAACGAACCCAACGAAACCAACGAAACCAACAATATCAACAAAATACAGCTAAAATGCTACAGCTTAGCAACACTTGTACTTTTTTTATGTTATCTAGTGTCATTTAGTGCTATTGAAGTACAAAATGCAACAGAACTAACCATCAGAAAAAAAGCAACGAAACCAACGAACCCAACGAAACCAACAATATTAACAAAATACAGCTAAAATGCTATAGTTTAGCAACAGTTGTACTTTTTTATGTTATTTAGTGCCATTTAGTACTATTGAAGTACAAAATGCAACAGAACTAACCATCAGAAAAAAAAGCAACGAAACCAACGAACCCAACGAAACCAACAATATTAACAAAATACAGCTAAAATGCTATAGTTTAGCAACAGTTGTACTTTTTTTATGTTATCTAGTGTCATTTAGTTCTATTGAAGTACATAATGCGACAGAACTAACGATCAGAAAAAAGCAACGAAACCAACGAACCCAACGAACCCAACAAAACCAACAATATAAACAAAATACAGCTAAAATGCTATAGTTTAGCAACAGTTGTACTTTTTTTATGTTATTTAGTGTCATTTAGTGCTATTGAAGTACAAAATGCGACAGAACTAACGATCAGAAAAAAAGCAACGAAACCAACGAACCCAACAAAACCAACAATATCAACAAAATACAGCTAAAATGCTATAGTTTAGCAACAGTTGTACTTTTTTTTATGTTATTTAGTGTCATTTAGTGCTATTGAAGTACAAAATGCAACAGAACTAACAATCAGAAAAAAAGCAACGAAACCAACGAACCCAACGAACCCAACAAAACCAACAATATAAACAAAATACAGCTAAAATGCTATAGTTTAGCAACAGTTGTACTTTTTTTATGTTATTTAGTGTCATTTAGTGCTATTATAGTACAAAATGCGACAGAACTAACGATCAGAAAAAAAGCAACGAAACCAACGAACCCAACAAAACCAACAATATCAACAAAATACAGCTAAAATGCTATAGTTTAGCAACAGTTGTACTTTTTTTATGTTATTTAGTGTCATTTAGTGCTATTGAAGTACAAAATGCAACAGAACTAACAATCAGAAAAAAAGCAACGAAACCAACGAACCCAACGAAACCAACAATATCAACAAAATACAGCTAAAATGCTATAGTTTAGCAACAGTTGTACTTTTTTTATGTTATTTAGTGTCATTTAGTGCTATTGAAGTACAAAATGCGACAGAACTAACAATCAGAAAAAAAGCAACGAAACCAACGAACCCAACGAAACCAACAATATCAACAAAATACAGCTAAAATGCTATAGTTTAGCGACAGTTGTACTTTTTTTATGTTATTTAGTGTCATTTAGTGCTATTGAAGTACAAAATGCGACAGAACTAACGATCAGAAAAAAAGCAACGAAACCAACGAACCCAACGAAACCAACAATATCAACAAAATACAGCTAAAATGCTATAGTTTAGCAACAGTTGTACTTTTTTTATGTTATCTAGTGTCATTTAGTACTATTGAAGTACAAAATGCAACAGAACTAACGATCAGAAAAAAAGCAACGAAACCAACGAACCCAACGAAACCAACAATATCAACAAAATACAGCTAAAATGCTATAGTTTAGCAACAGTTGTACTTTTTTTATGTTATTTAGTGTCATTTAGTGCTATTGAAGTACAAAATGCGACAGAACTAACAATCAGAAAAAAAAGCAACGAAACCAACGAACCCAACGAAACCAACAATATCAACAAAATACAGCTAAAATGCTATAGTTTAGCAACGGTTGTACTTTTTTTATGTTATGTAGTGTCATTTAGTGCTATTGAAGTACAAAATGCGACAGAACTAACGATCAGAAAAAAAGCAACAAAACCAACGAACCCAACGAACCCAACGAAACCAACAATATCAACAAAATACAGCTAAAATGCTACAGCTTAGCAACACTTGTACTTTTTTTATGTTATTTAGTGTCATTTAGTACTATTGAAGTACAAAATGCAACAGAACTAACGATCAGAAAAAAAGCAACGAAACCAACGAACCCAACGAAACCAACAATATCAACAAAATACAGCTAAAATGCTATAGTTTAGCAACAGTTGTACTTTTTTTATGTTATTTAGTGTCATTTAGTGCTATTGAAGTACAAAATGCGACAGAACTAACGATCAGAAAAAAAGCAACGAAACCAACGAACCCAACGAAACCAACAATATCAACAAAATACAGCTAAAATGCTATAGTTTAGCAACAGTTGTACTTTTTTTATGTTATTTAGTGTCATTTAGTGCTATTGAAGTACAAAATGCGACAGAACTAACGATCAGAAAAAAAGCAACGAAACCAACGAACCCAACGAAACCAACAATATCAACAAAATACAGCTAAAATGCTACAGTTTAGCAACAGTTGTACTTTTTTTATGTTATTTAGTGTCATTTAGTGCTATTGAAGTACAAAATGCAACAGAACTAACAATCAGAAAAAAAGCAACGAAACCAACGAACCCAACGAAACCAACAATATCAACAAAATACAGCTAAAATGCTATAGTTTAGCAACAGTTGTACTTTTTTTATGTTATTTAGTGTCATTTAGTGCTATTGAAGTACAAAATGCGACAGAACTAACAATCAGAAAAAAAGCAACGAAACCAACGAACCCAACGAAACCAACAATATCAACAAAATACAGCTAAAATGCTATAGTTTAGCAACAGTTGTACTTTTTTTATGTTATTTAGTGTCATTTAGTGCTATTGAAGTACAAAATGCGACAGAACTAACGATCAGAAAAAAAGCAACGAAACCAACGAACCCAACGAAACCAACAATATCAACAAAATACAGCTAAAATGCTATAGTTTAGCAACAGTTGTACTTTTTTTTATGTTATTTAGTGTCATTTAGTGCTATTGAAGTACAAAATGCAACAGAACTAACAATCAGAAAAAAAGCAACGAAACCAACGAACCCAACGAAACCAACAATATCAACAAAATACAGCTAAAATGCTATAGTTTAGCAACAGTTGTACTTTTTTTATGTTATTTAGTGTCATTTAGTGCTATTGAAGTACAAAATGCGACAGAACTAACAATCAGAAAAAAAGCAACGAAACCAACGAACCCAACGAAACCAACAATATCAACAAAATACAGCTAAAATGCTACAGTTTAGCAACAGTTGTACTTTTTTTATGTTATTTAGTGTCATTTAGTACTATTGAAGTACAAAATGCAACAGAACTAACGATCAGAAAAAAAAGCAACGAAACCAACGAACCCAACGAAACCAACAATATCAACAAAATACAGCTAAAATGCTATAGTTTAGCAACAGTTGTACTTTTTTTATGTTATTTAGTGTCATTTAGTGATATTGAAGTACAAAATGCGACAGAACTAACGATCAGAAAAAAAGCAACGAAACCAACGAACCCAACGAAACCAACAATATCAACAAAATACAGCTAAAATGCTATAGTTTAGCAACAGTTGTACTTTTTTTGTTATGTAGTGTCATTTAGTTCTATTGAAGTACATAATGCAACAGAACTAACGATCAGAAAAAAAGCAACAAAACCAACGAACCCAACGAAACCAACAATATCAACAAAATACAGCTAAAATGCTATAGTTTAGCAACAGTTGTACTTTTTTTATGTTATTTAGTGTCATTTAGTGCTATTGAAGTACAAAATGCGACAGAACTAACGATCAGAAAAAAAGCAACGAACCCAACGAAACCAACAATATCAACAAAATACAGCTAAAATGCTATAGTTTAGCAACAGTTGTACTTTTTTTATGTTATTTAGTGTCATTTAGTGCTATTGAAGTACAAAATGCAACAGAACTAACGATCAGAAAAAAAAGCAACGAAACCAACGAACCCAACGAAACCAACAATATCAACAAAATACAGCTAAAATGCTATAGTTTAGCAACAGTTGTACTTTTTTTATGTTATTTAGTGTCATTTAGTGCTATTGAAGTACAAAATGCAACAGAACTAACAATCAGAAAAAAAGCAACGAAACCAACGAACCCAACGAAACCAACAATATCAACAAAATACAGCTAAAATGCTATAGTTTAGCAACAGTTGTACTTTTTTTATGTTATTTAGTGTCATTTAGTACTATTGAAGTACAAAATGCAACAGAACTAACGATCAGAAAAAAAGCAACGAAACCAACGAACCCAACGAAACCAACAATATCAACAAAATACAGCTAAAATGCTACAGCTTAGCAACACTTGTACTTTTTTTATGTTATCTAGTGTCATTTAGTACTATTGAAGTACAAAATGCAACAGAACTAACGATCAGAAAAAAAAGCAACGAAACCAACGAACCCAACGAAACCAACAATATCAACAAAATACAGCTAAAATGCTACAGCTTAGCAACACTTGTACTTTTTTTTTATGTTATCTAGTGTCATTTAGTGCTATTGAAGTACAAAATGCGACAGAAATAACGATCACAAAAAAAGCAACAAAACCAACGAACCCAACGAAACCAACAATATCAACAAAATACAGCTAAAATGCTATAGTTTAGCAACAGTTGTACTTTTTTTTATGTTATTTAGTGTCATTTAGTGCTATTGAAGTACAAAATGCGACAGAACTAACGATCAGAAAAAAAAGCAACGAACCCAACGAAAGCAACAATATCAACAAAATACAGCTAAAATGCTATAGTTTAGCAACAGTTGTACTTTTTTTATGTTATTTAGTGTCATTTAGTGCTATTGAAGTACAAAATGCAACAGAACTAACGATCAGAAAAAAAGCAACGAAACCAACGAACCCAACGAAACCAACAATATCAACAAAATACAGCTAAAATGCTATAGTTTAGCAACAGTTGTACTTTTTTTATGTTATTTAGTGTCATTTAGTGCTATTGAAGTACAAAATGCGACAGAACTAACGATCAGAAAAAAAAGCAACAAAACCAACGAACCCAACGAAACCAACAATATCAACAAAATACAGCTAAAATGCTACAGCTTAGCAACACTTGTACTTTTTTTATGTTATCTAGTGTCATTTAGTGCTATTGAAGTACAAAATGCGACAGAAATAACGATCACAAAAAAAGCAACAAAACCAACGAACCCAACGAAACCAACAATATCAACAAAATACAGCTAAAATGCTACAGCTTAGCAACACTTGTACTTTTTTTATGTTATCTAGTGTCATTTAGTGCTATTGAAGTACAAAATGCGACAGAAATAACGATCACAAAAAAAGCAACAAAACCAACGAACCCAACGAAACCAACAATATCAACAAAATACAGCTAAAATGCTATAGTTTAGCAACAGTTGTACTTTTTTTATGTTATTTAGTGTCATTTAGTGCTATTGAAGTACAAAATGCGACAGAACTAACGATCAGAAAAAAAAGCAACGAAACCAACGAACCCAACGAAACCAACAATATCAACAAAATACAGCTAAAATGCTATAGTTTAGCAACAGTTGTACTTTTTTTGTTATGTAGTGTCATTTAGTTCTATTGAAGTACATAATGCAACAGAACTAACGATCAGAAAAAAAAGCAACAAAACCAACGAACCCAACGAAACCAACAATATCAACAAAATACAGCTAAAATGCTATAGTTTAGCAACACTTGTACTTTTTTTTATGTTATTTAGTGTCATTTAGTGCTATTGAAGTACAAAATGCGACAGAACTAACGATCAGAAAAAAAGCAACGAACCCAACGAAACCAACAATATCAACAAAATACAGCTAAAATGCTATAGTTTAGCAACAGTTGTACTTTTTTTATGTTATTTAGTGTCATTTAGTGCTATTGAAGTACAAAATGCAACAGAACTAACGATCAGAAAAAAGCAACGAAACCAACGAACCCAACGAAACCAACAATATCAACAAAATACAGCTAAAATGCTATAGTTTAGCAACAGTTGTACTTTTTTTATGTTATTTAGTGTCATTTAGTGCTATTGAAGTACAAAATGCAACAGAACTAACAATCAGAAAAAAAAGCAACGAAACCAACGAACCCAACGAAACCAACAATATCAACAAAATACAGCTAAAATGCTATAGTTTAGCAACGGTTGTACTTTTTTTATGTTATGTAGTGTCATTTAGTACTATTGAAGTACAAAATGCAACAGATCTAACGATCAGAAAAAAGCAACGAAACCAACGAACCCAACGAAACCAACAATATCAACAAAATACAGCTAAAATGCTACAGCTTAGCAACACTTGTACTTTTTTTATGTTATGTAGTGTCATTTAGTACTATTGAAGTACAAAATGCAACAGAACTAACGATCAGAAAAAAGCAACGAAACCAACGAACCCAACGAAACCAACAATATCAACAAAATACAGCTAAAATGCTACAGCTTAGCAACACTTGTACTTTTTTTATGTTATCTAGTGTCATTTAGTGCTATTGAAGTACAAAATGCGACAGAAATAACGATCACAAAAAAAAGCAACAAAACCAACGAACCCAACGAAACCAACAATATCAACAAAATACAGCTAAAATGCTATAGTTTAGCAACAGTTGTACTTTTTTTATGTTATTTAGTGTCATTTAGTGCTATTGAAGTACAAAATGCGACAGAACTAACGATCAGAAAAAAAGCAACGAACCCAACGAAAGCAACAATATCAACAAAATACAGCTAAAATGCTATAGTTTAGCAACAGTTGTACTTTTTTTATGTTATTTAGTGTCATTTAGTGCTATTGAAGTACAAAATGCAACAGAACTAACGATCAGAAAAAAAAGCAACGAAACCAACGAACCCAACGAAACCAACAATATCAACAAAATACAGCTAAAATGCTATAGTTTAGCAACAGTTGTACTTTTTTTATGTTATTTAGTGTCATTTAGTGCTATTGAAGTACAAAATGCGACAGAAATAACGATCACAAAAAAAGCAACAAAACCAACGAACCCAACGAAACCAACAATATCAACAAAATACAGCTAAAATGCTACAGCTTAGCAACACTTGTACTTTTTTTATGTTATCTAGTGTCATTTAGTGCTATTGAAGTACAAAATGCGACAGAAATAACGATCACAAAAAAAAGCAACAAAACCAACGAACCCAACGAAACCAACAATATCAACAAAATACAGCTAAAATGCTACAGCTTAGCAACACTTGTACTTTTTTTATGTTATCTAGTGTCATTTAGTGCTATTGAAGTACAAAATGCGACAGAAATAACGATCACAAAAAAAAGCAACAAAACCAACGAACCCAACGAAACCAACAATATCAACAAAATACAGCTAAAATGCTATAGTTTAGCAACAGTTGTACTTTTTTTATGTTATTTAGTGTCATTTAGTGCTATTGAAGTACAAAATGCAACAGAACTAACGATCAGAAAAAAAAGCAACGAAACCAACGAACCCAACGAAACCAACAATATCAACAAAATACAGCTAAAATGCTATAGTTTAGCAACAGTTGTACTTTTTTTTATGTTATTTAGTGTCATTTAGTGCTATTGAAGTACAAAATGCGACAGAAATAACGATCACAAAAAAAGCAACAAAACCAACGAACCCAACGAAACCAACAATATCAACAAAATACAGCTAAAATGCTACAGCTTAGCAACACTTGTACTTTTTTTTATGTTATCTAGTGTCATTTAGTGCTATTGAAGTACAAAATGCGACAGAAATAACGATCACAAAAAAAGCAACAAAACCAACGAACCCAACGAAACCAACAATATCAACAAAATACAGCTAAAATGCTATAGTTTAGCAACAGTTGTACTTTTTTTATGTTATTTAGTGTCATTTAGTGCTATTGAAGTACAAAATGCGACAGAACTAACGATCAGAAAAAAAAGCAACGAACCCAACGAAACGCAACAATATCAACAAAATACAGCTAAAATGCTATAGTTTAGCAACAGTTGTACTTTTTTTTATGTTATTTAGTGTCATTTAGTGCTATTGAAGTACAAAATGCAACAGAACTAACGATCAGAAAAAAAGCAACGAAACCAACGAACCCAACGAAACCAACAATATCAACAAAATACAGCTAAAATGCTATAGTTTAGCAACAGTTGTACTTTTTTTATGTTATTTAGTGTCATTTAGTGCTATTGAAGTACAAAATGCGACAGAACTAACAATCAGAAAAAAAGCAACGAAACCAACGAACCCAACGAAACCAACAATATCAACAAAATACAGCTAAAATGCTATAGTTTAGCAACAGTTGTACTTTTTTTATGTTATCTAGTGTCATTTAGTTCTATTGAAGTACATAATGCGACAGAACTAACGATCAGAAAAAAGCAACAAAACCAACGAACCCAACGAACCCAACGAAACCAACAATATCAACAAAATACAGCTAAAATGCTATAGTTTAGCAACAGTTGTACTTTTTTTATGTTATTTAGTGTCATTTAGTGCTATTGAAGTACAAAATGCGACAGAACTAACGATCAGAAAAAAAGCAACGAAACCAACGAACCCAACGAAACCAACAATATCAACAAAATACAGCTAAAATGCTACAGCTTAGCAACACTTGTACTTTTTTTATGTTATCTAGTGTCATTTAGTGCTATTGAAGTACAAAATGCGACAGAAATAACGATCACAAAAAAAGCAACAAAACCAACGAACCCAACGAAACCAACAATATCAACAAAATACAGCTAAAATGCTATAGTTTAGCAACAGTTGTACTTTTTTTATGTTATTTAGTGTCATTTAGTGCTATTGAAGTACAAAATGCGACAGAACTAACGATCAGAAAAAAAGCAACGAAACCCAACGAACCCAACGAAACCAACAATATCAACAAAATACAGCTAAAATGCTATAGTTTAGCAACAGTTGTACTTTTTTTTATGTTATTTAGTGTCATTTAGTGCTATTGAAGTACAAAATGCAACAGAACTAACGATCAGAAAAAAAAGCAACGAAACCAACGAACCCAACGAAACCAACAATATCAACAAAATACAGCTAAAATGCTATAGTTTAGCAACACTTGTACTTTTTTTATGTTATCTAGTGTCATTTAGTGCTATTGAAGTACAAATGCGACAGAACTAACGATCAGAAAAAAAGCAACGAAACCAACGAACCCAACGAAAGCAACAATATCAACAAAATACAGCTAAAATGCTATAGTTTAGCAACAGTTGTACTTTTTTTATGTTATTTAGTGTCATTTAGTGCTATTGAAGTACAAAATGCGACAGAACTAACAATCAGAAAAAAAGCAACGAAAACCAACGAACCCAACGAAACCAACAATATGAACAAAATACAGCTAAAATGCTATAGTTTAGCAACACTTGTACTTTTTTTTATGTTATGTAGTGTCATTTAGTTCTATTGAAGTACATAATGCGACAGAACTAACGATCAGAAAAAAAAGCAACAAAACCAACGAACCCAACGAACCCAACGAAACCAACAATATCAACAAAATACAGCTAAAATGCTATAGTTTAGCAACAGTTGTACTTTTTTTATGTTATTTAGTGTCATTTAGTGCTATTGAAGTACAAAATGCGACAGAACTAACGATCAGAAAAAAGCAACGAAACCAACGAACCCAACGAAACCAACAATATCAACAAAATACAGCTAAAATGCTACAGCTTAGCAACACTTGTACTTTTTTTTATGTTATCTAGTGTCATTTAGTGCTATTGAAGTACAAAATGCGACAGAACTAACGATCAGAAAAAAAGCAACAAAACCAACGAACCCAACGAAACCAACAATATCAACAAAATACAGCTAAAATGCTATAGTTTAGCAACAGTTGTACTTTTTTTATGTTATTTAGTGTCATTTAGTGCTATTGAAGTACAAAATGCGACAGAACTAACGATCAGAAAAAAAGCAACGAAACCAACGAACCCAACGAAACCAACAATATCAACAAAATACAGCTAAAATGCTATAGTTTAGCAACAGTTGTACTTTTTTTATGTTATTTAGTGTCATTTAGTGCTATTGAAGTACAAAATGCAACAGAACTAACGATCAGAAAAAAGCAACGAAACCAACGAACCCAACGAAACCAACAATATCAACAAAATACAGCTAAAATGCTATAGTTTAGCAACAGTTGTACTTTTTTTTATGTTATTTAGTGTCATTTAGTGCTATTGAAGTACAAAATGCAACAGAACTAACAATCAGAAAAAAAGCAACGAAACCAACGAACCCAACGAAACCAACAATATCAACAAAATACAGCTAAAATGCTATAGTTTAGCAACGGTTGTACTTTTTTTATGTTATGTAGTGTCATTTAGTACTATTGAAGTACAAAATGCAACAGATCTAACGATCAGAAAAAAAGCAACGAAACCAACGAACCCAACGAAACCAACAATATCAACAAAATACAGCTAAAATGCTACAGCTTAGCAACACTTGTACTTTTTTTATGTTATGTAGTGTCATTTAGTACTATTGAAGTACAAAATGCAACAGAACTAACGATCAGAAAAAAAGCAACGAAACCAACGAACCCAACGAAACCAACAATATCAACAAAATACAGCTAAAATGCTACAGCTTAGCAACACTTGTACTTTTTTTATGTTATCTAGTGTCATTTAGTGCTATTGAAGTACAAAATGCGACAGAAATAACGATCACAAAAAAAGCAACAAAACCAACGAACCCAACGAAACCAACAATATCAACAAAATACAGCTAAAACGCTATAGTTTAGCAACAGTTGTACTTTTTTTTATGTTATTTAGTGTCATTTAGTGCTATTGAAGTACAAAATGCGACAGAAATAACGATCACAAAAAAAGCAACAAAACCAACGAACCCAACGAAACCAACAATATCAACAAAATACAGCTAAAACGCTATAGTTTAGCAACAGTTGTACTTTTTTTATGTTATTTAGTGTCATTTAGTGCTATTGAAGTACAAAATGCGACAGAACTAACGATCAGAAAAAAAAGCAACGAACCCAACGAAACGCAACAATATCAACAAAATACAGCTAAAATGCTATAGTTTAGCAACGGTTGTACTTTTTTTTATGTTATGTAGTGTCATTTAGTACTATTGAAGTACAAAATGCAACAGATCTAACGATCAGAAAAAAAGCAACGAAACCAACGAACCCAACGAAACCAACAATATCAACAAAATACAGCTAAAATGCTACAGCTTAGCAACACTTGTACTTTTTTTATGTTATGTAGTGTCATTTAGTACTATTGAAGTACAAAATGCAACAGAACTAACGATCAGAAAAAAGCAACGAAACCAACGAACCCAACGAAACCAACAATATCAACAAAATACAGCTAAAATGCTACAGCTTAGCAACACTTGTACTTTTTTTATGTTATCTAGTGTCATTTAGTGCTATTGAAGTACAAAATGCGACAGAAATAACGATCACAAAAAAAAGCAACAAAACCAACGAACCCAACGAAACCAACAATATGAACAAAATACAGCTAAAATGCTATAGTTTAGCAACACTTGTACTTTTTTTTATGTTATTTAGTGTCATTTAGTGCTATTGAAGTACAAAATGCGACAGAACTAACGATCAGAAAAAAAAGCAACGAACCCAACGAAAGCAACAATATCAACAAAATACAGCTAAAATGCTATAGTTTAGCAACAGTTGTACTTTTTTTATGTTATTTAGTGTCATTTAGTGCTATTGAAGTACAAAATGCAACAGAACTAACGATCAGAAAAAAAGCAACGAAACCAACGAACCCAACGAAACCAACAATATCAACAAAATACAGCTAAAATGCTATAGTTTAGCAACAGTTGTACTTTTTTTATGTTATTTAGTGTCATTTAGTGCTATTGAAGTACAAAATGCGACAGAAATAACGATCACAAAAAAAGCAACAAAACCAACGAACCCAACGAAACCAACAATATCAACAAAATACAGCTAAAATGCTACAGCTTAGCAACACTTGTACTTTTTTTTATGTTATCTAGTGTCATTTAGTGCTATTGAAGTACAAAATGCGACAGAAATAACGATCACAAAAAAGCAACAAAACCAACGAACCCAACGAAACCAACAATATCAACAAAATACAGCTAAAATGCTACAGCTTAGCAACACTTGTACTTTTTTTATGTTATCTAGTGTCATTTAGTGCTATTGAAGTACAAAATGCGACAGAAATAACGATCACAAAAAAAGCAACAAAACCAACGAACCCAACGAAACCAACAATATCAACAAAATACAGCTAAAATGCTATAGTTTAGCAACAGTTGTACTTTTTTTATGTTATTTAGTGTCATTTAGTGCTATTGAAGTACAAAATGCGACAGAAATAACGATCACAAAAAAAGCAACAAAACCAACGAACCCAACGAAACCAACAATATCAACAAAATACAGCTAAAATGCTACAGCTTAGCAACACTTGTACTTTTTTTATGTTATCTAGTGTCATTTAGTGCTATTGAAGTACAAAATGCGACAGAAATAACGATCACAAAAAAAGCAACAAAACCAACGAACCCAACGAAACCAACAATATCAACAAAATACAGCTAAAATGCTATAGTTTAGCAACAGTTGTACTTTTTTTATGTTATTTAGTGTCATTTAGTGCTATTGAAGTACAAAATGCGACAGAACTAACGATCAGAAAAAAAGCAACGAACCCAACGAAACCAACAATATCAACAAAATACAGCTAAAATGCTATAGTTTAGCAACAGTTGTACTTTTTTTATGTTATTTAGTGTCATTTAGTGCTATTGAAGTACAAAATGCAACAGAACTAACGATCAGAAAAAAAAGCAACGAAACCAACGAACCCAACGAAACCAACAATATCAACAAAATACAGCTAAAATGCTATAGTTTAGCAACAGTTGTACTTTTTTTATGTTATTTAGTGTCATTTAGTGCTATTGAAGTACAAAATGCGACAGAACTAACAATCAGAAAAAAAAGCAACGAAACCAACGAACCCAACGAAACCAACAATATCAACAAAATACAGCTAAAATGCTATAGTTTAGCAACGGTTGTACTTTTTTTATGTTATGTAGTGTCATTTAGTTCTATTGAAGTACATAATGCGACAGAACTAACGATCAGAAAAAAAGCAACAAAACCAACGAACCCAACGAACCCAACGAAACCAACAATATCAACAAAATACAGCTAAAATGCTATAGTTTAGCAACAGTTGTACTTTTTTTATGTTATTTAGTGTCATTTAGTGCTATTGAAGTACAAAATGCGACAGAACTAACGATCAGAAAAAAAGCAACGAAACCAACGAACCCAACGAAACCAACAATATCAACAAAATACAGCTAAAATGCTACAGCTTAGCAACACTTGTACTTTTTTTATGTTATCTAGTGTCATTTAGTGCTATTGAAGTACAAAATGCGACAGAAATAACGATCACAAAAAAAGCAACAAAACCAACGAACCCAACGAAACCAACAATATCAACAAAATACAGCTAAAATGCTATAGTTTAGCAACAGTTGTACTTTTTTTATGTTATTTAGTGTCATTTAGTGCTATTGAAGTACAAAATGCGACAGAACTAACGATCAGAAAAAAAGCAACGAAACCAACGAACCCAACGAAAGCAACAATATCAACAAAATACAGCTAAAATGCTATAGTTTAGCAACAGTTGTACTTTTTTTATGTTATTTAGTGTCATTTAGTGCTATTGAAGTACAAAATGCAACAGAACTAACGATCAGAAAAAAGCAACGAAACCAACGAACCCAACGAAACCAACAATATCAACAAAATACAGCTAAAATGCTATAGTTTAGCAACAGTTGTACTTTTTTTATGTTATTTAGTGTCATTTAGTGCTATTGAAGTACAAAATGCGACAGAACTAACAATCAGAAAAAAAGCAACGAAACCAACGAACCCAACGAAACCAACAATATCAACAAAATACAGCTAAAATGCTATAGTTTAGCAACGGTTGTACTTTTTTTATGTTATGTAGTGTCATTTAGTTCTATTGAAGTACATAATGCGACAGAACTAACGATCAGAAAAAAAAGCAACAAAACCAACGAACCCAACGAACCCAACGAAACCAACAATATCAACAAAATACAGCTAAAATGCTATAGTTTAGCAACAGTTGTACTTTTTTTATGTTATTTAGTGTCATTTAGTGCTATTGAAGTACAAAATGCGACAGAACTAACAATCAGAAAAAAAGCAACGAAACCAACGAACCCAACGAAACCAACAATATCAACAAAATACAGCTAAAATGCTACAGCTTAGCAACACTTGTACTTTTTTTATGTTATCTAGTGTCATTTAGTGCTATTGAAGTACAAAATGCGACAGAACTAACGATCAGAAAAAAAGCAACGAAACCAACGAACCCAACGAAACCAACAATATCAACAAAATACAGCTAAAATGCTATAGTTTAGCAACAGTTGTACTTTTTTTATGTTATTTAGTGTCATTTAGTGCTATTGAAGTACAAAATGCGACAGAACTAACGATCAGAAAAAAAGCAACGAACCCAACGAAAGCAACAATATCAACAAAATACAGCTAAAATGCTATAGTTTAGCAACAGTTGTACTTTTTTTATGTTATTTAGTGTCATTTAGTGCTATTGAAGTACAAAATGCAACAGAACTAACGATCAGAAAAAAAAGCAACGAAACCAACGAACCCAACGAAACCAACAATATCAACAAAATACAGCTAAAATGCTATAGTTTAGCAACAGTTGTACTTTTTTTTATGTTATTTAGTGTCATTTAGTGCTATTGAAGTACAAAATGCGACAGAAATAACGATCACAAAAAAAAGCAACAAAACCAACGAACCCAACGAAACCAACAATATCAACAAAATACAGCTAAAATGCTATAGTTTAGCAACAGTTGTACTTTTTTTATGTTATTTAGTGTCATTTAGTGCTATTGAAGTACAAAATGCGACAGAACTAACAATCAGAAAAAAAAGCAACGAAACCAACGAACCCAACGAAACCAACAATATGAACAAAATACAGCTAAAATGCTATAGTTTAGCAACAGTTGTACTTTTTTTATGTTATTTAGTGTCATTTAGTGCTATTGAAGTACAAAATGCGACAGAACTAACAATCAGAAAAAAAGCAACGAAACCAACGAACCCAACGAAACCAACAATATGAACAAAATACAGCTAAAATGCTATAGTTTAGCAACAGTTGTACTTTTTTTATGTTATTTAGTGTCATTTAGTGCTATTGAAGTACAAAATGCGACAGAACTAACGATCAGAAAAAAAGCAACGAAACCAACGAACCCAACGAAACCAACAATATCAACAAAATACAGCTAAAATGCTATAGTTTAGCAACAGTTGTACTTTTTTTATGTTATGTAGTGTCATTTAGTACTATTGAAGTACAAAATGCAACAGAACTAACGATCAAAAAAAAGCAACGAAACCAACGAACCCAACGAAACCAACAATATCAACAAAATACAGCTAAAATGCTACAGCTTAGCAACACTTGTACTTTTTTTATGTTATCTAGTGTCATTTAGTGCTATTGAAGTACAAAATGCGACAGAAATAACGATCACAAAAAAAAGCAACAAAACCAACGAACCCAACGAAACCAACAATATCAACAAAATACAGCTAAAATGCTATAGTTTAGCAACAGTTGTACTTTTTTTTATGTTATTTAGTGTCATTTAGTGCTATTGAAGTACAAAATGCGACAGAACTAACAATCAGAAAAAAAGCAACGAAACCAACGAACCCAACGAAACCAACAATATCAACAAAATACAGCTAAAATGCTATAGTTTAGCAACAGTTGTACTTTTTTTATGTTATTTAGTGTCATTTAGTGCTATTGAAGTACAAAATGCAACAGAACTAACGATCAGAAAAAAGCAACGAAACCAACGAACCCAACGAAACCAACAATATCAACAAAATACAGCTAAAATGCTATAGTTTAGCAACAGTTGTACTTTTTTTATGTTATTTAGTGTCATTTAGTGCTATTGAAGTACAAAATGCAACAGAACTAACGATCAGAAAAAAAAGCAACGAAACCAACGAACCCAACGAAACCAACAATATCAACAAAATACAGCTAAAATGCTATAGTTTAGCAACGGTTGTACTTTTTTTATGTTATGTAGTGTCATTTAGTACTATTGAAGTACAAAATGCAACAGAACTAACGATCAGAAAAAAAGCAACGAAACCAACGAACCCAACGAAACCAACAATATGAACAAAATACAGCTAAAATGCTATAGTTTAGCAACAGTTGTACTTTTTTTATGTTATTTAGTGTCATTTAGTGCTATTGAAGTACAAAATGCGACAGAACTAACGATCAGAAAAAAGCAACGAAACCAACGAACCCAACGAAACCAACAATATCAACAAAATACAGCTAAAATGCTATAGTTTAGCAACACTTGTACTTTTTTTTATGTTATGTAGTGTCATTTAGTTCTATTGAAGTACATAATGCGACAGAACTAACGATCAGAAAAAAAGCAACAAAACCAACGAACCCAACGAAACCAACAATATCAACAAAATACAGCTAAAATGCTACAGCTTAGCAACACTTGTACTTTTTTTATGTTATCTAGTGTCATTTAGTTCTATTGAAGTACATAATGCGACAGAACTAACGATCAGAAAAAAAAGCAACGAAACCAACGAACCCAACGAAACCAACAATATCAACAAAATACAGCTAAAATGCTATAGTTTAGCAACAGTTGTACTTTTTTTTTGTTATTTAGTGTCATTTAGTGCTATTGAAATACAAAATGCGACAGAACTAACAATCAGAAAAAAGCAACGAAACCAACGAACCCAACGAAACCAACAATATGAACAAAATACAGCTAAAATGCTATAGTTTAGCAACACTTGTCTTTTTTTTATGTTATCTAGTGTCATTTAGTACTATTGAAGTACAAAATGCAACAGAATTAACGATCAGAAAAAAAGCAACGAAACCAGCAAACCCAACGAACCCAACGAAACCAACAATATCAACAAAATACAGCTAAAATGCTATAGTTTAGCAACAGTTGTACTTTTTTTATGTTATTTAGTGTCATTTAGTGCTATTGAAGTACAAAATGCAACAGAACTAACGATCAGAAAAAAAGCAACGAAACCAACGAACCCAACGAAACCAACAATATCAACAAAATACAGCTAAAATGCTATAGTTTAGCAACAGTTGTACTTTTTTTATGTTATTTAGTGTCATTTAGTGCTATTGAAGTACAAAATGCGACAGAACTAACGATCAGAAAAAAAAGCAACGAAACCAACGAACCCAACGAAACCAACAATATGAACAAAATACAGCTAAAATGCTATAGTTTAGCAACAGTTGTACTTTTTTTATGTTATTTAGTGTCATTTAGTGCTATTGAAGTACAAAATGCGACAGAACTAACAATCAGAAAAAAAGCAACGAAACCAACGAACCCAACGAAACCAACAATATGAACAAAATACAGCTAAAATGCTATAGTTTAGCAACAGTTGTACTTTTTTTATGTTATTTAGTGTCATTTAGTGCTATTGAAGTACAAAATGCGACAGAACTAACGATCAGAAAAAAAGCAACGAAACCAACGAACCCAACGAAACCAACAATATCAACAAAATACAGCTAAAATGCTATAGTTTAGCAACAGTTGTACTTTTTTTATGTTATGTAGTGTCATTTAGTACTATTGAAGTACAAAATGCAACAGAACTAACGATCAAAAAAAAGCAACGAAACCAACGAACCCAACGAAACCAACAATATCAACAAAATACAGCTAAAATGCTACAGCTTAGCAACACTTGTACTTTTTTTATGTTATCTAGTGTCATTTAGTGCTATTGAAGTACAAAATGCGACAGAAATAACGATCACAAAAAAAAGCAACAAAACCAACGAACCCAACGAAACCAACAATATCAACAAAATACAGCTAAAATGCTATAGTTTAGCAACAGTTGTACTTTTTTTATGTTATTTAGTGTCATTTAGTGCTATTGAAGTACAAAATGCAACAGAACTAACGATCAGAAAAAAAAGCAACGAAACCAACGAACCCAACGAAACCAACAATATCAACAAAATACAGCTAAAATGCTATAGTTTAGCAACAGTTGTACTTTTTTTATGTTATTTAGTGTCATTTAGTGCTATTGAAGTACAAAATGCGACAGAACTAACAATCAGAAAAAAAAGCAACGAAACCAACGAACCCAACGAAACCAACAATATGAACAAAATACAGCTAAAATGCTATAGTTTAGCAACAGTTGTACTTTTTTTTATGTTATTTAGTGTCATTTAGTGCTATTGAAGTACAAAATGCGACAGAACTAACGATCAGAAAAAAAGCAACGAAACCAACGAACCCAACGAAACCAACAATATCAACAAAATACAGCTAAAATGCTATAGTTTAGCAACAGTTGTACTTTTTTTATGTTATGTAGTGTCATTTAGTACTATTGAAGTACAAAATGCAACAGAACTAACGATCAGAAAAAAAGCAACGAAACCAACGAACCCAACGAAACCAACAATATCAACAAAATACAGCTAAAATGCTACAGCTTAGCAACACTTGTACTTTTTTTATGTTATCTAGTGTCATTTAGTGCTATTGAAGTACAAAATGCGACAGAAATAACGATCACAAAAAAAGCAACAAAACCAACGAACCCAACGAAACCAACAATATCAACAAAATACAGCTAAAATGCTATAGTTTAGCAACAGTTGTACTTTTTTTATGTTATTTAGTGTCATTTAGTGCTATTGAAGTACAAAATGCAACAGAACTAACGATCAGAAAAAAAGCAACGAAACCAACGAACCCAACGAAACCAACAATATCAACAAAATACAGCTAAAATGCTATAGTTTAGCAACAGTTGTACTTTTTTTATGTTATTTAGTGTCATTTAGTGCTATTGAAGTACAAAATGCGACAGAACTAACAATCAGAAAAAAAGCAACGAAACCAACGAACCCAACGAAACCAACAATATCAACAAAATACAGCTAAAATGCTATAGTTTAGCAACGGTTGTACTTTTTTTTATGTTATGTAGTGTCATTTAGTACTATTGAAGTACAAAATGCAACAGAACTAACGATCAGAAAAAAAAGCAACGAAACCAACGAACCCAACGAAACCAACAATATCAACAAAATACAGCTAAAATGCTATAGTTTAGCAACAGTTGTACTTTTTTTATGTTATTTAGTGTCATTTAGTACTATTGAAGTACAAAATGCAACAGAACTAACGATCAGAAAAAAAGCAACAAAACCAACGAACCCAACGAAACCAACAATATTAACAAAATACAGCTGAAAATGCTATAGTTTAGCAACAGTTATACTTTTTTTACGTTATTTAGTGTCGTTTATTACTATTGAAGTACAAAATGCAACAGAACTAACGATCAGAAAAAAAGCAACAAAACCAACGAACCCAACGAAACCAACAATATTAACAAAATACAGCTGAAATGCTATAGTTTAGCAACAGTTGTACTTTTTTTATGTTATGTAGTGTCATTTAGTACTATTGAAGTACAAAATGCAACAGAATTAACGATCAGAAAAAGCAACGAAACCAGCAAACCCAACGAACCCAACGAAACCAACAATATCAACAAAATACAGCTAAAATGCTATAGTTTAGCAACACTTGTACTTTTTTTATGTTATTTAGTGTCATTTAGTGCTATTGAAGTACAAAATGCAACAGAACTAGCGATCAGAAAAAAAGCAACGAAACCAACGAACCCAACAAAACCAACAATATCAACAAAATACAGCTAAAATGCTATAGTTTAGCAACAGTTGTACTTTTTTTATGTTATGTAGTGTCATTTAGTACTATTGAAGTACAAAATGCAACAGAATTAACGATCAGAAAAAAAGCAACGAAACCAGCAAACCCAACGAACCCAACGAAACCAACAATATCAACAAAATACAGCTAAAATGCTATAGTTTAGCAACAGTTGTACTTTTTTTATGTTATGTAGTGTCATTTAGTACTCTTGAAGTACATGTGGGGGGGTACTTCCTACTATAATATCAACCCTGACATCCTTATCCATTTTAATTATAATTATTAATCAAAATTGTAAAGTTTTTAATGATTTTATATTGGCATGGCTTTTATAAGTTAATGGCTGTATCTGAGATCTCAAGAGTTACTGTGGGGGGGGTGCTTCCTACTATAATATAAGCTGTGTGAAGCAGTTTGAAGCGTTGTGTGATGCTATGTGAAGGTGAACTAACAATAGTAACATGTAGTACTAGTTATAACATAGTCAATCGGTTTCGAAGTGTCCCCCCTTTGCGGCTTGGCACAAGCGCAAACGCTTCAAAACGTTTTCAGCGATGGGCCGCAGTACCTCCAATGACAGTTTGTCCCACTCTTCGATCAATGCTTGTTTCAAAGACTCCAAACTTTGGTGTCGTCTACAACACACCCTAGCCTTCAATATTGACCACACACTGTAATCCATAGGATTGAGATCGGGAGAATATGGAGGCCATTCAGCAGATGCAATGAAGTCAGGGAAATGGGTTCGACACCACTCTTTCGTTGATTTTGCTTTATGGGCGGATGCAGAGTCTTGCTGAAAGATCCATGCGGCACCTTTGAAGCTTCCGAGCACAAGGGAGTACCACAGCTTCCAAAATGTCCCTTTGATACACTTCTTTGTTGATCTTCACGCGTTCATCGACAAAAATCAAAGAAATCTTGCCTGAAGCACAGATACCGGCCCAAACCATAATGCCCCGAGGTGATGGCGACCTGCCACGATGGATTCAGCTTTAGGAGGCTCTGTTGAGTATAATTTGTCATTTTGGGGGTATGTAGGCCTCTGTAAAATGTAAATATCCTCTCATCAGTGAAAATGATTTGTTCCCAATTTTGACCAGCGGCCCGCTACTGAAGCAGTTTACATCTTTCGAAACGTACCGCCTTGTTTTCTTCAGTTAGCTTCTGAACTTTTTTGAGTTCGTACGGCTTCATCTTAATTTTCTTTTACACTATGCGCCTCAAAGTAAATTCTTTGATTCCCGCCTCCCGGGCCATTTTTTGTACTGGGGTCCGTAGATTTCGCTTGAAGCACTTCAGAATCACCTGACAATTGGCCACGGTGTTAACAAATGCTGGACGACCACTTCTAGGTCTGTCACAATCATGTCTAAGGTCTTCGAAACGTTTTACGGCTCTGTGGACTGTCATTCTTAAAATATTCAACAATTTCGCGATTTTGGGGTTACTTTTTCCTTCATTATTTAATTTGATGACGGCAGCCCTTATGTTTGACATGTAAAAACAGACAGACAGTAGACAATGAAGACTTAACTTTTATGGTTATACAATTAAAAACACACGAAGAATAAGCTAAAATAAAAAATTTTAAATAATTTAACCGAAACCTTGAGAAAACGACCGGTAAAGTTTTGTAACAGATCATTGGGCGCACCCTGAGATGGCCCGCACTCGTACACGTGATAAACCGAACGGTTATGCAAATTGGCGCTCTCTCTCTTCCTCGGACGAAACGCACGCGTGGCAATCAGTCAATTGGAACGCTCGCCTCCTGACCAGTCGGTCTTATTATCCGCTCCTCGATTGAGATCAACGTTGTTATTATTGGCCGTTTAATAAATATTGTAATATATTATATTACTCGGAGTATTTGGCTCAACTCCCTGTATTTTGACGTTTTTTGTTAAAAACAGCTATTTCTTGTTAAAACCTATTTAGAAACAATTTGATTACGTTACGTTAATTGACAGGTGTAATCTAAATAAGTATGTTGCTTTAGCTTCAAGTGCGTTATGCTTTGATATAAAAATTTACTTTGACAATGGTTATGACAGAAGCTAATACTGATAGTTCTAAAACTTTATTTGATATAGCTTTTCTTGTTACTGGGCTTTTCTCATCAGGCTTAGGTGTTTTTACTATAGTAATTATTGTAACACAATCTCCAAAGAGTATGAGCACGTACAAACGGTTTATTATCAACTTTACTGTAAGTTTTTAAGTAGAAATCATTACTTTTCAAATAAAAATTACTACGTTATGAAGTCATAGTATTGAAAAACACAAGCTATGTTGGGGTTTTAAAGTTACTTGTAAAGGTTTAAAACTTTTATTTTCTTAGGTTTTTGACATATTGTTTTCATTTACAATGGGAGTGTTGGTCAAACCTGACCCAATTTTTCCTTTTCCTGGTGCTTGTATTGAAGGTTTATTTAAATACCTTGGTGAAAATGCTGCGCCGTTAGCTGTAAGTAAGCAAAATGGTAGTTTTAAAATTTGAATTTTTTTTAAAATTTACAATTGATTAAAAAAGATTTTTTGCTTACGATGAAGGTGCTCACCCTGCTCCGCTCTGAAGGTTAGCGCAAGGTATAATTGCCTTCTACTTTTTTATAAAGAAAGATCATATAAATATAAGATGTTCAGAATGACATTTTGAATTTCCCTTCAAATTGGCATTATGTTTCATGCTTATAACTTCGTCATTTTTTGACTTTTTAGGAATTTTTTCTTTAATCTAGAGATGGAAAACCTTTAAAAAAGACCTACATTATTAATTTTGTAAGCGTAGCTTGTCTGGAAAGTCGAAAGAAAGTGCCTGAAACACAATGTCAAGTTTATCTGGCCGGAAATTGAAATTTCTTAAGTTTGAAGTTCAAAAGCGCAAGCTAAAATTTTTTATATGTACTATTAGTGGTACAAAAAACTCATACAAAGATTTTGGGCTGAATCTGAGAGGGGCGGGTTGAGTACTTTGTTTGCTAAAAATTTATTTGTGATTAGTATTATATTTAACTACCTTACGTCTCACTAATTATGCTTGACTCTAGAACGTCTTAATAGTAAACACGGCAGGTTATGCTTTGTCAACACAATGTTTGTGCATTTGGTATAGGTTTGCTGTGTTGCTTGATAATCCACGGTTTATGGAGCTGATCAATTCAACGACATACTGGTTTTCTGCTTACTTCGTTTCATTGTTATTTACTGCGTTCACTATTTATGTGTTTTACAACCTTCAGGCTCCACAAAATGTACGGTAAAGAGTCCTAGCCCAGAGTCCTAGCTCAGAGCCCTAGCCCAGAGACCTAGCCCAGAGCCCTAGCCCAGAGCCCTAGCCCAGAGCCCTAGCCCAGAGCCCTAGCCCAGAGCCCTAGCCCAGAGCCCTAGCCATAGTCTATACATGACTTTTTGATCTTTACTGTATATATTTCATAATAAAGAAAAAGTAAAATCTTGCAGACCATTCCATCAAAAATAGCAGCGTTATCATCTAAATATCCCGAAGCAACAATACCTCAATTCCAAGGCAAAATTTACATGTATGTTGACTACGACAGTAACTTCACTGTATACGCTGGAGTCTTTGTTTTTATAGGCTTCTTCTCGGCTGAGCTGTGTTTAATTGTTACCGTATATCTAATTTTAAAGAAACTAGAAGCCAAGAAGGCCAGTTTCTCAAAATCAACCTACAAACTTCATCGTCAACTTACTGTAGCTTTGGGCGTTCAGCTAGCCACTCCTTTGCTTTTTATAATACTACCAGTAACCTACGGTATAATAGCTACGTATTTCATGTGGAACACTTATGTTAACATTGGCAGAGCTTCAATGTTGTATATTGACCTTTATGCTGCTTCCAATTCTGTAGTTACTATTTACTTTGTCAAGCCATATCGAGTTTATACATATACTGTGATGAAGACTGTTGTTAATAGAGTAACTTGTGGTAAATTTGGGAATGAGAAGAACATTGGTTCAGTTATTGTTATGGAGAGTACTGGTAGTGGTAACAGTTAACTATACAATACCTTTGTTATTTTTTCAAAATTTATTTTAATCTTACGATAATAAAGGTCATTTTCGCTTGATATTGTAGTAAATTTGCCAAAAAAAATTCAATTTACTAATTCAAGATACGAAGTAATGGAACATATTTTACCACCTTTTCACAGGTGCAAATTTAAAATCTGTCGAATTTCAATAATAGTTTGCTTTTTAAAATATACGTATTACAGCGCTAATGATAGATGATAAACTGCTTTATCACATTACCTTCTCCATTGTAGGCTTATTTTCGTCTGGACTAGGAATACTGGTCATTTATATTGTACTAACTAAATCTCCTGATAATATGAAAACTTACAAACGATTCATTATTAATTTTACGGTAAGTAGGGATGTAAAAGGTCGGGCCGGGTGTGATTTCTTGGTCTTGGTTTAAGCTTCGGCCTTCGAATTCACATTTTTTTTGTTGCGGGACCTACGACGGGCTTTTAGAGCGTTGGTTTAGGCCCAGCCTTTGGGCGCAGGCAGTCCCGGCTCATTTTAAAGTTGCAAATTTGCATCAGTCGGTGCTAATCTGAGCTCGGAGCTCGTGTCGGGCCTTGTAAGCTTAGTTTCTGTTCTAACGGTAAGGGATTGATAAATGATAATATTAAATATGTATTTGACTTTAAAATTTTTAAAATTTTTCAGATTTTCGATGTGTTGTTTTCTTTTGTAATGGGTATTGTGGTCAAACCAGACCCAATCTTTCCTTTTCCTGGTGCCAGTATTGACGGTTTATTGAAATACCTTGGCGAACAAGGTGCACCGTTATCGGTAAAGTGGATTTAAACTTTGTTTGTTGTGAAGGAGTTTTGTTATACAAGAGTTTTAAATACACGTTGCTTGAATATGTAAAGTAAAAGTGTTAGTTAAGGACCTAAACTTAAAAAAAAATTTTTTTAAATGTACTTATTCTATTAGGTTGTTTACTTAATTCTGCGTTCCTTCTTAAAGCAAATTTGTGTGGTACGCGGCGCAGAATTATGTGAACAACCTAATAAATAGTTGTGCCTTTAGGACATAGCAATAGTGAATTCAGCTGGCTATGCCATATCAACCCAATGTGTTTGTATCATGTATAGGTTTGCGGTACTACAAGATGATCCTCGTTACCTTGAGTTTTTACTCTCTGGCCAATTTTGGTTTTGGGGCTATTTTATATCATTTCTTTTTACTGGTTTTACAGTATACGTTTTCTACCGGGTTCAGGCTCCACAGAGCGTAAGATTTTAAAATTTTATTAGGTGCCGACATAAGGAACTCGCTATTTATACAGGAAATTACAGGAAAAATATGGCAGGTTCTTAATGTCGGCACCTGATAATTTCTATTAACAATTTTTTTTGAAATTTTGAAGTTTGATAAAGCTTTTTAGACAATACCATCAAAAGTAGCTGAACTATCCTTTATATACCCAGATGCATCTTTGCCTGATTTTGAAGGAAAAATATTCATTTACATGGATTACAATAGTGAATATTCACTATACGCTGGTGCCTTTGTTTTCATTGGGTTTATTGTGGCTGAGTTCTTATCAATTACTTCAGTTTATCTCATTTTGAAAAAATTAGAAGCCAAAAAGGCTAGTTTTTCTAAATCTACCTATAGACTTCATCGACAACTTACTATCGCCTTGGGGGTTCAGGTAAGAGAAAAGTTGTTTTATTAGTACGTCTTAGTCACGATTTTTATTTTGACCTTGGTCTTAAATCTGGACTTGGATTTGGACCTGGACCTGGACCCGGAATGTACCTGTACCTGGACCTGGACCTGGACCTGGAAATGGACCTGGACCTGGACCTGGACCTGGACCTGGACCTGGACCTGAACCTAAACCTGGACCTAAACCTGGACCTGGACCTGGACCTGGACCTGGAAATGGACCTGGACCTGGACCTGGACCTGAACCTGGACTTGGACCTGGACCTGGACCTGGACCTGGACCTGGACCTGGACCTGGACCTGGACCTGGACCTGAACCTGAACCTAAGCCTGGACCTAAACCTGGACCTGGACCTGGACCCGGACCTGTACCTGTACCTGGACCTGGACCTGGACCTGGAAATGGACTTGGACCTGGACTTGAACCTAAGCCTGGACCTAAACCTGGACCTGGACCTGGACCCGGACCTGTACCTGTACCTGGACCTGGACCTGGAAATGGACCTGGACCTGGACCTGGACCTGGACCTGGACCTGGACCTGGACCTGGACCTGAACCTAAACCTGGATCTAAACTTGGACCTAAACCTGGACCTGGACCTGGATCTGGTCTTGGTCTTGGCCTTGGTTTTGGTTTTGGACCTGGTCCTGGTCCTGGTCCTGGTCCTGGCCCTGGTCTTGGTCCTGGTCCTGGTCCTGGTCCTGGTCCTGGTCCTGGTCCTGGTTCTGGTCCTGGTCCTGGTCTTGGTCCTGGTCCTGGTCCTGGTCCTGGTCCTGATCCTGGTCCTGGTCCTGGTCCTGGTCCTGGTCCTGGTGTTGGTCTTGGTGTTGGTCCTGACCAGCCTTAGAGTTAGCCTAAGCTTAGCCCCTATTGTCTTAATTTTAACTTTAAATCTTTTTTTCTAGTTATCCACGCCATTTCTTTTCGTAATAGCGCCAGTGTCATATGGTATCTTAGCTACATATTTTGGCCATCGTACTTATGTTAGTATTGGTCGTTTAGCCATGATGTATATTGATCTTTATGGTGCTTCAAACTCTATTATAACACTTTATTTTGTCAAACCATATCGACTTTATCTTGTTGGACAAGTCAAAAGATGTATATTGGTCATAACTTGTAGAAAATATGGAAAAGCAGAGGAAGTTGTGGTACTTGTCATGCCTGAAAGTACTATCAATTCTGGATTGGTTTGACGGTATTTGATAAGTAAACAAAAAATGATGGTGCAATTCGTATTTCTTTTAAAAATCGTATGGTTAGGACCTATTTTTTTGAATATGCATATATCGTACAGATATGTATTGTTTTACAATCATGGCGTATGTGTATACATAGCCTTCGCCTTAGATGTATATGACACTGTTTATGTGACATTAAAAAAGTTAAAAATGTTTTCTACAAAAACTGTTATAATATTCAAAAACCTACTCTAAAATACACAAAAATTCGTTAAAATTTAGTAAAAATGCAGTTTCACAGAATACACACATACTATGTCATAAAGTTTGTATTCCTAGTATGAACAGGTGAAATGGCAATAACTTTTTAAATTTTGAGATTTAAAGGTTAGTAAATCTGTAAGTTACCGTACAATGTAACTGTTCTATAAAACCTTTATGATATATGGCGTTTTTTTGGTAGTTTATGACATTTTAACTACACGGTTTAATGGCTTAATTTGTAAAGTCTTTACTATTATATATATTGTACATTAAATATGCTTTTACGTTTTAAATTCTGATGCCTAATTTTAAAACCTTTGTTTTAAAATGTCATCAGATGGTTCAATTGCCTTTGACATTGGTTTTTTGTTTGTCGGACTATTTTCGACTGGTCTCGGTGTGCTAGTAATCGTTCTGGTACTAACACAATCTCCAGAAAGCATGAAGACGTATAAAGTTTTTATTATTAATTTTACTGTAAGTTTTTTTTAAAAAGTTTTAGTTACCGTATTTTACTATTATTTTTAACATTTTTTAAAAGTACTGTCTATTTTTTTAAAACAGAGATAAAGTAGAGTTATGACAAAGTTAAAAGCTTAATGTCTTCCTACTTCATTGCTATAAGACATGTAGCAATGAAGTAGGAAGACATTAAAGAGCCAAGAAACGTCCTTGCAAAACGGTGTCATTCAGCGCCTTTAACTTTATAATTTGAGAAATAATTATTAAATTGTAGTTATAACTTAACAACCAAAAAATAAATAAACTTTTTAGATATTTGACATCTTGTTTTCATTTGTAATGGGAGTCTTAGTCAAGCCCGATCCTATATTCCCATGCCCTGGTGCAAAAGTGTCTGGAGTATTAAAATATCTTGGCGAAGATAGTGCTATTTGGTCGGTAAGGAAAAAAATAAAGTCATTTTGATTTACGGTTAAAAAATATATATTACTAAAAACCATTTACAGCTTTTACATAACTAATATAATATATGACATTATATCACCAAACAAATTTTATCCGTTCGTATTTAACCATATATATAAAGTTTTTTTGTTGTTATTGAAAACAAGTCTATAATTTCGTATTTCCAGGACGTAGCAATAGTGAATTCAGCTGGGTATGCCATCTCAACTCAATGTGTTTGTATCATGTACCGGTTTGCGGTACTACAAGATGATCCTCGATTTCTCGAGCTGATGCTTTCTGGTACTGCATGGTTTATTGGGTACTTTATTTCAGCACTAGTAACATTTTTGACCGTTTGGATGTTTAAAAAGGTTCAGGCTCCTCAAAGTGTAGGTATTGATATCAAAATCAAAAAAAAAATTTTCGAAATTTTGAAATTTTTTTTTAATTTTAAATTTAAATTTTTTATTTTTTAATGTTACTAAATGTCATAACTTACGTTCCAGACAATCCCAACCAAGATATCTGAGATGATAAAGCAATTTCCAGACATGGAGATACCCAAAGTAGAAGGCAATTACTTTATTTACATGGATTACGATAGTGAATATTCAGTATACGCTGGAGCCTTGATTTTTATTGGGTTTATTGCGGCTGAGTTCTTATCAATTACTTCGGTTTATCTTATTCTAAAGCAGTTAGAAGTCAAGAAAGCCAGCTTTAGTCAAGCTACCTATAAACTTCATCGACAACTTACTATCGCTTTAGGAGTTCAGGTAAGAGAAAGTTTGTTTAATGAGTATGTTCTAATGCTGGCAACGGTACTGCTTCTAATCTTGGTCTTGGTTTTGTTACTAGTATTGGTACGCGTCTGTCTTAATTCAAGGTTAATCTTGGAAATGGTGCTGGTACTTATACTGGTACGACTACGAGTTGGCTTTGGTACTCGTCTAATTACTAGTGTAGTCTTGCTTTTCATACTTATAGTGGTACTGGTGATAATTCTTGTTCTGGTCTTAGTTGTGGTTCTGGCCCTAGCCCAGATTTCTAGGCTTAGTCCTATCTTAGGTCCTGTTTTTGGTCCTGGTCCAAGCACAAATACTGATTCTAGTATTGTGTCTGGTTTTGGTTATTATCCTGCTCCTTGTCTTGGTTTTAGTCCTGGTCTTGGTACAAGTCTTGACTTTGCCTTGGCTCTAGCCCTAATCCTGGCCTTAGTGACAGTCTTAGCTCTAGCCTTACCAATTACATTGACTTTGTCCTAAACCAACAAAAATAAAAGAGCATTTTTTAAGTCACTATTTTTAGTTATCCACTCCATTTCTAATCATAATAGCGCCAGTGTCATATGGAATCCTCGCCACTTATTTTGGACATCGTACTTATATTAGTATTGGTCGTTTAACCATGATGTACATTGATCTTTATGGTGCTTCAAACTCTATTATAACACTTTATTTTGTCAAACCGTATCGACTTTACCTTGTTGGACAAGTCAAAAGATGTATATTGTTTATGACTTGTGGAAAATATGGAAAAACCGATGATATTACAGTAGTTATGGTACATGAAGCTACTAAATCTTCTGCTTATAATTGATTTGGTATTTAAATTTTTATTACTGTACTGAATACCGTATAATTATATATATATATATTACCAAACCAGTCAAAACTGCCATTTTAAGCACTAGACTCCCTCTTGTTGGGCTTCTTCCTTTCCTTCCTCGTTCTATGTTCATTGACATTGGTCATGTTCAATGCCATCCTCAACTCCTCCTTGATCTCATTCTTCCCCACCTTCCGCGACCTACAGTAATACTCGACCACAACGGATACAGTACTGAACACCAATCCAGAAAAAAGGATCAAGAACAGTCCGGAGACGTTGTAGAGGTTGAGAGACACTCTCTGTTGCTTAACTGACGACCCCATGCCAGCACAAGTGGCACCTTTACTGCGCCACCACTTCTGCTTCTTCATCTCAATTATGCCACGCTTTTGGTACAGTAATATCTGTTTGGAGATGCGATCTGTCCATTCTGAGCCTAAAATAATAATGAAACAATTTCATAAAACGTATTTTACAAAACATCGTAATATAAAATTTTTAAAGTTCCTGCTCATGTAGGATAGTGGCGAAATGTCAAAAAAGGAATGCGTTTCATTTCTATTGGTTCAGGGTGCCGTGTAGGGTAGTTAGAGTAGGATAGAGACATACGTTTTATCAATCAACATCACTTTTTATGTCCAATTACAACAAAGTGTTTTTGTCGCCTAATAAACGTACAGCAAGGTAAGGTCTTATAAAAATGGGGAAAAGTCAGTAAGGGCAGCTAGGGTAGGAAGCTAGGGCTAAGGTTAAGTTACGGTTAGGGTTAAGGCCAGAGCAAGTGGGCTAAGGTAAGGTAAAACAAAAGAAAAGTAAGGCAATAGAGTAAGGCAGGGTAAAATAAGTAAAGTTAGAGCTAGCACTTGAGCTAGGGCTACGTATAATAGGTATTGTAAAGAAAATTACTGTAGGATAGAGTCGGGTAGGGTAGAACTATAAAGTAGAACCAACCTTTTTGCAAAGCAATTCCGTAGCCTTTGGAGCCCAAAACACCTCCAATTTGAGTCAAATTACAATTTTGTTGTACTTCATACTCGAGTGATGTACTCTCCATCAAATACGCATAGTTATGGTTCATCACCTTCTGTACTCCTTCCCTATTTGATCGTACAAAAACATCTTTAAGCTGCATAAAACGCCACATTTTCTGATGGGATGGTATTTTTGATTCCTAAATTTTTTTAAATTTTAAATTCTAAAAATTTTTAAAATATTTAATTTTTGGCTATTCTTCAAAAATTATGGCAATATTAACATACATACCTGAAAGAACTGCATAGTAGACCCTCCCCTGATAGTCCCATAAAGAATGTCAGACTGATTGGCCAAGTCATCCAAACTTCTAATAGGTATGTGAGGCTTGGAGACAGTCAAAACAGCTGCCAAATTGGCTGTATATGCAGACACAATGACTAATGTAAACATCCACCATGTTCCTCCCAACATCCTTGTTGATACTGCTCGCGGACCAAAATCACAACCGCCTTTTAACATTGTTGACATTACGTACCACAGAGTGTTCCAAAAACTGAAAATAGGTGTTTTACGTCCAACGTCGCATTTTACCATAATTTTGCTAAACCTCAGCCTACTTTACCCTACCCTACCCTACCCTACGCCATCCTACTCTACCTATTTGTTTTATCCAACCTTAAAGTACTATGTCATCCAGTATCTACCATACCTTAATTTGCTCTACCCCTCTCAAAGCCTACAAAATCCTACTTTAAATTGTTCTGCCTTACAGTACTCTTCTTTACATTGCCCATTATATCTTACTTTACCGTACCTCTATTTTGTCTTCAAAGTACTCTATGGTGTTTACGCTTCCTACCCTTAACGAACCTATGCTACTTTACCCTAGTCCTATAATACCTTAATTTCTACCTCAGCTGTTCCTGGCCTTGCTGTACGGTCCTCTAAAGTATACTAAGTTTCCCTAAACAGTATGAATATTACCCTATCTTGTCTTATACTTGCTGCGAAGCGTAAAACTAAGTACTACCACCTGAGTGAAGGAAAACTAATACAAAAGTTAGCGTACCCTTTAATGTAGTCCTTATTGCAGCTTTTACTTCGGCTTTACCATAGACCTGTAAAGAGGCTAAGTCAAAGCTGTGCCGAGCCCAGCGGGTCGCCTTAAAACTCTACCCTACCCAAGCCTTTGCCATTTTTTTTCTTACTTTAACCGACATTTCTTTTACGTTTACTTCAACCCTTACCCCTACCTACCTATAATTATTCGACAACTGAATAGGCGCATCTTCAGCCGTATAAGTCGCTGCTGGGTGTGGTTGATGTGCAGTACAGCACGAAAAGTTCAAGTTCCATTCGTAAGGTGTGATCTGAGCACAGATGTACATTCCAACTGATAAGCCACATATCGACAAAACTATTGAGACCCAAATCTCTAGTGATAAGGGATTTAAAAATGAAAATAAGTCTGGTTGATGATCAGCTGGAATCTTGAATAATATTGATATGCCAAGTGATAAGAAGGGTTTTGTAAAATCGACCACTTCTGCTCGACGGAAGTTGGCTGTGAACGGGGCTACTACCATGTCAGCTTCCTGAAGGTAAGCTTAATGTAGTTTTTTTTTTTCAAAATTTTAAAAATTTTAAAAAATTTTTTAATTTTATAAAAATTCAAATTTAAAAAAATAAAAAAAGTTTAAATTTCAAAATTTTTTTAAAATTTTATTTAAACTCACCCCTCTCAAGATCTCCCCGATCATACCATCCCAACTTCCATTGCCAAATATATCATTACCATACTTGTTATCTCTCACAACATGTATTGTATAAGTAAAGCCGAGGTCATTGGAAAGCTCATGAAGAAGATCAATACAAAACCCTTCGAACTGAGCGTTTTGATCCAATTCAAAGTGGTTTTTCTTCAACATAACATAAGGTCTTTCCTGAAAAACATGTTTTTACTAAATTATTAGGGTCTTTGCTGTGTTGTAGTAGGTAGATCATTATGTTTTGATGCGGAATAAAGCTGTAAATTACCAAAAACTGCAAAAAAATTTGCAAAAAATAGTAAAAATCAGTCTTTTTTGCCATTTTTAAAATTATGTAATAGCCAAATTCCCCTTACCATGATCGTAGTAACCCTAAAATGAGGCTTCAGTTCATCCGACACCTTCACATTATGTTGAATTTGTGCCTTCGAATCATGTGACATGTTAACATGAACATCAGTTTGAGCTTCCCAATACCCAATGTCATCGATTCGACCGGTAAATCCAAGTAAATTGATTCGAAACGAAAAACTAGAAGCTCCGAAAGCTCGACCAACTCGACTCAAATCTCCACTCAAGCCTAGTACTGTGTTGTTCTTGACAGTATCAATCAAGATACGACCATAACGGTAAGGTATAAAGCCTCGGGTCATTGATCTGCATCTGATTGAATGGATTTCCGTTTTTAGAGGGTAGATTTCTGTCATTTTTTGAAGAGAATTGGCGACTAGGACAACTGAGTCAAAGGCTAGAATGGCTTCGGACTGAAAAATTTTAAAGTTGTGACGAAGTTTTTTAATGCTTAGCAATTGTAAGGTAAGGTAGAACAGAGTAAGGTTAGCTGCATGAAGTTGAGCAAGGTAACGTAGGATAAGATAAGACCTTATTATAGCAAAGAGAAGCAAAGGGTAAGGTGAGACAAGAGTAAAGCAAGAAAAAGATACGGTAAAGCAAAAGCAGAGTAAAGCAAGGGTAATGTAAAGCAAGAGTAAGATAGAGCTGAGTAAAACATGAGTAAAGTAAAGAAAAAGTAAGGTAAAGCAAGGCTAGGATAAATAAAAATTAGAGTAAATCAAGGTTAAAGTAGGGAAAGGTAGAGTAAGGCTAGAGCGATTGCTAGGGCTAAAGCAACTAAGACTATGGAGACTATGGTAATAATTGGGACAAGAGAAAGTTACAATATACTCACCATTTTCAGAGCCTGGGTGTCTCCATTTTCGAATGTCCAATTCGACGCAATTTGATGCTTAAACTCTTCAAAATTGAATCGATTTTCCTTTTTCAAAAACTCAGGTGATACCAACTCGAGAGAGATGAATCGTGCATGGTTATGTCTGAACAATGACATGTCCATCGTTCGCAGATCCATTGATGTTAACAAAAACCAGTGTTTCAGCTCTATGAATCCCATTTGTAAGGCCTGGATGTTAAAAGTTTCAGGTTTTTGAAATTATATTATAGCTAATACAACTTAAAATTAAAAGTGAACATTTGAAAATGTCATCAAAAAACTATTATACCTTTAGAAAAACTATACTTTCAAACCTTTTTAAGCATAATAACAAACTTACAGCTAATAAAAAGTCATAAGTGTCCTTTGGGTTCATGTCCACTAATATCCGGCTGAATTGTTGACAATCGCCTTGTTGAATATCCGTACAATCTTCCAGTTGTTTGATCTAAAACTTCCTCAATTTTTATGATCCAAACTTTATATATATAAAAACAAGGCCATTTTGTTGTAGTAGGTCAATAAAAAGGCCGAGCCAATTTTTTTTAAACTTTTTTTTGCTTTGAGCAGTAGAGGAAACTCTTTCGTTGCGGGACCTAAACTGTCTTTACAGCTTTGGTTTGGGCCCCGGTCTTTCAAGAAATTTTTTTTATATCAAACCGGGTCTAGTAGGCTGTTTTTCAGGTCTGGTTAGTAAAGTTTCCACTACAACCCGAAATTAGAAAAAACTTAACTTATTAGTCCTGATAAATTTCAAAAGTAAAACAATATTTTACTCCCCTTCTCCCAAACCTAAATTGCTCGACTAGTACTATTAAACCTAATAATATTAGATCTAAAAGTATAAAACCTTGTTTTTCTTTTTTGACTATTAAAATCTTCAGTATCAATTACACGACCGCACATACCTGTTTAGTAGCTGCCAGATAGTTTCCATGTTCAACTTGCACAAATTGAAATCTGATATTTGAGTATAGCTCACGTTCCAGAAATGGAATTAGCCTTATCACTCCTAAAATAGAACAAAAGTATATCAAAAAGCCAAAGGTCATACTAAACAAACTGTAAAAACATAAAATTATCTAAAAACAATAAATATCTAAAATAAAACATATTCCTGAAAAACCTTACGTTCAACTTCAGAATAAACAACAATAACTCTATTCCATCGCCAATGCTGTATCATATCACTGATGGCATCGTTTAGCTGTACTCGCGGGAACATTTCGATTTTTGACGAGAATTTATTTCGATTTTCATTCAGCGGATCCAGTGGATGTGGGACAGAAAAGTCGTCTACTACTGTGAACAACGGGAGGTCTAGCTAAAAGCAAAAGTAAAATTAAATTAAATTAAATTCTATAAATTATACGTTTATAAAAAATAAAATCAGCTTTTTACAACGCATCGTATTTTACACATTTTTTGTTTTTTCTTATTGTCAACAGACCTAAGAGTTAGTCCACTAAGCTAGGCCGCGGGCCCGGGTTAGCCGGGATGAAATACTTGAAAAAAACCAAGCCACCACAAATAGACCCGACAACCAGGAATCCACTTAATTCTAAACGTGATGAACGAGCCGGGCCAGCCTTGACCCAAGTTTAGGTCGTCTAAAAATTAAGACCCAGCCTCCAAAAGTCCGGCTTGTTGCCCATGTCTACCAAAGACTCAGGGGGCCCAGCTGAAGTCTTGCAACGAAAGATTTGACTTGATCCAGCCGGTCCAAACCGGTCTAGATAAAAAAAATAGAATTGCACCGAAAAAGTCTTGATCTAATCCAGTTCAAACAAAAAAATTTAGGTCTCGCAATGAAAGATTTGATCCGGTCCAAACGGTCTTGACCGGTCCAAATAAAAAAAATTAGAATCGGTCCTGTTACATGTCTAACTCTTATTAATAAAGATAAGTCCAAACCTACCGAATTGGCCAATTGTGTAAGCTGTGCACTTAAAGTGTTTTCTGCCGGTGCAAACAATCCAAATATTTTTTCTTTTTCAAGAAGTTTGCATGCTAAAACAACTCCAAATTATAGCACAAAGATTCTACACAAACATTATTTATTTTTTGCAGCTTTCGACACTTAAAAATTTGCATAAACATTACAAAAACTGTATAAAAAATAAGAAAACAAAAATCAAAAAATTTGAAACGTACTACTCTGTACTGCACCATAATGATCACCAGGTTGAATGCTTTGAACTTTCAACCCAAATTTGCCAGCTGATTTTAAATTAGCATTTAGCCAGCCAACTGCAAAGTTTAAGGCTCCTCTTATGTGGGCATCTTCCTTTTGTCGCAGAATTGCACCTAAAATGACATTTTTATGCCGTTGTTTTACTCTTTGCCTAAAAAAATGATAAAACAAGTAGCCACTGAACTAAAATTAACAGTTTTTTTAAAAATTTTATCACAATAACCTACCACGAAACAAAATCATTCCAAAACCTACCAAAAGTAAAAGTAAATCCATCGACCGGTCGAATTATTAAAAAACAAATCACTAACTTGTAGATTATCATTTTATAGAGTTTGTCGGCCAAAGGGCACAAATCCACTTGAAAGATTCGGCCGCTCTTCGAACCATTTAAGAAGGAAATTTCATTTAAGCGGCCGTTGACAGCCTTTCTTGCATAACTCCACGACCTCCCGCGGGAGTTGGTTTAAATTTTTGAAAAACAGTTTTTTTTAAAGTTGATGCTAATTGTTATTGTAATGTAATAGGTTTTTGACTTATTAGAAGTACAGTTTTAGTATTGCGTTTTTTACTAAATTTTTAAAAAATTTTAAATTTGAATAATTTGGTTTTAGAGATCAATAAGCTGACTAGCATCTGCTGAAAGCAAAGAAGAAAGTCAAACAAAATAAAAACGACCGTTGCACCAGTTCTTGGACAACAAAGAAGTTAGAACAGACTTGAAAAGAAGCATACTAGGCCCTGTTCCGGCCACAAGCTAGCGAACTCTTTTTTGACCCTTCTTTTTTTGCCTTGACAAACGAAGCGTCTCACCTCATTCTGGCGATTTGAGCCTAGTCTCAATAAGGTAGGACACTTCTCTTGTAAGCAAAAGTTATTGATCTAGGCAATAAAATAAAACGTCATGTCTAAAATGCAAAAATATTAATGCGTCTGACGGGAATCGAACCCGTGTCGATTGCTTGGAAGGCAACCATGCTGACCATTACACCGCAGACGCTCATGATGATATTCTTTTCTCTAGGATAGATATTATAGTTCGATGATAAACCGGTTTACTCTCAAAAATTGCTTTTTCAGATACTTTATTTTGCTGCGATCTTTTCTTTTTGTTGGTTTTTCAGTCTTTATTAGTCAAAATTACTATATAACATTAGCTAACATCTGACGTACTAAAAAAGTTTTAAAGGTATTTGCTAGTACGTACAATATTTACATTACTAATACAAAATTAAGATGTTACAGTATTATCTCAACTTAAGTTTAAAACTTCGATGCAATTATAGAATTTATTGCTATTTATTGACATGATTCACAACAAGATTTCAAGTTTGAGCTTCCTCGTTTTCTTTGGGACTTCAAGCATGACATAACACTATCGAAACAGTCGGGTGACGAAAAGTGAGACACTGGAAGATTCTGAAAATATTATTATGCAAGTCGTTCTCTGTATTCAATTCTTTCTACAAGTTCAAATTTGGCTACTTTTTATATCCTACCCTACTTAACCTCAGTCCCTCCTCCCCCCTCTCCTTCCCTTCTAACTAGCCCTGAGCCGGAAAACGTGAGTCCGAAAATCGAGATCATATCCTATGAGCCAGACTAAAAACTGAGTATGGCCAAGGTCTTTTACAAGTTTAGTTGTATGCCATTTAATTTTTTTTTCTATTGAAGACTTACCATCTGTTTAGCAAAGTTAATACGAGCATCAACAACCGCTTCTCTGAAAGCAGGTTTGCTGTCTACTTGATCATTTGTTTTTTGAAGCAAATCCTCACAAAATTGTCTTGGATTTTGGCCAAAGGTTTGTAACAGCAGTAGTGAAAACAGTATAATTAATTTGCCAAACATTATTATAAAACTTTTACTGAAGATGAAGTGGGAACTTATAAACTTAACTTTAAACTGTTCAAAATGGGCTTCCTTCTGTTCTCGTTTATTACATTGTAATAACAAAAACAAGTAAGGAAACCCTGTTTTAAAACATCAACAAACATAAAACTATATGAAAATGCATTTTTATACCTAAAATGTCTAATTTAGTACTATTAAGTTTGTCCAAGTAATACTGTGCTCTCTTTCAAAGCAAATTCTTTGAATTAAGTAGCTCACAATTACCTGAACAATTTAATAAATTAAAAAGTTGGCAAAGTCAGTTGATAAAATCTTGTTACTTCTCAACAATATAAGCAATGTTACCTTAGTAAATAATAATTTATTAAACTAAGCAACAATAAAATAAAACAAGGTATTATAATACGTAGAAAATGCCTATATGATCTTCTTGATATGTTGTAAACCACAAGTGAGACTAGCAATAAGATGCCACAACAAATTTTACAAGCTGACTGTACTCTTAATATACTCGTTTTCCCAAAGTTATAGCTTCGCCAATGTTCCATGGTAATAGACTGAAAGTAAAAAGTATTATAATGAGTGATAAATCAATGCGCCTTCAACACTTTAGTAACAATTAAAACAAGTTTTTAAACTGTTTATAATAGACCTGTAAAAAGCCGGGTCAACCCCACTTCTTTGCCCAATCCGTCCCCATTAGAAGTTGCTTTGGTTTAGCCCGCTTATTTTTAAAAAAATACTTTTTTTGCTTACAACTATTAAGAAAACGTGCCGGGAAGAGGCTTTTTTAACCCAAATTTAAGACAAGCCAATCCTGAACATCAAGGCCTGGCCCGTTCCCCATTTCTACTTCGCTTTTGGGCCAAGCCGGACCCATTTTTTAGCTCTGAACCAGAAATTGTCTGCTCGGCACTCAAACTCACAATTGCCAGCTTGGCTTCTTACAAAGTTTCTCCGGCTCAGTCAGACCCGACCCTTCTCAATCCCTTGCCAGGCCTAGTTGACCCTCTTTCAAGCTTAGCTTATAAACTTACGATCTGAATGAATAGAATATAGCCATCTGGTTCGGCACTATACAAACGCGTTGTTCTAGTCGAATAGCTTCCACAACTTTTTTTGCAACATAACCAGACTTTAGTAAGTCGAATCGTTTGTCGGTAATGCTAAAAAGTTATTTTTAGTACTATAATTTTAACCTGTGTATCCACATATAAAAGTTCTGGTTCAGGCTTTGTATTTTTTAAACTTTAAAAATGTAGTTTCGGTTTTAGCTTCAGCTCCGTAGCCTGAGGTCTCTGCTTCGGGAATTTTTGTTAATAAACTTTCGATTTTTTTGCTCCGACTCAAACTCTGGCTTCGTCTTTTTAAAAAATACAAAAAATCTATCTCTGTCTGTAACTCCAGAACCAAAGCTGCTCCAGAGCCAAAACCGGAGCTAATACCTCAAAGTCAAAGCTATAACTAGTTCCAAAGCCCTCAGAAACTCTAATTAAAAGTTCAAATAAACTTAAAACCTACGACAAATCGTCAATCATAGGTGTGGTAACATAATATGGACAAATGGTAGTAAAAGGTATCCTTGGTGCTTTCATAAGTTCCAATTGTAAATGTAAGCTTTCCATGAAACCAAAGGCCGCGAACTTGGATGCTGAATAGTCAACTAGTAATGGTGCACCCAGAATGCCAGCTATCGATGATAAGGTAACTATGTGGCCACTGCCACGTTCTATCATCTTTGGCAGGAATGCTTTTGTTACCTAAAACATATTGAGTAATTACTTTCTAACTTGTTTTTCAAATAATTCTGTGCTCCCTAACATTAAAAAATGTTTTCAGAGGGAGCACAGAATTATTTTAACAACCTCTTAACTATAATGACTATAAGGTTGTTTTAATAATTCTGTGCCACTAAGTTCGAAAAATTGCTTTAGAAGGAAGCACAGAATTATTTACACAACTTCATGACCATAGTGTCTATTAAATTGTTCAAATAATTCTGTGCTTCCTATTTAACTCCAAAAAATTTCTTTGAAAGGGACACAGAATTATTTGAACAACCTCATAACTATAAGAAAGTAACTATTTGGCTTTTTCAAATAATTCTGTGCCCTCTGACCCAAAAAATTTTTTAAAAAGAGCACAAAATTATTTGAACAACATGACATTACACCAATTAAAGCTTATATTATACCAAGCAAACCTTCAAAACTCACCCAAAACAAGGCTTTTGTGTTAACATCGATCAACTTTGACATCTTGTCATCATCACACTCCAAAAATGGCACCGGATTCAGTAGACCCGCATTATTAATCAATATATCAGGCTCTCCAAAGTCATGCCGAAGCAGGTCAGCAGCACGGTAAACCGCCTTCTTGTCGGTCACATCTATGTTCTGACAATACACTTTAGCACCAAGCTTTTGGCAGATCTGAGCTGTTTGATCATTCAAAACTGGATTAAAATCCCACAAAAACTAGTCTGGCGTTGTGCTTTGCTAATTGAGCCGCAATTTCTCGACCAATACCTCCACCGGCTCCGGTTAGTAGAATTATCTGGAAAAATTAAGTCTTGTATAATACAAAGCTTATTACCTTCTCCCCTTTCCTTACTGTCAATATCTATAACAAACCTACCTTTCCATTTAGATTTTTCTTCGGCAGAAGCGAATTGGGAATGATAAACTTGGCAATACCTCTAAGGAAACTGTAAATTACAAAAAATACCCATCTGACCGTTTCCGACACAAATCGAACAATATACAACAAGGGGTTGGAGTAGTCTGTCATGACATGAAACTCTGAAGATGATCGATTAAAACAGCATAAATTAAAAAAAAGTGATTTCAAACTTACGGGGTGCGACAAAAGTCTTTGGACTAACTTTACCGGTCGATTTCTTTATGTTGTACGCGATTTATATAATTTTTTTTTATATTGGATGCAAGGGTGTGTTGTAGAAGACACCAAACTTTGGAGTCTTTGAAATAAGCATTGATCGAAGAGTGGGACAAACTTTTGCCTCAGGACCTGCGGCCCATCGCTGAAAACTTTGTGAAGCGTTTACGCCTCTGCGTAGCGGCAAAAGAAGGCCAATTCGAAACCGCTTGACTATGTTATAACTAGTGCTATATGTTACTATTGTTAGTTGTTGTTTTAAGTATATTTATTGTTTTAATAAATATATGACCAAAATAATGAGTCCAAGGACTTTTGTCGCACCCTGTATATATTATTTTGTTCAAATAATTCTGTGCCCACTTTTCATTTTTTTTTATTTTTTATGGCTCAGGGCCGCAGAATTACTTAAACAAATCTAACGTATAAAAAATTGTTCAATTAATACTGTGCCCCTTCTAAAGAAAATTTTGGAAGCAAAGGCTTAGAATTATTTGAAGAACCTAGTAACATAAAAACCATGCCTTGTAAACTTAAAACTATTCCCTTTTAACATAAAACCCATGCCCTCTAAACGTAAATCAAGCCCTTTTTGCAAGTTTTTGAAGCAAAACCATTAAGTTATGAAGCTAACCCCCCCTCCTCCCAAAAAAAATTTGTGAAATTCTTTCCAGAAAGTGAGAGTAAACCTTTTACAATCTGATTCGTCTGGCGCAAATTACTTATTTTCTGCAAAAGTTTATTATTTGTATTCGAAAACAACTAAAAAAGAGCAAAACTTTGATCCGAACTTGAATAGACGTGAGGATTGTTGATGTGAGAGAGATAAAGAACTGGATTACGTAAAAAAGTTTTTTTAATTTAAAAATAGTTTTGAATTTGGGCTTAATTATACTTGTAAAGAGCCGGGTGCAATTTTTTAGGCCTTAGTTTGAGACCTCGAAGGCCGAGCCTAAACGTTGAGCCTTAGGTTTGGGTCGGGCCTAAAAGTTGGCTTAGACAGGTATCAAAAGTGAGACTGGGCCGAGTCTCAACAGTTTCTCATCCTTAGAGTCAAAAGCCCGAAAGTGTCAAGTTTTAGTACTAAACCCTAAGGAGTGGCTCCAGCTTCAAGGCAAAAACCCAAACTAAAATTTAAAAAAAGGCAAAGCGGAAGCTAGAGCCAGAGCCAAACCCAGAAATATTAAATTTAGAAACTTTGTTAAAGTCATCTATTAAAATAAACTAACATACCTTTTTTTGATTTTGTACTTGGACTCATTGTTGATAAATTTCAAAGATTTTTGGTCTCTCACATGAATACCTGAAAGTGACAAGCATATTATAACATTACGTTGACTTTATACCGGAAAACGACGGAGAGCTTTGTAAAAACATCATACTGATAACAAATCGTTTAACACGACTAAAGAAATATTTAAAGAAATCTCAATTTTAAGTACAGCAAAACCTTCGTATAGAAAACTCTTCCATTAAAACCCTCTATATAACAAAAAACTTTTTTCTTAATTTTTCAAAAATTTGCTTGAAAGAAAGCCCAGAATTATATAAACAACTTAATAGACCCTTCGAAGTTCTTTATAAAGAGTTTTCACTGTACTGTTCAATTGATTATAAAAAAGAACGCAAAGTCAAGAAGTGAGAACATTATCTTCTGATCTGTTACTAATGCTTTCATTTTGATAATAATAACAATAAGCCGCAAATCACAAAGTTTAAATTGATAATAACGTAATCATGTCTTTCAGAGAAAACAAAGATAAAAGATATTAACATTATTTTCACTTCTTTCTAATATTTTTTCGAAAAAATTTCAATTTAATAAATGAATACCTACTCTATCCTACTTTACCCTATTCTACCCTACCCTCAATTACTTCAAGTAAAACATTTAATCCTGGTACACAAATTGTTTCACATTTTGTATACCTTTTAGATGCCTAATAGAAACACAAAGCATAAATTAAAAAGAGATTCGTTAGCGGTCGTTACCGCACTTCAAGGTCAATTCCAAACTTGAGAGCACTTGCAAGACTTATGGCTTCTTATAAGCGTATATTTTACAAAACTGGCGGTTTTTGTAAGTTAAAATTAATTTTTTAGAATAATCATGGCTTGACCTAAAAAAGAAAAAAAGCAAATTTGAAAAAGCCCGGGCTGGAACAGGTGGACCCCAGAGCCGGGTCCAAATCAAATCTCCAGAAGGCCTACGTTTGAAGGCCCGGCCTCTTTCAAATACGCCTTGCCTTGCTGTTAGACTTGAAAGGGGGCCCACTAGTCCCGGCCCCGGCCGAAGAAAATTTGAAAAAAGCCCGGTTGAAAAATTGTGCTCGACCCCTTTACAGGCCTTGTTATAGCACGTCTAAAAATCCTTAGAAAAATAAAAAACCAAAAAAAATATAAAATATAGTTAAACCACATTTAATGACATATTATCCTCAAAATCCCAACAAAACACCGCCTGAATGTCTGCGATATTGTTTATTTTAGCAAAACACAAACAGCCCCTTCTCCAGCTTTAAAAGGGCATTCAAATGTAAAAGTCACGTGTTTTGTTTCCAACGGAAGCGCCGTTTTGAAATTCAAGGAATTTTAAAATCGGACATAACATGTTGTTTACATGCTATATTTGCATACATGGTAACGCGATTTACTTGTAATAAACATTTGGCAAGAAAAACTCTTCATCACAATATAAAATAAAACACTTTACATTATAGGCTTTTAAAAATATTAGAGTTACAAAATTTTGAGGTTTTTAAGCTTCCCTTCTTATATATTATGGTTACGCTATCCAAATTTAAAGTTTCTGGCTCCAGCTTCATCTTTTTTTTTATTTTAAGTTTAGTTCGAGCTCTAGCTCCAGCTCCGAAGCCTTTTAACTCTGACTCCAGCTATTTGGAGCTGTGTCGAACTTGGAAGCGTTTAGTAATAAAATTCAACATTTTCTGACTCTGGCTTCAGCTTCAACTTTATCCTTTTTTATAAAGTTTAGTTCTGACTCTAGCTCCAGCTCCAAAGTCAGAGCCATCCCGACTCCGAGTTGCTTAGTACTAAAATACAACGTCTTCTGACTTCGGCTTCAGCTCCGGCTAAGTTTTTTAAAATAAATTCTACTTTAGTTTTGGCTCCGGCTCCACAGTTTTTAGGAACTCTGGTTATGAAACATCAAAATGTCATATTACTCACAACAGCTGGATTACTGTGAATCATTCAAACTTTTAGAGTAATTTAAAACTGTATTTTAATTTTAAACAGTAATTTTAGACATAATTTCTCAATAAATTCTTAAACAAAACTATGTTATGATATTACAGTATCAATTGTCCTTTATGAACGACACCAACTCAGCCCTAAGGTTAACATTAATATCATCAAAATGTCTTTAATCAAAAATTTTAAAAAATTAAATCATAAAATATAATTAATTGCAATGATTTTCATATAAAAATCAAAAAACATCTTTCAAAAAAATTCTTTGAAGTTTTCGGAAAAAAGTGCAGTGAAGAGGAAGATCAAGCGAGCGCCGCTGACCTTTTTCTATTTTCCGTTTTTGCTTGGAAAAGGAAAAGAAGAGGGAGCCGCCGCACGGACCTGTGGCCTAATGGATAAGGCGTCGGTCTCCTAAACCGAAGATTGTGGGTTCGAGTCCCATCAGGTCCTACGCCTTTTTGTTGATTTTTCTTATTTTTATAGTAAAATTGCATAGTTTTGGTCTTATTTTTAATACAATAGATACACATTATAATAGATACTATGATCAACAGCTGTTTTTAAATATTGTCACTACTGGAATTTCAAATCTTAAAATTTTGGTTTTGGTTCCGGCTATGGCTCCGGCTAAGGCTCCGGCTCTCCTTTTTTTAATTTTTGCTTTGGTCTTGGCTTTGGGGATCTCTAGTACTAAAATTTCATGTAAGGTTTTGTTTGGCTCTGGCACTAGCTCCAGCTACGGAAGATGCAGTAGAGTCAGAGCCGACTCCAGAGCCTTTGGGAACTCAGGTTAATACAATATTAACAACCTTATATATACGTAAAAACTATAAGACGCTACAATCATGTTTAATTTAACATATTGCAAACTTACAGACCAGAAGACAACGTGTTATCTGTAGCTTTAATCTAAATGAATTTTTGTTTGGCCGCTGACGTTTGACGTTTCAGTCCATTATTATGCTTCTCAACTGCTGTCACGGCCATTAGGGAATTATTTCAACGTCGGATAAATGTTGATAATTTGGCATACGTTTTATAAGAAATTGTTTTATCTTCAGTTTTAAATTGTCCTTGCGGACTTCGGTTGTAGTTTTAATGTTAAATCTTTTTTTTTGCTTTTTTCAAACCTTTTAAGTCTATTCTGAGTTTAGAAGAAAGCTCATTAGGCCTGGAATAGTCTTGGCTTGGCTTGGCTTGGTTTGGCTTGGCTTGGCTGAACTAGTCTGGGATGAGCTAGATAAAGCTAGACAAAGCCAGGTCAGGTCAAAGGAAGTTTAAAAGGAGCAAGCCGAGCAGGTACACGTAAGCTTGAGAGCTTGGACCCGGCCCCTTTAAAAGTCTAGTCTTTCTTTTCTGTACCAACTATCAAACTGCCTTTTTTGCTGAACTAAGCCTACCACAGTAGCAAAACTAAAAACCTTGCCCATCCTCCTAACTCCTCTTTATCGTACTTTTAACTCATCAAAAAGTTTTTCTGTGGGGCCTTAAAATTAGCTTGCTCATCCGTTCAAATTTCAGTAAATTTGGGTACTAAGTGCGAGGCCTTCGGGCTGCGCGAGTACATTTTTCACTGGAAAAAACAGGCGAAATTTTATAAGCCCTGCGGGCATAAACGCAGGAAAAAACCTTGTGTAAAAAGGAAAAAATATCCATTACTTTGCCAGGAATCCCATTGTTTTTATTGTCTTTCTCCACATTTTTTGGAAGAATTCAGGGCTGGAGTTACTATGAAGTGTGGTAGAAATGTTGGGTAGGTAGTGGTAGGAGTGGTAAGGGTGATGTTTTGGGCAGGGGTAAGAAAGAGGCGGTGTTTTTAGAGAAAGAATGAGGCTAAGAAGTAATGTTTTGTACATGGGTTGGGGGAGAGGTGACGTTTTGGATTGGAGTTGTGGGGGACAATTTTTTAGGCAGGAGTTGACTGGCGGTGGTACTTTTGGGAAGGGTGGAGAAGGAGAGATGTCTTGGATATCTTTTCTAATTTACTTTTTTTATACTTACCAAATTTTTAAATTTCCGATTTTACTAAAACATTTTGACTATGCTACATTCAAAACACCTGATTACTATCCGCTTTCCCATGTAAAACACGATACCGTAGGGCTATTATTAAAGCGTTGACAAGCCCTCAGGCGGTTCTGGGGGTGAAAGTTTTGAGCCGTGGGAATGCGAAAATCGGCGGAAACAATTCCCATGAGAGAAAATTGTCATAGCCATGTTATACATGGGTATCTTTATGCATCATTAGTCCCCTCACTCATATATCATTATGGCATAACTTATACATATACATAGGTTATGCCAGTTAATATAAGTATGCCAGTTAGTATAAGTATGTTGGTTAATATACGTTATGTCGGTTAATATAGGTTATGTCGTTTAATGGTCTCGCTTTCTTGGGAATAATATAGAGTTAGGTGCGAGGTGTTGAAAGTGGCATTTTAAGCATTTTTAGTATGGTTTTATAGGTTTGAGCTATTTTGATACATATGTCATCTTAGCTCTGTTTTACTAGGGAATTGCACGAAACATCCCTCGGCTTTTAAAACGATACCTATATAAGATGAAAGAAACATTAGAAAGTTATCAAGAAAACTATTTTCAAAAAATGGTCTCGGCTAGCGAGATATTAGCGGTCAAAGAATTTACACGTAGTGTCCTATTTGACTCTTCTCGTTAGCCTGGAGCAAAACGGACAAATTGAAGCAGTATTTTCTTTAAAGTTAGCTTAAAAGATTGGTTTGGGGAAAAAATTTTTGGACCGAGCCCCGTAAGTAACAGGACCAAACCTGAAGAAAAGTTGTCCGGACGGTCTAGACAAAACATTGAACTTAAGACGGCATTTATTTTGTTAGTTCTATCATGATATATTAGCTGTACCTTAGCCCTAGACATAAGGAACGTTCCGGGTCGGACTAGATCTGAACAAAATTAGGTCGGGCTAAGCCTGAAATCAAGGCCCGGCCCGTTTTCGCGAAAAAAAAATTCGGGCTGGGCCAGGCCTGAGCAAAATTTTGATCGGGCCAGGCCTGAAAATTAGGACCGGGTTGTTGCTCATGTCGCTGTTTCGACCATACTTTAGGCACACCTTAGCCTTTTTTAGCTATACCTTAGACATACCCTATCTTTGTCTTAACCATATTGAAGCAGTATCTTATCCCTGTTTTAATCATACTTTAGGCATACCTTAGCATTGTTTTAGCCATATCCCAGGAACATCTTAACCATTCCTTAGCCATATCTATTCTTAAACTTATTCTACGCCTACAACCTAATCTAGTCCTTAGCTTATAGCCTCACCCTAGGTTCCTAACACTTTATTTATAAACTTATTATACTTACTCTATCCCTGCTATTTATAGTATTCACAAACCCCATTGACAGTTATAACTACAACCTGTGTTTGGGCCGTTTACTGCTTCGTATCTCGAAGAAAACAATACAAAACTTTCGCTTCTGACATTTGAAGCTTATGCTCGAAAAATATTTTCCTTTTCTTTGTTTTTGGCCAAAAACGTTGTTATAGTATAGTTAATAGTAACTTATCCTCAGCCTTATTGTTAGTTAAGAGGGGGATGGGGTGGAGAAAGGTGGTTTTTATATCTTTGGGTGTGGTAAAAAGTTTTGACTAGAAGGGGGTTGCATGTAGCAAAATGTGGTTTTTATAATTTTAGGCGGGGTAAAATGAAATTATTTTTTTATATTTTTGGGTGGGGTAAAATAAAATTATTTTTTTTTATATTTTTAGGCGGGGTAAAATGAAATTATTTTTTATATTTAGGGGGGGGGGTAAAATTAAATTATGATTATGTTTTTTATATTTTTAGGCGTGGTAAAATAAAATTATTTTTAATATTTTTGGGCAGGGTAAAATAAAATATTTTTTTAATTTTTGGACGGGGTAAAATGATTTTTTTGGCTTTTTACTTAGGGTTTGTTACCTAAAATTTTAATTATTTTTTTTTGTTTTTTATTTATTTTATTTATTTATCAAAACAAATTTTTGGGGTGAGAGAGCACAGAATTATTTGAACAACGTTCATTGATTTTTTAAAGGGTTTTGTTACCTAAAATTATTTTTAAGGCATCTTGTTTTTTAGGTTTTAATTAATTTTTGTTACCTAAACTTAATTTTTTAAAGTTTTTTAAAAAGTATTTTAAAAAATGACAAATTTTTTAAATTTTACGATTATTTGCAAAATTGATGACTATTTCAATATCATACGAAATTGTTGATAATTCCTAATATTATAGATGGCTTGAGTGTTTCTTTGGCGCATCTTCCTTTGACTCACATATGGCCTGACATAAACAAATAAATATCTGCTCAAAAATTTATTGTATATCCGCCGGAATTTCAAAAAAGAAAGACCGCCTTTTGAGAAAATTTTTTGAGTAAAAGTAGGTGAGGTTAGGCTTGAGATGTAGGGAAGGGTCGGGGTGTATCTGTAAAGAGGCCGGGCCAATTTTTCGGTTTTCGACTTTTTTGGCCTTGGGGTGGGTCTGGTTGTTTAGGCTGACTGAAAAGTTTGCGGGCCACTACAAAATTCTTAAATAAATAGCTTTATAATCAGATTTGTTTTAAACTTTTTGCAAATCAATTCTTTCGTTGCGGGAACTAAGCTGAGCCCCAAAGGGCCTTGCTTTGTGCCCGGCCCTCTGGCCTTGACGATCCGGTCTGGTCTGTTACAAATCTGTTGAAGCCTATGTTAAGCTCGAACCAGTGTACTCTTTCAGGTTTATATGTAACTTTAAAAATTGTTTTTTTGGGAGTAGGGGTGGGGCGGGGGTATATTGTAAGGGTAGTTTGGAGGTGTTGTTACTGGAATGATGATTTTCTTGAGATTGGACAGGAGGAAAATGATTTTAATGAATTGTAAGGTAAGGTAGAGAATGGTGGGCCGCAGTAGAATGGAATAGAACAAAGTAGGGTAAATGAAGGTTACGTAACGCTTGCAGTAAAAACCTCGCTATTATAAAAAGACAGTATTATTCGGTAATACTGTTGACTCAAGTCTATTAATTAACAATCCCCAATGGCAAAGATTAACGCCAAATAACAAGCTTACATCGTGTGGACACATTTGATTAGTTTTTTTTCGATATTATCTAGGCTTAATCTTTTTTGTAAAATACGACGGTTACAACGGCGGTTGGTAACAAGGTAGCGCACTAGGCACTGGCCTGGCCGAAGCCAATTTGAAAAGTTCCAACCAGGGTTGGGGGGGGGGTGGGGGGGGGGAGAGGCTAGAGGACCGAGACCTAAACAGAGACCAACATTATAAACTAGACTTGAAAGGTTTGCTAGGATTGGCTCGGCCGTGAGTCCCGCTAGGTCGAAATAAAACAAATTTTAACGGGGCCGGCCCGGAAAATGTAGGCCTATTGGAAGAGGTGGGTCGGCGCACATGAGTTCAACGATATAAACCAGATTTGACAGGGAGTCCTCAAGGCCTAGCTTGCTCACAAGCCGGGCTAGGCCGTTCGAAGCTAATTTTAATGGGGCCGGCCTGGAAAATTTAAACAAAGACCGACATTATAACCCAGAACTGAAAAAGAAGTCCAATAAGCTTGGCTTGGCTGCTAGCCGAGCTATGTTACGCTAAGGCAAATTTAAATAGAGCCGGGCCGGCACACATGGGTCCGAGGACACCTCTCCTCACTACCTAATCTTTAATCTCAAGCACACGAGATTGTTTTCCCACCTCTCAACCTCGCCAAGGTTATAATTATAATACCCTGAGGCCGTAACTTTGTTAAATCTGTAAATGTTCGAGTTTCGCGGAGCACGCCATGTTTTTCGCAAAGGTATTGTCACTCTTTGTAATACCGTGGGGCTGCTCTTGAATTGAGTGTCTCTTTTGTGTGGTCAGCAACGGAAATATATTATTGTTGATGTGTTGGCTAGGGTCGTGGCTTGAGCGAGATTTTTGATAAGGGGAGGAGACATTTTAAAATTTCTGATTTTTTTTTGAAGTTTTTTAATTTTTTTGCATTTTTTTGAAAATTTTATTTAAAATGACGTTTGTTATCAATTACATCGAGTTAGCATTGTATTAAAAATACATATAGTAAAGGTTTTTGAAATAATAACGTTGCTATATATTAAGTTGTTCAAAAGTTTTGAGCTACCTTTCAAGGCAAATTTTCAGTGCTCGGTAGCGCAGAATTATTTGAACAACCTAATGTTTAGAAAAAACGAGTACGGTAAACCATAAACGAGATATTACGTTCGACGCCTTAGAAAAACATTGTAGTAGAACGTAGTATAATATTACAATAATAACCCTCAAAAGCTTTACAATTGTATTTCTCAGTAAAAAGAGTAAAGTTTTTAGATATTGTAGTTGTAGTAAAAGTAGCAAGATGTAGGATAAAGAAAATTTGAAGAACCCACAACCTTACGCTCTCTTATATACAAGATGTATATAAGATGTTGTGTTGTAAGGTTGTGAAAGGCTGGAGTAAATTATGAATGTCTAAACCCAAAATTGTTATTAACCGGTGCCTGGAAACGCTTCGAAATGTCGTTTTCTGGTGTTAAGGAGCGGCTCTTTGAGAATTTAAGGAGGTGGGACTGCTATTTATCGCTGTTTTTTGGAGAATTGAGTAGGCTATGTTATGCTCACGTTATACGCAACAGTAAGAGGTGATAGTTTAGAGAAAGAGCAAGGTAGCGTAGAGTAAAGAAAAGGCAGAGTAGGGTAGGGTAGGGTAAGGTAGGGTAGGGTAAGGTAGGGTAGGGTAGGGTAGGGTAGGGTAGGGTAGGGTAGGGTAGGGTAGGGTAGGGTAGGGTAGGGTAGGGTAGGGTAGGGTAGGGTAGGGGAGGGTAGGGTAATTTAAAATATTTTTTCGGATTCATTGAAAAAATTTTAAATAACATTTTTTAAACTTATTCTTCTTCAACAGCCTTACAAGCTGTACACACCAAGAAACATACCCAAGTATATTTATTTTCGTGCACATGTTTACAATTACTTTTCCGCCGAGTTTGTAAAGGGTTTAAGTGCACGCGAGTCTTGGGCTTGTGCTACGTTTTTCTTGTTAATTAAGGCGTGTTAAAATAATTTATTATTTATTGTCCGAAAGACATTATTCTTTTCGGCTTCGGACTAGTGTTAGGAAAGGGGTTTTAGGGGTTTTGTACAGTGTTAGAAGAAGGGTTTTAGGGTTTTTGTACAACTTTTACTCGATTAAAAAGGGCTTCTATGGAATAAGTGTTGCACATTTCATTAAAATCACCTACTGAAAAAAAAATTGTTACCTACATATACACAGTTTAAAGGGGTTTCTTCTTCATAGAGGGAAGAAACGGGTCGGGCCGAGCTTCCAAGGGGACCCAGGGCCTAGAAATTAGAGCCGACCCTTTTTCATGTTTCTTTCAGGCCGGCCCGGCCCGGTTAAAAAAAATTTTAGGTCTGGCTTGGCCCGGCCCGTTTTAAAAAATTTATAAGCTCGGACTAGCCAAGCCCATTTTATAAAATTTAAAATTTCTAAAATTTTCAAAAATTAAAAACAAATTTTTGGTTTGGGTCTACTTTTCAAGCCCGGCCCGTTTAAAATTTGGTTTAAGACCGCCGCGCTTCTCACTTCTACTTCTTTACTGTCTAGGTCGCAACTTGCTTATAAGCCTATATAAGCTTTTTTTAAAGTGTAGATTCATTTTCTCTACTACGTTACTCTGTCGTATTTTACTATAATTCTTTACATTATTGTACTTTCAAACTCATAAAACTTAAAAAAAACACCCAACAGACGTTTTTTGTAGCAAAAGCATTCTTTAGAAAACCCCCAGGCAATGTTCCGGATCAAAGGAACCTCGCAAAACCCCGTTTTCTATTGCAAAACTTCTAATCCCATATGAAACAGGGCAAAAAGCTAAGAGTAAGTGAGTAGAACAACCCTCAGAGTGACTAAACCAAAAATACTAGTAAGTGAGTTAGCTGAACGAAAAGTTAAGCACCGAAAACACAACAGCAAAACGGGTAGGGACAGAGAAAAAGAGTGCCAATGGCCTCCAAATACAACGGATCGCTCTGATTTTTCCGCCATTCATTACAGCGTCAAGGCCTTCCAGGCTTTTCAAATCGAGACTGGATTTCGGGAATCGCGCCCAGGTATTTATTTGGCGGCGATTTAATTTGCTTTGCAATGAGGGTTTAACGGCGTGGTAATGGGATAGAGAAAGGAGTAGTTTTTGCGATTTTTAATTATTTTAAAATTTTAAAAATCAGATTCGTTTTAGATTTTGCCTGGTCTTATTAACTAATGGCTAAGGATAAAGCTAAAACTGAGGCGCCATTAGTGTTCGTTAAGGCTTAGGTAATGATACAACTTTGTAAACCAGGCGAAGATGGGACTGAGTATAATAGGAGAGGGTAAAGTAGTTGGCTAAAAATGGCTAGAGATCAAACGAAGACATAAACTAGGCTTGAAACTAAGGCTGAAGCGCTTGCTAGGACTAAGGCTAGAATCAGGGCTCTGGGTTAGAACTCAAACTAGGGCTCAAGCTATTGCTCAGGCTAGCGTAAGACTCAAACTAAGGCTCAATTTCTTGATAGGACTAGAGCAAGAGCCAGAACTAAAGCTCAAACCAGGGCCAGAACCAGCGCCAGAGCCAGAGTTAGAGCCAGAGCCAGAGTCAAAACTAGGGCTAGAACTAGAGCTAAAGCTAAGACGAGCGCTAGGACTCAATCTAGCTGGGGCTCTGGGCTAGGGCTCTGGGTTAGGGCCCTGGGCTAGGGCTTTGGGTTAGGGCTCTGGGTTGAAGCTCTGGGTTAGAGCTCTGGGCTAAGGCTTTGGGCTAAGGCTTTGGGCTATGGCTTTGGGCTACGGCTTGGACGAAGGGTCTGGGCTAGGGCTCTGGGCGAGGGTTAGTAATAATTTCTTTTTTAATTTTTTGTATTTTTTCTTATCACTTTCTATCAGTAAACTGAAATCCAGTCGAAAGATACGGTTTTGTTTTTCAACAAAAACTTGTAAAATCTACAGTAAAATTTGCGCAAAGCCAGTTTTTTCTATCTTTTGCGCTGAATCCTTTAAGCAGATTTTGTAGCGCAGATGTTCAGCGTGCTCAGTGTTTGAAACGGCACGGTCAGGACACACTAGTAGGGTTGAAATTGAGGGGTTTGTAAAATACGGATTTTTTATTTAGCTTTTTTTCTCAAGGTTTATTAAAGAATTGCTTGTTTTAGCCTTAGCCATAGTCCTAGCTTATTGTTTCTTGGTCCTAGCCGTAGTCTTAGCCTTACTCTTTTTATTGAAAGCTGGTTTTTTTAAAATATATAAGTTTTAAAATTAATTTTAATATAAAATATAGTTTAAACATGAAAAAAATGTTTTTTGTTTGTGTTTGTTTGGGGTATTTGCATATTCGACATGGTTAATACTGTTGATGAACATCTCAATTTTTGTTTAGAGAGAGCGGCAATATAATTCTATTGTTTTTACTTTTTTTTGAAATTGTAAATTTGTATTAAATATAAACATCAAAAAAAATTTTTAAATGTTTTAATTTGCATATTTAGTAAAACAAGGTTATGGGCTAGGGCTAGATCTAGGTTAAGGGCTAGGTGTAAGGCTAGGACTAATTGGGCTAAATGTAAGGCTATGGCTGGGAGAGGGTGTAAAAAATTAGTTTTTAATTTAAAAATTTTTTTTTATTTTTTGAAGTTTGGGGGTGGTTTTTGTATAAACCAAAGGGTTAGTTTATTGTTATTTCAAAGTGTTCGAGGCAACAAGATGACAATCACTGCCCCAGTTTTGTTCTGTGATCAAAGCCGGCGATTATGCCGGTCCAAGGTCGATGCGCCTCGATAAAATACGCAAACTTAACTTTGGGTCAATAAAATTATTGTCAACAAGGTTTGTGGTAAAACGACCAAAATGTTTATTCTTTTGCCTGAAATTACATTTTTACTTAGACTAGGAAAGGAGGTTTGTAGAATCTAAGGAACAGCTTTTAGACTTGTTGTTTGGGCTGGGGAAGAAATTAGGAGCTTTTGGACTAGCGTGCTCTTCAGGCAAGCTCGCAAGTAGTTTTATAGATTTTCAGGCTAGGCCACAAAACATTTTTAACATTTTCAGGCCAAGCCTTAAAAAATTTTATCTTTTTCAATCTAGTCTGCAAAAAGTTTTATTTATTATGTGACTGCTAAGCCACACGCTATTTTTACTTTTTTAGGTTAAGCCATCAGCAATTTTAGCATTTTAAGGCAAGGCCACAAGCATTTTTAACTGATATAAATAACTTGTCACCTAGCTCAAATTTTCTATTTAGCATAGGGTAATTCAAAAGCAATCATAAAGACATCAAAATATTTGTAAGCCTAAAGGTATTAAGATAATGTGATATTCATAGATAATTAACCAAATTTCCATCGCAACCTTTTGGACTGTTAAACAAAAGAGTAATGGTTTTAGGGCCTGCGCGATCTTTTTATTGCGGCCTTAAAGACGATCGAACACTTTTTTGTGTAAGCAGATCGCTCGAAAACTGTCCAACGGCTTAATTTTCAACTTTTTGCTAAACTTTTGTCTGGAAACTGTTTTTAGTTTTTGTACTATATGTAATATAATTATTGTAATGTCAAGTTTTTTACATTTAAATATGTTTTTGTACATTACGACCTATTGTCATACTTTATAAAGTACTTTTGTACTATTCGAAGTATTGTCATATCTTACTTTTCGTCATAACTCTAAAAAATCTTTTTTTTTCAGGTCAAACCGAAGTGTTCAATATCATAAAACAAGGCCTTTGAAAGTCAAATTACACCAAAACGCATTCATAATCAATTTCAGCCGCTGATCGCGTTCAACGGGTCGATCTTTGGCTTTGATTTTCTTAACTTAAGGTAAGTTTTTTCAATGATTTTTACGTTTTTTTGTAAAATACGCCAAAGTTAATCATCATTTGCCAAAAGTAGGGCAGTGTTAAAAGTTGCTTGGGCTAGAGCTAAAGCTGGGGTTAGGGCTGAGGTTAGGGCTGGAGGTGCGACTAACGCTAGAGGTACAGTACATCTGCCTAATATGATATGAGGCTTGAGGATAATTAAAATTTTTTAAGTAAAGGGTTACATTCAATTTTCTAAAAAAAAATTTTTTGAGCGCTTATTATCATAACCTTTAACTTCTTACCTTTAGCACCTTCCCTCCCCCTTCCCTAGTTAGTCGTATGTTGCTTACTATATCATACATACATATATATCCTTTTACTGTCATAACCTTTATACTGATTACCTATGACCAGACCTAACCCAACGTCATCTCACCTATAGCCTCTCCCCCCCCCTCTTCTCGGTTAGCCGTATGTTGACCCAAGTCTCGAAAAAGTTGTTTCGCTTAAGATTTATTCGAAATTGCTCTTGCCCCTCTCCCTTTTTACCTTGAAGGTAGAAGCAGGCGAAAGCGCGGCGATCTTTTGGAACGGGAGCAGTCAGAAGAGCAAAAGAAGATCTTCTTCATTTTCGATTTTCGCCCCTCCAATTTTTTTTCTATTTTTCTTACAATCAAAATGTTTATTCAGAGCCGGGGCGTAACGGTTTTTGACATTTTTGCTAATTTGGCGTGGGGTTTTGATGACTTTATTATTATAACTATTATATTTTAAAACTTTTTTATGAGTTGGACATACACTATGACAATTAGTTGAAGTTTTTAAATTTTAAGTTTGAAAGAAAGAGGTAGGTTTTAAATGTCTTGGCTTAATGTCTCCAGGGGTAAAGTAGGACTGGTTTGAGTAGGACAGGGCAGGGTAAGGGGGCTAGATCAAGCCAACTTAGAGTACGGTAAGGTATAATTAATGATAAAGTTACGGCAAGATGGGGAGGATAAAATTGAGTAGAGTATAGTAAGGAAGAATATCTTGCTATACTGTCTACTCTACTTTATCTAATGTAGAATATCTAATGTAGATTAGATAGCGTAGATTAGGATAGCCTTGTGTAGGGCGGATAGGGCTAGATCAATACAACGTAGGGTACAATAATGTCTGTGAAATGATAAGATTCCCATGGGGAGAGGATATGGCGGGGTACAATAGGGTAGGCTATATCTTAGAAACAAGTAACGGGAACGGGCCGGAATCAATCTTCAGGCCCGGTTTAAGCGAAATTTTTCTTAGGCCCGACCCGATTTAAATTTAGGTCAGGCCTGGCCCGTTTTTCTTGTCTAAAAGCTAATTCTGAAGCTAGGGCTAGTTCTGGGACCAAGACCAGTATCAAGAACAGGAGCAGAGTCAGGCCAAAGCCAAAACCAAGACCCGTTACAGTGCCAGTATTAGTACTAAGGTTTAAGAAGCTAAGGCTAGTGTAGGTCTTGCCTAAAACTATTTGGCTACAGTAATCATATTTTTCAACCTTGTAAACTTTTACTATTATACAAAACTCCAAAACCCAAACTGAATCGTATCAAAGTATTATAATCACCAAAACAATCACAAAGTTCCGGGTATTGTGATCAAATTCCGATAGATTTGATCGATTTTGACTATCTCGAACGAGGGAGTATTGTAACGAATGGCTTCTGTTTTTCTTTACTGATTTTTCAAAGAATTGCAGACGAGTTTGATGGATTTTTTACATTTTTGACGTGCTTTTGGTCACTTTTTGCTTTCTGCAGTGATTAAATAGGCAATTTCTGAACAAAAGAACGGTATGGGCAGGAAGTTTGGTTGATTTTGATATGTTAGGCTTATTTTTTGTTTTTGCAAAAGCTGCTTCTTCTTTTTAAGCTTATTTTTAGGCTTATATAGTGACAGTGGTGGATGGGCAATTTTGGCATAAGGAAGGGGGTTGAGAAAGCAAAAAACATTTTATAGGGCAGGGAAGGCAAAAAAATTTTTTTAAGGGGTTAGGGAGGCAAAAAAATGTTTTAGTGATCTGTGAGAGTGAAAAACATTTGAAGGAAAAAAATTTTTTTAAAAGGGTCTGAAAAGCAAAAAATTTTTTGGCGGTTTGGGGGGCAAAAATGTTTTTTAAAGGATTGGGAAGCAAAAAAATTTTTGTATTGAGGGAACAGCAGAAGGAATTTTTTTAAATTTTTTTTTTAAAAATCAACAGGGGGACCACGTTCAACTTTTTTAATTTTTTTTTGTACTTGTTATAATTAGCTTAAAAAACTTTTGAAACCTAGCTAATAATTACCCGAAGCCTCTATTTCTCGACTCGAGAAGACGAATCTTAAAATTGTCTCGAGAAAATGCCAAAAAGTTCATTTGACGCGGCCGATCGCGGAAACAAATGAGTCTTTTTTTCCTGTTCCCTGACAGCCAGCAAAAAAAGATTCGGCCAAAGAGTGTAAAATCATTTTTAGGGCCTGAGAGTTGAGGGGGGGGGGTCTGGCGGATCAACCCCGAAACTTTCCCTCTGTCTTAAAGTACAAAGGGTTTGGGTTTTCAAAGGCGGTGGTTTAGGGCGATTTCAGGTGGCTTAATCTGTCTATTGAGTGATAGGTATTGAGTCAGAGGGTTAGGTAAGGTGTGTTCTATATTTTTGTTAGGAGTGGAGGTGGGGAGAGACAGGAAACGGGGGGGGGGGGGTGTAAGAAGTGGAAGGGTGTTTTTGCTTAATATTTTAGCTAAGGCTTTTAAATTAAAAATTTTAAAAAAATTTTTACTTTGGACTATTCTGGTTTATTATCTATCCTACCTTACCCTACCCTAACCTACTTTACCATATTCTACATTTTTTTACCTTACCTTACCCTACGCTGCTCTAACCTACACTACCCTATCCTATTTTGCCGTATCATACCGTTATCCGCCATTACCTTACCTTACCCTGCTTTACCATGCCCTACTTTACCTACCTTCACCTTACTTAACCCTAGAACATCTGCCAATCCTGCTTTAATTAAAAAAGTTAATTTTTGAAATGTATCAAACCCAGAACAGACTAACAAACTATGTCCCATAAATTTAAACAACCCACAGCCATATGAAACAATGACATTTAATAATCAAAAAGTTATGTCCGCCCCCTTTCCACATGTTTCAAAATGGAAGACGATCTTCCACAAAAACCGATCAGCTGACTTTTTCGACAAAAAAATCCGGATTTCCCTTTTTTGAATACTCCAATTTGTAGCCCGTTCACGGAGTTATATTACTTTTTACCTTAATGTCATATAACTAACGTTGCGAAACGGGTGGGGTAAAAAGATGTTTTTTGGGTAGGGTAAAATATAAAAAACATTCAAGACAAGGTAGGGGTAGGAGTAGGTTAAGAGAGGGGTAGCAGAGGGTTAGGAGCGGGGTAAGAGAAGGGCTGGCTTGTAACGTCGTATGGTTGCAGTGGGATAGGGCAGGGTAGGAGTGAGGTTGAAATAGAAGAAGGCTCTAAAATTTGCAAAACTACAAAAATTTTTAAAACTTTCTTAACTTAACTACGTAGGTTTTCAAGTGCCTGATTAATGTTATCGTCTTAGTTTCAATAACTTTGCATTACGTCTACAACCCCCATAGCAAAGAAGACTTTGTAAACAAGATCTGAATTTCAAGTATCCGCAAGAATCGCAATTTTTAGACAAAAGTTTTGTCACTTCCGTTTTTTGAGAGCTGGCTAGTTCAAAGTGGACCAAATAGAATTTGATTTTGAGATCTTGTAGTACTTACAGTACCCTTACTTACTATTTATTTGGTTAGGTTTTGAAAGCAATTATTTAGGGGAAGGCTAGCTAAAGAAGGCTGCGGTACGGTAAAATATGACCAACATTAGTACAGTAGGTACTGTAATAAAATACTACTGTAAGATAGAATAAGGTGAGGTAGGACAGGGTAGAGTATAATAGGAGTAGAGCAGAGAGGGTAGCGTAGCGTCTGGATGATACAGTACTATAAGGTAGAATAAAGTAAGGGATGGTATGGTAGGGTAGGGTAGGGTAGGGTAGGGTAGTTACAGTAAAACCCCTGTAGATGCATATTTTTTTTTCATCTAGACCGTGCGCTTTTTTCAAAAATTGAGTTAGGGCCCGCGCGCTGCTGCGAAAAACAAGGACCCGAGAATTGTTTTAGCAGAATATAGCTCAAGGAAGGGAAACGACGATTGTTAAGTGCTTCGACACTTCACTTTTGTCTCCTTTCGTTAAAAAACGCTGAAATTCGTTTATCCTCCCCTTTCTTCTCTATTCTGCATTGTTCCGGGCGGATCGCAATTGAGGATTTGCATTTCTGGCACGGTGCATCGTTCTTTGTGCAAAATTTGTATAATTTTGGGATTTTTTGCCGTGAAAATGAAAATTTAAAATGCTTTTTTTTGCATTTTTGGAAAAAAATTTTTTATTGGTTTGCTGATGGTTAGGCATCTTTCGCCAGTATTGGGCGTGTAAAGAGAACGATAGGGTAAGGCAGGTAGAGCTGATGGCTTTAGGCATTTTTCTAGCTAGTACTGGGCCTTTTACAGGGTAGTGCATCGTGAGGTGGGGCTGGTACCTATAGGAATTTTGTATTCAGTACTAGGCGGGTTATTAAAGCTAGGGAGGGTTAGAAACAATTTTTTTTTTTCTATCTTTTGAAAAAAAATATACAGGGCGGTGTAGAAGTTGAACTTCAAACTAAATAAAACGGCTTTTTGGGAAGTGTGTTCACTTTTGTCAAAGTTAAAAGGAGGTTTAGAAAATTGATTTTTACTTCCATTTTCTGTCAAAAGTTGTTTTGCAAAAGCACTGCGCGATTCTGAAGATAAGGAGGTATCAAGAAACGGCATGGTTTATATCTAGAGAGAGATTCGGGATAACTAACTGTAAACAACATTACTTGTTTTAATCTTTAGCTTAATTACTGGTTCACTCTTACTTTATTGTGTTTTGGATGCGTTTAGCTATCGTATACTATTATCTGTGGTACTGTAGCAGGGTCTTTATATTATTGTTGGACAGTAGTGTGGGACTTCTTTATGTTAGTATTATGATAAAGGGTTTATGCTTGTTTAGGCATTATCTATCGTGTATGTAATAGTAAGTAAAAGTTTAAAATGGAAAATTTTATGAAGTAGTAATTTTGTTTTGAATTTTCAGAATCTCAACGACGTAAAATCTCTCATTTTGTACAAACTTTCTCCTTTGGAATCTACGCAAATTTCTATTCGTTACGGTTATGATGGCGGAATCGCTTTTAGATACGGTAAGTTCGACAATTTTTGTAGAAAATTACATTTTTGAAAAATTGAAAAAAATTAAAATTTCAAAATTTTCTACAAAAAAAATTTTTTTATAGTACCGTACTATAGCCTACTACCCTACTCTACCCTTAGTTACCCTGCCGTATCCGTAACCTACCCTACCCTGCCCTACCCTACCCTACCCTACCCTACCCTACCCTACCCTACCCTACCCTACCCTACCCTACCCTACCCTACCCTACCCTACCCTACCCTGCCCTACCCTACCCAACCCCTACCTTATACTGCTCCACTTTATCCTACCTTACTCTTAGTTTCCTTATTTTACCCTAGCTTACCCTACTTTACCCTACTGTGCTCTAAGTTGCTCTACTCTGACATACCTTACTTCCCCTTACCTAACCATAAGGAACGGGCCGGCCAGACCGGCCTCGACCAAACTTTAGATCGGACCGGGTCAGAAAAGTGGGCTTGACTCGGCTTGTTCCCTATGTCTAACCTTACCTTATTGTTCCTTACCGTAATTATATCTTATCTCTGAGTAACCCGCTTTATTTTCAAATGCGCTGTAAGTCAGCTTTTCTTTAAAAAAAACAGAAAGTTTTAATTTTATAAAACTGTCATAATTCACAAGTTTTAAACGTCTCATTACCTAAATCAACCAAAAAACCCAAAAAACTAGCCCAGCGATTGTTTTGTCATTAATTTCGCAGCCCCTAATTTCGGTGGTTTTTTGGGGAATTTACAACGAACATTTATTTCTCTTTTTGCCTGTTTGTTTCTGAAGAAAAAATATTTTAAAACAAGCTCGACTCTCGATTGTTACCTTTTCCTATTCAATGAGCCATGTTTTTCGAGTTAATTCAGGTAATTGTTACTAATTTATTGATTTTAGACGATTTTTTTGACGTTTGTGTCTTTTGTAAATTTTTAATAGTTAGAGTAATATGGTAGATTTACATTGTGACGTATTTTACACTTTGTTAGTGATAATATTAGCTTGTTGATTTCAAAAAAGGTCATGACTAACGAAATGATTTTCTAAAAAATAGCGTTAAAGTAGGATCTAGTCCGTGGCTTAGCTTTAGTTTTTGCCCTAGTCTTTGTCCTAGCTTATGCGCTAATCTCAGTCTTGTCTCTAGCACAGATTAAGATCTAGCTTGTAGGTCTAGGCTTTTCCCTAGCTTTAGGTCTAAACTTAGCTCTAGACCAGGATGGAGGAGAAAAGGAGGGGGGGGGGAGGTCTTAGGTCTAGCCTTAGCTTTCGCCCTAGCTTTAGTCTGGGGTCTAACCTTAGTCTTAGACTTAAGTTTAGCCTAATTCCTATCTCTAGTCTTAGCCTCATCCTTAGCTCTAGCCCTGGCTGTAACCCTAGCCCCATTCCTAGCTTGGGGTTTAGCCTTAGCTCAAGGTCTAGCCTTAGGTTAAGGCCTTGTCTTAGCTCAAGATCTAGCCTTAGGTCAAGGCCATGTCTTGGCTGAAGGTCTTGTTTTAATTCAAGGTCTAGCCTTAGCTCTAGGTTTTGCCTTAGCTTTAGTTCTAATCTACTAAAAATACAGTTTTTCAAGAATAATTTAAAAGCTTTTTTCCTGCAAAAACCAAAAAAAAAACCGTCCAACGCCAACTGATTAAAACAAGAGCGGCTCTTGTGTTGTGAACATTAGCAAACGTTTATAAGCCGATGAAGGGGCCAGATTCGTTGTGGGATAAAGGCGATAAAACGGCTCGTAAAGGCAGTTCGGGGTCACAAAAGCGTCTTATCCCACTGCATTCTGAGTCGGAAGTATTCTGAAGGTGAAGATTGAGCGCTAAATTTACATTCCCAGCTATTTCGGATATTAAAATTTGTGCTTTTTCTATTTTTATAATAAAATTGTCAATTTTTAACAAGTTTTGCTGCTAAATTTTAGTTTTTGTTGAAGACTAACTTTTTGGGTTTTTTGACAAAATTTTTTAAAATCTTGTTGTTTTATGTAAATTAAAGCTACAAATTACTTCGTTTTGTACGTTTTGAAAAGCTACAAGTCTTGGCTACAATACTATTACAAAATTGGCTATCATTTATTACTGATTTTGTTAAAAAATTAAAATATTACACTAGACACAGCTATACCTTGGAAATTTTTTTGCTCGCTAGCCAAAAACTAATGATTACAATTCTTTTAAATTTCAAACATGGGGATATTTGAAGACATTTTACTTGACAAAGACTTCCAACTTCAATTATTTAGTCAAAGTTTTTCTCAGGTAAAGATCTACTACAATATTTATACCTACTACAATATCCAACAAAAACTTGTAAAAATAAAATTTTTTAATTAAAAAAAACTTTTTTTTAATCTTTCAAGATAACATATTATAACCATTAAAACATTTACTAATCAAACCCATCTTTCAGCACCAGCTAGCAGCACTAAATGCACCATCCAGCACGTCGCCCACTTTCGGCAATGACTTATTGAACGGGTCCGGCTCCTCCTCATCTTCAGTCCACACAAATGGCTCGGTTAATGGGTTAATGACGGCGATTAACAAGCCCACGCCCGACGTTGATTATCTGACACAGTTGCTCAAGGACAAGAAACAGCTAGCCGCCTTCCCGAACGTCTTTCAACACATGGAACGACTGCTTGATGATGGTAGGTGGGACGGGTTTTTACGGTTTATATGTATACTTTTGGTTCAGCCTAAGAGTTTACTAGCAAGGAAATGACCCAAGGGTTGAGAATAGTAAAAACCGACTGGTCGATAATGGAAATAATAAAAAAATTACTTTTTAAAAATCTTTATAAATATCGTATTTTAGAGATCAATCGAGTCCGAGTATCTCTATTCCAATGCGGTTTCACCCGCGAACCCCTGACTCTTCCCGAGCCGGAGGGCGAAGTAACGATGAAACAGGAAAAAGTGTTTGTACCGGTCAGTAAATACCCAGAATATAACTTCGTCGGCCGAATCTTGGGTCCGCGTGGAATGACGGCGAAGCAATTGGAGACTGAAACTGGTTGCAAGATCATGGTCAGAGGAAAAGGATCTTCTAGGGACAAGAAGAAGGAGGATCAGAACAAAGGTAAATTTGGTTTTATTTTTTATAAAAGAATGGCACAAAAATTTTTTAAAAATTTTTTGAATTTTTTTTAAATTTTCTAACCGCTAAACCTACAGGCAAGCCAAACTGGGAGCATTTGAACGAAGAACTGCATGTTTTGATCCAATGTGAAGACACTCCAAACCGAATCGTTGCCAAAATGGCAAGAGCTCGAGAAGAAGTCAACAAGTTGTTAGTGCCATCGCCCGAAGGTGAGGATGAATTAAAGAAGAAACAACTTATGGAATTGGCCATTTTGAATGGAACTTACAGAAATGGAGCCCAAAACAATTTACAGTTGGCTGCGTTGGCTGCTGCTGCTAATTGTAAGTTTTGTTGGTTTGGTAGGGCTAGAGCTAGAACTAGAGCTAGAGCTAGAGCTAGGGCTAGGGCTAGAGCTAGAGCTAGAGCTAGAGCTAGAGCTAGAGCTAGGGCTAGGGCTAGAGCTAGAGCTAGAGCTAGAGCTAGAGCTAGAGCTAGAGCTAGAGCTAGAGCTAGTGCTAGGGCTAGAGCTAGAGCTACAGCTACAGCTAGGGCTAGAGTTAGAACTAAAACTAGAGCTAGGCGCTAGGGCTAGAGTTAAAGCTAGAGCTAGGTCTACGGCCTCTTTTCTTGACTTTCAAGTTATATTGAACAATTTCAATTCAACGTATTTTACAATATAATCTAAAATTTTCAGCCTCTTCCGCCGCCAGTGTCCTACGCGGCTCCCCCGCCCTAGCCGGCGCCCCTCTCATCATGCAACAAGCTACCCAACAACGCAATGGCCTAGCCTCGAACAACAACATACTAGCTTTACAAATGCAAGCTCTAGGTGGTCAAGCTGCACTACTTCAACAACCAACGGCTACAGCTGCGCCTGATTATCAGCAGTTGTTGATGGGTGGATACGATCAGTTGGCTCTGCTACAACAACAGCAACAACTGGCTGCCATGTTGAATCCTGCGGCTGCTGTCGCTGGCCTAGGGGAGTACAAGTACGACGTTAGCCAACACGGTCAGTTATTTTTGGGTGTTTGAGTCTTTATAAGTCTTAATTAAGGGTTTGGACGAAATGTCAATATTGATTTACGCTTTTTGTATATATTGGTTAGGATGGTTAGTTGTTATAGCTATTAAAAAATTTAAAACAGATTTTTGAAGTAAAAAGATGAAGTTCAAAGTTTTTTGCATAAAATTAAACAGTGATAACAACTAAACATCGATTACTTTTTCTTATATTGTGATAAGTCTGATCTCGGGTAAGGAACTTTTACAACTGTGATACAAAAAAACATGAATACTGGGTGATAGATGTATGATATAGTTTTATATAAGTTTAAATTTGGTTGGTTTTACATTATTTGACTATTCTAAAGTTTTTGGGCGAAATTTAAAAAACCGATAATTTTGTTGCATTTCGTCAAAAAAAACTACTTATTTTTTTTGAAATTTTGCTTAAAACAAAAAATTGTTTAATATGTATTTTACAATACGTTTTTAAGTTAAAACTAGAATTTGGAGATTTTAAAAAATTTCATACTTTTTGTGACATAAAATCAATTTTCAATTTAAAAAATTCAATAGTTTCTTTGACATTTCGTCGAAAAAACCAATACTTTTTGTGACATATCGTTACATAGTTTAATAATGTAAAGATCAGCCAAACTTGTCTACATATCGATGCCATGACATTAAATTATTCGAAATTTTAATTATTTTGAAAATAAATTCGATTTCAAAAGTTCTCGTAATTTTGTGGAAAAATCGTTCTAACACAGTTGTTTTACGTAACCAAAGCTTCCTAATAATCGATATTCGTATAACTGTTGGTGAAGATTTTTTTCCCTAAATTACAATTCTTAATCTTTAACAATTTTCTGTGGTAACGCAAGGCTTTCTTACTGTAATATTTTTTTAGCTAGAGGATGCTGTATTTTTGATAAGTTAGTTTAATTCGGCCTAAATTATTAATTTACAGTAGGTTTCTTTATCATAAACTGATTTTTGGTTTAGAAATACTATTTCTTGTATAAAAGGATCATTTATGGTCTAAAAGTTACAGTATGTAAAGCCTTGTGTTATTGTAGTATTAACTGTGCTTATATTAATGTCACTATGCCTGTCTCTTAATAGTTTTACATGGTTATGGTGCAATAACTTTGAGAAATGACGTTGCAGTACTACCTAAGAGGCAAAGCAAAGCTACAGTACTACTTGAAGCCTTAAAAAAGTTACAGTACTAATTTGAATCAAAACCCCTCCTTTCTGTTTAATATGGAGTTTTCTAAAGCTTTAAATGGTTACTGTAAGTAATAACACTTACTGTAAAGCCTTTAAGTTGTTATTGTAAGATCAGCTATGTACAGGGCTATGGGTATACTGTAACTTCTCAAAGTTGTTGTAACGCTTAATGTCTGCACTATGATAATGTAGATGTATAATAGCTACTAACTGGATTTTTTTAAACTTATTTTTTTAAAATCATTTTTCAATAGTTTAAAATTTTACTTGGTGGTACAGTTTTACAGTAGCTTTTACATTTTCAATCATTGTTACAGTATACTTTATAACTTTATATTAACTACTAGGTTGTCCAAATAATTCTGTGCTCCCTAACCTCGAAAATTTTCTTTGAGAAGGGGTGCAGAATTATTTGAACAACCGAATAGAATACAAGCTTTTTTATATTAATAGTACTACTAGCACCATGCTGATCGTTTTAACCGTATTAACCCACGTAACCGGCTGATTTCAGGTGCTATATTGAACACGGGCGCCCAACAACGCCGGTTTCTAGGCCAGGCCCGCGCCGACCCCTACGATACCACGCCCAAATAGGTGGAACGACCGGTCGATAACAGTCTTTTTGTTTCTGGGTAAAAGAACATTTTGCGAGGGTAGTTTATGGTACTAAGAAGGGTACTTTGAGGTACTGAGAAGGTACTAAACATAGTGTTTTATAGTACTGAAAAGTACTTTATGGTACTGACAGGAGTACTTTATAGTACTAAAAATAGTGCTTTATAGCACTTAATAGTACTGTAATTTTGGCATCAAAAGACCATAATTAGTACTAATACAATACTAATTTTGGTACTATATAGTACCCAAACTAAATGTTCTATTGAATTTTTTATCTATTACTAGGTCTTGTTATCTAATTCTAGTTCTTGTTTTGTTTTGTTAGTGTAAAAAACAGTCATAATCAACATATTGGTCAGTTTTTGTAGTCAACCTCTTTGTAACGAAAGTTTTTGCGGTTTTTTTAAATTTCAAAGTTAAAAAAAGCAAAATTTTGAAGTTTTTTAAAACCCACATTTTAATTTAAAAAAAATGATTTACAACCCAAAACTTTCGGACCAGAGCATCATAGAGCAACTACTTTCATAATAACCTTCCTATAGAATATTTAACTACGCAACAAACATAATACTTAACATACAGTCTCATAATACCATTTCGTGCCTTACACCCCTTTTCATACTAATATTTGACTAAAATACGGTATGTTGTGAATTTCTACAGTGCCTTTTTCTAACCAAATCATTCTTTCTACTTATTATTTGATGGATATTTATATTGTTCGCAATAAAAAAGTTTTAAAAAGTTTTGAATTTTTGAAATTTATGACATTTGAAAGGCATTGATCCTTTGCACTTATGAATACGACAAAGTAGGTTTCAAAAGGTCGACTTTTTCTATACAAATTTTTAAAAGTACCGATTAAAACAGCAAAGACCTATCTTTTAAAAAATGTTAGATTATTGGGAAAACAACTTTGCATTTTAGGTAACATTACTTTTTAGGTACAAATAAGTTTAATGAACATATTCTGAAAGTTTAAAGCAACTCTGATTAGATTCAGCAAAGTTATGAAGGATTTCGTTCATCTACCGATGTTACCCTTGTTTCAATTCCATTTTTTTCGATTTTTTGTTGTATTTTAAATAAATTGTGTAATATCTTATTTGTTCGATTTATTTGCATTATATAATGATAATTATAACCACATTATCAATTTCCGAAACCTCAGTTAACAATGTTCACATTCAAATGTGCTCGTTTCGCGCGAAAACGGCGCTCATTGGCATTCCGCTCGAGCGCGATCTATTTTCCTCGCTTTTCCCACATTTTCCACTCCGCCCGCTTGTTTCCCGTGACTACGACGAGAATGAAATAAAAAAACTTTTTTTTACAAGCTCGAAATTATTCCAAAATTTTTTGTCGTTTTTTGACTTTTTGCCCGCCGGCCATTATTTATGCCAATTGAATGCGAATCGGTGCCATTAAAAGTGTCGTAAACCAAACTACACGTCGATTCTCACCCCAAAAGATGGATGAAACAAGGTCAAGCGGATGAAATTAATGGGCTCTAGTTAATTAACCACACATGTTTTGGGGGTGTTTGGGTTGGTTTACTTGTTATGGATCGTTAAATCTACAATTTGGGCATGGATAATATAAGGTTTTGGAGGGAAATGGGACGGATTCTTGAGTGAATTTGGATGTGAAATGTGTATGAGGTTAGGGAGAGTCTTTTAGTTTGTAATTTGTATAATATTCAAAGGGATTCGTTTAGGTATATAAATATTTAGGTTTATTTGTGTTTTAAATATTTGGCGAGGTCATGAGGCGAATTTAGTGTTACATACTGTCTGAGATTATGCAGAATTTTTAAATGTATAACATGCTTGATTTGAAATTTGATTCTTTAGGTAATGATAATTTGAGCTTATTTTTAAAGTTTGGCATGTATAATATATTTTTGGTATTAAATTTTGGCAATTTTTGAGGAAATTATACGTTAAAATAAAGCTGAGATCCTGTAGTGTTTTTGTTGTATATTTCAGTGGTTTTTCTATTTTTATTCGTTCACTTCAAGACTAATTGTTAATGGTCTTACCTTTTTTGAAAGTTTGATCTACTTTACAATTCCTTTCACAGTTTGACTTCTTTAGGTAATATAATTTGATACATTTTTTACAAACGTGAATCACGCCTTTTTCTTTTATTTCAAACCTACTTTTTCTTAAATTCTCTTATTTCAGATTTACCTCAAACTTTGGTTCCAGCAGCTCAACCAATTGAGCTAAAATAATATCATTTCGTAACGACTGATTTAATTTGTATTATAGTAGACTACAATATAAATATGGCTCTTCGTTATAGTGAAGGTAAGTGTTTTTGTTTTGTGGTTTATGTTTTTAGGTATACGTGAATTTATAAAGAAGGTTTATGTTACACTTGTTAGTGTAATATACTGCTAAAACAGGTTGTTTTGGTGTTGAATTGCTTTTTGTGTTTGCACATGGCTTTGTTTAACGCTTTGGAATTGTAACAAGCTTGGTTTTTTGTTATTTTAAAGATTAAAGTAGTCTTTGGATAAGAAGCACTGGGGTGGGTATCTTTATGATAATATGTAGTGTAACTCTGTTCTGCGGTTGTTATCGGTTCGTAAATGAGTTTGGGTTTTATCAGTAGTTAAGGTAGGAAATAGTGGAAGTATTTGTTTATTAAAATCAACAAAATATTTACTTTTACATCAGCTTTTATCTATAATTGTGATTGAGTTTTATCAGAAGCTTGTTATTAGAAAAACACAGCTGTAGGGACGTTCAAATTACATCTTGTATTGTAAAAGTTGAAATGACAAATGTTATGTTACTTTTGTTATATAAAGCATAAAAATTTTACTTTGGAGTTTCGATGTTGTGTTAGAGGCTAATAGGTTTGGTTTTGGAAAATTACTGGTAGATAAGTCAGTTTAGCTTGATTGTGCGTATTGTGCGACTTTAACATGTAGATTATGTCGTAAATACTGTTGTAAATTAGGAAATTGTTCGAAGATGTTAATTTGCTTTTTATATTGGAATCAGTGAATGGTTTATAAGTTGGGGTAGTTGTGTGTTAGTGGTGTAATTTTTGTTTTATGCTAGATTTGACATTATTGATGGATTTTGCTTACATTTCTGTAATTTTGGGGTTAAAATTAATGTTATAACAGCACTTTTTGATAATTTAACCTATTTGTTTGAAAAATAACATTAACAGCCTTAGAATGCTTATAAATTATCGAATATAACGATAAAAATATGTAGAACAATCTCTTTAAAGCAATAAAACATCCATAAAACAAGCTCAAGTACTTTAAGAAATAAACGTTTCGTGTGTGATGAATTAAAACCAATAGACATTCTTTCAAAGACTAATGTATTAGTATCACGTATAGTCTAATATAAGATATATTTCAAATTGATGAAGGCGGAAGTGTTTTATGATTTTAAAACCACGATTAATTTCTTTTAAATTAAGTTTTTCAATAATTTTTTATTTTCTTAAGGTTTTTTAAATTTGGCATTTTTGATAAGAAAGGAACTAAAGTTTTTTGCTATTTCTTGCCAAATGATCAAAGATTTTTTGCATTTTTCTTAGCAGATTAATGAATGTGTTCTTTATTATATCAGAAACAGCCGCCCGTGTTTTTGTTTGAAACGTTTTTTGGCGGTTTTGAGGACAAACGTCTTGAGCAAGTTTTCGAACGCTGAAAGCTGCTAAAAAGCGAAGCGAACGGAGAGAATGTGGTCAGGACATGATGATTTTATGTTCTTTGGCCACGCGAGTTTATTGTGGAGAATAGGAATGGTAAAGTGAGTATAGGCATGGTAAAATGAGCATATGCGTGGTAAAATACGTTATCAATTTTGACCAGTTTTGGGTTTTTAATACGGTCAATAGGCACAACAATATTTTTGTGCGATAAGTTATTTATCGTAATGGGGTAAGAACTTATTATTGTTATAGGGTTATTTGCTTTATATTATGAAAAAAAATTGGAAAAGGGTAAAATGCTGTAGGATCTTGTTGTAAGAAACACAAACCGCCCGTATTTTGTTTACTGTGAAGAAGGTGCTTATATGAGATGGTCCATATGATACTGTTTTGTTATGTATTTTATATCAAACACTTTATATAAGCGACTTTTCTTATAGTAAACATGGCCATTTTTTTTTGTTTTCTATAACAATATCCTACAGTATTTTGATAATTTTCTACATTTTTTTCACAACTATAAAGTAAATAACCCCATTACGAGAAGTTGTTATCCCAAAAAAACATATTGTTGTGCCAAGTGCAAGGCTTTAAAAAAGTATGAGCAAATTTGTCGACTCTTATTTTATTTACTACTAATAAAAAAGGCGGAAATTGCCAAATGAATTAATCTTTTAGCGCTCAACAATATAAATTTTTTATATTTTGTCTTCTGTGTTTTCCCACTGATTCGAAACTGACTTTTGGGTTAATTTATATTGTAATTGAGATTAGTATGGATTTGGTTTTGAAATTGATTTTGGTGTGGAGAATAGGGGTGTTTTTAGGGGAGGACAGGGTCGGTCGGAGAGGGCTGGGGCATGGTAAGGGGAGGGCAGGAAAGGCCGGACTTTCTGATTGTGGGACATTGGGTAACATGACATAAGTTATCTTGGTCTTTGTGGTTTTTTGATAGTTTCCTTAGTTTCACTATTCGAAAATGACTATTGTAGCATTTTATATTGTAATTGAGGTGAGTATAGTTTTGCTTTTGAAATTATGGTCGATTTTGATGTGGAGAGCAGAGGCATCGGTAACTGGCAATGACTGGGAGATGGCAGACACGGTCAGTCAGTGGCGGAGGGATAAGGAATTCCTGAAAATTTTTTTTTTCATATTATTTCTTCGATTCATACCTAAAATGTTTCGATATTTGAAACTCAACTTCTAAAAAGTTTGAAATCGCAAAATCTTCTAAAAGTATGGCCACTTTGTTACAATCTCCTAATGCGAGCGGCCGTTGTTATCATCGGGGAAGTGGTCTACTTTTCATTCGTGAATTACGTGCTCGTATTCATTTGCTACATGATTTATTTGCTTCCGGTTGCGAACCGTAAAACCTGGCCATTTTCAGACGACGGGATGATTCTCCATTCCAACTGCGAAGACTACGGTAATTTTGTTTTGGATTTATTTTTGTTGGTTGATTTTGACTAATTGTAATTTTTTAAGTTTTGTTACCTAAGGCTTCTGTTTTTTGAGATTTTGTTTTTAAAAATGGTATTTTATGATTTTTTGTTACCTAAAAAACTTTTCTTGGGATTTGTTTCTAAAATGATATTTTATGATTTTTTGTTACCTAAAAACCTTATTTTTTACATTATTATCGAAAAAGTTTTTTAATGTGCAATAGTCTAATCTAACACTATATGTTGATGTGTTTTGCTTGTTTGTGTTGAAAATGTTTGTTTTCTGCCATTTTTAAATAATACTAATTTTTTACTTACTTTTTTAAACTGCACTTTGTAAAATACGAGTAGTTGTGTTTATAACACGTCACTTTGTTAACGAAAAAGCACATTTTTGATAGTTAAAAGTGCAATTTACGGTATTTTAAATTAAGTTTTTGCCTTTTCAGATTATGCTCTTTCTTCTCAATTTACATTTCAAGAATTTGTGGACGCTTGCAATTCAGACTCAGACAAGGAACGGTATGCTTTTTAAAATTTGCTTTGTTGTTTGGAATTTAGGTTAATCTGGAAAGTTTGCGGAAGAATAAGTAACAAAATGACAAGAAAGGTACTTTGGAGCTGACTTTGGTCAAAAATTTATTCGAAATTAAACAGATTTTTTAAGCTTTCTTTTTGATTTTTGAAAAATTTGTTACCTAAAATTTTAAAGTTTTGCATTTTGGATTTACGCGATTTTTTTCAAAAATTAGTGATTTCATGTCAAAATTTTGATTATGACTGTTTAAACATGATTAGAATTGCTGCTTTTAATATTGTAAGTAGTATTGTTACCTAAAATTTTTGATTTTTTATTATGTAGGGTTTTCTATTGGATTTTTTTCAAAAAATTTTTACTTGAAAGTTCATATTGCCTAACTAATGTCATTTCAGACTAAATGCAGCTTTCAACCTGAGCGATGCGATTCGAAAAAGCCCTGATTTTGACTTTTCTATGGACGACTTTTTCGATTCGCTGGATAAATTGTTCGAATCCGAAGGCCCGGTTCGAAAAGCTGTTATTGAAAAGGTTCGCGAGGTATTTAGCGAGCTATCAGTCAAAGCAATGTACCAAGAACTGAATGAACTGACTGATCGAACAGTGAAACAACTTGTCAAAACAATAGACTCGACTGATGAAAACGAACAGAACACGGCTTTAACTACAATCACATATCTGTTTGAGAATGAATATGTTGCTCAGAGTAAGGTTTTGGCTTGTTTAGATTTTTTGAATTTTAGGTATGGCTTTGAGTTTTGGGCAAGAGAAAGTGACATTTTTAATTGTTTTACTTGATAAGAGTACAATATTAACCCGGTTAACATTCACATAGCATTGAATATAGAATTTTCTTATTTTATTATAACATTCTTGACCGAAAGCTTGTAAAATCTTTTAATAACTCATCAAGATTGAAAAAAATGGTTATTTTGTTACTTATGTTATAATAACTTTCCTATTTTTAGTAGATGTGACCAATTCGATAGTGCCAGCGCTGTTTCGCTTATTTTTTCGGCAATCTAAAATGAGGTTAAGATGTAATGAAACTCAGTTTACCAACATGATCAACATAGTTGCGGTAGGTTTAATTTTTGCTTTATGGTAAAGGTTTTAAACTTTTGAAGTATTTTTGAAAAATTTTGAGCACTTTTTTGATTTTTGCAACTTAAAAAGTGAAATTTTGAATTTTTGTGTATGTTTAAGGTAAATTTTAATTTTTTTTGGGTATTCTTGGTATGTTTACATTACCTTTTTTGTAAATTTCTAACAGTGTCAAATAGGTTTTGAATTTTAAAGATTAAACAGGTAGTGCGAGAGCTAGAATTACGAAAAATAGGTAATCTTTTATTATGTAGTAGATCAATTTTGTAAGTCTAGGTTTTTGAAGTTTGCTATTGTATGTTTTGTGGCATGGTTTGTAAAAAAACGGTGAAACATTAACTTGTCTTTAATTGCTACTGATAACATAATTGGACAAAGAGCAGAAAGTAAGGTTCGGATGTGATATGCTACGAGTATGAGGTGATGTTAGTCAAAATAAGGGTGATTTTGGGCAGACCTCGATAGCTTTTTACTTACAATCTTGTTGTTAGGAGTTCTGGATTTTTATAATGCTGTGATCTAGAAAGTACAGGAACTGGGCCAAAATTCAACTTATATTTGTGGAAATCTTTTTTTAAAAATTGTTATTTTTCTACACTACGGGCATTATCATTGAAGTGACAGCACATTCTTGCCATTTTCATGGTCACAAAATGCATTTTGAGCGATTCTTTAAAAATTGCAAGCTCTAAGTAACCTTGATTAGGTACACAACTCAGCTACAAGTTTGTAAACAAACTAGCAAAACCTAATTTATCAAAAAGTTGTTTACTTTTTATCAATTGGATTGAAAAAAAACGCAAAAAAAGTAGTCATGGTCTTGGTTTGAACCCAGAACATAAAAAGCCATATTTGACTAAAATAAGACCTTTGCACTTTTATCAACCGGACTTTTTAATTGTGAGACGTGGGGAAGATGACAAAGGTTTTGGAGGTCTTTGTAGATCGGTTGGTAGTTTAGTGTCGTTCTAAAGAGAGCTGTGGTCTTGTGTTGGTTGGTAGATAAGATTGTTTTATTAAGCTACAGTGTAAAAAGTTTGTCGTCAGTTTATGTATATTTTTACGTTGAAAAACGACAATACTTTCTTGCCGTTATAATAAATGTTACGACGGCAAGAGAGTTTTGTGAGTTGGGCACCTTGAACTGTATGACTCATTCACACTTTACAAGAAGTTTTCATTTGAAAAAACAGTAAACTACCGACGTAATTACTTTTTTTCGTGCTCTTGACGTTGGGCATTTTTTTGTGTTTGTCATTCGAAAAAACGTTGGAGATCAGCCCCCTATATCAAGAACGCCGTTCTCGAGGGAAATATGGTGGAGAAGCGAAGGTCGATTGTAAAAAGTGAAAAGAAGAGAAGGGCGAAAAAAAAACAGTTGAAGGTCAGAGGCAAATTTAATCGAAAAAGTTGTTACAAAAGAAAATCACGCCCTTGAAACTCGGGAAAAAGTAGTGTTCATGGGGATACCGAACAAGATAAGACCGACTCCAAGGCCGTTTCGAGAATCGATTTCACTTTTACAATAGGCATCTGTAATGGAATGAAAAAAAACAATCGAAAAAAGAAATAATTGAATGCAAAGAACATGGATTATACGTTATAGGAGGTTGGGGGATTGGCTATTGGGCTTTGTGGCTTTGGAGGATTGGCTATGTTTGCAAAAATTTAAGTTTAAATACCGAGAGGAATAAGATTTATAAGAAAAACATTATATACAGTTTAACCTTTTTATACCGAACTATTTTTGGCTATTTTAGCGAGGTTCTACTGTATTAGTAAGAAAGTGTACACTATGTATTAATAATACAAAATCCAAACAAATATACTACACATTACAACATATAAAATATGACACTAATTAGCACATAGCACACTAGAATTTAACCGGAAATGTCAACCTTTACTCGCACTAACAACGTATTATCTTGTTGTAGCACGTTGCGTGCTTGCTTCATACTTTGTACCAATTTTGGACGGTTGAACTTTCGAAATAAGTTTTGTTATCGTTCGTATTACGAAATTTCGTAAGCTATACGTTTTGGGCTTCATTATGTAGTCAAGTTTGTTACATCGTGTGTTTTTGTCGTCATGTAATGTGACACGAGTGCGGGGCGAATATACGTTGAGCACGATTGCGGGCCTTATTGTGGTAATTGAGGAGGGGGATCTTGTTTCGGTTGTACTATTATCAGAGCTATTTATAGGACCAGTAGTTGTTCTTGAAGTTAAGTTATAAGGTTTTGGGTACTTATTCTTGAAATTTAAGGCTTTTGATTCTTTGTCGTTTAATCTTACAGGTTTACTTGGGCTTTTTAATTTGATTTGTCTTGTCAAATCATTTTTCTTGTTTCATAAACCTGCGCAACTCATTCTTACTCCCAAAAAAATCATTTTTTTATCCAATTTTCTTTTTTTCAAAAAAAAACGAATTTAAAAAAACAGAACGTGGGATTGAGTCGAAGCGTTCGTTTCCACTTTTTTAAAGGACAATGCGAACACCAAACAAACATTTGCTGTTTCCCTCCAAAGAAATAATAGTGTACAACACTTAAAAGTCTTCTTGAATCAGTCGAATAATGATTCAGATTTCAAGAGAGCAAAGGAATGCTATACAAAAGTAATCAAACAATCAAAATTTTGAGGAATTCTAACAAGAAATTGAAGTTATTTTGAGAAAAGTGGCTTTAACTAAAGAATATAAAAAATATAAGATATTGAAGGTTTTGGCGATGATATCTATCTTTATAGTCAATATCATGGCTGGTAAACTTAACATTTTGTTGTCATATACCGCTATAATATATTATAGTGGATGACAAATGATAATCTTAAAAAATATTGATGAATTCTAAAAATGACACTATGATGACAAGGTCCTACCATATCAAACACAAAACGACACTTTTGGTAAACAGACACCACATAAATACTATCAAACTTTAACTATCGGTTCAGCTATAAACAATTTCGAATTCAAACAATAGAATTTATACGTGTATGTTTACAAGCGCCATTAACGTTTTATGAATCATAGGAAAAAATTTGCAAATTGCACAAACAAACACTCCCCTCCGGGGGGCCGCGGCGTATATTTTTAGCCGTTCCAGATAAGCGAAAGAGTTTCGTTTATTTATTGAAGGCCTTTGCTTATATCAGTTCTGTGATGGTTTTGTCATACTGATTGCTTATTACGTTATTGTTTTTTTTGTCAGTTTACTGATTAAGGCTTTTGTCAGCTTACCGACTAATTTGGCCATTACTTTTTAGGCATTCTAATTCCTTCTTTGTTTCTACCGTTTTCCTTTTTGAGTTTTTATTGTTGTCGCAGGCAAAAAATGTTAATGTCTTTTTATTTTCCAAAGAAATTCTTAATTAGATAGACAATTTCGAGATGAAAAAACTGAGTAACGGTTTGAGATTATTATTGGCACGCTTGTTTTTGTTGGCGTTCCAAAAACATAGCGCTAACAAACGGGTTCATGCGAAAAGACGTCTGGCTGCCGTAGCTTGTGTTATACTATGCCTATATTTACACTCGCGTGAAATGGGATTATAATCGTAGGATTTTGACAGATAATCCAATATGTGCGTGAAAATGTATGTCAGTTATGTAGTAGGGCTTCCGACGTTCGTAAAGCGTTAAATTAGGCAGTTTTTTATACGGATTTGCCAGATGTAACCTTTTTTAGTAATGTTTACAAGGTTATAGCACTTTCAAGTCTTTTTATAGTAATTTAAGCTATTTCTTGTCTTCTTGTTAGTTTTTAGTCGAAAAAAAAGAGAGTTGTACGTATTTGAAGCTTCAGAAAAGTTGTATTTGGAGCTTCCTCCATCGGCGTTAAGATTGTTTGTAAAAACGGTTTAAAAAATAGTTTGTACAGCCGTCTGTGAACAAAAAGTTATAGGCAGTTTAAAATCGCGCTTTTGTGTGCTCATAAAAGAACATTTCCCAAGCAGTGTTTAGTCAGTCCCCAAACATGGGTCTTAACTTTCCACATCGATGCTCTTTTCACGATTTGCGGAACGACGCCGAAACTTTCTTAAATGACTTTGTTCCAAAACATTTTTGCATTTGTCTGTGTGGCGAAAGACGACGAACAGTGTATTCATGCATTCGTTCCGTCCTGCTGCCAATTTGCCCGCCATTTCGAAAACGAAAGCGAAAATGAATTGGAAACATTTTGGTTGGGTTTTTTCTTTCGCAATGACCGAATATTTGCATCTCCCACCACTTTTTTTGTTGGCCTAAATTCGCATTCTTGTTTTGGGCGGGAGATTTTGATCAGAGGTGTCGTCGCCCTCGATGCACTTTTATTGCTTTACCAGGGCAATGAGTAATTTTGAGTAGTCAGCTGACAGTCACCTCTGAAATGTTGTCGGCGGTGGAGGAAAAAAATTCAAATTGTTGTCTAGAAAAAATGCTTTTTTAAATTTTTTGGAAAAGGGCCAAAAATCAGTGCAGATGTTCAGCGAAAGTCTACAAGAAATTAGAAAGGCCAATTGCGCAGCTGTTCAGCTAGAGAGTAATGTGTAAATGAGCAGCCAAATGTTTTTTGGAGATAAATAGCGCGGAAATGACATGGATTTTTTAAATTTTTTTATGTTTAAAACTGTTGTATGAAGATTTATAAGGTCACTGCAGGTAGAAACGTCCCCACGAACCTCTTACCGTCAATTTTTAAATGACAATATTGAATTTTATTGTATAACTTAAAAATTGTAAAATATGAGGAATGTTTGTATAACCCAATCAAATCAAGACGGAAATATGTCGCACATTTTGTTTGCTCAGCCCTAACACTTTTTTATTCTTTGTGTTTCTTGATTGCAATTGCTTTATGGGACTATAAATAAAATTATATAGCTGCATAATGTGATTCCTTTGATAGGTTCTTTGGCGGGATTGTTTTAAACTCGTCGAAACTTTGGCCTTTTTAACTATAAAAAAACGAATAAAACAAGTGTGAGGTCTAAATAAAAAGCGATCTGCATACTGACACCTTTCGCTTTTAAGGTTTTTTAAATACAGCCAGTAGGATACAGATGTCAAAGTTTGATTTTTTAAAGTTTTTTGTTTTGAATTCTTTTGTTCTGTCAGTACTGCGGAAACTTTTTTTTGTTTATACGAGAATAAATTTGGAAAACAAATTTAAGCTGTGAGAAAATAATTTTAATAAAACGCACTTGCGAAAAAAGTTTATTAATTAGAAGTAGTTTTAGGGGTTTGTTTCCATTCCGCACGTACAACTTCACTTTAGTGTTTCTCTTGGTACTACAATTATTAACGTTAACTTGCTAAGGCTTCTAAACTTTTGTTGTTTATATCTTTATAAATTTTGACTTTATCGTTGAATGCTGCCAATATCAATTACATCTCTTCTTTGATCTTTTGATTAAAACCGCGCCAAAATCAGCCAAGAAGCAGGTAGAATATTTTTTTGGGGTGAAAGGCGCCGTGTATCCCATCACTCACGCTAGAAGGGCGTGTCGGCCGCACCGCTCTAACTTTTTTTTTCCAGCGCGCTTGCACCACCAGCACAGAGATCAGGCAGAGAGGCAGAGGAAAACATAGCGAAATGTGAATGGGGCTCGGCGGGCAGCGTTCCGTTCGAACTATAACTCCCCCACGAACCCCATTCCAATCCTAGTCGGTTTTCCAATTCTCCACACTGATTTTGCTGCTGCCAGCACCACACCCCATCGGAACACTGCAAACGTTTTCACTTTGGGCTGAGAGCCCCCTCTCCCCCCCCCCCTGAAAAGCCACGGACGTTTTTCATCATTCCTTTCCTCTCTCGGGTTTGAATGTGCTCCCGGGTTCTTTTGGGGCCGCCGCCTATTCATTGCCCTCTGACCTTTTCTGTCGCTGTTGAAGCAGTCTCGGGGCCGCTGCAGAGACAACACACTCCATCACACGTCGGTCGTTCGGTCGCTTTGGCTCTTTTTTCTTTTTGCTTACTTGCCAAGTGTGTTTTTTTTTCGATTTTCTTTCGGTCTGTGTATTACCAGTTGTTCTTTTTCTGTTCGGCCGTTCTCTTTCCCCTACAACAGTTTTGTTTCTTATGGCTCGGGTTTTCACGTTTCTCTCCTTCAACATTTTTATGTCTTGGCGTAGTAGTATGGCTGCCGCTCAAAATGTGGTTGTAGGGACGAAATTGGGCAGTTTATTTTTTACAATGAGTGCCTTGCCCAAATTGCTTCTCAATGCCCATTAGTTTTGGTCAGTTTCCGGCTTTTGCTTCAAGCCCTGCCACGCAGATTTTCAGCCACGTCAAATTTGGGCGAGTTATGTTACTTGTCTCTCTCTTGTTAGTTTTGTCAGTTTAATAACATGGCTTTTCGTTGGCTCCGCCCTTGTTTGCTGTCAGCCGATGAATCTTCTGATGTTGTCTAGGCAGTGTCCCGACAGATTGTGAGAGCTATGACGATTTGGATCCTAAATAGGATAGCCTGGTGTTTACTTGTCTTGTTTGTCTTTAAAACAGGCGATAAACCATATTTGTTTGACATTTACAACGTCTAATTTTTAACGCTTTCTCGTTTTTCTCTGCCTCCTTTAGCCACGAACGCCACGAAAACGTTCCTTTGACGTTTTCCGAAATCCTTTTTGCATTTATAGTTGTTTCTACTGATTTGGGGCCGGATTGGCGTCGGCCCAAGAACGCCGCGACTCTACGAAACGAATGCAGTTCGAGGATTCGGGGCTGTTTTTATTTTCTTTCTTTTTTTGGTGGCCTACGGGACCGGGGCGGATTTTCACAGCACATGGAAGATCTTGAATGAGAAGAAGGAAAAAAGAAGACAAAGAGAAATTGGGCACGGTGATGCGGGAACATTTTTTCGTTTTTAGCACTTGGCCACTTACACGACGGACCCCAAAAAAGTGAGCATGGGGCTGCGTTCGCGACCCCCGCCGATTGTCACCCTTTTGTTGTCCCCGGGGGTGGAACGGCTTGAGCCAAAAAGAAGAAAGAAAGGATGTTTGAGGGGGACAAGAAAAGGCGGTGGAGTCGGGAAGGCCGGCGCAAAGACGGGGTGTCGTTCCAACTTTTTTCATTGCCGTTCCCTTTTGCTCCGGCCGTTCCGTCTTCTTTCTCATTTCGTTTTTTCTAACTCGCGTTTTTTCAACGCGTCGTCTTCATTTCAAACTGCACGGTTTGATTCTCCCCCCTCCTCTCCTCTACAGGCGTTTTTGTTTTCTTCGCACAGGCGGGCAAAAAAGGTCAAAGTTAAGTCAACTTTGGGGAAAGAGTTTTTGGACGTGATTTGCGGTTGAATTCCTCATCTTTTGTTATTGTGGCGGCGTGGTTATTTACAATTTTTTGGTATGTTTTTGGTAATTTGAGCTTCACTTGAAAATGATTGAATTTTGTATAGAATTTTTGAATTGTTTTCATGGACGTGAATTTGTCAATGAGGGAGTTAGGGCCGCGTCTTTCAATTCTTTGTAGTGTTCTGGTTTATTAAGGGCATGTGCACTTATTTGTCCTAGTATTCTTGTGAATTCTCTTTTCTATTTTCAAGTTTGGGACCGTCTACTTTCACTTGTACTTTAACGGTTTTGAAGATTGGGAAAGATCCGTAATGGCTTCATATTTCTTTAGAAAACTTTGGTATGTGTCATTTGTAGTGTTACATAGGAAGATGTATGGCGAAAGGAGTGCATATAAGAAGCACCTGCAGCGCAAGTTAATGCTCCTTGACCCAGGGTTCAAAGATCAGTCGGAGCTTTTAGACTGTCGGAATCTGAATATTTGCGCAGTAAGAGCGAGCGATGGCGTAACTTTGACAGTTGGTAACGGCACTGGTTTCAGTTGCGTTATTGTTTCGAAACATCATATTTGTAGGAGTGTCAAGGCGGAGTTAATGTATTAGATTTGATGAAGGCGCTGGCAGTTGTACATATAGGTTTTTATTAGAGCCAGAGGTAGTCAGTGGTTTTTCATGGGTTGTCTGAATATTTGAGTTCTTGTCTAGATATAACGTTTTGTCTGCACAATATGCAGTAGCGCATAAATCTCTTCATTAAAAGATGTTTTTTGGCATAAAATATTTCTTTTCGATTTTTTTATTGCTATAAAAACGAACGATCTTGCCTTCAATCATCCATTCTCTTGAATTTATGGCCCCAACACATTGCAGTTGTTCCATTCGTCGTCTTTTTTTTAAATTTTTTTCTTTTGAATGTGATTTTTTCGGTTTTTTTTAATCATGGCATTGCGCGCTAGCCAAAGCCCATTCATCTGGCTCTTCTCGACTGTTTAGACAGGTTTTCGGCGACGGGCGGGTGTTCGGTTGTGGGCGAGGGTCTCGACGACCCAGGTCGCTTGTGCAGTGTGAGAGTGCGTCAAAACGGCAGAGATTGCGGATCGCGTTTGGGGCATCGGGAAATGGCCATTCTTCTCTCCTCCTCTCAACTATGTCTGTTTTTTGCGTTGGGCACTCGTTTTTTGCAGCGCGGGAACGGCAGCGAATGAGTTGGCAAGCAAGGGCAAGAGGGTGGCGACTTTGATCGGATCCAGCCATTTTTTGGCATTTCTCGTTTTCTACCGTCATATTGAATGGTGGCTAGGTTGCCTGTGAGGAATATGGTAGTAAGAGGTTACTGCTTTCTAGAGTTAGCTAAGGTTATGTCTTTACTATTCTGTTCTAGCATACTGATACGTATGGTATGTTCAAATATTTGTAAAAAAGGATCTACTCAGTATAACTTTTTTACAACAACTATTTTTGCTGGATATTTTTCTTCATATAAAAGCTAACTAGTATCTTTGTCTCGTATTGTAGTCTTTGTGTTATTTCTGAACACTAGGTATTTCTCAGTATTTTATTGAAGTTTTAGCTATCTTTTAGATTTGGGCACTCTTTTGCGAACTCTGAATGTTTATCTCAGTTTGTAGCGGTACCCGCAAAAGACTTGTCGGCACAGGTGAAAGACATGGGTAGTGAGACGCTGTGCGGGTTCGGCGTTCCGTCGGCACTGTCCGCTCCATTTTTGGTCGTGTCACTATTCTGTTTTTCGCCTGTTTTGGCAATGTTGTCGGGGTTGGCTTGTTGTCTTTACGGGCTACATGACAGACTTTGATGTGGACATGTTTTAATTTTTTATATTTTAAATGTAGGTTAATCGAGGTTTATATTTAGGTCTTTAGGCTTGATTTCAATAGCTTCAGGTGTTTAGATTTGTTTGATTGTAAGATGTCCTGGCTTTAAAAACTTAAATATTTTAGTAACGTGAAAATAAGTTTAATTTGCTGTTGGAATAGGTCTGTTTTATATTATATGTTTGAGAATGGGCTAGTCAAATTAACTTACTTTTTTATGGCGTCTTGTTAAAACTTACTTAGGCAATAAAATGTTTCTAATGTATTTTTGGTTTCCCGGTTTTACGGTTTAAATTAGAACTTAATTTCGTTTTACAAAGAGTCTGGCATTCAATGTGTGTTGTAGTTTGCAACCTACTCAGTATGACATTTTGCTTGATATTCAATTTTTAATAGGCCATAGAATCTTAGATTTTTTTGTTATATACGTATTTAAGTAAGAATATCGTTTTCTAATTTTAACACATGGTGTCATAACGTAGTCTTGCTATGTCAGTTAGTTAAAATGAGTTATTATGTTAGGAAGGACCTATTTTTATGGCGTCGACATTATAAAAGTCTAATTTTAACCATTTTAAATGTCGCCTACAGCCCTAACACAATCTTATTCAGGGATTTAATTAAGGTTTTGATATGTTATTATATAACGCCGTTTCCGGTGCCATGTCTATTTTTATTCAAATTTGACTCGTAAATAGTCGGTCTCTCATTTCCAAGCAATGTCGTCGTTCCTGGGCGTGCTTTTTCGATGAGATGGGCTCAATTCGTTTGCACTCTTATTTTTATGTCTATCTATTGAAGCCGGGCCGTTATCTCTCAAGCACTATATTTTGGCACAAAGCAATAAGAGAATGGAATAATAAGCATGAAGCAACAAAATGCATGAAAAAAATTGGAAAAAAATAAAACAGAAAACACATGAAATTGAATTAAAATTTAAAAAAGATGAAAAATAATAATGACATTGGTGTAGGACACAAAAAATTGTAAAATACGTCAAATTCTTGTAAGTGAATGTCGATGCAACTGGCCAAAAGCTAGGTTAACACATCTACCCAAACAAGAAGTTGGTTAATAGCGCAAATACCCAAAGAAGAAGATAGGTAAGGCGATATCTAAATAAAGGATAAAGATAGATATTAAGATAGCCAAGAAAAGAATGGCTGTAAGACATGTTGTTGATGCATCAAAGCCATCTCAACGTTGACTTGATTATGAATTCATAAATCTAATTTTAGATATTGAAAATTCAATAATTTAAAAACGAAACAAAGACTTTTGTTGTTGCGTTTTCTTCTCCAAGTTGTTGTTATTCATGCAAGCCGGCTGACGTCAGGGACGTCTGGAAGTGTGGATATTCAGAAACGGACTATTTACAGCTAATAAACAAAAACAATTTTGAATTTTAGTTTTTTAAATTTTTTGATTTGGAAAGTTTTTTTTTTGTAAAGTAAGGATATAGAAGTTAAGGAGACAATCAACCCAAAACTGGGACAGTTAGGTTTAATATGAGATTATAAACAGTTATAATTAGAAATGGTAAAAATGAAGATTTTAAAATTGGCCATGCTTATGATTTTCAAAAGCTAGGCTTAACATGTGTCAAAACGCGAAACCAAATAAAAGCACCATAGCACAAACAAGAAGGGTATAATTAACATAGTGCGCCATAATTGGAATACTTGAATTGCAGCACAAAGAACTAATCTTTACTCTACAACAAGATAATTAAAGACGGCTGGATTAGGAGGAAAGGATTATCAGACCTTAAAAAATGCTCTCCATGTGCTAAGCACGCACGATTAAATGTATTAATAAGTTTGACAAGAATACCAGTGATTGGAAAGTTTGTTACAATATTTTTGAAGGTGGGATGGGGTGTATGACGACGTATGAAGGATTGACCTGACATTTTCTTCTTTTTTTGTTAACGAGAGATGGTTCAAACTGAAAAATTTTTACATTTCTTTGTTTTACTTGAGATGTGGTTGTTTTGCTATTCATAAACATTTTTTTCTGTTTTTTCAACTTTTTTCTGTAACCAATTGTAAAAAAGTATATTAATAAAAAATTGTAGCACATTCCCCATGCACGGTGTCGTAATTCGTGTCCTGCGGCCGCTCCATACCCATTTTTGGGATGTTTCGTCAAAATGTTTGGCTCTATGTTTCTCCGAAAAACATTTTTATTCCATTTGGGTGGGGGGGGGGCCGCTCTCTTGGGCCGCGAAGCGAAGAAAAGAGTTGGGGGGGGGGTAGGGAAAAGCGACTTTCTTCGTCAGCGGATTATGCAATGTTTTCTAATACAAAAAAAAGACACTTTGGCGCGGTTATTCCGCCCTGAAGGAAATTTGAGGGGGGATTTGGCCAAAGTCGAAATTAGGGATTTGTTTTTGGAGAGGGGAATGAGTTAGGATGGACATAGTATTGGGCAAAGTTTGCGCTCTTTCCGGATGTGTCGTGGAAGCCAAGTGTGAAGTTTTCGAGGGAAAAAGTGATTAAATGCTAGTGAATGTTTGGGGTTAAAATTTGTGAGAAATATTGATTTGAAGAGTGCTGATTCTGGAAGATATAAGGTGTGATTACAGGAGGTATAAGCAGTGATTCTAGAAGGTGAAAGCAGTGATACTAGGAAGTATAATCTTTCAAAAGAATATGTAGGACTTATACTTTGAAACTTTAAATTGTACGAGTCCAGTCTCAATACCATGAGGACTGCTTTCGAAACAATGGCCGATTTGTAGCGTTTAATCTCATTGCTTATGTCGAAATTTAAATTAATCTATGTAATGGCGTGTCCAGTTTTAGTATTTTTGGGATTACGCAATGGCCATACGCTTCTCATTTGGTTCTTGATTCTTTGTGGTCATCCTTTTGGAATTTTGAGGATTTTAAAATTGTTACTCTTGGATTTGTTGTGGCTTATCAGCTCTTCTTTTTTCTCTTATGGCTTTTTGGGCATTACTTTTGGTTTTGAGCTTGATTTTGAAAGATTTTTTAGGATTTTTATTTTGTGAATTGTCTGATATTTTATGGATATTGTTATGAGTTTTGTCGAGTATGTGCTCTAGTTTCAAATGGACTTTATGCTATTTTAGGCATCAGGAGATTCAAAGTTTGATTTCAATAATTGAGCAATTACTAAATTTGAAATTTGAAAGATTCGAACTTTTGTTAAAATAGAATTCTTTTTCAAAGTCTTATCTAATTTTATATTTGAATAACAATATAATAATTTTACATCTGAATAGCTGTGTAATAGCCCGTTCTTTGCTACGTAAATAAGGCATAGCTACGTTAATAAACGGGGCTTTTTACATTATAAATAGGGTTTTGATATCTCAAATAGGGCTTTTTATATTATAAATAGGCATTTTTATATCTGAAATAGGTATTTTATATTACAAGTTTGATTCCTTCCTCGACTTTAAGTGAAGAGAAAGCTGTTCGCGCTTGTAGTGTTCTTTGACCTGTATTATAGACATCTGCCGGGTCCAAGTGTGGTCGCACTTACGACCCAACAACACACAGAGTGTCATTTTATGTAATAATGAAACTCTTTGTTTTATGCCTTTACAACGCGCCTCACTTTGGGCCCAATTTAATGTCCATCCCCTCCACGAAAACTGATGGAGAAGAAAGGGGGGGGGGGAGACGGAGGGGTTATTGCAGCAGCGGGTGCTCGCGCTCCACCGCCCGAAAGGCACTTTTGTTTTGGGTCTCTGTTTCATTTAGGACGATATGGGGCCCGGGTTTTTGTTCCGGAAACATGCCGGTTTGGTCGAGGCCCAAAAAAGGTTTTTTTGGCGGCCGGAAGAGGAATGAAACGTTGTCACAGACAGACAATTAAATTCTGTGCGGGATGAGGCTGTATGAGAGGGTTTGGTTAAAAAAAGTAGAGTTGAGCCGTGAGATCATTATTGTGTAGTCTAATTAGAGCTTGGACTTTTTTGGTTTTGTTTATGTTTTCATTTGTCTTGACGTAGTCAAAGGTTTGATAAGCTTGGTAAGTAGAAGCTATTTGGTCGTCACTCTTGAATCATTAAAATTTGCTGCTTTAATATAGTACTATAAAGGTAAAAAATGCTTTTAACTGGTACTATGGAGGCAAAAAGCCTAGTCTTGTTCACAAAATTAAATTGTCTGGCCAATTATATAGTGTAGAATAAGATTTTTTCGACTGTTTTGTACTTTGACGGATTAATGGCTTCTCAACATTTTTGAGTACAAGTCGTTTATCTTGTCAGTTTCTTAATGGTTTTGGGCTTCTTTAGTTAAACTTTGTTTAATGACTTTGTCCAAAGGCATTTGATCTGCAAAGGTTCGGGTATTGATTGCTGTGCTAATCTTTAATTGTTGCAAAATTGTTTCTTGTAATTGGTATCTACAGTTTAAACTGATAATCGTTGGTCATATTGGGGAGATTGTTGTTGGTTGGTTTAGTAGTCAATCAAATTTAAGTTATGTTGTCATCGAAGTTCAGGCATCAGTACTGACTTGTTGGACAATGTTATGTTTGGTGTTCTGTAAAAAGATTGTTATTATAAGATTAACGATCTTACTGTTTTCTCTAGACTAAATCTGTACGGACGCTACTGCCGAACACTTGTTTGCAATTTTTATTGTGACGTTTTTACACAAAAAGTCCGAGAATCGGTTTGAGTAATGTTTCATTTACCCATTCTTATTCTTTGGACCGATACTCTTAAAACAACACGGCAATCTATTAAGATTTGCGAGAATTTAATGAAACTTGGGCCGTCTCTGTTTCGGCCAGGGCTCTCTTTCTCCCTCTCTCAGTTTGATGAAAGTAGAGGGGAATTTGTCACTTTTGTCCGGCTTTCGGTCTTAATGTTCCTCGATTTTAGGCCGAATATAAAGAGAATGGGACTAGGCTTGGAATAAATGAAATGGTTATTGTTTTAGCTATAATTTAATTTGGGTTGTTTGAATTTTAATTTTGTAAAACGTTTTTGAAGATTTCTGACTGGCCTTGGTAGGAAAAGCGTTTTCGAACTGGGCTAGGTAGGAAAACCGTTTTTGAACTGGACCAGGTAGAAAAAAGTTTAAAGTCCATTCACTCTGGACTCACTGAACTAAATGGTCTAATCTACTCTCTCGAATATACACAAATCGATGTGTGTGTGCGTGTTTTTTCGAGGAGCAGCAGCCGTCAGGTTTTGACAGTTGTCGTGAAGACATTTGAATGGATTTTTGAAAGATTCGGGGCCGTAATTGATCAGTCATTCAGTGCACTCTAATCGGCTTTGTTTTAGTCTCGAAATTAGCGGATTCTGACTTTAAATTAGGGCTATATTTTGTTGGAAACGGCATTAAATTGGATAGGAAATACTGGTAAATACTCTCTTTACTAGTGTATAAACTGGTAAATAAGTTTGGCTAGGAATGTTTAGCTGGAGAGGAGAGTAAAGAATGAGTAGAGTTTTGTTAGGCAGTCTTTTGGTTTGATCAGTATGTTTGGTTGCTTATCTATGTATATTATATTAATCAATTGGTAGAAGGCATATCTTTATCTTGGGTATTGCAAGAGCTTATAGTTTTCAATATTATAGTCAAAGTAACTTGTATTCTTCAAATAGTCATGTAAATTGTGTTGAAATTAAAAATGATCTCTTTGGTAGCATGTTGAAACCAGCACGGCCGAAATTGTAAGCAGATTTGTGGGTGGAAATACGACTCTTTAGTATAATGACATTAGCCTAAAACATGATAAGCTTCTTAAATCTGGTTGAGCTGTTGTATTTTATGATGGCACATTTGACCGTGACATGAAGACATGTTTTGACATAAGATGTGGTGTTTTTTTCTAATTTTGTTGATATTGAGAGGTTTGAGACTTGAGGAGTATGGTGATTTTTAAAAGCTTTTTTTGGTGGACTCATTGACAGTTATGAATTTATGATATCTTGTAGATTATTCTGCTTCTTTACTATGATTTTTTTCTTATTTTAAAACAAGTATTCTCTTAAAAATCAGTTAGCGAAATGGCTAGTCACGAAAAATTAGGAAAGATTGTTTTCGGTATGATTTTGGACGCATTTAATGTGTGAACACTTTAGCATATGCGTCTTACCGTCTTTCTTTATGATCTTTGATTAGAATCGACGAAATTTTGAGGTCTTCAGTCTGAGTTTGCGACACGCTCGGCGCTGGCTTTCAGGTTTTTGCAAAGGTTGTTCTAGGTATTGTAAGGTGAGATGGTAAAGTAGGGTTGTAGCTGTTTGGTGGAGATGGTACAAATAGTGTTAGAAAGATATAGTTATTGAGTCATTGCATAGACGTACAGGGATTGAAGTGGTTAAGTCGCTAAAACATGACATTTGTAAAATATATATTGTGTACTTATTACCTAAAATCTAAACTACGATGAGCTCTATATATTAAAACCTAAACTAATGCTATTTGACACTGTTACTACGAACTAAACACGACATAACTTAACGGTCTGTCAAAGTGGAAGTGATTTGCCGCTGCGAACAGAAATAGGTCCATATCACAGCCAGCTTTGATGTACTGTTAAGTTGTGTATCGAAAATTGTACTTTTATTTGAAAAAAAGCAATGAGATGTAAAGATACTACGAAATAAATTAATGTTGTATGGTGAAGTTACTATGGTAAAAAAGCTTAGGAAAATTTTATTTTTGGTAAAAAAATTTAAAAATTTTGAAAAAAATTAAAATTTTAATTTTAAAATGAAAAAAAAAGAAATTTTAAAATCATAAAATGAAGCAAATCAATAAAAAACCGTATTTTAGGTACTATGTTACGTAGCCAATCAGATCGATACATACCCCCGCGACTGGGCCTACCACCACTTTCTAGCCCAATTCTCGGTTTTCTTCACCGATGACAGTGCAGTAATACGCAAACTAGCACTAGCAACGATGGGCTCACTATCTAAAAGATTCGGCCAACAGTTCACGGAACAATGTCTGGTACCACACTTGATCCGAGCCATTGATGACATCAATTCGAGAGTACGAATGTCGTGTGCTGATGTCTTTGCTGACATTGCCTCGAACTGCTCGATGGATTTGAGAAGAAATGTGTTGGCGCCGTATTTTATGAGGTTGTTGGAGGATAAACAAAAATTTGTAGGTTAAATAATGCATTACTGGTTTTTTTGGTATGGTTATAATATAATATTGTATCTTATGGTTAGGGAGGATTGCGGTATTATGCAAAAAGGGGGTACTGTATCAGTATGGCTATTAATATGATCAAAGATAAATATATTTACTAGTAAAATGGGGCATAATAGCACAACTTTTGCTTTACGTATGGTCAAAGAGGGATACAGTACAAAGAAAAAAGGTATTACTGTATTACTATGATTATTAGTATAGTTCAATTGGGTAAAAATTGATCTAAAAGGGGTGTTTTACTGAATTTATCCTAGTTTAGTAACATTTAATTCAGTAAAATACGAGAACTCGGTATTAGTTGCAAGGATACTATATTTATAGGTGCCACTAGTACTATGCTGTATTTTTTGTATGATTAATCAGGGTATGGTATAAAGAGAAAAGTCGCATCACACTGTAATGGTCATAGTTGAGCAATGCCATTTAACTATGATAGGGATTGAAGAAACTTTTGTTATAACGATGAGTATGATTAACGATTGGTAATGCAGATCATATGAAAGTTCTATATGAGCATAACTAACGATAGATGAGGTAGTTCTATACGAACGTGTTTTAGATACGAATGTCATCTTCATCACAAATAGGACCGATTATCGCGACATTTGCTGAGCCGCGAAGGACTGGGTTGCTGATAAGAGATGGTCAATTGTCAAATTTGACTCCACGGAAAGAACTAAATACTAGGTAAGAGGTCGTCAAGTTTTGATTTTTATAAAAATGATTTTAGTTTTTGAAAAGCACTATTTAAATTCGATTTAAAATGAGTAAAATACGACCGTTGAAACGACTTATTCTTATAGGATTTTAAATTTTTTAAAATAGCGGGAAATGTTGATAAAACGGAAAAGAAACAACAAATTAATGATCAAGAAATGACAAAAATGACGTTTGAAAAGTGTAGTCGAAAGTTGTTTTAATTCGATTTACATTGCCTTCCGAACCGAATGTAAATCGGAGCCAAAAACAAATGAAATCGACTGAAAAGGTCGACGTTTTTCGACTAAATTCAACTGAAATTGATTTTTAAATCAAAATATTGAACTAAGATTGACTATTGTTGGATTAGGAGTTTTACCTCAGCTATTGAAATATTGCGATATAGAGTAAAAATCTTAAAATTTATTCTAATATTGGCTTAGAATTTTGGATTTTGGACGAAAATTTTTTACTAAATTTTTAATTTTTTGAATTAAAATTTTCAATTTTGAAAAATTTTAAAATTTGATCAAAATAAAATTCTGTCTTTTGTACTCAAACTTTATAAAATGCTACAATTTTTCGAATTGAGTATCGAATATGCCTTACTGGCGACTTTGGCATGGCTTGGGTTTGTCCTTTGGTAAGAATGAAAAGCTTTACAATTTTTTTTAATTGAAATTAGTTTTTTAAAAGACTTTTCAAACTTTTTTAGGTAAAATACGGGTTGATTTACTCTAAATTTTTTAATTTTAACTTTGGATGCAGTGACGTCGTTAGGGGGGGGTTTGCATGGATGTTGATTTTCCTTTTCTCTTACGCTTTATGGGTGCACAGATAGCTAAGCTAATGCTAGCTTCCTATGAATCTAAAATTTTTTTTTTGGTTTTTATTTTTTTTCTCTTCTTCTTCTAGAAAAAGTCTGTAGCAACGTCCTTGTTTGAATTTTAAAGTTTAATTACGATAAGTTAAAAGAAATTGAAATTTGAAACAAGATTATACCTGAAAAGTGTCATAAAATAGAAAATTTAATGTAAAATACTATATATAATACATTTACAACAGTCTAGTTTACAATAACTCAATTTTTTAGCAATTTACCGGACGAATCAGATAGCCATAATGAATCAACATCATCAATAGGATCCAAAGAATCTCGAAAAACAGAAGAAACAACCGAAAATGAAGTATACGAAACAGAAGAAGGCGAAGAAGACGAGCTGGGAAGACTGTATAATGTTCCTGATGGTAGGGATTTGCATTTTTTTAAAAAAAACTTTGAGATTGAAAAGGAAAAAAAAAGTGTTGTAAAATACGGGGATATGTAACTTGTCTTGTAATTCTTCATAAGGAGGGGGGGGAACAAAAAAAATTTTTTTTTAAAAAAAATTTGAAAAATTTATAGAAAAGTTCGGACGGGAGTTACACTTTATTCTTTATTAAACACAAAGTTTTTAAAATTTCAACATTTTCAGGATTTCACTTACCAGACACGCCAAAATCCGAAACAAGAGTACGAACCTACTCAACATCCTCAATATCATCTCTCGATTCAGATAACAGTGTTCTAACAGCATCACCCAACTTTCGTGAGGTGTCAAGCTACAAGAATATCAAACCGAGAAACTTGTTCGAGGAATCAGATCAAAAACAAGAAGACGAAGAGAAGGACGATCAATTGTTCGCCCTAAGGAAGTGGCCATACGAACCCAACAAACACTTGGTGTCGTTGAATGATCCCGACTTCAACCTGGATGACATCATGAGCGAAGACCTGGATTCCATCGATTTGGACGGGGAAATGGAAAAGGATCTGAAGAGGAAGGCGCAGGAGGAGGGGTGGGTTACTGTAGTTTTTTGAAGGTTTATAGGGTTGGAGAGGGGAGATACTGTAGTTAAAAGGTGAAAAGAAAGTATTTTAAGAATGTTAGGTTACTGTAGTTTTTTTTTGAAATTTTATAGTGATGGAGGGGTGGGATACTGTAAATTGAATGGTAAAAAGTTGAAGCAGAAGGCTCAGGAAAATAATTTTAGGTTACTGTAGTTTTTTTTTAAATTTGTAATGTTGAAGGAGAGGATTACTGTTATTTGAATGGTAAAAAGGTAAAAGTAAAACACTTAAGAATGTTAGGTTACTGTATTTTAAAAACAGGTCATAGAAAACGATTACTGTAGCTATTGAACGTTTTGGTTTTGTAAGACATGCATCTATTGCTGATTACTGTACGTTATGTTTCAAAAAGAAGGCTTGAGAGAAATTTTTGTAAAATACGGTGTAGTAATGGTTGATTAGCAAAAAAAATTTTTTTTTGTAAATACTGTAACAAAGATAAATAATATTGCACATGACGCGATTTCATTTACCTCTCTCTTTCTCTTGATAATAATAATGCACAACAATCACATATCTCTAGTCATTTTTTGCGTCCGAAGATATCCATCAAGCCGTCCATCTGGCTTTTTTCTGTTCAATTTGATTGAAAGTTAATGCCGAGAGTCTCGAGAAGAGTGTCGGATGAACGGCGCCTTTGAGGAGGGCTTTTGGCACGTTGAAACAGTGCCCAATTCTACTGCTTTCGGACTAACTTTTTGACCGAAACTTTTTTTTTGATTTTTAATGGTAGGGGGGGGTGGATTGGTAGAGGGGTTTTGGACGTGAGTAGCTGATGGGGTGGTGAAGTTTTTATAAAAATTTTTTAAAATTTTGTTATGGTCAGTACAATAGTACCTTTTTCAGCAAGGAATCGCCATCAACCGTGCCCCGCTTGAACCTGGACGAAATAACACCGCCGGAAGAGCGGACTAATAACCCATCGGACACGGCCAACTCGAATACGATGCAAAACGGGACGCCACGAGGCGAAGAGGAACCCCTTCGAATCAACTACTGGTCGTTTGATACTGAATTGGACTTTGACGATGTTCAGAAGTACATTGAACGAAGCGAGAGCCTGAATAAAGCGAACGCGGAACAAAGCGAAGACGAGTTGAATGGCAATGTTTTACAGGTAGGAGGGGAGATTTTTGGTGGTGGGAAGGGGTGGATTGGGGTGTTTGGGAGTGTTAAAGAGGGAGGTTTGTAGGGTTAGGGTGGGGTATTTTGTGGCGTTAGGGAGGGGTGGTTTTCGTTTGATTTTTTGGGGTTTTAAGTTTAAAACATGAGGGTACGGGGTGTTTTTTTTTTGGGCGGGATAAAAAATCAAACTTTTATGAAAGAAGAGTTTTCTTTTATGATTTGAAACAGGTTTTAAATTTTAAAAAGTACATATATTTCAGCCAGTGCCAGAAGACAACGAAGACAGTCAATACGATACCGCATTCCCGCCCATATCCGAATCGACCGGTCAAGAAAACGCAGACAGAGAGTCCAGCCCAGGCAAACGATCATGGGCCGACGTTGCGAGGCAGGGAAGCGACCTGGAGGTGGGTAAAATACGTCATTAATGAATTTTTTGTTTTAAAACTTTAATTTGAAAAATTATTTAAAAAATTAGTTGATTAGAAATGGCAGCTTAGGTTTAAACAAACTAAAAATAAATCCAAAAATCAGGAATACTCAACCTAAGTTAATATACTATGGAAAAATATATTTTGTCTTACCATGCCTCAAGCCTATCCAGTACTATAATACAGTTTAGTACGTTTTAAATGTAAAAAAAGTAATTTTAAAGCCCAAAGTAACATTTAAAACTATGGACAGTTGAAGTTCAGCCCAAAAACAGAGGCCAAATGGTTTTTACGAATTGAGGAAATGATTCAAAACACCAAAAACTCTGGTGCAAAGTTTATTTACAAGAGCGGGGAAAGTCGGCCGGACGTCAGTCATTTCCCAGCCCAAAAAACTGACGGATTATGACATTTTCTGGATTCTTTAAAAATCCCCACTGTTCAAAACTCCTCCAGAAACTGGTGTTCTGGCCTGTTTTACGAATTCTTATGTTTTTCGTGGGGAAAATGTGGGATACGGTAGGGTGTAATGAGGAAGTGGGGTGCACATCATGCCAAAATAAAAGAAAAATGGAACTAAGGTGGCCGTGGCATTTCGTTAACTCAAAAGTCTCAAATATTGATTCAAAAAATAAAATAAATATTTAAAATGTTGAACGAAACGTGTGAAATTATCAAATAATAGTTAAAATAACTCAAATCTTGAGCTGTAACAAATATTAAAAAATTCGCTATGTTTCGGCGGTTCTTTGAAGGCCAAACTGGTCTTGATCCGTCAAAGAATCGTCCAGATATGACACTACAAGTTTACCACAAATGAATTTCATTTTCAAAATTCCGACCGCTTAATTTCAAACAATTTTTTACAAAAAATAGAATTTCACACTTCACATCGTTTTTTACACGAAATGTCACTCTGTCTTTATTTCCTCTTTTGGCATGACGTGGGGTGTGGTAGAGGAGAAAGAAATAGGGGTACGGTAGGGTAGGGTATAGAAGAATAATAATTTGGAGTACAGTAGGAAAATAACCTTTAGATAGAGTAGACTACTATGTTGAAAGTATAAGGTAAAATACGAAAGTTACCGCCGGAGCTGTTGCTACAGTTTTTTTTCTGAACGGAGGGTATAGAAAACAAACAAAGTCTGAATAAGGGGTGGATATGGCCCTTGTTCACGCCTCCTTCCTTGCGAACTCTCTGGATGTTAGTTACAGTTTTGTTTTGAAAAAACTTAAGGTTTAGCATATTTTTTATTTTTCTACCCTAAATGTCATACCAAAATGTCCTTTTAAAATAGAAAAAAAGTTCATTTTAAAGTGGCAAAAACAAAACAAAGCAAACTGATTAATTCCCGAAGCATATTAAGTATTCAAACTTCAAGGATGGTGTGAAAACGTGAATAGACAAATCAAGAAAGGTTGAAGTTTTTCTCATGAATTCGAAATAACCTCATCCCCCAACTTTCCATATTTTGTTGTCTCGAATTAAGCGGCCCCAGACTGTGGGAAACGGCCGACCTTTTTCGACATGAATTGTTTTTTTTTCTGATCAATTTGGGGATTTGAAAAGGCTGGGCTTTGAAAAAAGGTTTTTTCGATAGGGTGTGGTAAAATACGGTTGTTAATTTGACGTTGATGAAAAGCGTAGGTTTTTGGCTTAAAATTTGGTTTTTTTTAAATTTTGAGGATAAACTAAAATTGAAATTGTATATAAATAGTAATTTTTGTGCAGGGCGTGGCAAATTACGGCAATCTGGGCCTGGGTATGATATTGACAAGGGCTAATATCGTTAAGTTTTGAATCTGAAGTTTGATGACGATATGTTTTGAAATGATAGTAAAATACGACATTAACGTGTAACATATCATAAATATAGCATAGTTATACAGAAGAATTTAAATTTTAAAACATTTTTTTTTTATTTCCAGAACGCAGAAGACTCGTCCCAAGACCCGTCGAAGCAAACCACGGAGGGATTCTGGAAGCGTCGATTTGATTTCGCTCGAAAACCAATCGATTTCATGAAGAAAACCGCAGCCCAATCCATGCTACTACACCAAACTGCCCTAAGTGCAGCTACAAACACGGGAAACAACAACGCAACCTCGGCAACTTCAGCATTAATCGCCAAAATACGACCAATGACTCAAAACATGACGAATATGACAAAGAAGACGGAAAAACAACTAAAGAACGACAATGTCGCGACGGTAGCACCGTTCCGACAGTTCACGGAGAAAGTGAAGCAGAAGATTCAGGGAACGGCGGAGAAGCGCGACGAACCCAAACCAGAAGCCATCTGGGAACAGAAGGCCGAAATCGAAGCTGAAGAACTTCAAAGCCGGATTCATCAACTCCAACGACGACATCTGGAGAATGCGAAACGGTATCTGAGCAACGATGAGTATCAGCTTCTGATGAACACGGAGCAAGATGTCATTCCACCTCGATTGTTCAACGCCTTAAGTCAACTACAACAAGAAGACGAGATGGAGGACTCGGACGAGCACCAGATCATTCTCGCCAAGTGTTTCCCCGCCATTGCATACACTTTTGGACCGCAGAAGTGGATCTTTGTCAAAGCACTGTATATGAGTCTGGCTTCGCATCCATCGGTGAGTTTGGGATGTTTTAGGCTAACAAAGGCGTGAACTTGGGCTTGCTTTTCTGATTTAGAGCTGGAAATGGGTCTACTAGGCGTGGCCTGGGCTCTGGTTGGGCTGAGCCAAAGCAAATTCCAAAGTGACTAGGCCCTCACATGTCGGCCGGGGTTTAAACCAAGGGTTGCTCTTTTTATAGGTCTATTCTGGCTTAACAGTAGTGATTTTTCTAGGTCTTATGCAGTTCATTTTTAGCCCACCATCCGCGCTTACCTCGCCCAGTCGATCCACGAAATCGCCAAATGTATCGGCCAAAAGCGAACCGACCAGGACTTGGTACCGATCTTCCAAAAGTTTGGTCTAGACACCCCGGACGTTCAAAAAGGCCTGATTGCCAACCTATACGAGTTCTTCAAGGCGTGCTCAGAGGAGGTGAGGTTGAAATTGGCAGCGGAATTGAATCGATTCAACACGATGAACGGCCGATGCGAGTGGAGGTTGCGACATCAGTTTATTCAGTAGGTTTGAGTGAGAGTGGGATGGTGTGATACTACTAGTTGACGGGGACAGGGGGGTTGGGTATGGTGGTTTTTTTACTAAGGGTGTTGAGAAATTATAGGGTAGGATGGGTAGCACATTTTTTGTCTGTTCGGGCATTAAAATCACTTTGAATTGGTTTTATTTGTTGGGCGGGGTGTTTTTTTGGGGTAGAGTCCAAAAAATTTTTTAAAATGTGTTTTTGAATTTAAAATTTTTGGGTAAAGGTGTTATGAAAACATTGCTTGTCAAATCACGCTTAATTTCACCTTATTCTAGACAACTCTCCTTGATGGTCCAGCTCTTCAAACCCTACCACGTCAACCTACACCTAATCCCATTCGCCCTAGCCTTTGCCAACGACCGAATAGCGGAGGTCCGAAAGGGCGGTGTGAAAATGCTGGCGCAAGCGTTGGCCGTCTTAATAAACCATGAACAAGACGCGTGTCAGAGGAGTGGATTACCTATTGATTCACCTGATGCCAGGAAAATGAGTCGAGAGTTCATGGGAGAGCTGCGCAAGGGCTTCTGGAACACCATGATTTGGAGGAAACGGCAGTGGTAAGGGTTTTTTTTAAATTTTAGTTTTGAAATGTAAAAAAAATAGTTTTTAAGTGTAGGGGTGGATTTTTTAATTTTTTTATTTTAAGGGTGGTTTTTAGTTTTTAGGGTGTGGTTTGGGGGGGGCTGGATGTTTATTTCAGCATGGGCTTTTTTCTTTACTTTTAATTTTTTTGGGAGGGGATATTTTTTAATGTTTAGGGGTGCTTTTTTCATTGTTTTGTCTTAGGGGTGGTTTTTTTTTGCGTTAGGGGTGGCTTTTGAATTTTTTTAAGCTTGGGGTTGTTTTTTATTTTTTAGTTTTTTCTTATTTTTTCATTTTGGGGGTGGATTATTATGTAGATTGGAATGTTAGCAGGTAGTTTTTCTTATTATGGGGTTTTATATTCTTTTTTTTTATTTTCAGTTTTGCTCAAATGATGGATACTTTGGCCAGAGAACGATTGGTCGATCCAACTGTCTTTTTCCAAATTTTCAGACAAAATATGGACGAGCTTTCCATGGACAGTGAGTTTTTACCTTTTATAATATGTAGAGTATTCAATTTTGAAAAAAAATTGTTTTCTTCAGTGTTTTTTTTTATTTTTTAAACCTAAAAATAATCAAAATCATTAAAAATTGAATTTCAGAAATCCACAACGTCCGCCAGTACTATTGCACCATACTCCAAAGCTTTGGCCGACAACAAATTGACGCTGTCGACCAAGGCGTGTCATTCTCTCAAATCAGCGACCGACTTCACGAAATGGCAGCTCGTGACCCGGACCTAGAGATTCGGACTCAAGCTCGAGTCGTGTTGGGCACCTTCGACACGACCAAACACGAAATCGACCTCGGCCAACGAGAGTTCCTGTTGGCAGCGGCCGAGGAAAAGGATCGACGAGTTCGGGTGGAGAAGCTGGAACATTGTCCTAAAACGTTTGTCACCAACGAACATCCCGAAGTGAAGCAGCAGATCATGGACCTACCATCGTGAGGTTTTGAAATATTTTGGGATTTTGATGAACTTTTTTTTAAATTTAAAAAAATTTGAATTTTTAAAAATTTTCAAAAAAAATTTAATTGATTGTAAAATACGGGTTATATGACTTTCTAAATTTTAAAAATTTCAGGAAATACGCTGAAATTCAGCGAAAAAGCGAAGCCTTAAGCAATGAACTCAACGCAGCAGCCTCAACCTCAGTATCGAATAACCAATTCTCATGGATCAGACAACCGCGGTTGAGAAGGGATGGCGTCTCAGACCCCACTGATGACAAGACCTTATCGACGACGATCGCCGAAGAGTATCAGGACATTGATGTGGTGGAGGATGGAGAAGGTAGGGGTCTTGTTTTTTAAATTTTACTTTTCTATCTTCCTTATCTTACTTTTCGCTCTAGACTTACTCTTACCCCTATTTTTTCTAATTTTACTTCGATTACCCTACTCCACCTTATTCTACAAACTCAACCCTGTTCCATCGAAAAATTTTGCTTTCTGAAATTTTTTTTTAATATGCAAATTTCAGAAAGCGATGCCCTGAACACGACAACGAACATAGAGGACGATCTCGAATTCCACGATCTGGAGTACGACGAACCCGCCAACGATTTTATCAAAAAACACCCCGCCCTAATCGTGGCCAAAGTCGCGCCACAACCATCGAACGAAGCAGCTGATGGGCCGAACAACGAGTCCACGGTCTGATTCGAATCACTGAAAGTCTTTGAAATACAACACTGAAGTCTTTAAATTCGAAATTTTGAATTGTTTTAAAATTGAAGTTTTTGATTATTTTAGGTTTAAATTATATTTTTAAGCCTAAAAAGCTATGTTTGGTTTTTAAAGCTCGATTTTACTAGTTTTAATACTTAAAATTTTGATTTTTCAATATTTTAAACGAAAAAACTTTCAAAAACGAAATAGAAATTGATTTAATAGAAATCAGACACCTGTGATAAAGTTTACATTATCAGTTTCGAATAACTTCCTCAACTTCTCTATATTATCTTTTGCCTCAGGCATTCCAACTTTAATCTTTATTTTATATTTCCAAATTTAGATTGTGAAAACATATTGCAATGTAAAGAAATTTTATCTTCTTTGTCACGTATCATAGGCTTATGTATTTGTTATTTGTAGTAAGAGTATAAGTACATGAATTGCAAAGCTTATAAGTCTGAATATGCTCTTTAGGCTTATTTTCAAGCCTGTATCTGTTTAAGGGTTATATATAAGCCTATATTTATACCTAAGGCTTATCTTTAAGCCTACGTTTATTTTTGTCTTATTTATAAGCCTAAATACATCTTTGAGCCTAATTTATAAGTCTGTTATTGAAATAAATATAAGTCTAAATATTATTATTACTATGTGTCGTAGGATACCTCCGCCAACGAAACGTTCAAATGAGTCTACTGATAATATATTATGTTGTTACTCTGTCTCTCTCTCTTAAGTAAAGGGTATTACCAATTTCTTTCACTTAATTTGTAATAAATACAATTAAGATAGTTGGACCGTGATTTAAAACAGTACTGAAAGAATTAAGAACCATTCAATTCAAAGACATTCAAGTGCAAAAGTCTTTAATCAGAGCCAAAAATACAAGTTTAATATATAAATACAAGTAAACCAGGGGGTACAAATAACAAAAGGTACGTTAATAGACAATATCGTAGTATAACGTATAGTATACTATAACATAATGTCACAAGTAACAGCAGTGAACAATGAACTAAAAGTAGCGGGACACCATTTATTTTTCAACTAAAAAGTGTCCCGATACTTTTGGTTCGACCTAAGAAACACCGTTACTTATGTCATTACACACCAAAATAATAAAATGAATCGACCAAGCATGACATCTACCTTTTAATAATATGGTGATAATTGTCATATTACCAAAGCTATGCCTTCATGATGAACACCCACTTATTGTACCTTGTCGATAATGCTGCGTCTCAGGGTTTCGAGTTGATTGTGCATGCTGGAGAGAGCGTCGTAGCGTGCCGTCGAGATTCCGTCGAATTCGTCCGGGATGGTGCACAGCACGCCTCGGAAATAGTCGAGTTTTCGGTTGATCTTCTTCTCCTGGATTAATTCGACCAACAGTCGAATGATTTCGGTTTCGGTGACACGAAGTTGTTGTGACAGATACGACAATTTGACGGTTTTGTAGGGGCGTACGAGGGCCAAGAGTACCTAAAATAATGTTTTTAAAGGGCCAAAAAGACCTAAAATAATATATTTGGTAAAATATTTTTTGAATTTAGGTAACAACCAACATTTCTAAGCCAAATATTATCATAGATCATAAAAGGCTAGCCTAGACTAAATTATGGCTTGACAAGCAAGAAGATACTCACCTGCGATCTCACATTACTCAGAAGTTCCTCAATGTGCTCTCTGATAAACGGATCACTCATGACACTCTCCCTATTGTCCTCAATGATCTTTTCGAACAGCTCAATGTTGTTGTCTTGATACGCTGACACCAATTGTGTCATTACCACAATTTCAGGTTCATTTTTGAAGGACTTCGTTTCCTGCGAATCGAATGGATTGATATCGGACTTCATCAACATATTGGCCAGTACGACGTATTTTAAGCATACGATTCGTCGTGGCGATCCCGATTCGTCGTAGTTCTTGAAAGCTTCGAAAAAGTCGGTGTTGGCTTTGCTGTACTCGCCGTTCCGCAAGTGCATCTTGCCTCCACATTCGCGGACCGTGCCTAAAACGATAAAAAAATCCATCATATAAACCATGATAACAAGATTTTTCTTTTTTTAAAGTCTCTATCAATGATAAAACTTATTTAAAACTAAAATTGTCTCCATTTTCAGCGTTTTTTCATAAAATATTCAAAAAAAAGTGTCATAACTTATTGACCGGTCGATATTTCAAGTCAAATTTTTTACACAAAAAAGGTATGTTTATACTCTCCAAAATCCTAAAATCATATTTCCATACCTCTATCCTAACTTCTGTTATAACGTCTACAAGATGTGACATCAAAAAATATCTACAACACAGTTTCAAAAATTTATAACTTATCGACCGGTTGATAATATACGACCATTTTTAAATATAACCAAGGTAATTGTCTTTCATACACCTAGTTAAAATTGCAAGTCAATTTCGCTACTTGTGCTACACCACTCAAATTCAACTTGACCCTATATTAACATATCCTATTTTATTTTCAAATAGTCATAACTTTTTAATCAATTAATATTTTCACAAAGAATTTTAGAATGTCATTACCTAACTTATGTTTTAACTCAACACGAATTTTCACCCTAATGTCTTGCTCTAAAAATCTATACGACAAAAATCTTACCCATGATCAAAGGATGAGGAATAGCCGACTTCACATGAACAGCTTGTTCGTAGAGATGGTTCAGAGCTTTGTTGTTCTTCTGTTCTGTGTACATTTGAATTTCCAATGCATAAATCTCCAAAAGTTGAGTTCCCTTCTTCTGATCCTCTTCTCCATCTTCGGTCTTACAAGATTGGCGAAGTTGTTTTAGAACACTCTCCAGTTTTTCGTAATCCTTCTGGTCAAAATACAACTTGCCAAGCTTAATTTTAGTTTTAAACCACAGCCGGTCGTTCTTCGCGTCCTGAAACGTGAATTTTATTAAGTTTACATCAGATTTTTAACTAATATTTCAAAATTTTCACCTTGAACATAACATGTTTTAGATCAAAGCAAATTTTTTCTTCATACCACAAAAATTATTACCTAAAGGCAAAGAAATAAAATTAAAATACATACCTTAAGAGCATCCAATGTAATCTGGTAAAAGTTTTGTAGAAGATCAGCCTTCTTTGAAGTGGAAACATAGTCCAAGATGCCGTTTATACTCTTCTCTGCGTAATTCTTCGTGACAGCCGATTTAATATAAGTTAGTAGTTTTGCATAGTGCTTCAGCATTGCATCGTATCTTTCCTAAAATATATTGTTTTATAAAGTCAAAAAAGCCTTAAAACAAGGTTTTACTAGCGTTTTAAATTACTATAGCTGCCTCTATATGAGCGTAGATTACTTTTATTCCATTTCACAAAAAAAACCAAATCAATATTCGTAATTTCAACCTAAATACAATAACGAAACATCAAAGAACAACAAACCATCTTAAAAGTAAGCTTGATCATCTGTTTCAAGGCCTTAAACCCCCAATCTCCTTTCTCTCCCTTATCATTCTCCAGTTGAACAACTTCTCGAAAAGTGTCCAAAGCTGTCTCATAATCTCCATCCGACTTTAAGCTCTTGGCCGCATAATACTGATTCTCCAATGCTACATCTGGCTCGGAGCCAGAATCATCCGAATATTCCTAAAATACGAGGGTTTTGAGTCTTAGAAGTTGACCATGATTAAACTCTAAAATCTTCAAAAAACCTCTCAAAATTCTAGTTAAAACCTTAGAAAAGGAAAACTAAAGCATCGTGAACCTGACGGTAATACAGTTAGAAAGCTTCTGCAGAATATTCTCCATCTTTAGATACCGATTTCAGTGTCTAAAAAGCAAAATAAACATAAATAACTTACCAATCCATAATCTTCATCATCCATATCCATGTTGAATATAAATTTAGCTGTTGTTTCGCTTGTTTTCAAGAAAAACAACTGCCAATGAGGAAAACAATCCAAACGGAGCTCCAAAATAACAAAAAACCCTTTTTAACACGAAACGCCACTAACGTATCGTTTTTGCGACCAAGTGTCACTAGTTTTATCGAGTTTTTAAAGAAGCTCGAGAACAGGTGAATAAAATGAATAAGGCACAAGATAATGAGTTTGAAACACAGTATTAAACTGTTATTATGCTATTCTGACATAAAAAGATTATAATATTATCAATTCATTATCTAAACATTAAATGTAAGGCAGTAGCAAGCTAAAACCTTATCAAGAACATCACAGATCCCATTCAAATGCCAAAAATATTGAAAATCAAACAAAATCTAGTTTATTTATGGTAAAATCTCAACCGTCACGGTTTTCCGGAATCGGAATGAAGGGTTTATAGATGGAATCGTTCGAAACGTTCACGTCCACAACCACCGTGAACTTAGCATGCTTCTTGACGCCGAGTTTCACTCGGAAGTTGTCGCAGAAACAGAAAAGTGCACCATTTGAGTTGGCTTGGGACGCCAAGGGTTGTTGTTGGTTTATTGGAGTCGCTGCAGTGTCAGTAATCGAGGTGGTATCTCCAGGTTGGCCAAAGTAATGCCGACTCGGCTTGGTTACCACTTGGTATTTGGGCCTAAAATACGGAAATAAGTGGTGTTTTTCAATTTTTGGGCTTGTGAAAAATAAAAAATATAATTTTTTAGATTTTATGGTGGCACGCAGTTAAATGGTTAAACTTACTGTGTGGTAGAACTACTTCCAGAAAGCGTTTCTGGTTCTCTGGTGCTAAAACTTGAAGTTGAATCCTTCGCGCTGATCGAAAATCCTTCGTCGTCTGAACTTCTGAAAAAATCTTTGAACTATAAAACAAATGGCAAAAACTTTTTTTCCAAATAAAATCGCAAAACTTTCTTTACAGAAGTAAAAACGGCCTTCGTCGTATAACTTGTCACCCGCTGAATGCCAAATTTGTATAGTTTTTTTGACAAAATGGCAAGAACTTTCTTTACAAAAAGAAAATTGACAGAAACTTTTTTTCCATAACATAAAACGGCAAAGACTTTCTTTACAAACTTAAAAATAGAAGGAACTTTGTTTACAAAGCAGTAAATTTGCTCTAGCGTATGACTTGTCATCCGCAGCCTGTCAAATACCGAATGTTAATAAATTTATTAATTTTTAACAGAATGGCAAGAACTTTCTTTGCAAAACTTAAAAAACCTACGACTTAGAGGCCACTTTAAATTTGGCTTTGACAGTTTTACACATCGGACTACTTCTTTGGTAATGCATCTTCTGATGCACGTGGCCGTTGACTTGTGTTTTTATACTAGTAAACGTTTCAGAAGCTTCTTCTTCCTCAGCGTTAGCAAGTTCACTTAGTAGTGCATGACTTGACTTCTTGGACACAACTTTTGATGGCTTTTTGGATGACTAAAATAGAAGTTATAGATGTATAATGATTCAGAGTAATTCAATACAAAAGTTTTAAAGCTTTTTGAGCTTAAAAATGCTAGACCTGAAGTTAGGGCCTAGTTTAGAGCTTAGTTTAGAACTTATGCCAAGGATAAGACTAAGACAAGTGCTTAAGCGTAGGCCACGGCTTAGTCTAAGGCTTAGACTAGGGCTTTTAAGCCATAAAAGATAGAGCTATCCACGATTGAGGCTTAGGTTAAGGCTAGGACAAAGACAGGGGTTAGACTACAGCTTAGAACAGGGCTTAGGCTAGAGCTAAGATCACGATTGAGGCTCAGGCTAAAGGCTAGGGTTAGGGCTAGGACAAAGGCTTGGGCTTAGAGTGGAGGTTTGACTAACTCTTAGGGGTTAGGGCTCTGGGCTAGGACTCTGGGCTAGGGCTCTGGGCTAGAGCTCTGGGCTAGGGCTCTGGGCTAGGGCTCTGGGCTAGGGCTCTGGGCTAGGGCTCTGGGCTAGGGCTAGGGCTCTGAGCTAGGGCTAACTTAAAAATGTAAAAACCTTACTTTCCCGGCTTTGTTTCTCTGCGTCTCTCTAATGTACGCACTATCACTTATCTCTACATTCAATTCGCTGAACCTCTCTTTACTTTTGTCATTCTTTTCACTGTTTCTCATCGCTTTTCGAACACTGTGCACTGTGTCCGATGATGAGTTGGGTCCAGAACTTGAATATGCCATCTTCAAGCGTGGTACACGTTTGGTACCATTTCGATGACTTCCACTCGAGTAATCGTTGTAAAATGGCATTTAGGAAAGGGGTCGACTGCCGACCGGTAAAAGTGATAAATAAAATGAAAAAAACTTTGAAATTTTAAAAATTTTTTGAAAATTTAAAATAAAAAAAAATTTTTTTTATTTTTTGAAATTTCGAAAAAAATTTTTAAACCGCAAGAACTTTCTTTACAAAATTAAAAATAAAATTTATTATACAAATACGACTTAAATACTATAGTAAACAATACAGTAAGCTAAAGATCCCAAAAATATATGATACAGTAACCATTGGGGAGGAGTTACAGTAATCCCCAAGACATTCGCAGTAATCTTCCTTTACTTGAGTGTAATCGAGGCACTCCAGGTTTTTGGTGGAATACCTACAATGTGACATCTGACCTTCTCTCATTTCAAAGTTTTCTGGCTTAAACATATCATAGAAGCAGCCCCGGATCGTGGCGTATGATAGTACTCCTAAAATGACAGGTTTTTAATTGTAAAGTCGATTTTGAATACAGTATGCTTACAGTACGCTAGGGTAAATTAAATAACGTTAAAAAAGGCAATAGGGTAGGGTAGGGTAGGATAGGGTAGGGTAGGGTAGGGTAGGGTAGGGTAGGGTAGGGTAGGGTAGGGTAGGGTAGGGTAGGGTAGGGTAGGGTAGGGTAGGGTAGGGTTGGGTAGGGTTGGGTACGGTAGGGTGTTACCAGAATTGTTCAAGACTTGTTGCCATTTGACACATGGCCCTTTACAATCGACTGTTCCTTTTTCTCTCAAAAGCCACAAGTCCAAGTCGCACATATTATCGTAGATTTTTGGCTCAGCAATTCGAGGAGTTGGACCTCGAGCTCTGTTTAGGAAATTCTAAAAGTTAAGACTTTAGCTGATAAAGTCTGTGACTAAGGTTTGCGCTAGAGCTAAGGCTAAAGCTAGATCCAAGGCCACGATTACACTAAGGCTAGAGTCACAGTTGAGTATTACAACAGTAAAAAACTTACCTCTCGCATATTTTCAGAAGCACAACTGTAGCATTTTACTAAAATGAAATAAATATTACTATGATATTTTTTTCAATAATATTTTTTACCTTTAAAATCTCTTAAACATCATTATGTCATATAAAATCTTTGAAATTGATTTATAACAAAATGTTACCTGTTTGACCAGCCACATTTCTAAACTGATAAATTGATAAAAATAGAAGTGTCAGTAGCCATTTGACCATACTGGCTTGAAATGAGTGTGACAACGTAGGCTTGCAAACTTGACTTACGGCTGAAAAAAAATGTACTTTACTGAGTGATAACTAAAAAGTAGCTAAATCTTTTTTTACAAATAAAAAATAGCAAAATTCGTTTTAAAAACTAAAAAATGGCAAGAACTTTCGTCAAAAACAAAAGAAAACAGATAGCGCTCGTATAACTTGTCACCTGCAGACTGCAAAATACTAAATTTTTTACTTTATAAAAAAATGCAAGAATTTTCTTTACAAAACGTAAAATCTAAAACAGCTAATTTAAAAATTAAAAAACTGCAAAAACTTTCTTTACAAATCTTAAAAAATTTAAAAAACACAGAAATTTTGGCATTTTTGGTTATACAGTACAACTCCTATATAAAGAACTCTCGTATAACAAAAACCTTACATAATGAACAACTTTTGCGTCCCCGGCCAACACAACACAATATTTAAAGTTTATTTATAGCAAAACTCCTCTTTAACAAACCTTTCAAATCGTCGAACGATTCGTTCTACAGAATTTCTACTATAATATACTATATTATATTTATTAAGCATTTTATAAAAAAACTAAAGATTTGGCAATATTACCCTTCTCCAATCCGACCACACCCATTCTTCCCAATTTACCACACCCCACACTCTTCTAATGTCGTTAAAAAGATTAGCCAAGAAAAGCTGGAATGTAAATAAATAAGTTCTCGGATCTGCTCTCTCTCCTCGACCTTGATTCGACCAAGTTTTATGACAAAAAGAACGACTTTTTTATATCCATCATTTGGGAATGGCCTGGGTTATATTATCATTTGTCATATTCCATTATGTTTTTTACTTTTTGAGATTTCTTAGACTAAAGGGCAATTAATATCATTACACCTAATTATTTTTATTTTTTTAGTCAAATAATATAGCAGATGCTTGGCAACAGCAAGATTAAAGTAAAATTACGACAGAACCAACTGAGCTATGATTAGATTAATGTAAGCCTAAGAAAAAGATTAACAAAATATATATAAATTTTGAGAAAAGTAAGACTAGAATACACCTAACCGGCTACGGTTGAGCTAGTGTAAGCTTAGGGTAGAGCTAGGATAAGCTTACGGTAATGTTAGAGCAGGGCTACTATGGTAAAGCTAGGTTAAGACAAGGCTAGATCAAAGCTTCGGAAAGGGTTGCGATAGTTTTACGGCTAGAATTAATGCTAAGGTGTTAAAACTAGAACTACAAATGTTGTAAGATAGGTCTAGAGTAAGGTTAGGATAAGCCAGCATAATAATAAGGTAGAACTAGTAGAAAGTTAAGGCATACTTAATGTTTTGAAAGCAAAAAGACGAGAGGAAGAAGGGAGCTATACAAAAAAATTATTTTTCAAAAGTTAAGGTTCAGGCTAAACTGAAGCTAAGGGTAAGACTAGCGCTATGGTTAAGGCGAAGTCTTTAGCCTTGGTTCAACCTCAGTTTAAGGATTAGGCTAAAGCTAAACGTATCCTTTTCTGTTGATTAAAACAGGTTTTTTTAATTTTCACAGGTATTGCTGCAGAAGCTAGCAAGATATGCAGAATTATTATGACAAATCTAGGCTAAATTAAAGCTTATACTAATATAATCTATAACCAAAAAAGAACACCAACAAAACTAGCATAATATGACCATTCATAATGTTTCAACCTTATTAACCATCATTGGAAACAATACAAGAACTATGTATACAAACAATGAATACGAACACACAATTTGAAACATCTTTTTCTATTTTTTAGCTAACTTTTATAAAAATTGGCCAAAATTTATTAAAAAATTATTTTTAAAAAATAAAAATTAAAAAGTTGCTAAAAATTTCAAAAAACAGGTCAAGATTCCTAAGGTAAACAGAACTCAAATTACATTTCTTTTCATGTTTTATACGTCTTGCTACTTGTTGCCTTTTGCTTATTGATTTTGGGGTCAAAAAGTTTTTAGAAAAACGCACATTTTATAGAAAACACAATGTATATACTATGTATAAAGTCCTAGTTATTGCCAATACCAAGCTTTTAATGTTATACCATCTAAATCAAGTTCAAATAATTTTGTGCTCCTTCTTAAAACAAATTTAAAAGATTAAAGGGCACAAAATTATTTGACCAACCATATATTTTGCTAATTTTAAAAATTTCAAAATTCGGTTCAAAACCACAAAAAAAATAAAAATAAATAAAACCCGTTCGGTGGGCTCGTATGTTTGGTTTACACGCGAGAGGGGGACATCATATAGTGGACATGTTATAAATCCATTAAACAAACATCAGCAGGTGACGACATACTCTAGTTTCGTACGTTGAATCTATAGGTTTCAATTTATTTAAAGGCTAAGGCTAGGTATTATAAATTTAAAGGCATGGGTAATTTAGCCAAATCTTGAGTGTTGTTTTCTTTCAAGTACAGTATCTTCTTAGTCAACTTCTTGTCCAAATCTTTCTCTCGTACTGGCTTCACTTCTCGTACTGTAAAGAAGAAGAACATGGTTTCGTAGACTGTGATTACTGTAACACCAAAATATAAGCCGAGAGCTCCTCCTACTTCGGCTGAAAATTTTAGGTTTAGGTATAAAGTTGACTATCATAACATAACAGAGTGATCTTAAAATGTCACAGTTTAACAGTTTCTGCTATACCATAGTAATGTATCATAGTAATTTCAGAACATAATAAAGTTTATATAAGTTTTCAGTAGTAATATAAGCTACGTCAACTCACAGTAAAACCATTTATAAATGAACTTACTTAACAACGTCCAAAAAGAAAAGTCGTCCGAGTACAGTATCTCTTGTGTAATGTAGTTACGGTACAGTATGTTCACTACAAACGAGTTGTGTCTTAAAAAATAACTTTTAAATTTCAAAAAGTTGTCAGAAATTTCTAAAAATCAAAATTTTATTTAAATTATCTTACAATATAAATTCATCTTCTTCTACGGTCCTCTCAACGTGTTCATGATGTTTATGACTGTGGGATGCAGACCTGAAAATAAAAAATTTTAAATTAGGAAAAAGCAAGAATTAAAATTACTGTTTGGCATTGTCATCCTGATCAGTAAGGGCAGCAAAATCATCAAATTCTCCTTCATCAAACGCATCCAAAATTTCCATACTTAGCGGTCGATTAGTGTGATCGGCCTTATATTCTGAAAATTTTTGTTTTTCAAGTGTATTGAATCTATTATTATACTTTGCTGACTTACCATTTACTTCTAGTTCTTTTGTAACATCATCATTTATAATGTTCTAAAAAAATTGACACATTTTAAAAAAGAAAACAACTTACTATAGTTTTAGTGAATCCATCAATGTTAATTTGTAAGAAGTTGCCAGAATACATTGTTATTGTGTTCATGAACCCAAACTCTGTGTTATACAGGTAACCAACTAGATACGAGTTTGTTTCTTCATCTACATCGACATCTTGATAAGTGCTTCGAAATAAAATAAAGTCTTGAATCGTTTGAGTGCTTTCAATGTCTATAATCATATCATCAAAAGAACTATGTATATACTATATATAAGATATAATTGGTACTAAATATATGATACACTTCATACTATAGATCACAAATATATATTTAGAGAGCTTGGTTGTCTCATATACATATACTATACAGTAACTATGTTGGTTTGCTCAGTAATAGAGTAAAATATGTACAAAAATACCCACTTTTCCTTCCATACACATTTTCGTGCTTAGTACTGAAACATACACAACGACCATGATCATTATGGTCAATGTATTCATAAACTGCTGGGCCGGCATTCAATTGAGTACTGAAACATCTTAATATATTAAAGTAGATCTGTATAGGAGGCTAAGGCTAAAGCTCTGTATTAAGGATCTGGGATGGGGCTCTAACTAGGGCTCTGGGCTAGGGCTCTGGGCTAGGGCTCTGGGCTAGAGCTCTGGACTAGGGCTCTGGGCTAGGGCTTCGGGCTAAGGCTAAACCTACTATACTGTGATTGTAGTCACTTTTTCGGCCGCTTCAAGTTCATCAAACAATGTTAAATTTCTAGCCATTTCTCCATTACTCATCATCGAACTCATCAAGTCATTTGTGTTTGTAACATTAGTACTATTCATAGTATCAAACTTGTACAATTTCATGTCGAATATGCCATGGTCAGTACTGTTAACCATTAAACTAAAACAATTTTTAAAAATTATTTTTTAAGTTAAAAAAAGTCATTTTAAAAAATTTAAACAGCTTTAAGTTTATATTTTATATCGTTGTTTTTGTCGGCCTACTATAATATAGTAGTACGAAACCCACCCTACAAACTCCTGATTAGGACATATGACAACTGACGGCCGAGTAATGTTTTTATGGACCCAGACACTGAAGGTGGGTACAGGAATCTTGTTTGGATCAAGAAAACGAAGAAACGCATCCTTCGTTTGCATAAAGAACATCACCGAGAATGTTATATAAATTCCAAGGGCTGATAAGCTTAAAATAAACTAAAAAAAAGACCAACAAGCTTGTTAGTACGAGTACTTTTGCTAAACACTTAAAATTTACTAGTACTCGTACTCAGTACTCCGTTTCCTACAACTCTTACCAACACTTGTATTGGTACTACCACACGCAAAGTTATTTTTACTTTACTTACTAGCACTAGTGCTAGAAAATATCTTACAGTACTTATTATTAATAGTACTCAAAGTTATTCTACGATACGTACAAACACTAAAACTTATCTTACTTATTAGTACAAATACTTAAATGTAAAGTACAGTACTTACTAGTACTAGTACTAATACTCAAAATTACCTTACTTACTAGTACTAATACGAATACACAAAGTTATATTACCTTACTTACTAGTACTAATACTCCCACTTATTCTAAATTACGTAATAGTACTGATACTCAAACTTTTAATACAGTACGTACTAAGTCACATATACACATTCTAGCACCTACTAGTACCCATAAGTGTCCTACAGTATCAAATTTGCCATCGTTTTAAAAATAAGTATCTTACCGTAACCATCTCGGATTTTCAGACCTAAATAATCGAAATCCGACAATAGATGTGTAATCACAAAAATTGTCAAATTTATGAACAAATTGTTCCAACTTGGACATTTCAAATTCAACTTCAAGGAAACAGATTTACTTTGACAAGATGTTATGCTTTATATGTTTTCGCAAAGGTATAATTTTTTGAAACATTATATTTGAATTGTCAACTATTTTTTATGGGAAAAAACAAAATTGAGGTAGCCATAAAAATTTGCTCAAGGTCGGCCCGACTAGAACACAGGAAAAGGCCGGGCCGAGCCCGACCTACTTTTCAAGCCTGGCCTTTACTTCAAGCCTAAATTTAAAAAAAATTTTTTTTTGTTTTGCCAGTTTATTCATTTTACTTAAAGACCCATTCAGGGTAAATCAACAATTAGTCATTCCGCAACAAATCAGGGAAAAAAAGAGAGCGCGGGAAAAGCGCGTTCAAAAAAAAGAGTTTTCTCTTTTATCTTTTTTTTCGCTTTTGCGAACCGATTTATTCCAACCTTATGGTTGATTTGCTATGTATATTAACCTAAATTGGTGTTCTTTAATATCTAATACATATTTAATAAACATTAATGTTTTCTTAAAAAACATAAAATTTTACTTTTATTGTTTAGAAAAGTATTGTTTTGAGAATTTAAAGGATTCAAAGGTGTTTTTTGTGCCTTTTAGCACACGCGATTTTAAGGTAAGTGAAATATAAATGTATCATAATATAATAAGACCAAGTTTATATGTATGTAAATAATGGCTTCTGCATGTAGACATATATGTTCTAAATTAAGACCAATTTTAAATAATTATTTGTTTCATTTTAGGTAAGAAGTTTCAGACCGATGGCAAGGTAGACCAGAGACCGGCACGTTGAGGTAAGCTTTTCTTACTGTTTTTGTTACTGACCCTCGAGCAGGGTTGGCAACAGGGCAGGGCATTTCAACAGGGCATTTTTTTTAATTTCGTTTTCCCGCCAAACTCATATCTTGAAAACTTTAATAGTTATCAAGAAAATAACAACGTATAATGGATTGACAGTGTTTAAAACCCATTTCTAGAAATTTTTGCGTTTTTAGGCCTAGCCAAAAAAATTTTAAAAAAAGCGCGCCAAAAAAAAGTTCAAAAATGCCCTGTTACAGGGCATATGCCCTGCCCTGTTGCCAACCCTGCCCTCGAGCCATTCCTGAATTTTAATCCCGGCTCGTTTTTTCTTTTACACCAACCCGTCCTGCCCGTTTCCCATTTTTAGGTCAAGAGCGGATTAGAATAGATTGCTTTGACACTTAGCCGCAAGCCCTTCAATCAATTTTTGCGTTGTAAATAAAAAATAGAAAATTATTCTTTTTTCTGTTTTTATATTTAACAAGAAAGTAATGTAAAAACCTATAAGATTAACGCTTGTTCTTTAATTTTATTTCAAAAAATTACTCTTTTTATACTCTTCTAATGCCTTAAAATACGATATCAGCTAGTTATTCCAATATAGCTAGTTTTATTGTCTACAAAAATGTTGCCGAAATTGCCTAATGAAGTAAGTATTTAAAAATTTAGTAAAAACATTATTTCCTTGATTAAAAAGTGGCATTTATTGAGCCAGAAGAAAAGACTTGAGGCTAAATTATCTTAAAAAATCGAACTAAGTCTCATTGGGATAAGCCTAAGTTTAAGCAATAGTTTAGGAAGCATAGGTAAGAGGAAGGGTAGAAGAACCAATATTGCTGTAATTGTCGCAAATCTAGAATTGTCAAGACACAAGATCAAGGCTTCAGTATTTGTAATTTATTTAACTTTTAAGGTTTGGCGACATATAATCCGTTTTATGGATGACATGGAGAGTACTTGTACATTGGCCACCATTGACAGCTTTCTTTATAAAGTTGTTGGACTAGACTTTAAACGTTATTGCTACCGAAATGTAATATATCGACTGAAAAATGAGACTTGGGGTTATGCGTTTCAACAGTAAGTTCCCGTGCACATAGCACTACCCATTCTTCACGACGTCTGGGTTGGGCCAGACGCTTTGAGGAATATATACAGTGGAACTCCTGTATAACGAACTCCTCTATAACGAACAGTCCGTATAACGAACAACTTTTGAATCCCCGTCTATCACTACACAGTGCATTTAAAACTCCTGTATAACAAAACTCCTTTATAACGAACAAATTTCTAATCCCCGAGCGATTCGTTGTACAGGAGTTCCACTGTAGATAGTAGGGTTTAAACAAGTTCGTTCCGAATAGCCAGCGGCGCCACAGCCTACCAAAGCACTTTTAAAATTTTTGTTTAAAGAAAGGGCGCAGAATTAAGTGAACGATCTAATAATTTTAGGCCCGGCCTCTTTATACGTCTAATAAAGGCTGATTTTATTCCGTCATCACAGTACATTTGCCGATGCAAATTGTTGCTTGTATACTGGAAGAATAGTGATATATCTAGACGAGCACTTGTTGATTAGCAACATTAATTTCGGCTTAAAAGAGTTTAAACTGCTAGACTTTCGGAAATATATCGAGGGAAACCCTAACGACTTGGAAGCTACCGGCTTGATCAGAGAAGCAAAGTTGGTTAACCGAGGCACTCGTGTTATTGTAGCTATGAATGGGGCTACAGTTGTATACGATATAGAAGAAGACAAAATAAGTGCTGAATACGATTATAACTGGAAATGCAATGATATGTTTTGTGTTTACCGTGATAACGTATATGTTGATCTACATAATGATAAGCAGTTTGTGTTAGACGGTAATGTAATTGAAGAGAAAGTACAGGATCTTTGTTTGAAGGACTTCAGAAGGTACAACATATACCAGACAAAGGTGGGACAGTTGGTACTAAATGATTATCTTAGTAATGAGAGCAATACAGTTGATGTCGTGGACCTTTCACTCGCACTTATATCACGTAATACTAACATGATATACTTGTTTTGTAAGTTGAAATTTTTTATTTTTTAAAATTTAAGTTTTTCGAAAGCATTTTAAAATTTTTGAAGTTAATGTATTGTTTTAGGCAGAGGAAGCTTTCATATATACAGTATTAAAGAAAAGAAGTTGGTGTTTTCTCACACTGACTATAAGCATCGTTACTGGAACTTGTTCTCGGACTACGCCTTGTTCAACTTTGAAACTGTTGAAGTAAGTTTTTACAAAGACAAATTTTTAGAAAAGTTTTTTTTATTGTTAAAAGGTTAGGGTAGATCAGATAACAATACAATAAAGTAGAGTAAGGTAAAGTATAGTATAAAGGAGTAGAGTAGGACAAAGCAAGGTAAGGAAAAGTAGCGAAGGAAAGAGTAAGTCTAGGATGATTTATTGGGCCATTGTTTACTCTTGATACTTTAGGTAGGGTAGGTTAAGGTAAGATAGAATAGGGTAGGGTAAAGTAGGGTCACTATAAAAATTGTATGAAACAGTAATTTTGCAGCTTCTGCACTTTAATCAAAAACGAAAAGTGTGGGTTAAGGAAAGCCACAGCTTATTAACATTACTAAAGAACAGTTCGTTAACCATTCAACCATCGCACTCAAGGGATTTTATCCTAAAGTTGTGCCGTGATACTGACAGGGATCACATAGTCTTTAATGATTGGAGCAAAGGTTTGTTCATTTTTCATTTTTTCACAAAAGAAGCTGGAAACAACTTAAAATCCATTGATTTTTTAGAAAAGCTGAACTTTAAATATTTCTCGTCTTATCCAACTGAAAAACGTCATCATTCGCTTTTTGATATCGAGCTGGAAAAAACATGTTGTGAAGAAAGTCGAAACGACAAAAACGTTGATCCTCAAGTGCTGAATAAATTTAATGCCATTGTTGAAGAGTACGAAACCGAGCAAAAACATATCAACCAAATCAGAAGCGATAAGAAGATAACTTTTACTGATCTATTCAACATATCAAAATAAATTTTAAAACTTTTGTATAACGAAACTCCTTTATAATGAACAAATTTCAAGTTTCCGAGCGATCAGTTATACAGGACTGTACATTTATTTTTAATTAGTAAACGAGTTAATGTATCAAATGCCGACATAAAGAACCCGCCATTTTTTACTGGAAATTACAGGAAAAGTATGGCGCGTCCTGTATGTTGGCAACTAATAAAAAATAGTATCAATTTTAAATTCACATTCTTGATAGCCTCAGTCACTTTTGATAACAACCCATGGAGAGCGAGCCAAGGCAAGCTTTAGTAAAATGAAAATCGGACAGGGTTTAAAGTTTAGGACTGGGCCAAAGGCAAAAGAAAAGTAAGTCTGGGCTTAAATTTTTTTTTATTTTAAAATTATTTTTTGATTTTTTAAAATTTTTTTGATTTCTTATTGGTACCACAATCAATAAATGACCTAACAGACGATGCCAGGTCTGAGTAAAGCAAATCGGGACGGCCCAAAACCCATGTCCGGTCCGTCCCATGTCTCTCAGTAGCCAGAGGTGAGAAACGAGCCGTGTAGGCCTGGCCTACCCAGCTTGAAAGTAGGCCCACCTTAATCCCCACATCTAGTCCTAATGGCAATACAATATTAATTGAAGCATTAAATAATCAATAAATAACAGTAACTCTTGTATCCTTACATTATAATTAAAATTTATTGTATGTTGTAATTGCAAGCCATATATGACATTAAGAACTCGTTTTAATACTGTAATAAAGACTTTAAAACACAGTAAAAACCCTGTAATTTGAACAATTCGGGTTTACAATACAAATATAGACCATAAGTGGTAGCATGAGATGGTATGTTACAGTAGCCATATCTTGTTACATTTTTCGAAATGTAATCGTCAGTAAATGAAAAAAATTCTGTTTTACAAGACACATAGGGTAAAATTAGATTTACAGTGATAAAAAACTAAGTTTACCACAGTAAAGTCCAAAAATACCACAGTTAAAAATTGAAAATTAGCATGGTAAATCAGCTTGATATGTTGTAGTAGGTATACATAGATAAGATAATGAAGAAAAGGTGATATGTAGTAAAATCAGGTTACAGTACGACAAAGTATAGTACTGTAATGTACTACAAGACACATAGTCCATGTACCAACTCTGATAGACTAACATTTTACATCGTATTAGATTAAAAAAGGCACAATATGTAGCTATGTCACTATAAGTGATATGCGTATGAAAATGCAAAAAAAAGTTACAGTATAACTAAATTACAGTATATATAAGAATCAGACGTAAATATTTACATGAGTGAAGTGTTTTGGTTTCCTATTGAATATTGAACATCACATTAAAGCATATTACGGTACCTATGTTCACCATCTAACCGTGCGCATGTCCGTGGCCTCCACTGAAAAAAAAGTTTTCTTATTGAAAAGGACTTTGTTAGGTACTATAAGATAATGTAAATACAAAAAAATTTTTTTTCATACTCTAACAAATGTAAATGATTGAAAAAGACCAAAACAGGCCGTTTTACCCCAAAAAACATCCCTTTTTCAAAGTAAAATTTCAAATACAGTACTTTACAGTAATCAAACCAAAAAGTCGTCAACTATAAAAATGTTTGCCATAGCATAACACATATATCTGTGTAGTTTTAACTTTTTATGTGACCTATTTACAAAGATACATAAGCTTTTTTCAAGGTATATAAACCCAAACTCATCCTATTCCAAAAACGTTTAAAATACGGTACTTTACAGTAGCCTTACCAAAAAACAATCAATTACTAAAATATTCTCCATAGTCTATTATATATAGCTGTGCAATATTAGCCTTTTCTATTACCTATTTGCAAAGGTACGTTAGCTTTTTTCTAAGTATATGAGCTCAAATTCACGATAAGCACAAAAAATTCTAAAATACTGTATCTTACAGTAGTCCTATCAAAAAGTTGCAAACTACAAAAATGTTCCCAGTAGTCTATTACATACCTATACGCTTTTTCAACATTCAAAACCAATTTAAAAATTAACTACACCAAAAACAAAATCATATTATCCTACCTTCCGAGATGCTCCTGCAGTTGTAATAGTGCAATACAGGTGAAACCAAGCACAATCGCGGCTAATTGGATCAGATTTGAATGGTCGTTGGCCTTCTCCTGAGCCAACACTTCGAAGAACGTTACGTAAATGAACGTTCCTGCCGCGAATCCTTCCAGAATGATGACGAACATGTCCCGCTTAATAGGATCAATGTCCCATGTTGTCAACAAAACACCCAACATTGAGCCGACTGGTGTCATTAGGGCATAGACACAGATGGTTAAGATGTTGGCCAAAATCTTCTTCTGCTTTTTCGATGAGCTGATGCCACGAGAGACTTGTAGCCCCACGCTGAAGGCTTCGATCCCTTTGTGGATGATCAGGGAGATGAACAAGGTGATGATGCCGGACTTTTCTTCTTGAACACCTAGGGCAAATCCTTCCAGAATTGAGTGGAATGACATTACAAAGGCAAAGGTGATTGACTTGAGGATGCCGCCACTCGAGGATTCTGAGTTTACGTAGCGAACGGATTCGTCCATCACGTGCCTAAAGTAATATATTGATGTAGGTGGTTTTGGTCGATTTTTATGAGCAAAAGATTACAAATAGACAAATTTTTAGTATAAAATTTTTAGAAATACATACTACTACAGTAGCCAAAATAAAAAAATTTTTTTTTAAATTTAAATTTCAAAAAATTTCAAAAAAATTTAATTTTCTAAATTGAAATTTAAATATAAAATTAAAAAAAAAACCAACAAACATCCGAAACCGTATTTTACACATACTCATGAGTCAAAACAGCCGGGTATGGCTCGACTGTGCTGAACTTCCTGTCCCTGAAGCCATCTTCTTCATCTACTACAACATCGATCGTGGTTGCCCCGTTATAGCCATTGGCTTTTTCGTTATGATCCACTGAGGTGTCGAATGACCTGAAAAATGTAAATTAATTTTATTTTAAAAATAATTTCAAAATTAACGTTAATTTAAAATTTGTAAAATTCAAATTTTAAATTTCCCGCCAAATTATTTTTCTTGGCATAACGTTTCAAGCAATCTTTTATACATTTTTTTATTTGAAAATCTGAAAAAAGCGCAAAACACCGTATTTTACTCAATACTTTTAGTAACATACAGCTTCGTCTTACTGTAAAACAACTTACTGTGGAGAGGTAGCTGGACCATGAGTGTGACCATGAGATGAGAACACTTTCAGACTGATTTCTTCGAAAAAGTAGACCAAGAAGAAACCCATACAAGCTAGAAACTCAGGTAATGGGTAAGCAAACTTCATTCCGTAGGTATCCTTGTACTTTTCGAAATTTCCACTGAAAATTTTTAAATTTAAAATTTTGATGTCTAAAACAATTTTTTATTTGGTTTAGTAGAAAAAAGGAGCGTATTTTACAATTTAATACATTACTTTAATCTTAAAAATCATAATTTTAGTTCAAAAATGGCAGTTTTATTGAAAAAAAGAAGTTTTGCAGCCCGCGGAGTCGTTTTATACGATGAAAAGTGTCCAAAAAACTGCCATTTTTCGTTGACAGTTCTTAAATTTTATTAAAATTAAAATTTTTTAAACTTTTTAACATTACTTTGATTTACTTATTGAACTTTTAGGCTAAAATGGCAGTTTTATTAAGAAATTAGGTTTTGCAGTCCGCGGAGTCGTTTTATACGATGAAAGATGCCCTGAACTTTTTGAAATTTATCACTTAAAATTTCAAAGACTAAAAAGAAAACCTACTTGACGTGAGGAAAAATGTCCAAGAAGCAAGTTCCCAAGAAAACGCCTCCGGCAAAACAAGATAACAGCGTTAGAATCCAAGAATGTCGGCGTTGAGCGTGCTGTCCTTGCTTGGCCATGTAACGTAGAAGCTGAAAAATATTATTTCTATTTAAAAAGGTCATTTTATAATGAAAGTGTATTTAAAAATGACAAAAATTAGCAAAAAAATGTTTCATTTACTGTAACTTCAAAAATGTTAAAGTACTAGCAAAAAAGCCAGTTAAAGTACCAAAAGAAACTTTTCACAGTAATTCTGGTACTGTATAGTAAGAGAGAGTAGGGTAGGGTAGGGTAGGGTAGGGTAGGGTAGGGTAGGGTAGGGTAGGGTAGGGTAGGGTAGGGTAAAAAGACTTACTTTTAAAGGCACCAAGCCGGCTGTTAACGTTGTGATGAACATTACTAGTGCAAGGCATGCTTGCAACGTCACACCTTCCATTGTGTACCCTGAAGTAGCAAAAAATTAAAAGTTTTAAAAAATTTTTTAATTTAAAAAAATTTTTTTTAAAATTATTAAAAATTGGTAAAAATACAGAAAAAACAACCAATTCTACAATAAAATTCAGTCAAAAACCTTCAAAAACTAAAGGAAAAAGTTCTAAAAACGTCTAAACAGTGATTATCCCTCCTTCTACTGATAAAGTAATCCCAAAGTAAAACATCGTTTATCATTTCCGTCAGCGACACTGAGCGGTACGAGGAAAGAAAGACATAAACTAGATGGTTTGGTAACTTAGTTTTGAAAAAAAATTTTAAAAACTTTAAAAAAAGTTTTAAAATGACATTTTTAAGCGTGGGTAGGGCTAAACTACTTATATATTAGTCTTACTTTAGCCCACGTACAGCTCCAACCCTACCCTCAACACAGAGCCCTAGCCCAGAGCCCTAGCCTAGAGCCCTAGCCCAAAGCCCTAGCCCAGAGCCCTAGCCCAGAGCCCTAGCCCAGAGCCCTAGCCCAGAGCCCTAGCCCAGAGCCCTAGCCCAGAGCCCTAGCCCAGAGCCCTAGCCCAGAGCCCTAGCCCAGAGCCCTAGCCCAGAGCTCTAGCCCTTAGACCTAGCTTAAGCCTTGTCTAAGTATCAGCCCTGATCCTAAAGTTAGCCTTACCCAACTCCTTAGACTTTATTCTAGTCCTCATCTAGCCTTAACCCAAGCCCTAGCCTTAGCCCTTATACCTAGATCAACCTTTAGCCCTAGCCCAGAGCTAAATCCCACCCAAAATAAGTCAAAAAGTCCGTTTGCCAACAATATTGACCGTACTCTGCACTTATTTACTTATAAGTATACCTGAAAGTAAGCCCAATCTGCGCAGTCCGGCCTTTCTACAAATTTACCTTTAAGCCCATAAAGACCTATTTCTAACAATATTATTATACCTTTCTCTAATAAGCCAAAAGCCTCCAAAAATTCCACAAAACCGCAAATGCACCCCCCGAAGCAAAAAGGAAAATAAATAAAACGAAATTTCAGGAAAATCGGGATTTGATAGGTGAAAATCCGTTGATTCCCTGCGCCGGTTCAAGGGCACAAAAAGTAAAAGAAAAATTTTGTTTTCATCGCTTGAATTTCGAAGAAAAAACAGTCGAAAGTCAGAAGATCCGAGAGAAAAATGGAATCATCTGGGTTACGTTCTCATTACCTAATCTCATATGTGGTTTGCTACGTTTGCATTGTCATATCTTTTAGACATGACTCAGCAAACGTTTAGGTTGTTCAGATTATTCTGTGCCCTCTCTTAGCGAAAATTTTCTGAGTTAGGAGGCACAGAATTATTTGAAGAACCCAGTATAAAAAGTGTTTTTACCTACCTTACCCTACACTACCCTACTCTATTCTTCCCTACCGTACTCTACCAGATCTCAGCCTATCCTGATATATCCTACCTTGTCCTAGGACTTTGGCCATGCCTAATAGTTTCTACATGCCCTACCCTGCCCTACCCAAGCTCAGCAATACCAGTGTAGCCTAGGCATGAAGAGCAGAACAGACCTGAACAAAATTTAAGTCGGGCTGAGCCTGGAATTCAAGACCCGGCCCAAAATACCTGGAAAAGACCAGCCCGTCTGCAAGTATTAAGTGCCGACATAAAGAGCCCGCCATTTTTTACAGGAAATTACAGGCAAAGTATGGCGGGTTCTTTACGTCGGCACCTAATAAAAAATTTGAACGAGCCGGCCTGAGAAAAACTTGGTTAGGCCGTGCCTAAACTTATTTACTTTGCTTATCAACAAGGTTTTCCTATCTACAACATTCTTACTAAACTAAGATATATGATGTTATACGCTGTTCCCCTTTTTCCTATGACGAATATTGTAATACCACCCCCAACAACCTCATAGTTGTACCAACCACCTCATAATTGTATAATTTGCTGTATATTTATACAAATTTGAGGTCGCTTTCAGGTAGCTTCGAGTAGTTTCCCATTGTATTTTGTGGTCATTAATAGTGGCGACAGATGAGAGAATTATTCCGCGTCGCACGTATCAAAAGCAAAGCTCAAATTCGCGCAATTATCACAATGTTTTGATATAGTTTAGGGGTTTCAGGAACCTATGTTTATAAAACTAATGAGTAGGAAAGGAGAAGATTTTTATAAACAGTAAATACTGTAAAACCGTACAACGAACTCTTATATAAAGATTTCTTATATAACCAATTCTTCTGTAAGCAACTCCTCTATAACGACCTCTTCTACAACAAACTCCTTTACAAAGAACTTTTTTATAACAATCTTCTCTACAAAAATGCCTTCTATAACCAAATCTTCCACAACGTACTCTCCTATGACGAACTGCTCTATAACAAACTCTTGTATAACGAACAACTTTTAAATCCCCATATATCACCACACAGTGCATTTAAAACCCTTGTATAACGAAGCTCCTTTGTAACAAACAACGTTATCACTAAATGCCAAAACGAATTGTTAAACGTGAATTTTTCTGTAATAGCATGCTCAAGTTTTTAGACACTACCTATTAGAGTTTTTTAATACAGTGCAACTCCTGTATAACAAACTCCTCTACAACGAAAGTCCCGTATAACAAACAACTTTTTGATTCCCCTCTACTACTATACAGTGCATTTAAAACTCCTGTATAACGAAACTCCTTCATAACAAACAAATTTCAAGTCCCCGCGCGTTTAGTTATACAGAAGTTCCACTGTATATTTAAGGGTTGCACAGTGCAAGAAACCAAAAATTTTAAATGCAAGCTCCTAACTTCTTACAGAATCAATTACTACTCTAAAATTTGAAAAAAATGCCAAAACAAGTACCAAAAATGTCACAGTATTACAAAAACAAACTTTTTCGCATGACATTTACTTTGATATAGAAGAGAATATAGTAAAACTCCTGGATAACAAATCGCTTGGTTATTTTAAATTTGTTCGTTATAAAGGAGTTTTCGTTATACAAAAGTTTTAAATGTACTATTTAGCGTTGGACACGGATTTAACAAGTCACTCTTTATACAGGATTTACGTTATACAGAAGTTCGTTATACGGAAGTTTCTTGTAGAGAAGTTATTTATATAAAATGTCGTTATAGAGGTATCCGTTGTAGAAAAATTTGTACAATATAATTTTTTAAAATTTTTATATAGGAAGTCCAGCGTAGTAATAAATAGACACAGCTACTGTAATTTGATTAAAAAAGTAATACGTCTAAATGATGCATCTCTTATTGTTAAGCTATGACGTTTATAAAGGTAACCTATGATCTTTCTATGTATCTTCAACGTGTTTGTTACATTTTGCTAAATTGAACAGTAAAACATTAGGCGCCGACATAAAGAACCCGCCATACTTTTCCTGTAATTTTCTGAAAAAAATGGCGGGTTTTTTATGTCGGCACGTAATATATATTAACTTACAAGCTTAAAACTAAAAAACTAAGCTTAAAACCCTTAACATAAGCCTTAAAACCTCAAAAGTCAAAAACCACCCCCAAAACAACCAAATACATCCCAACCCATGACGGATCACGTCAGACAGCCTTAAAATAACAAGAAAATCGAAAATGTTCGAAACGTCTTTGTCGCTTATCAACCGGCGGTTATCAGAAATGTTTTTCGCTAAAATGGGGGTTTTGGGTGATTACAATATCAAACATGATGGTCAATATATGTTGACATCGCGAGGTTGGGATTACTCACGGTGAAGAACAGTGGAGTTCTGAATTCGCTAAATTGGGGGGGGGGTTAAACTTTTGGTTTTTAGATAACAAGCCCTACCCTACCCTACCCTACTCTACCCAACCCTACACTACACTACAGTACCCAAAGTTTACAGTAGCCCAAAATAACCCCTAAAGCAGTAGCCGTAGGTCATAAAAAGTGACCAACATACGAACAAGTTGAGTATGAGCAATCAGCCCAAGCCAAGAAAGAAAGGTTTTCCCATAAAATTACGTGGTCATGTTTGTTTACGCCCTCCGGCTACAAAAGAGTTGAAAAAGCGCTGGCCCAACTGACCGGTCAGTAGTTTGTTTCAAGAATAAAGGTTGGTCGGGGGCCAAATTCTTCACAATAAAATTTTTTTTTAAAGAAGGAACTTTCTTTCCAAAAATTTTTTTAAATGCAGAAACTTTCTTTACAAAGAATTTTTTAATCTAGAAACTTTCTTTACAAAAAAAAAATCAAATTCAGAAGCTTTCTTTCCAAAAATTTTTAAATGCAGAAACTTTCTTTCCAAAATTTTTCAAAATGCAGAAACTTTCTTTCCAAAATTTTTCAAAATGCAGAAACTTTTTTTCCAAAATTTTTCAAATGCAGAAACTTTCTTTACAAAGAATTTTTAATCTAGAAACTTTCTTTACAAAAAAAAATCAAATTCAGAAGCTTTCTTTCCAAAAATTTTTAAATGCAGAAACTTTCTTTCCAAAATTTTTAAATGCAGAAACTTTCTTTCCAAAATTTTTTCAAAATGCAGAAACTTTCTTTCCAAAATTTTTTCAAATGCAGAAACTTTCTTTACAAAAAAAAATTATTAGAAGAAACCTTCTTTACAAAAAAAAATTTTTTTTCAAAATGAAGGAACTTCCTTTCCAAAAAAATTTTTTTCAAAATGAAGGAACTTCCTTTCCAAAAAAATTTTTTTTCAAAATGAAGGTACTTTCTTGCCAAAAATTTTTCAATTGCAGGAACTTTCTTTACAAAAAAAATTTTTTTTTAATTTTTTAACTAAATTTTTCTAAAAATATACTCATCTTTATATGTAGACGAATTCAAAACATAATATGTACTATTGACGTTTCACAACGTCCCATTCCTGTCTGATAATAAACTTAATCATCACATTGGCTGACTTATTAATTTAATGTTAAACATGTCAATTTAAAATGATGTTTTCCATTTTTTGTACTTTTCTTGTTTATGTAAAGTGCTTTTTAATGGCATGTTTTGACATAAATAATAGTATATATGAAACGTTGTTCATGTGAAAAAATATTGAACTATCAATAATCTAAAGATCATGACTTCACAAGATAAAACAAAGTTAAATTTTAGAATTTAAGCCGGTTATTTGCATTTTTAAACTTTTTTAAAATTTTCCCATGGTTTTTTGTTTTTAAAATAAAATAAAAAACTATGTTAAGAAATTGGAAATTAGAGAAGAGCTGGTTAATATAATAGTAGATCAAATGATAGAGAAAACGAGTACAGCAGAACTTCTGTATAACGAACTCCTCAATAACAAAACTCCCGTATAACAAACAACTTTTGAATCCCCGTCTATCACTAAACAATGCATTTAAAACTCCTGTATAACGAAACTCCTTTATAACGAACCAATTTCAAGTCCCCGAGCTATTCGTTATACAGGAGTCCCAATGTATTCTACATTAGGCCATATACAATGAAACTCCAGTATAACCTACAGAAGAATTTTTAATTCTTTGCCTAACACTACACAGTGCATTAAAAAAGCTTCTCTGTACCAAAACTCCTTCATAACAAACAAATTCAAAATCTCTGACCCATTCGTTATACAGGAGTTCGTCCATTGTATACATTTTACCACCTATTGTACCAAGTTACCTGTGAAAATGTTGAGCAAGGTGTTTGATAACATTATCGTAAAATTTTAGGTTATGGTTTAAACTTTAGAAACCCTAGTTCAAATAAACTTTCATAATCAATCCTGACCTCCCTCTTCCCAGTCACCTTTCCCCTCCCGTTAAAATTACCTAAAATTATTTCCAAAAAAATCAGTTTGAATTAAACAAAAAACTTTTTACAACCGAAATTTAAAAAAAAGTCAGTTTTAAATTTTAAAAACTCTTCAAAGCTTCCAAATTTGACCAATCCTTAACTTGCTATAGACTTTTTACAGACCCTCAAGTTACTATAGCCTTTTACACACCTTTCCTAACATAAATAGTAAAGCTAAAAACAGTTCTAACCATTTTGAACTCACGAGAAATCCCGAACGCCAAAGTGTTCTCCTTTTAATTACCAGCGTTTTATCTTTGAACCAAAAATAATCAATCGATGCGCAAATAAACAAAATTCATAATCGAAAGAGAACAGAGAAACTACATTAATATTCAATATATCTTTGTGTATTATAATTGGTTTTTACGACGGTTTCGGATTCTATTAGCCGTAGGCTTATGGGCTATTACAATATTTTATTAATATTGAAGTGGTTTATAGGCTATTGTTGCAAAATATGATCGTACAGGGCAATGTTAACAACATCAAGAGAAGACAAGAAGTAGATGACTAGGGTAGAAAGGATAAGGAGAAGAGGGGGGAGCTAGCCAGAAGAGAGAAAAAACCAAACTTAGAACTAACCCTATACCAAGCCCAGAGCCCTAGCCCAGAGCCCTAGCCCAGAGCCCTAGCCCAGAGCCCTAGCTCTAGCCGTAGCTCTAGCCCAGAGCCCTAGTGCAGACCTCTAGCCCTTGACTTATTCCTAGCTCGAGCCCCAGTTATAGCCCTAATCCTATCCCTAGCCAAAAAAAGCTGAGGGAGTCTGATTCATAATAAATCATTTTTTTGATAGTTGATCTCTATTTTTTTATAATAGTAGCTGTCAACCCGATTTCATCATATTGATATTGCCTTTTTCTATGTTATAATAAGTGACGTCAACTACAACATAAATGGGCAATATTAACATAATATGAATTTTAAAAATCATTTAAAGCACCGCAGGGCCACTTATGATCCCTTTACATATTTTTTTGTTTTCAAACTACCCCTGCCCCAAAAAATTTTTGTTTTATCCATTTTAACCATCCCCCCCCCGCAATTAAATTCTACCACTCTTGCTTGATAAAACACCAAAAAATGCCTAAAAAATGTTTTCTACCCCGCCTGTCTTTTCCCTCTCCCCCCCCTCCCCTCAAAAGACACCCCTTAAGTACCAATAGTACCAAAAAAACCATCAAAATCTTCAAACTCTGCCAAAACTTACCAATCTCGGCCACCGCCAGTATATAATCATCAAGAATACTAGAGTTGGACCACATAACCGCTTCGTATCTGTGCTAACCAATAAAAGTCAAGAAGTAATAACAAACAATATTCGATAGTGAAACACTATCACGATTACAAAAAGGTGAAGAAACCGTCGGTTAAGACTAATAAATCACGCTAGACTAACGTTCTTTAATATATTTTAAAGTTTTGATAGAGAGGATGACCCACGGAAATCAACTGTTTAACCAAAATGGAGTTTGTATTGTGTTAAGATAGGGCAGGGTGAATTGGCTAGGGTAGAAAGAAGATATGTAAAAGAAAAAACATTGAATATGGCTAAGCTGAAACTATGGCTAGGCTAAACCTAGAGCTAGGCTTAACCTTAAGACTAAAAAAGGCTAGGGCTAGACTAAAGCTTGGACTGAACTAAGTATTAAGCTACAGCTGAGGATAGGTTGAAGCTGGGACTAGGCTGAAGCTAGGACTAAGCTTAAGCTAGAGCTCAGCTAAAGCTAAGACTAGGCTGAAGTCAAAGCTATACTAAAGCTAGGCTGAAGCTGAGACTATGCTAAAGCTAGGGCTATTCGAAACCAAGGTATAAGCTGAAACTTGGAGAAAGCTCAGCTTAAACGTAATTTATAGCTGAGCTAAAACCAAAGCTAGAGCCAGGCTAAAGCTAGAGCCAGGCTAAAGCTAAAACTAAGCTGAAGTTAAGGCTACAGAAGGAAGCTGGAGCTAGGCTAACGCTAAGGCTAAACTGAAGCTAGGGCCAAGCTACAACTAGGACTAGGCTGAAGCTAGATTAAGGCAGGACCTAAATCTATACTAAAACTAAGGCTAGCCTAAAACAAAGCTAGGCTAAAGCTAAGACTAGGCCAAATCTAAGATAAGTTGAAACTAAGATTAGGCTGAAGCTAGAACTAGACTAAAGCTAAGGCTAGAGCTAGGACTACCAAAAAAAACAATTTTAAAACAGTCACGTAGTCATTCCGAACGTCCAAGACAAATTGAAACAAACAATTTAAAAAACTTGATAAACCATGCAACTTTATCAGTGTTCCTTTAAAAATAACCCTCTTAGACACAATAATCAAAACTTATAATTCCTAAACTGGCACAAAGTCACTAACATTACCCTAAGTACGTCTAGTGTAAGATAAGTCTTTGATCTTTTAGGCATTTTGTTACAAAAACAATTTTTTATATAAAAGTGCATTTTAAAGTCGTAAATTCATCAAAAAAAAATGTTTTGCGATTTTTAAAAGTGCAGTAACATTAATGTTACATTATTTATATATAAAAGTCAAGTCATAAAATCTATTTTAAAAAAAAAATAAATTTTAAAAATCTGGTAAATTTTAGAAAAAAATTTAAAAAAGTCGTCAACTTACCAAAAATATCTACCGTAATCATTTTTATCAGACTGTTCGTAAGCTTTGTCAAATCCTAGTTGATTTGTAGAGTTATAAACAAAGTTTTTGTAAATTAAGTAAGTTCAGTATTGTGCACAGCAAGTTCTATGTTGATGAAGTTTCAATGGTAAATTAGATTTTTGACCATCAGCATCTGAAAAGTGAAAAAAATATAATAAACTATAATTTTTAGTTAAAAAATGTTACACTCGCTAGGGAAGAGCTCGTATTTTACAAGAAAAATATTTTTTTTTCAATTTTATACAATAAGCAATAAGTTGGAATAAAGAACACAAAGATTGAAGTGTCTCTTCTTTCTCATCGGCCTATACAGTGAAACTTCTATATAATAAACCCCCCTACCCATATATAACGAAAGTCCTGTATGAAGAACTCCCCTATAACAAACTCTGGTAAAACAAAAAAACTTTTAAATCTTTGACCATCACTACACAGTGTATCTAAAACTCCTGTATACCAAAACCTCTTCATAACAAGCAAACTTAAAGTTCCCGCGCAACTCGTTATACAGGAGTTCCCCGCTACTTTCAAAATTAATAAAATTCACAAAAGTTTAGCAGACAACTATAAAAATAAACCTTTAAGCATGGATTTATTTTTGTCGCTTCCAAACAAGTGGGAAACAAGTAAATGGTCACAGAAAGTGAAAATCGCATTCGACCCCTTACAACGATTATGTATATCCGGTGAACGCGTAACACGTTCACTACAAAGTAAAACCCAGTGGTAACAAAAAGTGATTACTTCTGAATTAAAGGTCTTGGGTGAGAGGTAGAATTAATTTTAAATTTTTTTTAATTAAAAAAAATTTTTTAATTTTTAATAAAAAAATAAAATTTATGCAAATTTTCTGAAATTTTTAACATAGCTAATCTAAATCATATTGAAACAATATGCAAAGTTTTAAAATTTAACTTCCAGTCATTCCCGAGAAAATCGAGTTCAAAAATTCAAATTTACATTTTCCCGCCAAAATTGATAGCATTTTTTTAATGTTGGTTATTGGCCATTTGAGGTTATTTTTGTATATTTATCCTTAAAGGTTGTTTAAATTTGTCTTTTTTACTAAAAACATTGTCTTATTCGATTGAAAATGGCAATTTTTAAAAAATTTCAAAATTTAAAAAAAAATTTTTTTTTAATTTTGAAATTTTATGACCAACTCATTAATTTTATCTTTGTTTGTTTATTACCATACCGTTTAATCAACCAAACCTAAAAACTGCTATTTGTTGACGCATTCCATTTAAAATTAGAGCTTGTTGACATATCATAACAGAGTAACATGTTGATGTATATAAAAGTAGATCAACTTGTTGATGGTAAACCCTCTTATTATATTTCAAAAGTTGGTTAAAAGATCAGAAGTCGGTGATGAGCTTTCGTTACCTGTTACAACCAGAATTTGCAACGCTCAGTGTAAACTCAAGTGATCACTTCTTTTTCGACACAAAATTTATTGCCTTTGGCGGGTTGATGCATAAAGAAAGTTTTGTCATACGTTAAAAAAACACGGATTTTTAACGGAACACTGTTTTGAAATTGAAAAACTAGAGTAAGGTAAACCTAAGAAAAGCCTACTAGGTCAGGCTGAAACGGGCCAAAGCAAACTAAAAAGCGGTCGGCCCAAGCCGATAGATGTACACTGGAGCCCAAAAGCTGAGGATCAAACCAAGGCTTGTAGGATAGGTCTCTTAAAGCAAAAGCCAAAACTACGGCTAGGCTAAACCTAGTGCTAAGCTAAAGGTAAGACTTGGCTAAGGGAAGGGTCGGGCTAAAAGTAGGACTAGGCTAAAACTAGGGCTAGGGCTAAGGCTAAGGCTAAGGCTAAGGCTAAGGCTAAGGCTAAGGCTAAGGCTAAGGCTAAGGCTAGGGCTAGGACTAGGGCTAGGGCTGTGGGCTAGGGCTGTGGACTAGGGCTCTGGGCTAGGGCTCTGGGCTTAGGCTCTGGGCTGGGCTAGAAAAGATAAAATAAAAGAAAAGAAAAAGAAAAGAAAAAGAAAAGAAAAGAAAAGAAAAAGAAAAGAAAAGAAAAGAAAAAGAAAAAGAAAAGAAAAGAAAAGAAAAGAAAAGAAAAGAAAAGAAAAAGAAAAAGAAAAGAAAAGAAAAGAAAAAGAAAAAGAAAAGAAAAGATGAGGCCATGGACTAACAAAATTAAAAAAATTAAAATATTAAATATTTTCACTGAACTTTATTATTACAGTGTAAACCCGGTCCTGTAACAAAAATATTCATGTTTGTCATAAACATTGTAATAAAAAGTTACACTGTATTTCTAAAACATTGTAAGACGCAATTAATCTTGCAAGGCCTTGGACTGACAAATCGAATTGGTCACATGAACTTTGTTTGGTTTTAACAAATAAGAAATTAATGTTGTTATACATACAATAGTAATAAAAGTTATATTGAAAGAGTAAAATGTGCCAACGAAAAAATTTTAAACACATTTATAAGTTTTTAAAATCAGCTTTCCCGGTAATTTTTTACGTTTTTTCATCCTATTATATGTAGGTCTCGTTCTAAAAGCCAAAGGAGATTTAGTGAAATTCCCTTGCTAGCCGTACCTTAGCCTATTGTTTCTTATAAAGCTTATATATATCACATGACAAAAAAACTCAAAAAAAGTTATTCAAAACTTACTAAAATGACACTCTCAACATCAAAACGTGGCTTTATATTTCTGTTTTCTTGACCTTGCACTAAATATATAAGTTATATTAGCCTGCACTATTACCATGTGAGTGATCATTTCAGCCATTATTTTATATCCTATTTCCAAAATTTTAATTTTTGATGAACTACCTTTCTCACTACAGTCTGGCTTCTATTACTACTAATTTTTTTGCCACATTAGTACCACTATTATTACTCATTTATGTTACAGTAGTATCACTAATCATAGGCAACGCTAGAAAAGTAAAACTTAAGGTTTACTGTAGTAAGGGTCACTATAATATAACTTTTAACCACAATTTCAAATATTCAAAAAAAAACTTTTATTGGCTTCTATTTTTGCTACAGTAACAATATACTTGCATTCTTGCTTCTTTTTTTTGCTACAGTAACCCTACACTTGCATTTTTGCTTGTCTTCTTGCTACAGTAACTCTACACTCATCATTTTAAAAATTTAAAACTAAACTTTATATTGCACTATATGATCACTCTCCTCATGTCATCACTTTACTATTACACAGTAATCTCTACACCGTTCCAACGGAAAAAAAAGATTTCCCCCTCTACCCATAAATCACCTCAAGAGCAAAAGTCAGCCCACTTGACAAACCGCCGGGCACACGTGGTAGCAACAAAATAAGACAATTTCATCGACAAACGGCGAGGGGTACCCCCGACCATTAAAGGAAATCCCATTAAGCGATAAAACAACACTCCTTTCGATGACAGGTGAACAATGTTGTGTAAACATTGACTAATACAGACATTCATAACATTAATTAACAGTAATTGGGGTTTTTAAATTAAATTTTTTTTGTAAAAAAGCAAAACATACTCCAAAGCTGGAGCCGGAGCTAAAATTTAAAAAAAGGCGGAGCCGGAGCTGGAAATTTGAAATTTGGAAACTCTAGTTAGGACTAAGCCTAGGCTAGACCTGGAGTGAGAGTAGCGTGGATCCAAAACAAGAGCTATGGTAGAGCTTAAGTAAGGCTAACTATTAAAGGCAAGATTAGGACTAAAGTAAAGCTATATGTAGAGCAAGAGCTAAGGCTAAAGCTCTGGGCTAAGGCTCTGGGCTAGGGCTCTGGGCTAGGGCTCTGGGCTAGGGCTCTGAGCTAGGACTCTGGGCTAGGGCTCTGGGCTAGAGCTCTGTGCTAGATCTCTTAATTAGAGCTAGACTAAAAACCGTAATAAAAATTTAAAAAAAGTAAAGTTTTAAATCACAAAGATCGACAAATAGACAACGAAATTCAATTTTAATGCCCTAGCCAGCCCTTCGTACTTCGTATATTAACTTTTGTGCTCGCTGTTGTCACCGTAACAGCAAATAATTAAAAACTTCAAATTAAGATTAGACAATGGCGATTTTAAGAGCAGGAACTACGTAGACGGCTAATAGGTAAAGTAGTCAACAACTTTTTCGTATTTTTTCAAAAAAACAAACAATGTAAATAAAGCTAGAGAAAGCAAAATTCGCTTAGAGCCCACGGCAAAAATTTTTTTTTAATTTTATCATTAATATTTTCTAAATTAACATCACAGTGAAATGTCCGCATATTGTCAAAAATAAAAAATCAAGAAAACGCTAACAAAAACATATTTTGTTGTTTCTTAAAGGCGGACAACTTCGACTTTACTATAAGAACATAAAAATTACTCAAAAAATTTATTTAGATCAAATAACTTTTGAAGCATCCTGTTTACAGTTTTCAAACAACCTCGTACTAACGAGACAAGATTACATCCGGTGTTCTTTTATCATGATTCCTTTATCATATAGATTTCTTAATTAAACTACTCCATCCACTAAATTTGAAATATAAAACAGCTGATACGGTTAATAACTATTTTTACCCATTTTTGAAAAAAATTTTTATTTATTATACATAATATGATTAAAAAACTTAATAGTGTGAAACTCCTGTATAAAAATGTCATCTATAACAAAAACCTTGTATAACAAGCGACTTCTGAACCCTAGGCCAACACTACATACTGAGTTTAAAACCCCTGCATAAAGAAACTCCTATATAACCAACAAATTTAGAATCTCCGAGCAATTCGTTATCTAGGAGTTCAACTGTATTTTACTTTAAAAATAATTCCACCCCAAAATATCAAAAAATATAAGACCACAAAAGATGAAACAGAACTGAAAACTTATTTTTAGAAAAGAGCTTTTTTCAATCATCTTACACTGGGACCTGGATGAATGGAAAGTAAAGTCTGATTTGTTTTCTTTTATTCAAATTCCGCAAGTTTTGTTAGTCACGGTAGGAAACAAGGGTTTTTTGGGAGAAGATGTTACGAAAATATCAATTTTGGATTTTCTGAAATGATAACCCTAGTCATAGTCTTATCCCTAGCTCTTGTCCTTGTCCTAGCCTAGCCTTGCCTTGCCTTGCCTTGCCTTGCCTTGCCTTGCCTTGCCTTGCCTTGCCTTGCCTTGCCTTGCCTTGCCTTGCCTTGCCATGCCTTGCCTTGCCTTGCCTTGCCTTGCCTTGCCTTGCCTTGCCTTGCCTTGCCTTGCCTTGCATTGCCTTGCCTTGCCTTGCCTTGCCTTGCCTTGCCTTGCCTTGCCTTGCCTTGCCATGACCTGTTCTGGCCTGTCCTGTCCTGCTTTATCTCCAGCTCCAGCCCCTGCCTCATGTTTCTATCCCTTCTTACCCTAGCTACTCTATATATCTATGAACTAAGCCCTGCCCTTCCCTGCTTTGCCCTGCACAGCCCATCTTTTTTTAACTCCAGCCCCTGTCCCCACTTCTAACCCTTCCTACAACAGCTATTCTGCCATATCTACAATGAATACTTGTACATTACAGTAACTTCTACCCCATCTAACAATAAACATTTCGACTATGTAAAACGTTGTAATAACCCTCCCATCCCCCTCTTACATGAAATTGAGGGTTTAAGGCCCATTAAATTTTATTTTAATACCAAAAACAACAACTTACATATAAACGTGTTTTCGCCTCTACATAACAATTACAGTACGCCTTACAATCACAAAAGGTAATGTTCCGCGAAAAACACTAAGACTCTTACTAACAAAGGTTACTTTTAATTACAAACGTTCCTAGACTCGCACTTAAAACGACAATCGTTCGCGGTAAACCCTCAGACCACTAAGCTTTTTACAAAGGCAAAAGATTGTAGACAAAGGTTTACCATGGTAATTGTCAAGGCCATTCTGAACTTTTTAAAGAATTTTAAGAATTGAAAGAATTCAATTTGAAAGTGGCATCAGTTTGATCAAAAAATAGTTTTTTTTAGGTAACAAAAATGATTTCCTCCTCCGAGGTGGGGTATAGAAAAAAATTTTAAAAAATGCAGTGGAACTCCAGTATAACAAACTCCTCTGTAACTAAAACCTCGTATAACAAGAAATTTTTAAGTAGGAGTAAAAAACGGACCGTGTAGTTCCGGCCCGGCCCTACAATCAGGCCGAGCCGAGAAAGCCTTAAGCTAAAGTTAAAACGAGCCCGGCCTGAAAAGTGAGCTTGGCCCGCCTGTCGCGCGTTAAAAAGTAGATCCGAGCCAATAAAAAGTTTTTGAATTCAGACCGAGCCAGACCTGACCTCGAGTTTTTTACTGTGCCGGGCTAGTCTGAAAAAGAACGAAAACAACCACGTCTAAAAGTTACCCCCGGGCCTGAGGTCTTAAAACTGAACCGGTCCAACCCGTTTCTCATCCGTATTTTTAAATCCCCGGCTGTAAACTGCACAGTGTATTTGAAACTCCTGTATAACAAAACTCTTTTATAATGAAAAACTTTAAAATAAACCGAAAGATTCGTTATACGAAAGTCCCAATGTAGATATGCATATTTATAAAGAAATGGCAAACTGATCTATAAACTTTGGGTTGATAAGATACCAAAACACAAAACAACATCACAAAGTTATAATCAAATTTTGTAGTTTTAAAAATAAGTTTAAAATATGGAAACCACACCTGTGTAACGAATTGCTCGGAAATTTTCGATTTGTCCGTTATGAGATAGTTTCAGTGTGCAAGGGTTTTAAATTCGCAGTGTAGTTAAAATTTGTATTGAAACATTTCACACAAAACCGTCTATCATAATACAAAGTGCAAAAATTATGAACAAATAGCTAAAACCGTACAAAGCTACAAATTTTATGTTTTAAATACAATGCTGTTATAACTTAAAGTTACAAAAATACTATATTTTGTCAAAAAACACTTATCATCACCTCACAAATGCAAAAAAAGATGTTTTTCAAAAAAGCCTTTAACACAAAACTAACGTCATAAAATACAAGAAAAAGAGTGGGATTTTGCGAACAAATATAATAATTGTTTGTTTGTTAAGAATATAACTCTTGTCGTTCTCTATTACTCACTTACGACTGCTGCTGGGTACACACTGCACTTTTTGTATGTACAATTTTTGTAAAATTTTAATTTTTTTTTAAACTTGAATTACTTGGTTGTTCAAATAATTCTGTGCCTCGGTTTAAAGCAAAATTTTGGAGTAAAAGCACAGAATTATTTGAAAGGCCTAATTGTAATCGTTTACCCTTGTTTTAGAAAGAAGTTATGCTAACTATCATCCCTCAGGTAAACTGTAAGCAATTCCCAGCACTCGCAGTCATTTGTTGGGTCGTTTTACACCGAGGCAAATATTATACAAATCAGCAACCTTACATAAGAAACAGTTGCGCAACAAGGTTTCTTGCAATTTCTGTAAGGCTATCTTATAGTATAATAAAGTTGGGTAACAGAGCGCAAATTATAACACACTTTTCATGTTGTTTCATGCTAAATAAGGAATGTTTCAGAAGTTGAGGACTAGTTGGTGCAACTTTGTTAGTACATAAAGTTTTTACAGTACGAGTACCAAGAAGTATGTCATTGTTACTCAAGGCTTGCTGAGGTATGGGCCGTTATCGTATTGCTTATAGTAGACTTCATATTGATTACATTAAAACTTTTATAAAGTTTTGTCGTTTTGGAACGTCAAAATCAACACAAATTAGCGACAAGGCTTTTGTACTTTTAAATAAGCCAGTTTGACGAAAGAAAAGTGCAATTAAAACGTTTTTAGGCTAAAATTTAATCATTTTTTGCCTTAAAACAAATTTTTTATACAATTTTTAATTTTTTTCTAAAATTTCAAATTTTTTTTAAATTTCAAAACTCTTGTTTTAAAAATCTTTTCTCTGCCCTTTTATTACATTATAATAAAACATCTGGAGAAGTGATGGAAACCATCCGAATGTTCATTATAATGCATCAGCTCCGTTTACCTTGAAACGGAGCCGCCTTTTTGGCAAAACAGACATTCCGTTTCTTATCTATTTTTTTGCGTTTTTACGGAAATTTGAAAACTTTTAGTCATAAAATTAATTTTTTCTGTTTTTACTAGCCACACATTAAATAAATATTGATCTTTTTTATTTACAACCGTTTTTAGGTATAGAGCAAGCCTTTTTGACATTTATATCATTATTATGTTGCTTTAGGGTCTTATGAAGTTAATTTTTGAACGTTTTGGGAATATTATACTAATAGCGGGCGGGTAGTGTTGGTCTTGGCATTAGCTGAGGAGAGGGGGGGGGGGAACAACAATAATTTTGAATTATAGATTACTTGTGGTACCCCTTTTTAATTTTTTTCCACAAGGTCATTTAGGCCAAAGATTTACCAAGAACGCGCAGAGATCAACTCCATATTACCTACCTAGACTTGTAAAGGGAACTTACCCGATTTTCTGTTCAGCTGTGTCCACTGGCAAAAGTCCAATTGTGCCGGTCCTTTTTAAATTTGCTTCGGCTCAGCCCGGCCCGTTGTCAAGCCTAGTAGGCCCTCTTTCAGATCTAGTATTACCTACAAATCAGTGAAAAACTAAAATCAATCCTTCAAAAAGTACAAAAAATATTTTACCTTATCAGTACGAAAGTTAGGAGGTTTCGGATACAAAAATCAATAATAACAATATATTTAATATACAATATTAACAATATGTTACACAAATCAGTCTTGTCATATACAATGTTCAACACAATCATTGGTACACAAGCTTCAAGGGTTAAGCTCAATCCTCCCTGACCCAAAGAGCCACAAATGACCTTGTTCAGGTCGTCGTGGAACCGCTCTTCTTCTTCCTTTTGGCTGATTTGAGCGAGGAGGTGGAAGCGCTGCTGGTCGTTTTGGACTTGGATGGTTTCTTTGATCTTTTGGTCAATTTCTCCGTTGTCGACTTTTTCTTTTTTGGCCATGGCTGTGACTTCTTCTGCACGGTTTTTCCACCGATTCGTTCTACCCCCTCGCCGATTTCTACCGCCTCCATGAAGGATTCGCTGATCACGAAATTGCCTTCTGTCTTCTCTACCGTCGATTCGTCTTCGTCCTGTAAAAGGTTGAAAATGAAATGCCAGAACAATAAAATGGTATACAAAATGAAATGAAAAGAGGTGTTTCAAAATTTGTTATCTAAAAAACCCAAAAATTAGTGCTGGGCAGGGTAATTTTGAGTTAAAAATATTAATTTTTTGAGACAAACCACTAAAGGATATTCTCCTTTTCATCTAATGAAAAGATACTCTCCTTTTCATCTATCTTCCATAATTCTTTCTCAACTTACAGACACAGGATCAATCACCTCCGGCACCTCCAATGGCCCCCTGAACTTGATGTTCTTCGGGTTCACGTGGAACTGTGTGACCGGCTTGAACTCGTCGATATTAAACTCGGCGGCCGTCTTCTTGACGCTCTTCCCGTTCTTCGAAGACTGTGTTACACGTTTGCCTATGCTTCTGTTCGATTTCTTATCCTTCGTAGGTGTCGTCGGATTGGGAGCTTTTGGCGTCGCTGGCTTCGTTGCGTCCACTGTCTTGGGCTTTTTCCCCAACTTTGGGTCTGGTACTTGCTTCTTTTTGGTTCTCCTTTTGTAGATACACCAACCGATGATTATGGCAAGGAGGATGATGAGAATTATAACCACGATGACAGCTACAATCGTTATCTGAAAATAATATTATTTTATTTTGATAAAGTTAAACAAAAGGCTCTAATTTCAACATTTTTAAACTCTGCCACTTACCATATTACTCTTGGAGGCCGGTGTAGCAATTGTAGTCCTTCGCGAGGAAGTTTGATTAGTAACATATATATCATCATAATATTCATCTTCAGTTGTTGTTCGCTTAGACGTTGCCTTTGTAGTCAATTTGGTAGAGCTAGTAGTCGTCGTAGAGATCCTTGTAGACGATGTTGTTGTAGTCCTCGTTGATGTCGGTGAAGTTCTGTTCGTTTTAGCTGTCGATGAAGTTGTTGCGTTTGATATTAACGTTGTTGTGATTGTAGCGATCGTTGTTGTCTTAATCGTTGATTTAGAAGGCGCTAATGTTGAGGTTTTAATAGTCGTTGTTGCTTTTGCTTTTGTAGCAGTCGGTTTTGTTGTAGTCGTGGCTAAAGACGTAGTACCTTTTGTAGTAGGTGTAGTTTTAACTGTCTTATTTCCTGGAATCGCTGTGGCCTCACGTTTCTTGCGGTTTCTATAATCTTCAAGTGAAGACATCAATTCTTCATCCCGCAAATTATCTAAAACAATGTAAAACCATTTTTAGGTAATAAAAAGCAGAAAAATTAATTAAAATTTGTTTGTTAAAAAAGTTAGTGTTATTTTCTATTTTATAACACCAAGAAACGCAGCAGAACTTAGAGTTATACCCAAAAATTCATAAAAATCTTTATGTTATCCAACAGATTACCTAAATATCAAAGAAAAAAATACAAAAATAGGACTTACCATCACTAATATCCTTCTCAACATCAAGTTGAAGATCCTCTTTGTCAAACTTATCAATTTCCGAATATTTGTCGTTCGTTCTTTCAAAGTTACCACCATCTTCCGCAAAGTTACCTCCATCTTTCTCGAACGAAATAACATCTTCTCCAAATTCATCTATACCTCCATCTTCTATGAGCTTTCTGCCATGTTTATGTCTATCGTTCCCGTAATAATAAGTGTCAACATCCTCTATATAATTCTGCGCAGAACTGCCTTGAAATTGAACTCCAACCCAAAGATAAACCAGCAGGAAACGTGAAATGTTGATGATCATAGACCGTTATCTCCAATGAAAGCTCTGGTAGAAGATGAAGATACCTGTAACAAAAGAATGTAATAAAAAAAGATTTGGCGATGAAAATACAACAACAAAAAGGTTCAGCAATGAAATTCGAACAAAATTTCCGAAAAAATTTAGGTAACAACCGAGTTTTTCCGAAAGATTTTCGACCGATTCAAAATTTACTCGTTTTTCGCAAGAAAATTAGAAAATTAATTGAATTCAAACTAAAAAATATGTAAATTAATTTAAGTTTTATTTTTGGAGCAAAAATTGAAAAATTCCGGCAATCAGTAGAAGTTTCGCACCCTGGCGATCAGACATAGTGCATAATGCCAAGAACCGTTCGTTTTCATAACAGATCGTAACGTTTGCGTTGATGTATGACTTTAATTGCTCTCGTTCATTGAGTTGAGCAAGATACATTCTGTAACTTTTGATTTGATTTTGAGCTGTACTGTCTATTCTGGTGATAGTGCTCTATTGTGGTAATTATGCAGGTGTTATTGATATTTTCAGAAGATGAATTGAATGGTTTTTGATTTGATTCTTCTTTTGAGCTAAAACATGTTCTTTTTGTGTAGATAGTGCTTTAAATGTTTATTATGTTAACGTTCATATTCCAATTTCTATAAAAAAAGCATTTCTGTGATAACATCCTATGTTCTCTCCTCTCCCATGGTCTGGCTCTGCTTGTACGTATTATAATATGAATGTATATACTTAAAGCTTTATAAAACCAAAATTCGAAAGCTAAAATATTATGATGAGGGCATGTGGGATGAGAACTTGGCTTAAATTTAAAAATAGAATTGAAAAGATAAATTGAGGGACTGAGAGAGGGTCCAAAATGTTTTGTTTTTCTTGTTTCTAATGACATATTGGCTCGTAATGAAGTATACGAAAGTGTTTTGGCACATTTCATTTATACGTGTTGACTTTTGAACATTTTTATGAGTTTTTATGTTTCTGTGATAAGTTGTCTCAGGCAAGCTTATTTATGGTCGAGCATTACAAAAAGTCTTGTGTGTAACATCAAATTGTTTTATCATTTTCAATGTTTAGGTATTGTAAACTTGTGTTGTAGCCATATTATGGGAAAAAGAGCGTACTTACGGTTTTTGGCTGAGGAGAGATGTTTTAGAGGATGGCTAGAGCTAACCAGGGAAGGTACTTTAATTGCATATAATTTGTAAGGTAAAACTATAGTAGGTTAGGACTTTTCAAGGGGAGGGGAAGATAAAAAATCATTTTTTAGGATTGAAATCGTGGCATATATACCTTTTTTCTTCCATTTTATATTACCTTACCTTATTGCCTTCTACTCTTTTTCTACTGCATTTAACCTTGTGTTACCTCTACTATACTTCTACTTTTTAGGTGTGCTCTATTTTGATTCTATTACCTCTTACCATATCTTAGAACCTTCTGCTTTATAATACTGTTTATCCTACCTTGCTCTGTCCTACCCTACCCTACTATACCCTAAAATACCCTACCTTACCCTACCTTGCCCTGTCCTACCCTACCCTACTACTATATCCTACTCTACCTTATGCTACTCTATCCTACCTTACCGTACCTTACTCTAACTTAACTTGCCTGACCCTACCGTACCCTACCCTACCTTACTTTATCAAGCATGGTAAGCAGTAGTAGTTTTCCTTTCTTACTATTATTCTCTCTATTTTCTCCCTCTCTTAATAATTCTTATGCTACTATATACCCCTCTTATACTGTCTAAAAAATTCGATATCAAGCTCGATAGTCAGGTCTTCCTAAAATTTTTAAAATTTTAAAAGATTCATATTTTCCCATTTTCTTCAAAAATCTTTTTTTTTGTCATACTAGTTTAAAGAATGTCCCCATATCCGTCTCTTCTTGTTTACAATCGAAACGGCTACTTGTCTTTTTTTCTTTAATCATTTAGGTAAACATCTCTGTTTCTTTCATTTGTGACTTTTTCACGCCTCACTACCCTCGTCAGTCAATGTTCGGTCGAAATGGATTGATAATGAGTTAAGGTGGCGGGCTTTTTGCTTCGGAATGCAACAATTTTAATTACAAACAGGGATGAGTAAGGGCAACGGGGTTTTATGGGTTTAGGGCTTCTGGAACGGTTTTCTTTTTTGTAAACTGTTAGTTTTGTAATTTCAAGATGAGGTGTTTAAGATAATCATGACAGTTTAGATCAAACGTTATAATTATTTGGATTTTTCACAAACTGCAAACGTATTATTATATGTTATCTAATATTTTTGTACTATTATAATGGATTCAAGTACCCTATCAAAGCCTAGCCTTAGCTCAAACTTTAATTTTAGTCTTAACCCTAGCCTTAGCAATGGCTTCAGTTCTAGCTCTCACCCTAACTCTAGCCATACCCACAGCCCTGACCTCAGCCCTAGCCCTAGCCTTCTGGCAAGCCATAGCTCTAGTTGCATCCCTACATCTAGGACTGGCCCAGCCTTAGCCATAACTTTAGCCTTAACGCTAGCCTCAGTCCTAGTCTTAGCCCCAGCTCGAGCCCTAGACCTAGCTTCAGCTATAGTTTTTACCTTATCCTACTTTAGTTTACTGTTTCTAATACTATAGCAATGTACGTTACCTCACTATATAGTGGTTTATCACATTTTATTGTATATCTTTCTAGTTAACTATAGCAAGAGATTTCATATCAATTCGAGCTTTAGCCATGCCCTGTCGCTAGCTTGGAAAAAAACACGTACCGAGCCCAGTTTTTTAGCTTGGCCTTAGGGTTCACATGTCTTGGGCCGGTCCGGCCTTTTTCAATTTTGCCTTGGCCCGGTCCGAGGCAGGGCTCAGCTGAGCGGCCTTTCTTTCACTTCTACATCTCAGGCTAACTTTTCCTTCTCTATTATTTGCTAGTCTTAACCTTGTCTTATCTTAATTTTACCATATCTTTACCTACCTTACTCTCTCTTTTACAACTTCTTTTTAAAAACTCCCAACCTGCTATTTCTAAACAATATATTCTCTAAAAACTACAAGTTTTGACCTCCAATTTTGTTGTACCTTTTGTTGATCAAAACCCCCATCCCCTCCTTTGACTTATTGTGTAGTAAACATGTTAAATCGCCCTTTTAAAACGTTTTGTCAAAGTCGGATCGCTTTTTTTGAATTGTACAAGTGACTCACTTTAAGGCCATTTTGTTTTGTTGTTTTGCGACTCTTAACTCCGCTTTTTTCATACAGCTTCTTGTTTATTTCGAACCGCAAAACAAAAAATTTAGTCATGGAATTTGATTTTAGGGAGCCTTGTTGTTAGCTTTTGATTTTTTACGTTTTCAAGAGGTTAAATTGAATCAATCATTAAAATTTAAGATTTTTAAATTAAAAACAAAAATTTAAATATGGCCTTTTGTTTTAGGCTTACAATTGTTAGTGTAGGCTTAAGAAAAAGAATAAAAATAAGCTTAAATGCATTTTTAGCTGATAGTTTTAGTTTTCTTTAATAGCATCTTTGCTAGGAATAGGGTAGGGTAGAGTAAAGCAGGGTAAGGTAAGTTAGAGGTAGGGTAGAGCAGGGTAGACTAAGATAGAGTAAGGTAAGCTAGGGAAATTCAAAGATATAATAGTATAAGGTAGAGTACGGTAGGGTAAGCTAGAGTAGGATAAGGTAGGATAGGGTAGGGTAAGGTAGGGTAGGGTAGTGTAGGGTAGCGTAGGGTAGGGTAGGGTAGGGTAGAGCAGGGTAGAGTAGGGTAGGGTAGGGTAGGGTAATAATACGTAAAGTAAAACAAGGCAGGAGAGAGTATTGTAAGGTCGGGTAGAGTGGGATAAGGTGAGTAGAGTAGTTCCTTCCTCTCTTTCGTAGACATGAGGAAGACCAGCCCGACCGGCCTACCATCGGGCCGGGCCTGATAAAAATTTAGATCGGGCTGGGTCTGTTCCTTATGTCTACTCTTTCATTCTTCTTTAAAAAACTCTGTTTTTCATTTAATTTTTTTTAAAAATTTTTTTATTACCTAAAATTTAAATTTCGTTTTTTTTGTTTTCAGTCCCTCATAAAAACGGCTAGCTTCTATTTATTTATTTTATTGCGTGCTTTGTTTCCGGAAAGAATTGAATTCGTTTTTTGTTGCTTTTTCAATGTCATTTAGACTACTTGGACGTCATTTATGTTGACATTTTTGTTTGTCCCTTCTAAAAGCAACAAAGCTTTTTAAGCCTGGGGCTAAATATTTTCTAAATTATAAATTAACGTGTGATGCCTTATTATTTTCGACCGTTTTCGGCTGTAAATGTTGTTTATTTTTGAGCTGGCCAGCTGTAAATTACAAAAAATATATATTGCAGTAGGTGTAAACAATCTGAGACTAGACGCACGGCATTTTGTTGTTTTCAGAGACTTCATAGTAATGTTAAATGTTATTATTTACTGTGGTTTCAGTAGTATCTTTGTCTGTTTTAATTTGGCATGCCTTTAACTTGCCCCAGCTTTAGCCCTAGTCTTAGCCCTAGCTATTAGCCCTAGCCATTGTCTTAGCTATAGCCCTAGCCCTTACCATTACTCTTCCCCTAGTCCTAATCCAGCCCTATCTTTAGCCCCAGCCGCTAGCTCTTGTCCTAGCTTTAGACCTAGGCCTAGCGTTAGTTCTTGTTTCAGTCCTAACCCTAGCTCTGGCATTAGCCTAGCCTAAATTTTGCTCTCAAGCCTAAATTTCCGTACATTAAACACTAGCTCTAATACTAGGCCCTGATGTTAGTACTGTGCCTTAACCCTCGCTCTAGCCCTATCTTAAGTCCTAGTCCCAACCCTAACCTCAGTCCCAGCCTTAGTTTTGCCTTGGCTCTATACTACTAATTTTTTCTTGAGGTCTGAGTTCTATACGATAGTCCAATATACTGTATTTTACGTTACCTTGATGTATATCCTTTATTTTCTCAATAAATAAACCTTACTTACCACCAATTTGACTACAAGTCTGGTACGGTTATATATTATATGCATGTTACTACACAACGTAAAAGCCGACTTTGTTGTTTATGTATGCCCAAAAACGGAAAAACACTTGAATTGGCTGTGTTTGAAAGAAAAAAAAGGTTGGAATTCAAAGGGAAACTGGGTTCAAACCAGATTTATTGCTCCACTAATGGGAATTGTTGCCTTTTTAGACCCGATCCGGAAAAGTGAAATGCTAAAGCTGGTTGAAAAAGGTGTAATAGATATGATTGTACATATAAATATGTTGGTTTTTTGTTTGATTTTGCACTGTGCAGTCAGAAATTTGATTTTGTTATTTTGGGGATCTAGTGTTTCTTATAATGAGAGTCCAAATTTTTGTAAGTTTAAGGTCAAAAAGACTAGTTTATAGAAACTGGTAAGTCTATTTCAAACATGACTTTACAAATTCTTAGCTATTTTCCAGCATTTTTTTCATAACATACATCAAAGTTTAGGCTATAACAATATAATTTTTGAAATCTTCATATTTTGCTTCAAACTTAATCAATTTGACTGAAATTTTATAATCTATACCACTCTGTAGTGCTTTATATAAAATATGTTTAACTTTCTTAATTATTAGATTGGGCGGGATAAAACCGATTAAAGAAGAAGAGTCTTTAGGTTAATATCTAACCCAGTTTAAACCCTTGTAATTCTGTTGCCAGAAATTAGAAACCAAAATCTTGTGGTAAAAAGTTAACAGAGAGTACCAATTTTCTAATTCTTTGCTTGTCATGGCCCTAAATTATTACCTAATTTTACAATTATACCCAAAAGTTTCTCAAAAATGCCGTCAAAACCATGTAAAACAATATAAATTCGTAGCCCTTTATGCTAATCTCTTTCCGTTTTCGTATAGTCCAAATTCAAATTCACTGTATAGTCCAGCGCCGCTGGCATTCCCAAATTTAGGACTAATATTAGCAAAAACTGTTCGTGGAAAGTAATAAATTCGCCGTCTCCACGAGATATTTATGTTTTCTTTTTTGGAACGGCAGAGTAAAAACGGAACGTTCAGCTTTCGTTATGTTATTCTATCGCGCGGTTTTTATGGCAGGAGGTAAACAAACGGCATCTAATGCGTTTTTTGGGCTTTGAATTGGTAAAGGCCAGTCCTTTTGGGTGTTAAGCTGAAAGGTTGGGTAATGTGATGCTTTGGATGGTAAAAGGTAATATAAAACATCATGGTTGAAATTATAGTTTTAGTTTAGTAGTAAAACTCTATTTTCAACAGTAATTTCAAGATTTCGAAGTTGTAATTACAGTAAATTAGCGCGACGTACAGCCGACGATTTGGTCCCGACACGAAAGTGTTAGCGGGAATTTCGTTCTTTTTTTGATTCGAGTTCGCAAAATTATTTTGAAATTTTTTCGTTACTGTTTTCCTCTGGTTTTCAACATCGAAAACGACATGAAAATGAGCACAAATTTAACTTTTTCTCGATTTTGATGTTGTACTAGGTTTATATTGTTATAGCTTCAAACTTTTATTAAAAACTCGGGTTTTCTTCAAACTTTTATAGCCTACACATTGTGTAAACTTTCATCATACTATTCATAACAGTTCCCCAATTTTCCTACGTTTTTGATCAATCCAAAACTATAATATTAGCCGTAGCACACGTCAATCTAGTATAATATCGTTTTTCCTTGTAAAACATTCTTGTTCGGGGAATGAGTAATACTAGAACGGAGGAGAGAACGTTGAGGTGTTTCCTGGGCGTCCTCTTTTCACCTCTGCTTGGCCCACTGATACTTTTTTTATTATTTTTTTCTTGTTTTTGTCCGTTCGAGGCCGTTACGATGGGCTTCGAAGTTGTTTTTGAAACGTTTTTGGCGGGGGACGGGGAATTTGGATGTTTGAAAGAGAAAACAAGTCTTTACGGATTATGGTCTGCATGTTTTTGATAACTCTAATTGTTTTAGACGGTTAGGAGTTATGGATTCTACTTGTTTTTGGCTTGTATTCGATATTAAGGGTGTTTACTTGTTAAGGGCAAGTTTTTGCGTGTTTTTTTGTTATTTTTTAGAATGCTTTTATAGGTTTTACAAAGTTCATAGATTGTTTTATCTGTTTTGGCAGGTGTTTTGTAAATTTGATGCTTTTTGAACTTGTTTTTGATTAATTTTGGCTTCTTGGTTAAGAATGATATTGTTTTTGATATGTCGTGTTGAAAGTTTTGTATTTTAGAATAATTTTTCTTTTTTCAGTACCAAGATGTCACAGAAAACATCAAGAAAAACAGTGACGGTGCGTACAAGTAGTGTAGCTAGTAACGTTTTGCCAGACGAGTCATTCGAACAGTCGTAAGTTTATTTGTTATTGTTGTTGTGTTTTTAGGTGTAAATCTACGTTACTTTGCTCGTATTACTTAAAAGTCTTATTGATGTTACTTTGGTCTTTGGAATTGGTAGAACAAGTTGTTTAAAGCCTTTTGCATATTAAATTATTATGGTTAATATATTAATATTTTAGAGATAGTTTCGGATCAACATCATCACGTTTGACACGCTCAAGAGTGGAAGAAAAACAGCGACTTTCTGGATTGAATGATCGTTTGGCTGGATATATTGAGGTAAGCGTCTTATCAAGATTTTTTGAAATTGCAGTATATTATACTTACTTTTATGAGAAAATTTAACTTTTCTATATCTTATGGTTTTTAGAAAGTCCGAAACCTTGAACAGGAGAATGAGCGTCTTCAGGCGACAATTAGGGAAGTGGAAGTAACAGAAAAAAGAGTTCGTGAGGACAAGCACAGCGAATGGAAGGATAAAGTTGATGAGCTAAGGCAACAGTTGGAAACTGCGAATCAGGAGAGAGCCAGGTAAGCTCTCATGCTTATGTTTATTAACTTAACATGGCTCAGACTGATTTTAATTAAATTTTGGATATAATTTTAAACTTTCAACTTCAGAGCTGACATGGAGAAGAAAAAGGCCGCAAACGAATGCGATGATATCAAAGCCAAATTCGGAAAGTTGGAGCGAGATTTAAAGAACGCCACGAATGACCGTGATCATTTAGGTGATCAGGTTAACGATCTAAAGGCCGACAACAAACGTCTTGAAAACTTGAAGAACAAGTACCTGAAAGAGAGAGATGATCTGAAGAGAGATGTAGACGAAGCTCTGGGATCAATTGAGAACCTGAAACAACAAATTGAAGATGAATTCCTGATTAGAAACCGTCTCACAGATGAGAACTCGGCTTTGAGGGAAGACATTGAGATGTTGAAGAGACTTCATGAGAACGAACTTGAAGATGTTTACAAGAGAAAGGAAGTTGAATTGACCACAGTGCAACGTCAGTACGATCACAAGGTCAATGATGCTGTGAAACTGCGAGTGAAACAACTCCGCGAAGATTTTGACGTGAGACTCCGTGAATCTCGTCAAGAGGTCGAAGCAAAATGGCATCAGCGCCTGGAAGATGCTCTCAAGGGTTCAGAAGGCAAAGAAGCTCATGTTGTGGAACTTCGGGAATCAAACAGCCAGCTCAGAAGATTGAAGAAGGAATTTGAGGATGAGAATGCACGTCTGAAGAGAAACCAAGAGGAATTGCAATTCAAGGTTAAGGATCTTGAAGGACAGTTGAGATTGGTACAGGAGAAGCTGAAGGTTAAGGATGAGCAGAACGAGAAGTTGAAGCAAGAGGTGGAGGGTCTGAGAGATGATTACCAAGACTTGTTGGATATTAAAGTGCAATTGGACAACGAGTTGGCTACGTATCACGAACTGTTGCAAAGTGAAGAGACGCGGTAGGTTTTTTTTGAGTTTTTGAAATCTATTTCTTTAATCTTTTTTGAGCTTTTTATAATATTATAGCTTGTGATTCACTGTTTTTTGACATACTATATGACATCCTTTTTTAGTCTCAAAATTCGAACCACCGATGACTCTCAAGACCTCGGTGACGACGACGAAGATGACGAGAACGGCCTTCACGTCAGCTTTAACGAAGACAACTTAGCCAGAACTCGCGGCTCACTGAACCAGTCCAGTCGATCGGACCAAGGCTCAGCTCGTCGTGGCGTGAAAAGAAGAAGATTACAGGAAGAGAGCTACTTCGAAGGCAGTGGAAGATATGAAAAGACGGCCGATGTCTACAGAACACATCAGGAAGCCAAGGGAGATGTTGTCATCGGTGATGTGGATGAGGATGGACGCTTCGTGAAGCTGGAGAACAAAGGAGACGAAGATATTGTTCTGGGTGGATGGATTGTCGAAGCTCAGGATAATGATCAGATCGTGACTTTCAAGTTCCATTCCAGACAGACCATCAAGGCTGGTCAAACGGCTACGGTAAGGAATGGCATTTTGAATTTTTTGAAAGCGGGTTTTGAGCATTACTGTTTAATGGGTAATGCTGAGTTATCTTTAGGTTATTTTAAGTAATTGTGGCTGGCTTCATTGAATATGAATAATATTGACTTATATTGTTGTACATTGTGAGTAATATTAACCTATTTTCATTTACGGGATGTAAATGAAATTGTTATAGATCTGGTCCGCCAACCTCACCGACCGCACAAACGAACCAGGAAGCAACCTGACCTTGAAGAATCAGCAATGGCCTCGAGGGGACGAACGCCGAATCCGACTGGTTGATTTGAATTCTGAGGAGCAAGCCCTGTACGAAAAGTTCCGCCGAACTCACGCTGTGGGCGACGCGAACGGCGAAGAACGTTGCTCTATCATGTAGATCCACTACCGTATTACTGTTACACCTTGTTTTAATCACTCGATTTTGATTACAGTTATTTTCTAATTTGAGTTTAAATGGAATGATTTATGAAAAGATTCTTTACGTTATACTTGATTTCATCGTAATCTTCTACTACGTTTTTCTTGGTTCAATGTTCATTTAAGTTCGATTTTCATATTCATGGTCTATTGGTATTGTTACAGTAAATTTGTTAACGGATCTATTCTTTATAATGCTATATTCATCATGCTTAATGGTCGTATAAAGTATTTCTTATCGTAATTGTGTTGGTCTTGAAGTGTTGTCATGCTTTAATGGTACTTTTTGGGTTGTTTTATTGGGTTTTAAGGTTGTTTTTGATTTTTTTTTGAAATTTTAACGTAAATTAAAGTTTTTTGGCTAATTTTTTTTTTGAAAAATGAATTTTTGGTCGATTTTTGCGTAAAAATAGAAGTTTAGGTAATAAAAGATTGTTTGGCCTAAAATTTTATACGTTTTGGTATTAAATATGTCAAAAATGAAAAAAAAACCGCCCATAAAGTACTGTTACCTTTTCTTCTTCACACTCCCTTTCAATTCTATCAGTATCATTTGTTTCTTTTGCTACGCACTTGTCGTACAGTTTCTTCTCAACACAAAACGGAGAGTTTTTGTTTTTCTTTATGATTTTTTTTGAAAAAGAGGTCTCATGTTAAAGTTGTATCGTAAATCTGCCGTTATTTCAATTTTCGTCGAGTAAACAGTTTACTGTCAAGTTAGTTTGGCTCAATATTTGATGGACTTTCATACAATATTTGATGGTATACAAAGAGCTAATGAACTATCTTTATCGCATAGCAATAAGGTTGGAGTAGACCTATAAACGAGCCAAACAAATTTTTTGGCTAGGCTCACATCTGCCGGCTCGTTTCTTTTCAATTTTGCATTGACTTGGTCTGCGAGTCAAATCTTCCGTTGGGGGACCTGAGCTGTGCCCCTAGGCTGTTGCTTGGGACTCGCACCTACATGTGCCGGCTCAGGCCCTTCCAACTTTGCTTTGGCCGAGGCCGGTTTAGGCTTATTGATAGGTATTTTTACAAGTCAAATCTTTCGTTGCGGGACCTAACATGAGCTTCTGAGGCCTTGCTTTGGGCTGTAGGGTATCTTTCGAATTTGTCTTGGTTCAGGCGATGCGGGGTTGCGCCTAGTAGCCCCAACCTTCTCCCTCTTTGGTTTTTTAAGTCTAGCAATGATAAGTGGAGAGGAGAGTTGCCGACAATAAGAATTTAGTTTTGGCGTCTTCCCAACTACAGTAGTGTATAGCTTCCAGACTTAAAAATAGCGGTCTCTTGGCATCCGAACCAATTAAAGATAATCTGTCAATGTTATGGAAGGAAGAACAATATGTTTTGGCTAATGGTTTTTTACATAAAACATAAAAACAAAGAAAAACATTTTTTTGAATTACAATACTTTTTTGACTTACTATTTTTTTGAAAACTATATTCTTGGGTTTACTTTACATTGTTTATGATGTAAGTTGAAGAAGGGAAAAATTTTTATATTATAGTAGACTCTGTACTGTGCCTTATAGTAGGCTTAACGTCATTTCAAATTTATATTCATCTTGTTGTAGGCTTAAACCAATTCAAATTTAGGTAAAAACCACCGACTCAGCTCGCTACACCTACGCCACAAACACTGAATTCATTGGCAATTCCGTCAACGAAACTGTGGACGATATAAACCAGTGTGCTTACGATGCTTATGCTGGTAATTACACAGCATTTGGCTTTTGTTCATCTGCGTCGTTTTGTAAAATGTACAATATAACATCAAGTTACAATAGAAACCAAGCAGATGGATGTGCATATTATGTTAGAAATGACAGTCAACCAGATCAATGTATGGATAAGACTGAAGTTGCTACGGTACTGAAAAGCGAAGGTATGACAGGGCTGGGGTGAAGGTAAATTAATGATAGGGCAAGATTAGGCAAATCTATGTTAAGGGGAGAACAATTTTAGGTTAGAGTTAAGAGTACACTAGCTAGTGTAGAAATGTTATGAAGCTCATTTTATATTATTATATTTAGGTATTTATCTTTAAGTTTTTTTGGTTTTAAAAATGTATTTTGTATTACAGTATACGACAATGGAAACTGTCCAACTGGTTTTACCTATAATGCAAGTATGAACTTCTGTTATGCAAACATGGTACGTTATCTTGCTATAATAAACACCAAATACTAACCTGTTGATGTGAAGTAACAATAAACTTTAGCTAACATTTGATAGTTTTGAACATTTTAGTCAGAATCAGATTGTAATAAGTACAATGGTTCCTGGAGGTACCCATATATGGAGTACGGACAATATCAATGTGCTTTATATGGAAGCTCGGAAAGTAGTCTATTAGTTTTTTGTTAGTCAATAGGTTAAGGAAAGAGCTAAAACTATGACCATTGCGAGGGCTAGAGCTAAGGCTAGGACTAAGACTAGGACTAATTAAGAGCTAGCTTAGCTTAGGCTTGACATTAGGCTTAGACTATTCAAATAAAAAGTTGCTAGTACTGTGTGCAATGAACGCTCATACATTACAGACCTGTACGTCGATGACTATGCATGTCAAAACTTTGGATCAACAATACAAATATTTAACAAAGTGGCCTATTGTTATACAATTCTTGCTATACCTGATATTGTAAGTTACATTAATTCAATTCTGTTTCTCAATTCATTATTAAAGGCTTTTAAAAGCAAAGTTTGTTGCAGTTGAGCACAATGGTGACAATAGTAAACCAAGATGGATGTAACACTCTCTACGATGCTTCGGTAAACAACTTGAAGATAGGTAGTGCTTTGGAAATGGACTGGATATTTGGTAGGAACACTGCTTTTTAAGTTTTTGAATGTGACATTGTGAGTGATAAAAGGTCTGCAACAACTTACAGATACTTTGTATTATTATATGTTTGTACAATTACTCTGTAAAAGTGCATATTTTTCTAGCGACATTTGGCGCAGTAAGTGCTGGCGGCTACCGAGTGTCCGATACAAAATTTCTCAACTATGACAATACTACGGTAAGTATATTACATTGACTATGGCTATGTTCTGATCAGTTTCATTTCGAGCTTCGAAGCTGGTGCCGTCGCTGGAATTTATAAAAATTCTAGCCGGACCTGAAACCGGAGTCATGAAACTTCAAATTTCAGTAGTAGGCCGTTTTTCCTCTCGGAGCTAAAATTTAAAGAAAAACGGTTCCAACGCCAGAAATTTTAAAGTAGTTAATTTTGGTTGTTACATTTATTATCTTGCAGTACTATCTTTATTACAGTTTAATGCGTATGGCAAGACCATTCAAGACAAAACTAATACATTTATAGTTTTCACCAGTGGTAAGTAGGCTTTTTAGAACTTGATTTCAATAGTTTTTTCTATTTTTTAAATTTTGCTTTGTTTTGTGGTTTATTGAGTGAATATAATATAATATATTCCATTTAATTTCCCATCTTTTATGTTACAGATGGTCAGCTGACAACGTCCAATTCTATAAGTTATCTGTTGTGTCGCTACAGAGCTATGACAGTGGGATGTTAATAACCTTTTTTTATCAAACAAAACTTTAGTAGATGTTTTTAAGTTTTATATTATCAAAATATCAATAAAAGTGATTTAAACGTCTTGATTTTCTAATTCAAACTTTTGCTCAAATTAATTTTTGTCGTTATAAAGGAGTTTCGGTGTAAAGGAGTTTTAAATGCACTGTGTAGTGGTAGACGGGAAGTTAAAAGTTGCTTGTTATGCGGAAATTCCCGTGTATAAAAGTTCGTTATACAGAAGTTCTACTGTATTTTTATATATTATAGTGGCTAGTCATAGTTTCCAAATTTAATACCTCACTCTGGTTTCAGCTCCGGATTCGTGACCGTGCTGGCTTCGGAAGACTTTACTGAAATTCTACATTTTTTGGCTCATGCTCTTTTTTTTTAACTTTTGCTCTGGCTCCAGCTTCAAGACCCTTGGACACTCTGTAACTGAATACAGTAGAAAACATGTATAAGGAACTTCTCTATAACAAAAATTTCATATAACGAACAACCTTTAAATCTCTGTGCAGTTCCTTATACAGTAGTTTCACTGCGAAAGATCGTTCCAAATTTACCTTTGACATAAATATAGTTGTTTCAAATTCAATAATTTGGTCCCTATAAATATGTCAACTAATAGTGCAAATAAAAACTCTAGACCAATTCAAAATTTTTTGTTTAATAGCAAAATATGTTAAATTTGAAATTGTCGGCACTGTGCGTTGCTAGGAATCCCACCATATTTGTTTGGTATTCGAATTCGAATAGCGAGAAAATGCGCTAAAATAGTTTTTTTGTTTTGTTTTTTACAATTTGAGATCGAAAAGTGTCATTTGTGGTTTTGACATTGTTCTTGAGAGATTTCAAGAGGAAGTATTTTTTAAATCGGGTTTTTTAACAAGGAAAGTACCCAACCTGCTTCGTTCAGAAGGTAGCTCAAATTTTTTTCATGAATTTATTGTACCATCAATAGTATCCATGAAAATTTTTAGCTTGCGCTTTTGAGTTTTAAATTTGAAATATTTGAACTTATCCTAAATTTGACAAATATGGCATTGTGTTTCAAGCACTTGGTTCGACTTTCCAGACAAGGCACGCTTACAAATTAAAAAAAAATTCATTTGAAAGTTTTTTACTAGTATATCAGAGAAAAACACATAAAAGTCAAAAAATGACAGTTATAAGCTTGAAACACAATGCCTATTTGGCGGGAAGTTCAAAACTTAATTTTTTGATCCCGATTTTTTCGAGATTTCCTGGAAAGGACAGTTTAGTACTGTGCTGAAGGTTGTATATTTACATGATCTTCCTATATAAAAAGGTTGGAGTTAATCAGAGCGGGGCAGGCTGGTCGCTTTGCTTGTAAATTAAAAATTTTAGCTGACTGCTGACTTACGACAATTTTTTAGTCTAAACTCTTTAAAATCTACATTTTTTAGCCGCCCCCACCCATAAAATGAAATTCTTATCTTCACATAAGACCACCATACTCACCTTCATCATTATCACATTATGCATCACGACGACCATCGTATCTTGCGCTCGATATACACAAGCTGTAAGTATACGCTTCTATGGATCAGATACGTCAGAAACCGCGGACACAGTAGAAGATTGTGCTCAAATGGCATTGGAAGCGACGGCTGAAGGCTTTGGCTACTGTGAGTCGAACAGTACGTGTATGTTGTTCACTGACATATACGGCTATGCTACTGGGAACGATGCGTGTTACTTTTACATACGAAAGGATGATCAACCAGATGAGTGTGCGTCTACATCAGACATGACTTCTGCGTTGCATGACTTGGTATATGATAACGGGGATTGTCCTACTGGGTTCACCTACAATAGCACTGCTCAGTTTTGTTATTCTAACATGGTAAGTTGGAGAGGTTTAGTTATAACTCATAAGAGAGAAAAGGAATGATTTTTAAGGGAAAAAAGGTCCTAACCTTAGTAGAGATACCATAGTTTCCGAATATAAATTACCAGAACAATACTGAATTACAGACCCAAGATGAATGTAGCATGTACAGTGCAACGTGGCGATATCCGTACATGCCAGTATCGCAAACACCTTGTGCTTTATATGGCAGCTCTCAAAGTAAGCAAGCTTGTAATAAATCGTACCCCTTGGCCAGAGCTCTAGTACAGAGCCCTAGTCCAGAGCCCTGTCCTGTTTTGCTCTAGACATAGCTTTAACCTACTCTGCCTCACCCTAGGTCTTGTTTAGCTTCATCGTACTCTGTTTTCTATGTAATGTGCCTTATGTCTAATTTTATCTAATTTTATAGCCGAATTTCTGGATGACTATGCATGTGAAAATTATGGGTCTAAACTGCAAATCTTCCAAGGAAGCGCCTACTGTTATGTTCGAGTTGCAGTGACAACAGCGGTAGGTTTTAGATCTAATCTGTGTACAAAGTGACATCTTATGCGTCATGCAACCAAAACTATTTTTTTAAAAAAGCTGCCATTTAAAGAATAAATTGTTTAGCTAGCCGAAAATGCGTCTGTAGTAACAGCAAACGGTTGTTCCTGGTTGTACGATGTAAATTCGAATACGATAAAGGTTGGCAGCCAGCTGGAGATCGACTTTATTCATGGTAAGCGGGCAGTCTTGCTCATTTTTACGTTCCTACACACCAAGTTTAAAATTTTTTTTAATTTAAAAATTTTTACCTTTAAATTTAAAAAAAAATTATCGATAACATAAACATTAATTTAGTCTCATATGGCACCGTGATGATTGGTGGCTACAGTGCTGGCTACACCTTAGGCAGCATAACAATAAACGAAGCTAGCGACTACAAATTCTACGATAATTCGTCGGCTTCTGCCTATCTGGATCAAAGCACAATATCTTCGAGTACGCCTGGCTTCATGTACACTACAGGAAGTGAGTTGACATTGCCATGACAGCCTTTTCTAAAATATAACTTTTTTGTTACTTCAAAAGTAAATTTTTGTTAATTTCAAAATTTTAAAATCAAAATTTTTACATTTAGCTATTGTGAACACCACCAGCTCGTTACCTTCGTCCTTTTTGATTTGCAAATCAGATGCAGTTGCTGCGCAATGTTAACTAAATTATGTAAAACTTATCTATCTATAACTAATGTTGTATTTGCACGTGGTAATCTAAAATTTAATAAACATGGTGGCCACATTACAATAAAAAATCCAAAACATTAACCAAAAATCTGATGTTAACCTTGTTATGTTTAGTGAATATTTTCACCCTGATAAAAAATAAAAAAATAGTCAAATAGAAATGCAATATAAAGGCGCTAGGACATATGCGGTTTTTGGACATTTGCGGATTTTTTAAAGGTTTTTTTTTATTTTTTACTTAATTTATTTGTAGTATGGTACTAAATTGTACTAAAGTTTAAATTGGTGCTGTTTTAACATAACAGTACCTTTTTGGGCTTTTAGTACCATTCAGTACCAAAAAATATAAAACAGTACCAATTTAAAAATTTATTACTATTTAGCACTAAAACATATTAAAACAGTACCAATTTACACTTTAGTACCTTTTAGTACCATAATACAACTAAATTAACTAAAAAATAAAAAAAACCCCTTTAAAAAATCCGCGAATGTCCAAAATCCTCAAGTGTCCAAAGACCGAAGATCCGCAAGTGTCTAAAAACCGCAGATCCGCAAATGTCCAAAAACCGCATTTGTTCTAGCGCCAATATAAAGCCCATACTTCAAGCAATATTTCAATAACAATTTGATCAAAATAGCGAATGGGTCCTTATTAAAATTATAATATAATTGTAATTGCATTATAAAGTTTAATTTTGCAATTTAAAATTGTTTAATTTATTACAAGTAATGTTACTATATAGAAGTTTTGTCGTTTTAAGTGTGGAAACCGCCGATTTACATGTTTTTCCACACGCTGAGTTCAAAAAAATGTTAATTTTATTAACTATTTATTCATACTGTAGTTTCTTTCTAGTAGTGTTAGAGAGTTATGCGCAGGCTTGGACGCAGGGCAGGGTGCCCTGTACCATGCCCTGTTACAGGGCATGGTAGGGCATGGTATAGGGCATGTTTTAAAAATTTTTTACAGGGCATGGTAGGGCATGGTATAGCTTGGAACAGGGCAGGGCATAGCATATGCCCTGCATTACCCTGCAAATGCCCTGTTTGTGCCATGGTAAGTTTTGGCGGACGCCTCCGCCGAGCGGTCGATAATCAGCGGACGCCATAACTTATTTAGTTTAGTAGCTATAAATATGTAGTTAAATTCAGAAGTTATTATATTTCATAGGCTACAAATAAGAGCATAGTTTTAAGATTTTAAAAGTAGTATTGTTATCGACCGGTTGATAATTTTTAGTATATTTTAATTGCAAATTTTATATATATATTCTTATCGCTCTGTTGTTCTGAATCGTACAGAAATTACGTTAGGTACAATTCTTAGCAAAAAACGTTGTTTTTTGTACAAATTAAATATTTGTTAATTATCGACCGGTCTATGAAAATATTGCTTTCAAAAACATAAATTACTGCCTTAACGTGTAGATTATAACAGATAACAACTTCTGCACTTAAATACATGTTTCTAGCTGCTAAACTAACCAAGCTATGGCGTCCGCCGATTATCGACTACTCGGCGGAGGCGTCCGCCTAAATATACCCAAATGCCCTGTAAATACCCTGTAAATGCCCTGATGCCCTGCAGGGCAAGGGCATGGTAGGGCAGGGCATGAAAGTCGAATGCCCTGTACAGGGCAGGGCATTGCAGTTCACAGGGCATGGCATGGAAATTTGCCCATGCCCTGCCCTGTGTCCAAGCCTGGTTATGCGTCCCTTAGGGCGGCGGGAAATTAGGCAATAAGGGCGGCAAAACAATAGCTAACTTAGCGGCCAGCTATATTATCAGCCATCAAAAATTTACCCAGAGGCGTTCGGCCAAAGCGCATGGTGATAACAAAAACGACTTTCCAGCAATTCAACGCGTGGCTAAATCTTTTGATACAGGGTTCAGAAGATGCATGTACAAATCATTCTTATACTATCAGTTTCGTAGCGATTACTTTTGGCCCTGGGAGGTTGAAGCAGCCATGTCTTACGGTTCTGGGCTTGGGACAGGGGTAGTTGTGCGCGGTGTCTGTTCCTCTCCAACGTCTTGTTCGTCGTCGAGCATTATTTTTCATCAAGAACGCGAATTGGAGGCAGGGCCAGGGTTTGGGTTTGCACGGCGCGGACGTCCGGCGTTGCGTTGTTGTTTTATGAACTCAACACAGCTGGAGTCCGAGAGAATGAGTTCAATTTTGTCTTCTTCCGGTGCGTCAGTAGCGATGTAGTTGCTGTTTTTTTACCAACGCTGTAACATTTCACCTGAAATTTTGAAATTATCGCAAAACAATTTTTTCGGTTGTTAATAAAACGAATGTCAAAAAAACCGAAAACCCTATGCGGCCATTTTGCATTTAAAAACAGATAAAATATTAAAAGGATTTTTTAAAATTTTTTATCCAAAATTTATTGATTTTTGCATGGCTACAATATTTTTTATAATAAGGGTATTCCCCGAATGCTGTCAAGCGTACTACAAAGTTGGTGTTTCCACCATGCAGGTGGTGCGATAGAGTTTGTTGTGTAAACTAGTTGTAGTATTTACGATATAGATTCAGGCTTCGATGTTGACGGACCTGAAACAATTCGGGCTCGGTGGCCAAGGTCGCCTCATCCATTGATTCTGAAATTATTTACATTTTTTTAAACGATCGTATCGGGAATGTATGAAAAATATCACAAATATTCAAAAATTAACAAAACCTTAACTAGACATGAGAAACGGGCCGGGCCGGCCCTGAGCACAATTTCGATTGGGCCGGGCCTAACATTCAGGCTCGGCCCGTTTCTCATGTCTAACCTTAACCGCCATCTTTCAGCGGTTTTTACTAGCAGAATGATGCAGTTGGCCTATGCAGATTTCCAGAAGACGGTCTTAAGGTGTTTTTTCCTTAGTTTTTTCTTGTTGTACAGTAAAAGGGCATGCGGGGGTCCGCCTTGTGGCTGGGCTGTCCCGTCAGCATCTCTCTGTGTGGTGGACCCAAGAATCGCGTTCCTTGGCCGACGCGAGTTTTCGCGTCTTTGTTATCTTATGTGTTCTGCCCAAAGCCACTAATTTATGCGTCCGTGTTTTGAACTTCTGGTTTAGGGATATCAGTACTTCAACAAAAACTAACACTTCCATAATGATCTGAACTATAATTGCTGGATCAGCTTTTATGAGAACAAGTTTTCTTCTTTGTTGCAGAATGCCAAGGTTTTCTTAAATATTTTTATTTTCTTTTTTCTCGAGCTTTGGCCGATAATTCCCTGATTTTGGCCGAGTTAAACATGAACTTTTACTTTAAATACCAACGCTGTAAGTTTATTTTACCACAAAATAATTTTTTACTGTGTTTTTATAATTTCTTTCATTTTTAGCTCTGTCAATCGACGCGAACGGTCCCTTTTGCTGGGACTCTCTGAACCGTGAGTTTGCTTCACGAAAACGCTGAAAACACTACAAGAACGAAGCTGTATTCCGAGTTAATAACGAGGAAAGGTACGTTTAAATATTGGTTAGCCGTAAAAAGAGGTAGAACTTTTGATTTGTGGCCAAAATTGAGGTGAACTTCACGTTTTTCGACGAAATATCTGAAGAAACTTTAAAATATTTACAATTTTATATTGAAATTTAAGGTTTTTTTTGCTTTTCATGTTGTACGTGTTAAAAATTGCTTTTTTAGATAGAAATCGACAGTAGTTTACTATAAAATACGATCCCAATGCCGATAATTGGATGGGTGGACATCGTGATATTGTTATTGGTCGGCGGAACTTTAGGCTTAAATTACATCAATGGATGCAGTAAACCGGCTCAGCACAAAAAAGGTAGAATGCTACAATTTATTTTCTTTTGGTTATGTTTTAAGTAATGGAATGCTTAAATTATAAGGTTTAGGTATTAAATTCATGGTAGTTTTACTTTTCGAGTTTTCTGAAAACTGAAAGATTTATATCAAAAATAAAAATATATGTATTGTAAAGCATAAAAAGGAGTATGTAATGTGACAATTTCGTATTTATATATTGTCTTTGAAAGAAGTTGTGATCATTTTAATAAGTCGAAAAGCGAAAAAAGTTCGATTCCGCGTGGAAATCAAGCTTCTTTTGGGTTTCTGTGCACTATAACTCTTTGTAAATTAATGTTTTGGTTAAGAAACTTTTAGAATAAAATAACCAGCTTGTTTTCTACATGACAAACAACTCTTTTTTCAATTTTAGGCAAGTCTAATAAGTCCAAGAACAAAAAGAAGAAGAGCAGCAAGAAAGGAAGTGATAAGAAGAAGGGCAAAACCATGAGAACTGATGGAAAATCAGCCATTGATGATGTTGACGAGGATCCGGATTTGAAATCTCGTAGCAATTATGACATTGACACTCCATGCAGTGAGGAACATGTTGATGAAGATGGGAAGGACAAACCGGCTGCTGTAAAGGGTAAAGCTGCTGGTACTGGTACAGCTGGTGTTACAAGTAAGAAATTTTATTTAATTTTGTAGGGACTTTTCGGGTTAATTTTGGAATAGTACTACTGGTGCAAATACGTTGTTTTTAAATTTTAAAAACAACAATGTTATTTTAGGCGCAACCAACGGTACAGCTGGCTCGCTAACAGCTGGAACTCCCACTAAGACTCGACCAGAAAGCAAAGGAAGTGCAGAAAGTGGCAATGAAGCAACAGGAGTTCAGGATGCGGACCCAACCCCAGAAAAATCTCAAAAAGGTCATGGCAAGGCGGCCGGTGGCCACAAAACTCAGGACCAGCCAACCAACGGTACCACTTGTACGTCGCCGGAGGGTAGTGATAAAGAAGTCAAAAAAGAATCGATAAGAAAGCCACACCCAACTGTGACCACGCAAGCTACGGCTGGTACACCTGTCGAAGGCCGAGGAGAGAAGAAGGGTCTAAAGAAGCATCAGAAGGCGAAGCCGAGCGAAGGAAAACTAACTCGAACACGGACTCACGAGAAAGCGGACAACGAATCCTGGTCGCCTGTTGCAGGAACTCCTGTAGCCAACACGGCACCTACGCTGCAGAAGTCGAATTCTGAATGAGAAAATTTGAATAAATTTTTACATAAAAGAGGGGAGATATTTTTATATTGATATCAGGTTTGATTTACCTGTTGGAACTAATTTACTTGTTATGGCTGGGATTTTCTTTTAAAAATTTGTGTTTTTTAAGTTCTATATGAACATATAGTATATTGTTTTACACTCTTGACGTCCCAAGTTCGTCTCTAAATTAGAACGATCGATTGTGGTGTTTCGTCAAAGTGAACGTGATTTTTAATTTGTGGTCGATTTATATGTCGACAGTTCGTGTTAGAAATACTTTAGGCTTGCAATTTCTCCGAGGTTATTACCTAAAATACACATTTTTTATCTTTTTTGTTGGGTTTTTAAATTATTTTTACGTGTTTTGCAGTGCTTTTGACTAATTTTGACCTCTTTCTCAATTATAATATCGTGTTTGACAATTCGCGTTATAGTTTTTATACTTTTGAATAATTTAGTATCGTTTCAGCATAATAATGTTACACAAGACCGGGAGGACGTCCAAGAAGGTTTCTAAAGGCCCTTTTATAGTATAAATCTTCAGCTAACAGGGATCACAGCGGGCAGAGTTCTTTCCGGACCGGACGCAAAAGGCAAAACTTTGAGAGCGGGGCAGGTCGGTACTTTCGTTGTAAGCCAATTGAAGAAAAGGTAATTATTTTTATTTTTTGTTCATTTTTGAACAGAGTTATGACATGTCACACTTGAACCGCTGTCTGTTGACTAGTCGCTTCTGGAATCCGCACCAGTCGACGCTATGATCGATCAAATAATGTTGTTCACGACGAATTGCTTTTTTTGCAAGGATTCGGCGATGAAAAATAAACTTTTTGATAAACGCTTATGTTAGGTTTTGGTCGACCTTCACAACAAACTCTTGAGAAGATTGTTGGTTAGTTGTGTGCTGAACTTTCAGCTAGATATTGATGGTTTTTAGGGGTTTCGAAGGTTGGGGAGCTTTGGGCAATTTATATTATCTTTTCCAGCTTTTAAAGATAGGATAAATCTGATATTGTTTATGTTGGAGTTGCTTTATATCAATATTTTAGTTTATTTAAGGTTAGTTGCGTTGCTATAGACATAACTATGTTATACTTTCTTTAAGCCCTCTTGGTTTATATCTATATAAGCTTAATTCTATTGATATAGGCTCAGGTAGAATAATCTATGTTTTGACAGATCTACCTAGGTTAGCATGTGTTGTTTTACACTAGTTTAGATATCTCGTTTTAAAGTAGCAAACTCTTAAAATAACAAGTTTAAATTTAAAATTTTTTGTTTTGACAAGTTATAAAGTTGAATTTTCGCAACAAACTTTGAAAAACCACTTTTAAAAGTAGGCGATACGGGTTTGGTAATCGTCTCATCTTGTTTTAGTTAGTATTTCATAATCGTTTATATTATTAGCTTGTTTTCTTAAAGGACTAGTCTTTTTTCTCAAATTTTTGTCTTTGAGTATGTAGTAATAGTGTTTGTCCTTGAGTATATGAAGTTTCAAAAGATGAAAAGTTTGTGAAAAAAAAACGGATATTACACTTGCCTTACTGGTCATTTCAAAAGTTTCATCGTTACTTTAAGAACTCAATGACCTTGTTTTCTTTAGCTGATACACCATTAGGCTATTATATATCATAATTCAATTTTACTAGATCAGAATATAGAATGAAGGATGTAGGTATCATTAATATTATATAGCGATGTAAATATCAATCTTATTACATAATAGAATAATGTAGGCATCAACAATATTGTAGAATGATGTAAGTATCAACAATATCACAGAATGATGTAGGCATCGTTCCAATGACCGTTCTTTTTTGTTATTGATAACGAAAATGTGACTTGATCGTATTGTTACAACTACAGTCTTCGAATAAAGTTGGTTGTAATAACGGTCTGTTTGTATGTTATAGTGTAAAAAATTTATTTATATGTTTGGATTACTGTAGGGTTTGTTTACAAAAGAGAATTGAACTCTTGGGTAGGAGGGTAGGGTAGGAAGGGGTAATAAACGTGCGATTTGTGACTTGAAATTTAAAAAAATAGGTGGGGCCTGGCCTAATTTACTATTCAAGTTTAGTTGTATCTTAACTTAAGCCTAGCTTAACCCTAGGCATATACATAGCTTTAACCTTGACCTTAGCTCTACCCCTAGCCTCAGCTCTAGCTTCAGCTCTAGCCACAGTCCTAGCCTCAGCCCTAGCTTTAGTCTCCTCTAGTATCAGCTCTTGTTTTTGCTCTAGCCGTAGCCTAAGCCTTAGATTTGGTCTATATTTGCTTTAACAAAACCTGTCCTAGTCTTAAATTACCTCTCCTCACCACACGGCCACACCCTACCCTACTCGTTATTTCTTTACTCTAATTTACTCCATCTTACTCTTACCTTGGCTATACCACTTGTATATGTATGGTGAGCAACGCATGAAGTCCAAAAAACAACTGCAGCTTTTACTGAACAGTAAATACTAATTATTTTTTACTGTACAGTAAAAACTGCCGTATGACTTTTTCAACCTTATTGGTCGATTATGAAACTTTTTACACTTGAACCTGCAGATAAACAGCGTAAAACAGTAGCGGAATGTTACAGCGTGCAAAGAATGTTGCGAAACTCGTGAAGTTTCTTTGTTTCTTTTCAATGAAATCATGTAGAACATTGTCGGTTTATAGGGTGACTCGTATGTTTGGAATGGGATTATATGTTACTAATATGGGGCGGGTGATTTTGGTTTTTTGGGGGTAGGGGAGGAGGTAGAAAGCTTTTTTGGTCTACTTTTGTAGATTTTTTCTATTTTTTCGAAAAATCAACAGGGGGACCACGTTCAACTTTTTTCAAAAAACTTGTTTTAAATTCAACAGGGGGGGGACCAAGCACAACTTTTTTCAAAAAAATTTTTTTTGGGCTGGGACACCCCCCTGGATCTGACCAATAATTTTACGTATAATTATTATTATGTACGTTGTGTTATACTGTATTACATATTAGGTTTTTCAAATAATTCTGTGATTTTCTCAAAGAACATTTTTGGAGTTAGGGGATCAAAATTATTTGAACAAGTTATTAGTAAAATTGTCTTTTTGGAACATTTTTTGGTTAAAATTTGAAAAAACGGGTAAATTAAGAAAAAAAATTTAATTTTAGAAATTTTAATTTTAAAAAAATTTTAAGCATTGAAACTGACATTCTTTTTCGAGCAAGCTTCTTGTCGTCGGATTCCTTTTTCTTGCAGAAATTGGATTCCGATAGGAAAGCTCAGGAATCGAAAAAAGTTGACGAGGGAGCTGATTGATGCGGTCTGTCATCAGAAGCCATTCCCTTACATTCTTTGTTGGTTACAACCAAATGTTCTTTAAAATACAAAAAGGGTTCTTTTTTGATGGGTATGGAGATCGTTTCGTTCGGTTTTGTCATTTTCAGTTAGTTTTATATGTTTATAACATAAAATTTTAAGTTGGGGTGAGGAGGGGGGGGTTTAGAATAGGGCTGCTAAGAATAGAGAGCTAGTTAGCAATAATAAGGTTTTTTTTATTGTACACTCTCTATCTTATCTTACTCTACCTCTACCTAGCTTCAGCACTAGCTCTAGGCTTTCCCTTAGCTATAGCTTGGGCCTTTATTCTTAGCTTTGCCTTGCTTTAGCCTTAGCATGGGCTTTAACCTCAGCTCTAGCCTTGCCTTAGCCTTGCCTTAGCCTTGCCTTAGCCTTGCCTTAGCCTTGCCTTAGCCTTGCCTTAGCCTTGCCTTAGCCTTTGCTTAGTCTTGCCTTAGCCTTGCCTTAGCCTTGCCTTAGCCTTGCCTTAGCCTTGCCTTAGCCTTGCCTTAGCCTTGCCTTAGCCTTGCCTTAGCCTTGCCTTAGCCTTGCCTTAGCCTTGCCTTAGCCTTGCCTTAGCATTGCCTTAGCCTTGCCTTAGCTTTGCCTTAGCTTTGCTTTAGCCTTGCTTTAGCCTTGCCTTAGCCTTGCCTTAGCCTTGCCTTAGCCTTGCCTTAGCCTTGCCTTAGCCTTGCCTTAGCCTTGCCTTACCTGCTTAGCCTCAGCTCTAGCCTCGGCCCTTCCTTACCTTAATGTGGCTTTAATTTTGATTTTGTCTTACTAACCAGTATACTGTACTGTAAATTATAATACAGTAATACCTTGTTATACAACTCCATTTTACTATAAAGGTCATAGTACTCTCGACCTTAACAAGATGTGTTTTAAAGGGAACGGTAACCCTCAAATCATGTTTGGAAACAACTTTTGCGAACGACATAACTTTTTAAATTATTGCGCTGACAAAAAATTATTTTGCGCTTAATTTCGACAATTTCATTGTGCTGTGCGTTGGAGGGGTTCAGTGTTAATTTGACTGTTTGCTCTTTATTTTGTTGGGTTTTAAACTGATTTTTTCCTATATCTTATTGTTGTTGCATTTTAAAAGTTTTGATCTTGAATTTTATGTTTTAAAATGGCAAAAACTTTCTTTACAAAACGTAAATTGCAAGGACTTTCTTTACAAAACAAGTAATGGCAATAACTTTATTTCCAAAGTAACAAATAGCAAGAACTTTCTTTACAAAACAAAAAATGGCAAAAACTTTCTTTACAAAGCAAGAAATGGCAATAACTTTATTTACAAAACATAAAATGGCAAGAACTTTCTTTACAAATCTTAAAATGACAAGAACTTTGTTTTCTAAACTTAAAATGGCAAGAACTTTGTTTTCAAAATATAAAATGACAATAACTTTATCTTTAAAGCTAAAAACGGCAAGAACTTTCTTTACAAAACAAGAAATGGCAAAAAATTTCTTTACAAAACTAAAAATGGCAAGAACTTTCTTTCCAATGCCCAGTTTTTTAAAACTAGCCTGAATCTTATTTTTTAAAATTTTCCTAACATACTTTCTACTTTTTCGATATTTTTTTACTTTCATATGTTGCTTCGTCATTCCTCGTAAACCTACTATAACATGCACTTTGGATAACATTCGTCTTACTAATGATAGACAACGAACAATTTATGAATGTCTAAATCGTTTTGCTTGTTTGTCGTCGTTTTATTGATTGGCGAAAACCTTTTTTTTCACAAATTATCAAGGCTTTTATTGAGAAGTCAAAGTTATGATCGCATTTTCGGAATAGAGGTAGTAGGTATTGATATTAGGGGTGTGTAACTTAAAATTAGGGTTTTTGGAGCTGGATTGTTCTGTGGATGTTGCTCGAAATGGGCTTTGAATAGGATTCGGTAACAGGACGTTTTGGATATGACAGGGCAGGGAAAGATAGCGTAGTATAAGGTAGCTCAGAGCAGGGCATTATAGGGTAGGGTAGGATAAAGTAGGGTAAAAGCAAATAGAGCAGGGTATGGTTGATGAGGGTAGCTGAGAGTAGGTAGAGGGGGTAAGTAAGGGTAGGGTAGGTTAGGGCATGTAATGGTAGGTGATGTTAGGCGAGGGCAGGTAAGGCTAAACGAGTGTAGATGAGGGTAGGTAAGGGTAGATGTGTGGGCATGTGAGAGTAGATGAGGGTTTGTGGGGGTAGAATAGGGTGGGGAGGGTAGAGCAGGTAGTAGCGAGATAGGGCAGGGTAAGGTAGGATAGGGTAAGGCAAGACAAGTTAAGTTAAGGTAGGGTAGGTTAGGGTATAGTATGGTAGGGTAAAGTAGAGTAGGGTAGAGTAAGGCAAGATAAATTAAGGTAAGGTAGGGTAGGGAAGGATTTGCATCTATCTCCTCAAATTTTATAAATCGTCATCATGATAAAGCGGTTCAAGGTGATTGTGACGATCAGTGTGATCAGTGAGCATGACTTGTCTTTCTCGATTATCTCAAGACAAGCCTTCTGAATTATTTTTATCTGAAAATCCGCGAATTCCTCGTTCCATCTTCACTTACCACAGTGAAACAGCTTTCGTATGTTACGCAAAATGTTATGGATATACAAAAGGGAATGATCTTCTTTGTAAACTAACGTTAGTTTAGTTGTAGTTTGCTTAACATTTAATAGGAGTATATGGTAAGGTAGAGCAAGTCATAGTAGGGCAAAATAAGTAGGGTTCATTGGTTGTTTGTGCTGTTGTGACGGTTATCTCCCTAGAATCTTTACTGGTAATGCCTAAAGAGACTTCTTCAGTGAAGAGTCATGCCAATGGGGATTTTTGTTTCAGGTGTGGCATGGAGTTTAGGATAGGGTAGTGTAAAGTAGTATGGTAAAGTAGGGTAGGTCAGAGTAGGACAGGAAAAGGTAGAGTTGTGTGGTCATTTGGACTGTTTGTGTGCCGGCAGTGGGATGCAAGTGATGGTTTTTTGGTTTGCGTAGAGAAGGGAAGGGCTTGTGGCGATTTTGTTTTGATTTTTTACAGAAATCAACAGTTTGGGCTACTTTTTAAAAAACTCTTCTGCTGCCTCTCCCTTCTTTTTTTGCTCTTCCTCTACCCTTTTTTTTGCCTTGTAATACTATCGTTTGCATACCTATTTTGTAAATTTTTTAAATTTATTTTGTGTGTAAAATCGACATTCTCTCTTATATTCTTTCTCAAATTCCATTCCACTAATATCACTAGTTTTCAGAAAATGACGTCACCGCGACGCCATGAGTTGGATCCAGAGAATCCGATGAAGAATTTACGAAAGCTGTGCACGATTGGTCAAGGCGCATTCGGAGTATGTTCGATCTACCACAAGCCACGAGATGAGTATGGTCCACCCAAGAAGTACATTGTTAAGAGGGTCATCATTCCAACCGAACTTAATACAACAAGACGGGTTGTCGGTAAGTGGTTTGGTTGAAAAATAATGTAAAATTTTGAAAATTTTAATTTTTTTAAAAATTTTTTGAAAAGTAGAGTTTTTTTTTTATCATACGCTTTGGATAAAGTAGGTTAAGGTGCTGTATAGTATAATAGAGCAGGGAAATTAGGGTTGCATAGGGTGTTCTAAAGTGAGTTAGGGAAGAGAAATGTAGATTAGGCTAAGATGTGGTAAGGTAGAATAGAGTAGAGCAAGCTAAAGGTAGGGTTTTAAGTAGGGTAGGACAAGGTAAGGTAGATAAAGGTTGGTTAAGGTGTGGTAAAGTAGGGTAGGTTAAGGTTAGGTAAGGTGTGGTAAAGTAAGACGTGATAAAATAAGATGTGGTACAGTAAGGTAGGATAGGGTAGGTAAAAATAGGGTAGAGTAAGGTTTAGTAAAGAACGGTAGGGCAGGGTAAAATTTCGTAGAGGATTTAAAAAATGAAAAATTTACAGTCACGTTTGTTGTTTAAAATTTTAATGTAAAAGGTTGAACTCGATAGTAATATTACACTGCAAATACCAGGAAATTGAAAATCTTCCGAGATGTTTTCTATTATTGTATACAACTGATATTGTAATAGTTTAACTGCTTTGCTTTGATGTTTGGAATAGGGTAAAGAAGTGAATGTTTAATGAATTTTTTTATTTTATTGTATTGTAAATTGTTTTGTCCTAAAGTTGAACCCACAATGTCATGGGTCATTTCATGAATATAAATCAAGTTTTATGAGCTTGAGCTAGTGTACTGTCTACTACAATAAATTAACGACAAGTGATCGTTTTTTATCAATTACTCGTTCCAAACACAATAAATCATGTTCGCAAGCAAGTAGAATATAATTGTTATGACAAAAGCGATATTGTCACAACAAAAATGGAGTTGACGTCAGTCTTGTTGTCATTGTTGTAATAGTACAACTATGAAGTTTTGAGTTGTTATCAAAGTTTTGAAAATTTATTGTATAATATTTTTTTATTAATGTACTTTAAAATAGGCAGTCTCAATGCAAAAAAAATCAGAAAAAAATTAGTTTTTAGTATTTTAGGTAACAATTTTATAAATTTTTTATTTTAGCCCAAAAATTCTATAATAATTCTTACTTTTTCTTAAAATTTATATACAAGTTACAATTGACTCTAATGTTAAGACAAGAACTGGATAGACAAGGTTTTTGTTTTTTTCTTAGCATTTCAATACAATTTATACGTAGGAGGATAGCGCATAAAATTTTAGGAAGATTGGTTTTGGCTTCCAGTTTCTCCATAAAGTTTGAAGCGAGTTATGGCTTCCGCCGATGAGTTAAAGCATCCGCCGACTCTCCGCCAACGCGGATAACATAAATTTTCCTCTCAAAAATGCATTTCTAACTACAAAACAGCCAAAAATTTGGAAATTTTTGATGAAAAAAGTGATTTTCAACTGAAAAAACGTGTAATTTGGGTACAAACGAGTTTTTTCAAAAATTCATAACGACCTTCATATGCACTTTAAAATCCCAAAATTTTTCGAAAAAATTATACATTGGCTATACTTCTACAGTACCAAGTATGGTATTTCAGCCATCACTCAAAAATGCGTTAAAAATTTTTAAAATCCTGCAAATTTCTTGGGACACCCTTTATATAAAAAGTTTGAAGTCAATCAGAGCGGGGCAGGGGCACTTTCGTAGTCAAAAAATCGAAAAAAGTTTAATTTTGAAAAAAAATTAAAAATTTTACAAAAAAAAATTCTTCAGATGAGGCCAAGTTCTTACAAACTCTGAACCACCCCAACATAGTCGAATGCTACGGGTCAAAAATAGACAAATCCGAATTGTATATCGTAATGCACTATGCTGAAGGTGGTACTCTGGACAGACTTATCCACGACCAACAAGGTGTCTACCTTCCCGAAAAGACCATCATGTACTACTTTGCACAAGTGGCACGAGCCATTCGGTACATTCATAGTCGTAAAATTGTGCACCGAGACCTGAAAACCCAAAACATATTGTTGAACAGGAGGAGGAGTAGGGTTATGTTGGCCGACTTCGGCATTAGCAGAGAGCTGAACGCTTCTTTGGCTCATTCTTTTGTTGGTACGCCGGGTTATGTGTCGCCGGAGCTTTGCAATGGTATGTTTTATAATAAAAGTGGTATATGGGAAAGGGTGGGGCAGCGTAAGGTACGGTAGGATAAGGTAAAGTAGGGTAGGGTAGATTAGGATTCAAAATAAAGTAATTTAGGTATTTTAAGGAAGAGTTATAGAAATAATAGAGTCATTTTGCAGACTGCGAGAGCCATCTTATACGATGAAACGTATCCCGGCTGAACAAGTTTAGGGTAGAGTACGATAGAGCAAGGCACGGTACTATAAAGCGTAGCAGAGCCGTGCAGCATAATATAGAGCAGGGCAGGGTACGACAAAGAAGATCAGAGCAGGGTACGGTAAAGCAGGGTAGTGTATGATAGCGCAGAGCAGGACAAGGTGGGGCAGGGTAGGGTAAGGCAGGGTAGGATAGGGTACGGTAGTGTACGGTAAGTCTACGCCAACTTTCTATTACAATATCAATTTTTCTAGGCATGCCCTACGACTGCAAGTCGGATATGTGGGCATTGGGTTGTATCCTGTACGAAATGGTCGAGTTGACAAGCCCATTCAGTGGAGATATTCCGATTATTTACAAACGAATTGCCAACGACCCCTTCCGACCATACAAGAATGGCAATAGCACGGAACAAATGAAGGATCTCATCGAACGTTTACTGAACAAGAATCCTCATGAACGACCGAGTGCTGAACGTGAGTACTATTCATAATGTTTTTTGTGTCTTTGGTACCATTTTTGGAGTTTTAAGGTGTTTTTAAGTTTCTAGGGCGATTTTTTAGGCTTATGTTTAAAATTGCAACTTTGGTACCGTTTTTGAAAATTTAGTACTATTTTTGGTAGTTTAGTACTATATTAGAGATTTTAGTACTATTTTCGGGACTTTAGTACTGCTTTCAATAGTTTGGTACTATCATAGGAGTTTTAGTACTATTTTTGGTAGTTTAGTACTGGTAGAACAGCTTAGTACTATTTCTGGTAATTTAGTACTATTTTTGGGATTTTAGTACTTTTTTCATAGTTTAGTACGAATATAGGCAATTTAGTGCTATTTTTAGAATTGTAGTACTGTTTTAATAGTTTGGTACTATTTTGGGCAATTCAGAACTATTTTTAAATTTATAGTACCATTTTTTAACTTATAGTACTATTTTTGAAATCACTGTAACATTTCGAGAATTTAGTACTAATGTTGACTCTTTTTAGGTGTAATAACCTTCCCATGGGTATTGGAACATTGCGTGCTGGAATCGACCGAACTGTGTCGCGCAGTAACAACCACCGCCCTGGACATAAAACCGTGTGACATGACACCCACGCCCATCGTTAAGGATGGCTTCCAGAGTCTACAAACGATCCAAATGACAGAGAAAGGACCATCGTTCTACCTGAACAAGTCTTCGTCAGGGCACAACACGTCGAACACGTTGAAAATCTCACAGCATCATTATTAGAGTATGATACTTGATAGTATGTTTTAAGACTGGATAGTACAGTATCTATGTGATTGTATGTCATTTGTTGTCTATATAATGGTATATCTAGTATATACGTTATGGTATGTCTGTTTGTATCTACATTATATTATATTGTATTACTAGGTTGTTCAAATAATTGTGAGCCCGTCTTAAAACGAAGGGGCACATAATTATTTTTGAGGTTAGGGAGCACAGAATTATTTGAATAATCTAATATGTAGTAGTCTTGATGTTTGTGATCCATATTATAATAGATATGATGTAGATAATGCAAATCGTATTATATTATTCATGATGTCATGTATGTTTCACAAAATATATTATGTTGTTGTGGTAACAACTATAATAGATGTTTCTGTATAAAATAAAGTTGCAATATGGGTTTAGCAGTTGAGTTGAAGTCACAATAAAATAGTAAAAACGATACTTTTAATATTTCAAAATTAAATTGTAGACTTGGGTAGGGCTAAAATGGGTGGTGGTAGGCTTGGGTAGTTCTAGAATAGGCAGAGGTAGGCTTAAATAAACGTTCAATAAACAATTCGCGTATAACAATACCGGTAGATTTTTACCGCAGCCGGTCGATTTTTATCAAAAGTGGTCGATTTCTACCAAAAGCTGTCGATTATTAAAAAAAGTTTGCAATTTAGTTAAAAGCGCTTGAATTGTGGTATAAACCAAGAAAATTTGGGATATAATCATTTTTGGGGTATAAACAAATTTGGGTTATACACGCTGTGATCCGCAGCCCAGAGGTTAAGAAATTAGTCTGGAATGCAGAAGGCGGTAAGTACGAATCCCGCCGGTTGCATTTTGGCATTACTGCAAGCTAGCCAACTAAAATTTTGCTTAAAAAACTATTTTTTAGTCATAATTTTTGAAACTTCTAGAAAAAAAGTAATTTTTCGAATTTTCAAGCTATATTTTATTTAAAATCAACTCTTTGACCAATTGTTCTGTCTACCACAATAACTTACGATAAGTGATTTTTTACCTTTAAATTCAAGTATATTTCAGCCTTTTATCAATGTAAAAGCCTTGGCCAAACATAACATTCTTTTCACTTTTCTTATCGCAAAACGACAAAACTTCTTTCTGTACGGCGCCCAAACGTTGTTATTTGTCGTGAACGGCATTTCTCCTCAAATTTCAAAAAGCAGTTTTAGGCGAATTTCAAAATTTTAATTCATTTTTTTGAATTTTTTCAGAATGTGAATTTTAAAAATCCCGCCAAAAACACACTTCATACAAAACCTTTTGACGAATACAACCGGTCGGTTCTAGTGGAATGTCTCAACGCCGTTGCTATCCGATTCCGCGTCCACTGACCCATTTCGACGCATCTCGACCGACCAATTCGAACGATGTGCGACGGTTTCTGGAGGCGGACAAGGAGTTGCTCAGAATCAAGAATGTCTCACCTTGTACCAATTACTTCCGCGTAGGTTTTTGGAATTTAAAAATAATTTTTAAACTTGAACCATTTTACTTTTTGTAAAAGAAGTTCTTGCCGTTTTAAGTTTTGTAAAGAAAGTTCTTGCCATTTTACTTTTTGTAAAAGAAGTTCTTGCCGTTTTATAGTTTGTAAAGAAAGTTATTGCCATTTTATGTTTTGTAAAGAAAGTTCTTGCCATTTTATGTTTTGTAAAAAAAGTTCTTGCCATTTTATGTTTTGTAAAGAAATTTCTTGCTAATTGAAATTTCAGCGTTTCATGAAAGACCTCCAACTTCGCGTAGTCGAAGCTCCCGACTTTCTGGACGAGCGAGGTGGCGAAGAGAGGCCAGAACAATTGGAGAAGCTCCCGAGTGTCATCAAGAGCTCGAGAAGCGGCGATTCCGAGTATCGTGAGGTGCCCACCTGTAGCCGACGTCATGACATGAGTAGCTCCGAGACCGACGTCGAGAGTGGCGAATCAACTCCGTTGAAGCTTATTCATCCGGAGTTAGAGATGGCACTTAATGAGGTAGGGTTGATTTTTTATATTTTTTGGGGGGGGGGGGGGGGAGGTCTAATTTTTTTTTAACTTTAGGCGTTTAAAAAAATTTTTTTTATATTGTGTTGTTCAAATAATTCTGCGCCTCTTTCAAAGAAAATTTTTGGGATTATGAGGCACAGAATTACTTGAACCATCTTCTAATAGGTATTTTAAAATTTTTTTTGAAATTTAAAAAATACTTTAAGGGCTCAAAAATCAATTTGTCGCAACTTATGGGAAGATCGTGTCGTGCCCGTAGAGCTCAGCCGGGTTCGAACAAGTCCTCAAAGGAAAGCGACGAATATCAAAGTAAGCCTCTACAGTTCGGTGGGTTATTTTGCTCTAGGGGGTGTTTTAAAATTGATGTTTTATCACTGTTTATAGTTTTTTGGCGCTAGGGCAAATGTGGATCTTAAACATTTGCGGTTTTTTTTAAAGGTTTTTTTTATTTTTTGATTAATTTAGTTGTAGTATGGTACATAAAGCTACTAAAGGGTCAAATTGGTACTGTTTAAATATTTTTTGGTACTAAATGGTACTAAAAGTCTATAATGGTACTGTTTTTATATTTTTTGGTACTAAAAGTGCGAATTGGTACAATTTTAACATTTTCCGCACTTTAGTACCATTTAGCACCGAAAACTACAAAAATAGTACCATTTTGGACTTTTAATACCATTTAGTACCAAAAAATCCAAAACCGTACTAATTTAAATTGTAGTACCATTTAACACTAAAAAATACAAAAACAGTACCATTTTGGACTTTTAAAGTACCAAAAACTATAAAAACTGTACCATTTTGGACTTTTAGTATCCTTTAATAGCATTTTTTTTAAATGTACATGTTTTATATTAGGTTGTTAGAATAATTCTGTGTCCTCTCTCAAAGAAAATTTTTGGGACTAGAGGCACAGAATTATGTGAAAAACTTAATATCTTACTTTATGGTACCCTACTATACCCTACCCTGGCTTAGCTGTACCTCTGCTCTAAATTGCTCTGTCTTACCCTACTTTGCTCTACCCTACCCTAATTTACACTATCCTACCATACCCTACTCTATCCTACCTGTCATTACCTACGTAGCCTTACCCTATCTTTCCTTACTCTATTTTACTTTACTCTATCTTGTCTTATTCTATATTACCCTACCGTACCTTATCTTACTCTACCCTACTTTTCCTTACCCTATCCTATCTTACCATGCCTTATCCTACCTTACCCTACCTTATCCTACCCTACCTTACCCTACCCTACCATACCCTAACTTACCCTACCTACATAGCATTTTTTTTTCAGAACAAAAAAGCCTCGAAGAAGCCGAGTAAGACGAGCCAAGCTCGCAACACCACCCTGGACTTGTTGTCGAAGAAGGGCGTCCGGGTTGTCAATTCGACCGACTTTACAGCCAAACGCGAACGAATCGTTGAGACTTGTCCCAAACACAAGAAAACCCACGCCTACGAGATTCTACGCAAGAAGCACGCCATCGAGGTGTACGAGGTCAAAGCTGTGGATTCGGAATAAGGTTTTGGCATATGAACATAATGAGATCTATTGGGTTTGATTTCTAAAATAAATTTTACTTTGGGTATCATTATATTGATATCAGTGTTTTGCCGGACCGGTCCGGATGAGAATTTTTTCGGTCCGGTCCGAAAAATTTTCGGTCCGGTCCGGCTCTATTTTTTTTCGCTCAGGTCCGATCCGGAAAATTTTTTTTTTATTTTTAAAAAAAGCCAGGAGCGCTCAAACTGCTTTCTTTACTTTTTAGAACAATTTTATTAAAATAAAAAAAAAATTTTTTCCGGACGGGTCCGGCAGAACACTGATTGATATTGCTGTAGATCTTCAATGATATTGTTTGTCATAACTATGGTCATAACTTGTCAATTTTTGACAAATTGTATTTTTGACTCTAAACTACTATAACCAATGTTTTTGCCACCACACAAGCCATCATATTGATCTTTATCAGCTACAAAAATGATTTTTTTTTGTTTTTTCCCCACTACTTGGCTATACCTACATGCCCTACTGTTATATTGCGCCGAGCAACAGGCTTTCCTTTCTTTGACGACATTATTTATCTTATGGGTGCGTTCACTTTACTGCGAGCACATAGGAGAGGCGATGCAGTTGTTCAAGGCATCATTGCTACCTTGGCATATTAACATGTTATGGAGAGGTTTATGACCATTTTTGTATCTGAAGAAGATGCTGAATAGACTTTAGCTTTTATTTTATTGAAGGTAGTGGTCTGGTGGTAGCGTGTGCGAGAATTTAGATTTTTACTTATGTTTTCGGCTAAGATATGATAATTTAAAGTTATATTTACTACTATAATATCTTCAACGGCTACCTTCTTTTTAATAAACCTATAAAACCATTAGTGCCAACTTGATAAAACTTAGCAACAGAACGTACTTTTAGACCTTCTGCAATATTTTTTTACTCAATTTTTAATTTTTTTACACAAAAATGAAAACTTCACATTATACTAGATAATTCTGATATATTAGAACCTTACTATTTTCTATGAATCTGAGTTACAAGGAGACTGCAAAACGGGTCATGAGCTATTCCGCTCGCAAAGTACAAGATTAGCAAGCGCATTAAAGGAAGAAGCCAGATGTTCAGCCATTGACATTAACGTTAACAGCCTACTATAATATAAATTTTTAAAATTTTTATCTGGTTTATTTAAAATTATTCTTTACTTATTGTTTAATACCTTTTTAATATATACCTACCAGGCTTACTAATTCTACAACGTGCTGTACGCTGTTGTACGACCAGTAACACTTGACTCAAGCTCCAGAGAACGTGCCATCACTTCCTCTGCAGCATTAATCAGTTTTGTTTTCTTTTTGGATTTCCATTAGGTGTGTAAAGTAATTTCACAACCTTGTTTTAAGGTAACAAAGGGCACTCCAACGCCATCTTTTTGTTTGTTCACCTTGTTTGACATTGGTCGTCTATGTTAACATTGGTTTATCTTATCTTTTCGCATAAAAACCTATCTCAACTCCTCAAAAATGTTTACAATTTATGTTTTACTAATCACAATGTTTACAGTTTGATACTTTCCATTGTTTTTCCGCGGTTTTATATTGCTTTTCCGCGAAATTTATTGACTTTTCCGCTTTGTGCGGGCTGCGATGAGCCGCGCGCAGCTCGCCGCCCGCGTCTCGCTGCGAAATGTATAACATGTGCTCGTGAAGAGAGAAAGTGGAAACGTGATCTACTAATCTATGAATTCGATAACGTAGCTTCACGGGATTCTTTCATTTTCAGGTTGGGGAACGGTACGGGATTTTGCACGGATATTTGTATATATTACACACGGGAAACGAGTGTTACACACGGGAAAAACGGACTTACACACGGGATAAACCACGATGAGCAGCTATTTTCAGTCGTATCAGTATTACGTTGATTACACGTTTGATTTGCTTCATCAGAGCATCATGATTCCAAAGGTTGAGGAAGCAAGAGGCAGAGAGCTGTTGGCCGTCTCTTTCAATCAGGATTGCTCGGCGCTGGCCGTCGGACATGATGATGGTTATGGACTATATTTGTTGAGATCGGTTGAGAATTTGGAGAAGGTGCATGAGAGTTCAAGTAAGTTGAGTTTTGTTTGAGTTTTTTATGGTTTAGGGATTTGGAGTTTGAAGTGGTGTGATGGGTAATATCGATTGAACTTCTTGATCAATATTCATTATCCGGGTTTGATGTTAGTCTTAAAAGTTACTGAATTTTATATTCTTGCTAACTTATGCAGTTTTTCTTAGCCATTTGCTTGTAGAATGTAAAAATCTTTCTTGCAAAGTAGTCAACTCACAGAAAATGAGGCATGGGTAATATCGATCGTATTTGTTGTTCAATATGCCTTGTCTTCGTCTGATATTGTTCTTTAAAGTTGCTCAACAATGTTTTCTTACTTTTTTCAGCCAAGTTGTTTTTAAAAGCTTCAATTCTTATTTTACAACCGCCAACTTACTGAATGTGAAATATGGGTAATATCGATCGAAGTTCTTGATAAATTTTGCTTTTGTTTACCTTTTTTTATTTTTAAAAGATGCTTACTTATCTTGTCTTACTGGTTAAGGCTTTATTTTTTGTTATTTACATAAATTACGACTTATTGATTCAATTTATATTAGTACATACTATTATTCAACAATAAGTATGTTCGATCAAACTTCTAAATTAACAAGATCTTCTTGAATCTGTGGTTGGTCATAAAATATTCTTTGTAGTTTATTATATATATTAAAACTTAATTTACCCTATTTTAGCACCAAAAAGGACATGCGTTATCGAGCGATTGTTCAGCTCATCACTAGTCACATTCGTATCAATGGAGCACACAAGAAAACTGAGCGTATACCATTACCAAAAGGATAACGAGATATGTAACCATAACTATGGATCAGCCATTCTGTCAGTCAGATTGAACCGAAAACGAGTTATTGTATGTTTGGAGGAGAGTATACATGTGCACAATATCAGAGACATGCAGGTATGATTTTGCTTTTTTGATTGTTGTGTGTTTAGGTATTGATAGGGTTGTTTTTGGCGTTTTGGGTGTAGAATATAGTTTTTTAAAGATTTTTTGATTTTTATGTAACAAAAGTAAAGTTTTCGGTCTTTTTGATGGTTTACATTAAAATATCAATAATTTTTTGATGTTATAATGGAAAACTTCAAGATATTAGTAGTTTTTGAAAACGATTTAACTTTTCCCTATCTCATATTATTCCATTTCAGCTTCTGCATGTGATAAAAGATACTCCAGCCAATCCACTTGGCCTAATCGATCTAAGTCCCAACGAAGAAAGCTGCTACCTCGCCTATCCAGGCTCAGCCACGACTGGTCACGTCCAAGTCTTTGACGCTGACTCTATCACTGCTACATGTGGCTTTGCAGCCCACGATGGCCCATTGGCGGCCATCAAATTCAGTCCAGATTCGACGAAGATCGCCACAGCTTCGGAGAAAGGCACAGTGATTCGAGTATTCGAAGTTCCGACCGGTAATCGGCTGTTCGAGTTCACCAGAGGCATGAAGAGATGTGTCACAATTCATTCGCTGGCTTTTAGTGCGGATTCTACGTTATTGGCTTCGTCTTCGAATACTGAGACGATCCATGTCTTCTCCTTGGTTCGACCTGAACCGGCTCAGGATTCGCAACGGTAAGTTGTAGTTTATTTTGAAAAAGTGGAGTTAGAGTCACAAAGTATTGATTAGAAGTTGCTGGGGCTCAAAATATGGCTTATAAAGCGGACTTTTGGGGGAAAATTTGGTTACAACCTACTATAATATCGTTAGAACTGAGATATTACATCAAAAGCCAATGCTAAATTTTCTGTTTTCAGCCCAGAAGAAGCCCAGGACAATATCACCGCGTGGGTGAGCTACTTTTCCCAACAAGCCACTGCCTACCTCCCCTCTCACATGAACGAACTCATGCTACGTGAGAAGTCCATCTGCACCGCTCGCCTTCCAGTAGCCGGTAACAAAACCGTTGTAGGACTGCCGAAGATCAACGGTACCACCTATTTGGTCGTTGCCACTTCTGATGGATACCTATTTTACTATACGATCGAATCGGATGATAAGGAATGTAGTCTGATAAGGCAATTCAGAATCGGGCCGACCATTGGCGAAGAGGAGACTGGCAGCATCGTGCCAATCGGAAGCCGAAGAGATGGTGATGGGGACAAGACGGAGGTTTGCGATTTTGGAGTGTAAAAGACGATTTTATTAGGTTGTTTAAATAATTCTGTGCCCTTTCAAAGCAAATTTTCGGGGTTAGGGGCACGTAATTATTTGAACAACCTAATAGGTATCAATATGAAGGGTTTAAAGGGTCGGGGGAAGATATGCAGTAGTTAGCAATTAAAAATATTGTTTTAGCAATCCTACTCGCCAATCGACCGAGATTCTGCCAGTCCAGCACCAAGTGCTCGTAAGCCTAAACCACCAGTAAAGGCTAGCACACCTTCATCGGCTTCGTCAAGCCCACCAGATCAAAGAGATTCGAGCTCTCCTGATGTCAGATCCAGTAGGTTTTTTTTGAATTTGGGCTTAAAAACAAAGATTTTTGAACTTGTTTTGAATTTTCTAGCATTCAAATCAACGTATCTAGTTCCTACAACAATATTTTTCCCAAAAATGATAATTTTCGTAACTTTCAGAATCCGAAAAGCTTCGACCAGTACCACTGAAGAGCCCAGACTCAGATCTGTCAGATTCTTCGTCAATCTCCGCCCATCAACGTCAAAACTACAGCGACGAAAGCGGCTCGGAAGGCGGCCCAGACAACTCTGGCATCGAATCACCCCACGACCTCAATGATATGGACGAGTTCCCTCCACTCAAAGCCAACTTTTCCTCTGACTAAAGTCGATCATGCCAACTTTACTAAACCCAAGATTCATTTTACACTTGCTCCCAACGCCAGTTCTCCAACTTTTACTGTTTTACGACCAAAATCCGATATTAACCATGTTGCCTTTTGTAAAATATGATTCACTCTCTTAAAATTGTAAATTTCCTCTTTTATGTTGTAATTTGTATTTGGTTTTCAGTATAAAGATTGCAGCTTTTCCATCAATCAGTCTTGTACATTAGCCATCTTTCTGGTTTTAGGTAACACTTGACATCAAAACCAGCGTATGTTTTCCTTGATAAAGAAAGATGAAGCCTTGGCTTCAAAAACATGTTGTCTCGTCTTCTGTAAAATAAATCTTGTCCTGAATCACCATAATCATACCACAATTACTTGAAATTTTAATTATATTCCACTTTGTTCAATTTTTTGAGGAACATAAGTGTACACTTCCTTTTTTGCTGTATTCTCCTCGTTTTTAACTAAAATTTCAAGCCATTTCAATGTACCTTCACCTCGACTTTATTTCACAATTTAACGGGCTCTTCTATATTACTCTTGACAATAAAATTGTATAAATCTTCGTATAAACTTCGTATATTACTCTGTATTCCTTTTTGATATATTTACAATAGTATACAAACCCTCAAATTCAAGAGAATAAACCATTAAATACAAATGATTAGGGTTGAAGCTATTGAAAAGTAAATTAGGCTTAAACCCGTTGATTGCAAGGAACTTTGGCTTAAATCCATTAATAACAACGAAAATAGGCTTTAGACCATTAATTATAAGAAATTAGGGCTTTTAGCTGATATCTAAAAACCGAATAGCCTTAACTTCAAACTGTTAAAATAAGGAAAAGTTTGGGAAACCGGAGACTTATTTCAATAGGCTGCACCCTCAAAACATCGACTTTTCTTAACGATTCAGACCTAAAAACCAAAGAAAAACAATGAAAACTTACTCAAGACTCCATAGTTAATGCATTATTGATAAAATCAGTGATAATTCGGCCATAACTTACTGTTTTACATCGAAAAACAGTAAACCCTCTCAAAATATATTTATTTCCAGTTTTACCGACTCCAGCTTGCGCCCCAATGAACGCAGTTTGCAACGCACTGGTTCTTTGACGAAATGTCAAAAATTTATCGGATTTCATAAAGAGAGAGGGAAAAAAGAAGGGACCGACAGACAGCTTGATTTGTTAGGCAAAAATAAAATTTCGCTCCCTATATTCTTTTTTTGGCCTGTTTGTAGCGTTATTGTCAATCTTTTCCAAGTTTCATCGTTAATCTTATGAAATACATTGGAATAACATGGTTTATATTGTAATATATCGTGTTTTCTTCATTTTTGGTAATATTTTTATTTATTCTTCCTGCTTTTAGGATGGTTATTTGCGAATCGGCTCCTAAAAAGACTCCAGTCAAGATTGCTGCTAAGCCAGTGCAAAAGAAGGCTGAGTCTAGCTCGGAAGACTCCTCGGACGATGAACCAGCTCTTAAAAAGACTCCAGTGAAAGCTGCAGCTAAGCCAGTGCAAAAGAAGGCAGAATCTAGCTCGGAAGACTCCTCTGACGACGAACCGACTTCGAAGAAGGCTCCAGCAGCTAAGCCAGCTCAAAAGAAGGTAGAATCTAGCTCAGAAGACTCCTCTGACGATGAACCAGCTCCCAAGAAGTCTCCAGTCAAGACCACCCCGAAGCCAGTTCAAAAGAAGGCAGAATCTAGCTCAGAAGACTCCTCTGACGATGAAACAGCTCCCAAGAAGCCTCCAGTTAAGACCACCTCGAAGCCAGTTCAAAAGAAGGCAGAATCTAGCTCAGAAGACTCTTCTGACGACGAACCGACTTCGAAGAAGGCTCCAGCAGCTAAGTTAGCTCAAAAGAAGGTAGAATCTAGCTCAGAAGACTCCTCTGACGATGAACCAGCTCCCAAGAAATCTCCAGTCAAGATCGCACCGAAGCCTGTACAAAAGAAGGCTGAAGCGTCTTCTGAAGATAGTGACGATGAATCAGCTTCGAACAACGTTTCTTTTAAGAATTTGGTAACTTCTACTCCGAAGCCAACTTCTAAGAAAGTTGCGGAAGAAACAAGTGATAGTTCCGAAGATGAGACAGTTATAAATAAGTCTGTCATAGCTCCATCAAAGGATAAATCGAAATCTGGTCAAAAGAAGGCGGAATCAAGTAGCGACGACAGTGAAGACGATGAACCGGCTCCCAAGAAGGCTCCAGTTAAAGCTGTTCTAAAACCAGTGGTGAAGAAAGCAGAATCGAGCTCAGAAGACTCTTCGGACGATGAACCAGCTCCCAAGACGGTTCCAGTCAAGACCACCCCGAAGCCAGTACAAAAGAAGGCTGAGTCTAGCTCGGAAGACGATTCTGATGATAAGCCGGTTCCTAAGAAGGCCCCAGCCAAGATCACACCTAAGCCAATTAAAAAGAAGACACAATCTGACTCAGAAGATTCTTCTGACGATGAACCAGCTCTGAAGAAGGTTCCGGCAGCCAAGCCAGTACAAAAGAAGGCAGAATCTAGCTCGGAAGACTCTTCGGACGATGAACCAGCACCAAAGAAGGCTTTAGTAGCTAAGCCAGTCCAAAAGAAGGTAGAATCTGATTCAGGAGACTCTTCTGATGACGAACCAGCTCCCAAGAAGTCTCCAGTCAAGACCACCCCGAAGCCAGTACAAAAGAAGGCAAAAGCTAGCTCGGAAGACTCCTCGGACGATGAACCGACTCCTAAGAAACCTCCAGCCAAAATTGCAGCTAAACCAGTAAAAAGGAAGGCAGGATCTGACTCAGAAGACTCTTCGGACGATGAACCAGCTTCAAAGAAGAATTCAGTCAAGGTTGCAGCCAAGCCAGTCCAGAAGAAAGCAGAATCTAGCTCGGAAGACTCATTGGACGATGAACCAGCACCAAAGAAGGCTTTAGTAGCTAAGCCAGTCCAAAAGAAGGTAGAATCTGATTCAGGAGACTCTTCTGATGACGAACCAGCTCCTAAGAAGATTCAGGCGAAGAATCCGCCAAAACCAGTTGCAAAGAAGGTTGAAACTTCGAGTGAAGACAGCGAGGATGAACCAAAGAAAGCTCCAGTCAAAACTAACCTAAAACAAGTGGCTAAGAAAGCTGAATCTGACTCAGAAGACTCTTCTGACGATGAACCAGCTCCAAAGAAGACCCCAGTCAAGAGTACACCTAAACCAGTTCAAAAGAAGGCTGAATCTAGCTCTGAAGACACTTCTGATGATGAATCAGCTGCTAAGAAGACCCCGGCCAAGATTGCAGCTAAACCAGTAAAAACGAAGGCAGAATCTGACTCACAAGTCTCTTCTGATGATGAACCGGCCATTACGAAGGCTCCGGTCAAGGTTGTGGCTAAGCCAGTCCAAAAGAAGGCGGAATCTGACTCAGAAGACTCCTCAGACGATGAACCAGCTCCCAAGAAGACTCCAGCAGCTAAGCCAATTCAAAAGAAAGCAGAATCTAGGTCAGAAGATTCTTCTGATGACGAACCAGCTTCCAAGAAGGCTCCAGTTAAAGCTGTTCCAAAACCGGTGGCTAAAAAAGCAGAATCTAGCTCAGAAGACTCTTCTGACGATGAGCCAGCTGCTAAGAAGGTACCAGCTAAGGCCACACCGAAGCCAGTCCAAAAGAAGGCAGAATCTGACTCAGGAGATTCTTCGGACAATGAATTAGCTCCCAAGAAGGCTTCAGCCAAAGTTCCAGCTAAGCCTGTGCAAAAGAAGGCCGAGTCTAGCTCGGAAGACGATTCTGATGATGAACCGGTTGCTAAGAAGGCTCCTGTTAAGATTGCAGCTAAGCCAGTCCAAAAGAAAGCAGAATCTGACTCAGAAGACTCCTCGGACGATGAACCAGCTCCCAAGAAGGCTCCAGTTAAAGCTGTTTCAAAACCAGTGGCCAAGAAAGCAGCTTCAAGTTCAGAAGACTCATCTGACGATGAACCAGCTCCCAAGAAGGCTCCAGCCAAGGTTGCAGCTAAGCCAGTGCCAAAGAAGGCTGAGTCTAGTTCGGAAGATGATTCTGATGATGAGCCGGCTCCCAAGAAGTCTCCAGTCAAAATCGCACCGAAGCCTGTACAAAAGAAGGTAGAATCTAATTCAGAAGACTCTTCTGATGATGAACCGGCTCCTAAAAAGACTCCAGTCAAGGTTGCAGCTAAACCAGTGCAAAAGAAAGCTGAGTCTAGCTCGGAAGACGATTCTGATGAGGAACCGGCTCCTAAGAAGGCCCCAGTCAAGACCACACCGAAGCCAGTCCAAAAGAAGGCTGAAGAATTTTCTGAAGACAGTGACGATGATGAACCAGCTCCCAAGAAGGCTCCAGTGAAAACCGTTTTAAAGCCAGTGGCCAAGGAAGCAGCTTCAAGTTCAGAAGACTCTTCTGACGATGAACCAGTTCCCATGAAGGCCCCGGTCAAGACCACGCCGAAGCCAGTGCAAAAGAAGGCAGAATCTAGCTCAGAAGACTCCTCTGAAGACGAACCGACTTCGAAGAAGGCTCCAGCAGCTAAGCCAGCTCAAAAGAAGGCTGAGTCTAGCTCGGAAGACTCTTCTGACGATGAACCAGCTCCCAAAAAGCTTAACGGTGTAGCCAAGCCCAAGAGGATATCAGAAGCCGACGACGCTGATTCAGATGACGAACCGAAAGCCAAAGTTGCCAAAGTTAATGGAACACCGGTTAATGGTATCAAAATGAACGGAACACCTGTTAATGGTACCAAGGTCAATGGGATTAATGGAGTTGCCAAAGTTAATGGAGTTCAGTCGGAGCCAAGGAATCTGAAGAGAAAGTTTGAAGCTGACGATGATGAGGATGAAGAGCCGATTAAGATGACAAAGCTGGAGAACGGAGGGCAGGACGAGTACAATAACAACAACGGAAGGGTAAGGTGTTTTCGAAATATACTATCTATTGATAGTGTATATAATAATATCAATGTTTTGATGGTATATTTATATTATAATAGACTTTTTGAATGTAATAATGAAAATATTTGAAGAAAGTAATGTTATCCATCTTTTCAGAGAGCCAGCTCACCATTCCGTCGTGTCAGATCGTCCAAGTACGATGTTGAAGAGAAGTTCCGTGACAATTCGTACAGAGTAAGTTTCCTTTTGGTTTTTTTTGAAATTTTAGGTAACAAATTATCGAATTCGACATGATTTCGGAGGCTGTGTTAGGCATGGAATGGGCCGGTCTGTTTGCACGAAAAATGAATCCAGGCCGGTCTGTTTAAGCGTAAAACAAATCCAGGCCGGTCCTGAGCAAAATTTTGACCAGGTCGGGCTTGAAAAATGGGGCCGGCCCGTTCCCCGTGTCTAGGCTTTGTTGCTATGAGATTTGGTTTTTCGAATATTGGGCTTTCAAACGAGCTTTTAATAGGTTTTTGCGAAAAATTTTTAATTTTAGGTAACAAAAATCCGAAATTTAGAAAAAAATTGGTTTTAATTTTAAAGTTGAGATTAAATTTGATATTTTCTTCGATCTATGACTACGACATTACCATTTTTGATGTTTAGGTTTAACTTTAGGCTTTTAAAAAATTTGTTACCTAAAAAAGTTATAAATCTGTTATCTAAAAAATTAAAAAAATTCATTTTACAATTTTTTAAAGCTTTTCAAATTCTAATTTTGCCCAATTTTCAGCCCAACGACCCCTGGGGCTTCAAAGCAGCCAAAGACTTGGGCGCAGTGCGCGGCAAGAACTTCCGCCACGAGAAGACGAAAAAGAAGCGTGGAAGCTATGGAGGCGGCCGAATTTCGATGGAAGTTAATTCGATCAAATTCGACGAGTAATCAGTCGTCATTCACCCGTTTATTGTTGTTGAATTTTACTGTTTCTGTTACTGTTCTTGTTGTTTTTCCTTTACTATCAAGTTTAACAAGTTATATTGCTAATAAACTTTACTCTAAATTCATGTTGGAATTGATAATAAGGTAAATGTGATGTAAAAGCGACATGTTATCTCTATATTTTTATGTAGATACAGTACAATGTATAATATTGCCATTTTTGGGTATATGTCATGATTTATGTAGTAAGAATTTAAAGTTTTCATTTACCAATAAGTCTTGTCGCTTTTCACAGTGAAAAACAATGTATTTTGGCGACAAGTCTTTTATATTACTGTTTTGTGAGTATATCATAGTAAGGCTTTGAACCATGATGCAAACAATGATTTGATGTTTCATTGGTAAAGTAGGTGATTTCTGAGACGTCTTTAGTGGGCGGATCTCCACAGGAGATTCTCCAGTATTATGCCCGGGGTGGATAGGCTTGATAGTCAACCGATGTTACAACATTTTGTCGATGGAGTCCATCGAGAAGGTTGAAGTAGGAGAAATGACATTTGATGACTTAGTTCTGGATCGAATTTTTGATATTTCGGACTTTAATGTGTTGAACAATTGTAATGTTAATGTGTATGTGAAGAGTAGTACTGAAGGAGTTACTACGCACATAAGTAGGTACTTTAAGCTGGAATATGAATAAAAAACGACATTTTTGTAACGAAAGATTATGTTATTGTTGAAAAGACACTTTTTTAGATTATATTTCGATTCTAAAATTTTTGTCGTTTTTAACGTTGAAAACAATGTAAATTGACGACAAGACTTTTTAAAACCTTAACTTGTCAGCTTGTAGGTAATTATAACAGTAAATATACTAGATTTTGAATAAATTGTACTAGTCTAAGTACCCAAATCGTTCTTTCAAACTTCAAGTCCACCAAATAAAAAAAAATTTTAATTTAAAATTTTTAAAAATTCGAAATTTTCAAAAATTCAAATTTAATTTATTCAAAATCCACCTTGAACCCCTCAACTTCAAACCTTTTAATTCAGGATAGGATGTAACTCCACGTCGGTTTCGCCGTCCGAAAACACCGTCTCCACTTCGGTAGCCGTGTCGAAGTCGAGGCTACTGAAGTCGCTGGATACCGTGTCGCCAACCGTGAACATTGGTGGAGAATGTTGCTTTCTTCTCTTCACTTTGGTCTTGGGTAACGGGGTCGAGAGTTCGGATTCTGAATCCGAATCCCTGTCCAGGCTCAGGCCCATCGTTTCCAGGTCCTTGAACAGGTTGTCGTACTGTAAATGGGTGAGTAACTGTGATATATTATATAGTAGAAGGGAAAGTTTCTGTGATATATAGTAGAAAGGAATTTACTGTGATATAAAATTTAGCTATGAAATCGTATAGTACAGTACTGTATAGTATGACGGGGTATAGGTTGTACAGCACTAGATATTATAATACGGGACTGCATAGTACAGTACTTAATATTATAGTACGGTACTATATAGTATGGAATTAATATATATTATAGTACGGTACTATATATTATGGAACCAAAATATATTACAGTACGATACTACATAATTACGTATAATACGATGCTATATAGCACAATACTAATTAACATTACAGTAAGATGCTATATAGTACAGTACTACATTATATTACAGTACGATACTATATAGCATGAATACGATACAGTAGTACTCTAAAGTAAATCCAATATGTTACAGTACAATTTAGCACAAAAAAGCTTTAAAAAGGTCCCTTACCTTGACTTTCATGCTCTCTCCTTCGACACAGAACCGGTTCTCCACCATGTTACAGGCATTCTCGAGTTTGTCTTGAAACTCTTCGTACTGTAATTTAAAATTCCTACTATTATAAAAGATGTGTTTGTGATATAAAAGAGGTGAAAAAGTCCGTAGAAGTCTCAAGAACAGTCAAAATTAACCGTATTTTCAAACGCGCCAAAAAGAATTGGACCTTTTTTTTATATATTTCAGTGCTTTTGAGTCCGATTCTTTTTGACGCGCTTTTAGGAAATATGATTTCTACGTACTTTTGGCCCAAAATTGTACTTAATATTAAGGTACTTTATCTTAAAATGCATTTTTAACCTACCTTAACTTATCTTACCCTACCTAATCTATACCCTAATATAGATAGGGTAGGGTAACGATAATATAGCCAGGCATACCCTACCTATACTCTACCTTAGGTAACCATGTCGTAGTCCACCCCACCTTACCCTACCCCACCCTACCTTATCCTACTCTAGCTTATCCTACCCCACCCCACCTTACCCTACCCTACCTGGCCAAAAGAAATCTTACTACTCCACCCTCTCATACCCTACCCTAGTCCAGTCTGTTCTAGCATACCCTACCCTAGTCCAGTCTGTTCTAGCCTACCCTACCCTACTCCACCTTTCATACCCTACCCTAGTCCAGTCTGGCCTAGCATACCCTAGTCCAGTCTGATCTGACTTACCGTACCCTAGTCCAGTCTGGTCTAGCATACCCTAGTCCAGTCTGCTCTAGCATACCCTAGTCCAGTCTGCTCTAGCATACCCTAGTCCAGTCTGGTCTAGAATACCCTACTGTACCCCACATTCATGAACTTAAGAAGGATAGCATACCTGTTGTTTGGTATGAGCCATGAGCTGACGAATGAAGTGTTCATCTGGTTTGAAGCCGCTGACAAACTAAAACAAATTTAATTTTTCAAAATTTCAAAAAAAAATTCGAAAATTCCAAATACCTTGTTCAAATACTTCTGTGCCCAAAGCAAATTTACAAAAGCAAGGAGCACAGAATTAATTGAACCACCAAATATAACACTTACATAACGCTGCTTCAATGGCCCCTTGATGTTACTTTCATATTGAGGAAACTTGACCACTCGACCTGACTTGATGTCGCTGGCCAGAACGTCGCAGAACCGCTTCTGTCGCACATATTCATAAACACTGGCCAAATCTGAATCCGGATTCGAAACGATGGCTTGGAACAGGACTTCGTAGCTGGATCCGGGCTTCATTTGTCTGAAAAATGGCAGTTTTTAAGGGAAATTTGAAAAAATTTTCGAATTTTAGGTAATAAATTTTCAAAAATTGATAATTTATATTGAAAAATGGTTTAAAATTTCAAATTTTAGGTAAATTTTTAAAAATGATCATTTCTTTAGCAAAAATACCTCAAAAGCTATTATTTTTTGTACTCTAAATACTGTAACACTTAATACTTCAATATTGTAACACACAATAAAATCCAAAAAAAATTTAAAATAAAAAAAACTTACTCAGTAAGGTCAACATTACCAATATCAAAATCAGATGGCAAGTTTTCTCCAATTACTCGCAATAACCAATTCAAAAACTCCGGTTCCTCGTCAACGCTCATTTTGGAAATGGCACAGCCGATTTTTCAGTTTTTAAAATTTTAAATTTGAAAAAAAATTTTAATTTGGCTAAATTTGATTTAAAAAACATTATTTTTAAAATGAAAATGAGGATTTTATTATACTGTTTAGTTTTTTGAAAATTATTTGCACTGTGCAAAAAATTTTCAAAATGTAACAGTAACTTTTTATGTTTACGAAAATAAAAATTGATCAAAACATAAAAAAACAATGGCATTTTCTTTACTAATTTTGAGAATACATAATAATTTTCATTTTGAAAAAAAAGTTGTTGCAGTTTTAAAAAATCTTGCACGGTGCAAGAATTTTATAAAAAGCTACAGTAAATTTTTAAGTTTACAAAAATAAAAATTTGTAAAACTATAAACTAAAAATGGCATTTCCTTTGCTAATTTTAAAAATTTTTCTAAATTTTCATTTTGAAAAAAAAATTATTGAGGTTTGAAAAATTTCTGCACTGTGCAAAAACTTTAAAAAACAAAAAAAAATTTTATCATTTTTTTAATCTCAAACCTTGAAAACGCCATAAATTTTATGATTTATTATCTGTTTTACATTCATTATACATGAGAAATTAGAACCGAGCAGAGAAACAGTTAGCACAAGAGGTTTAGGGATCATTTCCTTACATTAATCGACTAAAAATAAGACAAATGCGACAGAAGATACCAAGTGTTACCAAATTATTATATTATAATTACAAGAATCGAGGGTTTTCCGGAAGGAAACTGTCTTCGGATGTACTAAAATGAGGTGGACAGAGTACTCGTACTAAATAGTACGGAGTGGACAAGGACTGGAGAGTACGTGTAGTGCAAAGATGGACCGTAATGAGGTACAAATGGTACTTTAAATACATAATGTACTAAAAAGCACACAGTACTAGAGTAAGTTAGGAATAGTACTATATAGTACCAATAGTAACAACGTACTGAACTAGGCTAGAAACCGTAAAGAAATTCCATAAAGATACCAAGTCGCACAAAAAGACCAAACACAGTACCATCAGTACCAAAAAGATGACCATAAGACCAAGAAAGTACCTAAAACGAGTATTAAAATCACTAAAAAGATCAAAAACAGTACCAATAGCACTGGCCTTAGTACCAATTCTCTTTCCAAATATAGTACACTTCCCACAGTACAATACACATAGTACGAGTCCAGAACATTCATTTGAGTACTAGAACAATGTTTTCCCTCAGGCGAAAAAGCCGTTTCAATTGCAATTTTGATCAAGCGTTGCACTTTTCGTCCATTATTTTTGTTTCGTTTTCGAAATTCAATTAGAAAAGAGACCAAGAGAGGGGTTTGAAAGTGATATGCGGATTTTGTGGCGGCCCCAACGACCGGTCGATTTACTTCTTCTGGGCTTGCGCGGCCGCTTGTTTGCGTTGTGCGAGGCGGCGGAGTCGTACTGAAAAATGATACTCATATAACACTTAAGATAATAAAAAAGAAAATTTATATCATTAATGCTTGTTAAAAAGCATATTTATATTGTCTTTGGCTAACATAAACCACAAAAATAGTCAATTTTAAACCATTCTTTTCAAATTTTTCATCAAAATTCGCCATTTTTTCAAAAATCCTGCCCTTACTTCCCATAAAAATAAGATAAAATATCCGCCAACCTTTATTACACCTTAATTTTACTATTTTACTTTGCGCAAAATTTAAAAAACCGCAAAAATCCGTACTGCGTCTGACGGGAATCGAACCCGTGTCGATTGCTTGGAAGGCAACCATGCTGACCATTACACCACAGACGCGCGCTCTCTTTTTCGCTCGAAAAGCGGTTTATTTCGGATTTTTCTTCGATTTTCGGCATATTTTCAGTGTTTTAGACGGGGTTTTTAACGAAATTTAGTGATTTTTTTGAGAAAATGTTGGAAAATAAACTTGCAATGTATTCACCCATTTTTCCACTATTTTTATAATTTTTTCGTCAAAATAACAGCTTTTTTTCCTGTGAAATACCAACTTTCCCCCTCAAAACTCCATCATTTTTAAATTTCCACCCCTTACCTCGTTCATAATTTCTTTCCAACGCCTCGGAAACCCGATGTCTGGCTTCCATGGACTGTAGCGAGACTCCCACCCTTAAGAGCGATTCGTTGTCCTCCACGGTCATCATGATATCCATCTCAATGGGTATGCCCAGCGCTTGTTGTCGTTGGTTTTCCGCGTGGAACTCGATGATGCTCTGATGTTTTAGGGTTGCTCTCAGCATTTTGGCGATCATTTCGGGGCTGATAAAGTTGCTCTCCACGTTCAGCACCCTGAGGCTGGGGCTGTTCTCGATGAGTTCGGCCAACGGCCGCGCCTCCTGATCGTCGATGGCGGTGTTGGAGAGGGAGAGTTTGGTGAGGTGCTTGGAGGTGGCGGCGGTTTTGATGAGCTTTCGAATCCGCTCTTTTGGCAACCGTTTCATGTTGTTTATGTTGATTTCTGTCAGGTTGGGGTCGTTTGTTTCTAACCTTCTGAAAATGAAAATGAGCTTTAAAGTTTGAACCAAATTTTCGAAAAAATTAAAAATTTGTTACCTAAATTTAAAAAAAATATCCCATTTTTGGTAAAAGCCAAAAATTAATACCTAAACTTCAAAAAAAGTAATGTTGTCACTTAAAGTTTAACTTCTTAACCTAATCTCATATTTTGTTACCTAAAATTCCATCTTTCGGCCTAATTTTCATATTTTTTACCTAAAATTTTAAAAACAAAAACCAGTTTTAAATAACTCATTTTAACCTTCAAAATCAACACTAATTCACTTTAAACTCCAAGGACAAGTAAAATAGTAACATAGCCAAGACTTTGCACGCTATAATCTTACTCTATACACTCATCCACATTTGTCATGTTTTCGGGTTCATCTGGAACGATTCGTGGTTGATATGCTTTGATAACGCCATCGAATGTGGCCGTGTTTTCGTCTTGAGCTTTGCCTTTCAGTGCATTATAGTATTGGGTTTGGTTTAGGACGTTGTGCATGCCTATAACAACATTTTAATTAACTTAATCATCAAAATAAGCCTTAAAACATCGTATTTTACATACAAACATTTGTTTATTTATTCAATTTTCGTTTTAAAAACTAACTAGCTTTATAAAAATCAACGAGAAAATGAAAATGTTACGTAAAAATTCCAAAATCCATTGAAAACATACCTAAAATACCAGCCAAATCGACCAGATCCTTCTCGGGAGCTTTGTCCAAAGCTTTCTCAATATATTCATCACCTTCTCCTTCTGTATCACTGTCCAAGTCCAGCATAATAGGCATTGGGACCTTCTTATCCTTCCCTAATCCACCATCTTGAACATTTTGATCTTTCTCCTCAAACACAGTCCCTGAAATTAAATTTTAATTAACGTATTGCCAAAATATTAAATTTTAATCTTTTTTTCATATTTTAAGCCTAATCTTTCATAGTTAAAAGCAATAATATCATCAGAACCAACCTCTTTTCACTCCCAGGTTAAAGGGCACATTCTCCTCCCAATCCTTTTCCCGTTTCGCTTCGTCCTCCAGATGTTGCAGCAACTTTTCGCGTTTATACGGCCCCGTGGGAGTCTTGTCGACGTGATATGTACACCTCTGTGATGGGGGCAGCATGGAATTCTAAAAACAAGTTAACTAATAAACAAACAATCAAATCAGTTATATTGTTCTTTGCATGTTTATAGGCTTGAGAAAAAGAACCATAACTTGGATGAAGTTGCCTTGAAAAATATGGGACATACGGAGTTTGCAGGCCAATATATGTCGTAAAAACATATATGAAGCTTGAAAGAATAATATAGTAGTATCATATAAAAAATTTGATTTTTTCATATTATCTATGATACTAATAGTGCTACATGATAAAGTAATGCTTTTTACAAGCCAAAAAAGCAGTAAATCACAATATCTAAGAAAAACGGTCTATTTTGCATTAGTTCTTTCAAAAACTCATTCGAAAAATATTAACCATGCCACATACTACGCCTTTTAGAAAATAAATCATTACCTAAACTAACAGTAAAATAATTTGTTATAGCGCGTTTCAAAGCTAAAACAACCTTTTTGTCGAAACTTCTAGAAATATCTAGAAATTCGATATTAATAATAAAGCAAACATTGAAAATCATATTCAATATTTCACATTAACATTTAATGTCTTTTTAAATATCACATTAATATCTATTGTATTCTAAAACTTGTCTATTCACTTTATTACAAAACACGTTAAATTTATCACTTTTTGATTCCTTTAAAAGGAATCGTTTCTTATCATTCTTCATGGTAATCTTATAGTAATATTATAATCTATATTATCATCGCTGCTGTAACCCTAAACAGATAAATAAACTTTAATAATTAAAACTAGTAACTTATTTTACTAGACGGGTTTTTTACCCAGAAATCTATCTACACTTTTACAATATCTTAAAATATTAGGCTTTAACTTTGTCATAAACCGTCAAAAAGTTTCAATTTTTCACCAGTCTCCTACATCAAATAACAAACTTCGATTAAAAACGTCCAAAAACAGCCTCTCCAAACACAGTCACAGCTCTAAAAACAAACAAAAAGCGGAAAAAAAACTCACGTCAGGGTCCAGATCGTGATTCAGCTCCTCCATTTCCTCCACTGATAAGTTATTCAAGAGATTGTCGAGGTCGTTGTCGTCAATGTCGCGCAAATCTCGACCGTAAATCTTGCGTTTCTCGCCCGCCGACGTGGTGGGCTCGGTCTTTTTGGTGGGGATGGATATGGTCTGATCTTCGGCATAGTAACTGAAATCCGATGCAACTGGATTCATACTCATTTTGAGCTGAATGTTGTCTTAAACCTCAGGCTTAAAATCTCAGTAAGTTCAAGCTTGTAATTGAATAATTTTTAGAAAAATAGGCTTTCGGTTGAATATTTTTAGTGAATTTAGCCTTTAAGTTAAATAAATGCAAGAAATAGACAGTAATTTAGCTGTACATTGACTTTTGATCCAAATATTATTGTTCTCCAACTGCTTCAGGTTAATACGTCAAGACGTGAGAGAAGATGTAACCTAAAGATGAATAACATTACGAAACGATAAGTAGATATAAAGAATGTTGTTAAATTTAACTTTAAACGTTCTGCAATTATTTTACTGCTTTTCAGTACGTGAATGCTTCCCTCTATATTCTTCATGCAAAACAAAAAAAGTTCGTCGAAAACTAAGCCTATGTTAATATCCAAAACCTTTTGTTTAGCCGCATAAAACCCTTTCAACTTCTTAGAAATAGCTTTTATTACCCTCTACACATCTTGGCCCTTCTTTTCATATCAAACGTCACGTGAAAATTCCCTCGAATTTAGCAAAACCTTCAAAAGTTCATCACAAGATTCGAAAATTCAGCTCAACATCCAATAATTGGTCAGGACGTCTAAAATTCAAATCAAACAAACTGCAAAAACTTACTAAAATATCCTTCAAACTTTACAAAACTCGAGACGAGTTGGAAAACAATAGCAGACAAGGTAGATAATTAGCTAACAGGCCTCGAATCAAAGGCACAAGCCTTGTCCCAGTGTTTGGCCCGATCTCCGCCGAATCCACGCTCTCTGGCCGAGGTGTTCGAAGAGGATAAGAGAGCAAAGTTTTCAAGTAACAAGAGGCAAAAATACGAGTTCGAGGTCCCAGCGAAATCCCTTGAGAAAAGTTTTTTCTCTGGTTTAGTGCGAAACGCCAAGAATTTTGTGGTTCGCGCCAGAAATGCGGCAAATTTGGAGTTCAAACGGCATTATTCAGTTAATTTTGTAGTTGTAAAGTAAAAACTAATATTTTATAGTGAGATTAAAATGTGATGATTTAAAAATGTTAAGATACACCATATGATTGCAAGTTTGAGATAGGTTCAAGAGCTATATAAACATTGGCCAAGACTCAATGATCTGAAGCAAAATGAACTGAATTTACTGCTTTTACAAAAAATATGTACGTACATGACATGGGACGTGTACAAAAACATCATTTTTTGAAAAAAAAAAGTTGTTTGATTTTAAATATTTATGTCTGATATTATCCATGACCATCAGATCACGTTTGCTCTCATAACTTTATTAAAAAGTGGCGTACTTAGATGAAATTTTGTGTAAGGCTTCTCTATAGTACTGATAGTAACCATAAAAAATTGCAGTTTCTTATTTTCACTTTTTATAATTCATTTTTAAATTTCCCGCCAACTTGGCAAACTATTCAAAAAGCATTTTTAAAACGAATCTAATAGCTTGTATCTTAATATACTTCTTACACAACTTTAAACGGAAGCTATTTGGAATTTTATTTCCTATTACTTCCAAATTTTAAGTCTTTTATATTATCCATGATCTCAAACTGCTTTGTTTATGTTATTCATGACCATAATTGCCTAATTGCCGATAAAAACTAAAAATTTTCTTTGTTTTTCACAATTGTTTATCATTATCAGTATTCATACTAGTAAAATCTTTAAAGACCGTTGGGATTAGAACAGGTGTAACCCCGAAAAACAGTTCCATGCCCTCAGGGTGGAAGCAGCAATTGGCTCGCAAACAAACAGATCAAAAGCTCTCGGATAGTGAAGGAAATTCAAGAAAATACGTTTTTGCACTTTAAAATGGAAAAAAGAAGTCAGAAAATGCATAAACTTTCTTTACAAAGCATATTATGGTAAAAAACAATCATAATATAAAGTCAAAAAGTCTTGTCGTCAATTTACATACGTTTACAGGTAAAGAAACGACAAGACTTTTTTGCCACTAAAAACAAATTCAAAAATTTTACTTTTCAAACCTTTGCTTTTGGCCTAGACGTTTAAATCTGACTTTTTTCTAATATTAGATAGTTCAAATAATTCCGTTCCCCTTAGCCCCGAAAATTTGCTTTAAATGAAGGCACAGAATTATTTAAACAACCTAATAATAAGCTTAAGATATGTTTTATGAAGCCTTTAATTAGCCTAAAAGCCTATTTAGACCCGTTTCTAAGCCCATTTTGACTTATTTCTAAGCCTAAAAACCCTGTTTTATGTCTTTTTTCTCTTACGGTTGATCATTTCGATCCAATACAGCGACCATTTACACTGTCTTCAGATTGTCGATGCTTAAAAAATAGCTATGTTTTAAAAGTCAATATCAAGATATAATATACACGAACTTCTTCATAAAGCCGTTATTCATTATAACTTTGGTATATTTGGTATATAGTTAATTGGTACTTGGTTTATAACGCGCAAAAAGCAGTGGGTTTCGTCAGTGAATTCCTCGCACAATCAAATTATTACAGTTATCAGTAAACGACCCGAATTTATAAACAGTGAAACTTCTGTATAACGGAACTCCGTCATAACAAACGGCTTTCAAGTCCTTAAACGATTTGCTATTCAGAAGTTTCAGTGTATTACATAAAAAATGGCCTTTAGCAAACAGGCCAATTATATTTACACAACGCTTTAATAATCATAATAATCATGTTAACAAAAAATTTTACTGAGTGATCTTTGAATAGATATAGTTGCTCGTTTATCTATGCAAAACCTTATGATATGTAAAGCTATTTAGAACTAATAACCTAATTTGTTGATGATTATAAGGTTAGTAAATACTACCCTAGCCAATCCAAATCATGACATAAACCCCTGCCCTTTCTTAGTCTTTACTTGTCAGGTACTCTATCTCTCCTTAATCTTACCCACCTATCTTCAAGTGCCGGGTGATTTTCTTCTGAAAGTAAAAATCTCCCCCCCCCTTTATAAACTTGCCCTAGCCCTAGCCGCCCGATCCCCAACCTTTATCATAGCCAATCCAATTCATAACCCTTGGCCTTCCTTATAATTAGCCTTAACCTATCTGTTTTTTTATTTCTTTTATTCCGGGAGGGGGGGGATAAAAACCAAAATAAAAAAAACTTTTGCAAAACCTTTAAAAATAAACCCATTGCCACAAAATGCAAAATCAAATATGAAAAATAAGTTCCGTGGGAACAATGTCACGACCACCCCGAGGCCGTTCCGTTCCGTCTCTACCAATTCCAAGCCACTGATCCTGGAAGGGGGGGGAATGAGAAAAGAGGAAATGCCATTGTTATTTCCAGTAATTTTTTTGACAGATCTATTTTGACCGAATCAGAAATCAACCGACAGTTTGTTTGCTTTTGGCGGTTGATTTCATTAAGCTTTTTCTAAAAAATGTCATTGCTTTTTGGACTTGTGATGGTCGTTAATTAATTAAGAAAGGCTTTTGAAACAAAAAAACGGGGTTTTATTAATAAACAGGTGTATGAAGTGTTATGGGAGAGGTAAGTTTTGTCATAAAAAATTAAAATACTTAAAGTATTGCTACCTAAAACCTAAGAGTAGAGCTTATTGTAAGGCTTAGGCTAGTAAAACTCAAACAACGGCTACTATAAACAGAAATAAGTCTAAGAAGAGCCTAAAGCTAAATCTCACGATAAGGCTAGAGCTGAGGCTATAGCTAGACATGCGAAATGGGCCGGGCCTGAGAAATATTTACGTCGGGAGGGGCTTGGAAATCCGGAAAAAGCCAAGCCCGGCCCGAAAAACCCAACCCGTTTCTACGTAAAAATAATTCGGGCCGGGTCTGAGCAAAACTTAAATCGAGCCAAGCCTAAAAATTGGGCCCGGCCTGCTCCCCATGTCTAGCTATAGCTAAGCTAGGACTAAGGCTAGATTGTAAAAATTATTTTGGGCCCCCTCCATGAAAAAAAAAATGCATTTTGTAAACACCCTCTCCGTATTTCTTCTATCCCTACCTAAAAAATTATTTTAACGTGCCATGGACCACCTCATCCTTACCTCTGACTGTGCCAACTTTGAAGGATGAGAAACAGACCGAGCAAAGCCCAGTTTTGAGAGCCGACCCAGGCATGAGACCAAAATTTTACGGAGCCCGTTTTCATTTTTTTCCAGCTAGCCCGGAACGATCAAAAAATTGAAGGTCTGAACTGGTCCGTCTTAAAAAATTTAAAAATTTACAGGGAGCGCCAAAAGTTCTGTTACACGGTTTTTCATAGTAGAGAAACATATAAAAATAGCAACATAGAGAAAACGACCGGTAAAGTTTTGTAACAGAACTTTTGGCGCACCTAATAATTATTAAAAAATAAATGTAAAATATTTTAGAAAATAAAAAAAATTTGCTTGGTCCATTTCAACTTTAGCTAAAGACCAGTCTAGCCCGGTTATAAAACCAGGATAGGCTAAGCCAGGCCTAGGTGGTCAGGTTAAGCCAGGCCTAAACAGCCCGCTTCTCACCGGTACCCCATATCATCCATACCTCTAACCCTGATTGACATTTTAACTATGTTTTATTTAAAAAATTATGACAAAAGGTAATCCACCCCTCTCAAAGCCTCAAAACTTGTTTAGTATGCCCTACCCTGTCAAATTAAAAAATTTTTTTTTGAAAATATTTTTTAATTTTATCACCCCTTTTTAAAAAACAAAAATTTAACCCAGCCATTTTCAATTAAAGACCCAATTTTTCCACCAATCCAACATCAACCAATTCACTTTTAAACCCGTGAAAACCCAAAGTCTTGCAAACTGCCTGCGGCATCTAATCAAACCCAGCGTTCCGGCCGAAACCAGGTGATTGTTTTTTGGGACAAATAAACAAGAAAAACGTATAAAAACGCGGCATTCCAGTTGGTGATCTTTCATTCTCAATTATCTTTGACAATCCTTGTTGTGATTAGGGGTTCGGTTTATTGGTTTGGCAATTAAGGGTCTGGACTAGAGGCACAACCAACTAGAGGTTTGGCTGCTTTTGTTATTATAGTATGAGAAAGATTGGATTTTGAGTGTAAAGAAAGTTCCTTCATTTTGAAAAAAGTTGGAGCCTAGGCCGAACTTTAGACCTAGGCTTAGTCTTAGCCCTAATCCTAGCCAATTCCAAGCCACTGATCTATGATCATGGATTTCAAGTGTAACGAAAGTTTCTTCATTTTTAAAAAAAGTCAGAACCTAGGTCTTAGCCTTAGCCTTAGTCTTAACCTTAGTCTTAGCATTAACTTTAGTCTTAGCGTTAGCCTTATAATTAAACTTAGCTTTAGCCAATCGTTAGCCCCATACCTAGCTTAAAATTTAGTCTAAGGTCAGCCATGTCCTTAGGCCTAGCGTTGCCGTTAGCCTTATTTAATATTCGTCTTGGCTTGAGCCTTAGCGCCTGCCCTAGCTTTATCCTAAGCCTTTGCCTTTAGATAGCAACACTTCTAACCTTACTCAATCCCATTCTAGCTTCCATCCCTGCCCTATTTTACCCATGCCCTAGGAACATTTTACCCTACCTAATTCATGAAAATCTTATCACTAAACCAAAAAAATGTAAAAAGTAAAAAAAAATCTAAAATTAGCACAAATTTCTTTTACAAGCCCTCTAAAATCAAACGGAACCTCTCCCTCTTCCCACAATTTCCCTACCCCAAAATAAGATATTCTTGATCCCCCAACCCATACCCAAAAAACCCTATTTTTAAAGTTGGAACTGAAAAAAGTGGTGGAAGACAAACAGAAACCGAACACTGAATTTGAGAAAATCAATTCGAGAAGGCAATAAAACGTGAGGAACGACTCACCATTTGTCCATTTTTAATATTTTCACATTCACAACGAGTTCTTTGCTATTTAAAGATGAAAATGTCGAGGAAAGTGAAAGGGCAGGTTATGTGTTTTATATATATGATAAGGATTGGCATATACGTTTTATATGTTTGGTTGTTCAAATAATTCTGTGCCTTTTCTCAAAGAAAATTGTTAGGGATAGAAGCTCAGAATTATTTGAATGATAAAAATAAGTCTTAGTTTTAGATTCATTTGTAAATTTTAAAATTTTAAAAATTTAAAAAAAATAAAAAAAATTTTTTTTTAATTTTTGAAATTTTAAAATAAAAAAAATTTTTTGAAATTACAAAATTGATAAAAATTTTGAAATTTTTACAATTACAAGCTCAAGTTAAGCCTAGATATATGTTCCTAAAAGTTTCTAGTAACTTTAACAATGACTTACTTGCTGTTCATCGTATAACGATCAAAATTCTGGAAATGTGATAAAACTCAAATGGTTATGTTATCCTTGCTTCAATCCTTTGTTGAATATATTGTCGACTTTCTATTTGGTTTACTGGCCAAGTAACTGAAATATCAAAAAAATTGTTGAAAATAGTAAGAGTAGAGTCTGAAGAATACTGTTAAACTTGAAAGAAATTCGAAAATGCGAGAATATTAAACATTGTAGTTGAATATGTAGCAAAAATCCTTTATAACAAATTGCCTGAGAATTTCAAATTTGTACGTTATAAAGGCGTTTTGTTATACAGAGGTTACACTGTATAATGTACGAAAACAGTGTTTTGCCCGGACCGGTCCGGGACGTTTTTCATCGGTCTGGTCCGGCAATTTTCGGGACTAGTCCGGTTTAAACTTCAAATTTTTGAGTCCCGTCAAAAAACAAATTTTTTTTTAAAAAGCAAGGAGCGCTAAAACAGCTTTATTTACGTTTAAAAACTTTTAAAAATACATTTAGTATATTAGCAATTTTAAAAACAGTGTTTTTTAAATAAAAGAAAATTTCATCCAGACCGGTCCTGAGCTTTTTTTCGGTCTTGGTCCGCAAGTTTTTGGGTCTGATCTAATCCGCAAAAATTTTTGTTTTGGTCCGTCCGGTCCGGACCGGCAAAACACTGTACTGAACTTACGATAACTTTAGACATGTTTCAAAAAAGTAAACAAAAAATATTAAATATTATCTCATAACGTAGGTAACGCAGCGATGTTGATCAACAACACCCATATAATAAAGTTCAAAATTCGCAATCTCGCCAAAACAAAATAAAAAATGAAATTCCTGTATAACGAACAACATTTAAATTAACAAATCTAATTGTAAACACTAGACAGTACGCTTAAAGCCCTTGTACAATGGTCCCTCCATATAGTGAACCATCTGTACAAGCAACTCTCTTTATAGTAAACAAGAAATTTGAACCCGTCAAGTCAATTTGCACTAAAAAGCACTCTGTAAAGGCAATATCCCCTATAGTAAACACAAAATGTTGGTCCCTTCTGGTTGCTTACATAGAGAGAGTACTGTATAACAAAAGAATTTAAATCCCCGAACGATTAATTAAAAGTAAAAAAATCGTATTCTGTTATACCTTACAACAGTTAACTTTAGCAAAAATAATAAACGATCCTCAAATTGAAGCTAAATTTAACTTTACTCACAGACAGCTTCTCATGTTTGACCTTTTGGCCATTCAAAATGTCCAAAGTATAAGCGGTAACACTTTTTGTGTCACATTTTTTTAAAAGTGCAAATAAAATTTTGAGTAAAATATCCTGATTTTTAAAATTATTATCAAAGTTGTTTCAAGTTATTATGCGCCCCCAAACTCTAAAAAATTTGTTTTGAAATGGGTACAGAATTATTTGAACAACCTAAGAATACGCCAACTTTGGTCATGTTAAACTCCATTGCACTGTCAAATACACCATAACTAAACCTGACTACAATAACAAAATAAGGTTTTTTCCCTGAATCTACCCTGTTTTCAGCTTAACCTTCTACTTCGTAAGGGTAAGGCTAAATAACAAAAAACCGCGTATAGCAAACAAATTCTAAATGCTCGGCCAACACTTCACAGTGCATATAAAGACCTGTAAAAAAAACTCCATAACAACAAACAAAGTTCCCCCAGCAATTGGTTATACAGAAGTTCCACTGTAGCTTATCTAACTAATATCTAACATCCACACCCTGATGACCGTTTCAAATCACACAAATTCCCAGATTTCACAACCCCAAATGCCAAACCGATTCGAAAATTGTGAGAGCCGTAAAAACTTGTTTTTTCGGAGAAACTATTTTGGGTGGGGAATACCTTATGGTTTTGGCGTCTCGTGACATCACTCTCTTAAGACTCTCGCCAATTGTCGTTCCTGTTTGTACTTGAGGCAATGAATTAAAAAGAAAAAAGGCATAGCTAACGGGTATTAAAAGTGCTTTAAAATCCTCAAAAGTGCTTCAAGTAAAGGTCAAGTATTCAAAAATTTTAGGGGAAACACTGTAGCCTTAGCCTTTGCCCTCGTCTTAGTTCTATGCTTAGCCTTAGCTTTGGCCATAGCCCTGACCCTAGCCGTGGCCGCAATTTTGGCCCTAGCCTTGGCTCTAGCCTTAGCCATAGCCTTGCCCGTAGCCTTAGCCCTATCTTTTTAGGCAGAAGTCAGTGGCCTGGCCGTAACCCTATCTTTGGCCCTAGCATTAGACATGAGGAACGGGCCGGGTCGAGTCCATTTTTCAAGCCCGATCCGATCTGTGTTTTTCTCAGGACCGGCCCGGTCCAAATTTTTTTAACGTGGAAAAGAGCCGAGCATTTCGGGCCGAGATTTTTCGGAATTTCCAGGCTTGGTCCGACCTAAGTTTTGCTCAGGCCTGGCCCATTTCCCATGTCTACCTAGCATAAGCTCAAACTCTAGCTTTAACCCTGTGCTTTAGCTCTAGCAATAGTCTTGGTAGCCCAACCTTAGCCCTAGGCCTAAACGAAACTATGTCTTAGTCTCATAATGTAAACTTCGCTTTTCATTACAATTAGTCTTAACCTACCCTGCCCCTCCCTAGCTAGTCTAAAACTACAAAAACTTTCAAACTGTTACCAATTTGTAAACATCCCAACAAAGTCCAAACATGAACCAAAAATATATTACCGTTTCAAATTTCGATCGTACTTTGTCAAAATTTCAAAAATCTTTCAAAAATTGTGAACCCAGCTATTTTTTCAACCCGGAATCTCAAAAACCGACAATGATAAACAAGCCCTGAAGAACCTCGAAAAACAAACCATAACGTTGTCTTTTAGCTTTGGTCGAGTGTCACCTTGTCATAAAGTTTTTGGAAAAATTCCTTGGATTAGGTTTCACGTAACCGTTGAACGCTCCCAGACTCACCTATCATTCATAAGTGCAAGAATAAAAAGCATAGAGAGAATTTTAATCTTAGCCTTAGCCCTTTAAATATTTACTTCTGTTTTTGAAAAGCTTACAATATTTTGGCACATAATAGTTTAGTAGGAAACAATTCTCAAAAAGATAGTCATCAAAACTTAGTATTTTAACATCTACAAGAAGAAGCAATGACGTTTAATTTTAGGTAACAAAAATTTATATAAATTACTAAAACAAAAAAAGTTAAAACAAGAGCAATAGAATATGTAACGTATAGCTAAAAAAAGATGAAATTGAAGGTAAACCAAAAGTAAGGTAAGGCTAGAGTAGAGCTAAAGTAAAAAGCAAAACTACAGTCAAGCAAGATGATGAACAGAGTACAGCTAGAGAAAAGTTAAAAGTAAGGCCAAAAAAGAAGAGATTCAACAACGTTAAGGACAGAATAAGTTAAAGCTATCGTAAAACTAAAAGGCATCGACAAAGGTGGAGAGTATTATAGTGAAACCAACATAAAAGCTAACATAGATCTAAATAAAGTTAAAGAGAAGCAATAGTATAATATTATTAAGGTAAGGCGAAAAGAAGAAGAAAGTAGACCTATAATTTTGAAAATCAGTAAAAAAGTGGTCGAAACACGTTCACACAAAAAACTGTGGTCCTCAGACACTATATAAAAAAGTTTTAGATGAAGAAGAAAGACAGAAAGTTGGTGGAAATGATAGGTATTCTTTCTATGAATGTAAGAAGCATAAAGAAAGATAAAGAAAGAGTTGACAATGTAAAAAAGCTAAGGATACAGTGAAAACACGTGAAACTAAACTTAATGTACATGGAATAATAGAAACGGATAAATATAAATTGTGAGATGGATGAAAGACGGAAAGTGGTGTACGAATACTGAAGCTGAGAACAATGACAACGTTAAAATATTACTAAAGCTTCCTCCTTGAGGCTCAAGTACGGGAAAAATCATAAACCAAGAATAGCTCCCTTGGACAACGAGGAAAACTCGCTAATATTAGTGTTACTAGCTTAATTTTATAGTGTTTGCCAAAATTTCACAATAGTTTAAAAACTATAAATTTGCAACTGATAAACCTTTAAGCCCTCAAAATTACTATGTCTAACTAACACTTTTTATAACAAATATTTTACCCTTATCACACCCCATCAACCAATTCAACTCCAATGAAACCACCTTCTCAAACCCCAAAAACAAATTATGGCAGTCGGAAATGACTACACGCCGTTCCTTATCGAAAAAAGTTTAAAAAAGAGAAGTCGAATGTTTGGGGCTTCAAACACGAAAAATAATTTTGTTCGAAACAGGTGTCACCCCCGCGATTTCCAGCCCCTACGGCAATCATGGAAAGGCTTTAGTCGATTCGAGTCCCTCAAAAACACGCCGTGATTTTTGTTTGTGAACTATTCGCGGCCGCCGAGCTATTTATAAGAAAAACACAGCGAAAAGAACTTATCACACCTCGGGTAAGGTGTTCGGAAATGTATGATAATACTGGGTGCGCCAAAAGTTCTGTTACACGGTTTTTTAATCAAATATTTATTTTAACAACAAATATAACTAAAACAATAACTAACAATAGTAACATATAGTACTAGTTATAACATAGTCGATCGGTTTCGAAGTGTCCCCGCTTTGCGACTTGGCACAAGTGCAAATGCTTCAAAAAGTTTTCAGCGATGGGCCTTGTAACAGAACTTTTGGCGCACCCTGTATAAAGTTTTTTAAAGATTAATGTTAATCCAGGACGTGTGATAATATTAAATTTTTTAAAGATTAATCACCATTTTGAAATAAACAACTTACAAGGAAAGTGCCCGACCGGCCCCGCACTGATTGCCTTCAAACTTTTTATATAGAAAGATCATGTAAATACAAAACCTTCAGCAACATACTAAATCGCACTTTTCAGGAAATCCCATGAAGCTCAAAATTAAAAACTATGTTTTGAATTTCCCGCCAAATTGGCGTTGTGTTTCAAATTCATAACTTTGTCTTTTTTGGCTTTTAAGAATTTTTCTTTGATATACTAGTAGAATACCTTTAAATAAACTTACATGTTTAAATTTGTAAGCGTACTTGTCTAGGAAGTTTGAAAAAGTGCTTGAAACACAATGCCAAATCTGCCAAATTGGCGGAAAATTTAAATATTTTAATTTTAAAACTTAAAACCGCAAGCTAAGATTTTTTATATCGGCTATCGGTACTACAAAGAATCCGTATAAAAAATTTGAGCTGCCTCTGAGAGTTGCAGGTTGGGTACTTTCCTTGTAAGGCTAAGACTAAGACTAAGGCAATTTTTGTGTTCTGTCATAAACTTAACCGTACATAATATTAATATATAACAATATAGTTTATTTATCTATCACGAAAACATAAAACAACTCAAAATTGTCTTTTGTTTCAAATAAAAACAAGATCGTAAAAGTCAATTTTAGTCAAATTCATGAGATTCGAAAACGATGATTTGCTCTTCTTCAGCAGATGTGTTGCATTCGTAAAAATGGAGTCGGATTAATTAAATTTCCTTTCTTTTGATACAACCAATTCATTGAAAGCTCATAATAATCAAATTTTAGCACCAGTTTTTTTTTGAGCGTAACCATTCTAAAATCTTACAGTATCATAGTACAGAATCTCCGAATGAGAAATTTCTATATAACAAACAACTTTTGAATCCCCGGCTATCATTACACAGTGTATTTTAAACTTTTCTATAAGGAAACCTCTTCATAACAAACACATTTTAATTGCCCTAGCATTCGTTATACAGGGGTTTCACTGTATTTATATTGGCATAGAGTAGCATAGGCTTTGAGGAATCATTTACCTGAGTATAATTTACATATAACGCCAATCAGCCATTCCTAAAAAATCCAATTTTGTTTTTACCGTAGTCAAATACCATGTCATACTGTTTTAGTATAGCGTACGAAAAAATCCACTGAACGTTGTCGGGATTTGGCACAATTGCTTCGACCAAAATTTCAGGATTAGACGGACTAAACGGTACCATATGTTTTTGGTCCATTTTTAAAGTAAATGAAGGTGATATTACCCATTCATATTTAAAGTCACTTTTTAGTAGTGTTTCATTTAAGTAATAGGTAGTCGACTTTCCTTGTTTTAGTCTCAAAATTTTAGAATTAACTAAATGTTGCAGACATTCCACTGGTACTCCAATTGTTTCTTGGAATGATATTATTACCTAAACATTTAGTGTTTAGTTTAATGCTTAAGGGTATTAGGCTATTGGAAACCGCAAACTTACAGAGTATTCATTTTCATGTTAAAAGGCAAAAAATTGGCCAGAAACACCACTTAACATCCAATGAAAATCACTGACAGAGAAACACCCATGGTTTTTGTGGGTAGTACCCTATAACCATTAAGCAATGTCCTGGAAAAACAATTTCAAAAAAGGACAGAACTGCTTCTTGAATCATATGATTATCATATAATGTGCTTATAAATGATGATCCATCAGGCTTACGACCCAGGCCTAGGCGGTTCCTTCAAATAAATTTTACAAAAGGCTTAGCAAGTAATTTTGAGTAAAACTTAAGCTAGGGTTGAGATGAAATGAAGATAAGGAAAAGCCAACAAAGAAGAACTAGAGTACAAATAATCTGAGAGTAGGACTAGTGATAGTGTAGTTAATGTAGGTCGAAAGTGAGCTGAATATAGAGCTACGGTAATGCTAGAGTACGACTAGGAAAAGCCTAGATCAACAGAAATTCTAAAGTCAGCGCTAGAAGAAGACACTTATAAAACGATACGAGAACGTGTTATATATCTTAGAGTTAGCCATACTAGAGTAAAACTTAATTTAGGATAGAAAAAAATCATCTAGAAGCTTTGGGTAAAGTCAAGAACATGGATTATTGGGTGCCTCATGAACTGAACAAGAACAACGATAATCAATGTTCCGGTCAGTGGTTGGATTGTGATAAAGCTTCAGAACAAAGAAAGTTGTGTGTCAAGTTAGTTACAGTGATACCTCTGTATAGTAAATTGCTAAGGGAGTTAAAATTCGTTCGTTATGAAGAGGTTTCGTTATAGAGGGGTTTAAAATACACCGCGTAATGATAGCCGAGGATCCAAAAGTTGTTCGTTTTACAGGGGTTTCGTTATATAGGGGTCCCTTATACGGAAATTCCACTGTATATTTAAATTTTTTGTTGAATCCGCTATTATTTTTGCTTTCAACATAATATTCAGTTAGTCCATGATATAGCACTATAGACCTATAAAACAGATAACGTAAGGCAAGAGTAGAGATAAGTTAAGGTTAAAACTATAGCTAGTCTGGCACATATTTAGTACACGACTAAGTAAGCCACTTCTTTTTTATAAAACTTACAAAGAAAACACCTCTTCATGAGCAACCAATAAGTCAATTTTAGTAGCGACGCTTAACGCAAACCTATGTTGTTTTAGTTTTAATGATAGATTAAAATCAAATGTCACATCTTCTTTGGCATAAACTCCAAACGAGTTGTCAGTATATTCCGTGTAATACTCATTTTCTAAGTGGAATGTCGATGAGTTATGATGATAAGTAAATTCATTAGAAAAAAAATCACATCGCCGTTTTAAGAGCGCTGTTGCGATGCAACACATTGGACTGCAGTAAGCTTTGCAGAGGGTTTCTTAAAAAAAGCTTTCTTTACTTGGATTTTCTCAACATCACAAACAATAAACTTGTAAAGTAAGAAACTAAAATTTGCAACTGTCGCAATATTTGTGACATCTTCCATATGTTTCCATACACGCCGAATCTAACAAAACAAACTCGCTGTCGTCCATCGTTATATACACTGTTTGGAATTGTTGGTTCGATCCAATATGCGAATCAACTGATAATACTTTTTTACTAAGTGGGTGTAAAAAATCGTATACCAATAACTCAGAAATATCAATTCTTACTTGAAAAAGTTTGAAATAAAAAAATACTTACTTGACATTGCATTAATTGAAACTGCTGCTTTATAAACTTCCGAATTACAATTGAAAAACAAAAAAATTAAGAAAACCAAAAATCTCATAACTGTTGCATTAACTTTGTCAATAAATTGTCACAAAACACTTGAGTTGTATTCGAATAATTTAACCTTTTCTGACAGACCCTTTAAAGGTTTGAGCGCCTCTATAAGCAGCTTATTACGCTGATATCAGCGATAGACGTTGTCAATAATATAAATTGCAAAGTTTTTGATATTTCTTTTTCATATACCTTACTAACTTTTTCAGTAGCTTTTTGTCAATTGCAAAAAAAAATTCTAATAGGATATTATACATAATGGCATAGAGTAGAGAAAGGTTTAACTAATAACTTACCAGACATAAGTCTAAGTTCTAATCAACCAAGCATAAAAAATCCAATTTTGTTTCTACCGTAGTCAAATACCATGTCATACTGTTTTATTAAAGCGTACGAAAAAATCCACTGAACGTTGTCTGGATTTGGAGTTATTGCTTCAACCAAAATTTTAGGCTTGTACGAACTAAACGCTATTATATAGCTTTGATCTATTTGTATAGTAAATGAAGGTGACATTGCCCATTCATATTTAAAGTCGCTTTTTAAAAGTGTTTCATTTACGTCATAGGTAGTAGATGTTTCTTGTTTTAATCTCAAAATTTTAGAATTAACTAAATGTTGCAGACATTCCACTGGTACTCCAATTGTTTCTCGGAATGATATTATTACCTAAAAAGTTAATTTTTAGTTAAATGCTTAAATTTGTAAGGTTATTGGAAACCGCAAACTTACAGAGTATTCATTTTCATGTTAAGAGGCAAAAAATTGGCCAGAAACACCACTTAACATCCAATGAAAATCACTGACAGAGAAACACCCATGGTTTTTGTGGGTAGTACCCTATAACCATTAAGCAATGTCCTGGAAAAACAATTTCAAAAAAGGACAGAACTGCTTCTTGAATCATATGATTATCATATAATGTGCTTATAAATGATGATCCATCAGGCTTACGACCCAGGCCTAGGCGGTTCCTTCAAATAAATTTTACAAAAGGCTTAGCAAGTAATTTTGAGTAAAACTTAAGCTAGGGTTGAGATGAAATGAAGATAAGGAAAAGCCAACAAAGAAGAACTAGAGTACAAATAATCTGAGAGTAGGACTAGTGATAGTGTAGTTAATGTAGGTCGAAAGTGAGCTGAATATAGAGCTACGGTAATGCTAGAGTACGACTAGGAAAAGCCTAGATCAACAGAAATTCTAAAGTCAGCGCTAGAAGAAGACACTTATAAAACGACTAACAGAATTTAAAAACACCCATGGTTTTTGTGGATCGTATCCTATTATCATTAAACGCTGACCTGGATTATTATATTGAAGAAAGCACAAAACTGGTTCTTGAATCAAATGTTTATTGTATAATGTGCTTATAAATGATGTTCCATCAGGCTTACGGCCCAGACCTAGGCGGGTACTAAAAATAAATTCTGCAAAAGGCCGAGCAGGTAACTTAGAGTAACGATTAAGGTTGGACGGTAAAGTTGAAATATGCCAAGATAAAAAAGACGATCTGAAGGGACGCCCAATGATAAGGAAGGCTAAGGTAGAGTTGGCGTAGATCAAATTCAAGACTAAAGTAAAGCAGCTGTAGGGTAGAACAAAGAGCCAACATAATGTTAGGGTGAGAGCAGAGAAAAGCTAGAGCAAGCTTCAGATTAACCTTATAACACTTACAAAGAAAACAGCTCTTCATGAGGAATCAATTGATCAATATTAGCAGAAACGCTCAACGCAAACCTGTGTTGTTTCAGTGTTAATGGTACAGTAAAATTAAATGTCACATCTTCTTTGGCATAAACTCCAAACGAGTTACCAGTATATCCCGTGTAATAATCATTTTCTAATTGTAGTGTCGATGAGTTATGATGATAAGTAAGTTCGTAAGAAAAGTAGTTACAGCTCCGTTTTATGACTGCAGTTGCAAAGCAACACATTGGACTACAGTAAGCTGTGCAGAGGATTTCTTAAAAAAGTTTCTTTATCTAGGGTCCCCAGCATCACAAACAATAAAGTTGTAAAGTAAAAAACTAAAACTTGCGACTCTCGCAATATTGGCGACATTTTCCGTATGTTTCCATACACGCCGAATCTAACAGGACAAACTCGCTATCATCCATTGTTATATGCACTTGTTGGACTTGATGCATCGATCCAATTTGCAGATCGACTGAATATATTTTTTTACTATGTGTTTAAAAAAATTATGTACAAATAAGGAATATCAATTCCTAACCCAAAAAGTTTAGAAATAAAAAAAACTTACTTGTCATAAAAATAATTGCAACTTCTTTTTTATAAACTTCGGAATTAATATTGAAAAACACGAAAAACAAAAAAATCAAGACTTTCATAACTGACGCCCCAACTTTGAATATAAACTGTCATAAAACAATTGAGGTATACTAAAACAATATAATCGTTTCTGACACACCTTCTAAAAGTTTGATCCATATAAGCAGCTTACCACGCTTTTTTTATCAGCAACGTCTGTTGGCAATGATCCAAGTTGAATAACAGAAGATGTTTCTCTAAATCGTGTAAATCTGTGATGCCTTTGCTTGCTAACTTACAGTGGCACTTCGTGTCCAATACCGATAGTTGCGTGGCATTTCGCTCCGATCCCTCGGGCGACTAGATTGTCATTATCGTTTTGTATTTTTCTTCGAAGCGGAAGATGGACATATTTACAAAAATGTTGATTAACTATTTTTACTCTAAGATAAACTTTTATGTTATACTAGTGTGGAAATTATGAGTCAACATCTGTATCACTAATACCTTTAACTACTATTAATTCCAATACTGTTGCTACTTTTTGTTCTTTCAGAAGCCTAGGATACCAGAAACTGCACCTTTATTAACAGCATTCTGAATAAAAGAACTTCCAAGCCAGACGGCTGATCTACAATGACAAAAAAACTTATTGTGGGTACCAATCAATATCCTATTGCAACATAATGGTGCCTCATAAAAGGCTTGTTGGGGCGACAGAAGAATATCGTTATATTTTGCAAAGCTAATTTTGTAACTAAAAAAGCTAAATAATGAATTTGCTTATAACAAACGTTGCTTGTTTGAAAAATAAAGATGCGCACGTCTAGCGGTTTATTCTATGAAATCCGATTTTATTTTTACCGTAGTCAAACATCACTTCGTACTGATAAATCACTGCTCGTGGCAAAATCCATTGCACATTATCCGGATTTGGTGTTATTGCTTCAAGTAAAATCCTAGCTTCATATGATGAATACGGTACTATGTTTAATTCATCAATTGTTATGGTAAATGACGGTGATATTACCCATTCGTATTTAAAATCGTTTTTAAGTAAAGTTAGATTTACAAAGTATATTGTTGATTTATCATCAGCTAATGTTACAATTTCATTGCTAACTAAATGTTGTAAGCATGCCAATGTGAGACCGACTGTTTGGCGGACCGATATCATCATCTAAAATTTTATTTTTTGTTTGTGTAATTTATGTTCTTACTCTGCATTTTAGGCCTAGCCTTGCAATAGTATTAGTCCCAGTATTAGTCCCTTTCGTGTAGCTTTACAAACTTACTTTATATTCACCGCCAAATGTGTAATCAAAAAACTGTCCAGATAAACCAGTTAACATCCAATGCAAATTACTGACTGAATTTACAAATATCCACGGCTTTTCCGGATATTTTCCTATTGTTATTAGGCGCTGTCCAGAAACAACGGTACTAAGAAGGCATAATACTGGCTGAGATATATGGTTTTTATTGTATAACGTACTGATAAAGGAAGATCCGTCTTTCCGACGTCCAAGTCCTAGGCGTTTGCTTTAAAACGCTGTGGTTAGGCTTGGACACAAAGCAGAACGAAGCAACAGAAAAAATCTTCTGCGATTTAGTCTGGCTCCGGATATTATTTTTTTAAATGTAAGTTTTACTTCAATCCCGAAAACAAAAACTCTTTATAACAAACCGATGCAATAGTTTTCGTTTTTTTTTTGAACTTTTGAAAAATACAATGTTTTCGAGCCACATTTGGTCGATTTTGAGTTAGTTTGGTGCTTTCCGAACCAGCCGGTCGTAGCAATATCAAGACTTTAGTATTGTGGCTTGTTTGTTACGTATTTTGGTTTTAATTTCATCTTAGAAATTTATAAAGACAATGAAACCTACAAAGGAATCGGCTCATCTCGAAACACCAAATAATCAACATTCATCAAAACGACCAACGCCAAACGATAGTTTTGTACTAACAAGGGCACCTTGAAAATGAACGTTACGTCCTCCGTAGCATAAACTCCAAATGCTGATCCAGTATATTCAGAAAAGTATTCGGGTTTTAAATTGAACGTTGATGAATTATGAGCATAGCTCGTCTCGCTATTAAAAAACTTGCACTGGAGTTGGAAAACTGCGGATGAAACACAACACATCGGGCTACAGTAAATTTTACAAAAAAGGCCTGAAAAGTAATTTTTCACATAGTTGAAACAAACATAGTAAAAAAATTGAAAAATTTTATTTCTTCATTTCTCGCTATTCGGAAGGACATTGGTTCGACCCCGCGCACCGCCCAACCCAGGCGCCTTGAGGAATGGGTAGTGCTGAGTGCACGGGTACTAGGCACATCTATACTTGGCCTACACAAGTATATGATTGAACGCCAGAAGTCTTATGGAGCGCCTCACCCACGACTTAGTGACGCGAGGAACAGTGAAATACCTAGGGAGAGGCCCAATTATGGGAAACGTCAGACTCAAGGATAGCTCTGATGGTCGTCATCTGAACCATGAACATCCTTGCACATCAGCACAGTACGTTACAATCTACGGCATCAAACTACTATTCTAATCTATATCTCTCGAGTTGTAATTGTAGACGCTTGAGCATGTAAAGTAAATAAAAAATCTATGACCAAAATTGTCTGTGTTAACTGCAATAGCCAAAAACTCACCAACTTGACAATATTTGTGACATTCTCCATAAGTTTCTGTACAAACCGTGTCGCGCATCAATAGTTCACTATCCTCCATTGTCACCGAAACTTGATTTAATTCTTGGTCTGTGCCAGTGTAAAGGTCAACTACAAGTATAAAAAAATTAAGGTCCATAATCAACTGTTTTGAGCAAAAAGAGCTAGGACTGGGGCTAGGTCTAGACGTATACTTTTTTACCATGTGAAAAGATAATAAACTTGCATGCCATTGTTGGAAGTGCAACATATACTTCATAAACTTCAGAGGAACAATATTGAGAGCAGAGCATAATAAAAAACAAGTGCCACATTATAATAAATTATTTATTTTACAGTTTTAAAAAAGAAATAACAAAGACTTTTGATATTGCAAAAATTACCACACCTTCTTTGACTAGGTTCTATAAGATGCTTACTATAATGATAACGAACAAAAAGACAAAGATTTTGAAATAAGTTTGAAATTTAAAAATTATTCAATAATTTGTATTATTAGGGAGGGGGGGGAGAATATTGAGTCATTGTACTCCATACCAGTTTTTTTTGCACACCCGCAACAACCTTATTAAGCAAACTACCGTCAGCATTGACACAATCATCCTAACGTTTTTCAAGCTTAGCCATTAGCGTAGAATTCAACACTTCTGGAACTAAAAAAGCTTTGTTAGCCTTCTTGACAACGTCACTTTCAGTGAATCGTAGCTTACCCCGCAACCTAATGTTTTAAAACGCTGTTGATGAAATGTCTGGTGATTAAGGAGGATGCTGAAGAACTGCAAATCCACACCCCTTGAGTTCTTCTTGAGTTGTCTTTGCTACATAAGAATGAGCATTGTCATGCAAGATGATTGGACTTCTTCTTCTTAGCATTGATAAAAACGCATTTGGTTGATCTGGCCACAACTGTCTTAGTAGTTACGTCATAGAATTATCAAAGTTATAGGTTGATCACGTTTCAAAAAACTTTTAGTCTGTTAAATTAAATTTTTTTGTAAATAGAGTTTGTGCCATTTTATGGGTTGCCTTCTTTTGGTGCGATTCCGGCTTCGGAAACTGGCTAACAAATTGACCATGATGATTTTTATCTGGTAAAAATATGTAAATATAAATATCAGACTGCAAAAAGAACAAGACAACTATAGCATTAAAACATTTATTTTATTTTTTCTTTTGTTTTTTTAAATTCGCTATAATACGCAGCTCAATATTTTTAACACAGCCTAATATTAACTTTCGTCATAATCTTCCTGTTTCTCCGCAAAACCAATAACGTTAAGCCCATAATCAAGTACGACACAATAACTTTGGAAGACAGCGTTATTCAATATCCATTGAATATCGTCTGGATTTGGTTCAATGGTATGAAGGTATATATAATTGTTACGGAATACATCATTGAACACAAGATGAGAGTACGGAATTTGAATACTTAAGGTGTTTGAAAATGTCCAACTCCATTGCATTTCGTTGTTAAGTAACGTTTGATTTACCTCGTATTTGCCAGTTTGATTAATGGTTAATATATTGCTACCGATTAGATGGTGAATTAGATCTGAGGTAACCGACAAGGAAATTCCTTCTGATAACATTGCCTAAATGGTGATCTTTAGGAAAAATTTTGCTTAATCTATCTTAATTTACCCCACTCTATCAAAAAACAGTCTGATAAATACAAATTTAAAAAAAAAGAAAATTTTGTGAAACAGTCCTCAAAACATAACTCAAGCCCAAGTAGTTTTTTAATAGAAAAAACTTACATTATGTGATGCATCCACTTTGTATTCAAAAAACTGTGCTTTTTGTACCCTCAAAATCCAATAAACATTGCTTTCGAGAGGTACATACTGATAACCACTACATAAATTAGTTTGAATTTCACCAAAGTTAACCTTTAAAAAACCAATTAATTTGGAAGGTCCAATTGATACTATTGGAGACTTGATAATTCCATTTTTGTGCATATTTGTGATTAACGAACTTCCATTTTTATACCGTCGTAAGCCAAAGCGATTACTGTAACAATATTTTTAGTGTTTTTATTCTTGCAATCTCACCCTACCCTACCCTACCTTACCCTACCTTACCCTACCCTACCCTACCCTACCCTACCCTACCCTACCCTACCCTACCCTACCCTACCCTACCCTACCCTACCCTACCCTACCCTACCCTACCCTACCCTACCCTACCCTACCCTACCCTACCCTACCCTACCCTACCCTACCCTAACCTACAGTCTAACAATTGGAAAAGAAGGTACTATTGAGTCGATTGATATGATAACATTGAGAGCAAATTCTTGTTTGTCCAATTTAGTAATAATTGGGTATCGTTGAATGTACATGTCATCTACAGCGTATGTTCCCACAGACTGTCCATCAACGTCCTCAAAGCCTTTGTCCAAAATCTGAAGCTCTGTGGACGTATGCTTGTAGTTACTATCATCGTAATCATCACATCTGTCTCTTAACATCTGTGGTGCACAACAAAGAGTATGGCAGTATATTTTACAAATTGTGGCTGAAGCACGGTAAGTTTATATATAATAAAAAGCAGCGTTATTTGAAACTTACTATCATAGAACGACTTTACTTAGTATAAATACAACTTACGAACATCACAATACTTGGCGCACGCTTCGTACTTATTCTTGCATTGCCCATCCAACAGTATTATGTCTGGTTCGTTTAGCATTACAGTGACGAAAATATCTTCCTTTTCTGATCCTACATAGAAATCTTGACCTAAAATAATATTTTTTAGCGTTTGTTTTCTAGACGTTTTTGCTAATAGGCTAACGGTTTCTGTTATTAAACAGACACTGCACACCAACTTATTAAAACGCTTGTCCGTAGATCCCACCACGAAAACGTTCGTGCCAAAAGGCCGACCTATTTTCGTGGCGATGGACGGATTTCAGTGTCTCGCTGGAACGTTTGCTGTCACGTTTTGATCACGTTTGATTTAATTGTTTGATGTTTTAAGGTTGATTATATTGTTTGATTACAAGTTTGTATTGTTTTTTGATCTACCTAGTTTGGTTTATGATTGTGTTTGAACTGAAGATAAACTCTAATATTACCTTGATTGGCTTTGTTTGATTGAAACTTATTGATAGTTAATTTATTACTTTACCATTTGATTCTGTTTGTAAAACTGTCTCTGGCAGTTACTTATTGATTGTTGGTTTGACTACGACATACTTTGTCGTAGATTACTGGTTGAAGAGTCTTCTCTCTCCCAGACAAACGTAATTCCCGATTCGCCCGGGTGCTTCATCCCTGCAATAGCTTCTGGGAGCTCTATAACCCTGTATCCTAGCCCTACTCTACTCTCACTAAAAACCTAAACATACCTACCTAAACCTAAACGTACCTGACCTAACCTAACCGCAAGATCTTACTCTCCCATAACTTACATAAAAAAGAGTCTACATGTAGTTCAAAGCAGAATGTGCCGTTAGCTTTACATAGTGTAATTAATGTAATAACACATTGTATACAAAATAAAATAAAATACATCATGAAGATTCATTTATACTTGACAATAAGTATACAAATATTAAAAACTGAGACGTAGAGCGTGCGTTATCATAACTCTTAAGCTCTTTTAAGTGGAGAAAATGGAGAGCTTATATTAGCCTACCCCAGAAATTTTATAATTCGTCGCATATTATTATAATACTGTAAACTATATATAGTTTGAAACAAAACTGTCATACTTAAAACAATTTTCCAAATCCAAAATTATCCTGCCCCGCCCTCATCTCCCCTTTTTCGGAAACGTTTCATCGTATAACTCAAAACTGCAGCCTGCATTGACCATTAAAACCTAGGGCGCACAGGTTTTCAATTCAAGTTTTGCATTAAAAATGTGAATTTAAAACTATTGACATATTTATTAAACAAACTATAGGAAAAACAATATGATAGAAGAAGAACCGGTATATGCTTATTAAAACTCTGTTCAAAGTGCTACAGTTACAGTACGAATACAGTATAACAATGATTCTAATGCAATGTCAAAAAAGCTGTTAATAATGATACCAAAGAAAGTAAAATTACAGTACTAATTAAGTACTGAAGTGGTATTGAGCTAATATACTAATGTAAAACAAAGAAAATTACAGTACTAGTACTATATTGAAACTGCCAAGATTAGAGTGCTAATACAATATCAAAAATGCCAAGATTACAGTACTAGTACTTATTAAAAATCAAAAAAATTACAATACTACTACAGTACCAAACCCAAATTACAGTACTAGTACCACATAAAAGTTGCCTACATGAGAAGCTATACCCTTACAGTAATATTATTACCTAGTACTTTAATAGTATAATACAAAAGAACTAGTACTAGTTAAAAGTAAAATCAACTACAGTATCTACAGTACCACAAAATAGTACTAAATACTCAAGAAATAGCTTAGCAACAGTATCCCGCAAAATTTAAATGAAAATACAGTATCCATCGCCGCCGACGTGCTGAGTTTGTCGCCGTACTTGTCCAACAGATCCAATATAACACCATTGGTCCAGCCGAAACCCTTCTGCACCTCGTACTCGCCTCCACCGCCAGCACCAAACTCCTCGGTCAACGTGCTCACGTTGTACTTCTCGAACATGGCATACGTGTTGACATAGGCCTTGTAGTTGGCCATAAGCCATTGAGTGGCCATGAGTTCGGCCACCTTCATCAGCTTGGGGTCGCCGGTGGTACGGAAGCCCTCAATGACCATGTGTACCATTGGAGGCCACGCGTTCTCCTTGTCCCATTGTTGTTCACTGCCCATGGCTAGGGAGGTGGGTATGCCTTTGGTGAAGTTGAGTACGCCTTCACGCTGAAATTGCAAAAATTATTGTAAAGAAAGTTTTTGACATTTTATAGTTTGTAAAGAAAGTTCTTGCCATTTTTTCGTAACATAACAAACTTTTGATTTCTGCAGCCTGCAGGTGCCAAATTATACGATAAAACACGTTTTTCAGTTTGTAAAGAAAGTTCCCGCCGTTTTAAGATTTGTAAAGGAAGTTCTTGCCATTTTATAGTTTGTAAAGAAAGCTCTTGCCATTTTATGTTTTGTAAAGAAAGTTCTTGCCATTTTATGTTTTGTAAAGAAAGTTCTTGCCATTTTTTATAGAGCAACACATTTTGGTGTCCTGCAGCCTGCGGGTGACAAGTTATACGATGAATCATGTCTTTTAATCTTTTAATAAAGTTTTAGCCATTGATAACAAGCTGAGGCTATGGCTAGGGTTGAAGGGATTGCTAGGGCTTACCTTTAAGTACTCATAAACCCTAAAAGGCGTCACATCATCCTCATCATCAAAGCATTTGGCATACAATGGCATGGCATTACTGACGTAATACTTGTTCGAGTGTTTCCTATTGTCCAAGTCATAATCGTACCAAATACCATCGTCATCGTTCCAATGCAAACTCTTCACAGCCACCTTCATGTTCTCGTACTCACGATTGTAACGTGCTGTTTTGTGCACGTCTCCAGCAATCTCGAAGAACGAAGCCAAGATCCGAGAATTTATGCACATAAAGGCATTCAAATCGACCGGTACAATCGAAGTGGTACGAATGGAACGGAGGGAATGAACGTGCGGACCATCGTTCGCAAACCAACGGGTGGAGAAGTCCCAGCCTGTTTCGGCGCCACTGGCTAGGTTGGACCAGACTTTTTTCTTTTTCAGCTGAAATTTTAAATTTAAAAATTTTTTTTAATTTATAAATTTTGATTTAATAATTTTTTAAATTAAATTAATAAAAAAATTAAATTTCTAAAAAATTTCGAAATTTTAAAAATTAAAAAAAAATTTGACTAAAAAAACAAAAAAAAACTTTAAATAAATTTTCATCTACAAATAACGTTTTTTTTCAATTTTTCAGCCTTAAAATCGAAAAAGAAAAATCAAAAAAAAGCCGATCTTGCAGCCTGCGATGACATGTTATACGAAAGATATGTTTTTATTAAAAATCATACTCAAAAGTGATTATATTGATAAAAATAGAATTCGTTATCTACTTTTAAACTAATTTCAAATTTTCAAAATTAAAAAAAAATTAAATTTTAAAAAATTTCAAAATTTAAAGAAATTTTAAAAAATTTTAAATTTCAACAAACTTTCAAAAATAAAAATTTTAAATACCCTTCCCTTTTTACAATTTATGTTTTTTTTTTATTTTTCAGCTTTAAAATAAAAAAAAATAAAAAAAAGAGATAGCTTGCAGCCTGCGGTGACATGTTATACGAAACATATGTTATTACCAAATTCAGCCCAAAAACTGATTATATTGATAAAAATACAGTTGAAATAAGCCTTTAAAATACATTTTCTAAAAAAACATAAAAATTTTTTGAAAAACATACCAAGCGTGTCCAATCCCTCGACCAACTCCATGTCTTCCCTATATGACTCTGGCCTTGGAAACCTCATATGAACTTTGTATTGGAAAAAGTGAAAAAGTGTCTGATTTGTCTTTGGATCATAGTAGTCTTGTCTTCTGTTTTTGATCCAAAACGTGTATTCTTTCTCTAGTAATGGTAGTACACTCTGGAAATGATGGGTAATATACTATTAGCATCAAAATACTTTTTAATTTCAAAAATTGTTTGCACCTAATCTTACTGACTACTCTTATATTATTTTGAAAATACTATACATGCTTACAAAATCAACATTTCTTCATTTTTACAACAAACCTACCATAACAAAGTCCAAGTCACCCGTAGACATAAAGTACTCGTATACCATTGCAATTAATAGTGGAGGTTGGGAACGTGTTAGATAATAGACTCTACCTCCATTTGGAATAAATCCGTGGCTAAAATAATCAAAAATATTGTTTTTATTACCTATTTTTATACTTTTCATTCAAATATCAGTTTTTCCGCTTTATTTTTCAAATTTTGCGTTAAAATGCAAGTAAAATAGCTTTTTTTAGGTCTTAAATAATGATAAGAATAACAAAAAATAATTTTAAATTGATAAAATCTTGTTTTACATCCTAAAAATGTCATTTTTGCCAATTTAAACCTCGAAAACCAAGCGCAAAAAGTTTGGGCTCAGCCGGTGATCGAAACCGGGGCCTCTCGCACCCAAAGCGAGAATCATACCACTAGACCACTGAGCCGCGCTTGTTTCCCTCTTCTTGTTTTCACCCTACGCAAATGAAATCCTTTGCGAAGAATTTCGAGCGAAAAAAATGAAATTGCTCTACTTTTTGACAAAAATATGACAAAACTTACTGATCTACCATATAAGCGAGGTTCAGAATTACTCCACGTGCTGTTTCGTACATTTCCGAGTACAATAGGCCTTTTACTATCCAAAAAGTGTCCCTGAAATGTCCAAGAAAGGGTCAGATTTAAGGATTTTTGAAAATTTTAGGTAACAAAATTATATTTTTTGTTTTTAAAATAAAATTAATGATAACAAAAGTTAGGAAGGAGCTAAAAATGATAAATTTGATAACTTACCAATAATAAAACTCTCGAAAACGACCACCCGGTATAATGAACAAATGAGGCACATATAACAATGAATATCGTTCTTGGTGTGTTCGGACGTCTTCTTTTACCTGAAATGACATTTATTATACTTCTAGTAGCCTAAGCTCTTTCTAGTACAAATTTTGAAATTTTTCAACTTTTGGAAAGAAAGTTATTGCGCTTTTTGTCGCAAAAAACGCAATTTGACAAGAATTTATTGCTATTTTTAAAAAGAAAATTGCTGTAAACAAAGTTTCTGTCACTTTTCATAAACAGTCTTGTAAACAAAGTTCCTGCCATTCCCTACCTTTCGACAAAGATCCCTCCAGATTCTGTGAAGATGTAAAGCCCATCGCCTAAGGTAAACATCCTCAATATTCTGAAAACTGGTTGGGAATGGAGTCCAATCTTCAGGATAAACCTCGATCAGCTCATGACCCGGCTCCTCGAAGTGGGTGTCGACAAATCTTTGAAGAATTGTTGCGTTCTTGGCATCTTCTCCTAACTCATAGAATTCTTTTAGTGTTGTCACTGAAATTTTGTTGTTTTAGGCTTAAATATTAGTTTAAAGCTTTGAAATTTGAATTTTTAGAAATTTTAAGTTAGAGAAAGTTAGAATATGGTATTGAGAACAATTCGGACTGTTTTTAAAAATTTGTTTTTTATAAATGACACTTACCCGGGTCATATTTCAAAGGCATATCAACGAAATACTTGGAATCTGGGAAGAGTCGCGCATCTTGGACGGCTTGTAGGATTGGACCCTCACAGTAAATTTGGCTGAAAAATAGATTTCTTATTACTCTTTTTTGAAAGCTTGGTTAAAAAATAAAAAAATAGACGTTTATCTTACTAGTTAGTACGTTTTTTCTTGTCATATCAAGTCAGGAACGTCGCTACAAAGTTATTGCATCTGTGCACTCATATTTCGAAAAACAAGTCATTTACCCCCTCCCAACCTTTTAGCGACGTTCCTATATCAGGTAATGCAACTCAAAATCAGTAAATTTCAAATTTCTAGTAACTGCCATTTCTTTTACTATGTATTTTCACTGTTATTAGTTATAGAGAAATCAGTATTTTTTAAAAAGTTTTCCTATGACAGGATGAGTATCAAAGAGGTCAATTGTAATTAGCAAAACAGGAAGTGTCACTTGTTGAATCACGTGATGACCTCAAGAGCATAAATTCTTTAAGTTCTAGTCACGTGATAAAATTAGACTTTAAATCGAATTTAAAAAACGTGACTTTTGTCTAACTTTTTTATTTTTCAGTACTTTTGACTAAGAATGTACATATAAAGTAACATCACTTTCAAAAAATTTGAATCTTATATTTCCCCTTAGTCTACACCTATAAAAAGATCGGACCAGCCCAATTTTTTCGATTTGGCCTATGCTTCTTCAAACTTGCTTTGGCCCGGCTCCACTAGGTCGGGCCAGGATCTTGTAGACCCCGCTTCAAATCTACCTTAGCCAGAGCATACACACCCGCCTCCTCAGAAAAGAGAAAAAATTGAAAAAGTTGAACATAACTCCTACCCTGGTGATTTAATAAAACCTGCAAAAATATCTTCATGGCTACCTGCACCAACATTTTTACCCTTCTGGACTAAAATCGTAAGTCCTAGCCTGCTGATTATCACTACTTATGAAAAAAAGCAGGTCTAGCTATTATAAACCTCAAATGAAGGCCACTAAGTCCTGCCTTAGGGCCGTGCCGCAGAAAACTTGAAAAAAGCTGAAAATTGGGTCCAGCCCCCCCAGTCTTTATAGTTCTAAACCTGGCCAGATTTCGAGCCATTTCTAAACTAGAAAAGTGCTTCACAACCCCCGGCCCGGCCCCTTTACATGTCTAAGCATGGCCAAATTTTGGGCCTTTTTGAGATTTGAAAGGAGACTCGCTAAGCCCGGCGAGGCCCCTTTACATGTCTAGGCATAGCCAAATTTTGGTCCATTCCGAGATCAGCAAGGAAACCAATAAGCTCCGCTAGGCCCCTTTACATCTCTTGCCTCTCCCACTTCACCTTTTGCTAAACCCATTCTCTCTTCACAACACTGTAGCCAGACTAAACATAAAAACACCTCCAAAACTTTCAAAAGCCCTACCTTAACAAGGAAACCACATAGTAAAGCATAATAGACGTATTCCTTGTAAAGTCTACTCGATCATCACTGAATTACAACGTCTGAAACGCAAAATTTCAAGTAAACAGAATTCAAATTAACAGTTTAAAACGAGCGCAATTAATCGAATTTACAATGTAGTTCGATAAAACCATGTTTATCACACACTGAAATGAACATTTCACTCGAAAAAAGTCAAAATTTGTGGTTTTTTCATCAAGTTTTAGGGTTTTTTGAAAAAAATTAAATTTTACTAATTTTCTAGTAGGTTTTCAAGAACTTTCTTTACATTATAGAATAGAAATAAAGCTTTGTAACTCAATATATTTCACCTTTTTGTTAAAAAAATTTTAAAATTTTAAAAAATAAATTATTTTTAAAAACTTTTGAAAAAATGTCTGCCATTTTAAAACAAATTTAAACGTTTTAAAACTAAAAAAGACAAGAAACAAAGACACAAGTGCGCCCGGCGTTTATTTTTCGTCTTTTTCCCTTGCCAAGCACTTGGCCTAGCGGCGAAAAAGCCGGCTTTTTTCGATTTACTTCGTTGTTTTGTCTCAGAATTTTGTTTTTTTTTGAAACAGTTAGAGACCAAAAACGATATGATATTTCAATATATCGCGTTGAAAAAGACTTTGCTTGAGGTGGGGGTTGCTCAGGGTGGTAAGGGAGGGGATAGGGTAGGGCAGATGAGACGGCAAGAAGGTATGGCATGGCAAGGAAGGAGCTAGGGCAAGGTTTTGCTTAGAGCAAGACAGGTTAAGACACGGCAGAGTTAAAGGGAAGAGCAGACCAGGGCACGGATAGGTTGAACGGGCTGGGACTAGGCAGGACAGGGCTAAGCAAGAGCTAAAACTGGGCTTGCGCCAAGGCGGCAAAACAAGGTAGGGAAGGGCAGAGTAGAGCAGGGCACGGCAAGGCAAAGGCAAGGCAAGGCAAGGCAAGGCAAGGCAAGGCAAGGCAAGGCAAGGCAAGGCAAGGCAAGGCAAGGCAAGGCAAGGCAAGGCAAGGCAAGGCAAGGCAAGGCAAGGCAAGGCAAGGCAAGGCAAGGCAAGGCAAGGCAAGGCAAGGCATGTCTAGATAAGGGTAGCGCTGGGCCAGCTAAGATAGAAAAAGGTATAGTAAAGCTGAATATTACAACTGCAGTAAAAATAAAATGACCAAAAAAGGTTATCAAAACACTACAATTAAACCGTGATCATTGAAGATTACAAAAACAAGTAACGAGCCGGCTGCTAAGGAAATTTGCCCTATTTTTGTTTCACAACGACTTGTTTATTTGTTTATCTCAAAACAAAGAATCGCGATAGGGAAGGGGAAACGTTTACAAATCGGCAGTTTAATTTGATTTCTTCAAAAGTTATTAATAACTGGCTGGTTATTTTTAAATTTGGTGTTTTATGTTGATCATCATCCTCAAATGAATTTTAAAAAATATCAAAAAAAATTTTTTCCGAGAAAAATAAAGATTTTTTTTTCAATTTAAAAAATTAAAAAATTGAAAATAACATTCTTTTTCATTTTTTAAAAATAAAAAAAAATCAAATAATTTTATCCACCCCCGAATTAAAATTACCCGACGCCATGCCTAACCTTAGTTATATAAAGATGATTTATATTGATCATCCCCAGTCTATGAAAATCAAAAAATTATTTTTTGAAAAATTTTAAAAATGAGCTTTTTTCAATTTTTTAAATTAAAAAAAATTTAATTTTTATCCACCCCCCCAAATTAAAATTACCCCGCCCGGCATTATGAATGCCTTATGTAGATCAATCAGCCTCTTTTCTCTCTCTCATCCTTAGCATTATCTTCAACGACGTATTTTACAAAAAGGGCTCCACCACAAAAACTTCCCTCAGCATCAAAAAAGCCCCTTCACCCCCAAAAGTCTTTTTTATTTCAAAAAAGCCAAATTTAAAAATTTTTTGAAATTCAAAGCCCCTTGTTATAGTAGACTATAGTTGGCGGGTTTTCTCGTCTCGCAATCTTAGCCTGAACTTCTGGCTCCAATTTGGCAACACTGACTTCAGATTTTTGTGGGAAGAACGCACATCCAATGGGCGTGGCAAAGGTTAACATGAAGCCTGAGAACAAGATTTGGATTGGTGCTGCGATCCATGGTCGTTTCTGATACGGTATGTCGTTAATAGTACAGTATAATACTGTATGTGCAAAGTCTAAACACAGTCAGGCCTAGCCCTAGCTTTAGCCCTAGTCTTAGTCCTAGCCTAAGCCTAAGCCTAGCCTAAGCCTAAGCTTAAGTCTAAGCTTAGCCTTAGCACTAGCCCTAGCCTAAACCCTAACTCTAGCTCTAACCCACGAAAAGCCTAATGAATTACCTGATAAAACCTTGTTTTAACCACCTGTTCCATTAAAACTGGTGCTGATACCATAAATGGTACAGCCATGAAGATTCGACTAATCACTACTTCTGGAATGGCACGTGACGCCACTTTCTTACTTTTGCCTAAAACCTCACCATCTGCATCAAAAACTTCAATTCCTTCTAGTAGTTCACTGAAATGCAGAAACTTTGTTTACAAGATTTGAAAATGGAAGAACTTTCTTTACAAATTGAAAAATGGCAAGAACTTTCTTTACAAAATGGAAAATGGCAAAGACTTTCTTTAAAAAAAAGATAACAAAAACTTTCTTTACAAACTATAAAATAACAACACATTTCTTTCCAAACCAAAAAATGGCAAGAACTTTCTTTCCAAATCTTTTAAAATTCCAAAAACCTCATTTCAAACCTACTTGCTCCTAATAATCGGTAGATTGATCATATTAGCCACGGCAACCGCACAGAACGGTACCAATCGTTGAGTCAGAGGTAGCAGCTTCTTCGTAGCCGCATTTAATGTCAACGCCGCTGCTACAGCACTAGAAGTGGCACAAAAGTAGGCGGTCCATAGTCGTTGGCTGGTTTCCTGAGATTTGCCGGACTGATTCGCAAAATTGACCAACGCATTGTAGGATTGGTTGATCCATTGCCAAAAAATGACTGCTGGGGTAGATCTGGAAGTTTTTAGTCAATCAATATTTGCATTGTGTTCAGTATTATAAAATTATCAAAAATTGCAAAAAAAATGAAAAAAATCAATAGTTGCGTTACGTTACAAACCAGAAAGCGTCAAAAACCGTTAAAGTTTTAAAATTTTTCCAAGAAATCAATAGTAGCTTTACGTTACATATAAAAAGTTTCAAAAAATCAACAAAAATCAAAAAATCATTAGTTTAGTTACGTTACTTATCAAAAATTGCCAAAAACAACCAAAAATTTAGAAATCAATAGTTACATTACGTTACTTTTCAAAAAGTACCAAAAACCGTTAAAAATCGCAAAATCAATATTTGCATTACGTTACATATCAAAAAAATGCCAAAAAAACAGTTAAAAATCAAAAAATCAATAGTTTCATTACGTCAAATTATAAAAAAAGTATAAAATACCGGTAAAACGTGAGCATTCCTCCTGTGATCAACATGTTACATGGTACTTGACTGCTCATCCGACCCAATACAAACATCTTCTCTCCAGTCGTTGGGTGATAAGCCGAGTCGTAGAGGTTCTTGGCTCTCCATAACTCATCCAATGTTGTGTTTGGCTCAACGTACTTGAGTTTTCTAAAAGTTTTTAAAAGTTTGAACTAAATTTTTAATTTAGGCTTATATTTAAAAGTGAAAGCCTAAAAACTGGCTTAGACTAAAAAGTGAACTAAGCCTAAAAATTGAATCTTAAGTCTAAAACAAAGCTTGAAAAACTGAGCCAATCCTAAAGTTATGCTACGTCCATTTTATACCGATGCTAAATAGTACGGTTTAACTATTAGGTTGTTCAAATAATTCTGTGCCACCTTCCAAAGAAAATTTTCAAGGTAAATCGGGCACAGAAATAACTGAACAACCTAATAGGAATTAAAACACGCCCACTTTACACCAATACTAAATAGTACAGCTTGACTAAATAGTACTTACACATACTGATCGACAATCTTTTTGCAATCATTGAGCCGACTTTCCGAGGTGAACAAGTTTAATGGGTTAGTGATGGTGAAGAAGTGTTTTAATCGACCATCGAATGAATTCTGATCCCATCTTGGTTTAGTAAGGTCTGGAGCCCTTCCTTGACGAATTAGTTCTTCGACCAGGGTTGTCATTGCACTAAATTGATAGTATTTAGTACAAGGAAGTAAAAGCAGTGATGCTTAGTACAAAAAGTGCTTATACTGCTAGGTGAAATATGAATGTTTTTTAATGATAGTACTATATAGTACGAAAAAGTGAACATAGTGCTATTTAGTACGAGAAAGTGAGTATAGTTAAAAACTTTAAATTTTTCATTTTAAGAAAAATTTCCTCTTTGAAAATAAAAAAACCAAAACTAACCTGCCCAATCGATTCTTCTACAACATGAACATCAACCAGTCGATACAAAAACATAAATTTTAAAAAATTTTAAAAAATTCAAAAAAGTATGAAATTTCAAAACATTTTTTTAAATTCCAAAAATTTTTCTAAAAAAGTGTGAAATTTCAAAATATTCACAAAAATTTTAAAACGAACCTTTTCCCTTCCCAATTCACAACTTTTTACTTCAATTTGACGTTCACTTGTTCAGCGTACGGTCGGTTTAGTAAACGCGATAAATCTAAACTGCTAAAGTAAGTATTGTACTCGTTTTTTGATTTTTATAGTGCTATGGGTTGGTATTTTAATACTGAAGAGGTGGCAGAGGTAAAAACTTTCTACTGGGTATACGATCAGGGTAAACAACTTCTTACTGAAGTAACGACTAGAGATGAGAAATAGGACAAATCGGGCCCACTTTTGAAGCCCGGCCCATTCCCTGACCCAATCTTTAGACTAGACATGAGAAACAAGCCAGGCCTGAACAAAATTTCAATCTGACCGGGCCTAAAGATTGGGCCCGGCCCGTTTCTCATGTCTACTTTAGACCCGTTTTAATCTTTCTCTCAGGCTGGCTTAGCCAGTTTAAAAAAAAATAGGTCCGGCCTGGCCTGACCCGTTTTAAAAAATTTAAAAAACTGGCCCGACCCAAGCCGAACCCAACTGTTATGCCCAGCCCCTTTCAAATTTAGCTCAAAACTTGCATGGCCCAATTGTTGGGCCGAACTAAGCCCTACGGGCACCACGGCCCGTTTCTCAACCAGAGAGACGGCAGGGGTGAAAAATTTTTTTTTGTTTAAAAATAGGAGATTTTTTTTTATTTTTTTATGGCTTTTCTACCCCGCCTTCAATAAATGGCTATTTTTAGTTTTGCTTATAATAAAAGTTACAGTATACCTTGTATTAGCTTGTTCAAATAATTCTGTGCTCTCTAACTCTAAAACTTTGTTGGCACAGAATTTTTTGGACGACCTATAACCATTTTCAGCAAATTAAAATCATTTTAATTTTTAAAAAACAAAAACTTTTTCTTTCAAAAATTTGAACTTTCTCAAAATTTGCATAAAAATTCAAAGCTCTTCCCACGGCTCACCTTTTTCAAATTTGCATAACTTCACAACTGCCCCTCCTTTCCTTCATTCTCATTTACTCGCATTTTCAGACGTGGCCTGATTTCGGAACGGTGTAATTCCATTCGTCATAGACTCTGAAGCTCGAGCCAGAAGTGGGTACGACGTTTTCAGTATTTTGTCATAATGGGAGACCAGTACGAGCCACTGGGGAACTTGGGTAAGTGTTATTCGTGTGGAGCGGCTGAAAATAGTGCTAATTAGTATGAGAAAGTGATTAAACTGCTAGTTGGGATGAGTAGTTTATGATAGTGCTATATAGGATGAGAAAGTGAAAATAGTGTTATTTAGTACGAAAAAATGAGAATAGTGCTATATAGTACGAAAAAGTGAAAATAGTGCTATATAGTACGAAAAAGTAAGAATAGTGCTATATAGTACGAAAAAGTAAGAATAGTGCTATATAGTACGAAAAAGTGAAAATAGTGTTATTTAGTACGATAAAATGAGAATAGTGCTATATAGTACGAAAAAGTGAGAATAGTGCTATATAGTACGAAAAAGTAAGAATAGTGCTATGTAGTACGAAAAAGTAATTTTTCTACTAGTTAGGATGAGTATTTTATGATAGCGCTATATAGGATGAGAAAGTGAAAATAGTGCTATTTAGTACGATAAAGTAAAAATAGTGTTATTTAATACGAAAAATGAGAATAGTGCTATATAGTACGAAAAAGTGAGAATAGTGCTATATAGTACGAAAAAAGTAAGAATAGTGCTATATAGTACGAGAAATTAATTTTTCTACTAGTTAGGATGAGTATTTTATGATTGTGCTATATAGTATGAGAAAGTGCGAATAGTGGTATATAGCACGAAAAAAAATAAAAATAGTGCTAGTTAGTACGCCAAAAAAAGTGGTATTAAGGATAGCCTTTATTGGTAGTTAATTAGTTTTTTACTCAGTAGAAACGCCATTTTAACTCAACCAATTTTAGCCAATTCACCCGCCCCTGGTGGAGCGGACAACTACGAAGTCTTACCGTCGCCGGGAGCGAATGTTCCTCCTCCACCTCCACCAGCAGCAGCCGCGAAACCGCCACCCGCCACTCCACCACCACCCCCAGCCGCAGAAAAGCCTCCGGCCTCGGAGAAGAAGAAGAAAGAAGTCAGTGTGAACGAAGAGAGCAAAGTGGTAAGTTTGGAGTGGTGAATTTTGGAATAAAGGGGTAGTTTTGGAAGAGGGTGTTTTGTGAATCAAGCCTAGGTTTAAGCCTAGTAAACTTCAAGGCTAGAAGGTAGATTTTAAGCCGATAGGTTTAAGCCTAAAATATAGATATTAAGCCTGAAGGCTATGTTCTAAACTTAGAGCTTAATTCTTAAACCCTGATCGTAGCTCTTAGGCCTACCGCATAGTTTTAAGCTTAAAAGCTAGACGTTAAGCCTAAGAACTATATATCAAACTTTTAAAGGCTAGATTTGATGCCTAACTCTTATTTTTAAAACCACAAGCTTAGTTTTTAAGCCTAACATTTTATTTTTAAGTCTAAAAGCAAAACTGCAAGCCTAAAAGCTATATTTTAAGCCGAAGAGCTAGACTTTAAGCCTTGTTTTCAGGCCTCACGCCTAGTTTTTGAGTTTAAAAGCTAGAATCCAAGCATAAAACTAGTATCTAAGCCTAAAGCTTTATTATTAAAAATTTAAGCTTACTTTTTAAGCTTAACGCATATTTTTTAAGCCTACGGCTTGCTTTCTAATTTTAAAAGTTATAGTTTAAGCCTGAAGATTCATTTTTGATACTTGAAGCTTACTAGGGAATTGCACCAAATATCCCTCGGCTTTTTGAACGAGACCTATATAGGATGAAAGAGCATAAAAAGTTACCGGGAGAACTGTTTTCAAAAATTGCTAAATAGACTTGGCTAACGAGTTACAGTATGCTCTATATACTTATATGTTTACAAGGTGTAGCTTTAAAGTTAAAAAAATTATATTTTTTGATAATTATTTGTTCCTAAAAGTGTCTAAAAGCACCAAATACAAGTTAAAAAATATTTTTTAAAACTAAATATTGTTTGGCTAGCCAAAACTTTCTGTCAGTATGGCTGGGCGCCATAATGAAACCGACGGGATTCGAACTTCCCCTCTTCTGCACCCCAGATTAACCTGTTAGCCACTCGAACACACTGGATTGAAGCTTCAATCCATTCGTTTTGCTCAAGACGAATGAGAAGGGTCAAATAGAAAACCCTATGTAAATCCTTTAATCGCTAACATCCCGCTAGCCAAACCTATTTAGCAGTTTTTGAAAACAGTTTTGCCGTTAACTTTTTATGCTCTTTCATCCTATATAGAACTCGTTCAAAAAGCCGAGGGATATTTGGTGCAACTCCCTAGTTAGTTTTCAAGACTAACGTTTTGTTTTTAAGCCTAAAAGCTATACTTTAAGCCTACGACCTAGATATTGAGCAAAAATCTGGATATTAAACCTATGAGGATCAATTTTTAAGCCTAAAACTAAATTGTAACTTATAATTTTTATATGATTCATAATACTGTTGCTTTTCAGAATGAACCATCGGTAGCTGACAGAGAGGATGTTTCAAGTAAGCCATTTTTTAAAACTGACAATTTATTTTTTTTAATTTTTTGTATTTTTAAATTTTTAAAATTTAATATTGTTCATTTCCAGTGGCCAAAAAGACGGATGCGAAGAAGAAGAAAAAAGGAAGTTGTTGTTGTTGCTGCTGCTGTATACTGCTAGTCCTCTTACTGCTCATAGCGGCCGGTGGTGGTGCGGTCGGTTGGATGTACGTCAACAAGAAGTTACTATTTGAACAGAAAAAGTAATCCGACCGGTCGTCTTTTTATAACCCAAATAAATGCGTTTTCTATGTTTTGGTTGTTGATTTTGAGTTGTTTATTCTAATTTTGTTTTTGAAGGTAGTTGTTAAGCCTAAACAATAGGATTTAAGCCTAAAACTTAATTTTTAAACTTCAGGCTTTATTCTTAGGCCTAAAAGATATATGTTAGGCCTAGTGGCCAGACTTTAAGTCTAAATATTTATTTTTTAAACTCAAGCCTAATTCTTAGGCCTAAACCAAAGATTTTGAGCCTAACAGCTAGATTTTAAGCCTAAAGCTTTGTTTTTAAACTTCAGGCTTAGTCCTTAGGCCGAAAAGGTAAATGTAGAGCCTAATGGCTAGAGTTTATGCATAAAGCTTACTTTTTAAATCGTAAGCTTAGTTTATAGACCTAAAAAGCCCGTCTTCAATCTTAAATGCTAAACATTCAGCCTAAAAGCTATATTTTAAGCCTAAAGCCTTCATTTTTAAATCTTAAGCTTAGTTTTTAAGCCCAGAAACCAAAGTTCAACTCTAAAAACTAGATATTTAGCCTAAAGGCTCTACTTTAAGCCTAAAGCTTAATTAACCTCGTGCGTAGTTTGTTAGCCTAAAGCTTGAAATCTAAACTCTAAGCCTAAAAAGGTTCTAAATGAATTAATTTGAGGTATATTTGTAAGGGGCTATAAAATAGCGAAAAAAACTTTAAAACAAATTTAAAATTTTTTTAAATTTTAAAATGAAAAAATGCCTAAAAATTCATTGTTCATTTCCACGTCTGTCAGAGTTGGTCGACTTTTTTTGTAAATAATGGGTTTGTACGAAACACTTAATGATCAAGCGCGTGTGGGACCGTTACGACTTTCGACTGGTAAGTTTTCATTATTCGTTGTAATTTCAAACTTCAAATTTTGATTTCAAACCTAAAATTTAAGCTTAAAATCAAAAATTTGATTGTCAAGACTATGTTTTAAGACTAAAGGTTAGATATTTAGCCTGTAATCTGACCTTTAAACCTAAATCAGTGGGTTTAAGGCTATGAGTTGGATATTAAATGCAGGGTTTATATTTGAACTCTAAAGTTTATATTTTAAGCTTAAAGGTTATATTCTAAGCCTACAGTTTATATTTTAAGCCTAAAGTTTACTTCCTAAGCCTAACGTTTATATTTTAACCCTGAAGCTTAAAATTTTAAATCTAAAGCTTAAATTGTAAGCCTAAGGTCTATATTTAAAGCCTAAAGTTTATATTTTGAGCCTGGAGCTCAAATTTTAAGCCTGAAGTTTATATTTTAAACCTAAAAACTAAATATTAAGCCCAGAACCTTGCTTCTAAACTTTAAGCTAAACATTAAGCCTAAACCAAAGAATCAATGCCAATGCCACTTTCAGTAATCCTAATCGCCACCACCGTGCTCTACCTTCTGGTTACTGTGATCGTCGCCGTGATCCTTCAACGTGCCATTGGCAAGCCTTCCGCCACCGAAGAACCGTCGAAGAAACGCAAACCAGCAGGCAAAAAGAAGGTCAGCGACCAGAAATCGAGCACGAATAGCAAGTCCAAGAAGCGCAAAGCCAACAACAACAACAACACCAGCTCGTCAAAGAAGATGAAGAAGAAGGGTGGCGAGAGCAAAAAGGGCAAAAAGGGTGGTAAACAAAAGAAGAAGTAAAATACGATTATCGACTGGTTGACTTTGAACGCAATAAACTTTGTTTGAATTTGGATTTTGGAAACTTTGAATAAACATAAAACTTTCAACTCATATGAACACCATAAGAAGAAAAAGATTACTATAAGAACGTACCCCAGAAAACAAGTAGGTAATGATGGCAGTGACAAGCAAGAATAAGATCAGTGCCACAACAAAACTGGTCAAATCGTTCCATTTCCAAAACGCTGAGATCAAACGACCTTTTGAAAAGAATAAAGGTTAAATTTTAAGTAAATATTCAAAACGTAAAACATTTAAATTATCATTTTTACTTAAAAAGTTTAAAATTGATAACAAAAGTGCATAATTGTAATAATAGTCAAAATTTTACCCACTTTTTCAACGCAAGATATATTTTTTGCATTTTGTTAACTATCAAAATTTTTTTACTTCCCCAGCACAATTTAGATTCCGGTCCTAGACCCACGTGTGTCGGCCCGACACGGCCCCTTCTAATATCAGATTCGTTTTACTGGATTCGAAAGAAATCTTTCGTTGCGAGACCTAAGCTGGGCTTCCGAAACCTTAACCCATAACTCCCATTAATTTTTTGTAATATAAAGCAGTATATAATTCTTGTCATCAAATTTCAGCTCTTTTCACTATCAAAAGCCACAAAGCGCCTTTGACCCCCTATAATCCCAAAATATAATGTTAACTACATTCCTCAATACACTCAAAACAATTTTCATCTTGTTTAAATTTATTACAAGTTATAAAACGTTGACAACAGTTTAGTTACAATACAAAGAATAGATATAAAACTAGGGAAATCAATAATATCACTGGAAAGCTTTGGTGTTTGATACGATGGTCAAGTGAAATAGACGAACAATGTTGAAGAATAGGTTCAAAAGCTACGAGAATAAGAGATTACAACCGTTTTTACTTTGAAATTACATGATTTACAAGACATTTTTATCTAAACATAGACAATGTAACATTCAACAACCCATTTAGAGCTTTTAACACAATATTTTTGCACTTTTATATATCGTTCACAGTACAATAAATTATGTGGACAACCTATATCAATAGATATAAACTGTCATTTCCTATAAAAAACGTTTGAAATTGACAAAACATCAAAAATAGAGAGAAATGCACCTACTACAATATCAGAAAAGTTTTCAAAAACATAAATATAGAGGTCTGATACTACAAAATTCTGGTCTATAAAAGTATAGTATATCATAGAAAATTCGACTTCGTACTATAGTGTATGTGACAAGACCTATACAATACACAACGAAACCTATATCATCCTATACCATAGTATATTACAGTAAATATACCACGTTGTAACAAGATATACTAAAAACAGTATATCAGCTCAAAGTAGAAATCGTATGTCAGTTTACAGTAGAATATACACCAACTTTTAGACCAATAATTAGTGCCAGTATTATTTCTATGACATTTTACCATATCTGTATAGAAAGCGGTCCATGGCTTTATAATTTGGCTTGTGATGATGGTACATAAGTTGGAATACGGGCGTTACCACGGTTGTAAAAGTATACTTGTCCTAAGATAAGTACGTCAATTGTGATCTGAAAAACGATAAAATTAAAGAAAAAACTCTAAAAAGCTTTGACATTTTTAAAAATCACTAAAGCAATTTTTTTTAATTTTCAAGCCCAACCCGACGAGCCAGACTGAACATTTAGTCCGTTTCAAATGTAGCTCAAGGCCGACCCAGCCCATCATAAGGCTGAGCCGGACTTACACAAGTTAGGTTTTTCACCACAAACCCTTGCCTTAGCCCAAATTCCAGCTAAAAACCACCATTTCAAAGCCAAACCCCTACCTGTAATAGTGAGCAGATCCAGAATTGTGCCGGATTACCTCTGACCACAAAGTAGACAGTTTTTCCCAAATCTCCCAACAGCCACATTAGTACCATGTTCACACTCATTCCTTGTGTCGAGCGTCGTTGGAAGTTGCGAATCAGCTGTGGTAGACCCAAACAAGCTTCAGTTAAGACGGCCACCAATCCTAAGCCTTCCACAAAGATTTTGTACTGAAAATATATAATGAATATTGATTTTTAGGTAATAGATAAGCTGAACTTCAATTTTTAAGCAAAATTTAAAATTTTGAATAAAAATAAAACTTCCTATGTTTAAAAAATAACATAAAAAGTTCAAACATTACTATCAAAACTCACCCCAGAAAACAAGTAGGTAATGATGGCAGTAACAATCGAGAACAAGACCAGTGCCACAACAAAACTCGTCAAATCGTTCCATTTCCAAAACGCTGAGATCAAATGGCCTTCTGAAAAGAATGAACGTTAAATCTTAAGTACATTAGAATAGATATAAAATGTCATTTTTTATTGTTAATGAAGTAAAAATTAATATTAAAAGCCACTTTAACCTGTATAGGAACCCGCTATAAAACAAAAAAGCTTATAACAATACTTCTTACTGTATCTAGAGAACCAGAATATAATACTGTACCTAGAGTATAGAAGACAATAACCAGACTATACAATTTAACAATGTACCATATTTTTAAATCTATCCAGTTTAAACAGTCCAAATTAAATTAAAGTTAGTTTATTGAATGTTTTTCGAGACGCGCCATAACTCAATTTCAACCGCATTTCGTGACAATAAAGCAAAGTTAAGTTGTCGACAAACAACATAACCCTCTATCATATCATGCAATTTTTATTCACGAATTTTTTCAATACGTATTTTACAGCGTATAAGCCGCGTTTTTTTTTTTGATATAATGTGTACTAGCCTTGCAGAGATTTACTTTTATTACATCATTCTTGTAATCAATCAGTGTTTAGCCTTTTTACGCTAGTAACATTCACAATACGTTCAGAAGCCCAAAGCCTCAATACAAAAAATTTCATAAACGACAGGTTTTACTATCATTAAGGTTGTTCAAACAATTATGTACCCCTAAGTCCGAAAATTGGCTTTGAGAAGTGCCCAGGATTACTTTTCAAAAAGTTAATGTTTCAATAATACCAACCTCTCCCCCATGCTCCCACCCTCTTATTTTTAATCAAAATGCGTCATTCTAATTTTTGGTCATACTCCTTGTTGTTCCACCCTTCGTGCTACGTGCTAATTTGTCAAAAAATTTTCGGTTTATGTACGATGAATGTTTCTTACTTCCATAAATTTCAATTTTTTCCAATTTTTATCTTTTTATTATTATTTTAAGTTTACACTTCGCGCCATTATAAAATTAAAAAACCGGCAAACCGTAACCTTATTTTAACCTTCCTATTCACGTATTTTAATCTTTGTAATCTAAGCTCCTAATCACAAAGCCGTGTACGTATCTCCATATTCACACACAAGTTATAATTAATTTAAAAACAAACGGAAACACATTCCCATGTTTGTAAAACACTACTTCCAAGTCTTGCTTACTAGTAGGTTAAACTATACAAGTTTACGTCCATCGTTCGTACGTTAATTTTTTAAGACAAAGATCCTTGTCAGGTACTCTTGAATTTATTGTGTATTGTTGTTTTGATATTTGATTTATTAATATTTCAAGGTTTTTGTTCATACCGTGCTTTTGATCAAACGTGCCCAAAAACATAATTTTGAAGAACCACGAAACCCCCTCGCAAACGTTAGCGTTCTGTGGCAACAAGCGTCAAAAAATCAAGAAATTTCAATTAAAATCTTTTTTTTTAAAAACGTGAGTCGGTCGGTCTCCAATTGAATTTACCAATCAGGAACCGACCAGTTCAGGTTTTTTGCAAAAAAAATAAATATCAAAATTGCCTGATTTCGACACAGAACGCCAACGTTTTGCAAGGTGGTTTCGTGGTCCTTCGAAATTATATTTTTAGGCACGTTTGTGAACAAAAACCTTGAAATATTAAAGAATCGAATTCTAGTCTTCTAAATTTCCACCATTTCAAATTTTAAAAATTTTCGCACGTCACACTGATCCCTCTCTCAAAATAGCCAAAACCTCGTCAACACTGTCACTTTTTTCTTGATTGCAACAACTTTTTTCGTCAAACACAATTTCCCATTCATTGTTTTATTCGGATTCTTCGTCGAATCTCGAGCCCCTTTATCTTCTCAATCCCCCCTAAGCGGGCGAACATTTGAAGCCTTGGGGCAGTAATTGAATCTGCACGTTTGTATGGTTTTCGATGCTCACTTTAAGTTCGTCTCCTTCTGAATGCCACCGTGTCTTTTTTAACCGCGGATTTTCCCGAAGCTTTGCCAACACGCAGAAAAAGTTTCTTTATTCGAAGGCCGTGACATTGCTCTTGACCTTTCGAAAAACATTGTTAAGCTCGTTCTTGTGGAAAATGGGTAAAAACTTAAATTCCAAAAGTTTGGAATATGTTAATGCCCTGCTTTTTCGGGATTTAATGGGCCGCTTCTTGGCCGCATTTAAGTCTGCCAAGCTTTGTTTCAATGTGCACTTGAGTAACTAATTTTAGGTTGCTTTTTCCGTGAATAGTGCATTTTTCATTGTAATTGTATGGCAATATGAAAAGGTATTTCCTTGTCTTATGACGAGCATTGACGCTTATTTGGCGTGATTCATACACAAGATTTACTTGTTAACACTTCATACTCATTTACCAACTTTTTTCTTCTTATTTATGTGTATTTAACAATGTAAGCCATGATGACCAATATCCGAGTATAAAATATCCTTTGAGCCCTAAAGTTGAACTCACAAACCAAAAAAATTGTGTTATGTAAAACTCTTTAGACCATTTAGCACCCTATCTTTAGTTGACTTCTAGGTTCATTTCACCAATCTTGAGTTGACTCATAGGTTCATTTCATAAGCTGAATGAACCTAAAAGTCAACTATAATCTTGAAACATCTCGTGCTTGTTTCACAACCTCATTAAGACATTATTGTTGTTGATTTTGGCTTCGAATGCGCTCTTACACTTCTTCCTTCTTTAAAACCTCATTCGGCTTCGCGTTCGGGTTTATTGGAGGGAACGATGAGAGTTTCGCACCACCAATGTTCCCGTAATGCCGAGAAGTTTGCGACCAGCACATTGATACGTTTTTTCCGTCTCTTTATTACTTTCTTCTTCTTGCTTGGTGTTAAAGTGAGTGTGTCGAGGAATTTCGCCGTGAATTCCCAGCGGGTCTTATGGTTCTTGGCTCGGCGGCAACGAACGTTAATTTCCATACTCGGGTAAATTGAAACCTGAGGGGATTGAGAGTGCGAGGTGAAAGCGCGAGTTTTGCCGCTTAGATTCCTCGATTCTTGTTGCACGTAACTTGAACGTGGATTCGGCCGTTTTCTGGCCATTTGTTTCATAGATGACTCTTGCTTTACGTTTATTATGAAAGAGTAGTTGATATGTTTTCGAGTTATTCTTGTTAGCAAAGAAGTTAAGGTTCAAAAACCCTATTTTCAAATTGCTGAAGTCTCTATCGAATTTAGTCAAGGTAAAACAATGAACATTACCGTTGTTTTATCTTGACTAACTTAGGAATCAAGCTACTTATATTTGTAAAACTACTCTTTCAATCAAATGTAGGTGCTTATCAAACAAGTATAGTTACTTGAACCGGATGCCGATTGTTTTCTGGTTTAGTATTTTCACAAAATTATTTTTCCGAATGTTCGTTATTATTATATTGCATGTAAATAACCATTTACCGTGTGTCAATTCATTTTGCATAGCCTTTTCATTATCAACGCTCCTAAATTATTAACCGCTATTTTTTGCGCCCGTTTTCTTGCACTGAATCCGCTCATTGGGTCCAAACATTACATGTAAATCCTCAAATTTTCTCGCGAATATTAAAATGAAACGCTGTTTCTGACGTTGTAAGCACTGTTATGGCGCTTCTAATTTCTCAGACAGCATCTTTAATGCGCACTATATAATTTGGATACAACGGTTTTCGAATACACTGTAAATCTGTTCGCCGTTTTGTGAGTAATATTGGTTTCTGTACATATTTTATAGACAATAGTGATCATATGGCAGTTTTTAATTAGTGATTATATACCATTTTTATATAAAAATTAATGTGGGAACCAAAACGCAAGCGTGATCTAGTTTATATTAATCTAAACCGCGACTCTATAATCATATTCAGCCAAAGTTACAACTATGAATCAACTTTTAGTAGATTAGAGTCCCATTTATGGACACGTTTCCGGATCCGCTGAATCTTCAGTCGACATCCGGTGAAACAATAACCAGCGTCTACAGCACCGTGTTTGAAGGGCCAGCGACGAGGTCTGATTACGAGACGCTTGACTACACAATTACAAATGGCTCCGAATGTCCGCAGGTATATTTGGCAACATTCGCATTTTTAATCTTGTCATTGTGTCCAAGTTGCAAAACTTCGAGTTTTAGTGTGTTGAAATTTGAAAAATTTTAGTATTTTGATATTTTTGTTTCACGACTTTTGTGGCCATCACTTTCTGAGCTTTGTTATCTTAGTAGTACAAATTAGTACCACAAAGTTAATCTTAATATCACGTTCGAAACATAAAGTTTAATCGCTTTGCCATCTTATAATACCATAATTTACAGCGAGTCTACGTAGAGCGACATGAACTCCCAACGCCACTACTGATATTTATATCTTTGCCCGCAACCGCTATAATTTTACTGACAATCTTCGGTAATCTTCTCGTTCTCTGTTTCAAAGCGCGTGTTGGCCGGACCAATACCACGCTTTTAGTATGGAACCTGGGGTTGACCGACTTTTTGGTCGGAGTTGTGGTGCTTCCAATGGGAGCTGTGTATTTGATCAGTCGTAAATGGGTTTTTGGCCGCGTTTTGTGTCGGATTTGGGTCGCGGCCGATGTGACGTTTTGTACTTGTTCGGTTGTAAGTTTTTCTTGTTTTTGTGGTTTTTTTGTTTTTTATTATAAGTGAATATCTTTCGAATTTTTGTCAAACATTGTAGGTCGCAGTATGAATTTTAACGTTCTTGCCCTTTTTTAAAGTTCTTGCCCTTTTATCTATGCTTTTCAATTACTAATCTTTAATTAGTTAGATAAACTTTTTTAATTATATAGACAATCTATAGAACAAAAAGCCAGGAGACATTCCGTTTATCTGCTTCATTTGGCTTTTATGATGCGACCAAACTCGTATAGTAATTAGTTTTTGAGTATGATGCAGGAAAACTGATAGAAAAACGAACTATAGCCACCAAAGCGTAGAACTCAGAATTATGAATAACAAAAATAGCAATCATTTTTTGGCCTCAAGACAAGCAATACACACTTAGAGCACTAAGAATTCTAGGCTTAGAAAAACTAAGCATTCCAGCCCTATAGACACTGAAAATGCCACTCTCAAACATACTAAACATTCCAAAGATATATAAAAAGTACTATGCGAAAAAATAGAGAACGTTGCTTGCAAGCGGTTTAAAAAAAGTAATTGTTTGTTCAAACATCTTCAGGTTACAATATGTATCATATCAGCAGACCGCTATTTGGCAGTGACACGGCCATTACGCTACAAGAGTCTTGTTACCAAATTCAAAGTCATCGGCATTATGATATCAATATGGACCTTTTCGTCGTTGATATTACTAACGACGGTCAAATGGGAAACGAATAAGTGCGCGGATGAGGTGAGTTGTATTATTCTTTAACAGGATATAATAATAAGTATATCAGTTGTAAAAGCAAATATAATTTTTATTTATGTTTTTTTAAACACAGTACTGTTTTCAATCATTGCATTTCAGTACGTGTGCTACGCTGGAAACGAGATCCGCTACTTGGCGCACAGTGTAGTGTTCGCGTTTTTTATTCCGGCTTCTGTTACTCTAACGCTATATTGGCGAATCTACAAGTTAGCCAGGAACAGACAGAAAGCACTAGACCGTGGCTTCCTAATGATCCTTGGACATAACATGAACTTCTTAACGAATACGCTCAGCCAAAATGTAAGAAAAGTTCATATTGTACACATAAAATCACTCAATATACACTTAACATAATCAATTTGCATTTCACAGTTAGGAAAATAATTTTTATGCTGTTGTAGCATTACTATAGGTCCTTTGGTTTCCTTTAGCGAATTTTCAAATTAAACTTCTTGTATTGTTTTCAAATTATTATGAATAACTGTTTTCAGACCACATTACGGGTACATTTCGGAAACAATAACGGTATGGTTGAGCATCAACGTCGTGTTTTACGAACTCATGAACGTATTGCCAAAACTCTGGGTGTGGTATCTTGTTCATTTTTGTTTTGTTGGTTGCCTTTCTTCTCGTTATACCTCGCAAGCAAGTTTATAATTTATATTATTTATAGATGTCAAAGCTTTTTGTAATTTTGTTGACTGCGAAGGCCTTTGTAACATTAGTTTTTACATTTTTAAACCTTTAAAAATCCAGAAAATCCAAAAAAAGTCATCCAACCCAACCACTACTTTCAGACTATCAATGTAAAGGATGTGTTCCCACAATAGCGATAGACATTGCCTCGTGGTTGGGTTATTGCAACTCCATGATCAATCCTATAATCTACTCTTTTACTGTAAAAGACTTCAAACGATCTGCTTTGAGGTTAATATTACCCATTTGGCAATTTGTGTTCCACTGTTTACCAGTTAAAATTCTACCAAAGCCTCCAGACCGCATAGCTCGAGTATCTCGAAGCGGTCAAAAGGCGAAAAATCGACGAAACTTCGAGCCGAAGAACAGAGTTGGTCGGAATGGAGTTAGCAATGTTTCTAATGGTAGAGCTAAACAACTGATGAGTGAAGCTACTTTCAATAAGACCACGTGAGTTTAACATTGGCTTTGCCTCAAGAACACTAATGATAACAAAACAAACTATGAAGCATTTATTCACTTTGTTACAGTTTAAACCGTATTTTACATAAACTTTAAGTAGTGTCAAGTCTAATGACAAATTTTCGGAGCTAAGAAGCACAGAATTATTTAAACATCCTAATATAAAATGACCTCTCAAATCACAAGTTCTTTTCCAGAATCCCGAGCGAACAAGTCCAAACCATCGACAAAGAAGAACGACGTTCGTCCAACTCTTCCGACAACGACGAACTACTTAACATAGCTTCTGTGGATGACTTCACTGACCCTTCAATCCTCACCGATCCCACCACAACCAACTCCGAGTCGTTTTGCATCGAGAAGAACTTTCGCTGGGCCAAACGCAAACGAAACAGTAGCTGTAAGGAACCGTTGACGATGCCGGTGTCACGTCATCACATGAACACCACACGCTCCACACCAACCAAATTAAGCGAATGGTTGGAGAAGACGCGACGTGCTCGTAAGGCGGAGGAAACGAATGCTCAAAATGGTGGAAATATTAATTCCTGGAATTCGGTCAAGCTCACCGCCCGCATGCGACGACATTGGGCGTTTGGACAAAAGAAGTGCTCGCACAGTATGGAGGCGAACGATGGTGATAGCAAAGGAACGCCTGACATTGAAGATTTGAAAAAGAGTTTGAAAGCAATTGATGGGAAGAGTGAGATTGTGATTGGTCAAAGGTACGATTCTAACAGTACGTTGACGCCGAATACTCCAAAAAGCAACAATATTGAGTATCGTGGGTCTCAGAAAGAAGATCTTAGGGTAAATAACGATCCTACGACTTTTGGAAATCAAGAATCAAGTAACGATCATAAGATCACAAACTTTCCAAATTCTGAAGACCATAGCTCAAGTTCTAACACTCAAAACCTCCAAAATCAAAATTCAATTTTTGAAAACAACTCTAACACATCTTCAAATAGACGTGGAACATTAAACAAGTCCACGTCGATTGATCATTCATATGGCTTAGCAGAGACACCACTGCTTTCGTATCGACCAGTCGAATGTCGTGGAGCGGCCCAAATCATTCGAGGTTCTTTTACACGTAAAATGAAGACTCATACGAGTAACTATGATCAAGAACACGGCTATAATAATGAAAACAGCTATGCTAACAACACACATTACGGAAACAGCTACGATAAGGACAGATACGACCAAGACAATCATGGAAAACTATACAATAATGACCATGCTGGCTACAGAGGCCAAGAATCTGATAACGAAGACTACGTTGAAGACCCTCAAACACCCAAGGCTTCTGACGAAGAGCATCCAGAAGATCCCTGTACTCCCAAGGCTTCGCACTATCGATTGTACAACAACATACGTCGAACTGATTATGCAAACTTTGGCAAGAACGACAACTTAACACCGTTGTTAAATTCAGATGCCGTTAAGGGCAGTGTAGAAAGCGTTAGGATCTACATGCTTACAGAAGAAGAAGACGTGTAATGTAGACAATGTAACATATACTTTGATACTCTTGTACATACATTAACTTGTTGATCTCATTTGAATAAATTACACTTGTTTTGCAATTGTTATTGTAATTATTGTCGAAGTTTTCAACAGAATGGTCTTTATATTATGTTTTATCTTAACTTACTCAACCTAGGTTACTGTAACTCAAAAAAAAATAGCTCAGTAACATTAATATCTTTTAACTTAACCAAACTTCATAGGATAAAAAAATCAAATTCACAGTAACCCTAATTACATTACTTTCAAAAAAATAATACCACAGTAACTCAATTTACAGTACCTCAAAAGATAATACTCTCTCCTCCTAGAGATACTTTTTGAAGCATAAGAACAAGGCAAAACGTCCAAAGCCTGACCTTTAACCCTTACTCAAAAAAAACTCACTCCAAACACTTTTCCGTTGCGATGGCGGTGTGATTTTCCTATTCATTCGTACCGAGATCTCCAACATCAACAACATGCAACCCAACATGACCACCGATTGAATCAATAGCGTGATTTCGAAGCGTTTCCCAAACCAAAACTCGATACGCAGAATGTTGGCGACACATAGTGCTAGGCATACCAACAACGAGAAGCCTAGTGCCGACTTTCGTTTGTAGATCTCGGCGTACTGGAACACGTATGGGATTGCTCCTGAAATGAGTTTGGTGAGGTTGGGAAGGTCATAACTTTGAAAAATATTACAATTTCAATATCTTCGGTACCACAATAAAAAATTTGAAAAAGTTTTAAATTTAAAAAAAAATTGTTTCAAAATCAGATTTTTAAAATTTCATAAATTAGCATAAAAACATTTTTTTCATGTTTACAAAAACTCAAATTAACTTGTTTATGCATTGTCAAAACTTTTCAAATTCAAAACCAGTTTATTTGTTGTTCCACATGACCTTTTTCTCACGTTTGAATCACTTTTTTTACAAAACGGCATGATTAATATGCTAATCTACCATACTTTTTGTACTTTTATTGACAAACCGCTGCTTTTTTATAATTTTTTGCTCGAAAAGTGATTTTTCACAAAAAAAACGACTAATTAAATCATAAAATAAATGAAATCTTGAAAAAAAAGAGAAATTTAGGTAATAAATTATACAAAAAAGCCCGAATATAAATTATGACTTAGAGTATGACTTAAAAGTATTAATAAACCCATCTTTCCCTGCAGCTAGAAAAAGTGCTAGCTCTATCAAAATCTATCCCCTATATACGACAACTTCAACCAAAAATCCACCCCGTATAATCCAATTTCAAAATTACCACACCTAAAATTTCAAAAACAATATCACAAGATGCATAAACAACATAAATCAACATACCTCCAAAAATCATAAATCCCGCCGCCAGACCGGCCAACATTGTGGAGAGGAGCGAATCGAGAGGAATGAGTTGCATGGCATTTTGCTCGATCAACAGCATTTTGTTCGTTCCCACCCACTGTTCGCCTGATTAATCGACTTTATCACGCAATTTGTAGTGATAAAAATGTACTTTTGCTCAATCCGCCGGGCTTCTATTTACATTCTTTGTCTGAAAGTGGCAAAAAACTACTTTAAAACCAAAATGAAATATTTTAAAAAAATAAAATTTTAAATAAATTTAAAAAAGCGGTTGAATTTTCAATATTTTTCAAAAAATATCAAATTTTACACATATAACGTTACCTTTCCCACGAAATTTAAAAATTTAAGAAATTGTAAAGCTTTTTAAAATCTTTTGTCATTTCCTGAAATTAATATACACCTTCACTCCTAATAAACATCACTTATAGACCATTCCTTCTGTTGATTGCATAAGAAACAGCTTGTTTATAACACTTTTCATTCGTTTCTAGGGAGAGAAACGTCTGTTTTTTCAATCAAAAGATAAGAAAAAGTAAACTTTTAATAAACTACAATTAAGCTTTTATTCTTTCACGTCTAATTTCTCTCAATCTTAACCATTTGGAACCGTTTTTGTATGAAATTCAATCAAATTTTAAAATAATTTACTTAAAAAAGGTTTCTTTTCCTCTGATTCATGCTAAACCATCTTAAAATGCTAAAACATCTTTAAATTGTCTAAAAGCTTGTTAAAATTAACAAAACGTCCAAAACAAAATCATTAAACGTTTTATTAGCTTCGAAATAGTGTGATTCATTGATGGAAAGTTGAGAAACACTACACACTACAGTTTATTAGATGATCAAAAGTTTGTTTTCTTGGTAACTAAAAAACTAATACTTGTATACACTTAAAAATTTGCTGAAACGTTCAATTTAGCATCTATAACAATATCCTACAAGCTTTTCTTACTAACCTTCATCTAAAAAACCGAAATTTAAAATTTTTAAAAATTTAGGTAAAAAAAAGTTTGACGTTAACATTTTTTAAATAAAAATTAGTTTTTTTACAAAAATTTAATCCTATTTTCCTTATTCCAACCATTAAAACAGCAAACTCCACTTTTTCATACCTAAAAACAAAAAAAACTAATATCAAAGACTTACATTAATATCCCAAATCCTTGCTGCTGTTTCCAAAACAGCGTTGAAAAAGTGAAAATACTGAAGAGTACTGTGCTTTTATGTTCTTGAAAGTTGATGTTGTAGGTTTATTTTCTGCAAAAACAAAAAGAGTAAAGAGAAATTAGAGGTTTTTGACGCGGAAAGTTTCGAAAAAGTGTTTCAGTGACAAATAATCCGATTTGAGACAGACGCAAATAACAAGGCAATCTCGTAAAACAAAGTCATTTAGTTTTGAGGATGTAAAGAGTATCATTTGTATTGTCAAAAGGTCAAAAAACAGCTGGAAATCTTGTTATTGACCTTTAAAGTACGGAAGAAGGGTATGTCAACAAATAAAAACCACAAAAATTTTTGTAAAAAATATTTTTGACTAGACTGGTAAAAATGAACTTAAACTCTCTTAAATTTAATAATTTTATACGTTCTATTCTTTGCGTAACCCTTTCTGTAATAACGGAAACGTCCCCCAAAACCGGATATTACACTTGAAAAAATAGTTGAAAAAAAGTAAAAAAACGAGAAAATTTCAAAAATCTTTAAAAAACTATTTAAAAATAAACAAATCTATCTATTACCAACAATATTTGCTAAAGATTTAGCTTTTACAACAACAAGAAAACAGACAAGTTCTTTGAAAAACAGCTGCCAACCCTTAAATAATTTATAACTGGACAAAGTTAACACATTAAACATGTTTAATTTAATTTTAAAGGGTTCAATTATTACTTTAACTAAAGCTTTATAAAACCCAGAATTTTCAAAAAAAATTTTCATAAATCTTGACCTTATTGCGGCTATAACAGCCATGTATAATATAGCTTCAAATCTTATAAAAAACAATCTTTTAAGCCAAAATTGTACTTTAATTTTAACCCATTTAAAACAGATGTTAAAATGCGTGAGTACAAGATACTAAGCTGCACGTTAAAAGTATAATATAAAGTAAATTTTGATTTCTCCTACTTTTTCCAAATCAGAAGATAAGAAAAAAAACAGATGTTAAAATGCGTGAGTACAAGATACTAAGCTGCACGTTAAAAGTATAATATAAAGTAAATTTTGATTTCTCCTACTTTTTCCAAAAAATTTTCAAAAGTTTCGCGAATAAAAGGCCAATTTTTGGACAATTATAACTGCAAAAGAGCCAGAATAAACAACTTTGCAGGTGAAATATCAAATTCTCGCCTCGAAGAAGTGTAAAAATAACCAAAGGGTGCTTTCGATATTAGTTGTGGTCATTAATATCGGTTTTGCAGGTAAACAGGGTCAATGATTAGGGTATTCCCAAGAGCTCTTGCAAGAGAATCCAATTTTTGCTATTTTTTGACAATTTTACACAGAAATGAAAGCCAAAAATAGGATGTGGTAAAAGTACTGTAACTTCTCAAAATTTTCAAATTTACGAAATATTTTTTGACAGTTTGGTGACATACAAAGTAATGTAAAACAACAACAAATTTCTAGTTTGTAACTTCTTTTTAAACAAAGTAATGTTCAAAATAAACTATTAAGTTATTCAACTAATTCTGTGCCCCCTATCAAAGCAAATTGTCGGTTTTAAGAAGCACAGAATTATTTGAGCATCCTAATAATAAAAGTTTCTAATTTATAAACTGCTTGTAAACAAAGTTATGTCAAAAATGAACCAAAAAGGTAAAGTAATTTTCCGACAAAAAAGGTGCAGACAATGCTAACTTTTAATCTTCTAAAGCTGTTTTTAACCATACTATATTATTACCATACCTGAACTTTGTATAAGTAGGTTCTACATCTTTTTATAAGACTAAACTTTCAAAAATTATACTATACAATAACTATTTTAGGCTCAAAAATAAGTCTTACATGCACATGTATAGAATAATTTTTGAGCTCATATCCACTATTTTATTCTCTTTAACCACATTAGTACATTGGAAACCTCAGCAAACACAATATACTACACAGTTTTCTACTTTTCCCTCCCAAAAACATAAAATTTCCCAACTTTGTTTTTTGCATTCGATGACACCGAGTCAAACGTCAATAATATTTAAATAAAAAGTTGAGGGATTATGTTTACACAATAAGAGGAGACGTAAGAGCTGGAGGAGTGGTCAATGCAAACTTTTGAAGCAGCGTTTTGAAACGTCGAAATTTGTAAGTCTTTAGTACCTTATTTTTTGAATATCGGTCAAAAAATAAGCAGAAAAAAGTAAAAAAAAAACTAACTTTTTTACCAAAAAGATCCATTTCTAAAAAAATGGAAATATTGAACTTGCATAAAAACCATTCTACCAACTTTTAGACCAAGTACAACATTAAAGTTACGTTTCTTCCCAGTACAACATTAAACTTCCTTTCCCAAACTCGTCCAAAAACCTTATCATAACATTATCAAATTTCCCCTTAAAATTCCGTTTCTTTAATTCCCTCAGGTTTTAAAACCATCAAAATGAACATAAAATTCGAATATTAAACAACTGAACATAGAAATGTAAATCAACTTCTCAATTTGTATTAGATTTCAAGCCGAGAATGACAAAAGACAACTTATGTCATGTCACATAAGTACATTAATACAGAGTAAAGAACTGTTATTATTGTAAGTATAAAAGTCTCTATAAATCTTCCTATGACTCATGTGGACAAAACCACATCTCTGATAGTAGTTATGCCCAAAAGATTGATATTGTAGCCTTCAAAATAAAAGTTTCATATTATTGTTGATAAAGTCAAAAATGCTTAATTCCCCGAGGGCAGAAAACCATTAAGAAAAACATAAAATCCAAATATTTCACGCTTCCATTTCAAAAATAATCTCCTTTTTCAACCAAAACTAATCCCGGAAGCGACAAAATAATAGTAAAATTCAAGTTTAAAAAAATTTAGTTGACTAAAAAAAATTTGACTAGGCCTACCAGAAAAGGGTCCTCAGTGAAATTTTTTTTCGGATTGGAAGAGGTGGATCCACCTTTCTCCTCCGAGCAACCTTCTTAAAATAATATCAGTATTTCTTTAATGATAAACACAATATGTTACCTAAAGCCGTCTTTAATCATAATATTACACATAAAATCGACGGCAAAAGCTTAACATTACACTAAAAAATCATCAAAAATCGTAAAGTGATAACATATAATACCTAAAATACTGGAAAACTGTAAAATGTTTCGTAAAATACTCAAAAACTTTTTAATATTACCTAAAATTCTCAAAAAAAAACAGCAAGTTCAAACCCTCAAAACCTTCAAACTTCTTCCATTTCACAAAGCTGTCTTTGGTTTTTTAGTTAGCCCAAAAAGTTCGTGACCTTATAGAAGCAAACTTTATCCCAAACTTTTTTTCGAAACGAAAAAAAAAACAAAGGAAGCGAATTGAAAAACAAAAAAAACCCTGAGGGTTTCGTCAAAAAATGAATCATTTGGTCTGAAATCGCTTGCAAATACGATCAAACCGTTTTTTACATTAAAGCAGATCTAAATTATGGTTTAGCATTAAAAAGCCTTCTTTTTCTTTACATTATTATACCTTTTTTAATTAAAAACTGTCAAATTTTAGTTAAAAGTGTAAAATCAATAAAAATGTTTTAAAAATCAATAAAATACAAAATATCGATTATTGAAAATGTTAAAATAATTTGAATAACAAGTAAAACAAAAGCCTTGTCTAATTTTCAATTTCGAGAAAAATGACACGGAATTTCGGGCGCTAACTCGGCTCTTTTCGCTTGTGCAGCCTGATAGTGACATGTTATACGATGTAAGGTGTATGACATTTTTGGAAATATGCCTTTGGGAATTGATAGAGTTGAGGTAAAGTTATATAAAGTGTATTTTTTAAATTTTAAATGTTTTAAAATTTTTTAAAAATTAAGTTGGTTATAAATTTAATTTTCAGAAAAAAATTTTTTAAATAAGAAATAATTTATATAAATTCAAATATATTATAGCAGTGATTATAAAAAGATTACAGTTTTTAACATGCTTTGGCAAATGGTTATTTTTTAAAAAATTAAAAATTGTAGTTTATATCTTCATCATCTGATTCAACATGGCTACAAGCTACATTGGAATATTCGGTTGGTCAATGTGTTTTCTATTAGGAATCTTATCAATATTATCATACATGCCGATACTTTCCTCACTTGTTTACGTTCATTCGGTGGAGAATGAAGGATAAGGAGAAGCGATTTTTATTGCCGAAACGGAAAGATGTCGCTTATGGAAGTGTGTCCAGGTAAGGGTATTGGAATGTCGTTTTTGAAATTTGTAGTCAAATTTCGGTTTTTTGAAGTCAAGAATCAGAGGAATCTATAAAAGATAGGAAAATAGTTTTTAGGCTTGGAAGAGCGAATGGGTAATTTAAGTCTAGACAGGGTGACAGGGGTAGAGGTGTCATACTAAAGAGGTTCGACAGTATATATTATGGTAATCGCTTGTCTTTTTTATGACCATTCATTGCACGATACAACCTTTTATACTATTTTTATGTCATTTTATACCTGTTTTGTTATACAAAACAAGAACTATTAATCCCATGAAATAAACATGCCTTTGACAAAGCTTGTACTAAAGAACTACTATTAATTTTTAAATTATAATAGTGCCATTAACTTTTTATAAACTATTTTCAAAATACTTTACTAAACTTTTAATTTTTATTTTAAAAAAAGTTCAAAGTAACTAAAAATGGACGTAGTTTTCTATATCACAGAGAAACGCCATGTGTATCTGGTAAAACAAATGAAGTACAAAATCATGGAGGAATTTGAAAGTTATGGTTATTTTGTTTTATAGTCATAAATAGACAGTAAAGGGCCGCTTTGGTTGGGTCTTAGCCTTCGGTCTTACGTATGCCGGCTCGGTCGGGTCTTATCAAACTTGGTTTGGCGCGACTGGGCCTGGGGCTGAGCCAGATTTCACTTAGTGGATTCCCTTTTCAGGTCTACTGATATCTACTTTAAAAATTTGCATAAAGTAAAGAAATCTACAAGTCTCTTTGTTTGTAAACTAAAATGTTTTAATTTTGTTTTTTTTACCAGACGTTTATCACAATGAGCGACTCAAGATTGCTAGCTAATACTATATTCTTATATACACGAACTAATTTCATAGTCTTATATACAGCAAGTTGAGTACAATTGTAAAGTGTAAAGTCTTTTATTTTTAGCGAAACCGGCTCCACCACTTCGTATGACAATGTCCCAGGGCCTGAAAAAACACTGGGATTGGTGAGTTTTTAAGATTTTTTAATTTATCTTATACCAGCGACGTCACTATTGATCTTTATTTTTTCTGGGGAAGGGTAGTGAATGTACCTTTCGATCACCTTTGCCTAGCGACATTCCTGCTCATAAACTATTAAATGTTAAAAAAGATGATAGATAAAAATTTTAGTTGTCCTTCTGTCAACCGTTTGATTACATTTTACTGACAATTGGTGTAATAGCTTCTGTGATTCATGGAGCTGGGTTTCCTTTACTTTCGATCTTACTTGGAGGAATGACTACTGTGTTTTTGAGAGCTCAAAACTCGGCTTTTGTGGCTGGTCAAGATGTTAAACAAGCTTCACTGCCTCCGATTTCACAGTAAGTTCTAAAGATTCGAATTTTAAAACTAAATTTGTAAAATTAAAAAATTTTGTAGTTCCGTTGATTATAGCAAGATTCAATATTACAACTTTTTTAAAAAATCATGAGTTTTTTTAACAATACCACAATTTCTATAAATTTTGTTTTTAGGGACGAGTTCAATGATAATGTAGTAGAATACACTATCTACTACCTTATTTTAGGTGTAGCTATGTTTGTCACCTCGTATGTTCAGGTAATATCTTTATAAGTTGCATTTTTACTTTTAGGCTTATGTTCTTTCTAATTTAAAAAATTTTAATTTTTAAAATACGAGAGCCAAAAAAGTTTTTTCATTAAAGTTTACGGTTCTTTAACGTATAAAAACGACAATACTTTCTTGTCGGTTTAATTTTTAAACAATACGTTTACAATAAGTCAGTTCAAACTTGAGGACGTAGAAGAGTGCTATGTTATGAGAAAACCATCAAAAAACTATTTTACTATATTGTTTTAGGTATCGAACTCTAAAATTCTTCCTTTTTAGATAGCTTGCTTTGAAGTCTTTGCCGAACGATTGGTTCAAGCTCTACGACAAAACTATTTGAAATCAGTGTTACGGCAAGAAATAGCGTGGTTTGATACTACTCAAACTGGCAGTTTGACTACAAGACTCAATGAGTACGTACTATAATATATGTTTTTGGAGCAAATATTGCTCTGCGGTGAATATGACTTTACTATTCATATAAAATTATCTTTGACAAAACATGACTGTTGATAAAAATCACTTTCAGTGATCTAGAACGAGTCCGAGAAGGTATCGGAGACAAAGCCTCACTCTTCATTCAAATGATCTCCGCCTTCTTCGCCGGCTTCATTGTCGGCTTCATCTACAACTGGCAAATGGCTCTAGTCATGTGTGCATTCACACCACTGTTAGCATTTACAAACTCATGGATGGGCAAGTTTACAGCCAGCCGGGTGCACATGGAACAGGAAAAGTATGCAATTGCTGGAAGTATCGCTGAAGAAGCGTTCGGATCAATGAGAACGGTACTCGCCTTTAATGGACAGTACAGGGAGTTGGATCGGTAAGGTTGTTTTGGTTTAAAATAGGTTTGTGAGAGGAGTTTGGCTTAAAATTATTTTTTAAATTAGGGATGACACATTTTTTGGACGGATGACTTATTTCCTAAAATTTCGATATTTTTTTGTAATCATGGTAAAAAATGAAAAATCATTTTAAAATTTTTTATATTAGAGATGACATAATTTATAGAAGGATGACATTTTTTTATAGAATTTTGGAAAAATAATAATGTTGAAGATAATGAAATTTAAAATTTGAAAATGTAGGTCAAAATTAATGTTTCAGCTACGAAAAAGCCCTAGAAGACGGCCGAAAGACTGGCCTAGTCAAGTACATGTACATGGGCCTCGGCTTCTCAATCACCTTCTTGATCATGTACCTCTCCTATGGTGTGGCCTTTTGGTTCGGTTCTCTTTTAATCGTATGGGATCCGACCTTTGATCGTGGTACTATATTTACTGTATTCTTCGCTGTTATGACTGGATCTACATCATTGGGTGCGGCTCTACCTCATCTTACCGCAATATCAATGGGTAGGGGTGCTGGACGATACGTGTTGGGTGTGATCAATAATGTACCTTATATTGATCCGTATTCGAAGAGAGGAGCTGTTATTAGGAAGCCTAAAGGGGCTATTGAGTTTAGTGGAGTGCACTTCTTTTATCCATTGCGCCCGGATATTAAGGTAGGTGTAGGTAAAAAGAAGTCAATGTAGAGTAAGGTAGATTAATTTAAAATAGAGTTAGGTAGGGTAAATTAGGGTGAGTAGGGTAAAGTAGAGTAGATTTTTTTATTTTTCAAATGATTTTAGATTCTGAATGGAGTCAGCTTCAAAGTAGAGCCAGGTCAAAAAGTAGCGTTAGTCGGAGCCTCAGGCTGTGGAAAGTCCACTTGTCTTAACCTGGCTCTCCGCTTCTACGATCCAATCCAAGGCACAATCACCATGGACGGTTACGACCTTCGAGAACTGAATGTAGCCAAACTTCGTGACCTAATAGGTGTAGTTAGTCAAGAACCAGTACTATTCGATGGTACTCTCGAGGAAAACATACTATTGGGTAATGACAAGGCAACACGAGAAGATGTCATTCATTGTTGTAAAATGGCAAATGCTTTTGATTTTATTCAGAAGTTGCCTGAGGGCATGTACACAAGAGTTGGTGAGAGGGGTGTTCAGTTGAGTGGTGGACAAAAGCAGAGAATTGCCATAGCCAGGGCGTTGATCAAGAACCCGAGGGTCTTGTTGCTGGATGAAGCCACGTCGGCTTTGGATACGGAATCTGAAGCTATTGTGCAGGTAATGTGAAGACTTAAATCATTTTGAGCTTGCTCTCAAAGCAAATTCTTGAAGTTAAAGGGCACAGAACTAATTGAATAACCAAATATTAATCTTTTCAACTCTTTTTTCTTGCTATATCTACATTAATATTACAGAGATCACTAGAGAAAGCTCAAGAAAGTAGAACAACTTTGATCGTCGCGCATCGCTTATCCACGATCAAGAATGTGGACAAGATTTACGTGTTCAAAGATGGCAATATTGTGGAAGAAGGCACTCATGCTGATCTGATTGAAGCGAAAGGACTATTTTATGAAATGGTACAGTTTCAACAAATCAATCAAGATGAGGAACGACAAAAACTGGGAGCTATTAGAGGTGAGTCTTATTCATTGTTACATCTTTTCGTAATTTTATGCAAAACTTAAGTTTTGTTATGTTATAGTAGGGTTTTGACCAGCTTAAAGTTCTTCTGGGTTTTTGAGCCAGGCCAAAGAAGAGGGAAACATGGTGTTTTACTCTTCAAAGGTCATTCCAATGCATAGAATTGAGAAATAGGTTAACAAATTTATAATAAAGTCTTCAGAACATTCAAACGAAAGTGATGCGAGTCCATCAGAACGTTCCTCTCGTCCTACTATTATGCGACAGCTCAGTCGAAAATCCAGTTCAGCTCAAAGTCCCAAAAAGAAAGTTTCCGCTTCGTCAGCTGTTTCTCGGTCAAGTACGGCTACGATTTATGATCTACAGAAGGATTGTGAGGTATGGAATTTAAACATAATAGTTATACTGAGGTTTAGTAACAAGTAAGAAAGAATAGTACTATACTAGGGCTCGGCGTGGATTAGCACTTACCATAATAATCCTTTTTCCATCGTACCTAACTTAACATCAAGCTGCAATAGATAAAAGAATTTTTTTAAAATTTTTAAACTTCAATGACATTTTTACGCATTTCAGGAGCGAAGGCTGACACCAACACCCATTTCCAAAATCATGAGGATGAACAAAGACAAATTTGGCTGGCTAGCACTAGGATTGACCGGATGTTGTGTTAGTGGCCTCGTTATGCCATTCTTTGCCTTGGTTTACTCACAAATATTTTCTGCAAGTTTTTCTTTGTCTTTTTATTATGCATTGATATTATTTTCATCAATGTATTGATAGTGTTTTCTAGTTTTATTTATTAATATTTTGATATTTCGTCGCGGAACGTCGATCAATTGTTGCAACCCGCTGTAGATAAAAGATATAATTTTATTTTTGATATTTTCCTTTTCATTTTGTTGTCAAAGATATTATATTAAGTTTAATCTCTGTGATTAATTTGATTTTACTCTAATAAACGATATTGTTTTAGGTGTTCAGCGAGCCAGTAGATCAACTTCAGAAAGATGCTTTATTTTGGGCTTCAATGTTCGTCGCCATTGGAGTTTTGAATGGATTGGGCTTCTTTACCTCTGTGAGTACTAATAGGACCATAACTACTTATTTTACTGGTTTTTGAATATATTTTATGGGCTTTACTTCATTAAGCTCACTTTTCAAAAATACCCAAATTTCTTGACTAATTTTTTAAATTTCACAATTTCAGGCCAACTGTCTAGGTCAATGTGGTGAAGCATTGACCAAAAAGCTCCGTTATGAAGCGTTTAAGAACTTGATGCGACAAGACATTGGATTCTACGACGACAAGCGACATAATACAGGCAAATTGGCGACTCGCTTCTCGACTGATGCACCTAATGTAAGATATGTTTTCACGAGATTACCTGTGTTATTCTCGTCGATTGTGACACTGATTGGAGCCATTGTGATTGGATTTATCTATGGATGGAAACTGGCATTGATTTTGCTTGCTATTGTGCCTTTGATTCTGGCTAGCGGGTATTTTGAATTGCAAATGAAGGTAAGATTTTTGTTTTTGATCGGTAGGAGGAAGTAAACTAAAGAGAGGTTAAGGTAATGTTCTGTAGGGCAAGGTAAGGTAGAGTAGGGAAGGCAGTGTAGAATAAAGTAAGGTAGAGAAGGCTAGGGTAGGGTATGATAAGAAATGGCAGAATAATGTAGGGTAGAGTTGATTGGGGTTGGCTATGTTAAGGTATAGAATGTAGTGTTTTATTCTGGTAGTTCTAACTTTAAACTGACATTTTTTTAGTTTGGAAAGCAAATGAGAGACACGGAGCTACTGGAAGAAGCTGGCAAAATTGCGTCGGAAGCCGTGGAGAACATACGAACTGTGGCTGGCCTAAACAAACAGCTGATATTTCACTACAAGTATATGCTACATCTGGTCGAGCCTTATTAGTAAGACTTTTAGCTATTAATTCAGCTAAAAATTGTCTTATTGTGCATTGGAAATGAGGATTTTGAAAAATTTCAATTTTAATACCTAAATATTGTTCCATATTAAAAAATTCAATTACAGCACGAACGTGCGACAAGCCCACGTGTACGGTGGAGTATTTGCCTTCAGTCAAAGCATCATGTTCTTCATGTATGCCATCGCGTTCTACCTCGGCTCGGTGTTCGTGAATGATCGTAGTATGGAGCCAGTGGCAGTTTACAAAGTCTTCTTTGCCATCGCATTCTGTGGCCAATCTGTGGGCCAAATCAGCTCGTTCATACCTGATATTGTGAAAGCAAGGCTGGCAGCATCCTTACTCTTTCATCTTATTGAATTCCCAACTGCCATTGACTCGCTGGACCCTAAGGGGAAGAAGATTGTAAGGTTTGGAGATGGAGAATCTTGGGCGGGGTATTTTTTATTGGGGAGGAATGAAATTTAAAAAAAAAAATTGTTGAACTCTTGTTCTAACCTGAATTACTCTACCTTGTTTTAGATTAAAAATTAAAAAATGAAAATTTCAGTTGATGAAAGGCAGTGTTGTACTGAAAAACGTGGACTTTGCTTACCCAACTCGGCCACAAAATCGGGTTCTGAAGTCTTTGAATGTTCAAGTAGAGGAAGGGAAGTCGCTGGCTTTGGTCGGACAATCAGGGTGTGGTAAATCGACTATCATGTCGCTTCTTGAAAGGTTTTATCTGCCAAAACGGGGCTCTATTGTAAGTTTTCTGTAGAACAAGAACTTTTTATAGCCTCAAGGAAAACCAGCGTAGACCTAAGCTTGTACTTTTAAAAATGTTTAAGAAACTAAACTTTCGCCTGAAATTCTATAAACTTTCAGACCATAGACGGAATGTCAATTGACGAGTTAAATATTCACAATCTCCGTGATCAAGTCTGTATCGTAAGCCAAGAACCAACTCTGTTCGACTGCTCTATCAAGGACAACATCACCTACGGAATGCGGAAACCAGTCACGATGGACGCGATTCACAAAGCCTGCGAATTGGCCAACATCCACGACTTCATCATGTCTCTACCTCAACGATACGACACTCGGGTGGGCGAGCGTGGCACACAGTTGAGTGGCGGCCAAAAACAACGAATTGCCATAGCGAGGGCGGTGATCCGCGACCCTGCCGTCCTGCTCCTCGACGAAGCCACATCGGCATTGGATTCGGAATCAGAACGAGTGGTACAAGATGCACTGGAAAAGGTGCGCAAAGGTCGTACCTGTATTGTGATAGCACATCGCTTATCGACCGTTCAGAACGCCGACCAAATCGCCGTGGTGAGAGAGGGAAAAGTGGTGGAAAAAGGCACTCATTTTGAACTCTTGAATCGACCAGACGGAGCTTATCGACAGCTTTGTGCTACGCAAATCTTGAACGATGAAGCTGTGAATCAATGAGCTTTTTGTAAAAATTTTGTTGAAATGAAATTTTTAAAGTGATAGCGTTTTGTTGCACTTTTGTGTTATGATTTTGTAAAATAAAACTTTAAAATTGAAACTGAACTATCATAACCAGTTTTTTCTCCGGTCCGGTTCGGCGTTTGGGTTCGGTCCAAAATTCAAATTTTTGGGTCCGGTCCGCAAAAAAAATTTTTTTTATTTTTAAAAAAGCAAGCGCTAAAACTTCTTTTTTTGCTTAAAAGCTCTTAAAAATATATTTTATTTGCAAATTTTAAAACAGTTTCGTTAAAATTAAAAAAAAAAATTTTTGGACCGATCCGGAGCTTTTTCTTCGGTCCGGGTCCGCAGGTTTTTGAGTAAAATTTTTGTTTTGGTCCGGTCCGACAAAATACTGATTATAACATAAATCTTTTTATGGTATTAAAACTTGTAATGACCGGTTGACAAAGTTTAAAATAAATTTAAATATGTATTTGTTATCTACACCAGCCACTTCCATTTGTCGGACAGGGCAACCTTCTTTTCTTTCCCCTAAAAGCTACCCCTAAACCCCCTACCGTACCCCACCGTACCCTACCATACCCTACCGTACCCATCGTACCGTACCCCACCCTACCGTACCCCACCCTACCCTAACCCCCCCCTCTACACCCTACCTTAACCCAGCCCTACTCTGTACCACCTTGGCCTGAGCTCTCAGTTTGATCGGCATGAAAAGCCGACCAAACTGAGAGCCCAGCGCCAAAATGGTACATTTTGGGCTGGTCCGCGCCGCTACTGTTCCAAAAACAATATTGGGAATCCGGTCATGCCATCACTGCCAAACCCTTTCTACTCATCCGACACAGACGGTGTATTAAGCTGCTTTCTGAAGGCAGCGCCAAGGACACCTTTGCCGAGATCAAGACATGGGTTTTGGAGGTATAGGCAGACCAGAGACACAATTTGTTTTTGGAACACGCCCCACCCGCTCCCGCGCTTAGCGACTTCAAAAATCTTGCCAAAATCTATACTTTCGGTCGTTTTTCTTTGAGATACAGAGTTTTTGGAACAGTGTATATTACTCAATCATCGTAGGTCTATCGTTTTTGAGCAAAAAAAATTTTTTTGGGGCAAAAAATTAAAAAATTTCCGGCGAAAAATATTTTTTTTGAAAAAGATGAAAAATTTTTCTTGGTACGAAAAATAGTGATAGACCCACGCCGACCTTATTCTAGACTAAAGCAATTTTTCTGGTTCCCTACTCCCCCCCCTCCCCCCCCAGTAATTACGCGTTTACTGCGTCAGTGTAACATAATCAAGTAAAAACTTAAATACAAAAATTAAATAATTTTTAAAATAATTTAAAAACAACTTAAAAAAAATAAAAAAAGTAATTTAAAACAATAAAATAAATTTTAAAAAAATTTAAAAAATAATTTAATTTAAAAAAGCAAAAGAAAATAAAAAAATTAATTTTAAAAATTAAAAATAACCTAAAAAACATAAATAAATAAACTAAAACATCTTTTAAATTAAAAAAAAAATAATTTAAAACTAATAAAAAAATTAAAACAAAATTTAAAAAAATTAAATAAAAACTAAAAAAATTTAAAAAATTTAAAAAAATAATTTAAAACTAATAAAAATAAATTTCAAGAAAAAAATTTAAATAAATTTTAAAAAAAAATTTTAAATCTAAAAAAAAAATAAATTACCCCTTTCCTTTTATTCTCTCCCCCCACCTCCCCAAAAACCCAAATTAGTCACCGTACCCTAGTAACTATTTAATAAAAAATGAAGTATTTTACAGAGTATTTGTGTGTATAGTTAAGCGTTGTTTTACTAAGCCTATAGCGTTGTTTTACTAAGCCTATTGCGTTGTTTTTATTGCGTACTTAAGCGTTACATTACAATATATGTGCTGTATAGGCTTACCTTTAGTGCACATATAGGCCTAAGCAGATAAAAAACTTGTGTGTGTTGCGTAATTTTTCGCACTTATTATGTATATGTCTCGTGGTATAGATAACAATTACATACATTCGTATAAAAAATTATCGCAGGCTGCAGTTGTTCTTTTCTGCTTTTTGCGAAGTGCGGCCGCGTTTACGAAAGCGTTTTTTTCTTTTATTTTTTTGTGCGTGTCGCAGGGAAGTTTTACTCTACTGATTTGGTTTATGCGTGGTAGGGTGGGATATTGAAGTTATAATGCTTTTAGTTACTTTTTCGTAATTTGTTTTGGGTATTTTATTGCTTATTTGATCGGAAACGCGTTGGCCTAAGGTTTTGAACTGAAAATTTCTTTGTTTTGAACTAAAAAATAAACCTTTTCAGTTATTGTTTGTTCGATTGTCAAGTTATATTCATTAATTCGATGTGAAAAGCATGTCTACGATTCACTACAAGTTTCATTCTTGTGTGACCTACACAACGATTACTTTCGACGATCTTCATGTGCGTGTGAACGAGCTGAAGCAGAAAATCTACGAGAAGGAGAACTTGTCTCAAGATCAGTTTGATTTGACCGTGGAGAATGCACATACGAAGCGAGTCTACAATGATGAACATATTGTGCCTAGGAATTCGTCGGTTATTGTGAGGAGATGCCCAAAGGAGAATACGAAGGCACCAAAGGTTCAGTAAGTTATTTACCTTGTTTTTCTTGAAATTTAGGTAAAGAAGGTGATGAATCTTGTTTGTAAGTTTGAGTGGGGTATTATAGTAGCTATATATATTTGTTTTGAGTAAAAATATTTGAAAATTGGCAGTTTTAAGTTATTTTTTGAGCTGTTATTACATCTTTTAGGTGTCTTTTGTTTGTTTTACGTTTTATTGATTGATTTTTGTTACCCTTTAGATATTTTTGGTAATTTCGAGGGTTTTTTGTTCTCTTGAATATTTCTTTAGTTAAACTTGACGTATTTGTTATTTAATTTTCTCATAATGTTCTATTTTCAGTGATCAAAGTACATCAGGCATCGTCGGAAAGAATAACGTACAAACAGCGCCAGATCTTAGTTTCATTGACTCTGTAAGTGACAATCATTTTCTTTTGTTATTTTAGGTATTATTTGTTAAAATTTATTGATTTCTTATATAGTTTTGCATTTTATTACTTATTTTACCTTCTAATGCAAAAAACAAACTTATTTGATAATTTTTAGATTGATTTTTCGAAATTGACCGAACAGGAACGTCTCGCTCACATCAAGAAGGTCTCTGCCGAAAAATATACACAACAAAAGTAAGTTTGTCTTATAAGGTGATGTAGATGCGAAGGAAATTGATATACATTTGTGTCAAAAACTTTAGTTAAATTTGTTTTTTATAAATAAGATATTACAATTTGATATTTGTTTCTGTTTTACATATAATCCTTCATTTTTCAGCTTTCGACGAACCACCAATTCCTCCGCCTTCTCGGAGCCTCCGCCGCCCAGCTACGTGTGCAATCGATGCAGTCGGACCGGCCACTGGTACAGGGAATGCCCATTGGTAACAATTTCAGTCATATTCAACGCGATTCCAACCTTTATACGCTCATTCTTTCTTACTTGACGTCGGATTTTGTTTTGGATGCTAATTGACCGGTTGATAAGGTTTTTGGTTCGAAAAAGGCGTTGTGAGGAGTTCATGTTTGATTACCTTGTGTTCTCAAACTGAACTTGATCTCTGTCAATGAAAATTGGCAGTTCAATGCTTTAAAACCACAGAAGTTTGACATTACACTGTCTGAAAGCTACTGTAATGTCAATTTTTATTGAGGCCTTATCGACCGGTCGACACGTTGAAAAACGCCCGACAAGAAAGAATGCGCGACAAGTCGAAACAGCTCTGTGACGTGAATACACCTCGGTTAATAAATGGTTTTATAATATTCACCTTTTACAGCGACTGCTTTACGTGTGTTTCAGGTGTCGCGAGACGTGCCAGACTTGTTATACGGGTGTGAAACATGCTACAGCATGATGTTTAACGTGTTTTAGATAGATTTTACCTTTTTTGATAGATTTGTTGCACTTTTTAGCGACAACTGGAGTTTTTTTTGGGCTTGTTGGGGTTGAGTAGAGAACACAGTGTTGGGTTGTGGTTATTGTTGAGAACATAGTGTTGTTGAGGAGGGTTGTTGTTTTTTAGAAATAAAAAGTGCAGCTATTTTCCATTGCACAGGAAAAAAACGAAATTTTTTTGGAGATGGCAAAAAGGGTATATTTACGAAATTTTTTAAGGTTGTTATGCTTGATATTTACTTTTACGTACTTTTTTGCATGTTGTATGAGTTTCAAATATGTTTTTTTACTTTTAGTGTTTTTATTGTGCGAAAATGGGTTTTATTAAAAATTATGGCACATTTAGGTAACATTTAACCTAAAATCTGGTCTTTTTTGTATTTTTTTGAATTTTTGAGATTAAAATTTTTTTCTAGCAAAATTTTTAAAAATTCTAATTTTACAGTTAACTAATTTAATAGTTTTTATTTTTTTTCTAAAAAAGGTGATTATAACGGGCAAAATATTACCCTAATCTCTTTTAAAGCTTCTATCCTCTGACTTACAGTCTGAGATAAAATTTACATTTTCGAATTTTTAAAACATAGGAAAAACTGTTTTTAAACTGATATTTGAAATTTTTTAAAAATAATATTTTTATTACAAAGAACAAAACAAAACCGACCCTTCCTGGCTGTTCGAATTCTGCCAGTATCGACAACTTATTTCAGGTGAATATAAAGCGAACCACCGGCATACCAATGGAAGAGTTGGTCGAAACAACTGCTGACGATCCGCACGCTATGCTCCATCCGACCGGTAAATTCATGGTGCAAAAGATGCACATTAATGCACGTCTGACGTCGAAAGTGAAGCATCCGCTCGGAGTGTCAATGTCGCCGAATCAGGAGAGTGGACAGTCGCCGCGAGTGGAGGAGGATCCAATCCCCGAGGAACTGCAATGTCCAATGTGCAAAGAGTTGCTTAAGGTACGGGTGTTATTGGGTTGAAGGTTTGTTATGGGGGAGGGGAGGGTGAAAATTTTATTTGGAGGAGGGGGGAAGGCAATAAATTTTATTTTTGGCTGAAGAGGGTAGACGTCAAAGTTTTTTATTTTTTGAATATCCTTCACATTCTCGCATTTCAGGAAGCCGTGCTAACGATTTGTTGTGGCCAAAGCTTCTGCATGGCTTGCATGATGCAGGTGATCATGTCTGACAACCCCCGGTGCCCAGGTCAAGACTGCGCGGAACGAGAGATCACGAACAATTCGATTGTGGAAAACAAACAGCTTCGTCGTGCCGTGGAGAAATACCGCCTCACGAAAGCACAACCTGTCCAAAAACCGGTGAATTTTGACTCAGTAACGGGTATCGTGCCACTGCCTCAAACCATGTCACAGGAAGTGAGCGTGGAGGAAACGGTGGAATCGGTAAGGAATTTTGTGAGGGTATATTGGTGTAGGGTGGAAGGGAAGGGTAACATAAGCTATTTTTTGATTTTTAGGTAACAAATTTGGATAAAACATAAGGATAGGGTAAAGATACAGTGTGAATTTTAAATATTTTGGTTAGTAATGATATAATGTTTCAGAAACGTGTCTACAATACAAACAAAGCCGCGGCAACACCGCCTGAAACTAATGGAAGTTCTATAAATGCCATTTCCAATAATCTTGGTGAGTTTTCAACGATTTTTGTTGAAATATGCTGAAAGTTTGAACTTTTTTATCATTCTTCTGTCTCACTTTTCTTTCTTATTCCACTACTTTCTTAACGACGCCCTAGGTGAAGGGGGAGGGCTAGGGTTAGACACAGGACAGGGCGCGAACTGAAATACCCGGTATCGAGCAAGGCACGGAAAATCGTCTATGTCTCATCTTTTGTCAAAGCTTGGGGAGGGAGCATTTGTGTTTTTAAATATTATACTAAGAAGCGCTTTTTAAGTACCATAAAGTACTACTGTAGAATCTTGTGATGAATCCATTCTTTTGATTTTTAAATGAATTAAGGCTAGCTTAACTGTTTAGTCTCGTTTCAGCTTCAACTAACCTATCTTCACAGAACAAGCTGCCAACCGTTGATCTCACCAAGTATTTGGCGTCAACTCCGGCACAGAGTCAATCGTAAGTTATAGTGTATAAAGAGGTGTTTAGTTTTGAAATTTTTAAATAAAAATTTTATTGTTTTTTTATATTTGGGTAATACTTTTAATAGTTTTTTGTTTTAGGTAACAATTTTATTATTTTGGGTTTTTAAGTAACAAATTTAGTATTTTTGGGTTGTAGGTAACTATTTTATTGTTTTTGGGCTTTTAGGTAACAAATTTAGTTTTTTTGGGTTTTTAGGTAACAAGTTTCTTATTTTTCGATTTTTAGGTAACAAGTTTGTTATGTTTGGGTTTTTAAGTAACAAATTTAGTATTTTTGGATTTTTAGGTAATAAATTTATTATGTTTGGGTTGTCGGGTAACGTTTATTATGTTTGGGTTTTTAAGTAATAAATTTAGTATTTTTGGGTTTTTAGGTAATAAATTTATTGTTAGGTAACATTTATTATGTTTGGGTTTTTAGGTAACAAATTTTGTATTTTTGGGTTTTTAGGCAATAAATTTATTATTTTTGGATTGTTAGGTAACATTTATTATGTTTGGATTGTTAGGTAACGTTTATTATGTTTGGGTTTTTAGGTAACAAATGTAGTATTTTTTGGGTTTTTAGGTAACAAATTTGTTATTTTTTGCTTAAAATTTTAAATTGGAGAACTTAAATTTGGGTCGATTTTAATGCGTTCACCTATTTACTTTGTAGACAGCCCGTGAACAATGCGAGTGCATCGGTACCGAATGTCACTAAACCTAAAGAAACAGCAACAAAGCCAAATTTGGACGACACTGCACCACCCGGTACCTTCGAAGAATCGAATGGCACCATTAAGAAGGCGCAGAAGAACGAGGAAGCCGAGCTGAAGAGCCTGTGGGAGACGTTGTTGCAACGAGATGAGGTGATTTTATAACGAGATGATTTTTGATGGATTATAGGGACTGGCATGAAGTTTTTTTGATTTTTAGGGCCGGCATGAAGTGCTGGCATGAAGTTTTAAGCTTGGAGGGGTGATAGATGGATTTATTGGGATGTTTTTGAAGTTTGAAAGGCATTTTTTGTTGTTTGTGGTCAAAAAGTTTGTAGAAAAGTGAAAAAGATTTGGAAAATTATGACCAGCCCTGTTAAGAAAGGTTCATATTAGGCTATTTTTAGACCTTAAATCATATCAAAAGCCTTATATTAACCATACGTAAAGATAAGAAAGTATAAATACTTATATATCAGTTATTAATCTTTTGTTTCAGCCATCCCTAGGCCTAGAGAAAGCAAAAACAGCTCGAAACGGAAGAGAACGAAAAGAAACTTCATCGTCGAACTCATCAGAAAAGGTGAAGAAACGAACTCCATCCCCGGATTCAGAAGCCAAAAATGCAGCATTGTTGTCATTACTTGGCGGTAACGATGATAAAAAGAGCAGTTTAAGTGCTTTAAGTGCTCTGGACGGATTGAGAGTGATTGATCCTGTTACAGGTAAGGATTTTGTGGATCTTGGGGATGGTTATGGGGTTTTAGAGTTAGTAATGGCAAAAGTTGAAAGTTTAATAAGTTTTTTTTGATTTTTAGCTTAAGGGAAGGAAAACATTTTGAAGTTTTTTAAAAAAGTAATGAGTTTTCATTATATTTCTGAAGTTTATTAAAGAAAATTTCCATAAATTCAAAATCTTTAGGTAAACCAATCCTGTCGAACGCTTCAAAAACCCCAAAGAAGCGGTCATCGTCTCGCAGGAAGAGCAAGGATGACAGAGATCGCAAAAGACACAAGGAAGACAAAGAGTACAAGAAGAATAAGGAAGACAGAGATCGCAAGAGGAGCAAGGAGGATAGAGAACACAGGAGGAAAAAGGATGATAGAGATCATAAGAGGGACAAGGAAGACAGAGATGAGAAGATGAACAAGGAAGATAGAGATGAGGAGACCATCAAGGAAGACAGGGATGGCCAGAGGAACATGGAAGACAGAGATGAGGAGGTGAACAAAGAAGACAGAGATCAGAAGAGGAACAAAGACGACAGGGATGAGGAGAGGAACAAAGAAGGCAGGGATGAGGAGGTGAACAAAGAAGACAGAGATCAGAAGAGGAACAAAGACGACAGGGATGAGGAGAGGAACAAAGAAGGCAGGGATGACGAGATGAACGAGGAAGACAGGTATGAGGAGACGATCAAGGAAGACAGAGACGTGGAGAATATGGAAATAGACCTAGATGACGAGAACATGGAAGAGGAAGAACATAAGGAAATAAAGGAAGATAAGGAACATAAGAAAATAAAAGAGGAAAAAGAGCATAAAAAGAACAAAGAAGAGAAAGAGCACAAGAGGAATAAAGAGGTGAAGAAGAGCAAAGAAGAGAGAGAGGAGAAGGATCGCAAGAAGAGCAAGGACAGAGAGGAGAAAGAACACAAGAAGAGCAAAGAAGACAGAGAAAACAAGAAGAAGAGGAAGCGAGAGAAAGAGGAAAAGTCAGAATCCCACAAAAGGAAACGCTCCAAGTCGGGCTCAGATGACGAAGAAGTGGTCAAAAAGAAGAAGAAGAAGCATAAGAAGAAGGACCGATAACTCGACCAGATATTTATTTGTTGTGATTTCGAAGAGTTATAAATAAAGTTATTAATAATATAGACTTTGGGTAATGTGATTTTAATTGTAAAGGGTTGTTGAGCTATTTGTGTGGTTAAAAAGAATTTAAAACGTCAAGATTTGGCTATGATTATATAGACAACCCCTGATTTTTTGATGCAAATGTGTTTTAAAATTCTGTTGAACATGATGAAGTCGACATAAAAGTTTAGCATGAAGATTTACCTTTCGTTTACATCCAAGTTTCACTATGTTTTTGGGTTTTGACAGAGCCAAACCTTTAACCAAAGATAACATTGTTCTTGCTTATCGTAAATTTCAAAAATTTTTATTAGGGTCTTGTCATTAGACTTAAAAGAGAACCACTAACTTCATTAAGTAAAATTCTCTACAATAGACATAAAAAGAGGCCTACTGGGCTTGCCCCCGAGCCGGGATGGTCGGGCTGAAGCAAGTTTGAAAGAGACTGAGCTGGCACATATAGATTCGAAGACCGCAGCCCAAACCAAGATCTGAAGAGCCCAGCTCAGGTCTTGCAAAGAAAAATTTGGCTTGCAAAAAGAGCAAAACGAATATGATTTTAAAGCTAGCTCAAAGCGAATTTGAAGTTAGTCAAGCCAGGCATGCACGTTCCAGGCTCGATCCGGCTCCTTTCTTGGGTCCTAAGGTCGGGGGCATAAACCAAAACCTGGCCTTGCCTGTTTATATGTAGTTCTAATGATTATAATTTACAGTACTCTCTCTTTATAAGCAACCCGAAGGGACCGACATTTTGTGTTTACTATAGAGGGTGCTGCCGTTACAGAGTAAGTTTTAGTGCAAACTGACTTGGCGGAGCCAAAATCCTTGTTGACTATAAAGAGAGTTGCTTATACAGATGGTTCACTGTATAGAGAGGCTACTGCATCATCGGTTTTTCTTGATTATGAATTATCAATCCAAAATAATGAAGACTTGACAATGCAAAGTATAGACATCATTACTGTTCAGTAAAATGCTTTTACTGTGTAAAGGCGAAGTTAAAAATTTGCTGTGTTAATAATTAGAACGGTGACAGATTGTTCCAGCAGTCAATGGCTGCTTTTAGCCGAATTTTGATGGATGACAAAGCGAAATTCATGGTTTTTACGATTTTCAGATGATTTAAGATCAGTAGCTTTTGTACTTTTATATTGATAACCTTCAAATTTCATTTTTAGCATTCCAATTTTTACTTTTTCAAAATTTTTTTAAAATTTAAAATTTTTAAAAAATTGAATTTTTTTCGCAAAACCGCGCAAAAACTTAGTTGACACCTGTGCCATGCCGTCAGATGTTTTGCAATAATCATTTAATAACTTTTATTCTCTTCTCTCGCCGCGCCGATGCGACCTTGACTGATTTTGTGTTAGTTTTAAAGTGACACAGCTCTTTTTATCCCCTCCAAGTTTTGGTTAAAACTGTTTTAGGTGTCTTGGCGGATCATTACTGTTAGCTGTTTTTTAATTCATTTTTTCTTGAAGTTTAATCCAAAGAGCACTATTAGTAGGGAGGGTCGGTGGTGGAGGAAAAAACGGTTTTTTGACTTTAGGAAGGTCAGAAATTGTCGGGTAGAGTAGGATATTAACTCTACTCTTTACAATAGACTTTACTGAACGAAGTTTAACAATTAGGTATGCTATATTGAATAGAAGTAGCTTTTTGTTGTTACCAATGATTTATGTGTTTATTTTTTAGAATTTTATCACGAAATTTCATCGGCGAAAGGCTAAAGCAGTAGTTTTCAGGCTTTTGTTACAGATAACACAGCGAGACTTCTGTATAAAGAATTGCTCGGTGGTCCTAAAGCTGTTTATTATAAAGGAGTTTCGTTATAAAGGAGTTTTAAAATCACTGTGTAGTGGTAGACCAGGATTCGAAAGTTGTTTGTTATACGGGATTTTTGTTATAGAGGAGTTCGTTATACAGGAGTTCCACTGTAATTTCCATTTGTTTTGTACCGCGAAAACTTATTTTATGCTTATTTTTTAATGGTTGATAATAAAAAAACAGTAGACTTTCATGCTTTGCAACATTTAACTATTTATTTTTTATTTATCTAAAATACTACTTTATAAAAAAATTTACATTTTGACTGTTTTTCAGAGAGAATTTTATTGATGTTATAAAATACGATCGAACGATACTTCAACGATAACTATTTTTTCCTAGAAGCCTCTAGTCAGTTCAGTTTTTCCTGGATTTAAAATGAAGAACTTTATTATTTTATTAGCAATTCCTTCAGTAATATCACGGTTTGTGTGTGAATTCGACTCTACTTCATCTCAAACTGACGTGTAAGTATATCATTTGGTTTGGGTAAGATTGGGTATACATAAGTATTACCCGTTAAGGCAGTAATTTAAAATTCTTTTTAGTTTTTAGAATTGATTTTGTATTTTAGAATTGTAAATTCAAAAAAATGTTCAAAAATGGAGTTTCAATTGATGTTTCCAAAGTTTGAACCGATTCGATTTATCCATCATATCAAGGACTCACAGTGCACACCTGATCGAGATCTGATGTAAGACATTGAAAAGTTTTGTAGTTTTTAGTTTATAAAGATTACTTGCTTGTTATACTTAGTATTATCACTTTTCAGAACATACGTTGACTTTAATGGATGTATGGTTGCAAACACTCATACATTAAATACGGCTACTACAAGAAGGTTGGAGGTAATGAAACAAGGTAATGCTTTACATTATTTTGGTTTATATTATATATAGGGTAAGGTAGGGTAGGACAGCTCAGGTTAGGACATTACAAGCTAGGAAAGAAAGGTAAGGGTAGGGTAGGGTATAGTAGAGTAGGGTAGGGTAGACATGAGAAAAGGCCCGGCCCGGGCCTGCAATCGGTCCGGGCCGGCCTTGAGCAAAATTTAGATCGGGCCGGGCCTTGGAAAGTCGGGCCGGGCCTGGAAAAAAAATTTCTAAATTTTTAAAAATTTTTAATTTTAATTTCCGTTTATGTTTTTAGATTTTATTGGGTTCTATGATCCATAAATGATCTAAAAAAACAATTTAAAGCCAATTTTCCGTTTAGTTTTTAAGTTTCAAAATTTTTAAAATTTTTTAAAACGGGCCGGGTTTGAAAATTGGGCCCGGCCCGGCCCGTTTCTCATGTCTAGGGTAGGGTAGGGTAGGGTATTGTAGGGTAGGGTAGGGTAGGGTAGGGTTGGGTAGGGTAGGGTAGGATAAGGCTCACTTTCTTCTTCCTTATACAAAGTATCTTATTGTTACCTAAAATTCTGTTTCAGGCGGATCTCAGGATGACATAGCATCAACAATGTACAATAAAGAAGATGTCGAGTTTTCGGTGAACAAAACTTCAATTCACATTAGTAATGGGCATGAAAGTTTGTTACCTAAACATTGTAATGGAGTATTTAAACTGAACAAAGGATCTCAAATTGTAGTACCTGTTACCATTGAATTCAGCGACTCGAGTTGCGAGGTTGAACTTGAGTTTGTAAGTTACTTTTGAAAAATAAAAAAAAGAACTTTTAACAAAAAATTTTAATCTACCTTATCCTATCATACTCTACACTTTAATGTTTCAAAATTCAATTTTCACTTATTTTAGCTAAACGGAATTCCTCGCAGTCCAGAGAAACGTCGCTTTACCGTACCCGAGAAAGTACTTACCGTATCCTCAGATGACACTCCGGAAAGGCTTGATAACAGAAAGATTCAAGCGTTGGATTCAGCACACTTCTCACGCTACGACGATGAAACTATTTTTGTTAATACTCGCAACGATCCTAACAGTTACTGGCGTCTGTTTGCTGCTATGGCCGCTTCAATGGTGTTTATGCTGGTTGGCATCGGGTATTTTATCGTCACCAAGTTCAAACCTACTATTATTGGGCGGTTGAAGGTAAGGAGGGTTTTTAGATGTAGTTATAACTTAAAAAATTAAATTGAAAAATTTTTTATTTACGGTAATGTAAAAAATATCATTTTGTTGAGTAGGGTGGAGCAAAGGGTTGAATCGAATCTGGAGTATGAAGCTGGGGGGGGGGAGGGCTTTTGAATAATAGTTAAGATATGTTCTATTGAGATTAAGAGCGACGACAGGATAGAGGCCAGAGCAGAGTCTTGGGCGTGGATTTTTTTAGAATTTAGGGTAGAGTCGTGGGTAGTCGTAGGATAGCGGTTTGAGTAGAGACTTCTAGAAAGGTTAGGGTAGGGACTACAGTAGAAGCTCGTGTTTAGTTTAGTTAACGTTTTGGTAGGGTAGTGTAAAGTAAGGTGAAAGAAGTACGGTAGATTAAGTTAGGCTAATATAAGGTACGGTAAAGTAGAATAAGATATGGTATGGTAAAGTTGGGAAGAGTAGGGCAAGGCAAGGCAAGGCAAGGCAAGGCAGGGCAGGGCAAGGCAGGGCAGGTCAGGGCAAGGCAAGGCAAGGCGAGGCAAGGCAAGGCAAGGCAAGGCAAGGCAAGGCAAGGCAAGGCAAGGCAAGGCAAGGCAAGGCAAGGCAAGCGTACGATAAGATAAACTAGTAACTTCAATTTTTTAGATAACTACGGCAGGGGTAAATGAAAAAAAAAAATTTTTTTTTTAGCCAAACACAATGTCATTCTCCAATCCCAATATTGAACTGAGCAACCAGCCAGGACAAGGGCCAGATGCTGAACCAAATTCAAATCAAGTCATTTTTTCTTCGGGCGGTGTGATATTTAAAAACCATGACAATCCGACTGAAAATCTAAATCATGGTGCCAATAATACTGGTTTCACAAATCGTATCTACGAACAGTCATTGTAATCAGATATACGTACAGTAGTTTTACGGTTATTGTACGGTTTATGCTCAAAGATCTAGCGGGTTTTAACTTTACTGTATATTTTTAAATTTAATTTATTTTCCTATGTTGTATTACAGTATTTTTTACTATACTTATTGATATTGATATGTAAAGAGCCATATAATAAATATTTATTTTTAGTAAGGATTTTTGTAAAACAATATTATTGACTATTTAAATAAGCTCTGAAGATATATGTAGTTATCGATATGTTAAAGTAGGTATAAATTTCAATAAGTAAACACAAATTTTTTTGACAGTTGATATTGATAAGTAGCCTTTAGACGTTTTAAAAATGTTCGTTGGTAGAGTAGTTTGGCCGTGGTCAAAGCTTTAGTTTACATTGATCATCTAGACAGGTCTGACTTAAAATTTCTGTAAATTTAGATGCTGACGGTACGGTAAAACTTGGTATGTTCTTTAGTATTCTCTGAAATTATTAAAAGTGTTAGAACAAGTTAGGGTTGGATAGGTTAGAGTAGGGTAGGGTAGGGTAGGGTAGGGTAGGGTATGGTAGGGTAGGGTAGGGTAGGGTAGGGTAGGGTAGGGTAGGGTAGGGTAGGTTAAAGTAGGGTAAATGTGAAAAAATACTGGGTTTCTACTTACCACAAAGCTTTCATCTTCAATAACATCAATTGGTATGGCATGGGTCTTGAACAGTTTGAGCAAGTCTTGTTCTATCTTTTGTTGCAAAGAGATTGGTTTAGTTTTGGTTTGTATTGAAATGTCATATGTTTTGGTTTTTGGAGTACAACTAATGGTTACAGCTTCATGTTCTTTTGTAGCACTTATGGGTGGTTTTACTTCATTTTCGGCAACAGCTAGACACTTTCTTAAATTAGGATCATACTTAAGATGTACTAGTAAGTGTTGAAAGTGTCTTTCGATTTTTAAATATAAAAAAAAATAAAATTTGTTTTTTTAAAATTTAGTTATTTTGGTTTAATAAAGGCCTACCAAGTTCATCAAGGCTATTTTTCCTTTTCTTCCTCGTATTTTGCATCGAAGCCAAAGTTTTTGCGGTTTCCGGATGAGAACGTTGAAGGTGCCTAAAGGCGTTTGAACATTTGGTCGAGCGAATATTCTTCTGACACAATATACACTTCCCTTCATTTATGAAAAACCATACAACTGAACGGCGTGGAGGCATTCTGTAAAATACCCTTTTAAAAATTACATTTTTTTTTAAATTGAAGTTTAGGTAAAAGTAAAGGTAAAACAAGGCTGGCAGCTTGTAAGGTGAATCAGTTTAGCGCTAAAACCAGACAGAGCTGCGGGTCGAGCCAAGCCTATTTTTCAAAGGTTTTCAGGCTCCTCTGACAAGCTTCTAAACCCACCCAGGTACGAAGAGGTTTGGCTTTGAATTAAGACTAGGGCAAGAACGTAACCTAAAGCTAGGGCTCTGGGCTAGGGCTCTGGGCTAGGGCTCTGGGCTAGGGCTCTGGGCTAGGGCTCTGGGCTAGGGCTCTGGGCTAGGGCTCTGGGCTAGGGCTCTGGGCTAGGGCTCTGGGCTAGGGCTCTGGGCTAGGGCTAAAGCTAAATTATTTTTTTTTCAGCCATATACAACAAAAATTAAAGTCAGAAGCTAAAGACGAGAGAAAACACGTCTTTAATAACATAGTAGAGCGCCTTGAAGATGTGTCAAATACCGCACGGATTAAATTGGCACTCACATGTCCGGAGGCAATTTGGCTGGAATGCCAGTTGTTTGAAAAACCTCCGGACTTGTGTTCGTTTTTTCGCGACCACAACATGCCTTAGGCCAAAAAGCATCCGCTTCACGGCATTTCGGAAGAGATTAATGCCTCCGGCATCGAATAAGTGTGGCACACCTTTAATAAGGAAGTGTGGTGAATCAAAAACGACACTCTATAGTGCAAAGTAGTGCAAAATAATATGATAAAATATAGTTTAAAAATATCAGCGTTTAACATAGCATTATTGATAGAATAAAGCTACGGTAAATCTATTATAAATACTGAAGCAAATGTTACAGTAAAAATCATATAACGTTCTTTTATGAGTGTTAAAGTTAAGACAAAACAAGGTAGCATTTTACATTATTTTTATTTATATATTTAAGAGAAGAGTGAGGTAGAGCAGGTTAGGGTAAAATTAAGGTAGGCAAAGAACAGTGGGATAAAGGTAATAATTAGAGTGATGAGAGTATAACATCGGCTATAGTAAGAATTAGATTGAAATATAAGATATAAAAAACTTTAAGGATTTCAATAGGGTTTACGTATAGATTAGAATACTGGTTACCGCACTGATGTTCACAATAAGATAATATAGAAAGGAAAAGGAAGATAGAGTATGATCAGAGCTTGCAATATAAGGTCCGCTAAGTCTTTTAGCAAAATTATTGTAATAATCGAAACAGACGTTATTATAAATTAGAAGGTAGAGGTAAAAAACAGACCGTATAGGCTTGACTCGATCTTGAGAAGCGACCGGTCTGACTGAAAAGTTCAGCATTAGGGCCAGGCTTAAAAAGTGGGCCAATCCGGCTTGTTCTTCACTCTTAGATAAGGAAAAGATGTTTTGTAGAGTTTATGAAACAAGTCCCTTAAGAGTTATAGTATGAGTATTGTAACGATTACTGTATGTAGGGAAAGAGTTAACAGTTTGAGTACAGTGAATGGTTTAGGGTAATGAAAAAGATAAGGCAAGAAATAAAAATGAATAAAATTTTTAGTTTGTATATTTATTTAAATTCAACTAATAATAAAAAATTGAAGTTTTTAAAGCACATTGATAGTTTTTATGTCATTAAAAAACTGAACAAAACACACAGGAAAACTCCTATACACCAAACTATTCTGTATCAAAAACCCATCATAACAAACCAGTTTTAAATAACACATCAATTCGTTATATAGAGGTTTTACTGCATTTACATAATGTTAGAAACTGTACATAAAGCATTTTTTCAAAAACGATGTTTTTGTATTTTTTAAATTTTTTAAATTTGTAATGGTATTTTTTGTATATTATTGTTGTTGTGACTAATCACCGTGTTGCCGTCAGTGTTTATCCCCTCCAATATAAGGTTGTTTTCGGGAATCGAATGAAAAAGGCATGTCGGCCGAAGAGATAGTGGTTAATGAAGAGAGAGCCGTGCCGCGGCCCTTAAAAGGCAGGAAAAAAGCGGCCGTTGGAAACGTGGAAGAAAGCCCCCAAAAACAACCAGAATCCGACCGCTTTTTCGCATTCAGAATCCGCTATATCGCCGCGTGGCTCTACTCAATATAATTATATTGTTCTTGAGGTCAGGCCAACAGGGCTTACTGAGTTTTGTTTCATTTGGAAAAAGTTGGGTTGGGTATTGAGTACGGGTGTTTTTTTTGGGTAGAGGAAGGGGTGTTTATTGAGCAAAATAAGGGGGTTTTTTCTTTACGAATAGAAGGGATGTTAAATAGAAAATGAGGGGTGTTTCTTGACGAAGCGGGGGGGGCTGTTCGTTGGGAAAGAATAGGAATGTCCAAAGAGAAGAGGGGCGTACTAAAAACAATAAAAACCTTATTAAATTGTAGATCTGATACTATTTAATACCAATAGCAAAAAATTTGTAATTTTTTTAAGTTTTGTACTAATTAGTACCATTGGCTTCTGAAAGAAAAAATGTTTTTGATTTAAAACTTTGATACTATCTAGCACCGTTTAGTACCTGAAACATGAAGAATTTTTAATTTTAAAAAATAGTTTTATTCAGTATTATTTAGTACAATATCCTTACTCAAGTCAAAGTACTATTGAGTACGTTTCTCAATCAATTCAAAGTACTATTTAGTATGAGCTTCTCTCAACTCAAATTAATACGTACTAAAGACGCTGTTTACAAAAATTTTAAACTTTCAGCTTGGGCAACTTGACATTTGTCAAAAAGTCATCATCAAGACCGGATGGAACGACTGTTGACCAATATCGAAAAAGCTTCAGATTCGAAAAATGTTCCTAGACTTGTCGAGGCTGTTTATGTGGCTAAAGGTGGGTAGTAAACTTAAAATTGAAAAAATAGTATGGTTTAGGTTATACAGGTTCATTTCTTACTGATTTTAACCTGAAAATGGCGTTTTATACCTAAAATTGAGGTTTTTCTACCCTTTTTGTAACAAAAAACTTGTTAAAAATGCCATTTTTAAATGAAAATTATAGTTTTTTAGTCGAATTATTAGCTGTTTTAGTGATATATGTTACTACAACGTATTTCTATTATTAGATATAGCCAACTTTTAACTTATCATAACTTTCTCACCACTTTATTACACCCCCTCCTTTCAGAATCCCTAAAGATCCCAGCAGTACCAATTCCAGAAAAACGAAAAAAATGTTTTGTAATCTTCGACTCAGTTTTAAATTCAAACAAACAAAAGCTGGTTCCATTGGCCATCGAAGGTCTACAGTTTCTGCTACGTGACGCTACATTAATATCAGAATCGGCTACGAAACGACCAGAAGATTCGTTATGTTCTCAGATGCTACGATGCTTCAAACAACTACCTAATTGGGACAAACAGTTTCAGTGCCAGATATTAACTGTGGGTTTGTAGTATTGAATCATTTGTTGGGTTAGGTGGCTCAAAATTATTTGAACAGCTTATATTTTACTATACCTGAATAATTTGAATTTTTTCTAAATTTAAATTTAAAAACTAATATTATTTTTGATAAAGTAACAATAACAGACTAAAATTTTCATTTTAAAACCAATTTCGCCCTTTTTCAGATCCTAGTCCAGCTGATATCGTTGAACGAAGTTGTGGTCAACCTAAATGATGTTCACGAAGCGTTACAAGTAGGAAATTTGATTCATATTTTAATTATCCAACCCAAAAAACAAAAAACATGTTCATTTCGTCTTGTTTTTGTAATTTGGCCGCTTGAAATGACATTCGGATAAAATGGGTTGCGCAGGTCGCAGTTGAACTGCGCCCAAATTTAGTCTTCTTATTTTTGTTTCTTGAAGCTGAAAAGGGATAAAAGTATGTAGTTAAATTAGGATGAAATTGTTGTTATGAGGCGTTTCTTAGCCTTATTTTTTCAAATTTTGAATTTTAAAAAAATTTTAAGTTTTAATTTTGACTGATATTATACTATACATTATAGATATGCTCTCAAACCTTTGCCAGCGAGGAAACCAGTGTCCGGCTAGCCGTGAGAGCCGCCATCACCCAGATGTTGAACTCATTTTGTTCGAATCGACATCAAAAAGTGTTTCGACAAGCTTCAATCGACTCGGAAGCGGGCCAAACCAATCATAATCAAGATGAAATTGCCATTTTCATGGAGATGCAGGCGTTGTTATCTAAAGTTCACGAGAAACTAGCTGCCGCACAGACTGCCGAAGACTTGCAATTGGCATTGGACACGATTTACAGTATTTTAAGTGCTCAACCGGGGAATTGCTGCAAGTATATGCCTTTGTACAATGTTCTAAGGTATGGACGGATGTTTTAGCCGTTTTTGGGGGAAGGGGGAGGTTTTTTGGAGGGATAATGGAGGTGAAGATTGAGAAAAAGATAAGGTTTTAGGTTTTTGAAAAATGTTTTAAAAAAATTGAGGAAACAGGGTCATTTATACAAAAAGGAATGGCAAAATGCCCAAAAATGATTTGATAAAGTAGTGTTACTTTAAAGTTTTTTTTCACAGTTAAAGAGCTGCGGATGGTAGTAGTGTTATATATCAAAAGATAGACAAGAATGAGGTTTAGTTTTTAAAAATATTTTTAATTTTTAAAATTTTTGTTTTTGCGCCATATTTTTCGATTTAAATTTAGATTTTTTATGAGATTTGACCATGTTTTTTCTGGAAAAATTATATAGGATATTTCTCAACTTTAATTATATAGGATATTTCTCAACTTTAAAAAAAAATTATTTCAGGTGATATCAGGTTGTTCAAATAATTCTGTGCCTCTATTTTAATTTTTTTTTGGCACAGATTGATTTGAACATTCTAATATAATATAAAGGTGTTTAAAAGTTCTTATTGTTTTTAACTGTTTTCACATAATAAAAAAATTAAAAAATACTTGTAATCCTTTAAATTTATTGAAAAAAATAAAATTTTTAACTTTTTTCAGTACCGAACTAGTGCCTTCAATGCTGTGTCTTTTACATTCGGCCGATGAAAAGCCGGCTCCTTCCAAATCGTTGCTCAGCCGAACTCCAACGACTCCGTCAAGCCTCAGTGTCTTCAATTCGCCAGAGTTAGCCAGGTCTTTTTATCAGTGAGTTTTTTTTATCTGAAAAGTTTTTTAGAAAAGTAGTGTTTTTGGTAGGTTAAGGTAGGTTATGTGGGTTTATATTGAGGTAAGGAAGGCTTAAAGGTAAGGTAGGCCAGGGTAGCGTAAAGTAGGTTAGGGTGGGTTAGGTGTAGGGTATGGTAATTTAGGGTAAGATAGATTACAGTAAAGTACTGCATAGTACAATATCGTGCAGTATATTATAACAGAGTAGATCAGGGTAAGATAGGGTAGAATACAGTACAGGAAGTAAAGTAAAGTAGTTACAGTGCATGTCAATGCAATATACGACAGTACAGTATATTACAGTACAGTAGAATAAATTATTATATACAGTGTAGCACAGTACAGTTAAGTAGGGCAGGATAGGGTAAGCTGTGGTAGATTCAAGCAAGTTATATACCTTTATTTTGAACACAAAACCCATTAAAAACCTTACTTTAGAGTAGTAGAACAACTGATCCGCCTCTTAAGCCGAGCAGCAGAAGCTGAACCAATGGTGCTCGAACTTCTTCGCACTGCCATTGTTTTTCCATCAGTACCCAAAAGAGGCGAAGCTTTGAAATTACTAAAGCGACTGTTTTCTACTTCCGCTAGATTCTTGGAATTCCTGGATTTATGTGCTAAAGAACCACAGTTTTGGCCGCTGATATTGAGCTGTTTGGAGGAATGTGTGAAGCAGGGCTTGATGGAGACGGCTATTGATGCTGTTAAGGCTACTGGGGCTTTGGTAGGGGCTTTTTTGTTTTTATTTTGGTAGGGAGTGGGGGGGGGAATATGGCTATGTTAAGTTAGGTTTTGGGCTAGGTTATGGCAGAAAGGATATTAGAGTAGGGTTGGATAATGTAGTGTAAGTTATGGTGAAATAGTTTAGGGTATGCTATATTTAGTGAAAGTTTATGCAGCTTACTGTAGGATATACACCGAAAAAGTAGTTACGGTAGAGTAAGATAGGGTATTTTAGAGTCGGGTAGGGTAAGATATGGTAGTGTAGAGAAGCTAATGTTGAGTTTGATAACTAAAGGGATTGTTATCATGGTTTTGTGGAAGGGCAGGGTATGGTAGAAGTGATAATGATGTAGTATTTAGGGTTGTAGTCAGATAGGGAAGAAAAGTGCAACAGAAGGGGTAAAATACGATTACGTTGGGGATATGGTAGGATTAACGCAAGGTGGGGTAGGGTATAAAAGGGGAGGATAGGATTGGGTGGAGTGGGGTAGAGTAGGGTAGGGTAGATAATGGTAGGGTAGGGTAGTGTAGAGTAGGGTACAGCAGAGTAGAGTTGAGTAGGGTAGGGTATGATTTGCTATGTATATTACTTTATAAATGTTTTATCATTTCCAGTTTACCGGCCTAAACTCCCAACTCTCTCCCTCCCTAATGGATCAACACAATAGTTTAGTCTTCGAAATCCTCAAAACCGCTAGTAATGCCAAAGGGCATGGTCGTGTTGGCGCAGGAATGATCCAAATCTCAAGGCAAAGGAAGAAGGAGAGATTAAACGAAGAATCTGCCAAGATATTTGTAGTAAAATTGAAGGAAAATGTGAAAACATGGAGTGAAATAGACGTGGCCGAGGATGTGGACAAGAAGATCATGGTGTTTTCTTACTGTATTTCTAATGGTGAGACTTTTATTATTGGTATTTTAGGGTTTTTGGTTAGGCAGGCTAGAATAAAGCTAAGTCAGACGGATTTTTAAAAAAAGTTTTGGATTTCGGTTTTAGCCATGGCTCATAATTAAATACTTTCAGAACTATCAAACCTAGAGCCAGAAGACGGTGAAAGTCCAGTATTTGTTAACACTGATACTGCGTATCTTACAGTATACGCGGCTTTATCATTTGGTCTACGGTTGAAGACTTCTGAACCTGATAAAGTAGGTTATGGGCAAGTTGTGTTATGATAAATTTAGCTTAATTTTGGTTAGGCTAGGCTTATCTATTTAAAAGGACAAGTTTAGTTGGTTTAGGCTAATAAGGTTAGGTTTCGTTAGCTTTGGCTTGGTAGTCGTTATTATGTTTAATAGGTTTAGGTTTAGTAGACTTAACTCTAGTAGGCATATGCTCAGTAGGTTTAGTTTTAGTAGGCTTAGGCTTAACAGTCTTAAGATTAGAAGTCTTTGGCTGAGTAAGGTTAGGTTAAGGGAACTCAGGCTTCGTAAGCGTTGATTTAGTAGGCTTAGATTCAGAAGGGTTTGGCTTCGTAGGCTTAGTAAGGTTAGGTTGAGGGTACGTAGGCTTGGTAAGCTGAGATTAGATTTAGTAGGTTTAAACTTAGCAAGCTTAGACGTTCTAGACTTTGGTTTAGTAGGTTTAGGCTTGGTAAGAGTAGGCCTAGTAGCCTTGGCCTTGGAAGACTTAAGTTTTTTAGTTTTAAGCTTAGTATGCTTAGGCTTAATAAGCTTGGTCTTAGCGTTAGTAACTTATTCTTAGCAGGCTTAAACGTATTCTTTGTATTCTTATGTTTAGTAACGGAGAATCAGTAAAAGTAAGTTTATGTTAGACTTAGAAACTATTACGTTGTACTTTAACTTTATTTTTTTAAGTTTTCTGTTTCAGTCCCTCTTCTTCAACCAAGTAAATCAATCTGGCTGCTTAATATACGCAAAAGATCAATGGTTTCAATCGATTTTTGATTTTATTTTGGATGTAGAGCTATTTGAAGAGGTGGAATCACCAGAGAACACAGTATTAGGGCAATTACTAGATGATTACGATGGTTACAGTGGTAGAAAAATGTCATATCTCTGTGAAGAAAAGGTGGTTAAGGATTTGAAGTACGATTACTGTAAGTTTTTACTGTGTCTTATACTAATTTGCTCTACCTTAACCTAAACAACTCTATTTTTACCTACTTTATCTTATTCTAACCTACTTTGCTTTAGAATACCCTGCTTTTTGAATGCTTTTATAACAATGTTTTAGTCAAGCAATGGCTTCGGGACCTTTTCGCGGCCAGTTGGAGCACTGTACTTTACTTATTGACCAAGTTTTCTCTAAGTCTGGACCGAAAGAACTTGGCAGACAAGATTCAAATCGAAGCCACTGAAGCCACGTTCGAAGCCACCGTATCCTTGATGCATTTGTTGATGAAACTCGAGCTGTCATCCGAGATCATATGGGTCTTTGAGCGGATCGGCGAAGAGATTTGCCTCCTCGAGGAGCTGCGCGACTTCATCTACCAGAATGTTGGCCTAGAGACCAAGAAACCGTGGAGAATCAATCGAATTGACGCCCTTTGTATGGGTATTCTCATCGATCACTCGATCGATGTGGGCGTGCTGTCAGCTCAGTCCTTGAAGTATACAGTACGAGTGATTGAGTACATTGTGGAATTGGAAAGGTATTCATTTAGACTGACTAAGACAGCCAATACGAATTATGATGCGAATGAAACTTCTTTGAATGGACTGTTGGCCAAAGTCTCACAGAATGAATTGCCATTGGCTACGGTGGGAAGGGTGCTGGATGAGTTGATGCTCAAAATTGACACGTAAGTTTGAAAAGTTGTTTTAGAACAGATCGCCTACCCTAACCAACTCTACTTGTCTGATTGATCGTAATGTTTTCTTTTCAGATTCCTTGACACAGCATCGAAGAATCTGAATCTTCACGCACTGTGCCATCTCCTGAAGTTTCTCTGCACAGCCGATGAGGACAATCTTCGAAATATTGAAATAAAACCGACCAAAAATGCAATCGATGTTATCATCTCGAGCTGTGCCTTACCCCGAATCTCCAGAATCGTCACGGCTTCAATTCACGGTCGACCTCAAAGCCATCTGATGCGAATCTGGGGCACGGTGAAAGAACATTTGGTTGAAGCGGCGTCTTCAAAGTACCCGGTCGAGATTAATCGGCTGGCACTAACTGCCATTTATGATATAGTACGAAGCATGTTGAGTACAGAACCGGCTGGTTCGACGTTTTCAAAGTGTTTGTTCAATGCCTACCTTGATATCGTGTGCTTTAATGTTTGTAACGAGGAGACTCAAGAGCATGTCGTATCTAATTTGGCTAGCTTTATCGAGGACACGCCCAATCAGCTGGGCAGTGGATGGAAACCGCTGTTTGGAGCGTTGAAGGCTATCAGAATATCACCGGCCAAAGAGATTACGGGTAGGGGAATGTTTTGTTTGATCTGTGAAGAGGTAGGGTAGAGTAGAGTGTGATAGGGTAAGGTAGGGTAGGGTGGGGTAGCGTAGGGTAGGATAGTTAATGCATTGACCTCAAATTTCAGGTGAAGACGAAGTGGTATATTCTCCATTAACAGCTGCTAATTATGCCGTGTTGGATGTGTTCAAGAAGTATATGGAGATAACAGATGTATCTATAGTACTACCGACTGCCATGGAGTTTATTCATTGTATGGTAAATTATCTGCAATCGACTGATGGATTGGATAAGTGTAAGATAAGATTTTAAAAGGCTTTTTGTTAGTATATTATATAACAAGTGACATTTTTAATATTAAAGTAGACTAAGAGTACTATTTTTGGTACTGAAAGATGCAAAACAGTACTATTTTCAGTATGAAAGTGTATTAAAAGTACTATTTTTTGTATGAAAGTGTACTAAAGGTAATGTTTTCATTAGTGAATGTTGTAAAGAGTACTATTTTTGATACTGAAAGGTACAAACTAGTACTATTTTTGTAGCATGCCAGCGGACTAAAAGCAACATTTTCGGTTTTGAAAGATGCTAAAAAGTACTATTTATATTTAGTATGCAAGGGGACTAAAAGTACCATTTTTAGAACTGAAAGAATTAAAGAGTACTAGTTTTAGTACTAGTGTTTTAAAAAAGTACTATTTATAGTATTAAAGTGTACTAAAACTGCTTTTTCAGCATCAAGATATACAAACAGTACTAATTTCTATATCTTTATTAGTACCAAAGTATCTAAAGAGTACCTTTTTCAGTACCACAAGACCCAGAAGCAGCGCCATCGAAAGAAAGTCAACGGGATACTGCCATTTGTACTACTGTCTTCTCTTTCATACCTACATTCCAACAAAGATTGATCAGCTACTTTAGTAATGAAGATACGATTGTAGTACCATCTCTGCTGACTCGACTAGAACATCGTGAGCATGCTGTAGAGTATCTGGATCAAACGTTGATGGATGATAAGCTGGAAGAACTTACTGATTTGGCTAATTATCTAAATGAAGATCAAACTTTTGGGGTGGATCCTTCGAAGTTGAGCTACAAAATTGCACGTAAGGGAAGGGTATTATGGGGCTTGTAAAGAAAGTTCTCGCCATGTTATGGTTTGTTAAGAAAGTTCTTACCATTTTATGTATTGTAAAGAAAGTTCTTGCCATTTTATGGTTTGTTAAGAATGTTCTTACCATTTTATGTCTTGTAAAGAAAGTTCTTGCCATTTTATGGTTTGTAAACAAAGTTCTTGCATTTTTTTGGAAAGGAAGTTATTGCGATTTTAGGAAAAGAAGTGTCATTACCGTGGAAGGAGTGGACTGATTCACAAAAATGTGTAGCCGAAGTCTTGCTAGGCTTCATTGATGAACTTTGTGGACTATTACTGACTTGTTCAAGACAAACATTATCAACTTTACTGGTTCAAACAACTGATTTTATCAATACTATCACTGGCTCTGAGCTGGGTAGGTCAATACAGGTCATACTGCCACCTTTCATAGACTTTTTGTGGTCTTTAGGGGTTGGTTTTGATTTTTTTCGGGTAGTAAATGCTATGTTATCTTAAAATATTGATTTTTTGTCATTTTAGGTATCAATTTTGCTATAATCCAACTGTGTATTACGGTAATACCGGCGCTACAAAAGTGGTCACGGAGAGAAACAGACGGATTTGTACCCTCGAGTCAAATATCTGTTAGCTCAAGAAATTTCAAACAAGCTGCCACTTTTGTCACTGATCTGGTGGGACAGGTTATTAGGTAATAATGGTTGAATGTGTTACTTAAACTTGTGTTTTAAATTTTTTTTTGGCTTTGCTTTATCTTGACTACCCTACCATACCTTAAGCTGTTCTACTATACTTTAATTTACCCTACCCTACCCTCTTTTGCCCTACTTCACCCTTCCCTACCCTACTTGACCCTACTCTCTCTACTGAACCCTAATTTTACCCAACCTATCCTACCATACTACACTATTTTACCATACCATATGCTTCTTTGCTCTACATTGCCCTACTCTTAGTTCTACTTTTTACTCTTACCATTACCGTTACCTTGTATTATTCTATCCTCATTTCAGTAAAGACTCCTCAAATCCGTCGGCCGAAGCTCTAACCTACGATATTTTTTCATTTTTCAACGAACTACTCTCTCACCCTTCGCCTTTCATTGCTGGTACTGGTAGTGCTTGCTTTCGACATTTGGTCAATTCATACGGCGCAGAATTTAGTGAACAGATCTGGGAGTTGGTCTGTTCGTTCTTATGGAAAGGCGTGTAAGTTAAGGGCGCAAGTTGCTGAAAAATAGAAAAATCGGCTGCAGGCTGCGAAAGGCTTTGCCATAGGGCGTGAATTGCCAAAATTAAAAAAAAATTGAGAGCGCGGATTGCCAATGCTTAATAGTGACATTTATTTAAAAAAATTTTTTTAGTTGCTTATCACTGGTGCCCATTCGAAAACTGGTCGTTAAGTTCGTCCCAAACTCGGTCGATTTGAACGGTGACATTGGCGAGGTTCATGTCGTAGTAAAAGAGAATTGTAAGCAAATAGACCTAACTGAGCTGAAAATAATGTGTCATCAAATCTTTCAAATCGACGACAACAAATCGACCGAAAAACAAAGTATCGACTGCGACGCGGAAATGGTCAAAATCCAATTCAATTACGTCTTCGTGTTTCGACCGAAGGGAAACGAGAAAATGGCACATGCTGAACGGTAAGTTTTAAAGTAGAGAGGTTTTGGTAGGGCAGGGAGGGTTATTGTAGAGTAAGTTTTAATAGAGTAGGTTTAGGGTAGAGTACGGTAGGGTAGGGTGCAGGGCCGGACGCGAGACGGAGTATATATAAAGGTTAGAAAGTTGATTATCAAAACTGATATGACATTTTTAAGCCTGATATGGCAGTTATTAGAGTGTTCAAAAAATTCCTTGCCCTTTTCAAACAAAATTGTCGAAGTTAGGGGGCGCGGAAGTTTTTGAACACTATGGGTAAGGTAGGGTCTAGAATTTACGATCCCCTTTCACTTTAGGCCTCATTCGTATGTATGCCTCCAGGGTTGTGATAAGTGTACTGTAATTTGCCTATTTTAGCAAATTTTAAAATTTCGTTTTAAAACGTCGATGACAATGTTAATAGCGTGTTATCAGGGCCGGGCGCGAGGGGGGGGGGACGGGGGGTTAACCTCCCCCCCCTCCCCCAGAAAAAAATTTTTGAAAAAAGTTGAACGTGGTCCCCCCTGTGGATTTTCGGAAAAAAAATTTTTGCAAAAAAATCGGCACAGATAGCTTACCTGTGCCGATTTTTTGGACCCCCGCTCCCAGACCAAAAGTCCCCGCCCGGTCCTGGTAGGGTGCGGTAGGAAAAGACAGGGTGGGTTAGGAAGAGTAGGATGGGGTGGGTTAAGAAAACATATTTAGTTTTTTAAATTTCAGAGCCGTATCAATGGATGAGATAATATCAGGCCTAATGTCAGCCCAAGCCCTCCTCCAACTTTTGTCCCAACTCTTGGTTGGCCAATGTCATTCTTCTCAATTGGGTGAATCCCTAACAAGAACAATGTCATGCTCCGAGAGTGGTAAGCCCTTGGCAACATTGTTAAGTCAAAAACAATTGGGAGTCTTGATGGCATGTCTAGATGGTGTGAATTCAGTTGCTGATGAGTTTGATGTCAGACCAGCGCTGAAGTATCTTCTACAGAAGCTGATCAACGGAGAACAACCTGCCAATTTGTATCGGTTGTCCGTGGCCAGTAAAGCAATAAAGTTGCAGACGGTTTTTGAATTGGCTAAACAAGAAGAACCTACCAAGTTGGTTTTTGATAGTTTTGTGAAATGGTCCTTGTCGTTCTGTTGAAGAAATAATTAACCTTGCTTTACTCTACTCTCTCTTTCCTTATATTATCTTGCTGTACCTTACTCTACCTTGCGGTACCTTAGTCTATTTTACCCTGCCGTACCTTAGTTTGCGATGTTTTACTTTGTTCTATTGTGACTTACTTTACCTTGTATTACCCTGCGTTACATCACTCTAGCCTAATCTATTCTGCTTCAATCTACTCTATGTTTTACTTTAGTTTATTTTACCTTACTTTACCCTGTGTTAGCCTTTTTCTCTAGTCCTGTCGTAATTTTTTGTTGGCTGCCTTGATATGCTTTGCTTTATCTTTCTCTTGAATTTTTTGTTGTACTCAGTTTGCCTTACTCTAACGTCGTCTATCTAATTTATTTCTACTATAATATATGTATAACCTTCTACTGTTACTTTTGTTTTCTTTGACGTATTTTACCTTACTTTTTAAAACCCAAAAATTTAGTTTTAAATACATTCTTTTTCCAGAGAAGACGTAGCCAAAGTCTCGAAAAAGCAAGGCGCTTCCAACCCAAATTACCGTTTCATTCGATTAATCGACCAGTTGGTCGAAAACGCCTTCGATCAATTGGAAGAGTTGGAATTACAATTGTCAGGGAAATCGACGTTAAAAGATCGTGGCGACTTTGAATGTGCTCCATTTGCACGATCAGGCTCACATGCTGAAGACAGTACTCCGGCTACACCCATCAGTCCAAGGCCGAATCCATTCGTCAAGAAAATGAGCGTTAAGGCTACCAATTCTGTGGAGAGCGCTGATGGGCTGCAGGTGAGAGATATGGGGTTCGGTAGAATATGAGTATGGTAACACTGGATAGGGTAGAGTTGGGTACTATAGGGTAGGACATAGTAGGATAAGGTTGGGTACGGTAAGATAGGCTTGGTGCGGGTCCTTTAGAATAAGGTACTGCAACGTTTGCCATAGTAGGATTAGGAACAGTAAATTGGTGAGTGTAGGGTACGTTAGGGTAGAATATATTAAAATTGAGTACGGTAGAATAAAAGTATGGTATTGTAAGTATGATACGATAGGCTACAGTAAAATACATCAAAGTAGGGTAAGTTAGTAGGACAGGGTACGGTGGGGTAGGAAAGGGTAAGGTAGCGTAAAGTGGTGTAGGTTACAGTAGCATACGTTAATGTATACTAAAGTTTAGTAGAGCAAGATGCAGTAGGGTATTATAGAAAGCAGCAGGAAAAGGTACTGCACAGCCGATTTTTTTTACTGTAGAGTAGGGTAAAGGAATGCTAAGTGGAGCTCTACCAACAAGTAGGGGTGTGCTATACCAAATTTAACAGCAGAATTTCAAAGCTTTAAATTTAATTTAAAAAAATGAAAAGAAAATTTCAGAAAACCCAGCTATCAGACTTGGACCTCCGTGCCATAGCTCAATCTGAAATTGTGGCGATTTTGATTGAGAGAGTTGCTGTAGAAGAAGCGACCGTTTTTCGCAACTTTTTGCCCTTATTTCTGCCTAAAATCCGAAAACTTATGAAAATTTGTCCGGCGAAACGAGCTCGCTTTGCTTGCTCCGAATTTTTGGACCGACTCGACAAGGAGTGGGAGATTACGTCTTGATTTAGTCTAGGTTTAAACGTTATGTTTTGGTCTAGTTTAGGCTTACACATGATATATTGATGTAGTCTAGGCTTATAGGTTTTATTTTTAAGTACTTTAGGCTTATATATGATATTTTAAACTATCCTAGGCTTATATATAGTAATCTTTATAGATGTATAGGTCTTTTACAACACAATACAAGGCTTTTGTTATACATCTACAGAGGTACTATATGGGTACAATTACTTATACACGTACTGTAAACCTCTTTGTACGTACACAACAGTCAAGAACATACCTAACTGCATGGTAAAAAACATATTTGGAGCTTTGTAAATACTAGTTTGGCAATTTTCTAATTTATCTAGTGCTACTAACTTCCTTTTATAGTCTGGTTTATATAGGTTTATGATAGTTTATTTATATAATAGTATATATAGTCTTTACTTAATATTGTATTCTAAGTATTACAAACGCATCTAACGTATATGGTATCAAGATAACTTCTTCTTAATATCAGGTGTATTATTTATTTTTTGCCAAAAAATGATTATTTACTATTTTAATTTATTTTTAAATAAAAGAAAATAAATTATAATAAATATAATAGATTATCCAAGATGTTAACAAAATAATCCTGCTTTTTCAACTGTACCCGTACTTTGCTCTGTTCTATCCTACTGTATCGTTCCCTACCCTATTCTGCCCATACCCCTTAATTTACCCTTCCGATGCTTGAAAGTTGGGTTCGATCTGCAAGCCGGGCTTGAAAAGTAGGCTCGGGCTTAAAATTTTTTAAATTTTTTTTGGGTACGGCAGTCAATAAGTCATCTAAACAAAAAATTTAAAGCCAAACTCTTATTTTTTCAGTTTTTAAAATTTTTTAAAACGGGCTAAGCCCAGCCTAGAATTTTTGACCAGACCGGCCTGATAGAAAATGAAAACGCCCGGACCTCTTTTTAAGGTTTGTCTGTTTCTCATCCCTACTCCACAACATTCCAACCCTACTTTACCCTACCTCACCCTACCCTATTGTTATTGGAAACGTATAGTAGGAGGACAGTGCGTAACTTTTTCAAAAATAAAATATGTTCAGTGCAAATACCCAAATTTAGTAAAAAGATGATAAAACTAACATAAATTTAGTTTTTGATTGATTTCCGATACATTCATGTACTTGTGTTATCTAAACTTTAATTAGCAAGCGGCTTTGTTTTTTGGACTGATAAGTGTTTCAAGACAAAGTTCTTCAAACTTTTTCATCAGTCTCGCTTCATTCTTGCAATGATGCGACTGTTTTTGATATTGTTATTGACTGCTGGGGTTGGTGGTTACAAGTTTGATCCGGAGAGCTTTAAATGTAAGTTGTGGTAGTACTGTTAGTACTAGTGGTACTTTTTGGGTACTGTTGGGTAGGGTAGGGTAGGGCAGGGCAGAGTAGGGCAGGGCAGGGGTGGGCAGGGTATGGTAAGGTAAGGTAAGATGAGGTAGGGTAGCTCATGATAAAAAATATTGTTTTAGTGATTCAAGAAGACCCACTAAATGCTAATTTTGTAAATCAATATACCAAACCCAAGCTGGGAATCAACATCTACACTAATGAAAGTCTACCTCACGATGTTGTTGTACATTCATATGACATTTCGATTGAGCCTTTCTTTGCTTTTAAGGATTTTAAGTTTGACAAACGTAAGTTTATTAGCCCTTCCCTGCTCTGCTCTGCTTTGGTTTACCCTGCCCTGCTCTGCCTTGCCTTGACTTGCCCGGCCATACCCTGTATTGTCCTGCTCTATTTTACTTTACCTTACCTTACCCTACTCTACCATTTTTTGATCTACACTAATTATAATATATTATTCAGAGCTCCTAAACACTCTTAATGGTGCAGTAACAATCACATTTTCCGTCTTATCACCTACGGCATCAATTGAGTTGGCATCATCAGTTGTTATCCAAGAAAGCAGCTTGAAATTAAAGAACAAGTACCTTCATATTACCCAGCTTGTGAAAGGCAATAAGGATCATCTGAATTTGCGAACAAGAGAAGTATTGTTGCCAAACAAGAACTACACACTACATTTCCGATACCATGTAAACACAAGTGACGTTTATCATGGAGGTGTGTATACCTACAATTATATGGATAAAGATAATCAAATTACGTAGGTTTTTGGTTTTGAAAATTAAGTTTTCTTCTTAAATTTTTTTTGGACAGTATTATTTAACTTATATTATAGTAGACACTTTTTGCTAAAAATGATAAAAAGCTGCAGTCTGCGGGTGACATGTTACACGACCTTTTTCAAAAAATTAGAATTAGGCTAAGAACAGTTGCATTAGGATTACCATGGCTAGGTTTAAGTTATGGTTTAGGCTAGGGTTAAGGCTAATTTCTTTTTGTAATGCTAGGGCTTTGTTTAAGAAAGGAGCTAGCTTCTTGGGTGAGCTGAGCTTGGTTGACTGTGGCTGCGCTTGGTTAGGCATGGGTGTGCTTGGCTGGTATTGGCTGTGCTTGGTTGAAGGTGGCTTGTCTTGGATGTTACTTGGGCTAGAGCTTGGGCTAAGGTTGGGGCTACGGTTGGACTGGGCTAGGTTGGACTGAACTGAATAGGGCTGGTCTGGATTGAGATGGGTTGGGATAAGGCTAGGACTAGGGATAGGGCTCTAGGCTAGGGCTCCGGGCTAGGGCTCTGGGCTAGGGCTCTGAGTAGGGCTCTGGGCTAGTAGTGGGTTAGATTGGGCTGGCATAATCTGAGAAGGGCTGGGCTTGTCTAGCGCTGGTTTAAAGCTAGGACTAGAAATAGAGCTAGAAAAATGGCTGGTCTAGCTAAACAAAGACTTCAAAATAAATTTAAATTTTAAAAATTGTCTTTTTCAGATCTTTAATGGCGACAATTTTCGAAACGGTGTATGCCAGAGAACTGTTACCTTGTTTCGATGATCTTTTCTTCAAATCCACCTTTACTTTGACAATTATTCATCCAAAAGGAGCTAAAGTGTACAGTAACTCCGAAATTGACAGTCAACATGAGTTTGAGTAAATTTTGTCTTATAATTTTACTTTTACATTACTTATACTACAACATTTATACATATACTGAACTAATAGGAATTGCTTTTAGTAGCAAAACTTGGCATATAACAGTAATATAATATAATATTATAGCACATATGTAGATATTTTTATAGTAAAAAGTAGGGTCAAATATTGTGTATATAAGTTTTCATTTTAGCGAACAACGTTACCTGACAAGATTCAAAGAAACTCCAAAAATGTCGACCTATCTTTTGGCTTTTGCTATTGGTGACTTTGCGGAAAGACATGCTGTTTCAGCTAGTGGTGTTAAGGTAAAGCTTTTAAAAACTTTTTAGTAAATAGTGGTTTTAAAAAAGTTTTGACGTTGTTTAACTTCAAAGTCTTTGTAAATAAACGACAAGACTTTTATGATTACCTAACTGAAAACTAACAAATTTAAATTTTGTCTTTAGAGCAGGGTGACCAGTAAAATATTGAGAAATTTTATTTTTTCTTTTGCCTTCTCTCTTTCCCCCCCCTTCATTACAATAATCAGATTAATCTTTTGAATCTTAGATTGGAGCCATGGCCATCAATAACTTGGAACGGTTCATTGAGGATGCGGCTAAAACAGGTGCTCATTGTGTTGATGCTATGGAAAACTTGGTCAGAGTCAATTACCCACTTTCTAAACTTGGTATGTTACTTTAATATCTAAAAGGGCTAGGCGAACTGATAGAGGTAAGGCACAGGTAGCTCTACCTGTGCCAATTTTTTCGACCCCCGCTCCGGACCAAAAGTTTCCGCCCGCCCCTCCTGATGGCAGCCAATTAGAAAGTAAAGCCATGTAATTTCAGACCACCTAGACACGGTGCAATTCTCAGCCGGAGGCATGGAAAACTTTGGTCTAATCATTTATGGCAATTTCGTCCCAGAACAAGTTGGAACCTCGATTGCCGAAAGATATTCACGAAAGAGTGTCATTTGCCACGAAACGGCACATCAGTGGTAGGTCTAACATATAGCTGACTGAGATGTGAAGACGAGCAGGGAGGGCTACAGTAAGATTTGCAGACGAGCAGGGAAGGGCTACAGTAGGATGGGGGAGTAGTGACAGTGTACAGCTATGATAGAATGAAGACTAGATAAGGCTAGGGTAGGGTAAGATATGGTAAGGGTGTTTTTTTTTGGGATAGGGTTGGTCTTTAATACAGGGTGTGTAAAAAGTTTTGTTACACCGTTTTTTAATCAAATATTTATTTTAACAACAGGGTAGGGTAGGATGATGGTAGGGCATGATGAAGTAATGTTAGAACAAGTAAGGGTGAAGGTTTGATGAGGGTAGGGTAGGGAGTTTGATGAGGCTAGGGTAGGGTAAACTAATTTATGGTAAGGTCGATTCTTAAAAAGAGCTATTTTTAGGATAGGATAGGGTTAGGGTAGGGCATAGTAAAGTAATGCAAATCATAGGAATAGTGCTAATTTTAAACAAGTTTATGTCAAGAGTTTCAATTTTAAATTTTTTCAGGTTTGGCGATTTGGTAACAGCGGAACGATGGGGATGGGAGTTTTTGCACGAATCTTTTGCCGATTACTTCCAAGCAAAGATAGTTGGACAAATGAATGAATTCAAGCAATATGCGGTAGGTTTTTTCTTTACTTTCTTTAAAAAAATATTATATTATGTAGTTAAACAACCTGCATAACGAACAACTTTTGAATATCCAACTAACGTCACACGGTACATTTAAAACTCTTGTATATTGCTTAATCGATTCGTTATACAGGAGTTTCACTGTATTTTAAAATGTTTTTTAAAAAATTGCTTTGAGGGCACAGAATTATTTGAACATTCTAATAAACGTTTTTCAGGAAGAATCTACTGTTGCTGTCACGTTGTACGCTGTTGGTCAAGCAAATTATGCTACCCATCCTATTGCTGACAATGTTAGTCATTTTGATAGTAAGTTTTTGATCATGGTTGGGCTGTACAAGATAGAGAAGGGGGAACGTTACCTAGCACAGCATTTTTTATGATAGGATACTGTAACTTAAAATTATAGTCAAAAATTTACTATTTTTCAATTTAAAAACGAATTTTTAGGGATAACATACCAGGTTGGAGGGGCCGTACTGAACAGTATTCGACACGTACTGGGCGACGACGTATTTTATAAAGGATTACATACATATCAGGTTGAGAATGCATACGGTAACGCACGGTTAGAGACTTTACTCAAGAGCTGGTCTAAGGTAAGACATACTCAAGCTTATATTATAGCACTTAATCGGAGGTAATATTTAGCACTACGCTTAGGTACTATTTAGAACTATACTAGGTACTATATAGCACTATACTGAAGTACTATTCAGCATTATACTTAGGTACTATTTAGCACTTTATATCAGTACTATTTAACTATTTAGCATTATATTTAGGTACTACTTAGTACTATACTAGGTACTATTTAGTACTATGCTTAAGGTCCAATAGCTTTGTTAGAGCACTTTTAAATGGTTAATTCGGCTTTTGTGTACTGTAACATGAGATATTTTAGCACGTGTTAGATAGTACTATATCTTATTTCATACTATATAGTACTGTACTTCTTAAAACTTTTATAACATACTACTATAACATGCCATATTTCAGCACATGGACACAGAGTACCTATGTGGTGACCTGACCTTCACTGACTACGCCTCAGACTACTTCCTTCAAACTGGCATACCTCAAATCAACATCAACTTGACCAGTACCAAAGAGTACGAACTGACTCAACTCCTCTTCGAAAACAGTACCACTTGGAACGTACCAGTCTTCATCCTGGACCTAGACACAAACAAAGAACATGTCATGTGGCTATTGAAGGATGGTGGTATGTGTCATACCGAGCACTTTGCTCTGAAGCCTGAGGGCAGATACATGTTCAACAACGATGCCAAGACCTTTGCCAACTTTGATATTGATGACATTTTGTGGAAGAGGGTCTACGTTCATGACAAATATACACAACTGTCAGTGCATAACCAGTACTATCTATTACATTACCTTAGCACGATTAAGAAACAGTACCCTGTGGCAAACGGACTGATTCACAAAACTGTCAAAGCGAACAAAGGAAAGACGTATCCGGTTACTTTGGGATTCTTATGGTCTCATGGCGAAGTAAGTGGAGTTTTGTGGGGTTGTTACCTAGGTTAATATAAAAAAACTTTAAAAAAATTAAAAAAATTTTTTTAAAGTTTTTTGAAATTTGAAAAATTATCAAAATGTGATACTTAAAAGTTTATTTTTTTTATAATATTTTAACTATGTATTGACTACAATGTCATTATAAATCTGCTTTTAAGGTTTAAAAACTGCAGCCTGTACAACATAGGGCGCAGTGCGAAAAAGTAAAGATATCTATTAGGTTGTTCGAATAATTCTGTGTCCCCACTCAACACAAATTTTTCGGAACAGTGAGCACAAAATTTTGTGAACAACATAATAATGACTTTATATAATAGTATTTTAGAATTACAACGAAACCCTGAGATTACTGAGCGATGCTTTCGATTATGAACCCACACCTTCTAACAGGTATGAGTTGTTAACTAGTTTAGTAACCCTAGCCTTAGCCCTAGCTCTAACGTCCTTGCCCTTGCCTTTGTCTTTGCCCTTGTCCTTGCTCTTGCCCTTAACTCTAGCCTCAGGTCCTGCCCTACCCTACCCTACTCCAATTTGTTTTACTCTATTATAATATCTCCTACTCTGCCCTACTCTGCTCTACCCTAGTCTACCCATTACAGGTGTTAACATAGTATCTTTTGTAGACTTTTGGGATCGTATTTCTTGGAAAGAGCAGTAAATGTTGGAATTGACAGTGTTGTGAAGAAGACCCAGGAGTATTTCGACCAGTTTAAAGTGGATTGTGGCTATGGCAAAGATGCGTTTGAATGTACAAAGTAAGGTTATAAAGGAGTTTGTACCTAAAGAGTTATAAAAATGTGTTATTTTGACCCAAAAAGGTAATATGAAGAGGTTATTCTTGCCTAAAATGATGTCTTTTCGGCTCTGAACTTCATTATGTTATCTAAAATAAGGTCTTTATTATCTAAAATAATATTTTTTGTGTATAAATCTATGATATACTGACATAAAGCAATGCTTTACAACCTAAAACATCAATTTCAGGCTGACCCCTGAGTTCCGTCGTGCAGTTTACTTTCAAGGAGCTAAAGACCCAGAGGGCAAAAAGTTACTGCGGGACTACCACTACCGCATTTTGGCCCATAAGTACTCGGAACAAATGAAAAGTGAGCTGTACCGTACCGGCTTCTTCTAGGTCGTGTATGTTTAATATAACATAAAATAATAAAAACATAAAATATTGAATGTTCATACCATACCCTACCTTGCCCTACCCTACCCTACCCTACCCTACCCTACCCTACCCTACCCTACCCTACCCTACCCTACCCTACCTACCCTATCCTACCCTACCCTACCTTACCCTACCCTACCCTACCCTACCCCACCCTACCCTACCCCACCCTACATTACCCTACCCTATGATACCCTACCCTACCTAGCCCTATCTTATTTTTCCATGCCCTGCTTTGCCTTGAACTGTCCTGCCCGTTGTACCCCACCATACTCTACCCTGCCCTGCTCGGCATTCTCTGGCTCTGCCTGATTCTGTTCTCCTCATCTTAGCCGTGCCTCGCGTTTGCCTTACCCTTTCCTATACTTTGAACTTACCCTACTCAACCCTTTTTCAGCCCTTTAGGCAAGTTTTACTTTTCAAATTGATTCGACCGGTCGATAACCAACAACAAAGTCAAACCGATTTATCAAGTGATATATTACAACCATAGTTCAGTTCTACTTTATTGTAACTCAATATACTGACAATAAGTAGTAGGTTGTTCAACTAATTCTGTGCTCTCTAACATCAAAGATTTGTTTTGAAAAGGGGCACAGTACTATTTGAACAACCTAATTTCATAACATACACAAAAGACAAAAAATAGTACCAGTTCCCTTTAAAATAAGTTTAGTAGTAAACACCTGAGATTGTTAACCTTCAAATAAGCCTAAAATGACATTTGTATGTGGCTTGCGATCAGAAAACAATTTAAAAAATTAAATTTTAATAAAAATTTGATACTCAAAACATAAAATTTTAAAATTTAAATTCAAAGTTTGAACTTTAGACCTAAAACAATTGATTTTAAGGCCTTGATAATCGATTTTCTTACCTAAAACAATATGTATAAAAAGACTAGATAATCTAAGATTATTGCTTTTTAAACCCTTTTATGGACTATATTATGATAAATCTATCTATGAAATTTAAAAAAAATATTAAGATGAAATAGAAATTGAAGATGAAAAAGTAAAAAAATATGAAAAGAAAGTAGAAAAAAAGAAAAAAAGAAGAAAATAAAATAGAAAATAAGTAAAAAAAACTAATTTCAAGCCTCTTGCTTCTCGATTTTGAACAATGATGCAGCTTGACGGCTTGTAATCGCAGTGAATGGCCTAAAACAACATTGTTATGGATAGAGATTGGTCTATACGACATTATTATAGCTACAGTAGCTACAGACTGATCTAAAGAACGTTATTTTAGCTAAAAATTGGTCTAAAGGACTAGTCAAAGATTAGCCTAAACTAAGGTTCGTATATATGAAAATCGAGCTAAATCAATATAAACTCCATTTAAAAATAAAAAATTTTGAAATCAAGCTCAAGATACGCCACTTACTTTTGAAAAACAAAGACATATTCATAATCAATCGAAGACTTGATCACTACTCTATTACACTCCCAAATGAACTCTTTGGCTTTGGAAGTGACGGCTACCTCTACAGTCTTTGGAAGACCAATTGAAACCGCTTCGAAATTGAACGATGATGTCTGAAAATAAAAAAAAATTATAAAATAGACCTTACTATGCCTTACCCTACTCTATCATACTTTTCGATATATTAACTACCCTACCCTATATTACCTAACCCTACCTTATTTTACTATGCCCTGCTTTTCCGTGCCCTGTTCTGCCCGTTGTACCACAACATACTCTACTCTGCGCACTCTACCTTATCCTACCCCGCCCTGTCAGAGCTTACCGTTATCTAATTGTAAGCCCTAACTCAACCTATTATTATATAAATGGCCATAGCAGTTACCTTGTTTCTTCGCTCTGGCCCCTCCTTAAGCCTTGCTTACCCTGCCCTAGTTTACTCTATATTCTTTCTCTGGAGTAGTTTACTCTACCTTATCGTATCATATCGTACTTCAAACTCCCCTGCCTTAACAACTAACAACTACAGAGTCCTTAATACCTAAATTTACTATTCAATATATTACCCTTCTGCCCTACTTCCGTTCTGCCTTCTCTATCAGTCCTAGATATAATGCGCTGTCCCCTGCCCTAACGTATTTTACCTTACTCTACCCTACACTGCCTACCATAGCCCTACCTCCGCTTTATCAACAACAGTTTTCACTTACACTAACCTAACCTACTCTTCTTTACCGTACCTTATTATACCTCACCATACCTTAACATATCTTACCTTATACTACCTTATCATACCTCACTTTACCATCCCTTGCCTACCCTAAAAACCAACCTTTTCCCAAAAAAACCTACAGAATTAGCCCTGAACGGTGTAGTACGATCATTAGGTACCAATATTCGAGCAGCAGTATCCCCCATATCGCCAAACAAATTGAGTTTGACTTCAGCTTTCAACGGTAACGTTGAAGCACCCGTAGTAATTTCAATATCGTATAGTAGATTGAGCAATGGTGGTTTGTCTGGCCACGCTACTGGAAACTCTACGATACCCGCATCTGGAGTGACAATCACGTTGGCTACGGGGAAGCGGACCTCATCACCGTTCGCATTGTCTACTAAACGCATCTGAAGAAGAGTTAAGGTTACTGTAGAATGAATACTGTATTTAAATTTGAGTTACTCTATTTTTAGCCATTTTCATACGCGTATTTTACACTAGGATAAGTTACAATACTTTTTAATACCGTATTTTTAGTTACAGTATACAGCCTTCGGTTAATGTACTTTTTAGTACCGTATCTTAAATTGCAGTATACAGTTGTCAACTGCTGTAATTTTTAATACCGCATTTAAATTACAGTATACTGTCCTGGTTACTGTACTTTTTCACACCATATCTTATATTACGGTATGTTCTTAATTACTGTACCATTAGATGCCGTATCTTATAGTACAGTATAAAGTTCCCGAGTACTGTAATTTTTGACACCGTATTTTTATTTACAGTACATAGCCGTCAGTTGTTAAACTTTTTTTGCTACCTGGGTTACTGTAGTCTTGAGTACTTACTTTATACTGTAGTTTACGCTACAGTTATATCATAACTACGGTACTATAAAACCATCCCCCCAGCACTATTCACAAACAGTACTGGATTTACAGTAAAAAAACGAAGTGAAAAATTTTTTCCGATCTTATAGTACACTTACTTTCATGATATGTAACATAGGTTCGGTCGGATTGAATTCCTGATCAGAAGCAAACTTCATAAACCTGTCCTTGGCTACAGTAACCCTGACCTTCGCCACTGCTGCCAATACTTCCTTACGCTTCTCTCTGTTCTAAAATTTAATTTTAAAAAATTGCCATTACTTTTAAGTTCGTTTTAAGGTTTTGTTAAGTTTAAAATTTTAAATTTCAAAGTCATGTTAGTAATTCTGAAGTAGAGTGTAGAAGATTAAAGCGACAGAAGTAGAAGTCGAAGAAAGCTGAAGTTGAATAACTTGAAGTTAAAGTAAAAACACAAATCCCATTCTTTTTTCCAGCATTGCCAACATCAATATCCCCCAAGCACTAGTCAAAACCAAAAATATATAAAAAATAAAAAATGGTTAAGCAAACATAACAAAAAAGACTGAAAAATAAAGAACAACCGTAAAAATGAAATTAAGATACGAAACAAACTAACACAGTTAAAGCCTGAACAAAAATAAACACAGAGAAACTATTGTATAGCAAATGGGGGAAGGGGGGGGGGAGGGACCCCGAAAAAAAAAATTTTCGAAAAAAGTTGGACGTGGTCCCCACTGTGGATTTTCGAAAAAAATTTTTTTTGACTCCTGCCCCCAGACTAAAAGTCCCCGACCGGCACTGTACACTACCAAAAACAAAAAGTCCACACCCCTAAGCAATTCATTACAACCAACAAGTTCAATTATCGCGCCATACACGCGACCAGTGTTTTGCCGGACCGGTCCGGATGAGAATTTTTTCGGTCCGGTCCGAAAAATTTTCGGTCCGGCCCGGCTCTATTTTCTTTTGGTCCGGTCCGGACCAGTCCGGAAAATTTTTTTTTTATTTTTAAAAAGAGCCAGGAGCGCTCAAACTGCTTTCTTTACGTTTAAAAACTCTTAAAAATATGTTTTATTTGCAATTTTTAAAACAATTTTATTAAAATAAAAAAAATTTTTTTTCCGGACCGGTCCAGAACTTTTTTTTCGATCCGGTCCGGCCCGGCTCTATTTTCTTTTGGTCCGGTCCGGACCGGTCCGGCAAAACACTGCACACGACAACGAAAGAGGGAATCCTCCTCCTCCCTCCCCACACCAAAACTGTAAAGTTAATCACGACACCAGCCTTTTGCGACAAGCCCTCGCCGCCTTCCCAGATAAAAAACTTCTAACAGCACCATCTCCACGTTAAGACTGTTCATAACACCGCCCTCACATCGAAGCTCATCACCACACCGCCCTCATTAAAGCTAATTCCAACGCCACGCCCACATATCACATACAATACATAACGCCACAACATAAAACATTTACCACAAGGTCCCAAAAATCAATCCTCTGCACGACCCCCATACTCAGGGGGGCCGGGTGGGGACTTTTGGTCTAGGGGCAGGGGTCCAAAAAATGCGAAAAATTTTTTTCCGAAAATCAACAGGGGGGGACCACGTTCAACTTTTTTTCTAAATTTTTTTTGAGGGGAGAGGGGTTCTCCCCCCCCGTTCACCCCCCCCTTAGCGTCCGGCCTTGCCCATACTCATACAAGATTAATAACCCCGAAACAAACAACATTCAACACGCCACTCCCATACCCGTAGAAACGTTCGCCACGCCACCAAAGCTGATCACAAACTAAACCAACATAGTAAATTCACTACATTACATCATAACATAGAAGATAGCCATAACGTTTCAAAACACAACTATTACATTACCCCCACACCCATAGAAGATTCACCGCCCCCACATCGAAGGTTATCACAACCTCACCATAAACCAAAGATTCGCCACACAACCTCCCCCAGCTTCACCACACCCTCACCTGAAAACTGATCATACGATCGGTGGCGGTTTGTGAAATGGGATGCATTTCGGTAGCATAATTCTTGCCGCACAGTGTGATGGTGGGCATGAGGTTGGAGTGCTCAGACAGTGCCATAGACAAGAACCAGGCCGAGGGCGAGCGGTGGGGAGCTTTACTCTTTTTCAGCCGCGTCGACATCCCTTCCATCGCTAAAATCTACACTCCAAAAATGGTCGGATTGGCCGCCGTTTTTTGGTACCGTACTAAGTTCTTTGTACCTTGGTACTAATTTTGATTTTTTAATACTATTCTTGAATTTTTGATACTATAGTTAATTTTTTAGTACTATACTTCATTTTTTTTGTCCTAATTTTTATATTTAGTACTAAGTTGAAGCCTTGGTAGCATGTTTCATTTTTAGTACTAAAGTAAGTATTTAGATATCAAATTACAATTCTTAGTAAAAATGTTTTATTCTAATATTAATTTTGATTACTTACAAAATTTTCTATTCAGTACTAGTCTTATTAGTACCACATTTTTTACCTACAGTATTCAAGTATAATATCCTACCTAAAGTGCTCTACCATATTCTCTTCTACTCTACAGTACCAAACAACACCCTACCGTATCTTCTACAACCCTACCGTACTCTGCAGTACATTACCGTACCCTCTAATACCTTACCTTACTTTAAAGTTCCTTTCGTATGCTACCGTATTCTCAAGTACCCCACAATACCCTGCTATACCTTGTCCTACCCTGCCTTACCCTGCACTGCCTTACCTTTTAATTCCCTACCGTATTCTCTAGTAACCTACCCTACCTTGTCCTACCCTGCCTTACCCTGCTCTGCCTTACCTTCTGGTTCCCTACTGTACAACATACTACTCTCTAGTACTCTGCCAAATTTAGCTTACTCTATATTGCCCTATCTTACATTCTAGTTCTTTACCGTATTCTCTAATACTCTACCAAACCTATACCATCCTACCATACCCTTTTTTCCTACACTACCATACCCTACCATACCCTCCAGTAACTTACCAGAAACCCTCAGCTCCAACACATAAGGTTCATCATCACTTTCTCTCGGCCGAACCTTCGAAGCACTGAGTACGTACTTAAATGGTACATGTTGTCCCTCACGTACTGTCAAATCGCCCAACAGCCATTCGTTGCCACTCGTACCAAGAGTATGTTGTGATAGGCTGCCATTTAGATGCCGATCCCAGATGTTCTGAAGCACTCCGAAGCCGTTGAAGAGTTGTTCGGCTTCGTTCGTCTTTGGTTCCAGATAGAAGCGTGCACGGTGCAATTTGCCAACGCTTAAGGCTTCGAATTTGAATGAAATTTCCGGTTTTTTGGATTTTCGATCCAGATTGGCAAAGTCTACAAAGATACAGCCAGTCTGGCCTAGGTCTCCAATCAGCTCCATTCTGCCGATGTGCTCGACGAAAGAGAGGCATTGGTCGTAGACGTGGACTCGGCCTTCGTAGTGGATCACTGAAACGGTACTTTATAGTATGTACTGAGTATGTAAGTACTTAATAGTATGTACTGAGTATGTAAATACTTTATAGTATGTACTGAGTATGTAAGTACTTATTAGGTTGACCCAAAAGTAGTGGAAGACTTTTTTAAATCGAAAAATATATAAATAGTGTCCCACTACTTTGGTTCAACCTAATAAGTACTTACATACTCAGTACATACTATAAAGTAAAATAAATATTAACTCTGTAAGTACTATACATAACTTTGTTTCCCTAAATTTTGAAAAGATATGTCAATACCTACATGGCAAAGCCTCCATTCCAAGCCTGAAAGTCATGACTTCTCGGAAGGGTTGATCCCCCTTTTGAGTATGTTGCCATTTCAACCATTTTGCACATGGAATGACACATCTTTCCTGAGTATCCAGGTCTCTCAACTCTACTTCATGAAGACAATAGTTGGGCTCATCACCTTCACCATCGATCTCTACTCTCAGCTTTAAGAGTTCTCCGATCCCACCGAAGTCTGCCTGAAATTACTTTTTATTTTCAGTAGGGTAGGGTAGGATAGGGTATGGTATGGTATGATATGGTATTGTATGGTATAGTAAGGTAAGGTAAGGTAAGGTAAGCTAGGGTAAGACATTCCAAACCCCCTACCTGCATCATAGTCTCCGATGGCACATTCTGCAGACTTTTCTCATTCGCCAACCTAACAGCACTCGAACTCAAAGTCCCAGTACCAACCAACAACAAGTTCGATGTAGTACCACCATTCCCAGCGTGATCTCCCGACCTCAACGTGACTTGCCATCTACCTTTCGTCATTCGCTGTGATGCTTGTTTCACACTGTACATCTCACAGTAAGCTGTTAACTTCATTGTTCGAACCAGTTTACCATCAACTTGGCCAGAATCAAACCATTTATAACACTGGAAAAGGAAAGCACGGCCGTTCACAGCGTTCTCGGTTACCATCACTGTGTCTATGAAGACTCCGGCACCTGGAAGTTTAAATTTCAAAATTTTAAACTTAAAAAAATTTTTAAAAATTCAAATTTTCTAAATATTCAAAATTGCATTAAAAATTAAAAATCTTTAAATTTTCAAAAAAAATTTAAAAATATTCAAAAAAAATCGAAAAATTCAAAAACTCCCAAATTTCAAAAAAATCGAAAAATTCAAAAAAAAAATTAGAAAACTCAAAACAATTCAAAATATTCAAAAAAATCCCAAATTTCAAAAAATTTCAAAAAAAAATTTAAAAAATTCAAAAAAGCCACAAATTTCAAAAGAAATTAAATTACATAATTAAATTTCAAAAAAAAAATAAAAATCCCTCAAAACTCCATTATCAAATCAAAAACCCAAGTTTTAACCTCCGCGCAGCCCGCGGTGACGAGTTATACAATAACCTCATTTTCCTCTTACCATAGCCAACAGAGTCGTGTCCAACGGTAATTCTCTGTAAAATCCCTAGAAATTTGCACGGAACTTGAACTCTGAATGTGTTCGAAGAGTCTCGAGACTTTCCATCAACTTCCAACCAGTTTACATACTAAATATATTGTTTTAGGTATCGTTTTAAAAAAATATTATAATATTTGGTTGTTCAGATAATTCTGAGCCCTTTGCAAATGTGTTTTGAATGGGGGTTCAGACTTACTTGAACAACCTAATAAACGTTAGTTTTTAGCCATTTTTTTCAAGTTTTTAAGGGTTTTTACTCCTTTCTGTTACCTTTTTTTCCTTTCTTTGACCTTTTTAGGTAACATTTTCACAAAATTTTAAAATTTTTTACAAATAAATTTTTTTGAATTTTCAAAAATTTGCAAAATATTGAAAAAATTGTTAAAAACGACAAAACCAACCTGATTTCTGATATAACTCTTCTCAGATTCGCCTTTCTCTCCATAAAATTGAACAAACAGCTCGGTTTCCGAATCGGCCGCCCATCTATTACCTAATTTTACCACTACTGTGTAGGTTTCAACTGAAAATGATCATATGATTAATATCCACAAAAATTTACTAAATTTTAAAATCAATAAGTAGACGAAATGTCAAAAGCATTTGTCTTTTTCAAAAAATCAGTAAATGAACGAAATGCCACATTTAAAAATTTAAATTATTGATTGATCAGCATAATATCAATATCAGTACAATATGTCGGAATTTAAAATACAAATCGAAATTTTCTAAAAAATCAATAAATAAACGAAATGTCACAATTCAAGAGTTACATTATTTATCATAAAATACCAAGGAAAATCAATAACAAAACGAAATTTCACAGATTTAAAAAAATCATTTTTCCAAAAATTCAATAATTAGACGAAATGTCACATTTCAAAATTTACAATATTGATTGTCTTCTTAAAATCAATAACTGTACGATATGTCAAAAGTAATTAATCTTTTTTCGAAAAATCAATAAATAGACGGAACGTGACACAAAAAATTCTAAATTTTAACTTGACATACGATATATTGTACATAAGTCAAACCTACTCTACCTTACCTTACTTTACCTTACTCTATCCCACCCCGCTCTACCCTACCACACCCTACTCACCATCTTCAGGATCCACATTCCTCTTCAGCAGCTGATCATCCTCATCATCCTCAGTAGAGCCGTCATCGTGACCTTCCAGCTCGTTCACATCCTGAAGTTTGAAGTAATACTTTTCACTTCGTTGATCCGGATCTTTTTCTTTCTCCAGTTCATCGCCATCGACCGTCACGATGTCTTCAACCTCATCCAATGGTCGATATTCTTCAGCTTGCTTCGAGGTTGAAGGCTGATTCTCGAGAGCATCAGCTGTTTCTGGCTGTTTATTTTCATCGTTGATTAACTGAGATTCAGCAGCTTCTGATTCCTCGATTAGATTGTTCTTTTCGTCGGTTGATTTTTCAGAATCCTCGTTTTTATCGTGGCCTTCAGAAGTTTTGTCGTCATTTTCATTGGCTTTCGCCCCAATTTGCCCATTTTTCTCTGCCGTCTCTCTCTTTTCATCACTATGTCCTTCATTATCCGGAAGTCCATCATCTTCATCATGGACCAAATTGACAGGATTCGCAGAATCCGCGGCGTCTTCATCTGGAATCGACGCTCTTTCAAGGTCTTCGTGTCGCATTGGCTCCAGATGTCTGGCCGTCTCCACTTTTTCGTCGTTCTCTATACTTGTGGACATGGATTGATGAAGATCGTCCACCACGGTGTCTGATATCACTGATCCGTCTTCTGGTTTTGTATCTGAAAGTTTTAAAATTGATACCTAAAATTTTAAATTCCTACTGTACCCTACCCTAATCCACAGTATCCGATTGTACCGTACCCTGAAATACCTTACCTTACATAACCCTACCCTACCCTACGCTATCCTACCACACTCTACCCTCCCATACCCATCCTAAGTTATTCTATCCTGCCCTGCGCTTCACTGACCTGCCCTGCACCGCCTTTTCCTTCTTGCGCACCCCAGCCGTAAACTGCCCTGCCCTAACTTTTCCTCCTTGTCTTGCCCTGCCGTCATTGTCCTGCCTTGCTTTGCCCTTCCCTAAGCTGTTTGTTCTTTATTACCCTGCCCTGCCTTTTTCTTTTTTGCCATGCTCTGCCCTGCCGTACCTTTTTCTTTCTTGCCCTGCCCGGCCCAGTCTTTTCCTTTTCACCCTGTCCCACTCTACCCTACTCTACAAAATGTCATATTGATTACCTTTTAGCTTGCGTCTGGCCAGAAATCCTCGGAAGCCGGCTTGAATGGCGGTGGCGGATTTAACCATGGTAGCTATATCTTCGTATTCTTCTGAAATGCCATTATTGACTTTTTCTCATTATTGTGTTATCATCTATGGGCTAAAAAACGTTATACATAGACTAAAAGATGTCATTCAATAGGTAAGATAAGATACGGCCATTAAATGCCTCCTTTATCTTAGAAATTTAGATCTTACCTTTGTTATCATTAACATCATTGTCTAGGCCAATGTTATCATTTAATCCGTTTTTAGTTGTTTTACTTCCTCTTCGATTACTTTCATTATCACCATTACTACCATTGTCATCATCATTATCTTGGCCATCCTTTCCATGACTTTCCTCTATATTATCCTTCCCAATCAAGCCATTCCCCTCCCTTTCGCGACTATCCTCCCTCCCACCATCCTCAACATCCGGTGGTTCAGGATAATCAGACTCCAGGCTTTCCACTTCATGTTCATCATATTCCCCATCCTCCTCTTCAATCTCATCATCACCATCGTGGCCCGCGAAGTAATGGTTGGTATCTTTGTCGAAGTTGGTCTCACTCGAGTTGTGACTCGACTGTAGATGATTGATCGACCTTGGTCTACCTGAATCACTGTCAGCGGTATGAGAACGACTACCTTGCTTCTTGGTCTCCGTGATGATGGGCGGTGTAGCGTGCACGGTGTTGAGGATGGTTGTGGTTTCTGTGGCGGTCTTGAGAAGGTTTGAAGCGGCGTCTGAAGCTGGATTGAGGCCTTCTGGAGTAGTTTTGCCTATGTTTGAGGTCATGTTTGTTAAGGTATGATGATGTTCTTGACCCGTTCTATCATTCCCATTATTGCCACTTGACTTCAGCTCAATATTCTTTCGTTTAGAAGCCCTAGAAGCCTCCACCGATCCATCCTCAACATTATCCTTCTGATTCCTCACTCCGTCGCTATTCTTCGAATCCCTGCCCTTCCGACCCGACCTCCCATAGTTCGGCAACCTTCCATTCGCTAGCCGACTACTCGTTTGTGGCTGCTTCTCACTGTTTCGCACGTAGCGTGGCTGCGAAGCGCTGCGCCGGCGCTTCGCCGGATTCGAATCGGTTTCGCGCGACGATGCCAACGCCGCAATATACTGTTTTCTTGAGAGAGTGGGCGCGATTGCACTCGTTGATGGCAGTTTGTATTTCCCTGGACGTTCGATCGAGTTCTGTTGCTGTGATAGGTATCTGAGTGAAGCTAAAAGTAGAGTGGCTAAGTTTAATAAAAATTTTATTTTGTGTTTACTTGCTGTCTTTGTAGCCACATATGACAATAAGACTTGCCTAGCCCTGCCTATGCCTATGCCTATGCCTATGCCTATGCCGATGCCTATGCTTATGCCTATGCCTATGCCTATGCCTATGCCTATGCCTATGCCTATGCCTATGCCTATGCCTATGCCTATGCCTATGCCTATGCCTATGCCTATGCCTATGCCATGCCTATGCCTATGCCATGCCTATGCCTATGCCATGCCTATGCCATGCCTATGCATATGACTATGCCTATGCCGATTTGCCTTGCCTTGCCTTTGCTCTACTCGACCCCGCCCAACCTTAACGAATGTTTCTCTACCCTACAATGCCCTTGCATACTGTATCCTATCCTACCAAGAATTCACTGAAAAAATTAAACACTAGCTCCTACTGTAGTCCCTACTTCAGCCCTTACTTTCTTATAAATACACTTTTACACTGTCTAACCTTCTAAAAACAATTCAGTATAAGCAACTTACGGCGTTGATTACGCGAGGTAAAGCCGTTTCCAGCCGAGTGGATGGGAGGTAGTGAGTGGGAGAGATTCCTTGAGTTTCCTTTCTCCAAATCGCTGAACGATCGTCCTTGTAGCACCAGTTTGTCATTCCGACCAACCGCAATAACTCTATTATCACGGAGGTCGAGGAGTCGTTCCATACTTGTGATACGTTCACCTTCGTATGAGTAGATTTTGAAAATTGCCACGCCCAAGGCTTGTGACACTTCTTCTAGAATGACGTCCAAATCCAGCGGTTTTGAGGGATTCAGAAGGCAGCGATGGATTTGAGAGGGATTACCGTTCAGCACAAAGTATACCTACAAAGGGTTTGGTTAGTTTGTAAGTACGTTATATTAGGGTTGGGTCAAATAGAAAAAGACAAGGGCAAGGGCAAAGGCAAGGGCAAGAGCAAGAGCAAGAGCAAAGGCAAGGGCAAGGGCAAGGGCAAGGGCAAGTTCAAGGGCAAGGGCAAGGGCAAGGGCAAGGGCAAGGGCAAGGGCAAGGGCAAGGGCAAAGGCAAGGGCAAGGGCAAGGGCAAGGCTAAAGACACAAAAAACCACACAAACTAGCCCCAGTAACTCTAAATTGCCCTTTACTATGTAGACATATATAAATTTCAAAGCCAATGTACACGTAAAGTGCCAATCTACAGCAATATAAATCTGTTTTGTTATGCAAAGCCGTCGGACAAGTTATTGTCCCGAGATTAAGAACGTTAAAATAGGGGTGGATTTGGGAAGGGGGGAGGGGGGACGAACAGAGAGTTATTTAGGTAAATGAACACAAAGAGTAGGTATTTATAAAAAAGGTCCTCACACTTGTCCTTTTTATTTTGAAGCTTAAATTTGAGAAAAAGCCGGAAACCTAGCCATTGCCCTAGCCTAGCTCTATCCATTTCCCTAGCGTTGCCCTAGCCTGTCTTTACTATTAGCCTTGTATTGGCCTTGTTTTAGCCTTGCCCAAGCCATGCTTTAGCCCTAGCACTAGCCGACACCCTAGTTCTATTAGGTTGTTCACATAATTCTGCGCCCCTTACCCCGTAAATTTGTTTTGAGGGGGGGGGGCGCAGAATTAAGTGTACACCCTAATAGTTTGATCCGTTATAAAAAAAATCAACTTTAAAACACAATGCCAATTTGGCGGGAAATTTAAATTTAAATTTTTGAAATTGCAAATTAAAACTTGAAATTTTTCAACTTTTGTCTGTATGGTAAAGATGTCATAACTGTAATTTTTTTGCTTAAAATACATTTTTTGAGAAGGCTCATAACAATATAAAAATTTGGCGGGGAATTTAAATTTGAATTTTTAAAAGTTGAAATATAAACTTAAAATTTTCTATACTCATTCTGTGTGCCGAAAGCAACTAATAACTCAAATTTTCGCCTAGTCTAACACCTAGAAGTTAAGTTATGACATTTTTAAAAATATTTTTTCAAAATTTTAAAAATTTTAAAAAACTGCCATATCTACCTTTTCTATTCTCAACCCTACCCATGCCTTGTCTATGCCCTGTCCTAACCTACCCATGCTTTGGCTATGCCCTGCCCTACCCTACTCATGCCTTGTCTTTGCCCTGCCCTACCCAACCCATGACTTGTCTATGCCCTGCCCTACCCTACCCATGCCTGGTGTATGCCCTGCCCTACCCTACCTTGCCTTGTCTATGCCGTGCCCTACCCTACCCATGCCTTGTCTATGCCCTACCCTATCCGTCCCTTGCCTACCCATAATACCCTGCCTTACTATATATTAGGTTGTTCAAGTAATTCTGTGCCTCCTAACTCCAAATAATTGCATTGAAAGGGAGCACAGAACTATCTGAACAACCTAATAAATACAAAACCAAAAAAAAATCGTATACCAATGTAAAAAAGACGTTCTCGTATAGAAAAGTAGTATTACCGCGGTAATACGAAGGCGACTGTTGATGGTATTAGGCCGATAATCGGCAGACAATTAACTGCTAAGCTCACTGATAAATAACCCAAGTAACATTACTTACTGAGACTATTATAGAGTTATTAACTGTGTTTTTCTGGTTTTTGCAAAAAAGCATTTTGAAATTTAAATTTTTTAAAGTTTTTACCCTACCCAAACCTACAATACCACGCCCTACTCTATTCCATTTCACCCTGCCCTACTCTATCCGATTTACACTATCCTACTCTTCCCTACAGTAAAATTAATGTTTTAAAACGTCAAAAAAAGTCTTGTCGTCAATTTGGATGCATTTACTAACAAAAAAACGACAAAACTTTTTTTTTGCCCTTCAAAACTAAAAATTTCAAAAAAAATTTGATTTGAAGTTTAAAAAGCGTTACATTATTTAAAATTTTAAAGCTTTTAAACAGTAAAACTGAAAAAAAAATCCTTACCGTTTTGGAGGTCGCCGGATAAAAGGTACCGCCATAATAGCGGCCCGGCATCCGGGTGAGCCGGATTTGGTACCGCTTTTGACTGCCCTGAAATATAAGAAGTTAAAGACTAAAAAAAAGTTTAAAATACTTTGACATTACCACTAGAAACGACTTTCATTTTTACTTTATTCTAATGCTACCTATCCTTACCTCTACTTCTTATTTTATTTCACCTTGACCCTAGTATTAGCCCCAGCTCTACCCAAACCCTACCCTAACTCTAACTTAGCCCTAGCTGTATCCCTACCCATAGTTCTAGCCACAACCCTTGCATTATATCTAGCTTTAAGCCCAGCTTTAGCCCTAGCTTAAGCCCTAGCCCTAGCAATAGCCCTAGCTCTAGTTCTAGCTTTAGGTCAAGCTCAAACTCAAATTCAAGCTCAAGCTCAAGCTCAAACTCTAGTCCTGGCTCTAGGTCTAGTTTTAACCCTAACTCCAGTTTTAGTTCTAGCTCTCAAGTGTAAGCTCAAGCTCTAGCTCTGTGCCTAGCCTTTGCTTAAACATACCCTTATTATAATCTAACTCTCGCCCTAACCCTGTAAACCTAGCATAAAATCGCTAACAGTGCTAACTATAAAAGAATCCTATCAAAACAGCATAACTAAATCGAACAAAAGTTGATAAGAAACGCGGCCAAAAACTAAACCCAATTCTCCAAAATATAGTTTTAAAAGCTATCCAGAGACGGCCATTGGCACACGTGAAAATTATAGGTTTGTAGGTGAATATATAAATACGACAAAAGAGGAAAGGCGCTTACATTCCCTATACACAAACGAGGGAAAAAGTCATACACAGGCGCACAAAACACTAGTATATACAATCGTACATTGGCATACAAAAACATGTGTAAGCAGCGTGTAAATATATACATGTATGTGTGCTCAATTACTTTAGTTTTGTGTATTTATGCGCTGGGTAAGTGATAAAGTATTAATCCATATTAATCATACCCTACTCTACTTTACCCTACCCTACCCTACCCTACCCTACCCTACCTTACCCTACCCTACCCTACTTTACCCTACCCTGACCTACCGTACATTACTTTAAATGTCCCATCCTGCCCTGCCCTGATCTACCCTACATTACTGCCCTGCCCAATAAATTAAAATCCATATACCCTTACCATATCCTACCTTTACTACCTTTAAATACCGTATGATGCCCTGCCTTACACTATGTTATGCCCTACCCCCCCCACCCCTGACCTGCCGTAACATGCCATGCCCTGACATGCTCTGCCCTATCCTGCTAACTGAAATCCCTATTAACCTTACTCTACCTTAGATACCTTACCATGCCCTGCTTTAAACTACCTTAAATGCCCTTCCCTGCAAATTAAAATCCATATTGCACCTACTTTACCTTTAATACATCGCCCTACCTTACCCCTAGCTTAAATACCCCCATCCTGCCCCGTCCCACTCTACCTTACCTTATTCAACTGTCCTTTTCCTATACGTTCCCCTAACTTACAGTACAGTACTTTACTTTAGCAGCCATACCTTCTCCTTCCCCCTTCCACCTATCCTTCGTTTTTTACTTCAATAACCCTGCCCTATAGCACCATTTCTAATATTATCAATGTAAAACCCCACAAAGAACCCAAACTGTCTAGAACCCAAATCATACGTCTACCACACCCACAGTAACATAAAAAGCAAAGTAAAGTAAAAGTTTTCACCTGCTCGGAAGATTTGTTGGTCTGCTTCGAAGACCGGCTGCCCTTAAGGCTGGTCTCCAACTCCTGCGACCGCCGTTCCAAATCATAGTAGAAGTTGTGGTTGGGCACGGCGCGCGACGACGATGCCACGTACCTAAAACCGTGTTTGTAGTAAATGACCTGCGGCAATGCGTCGCTTGTGTACGGTCGATCGTTCATTTTTATGGCATAATGGATTTTATACTAAAATTTTTTTAATTTTAATTTTAAATTTGATTTTTAAATGTGAGGTAAAAAGGTAAAAAAAACGCGGTAAATTTGCATAAAGTTTTATATTAAAAAATTTGTCAGCAGTTTCAAACAAAGATATAAACTTTTTCAAAAGTGACCCTACCGCTGACCAAAGCCTAATGTAAACTGCATTTTAAAAAGTATATCAAAAATAGGCTTAGCTTGCTGTGGAAACTAAGGCTTAAAATTATTAGCAAGTTCAGCCTTTTGCAGCGTAGAATTAGTAGCCTCAGTTTCAGATCCATTACGCTTTAGGCTACTAAAAATTGATTACAAGGAAAGTACGCGACCTGCCCCGTCCTGATTTCGATTTCAAACTTTTTATTTAGAAAGATCTTGTAAATATAAGATATTCAATAAAGTATTAAACCGTGCTTTATAGAAAATCCCGAGAAAATCGAGATCAAAAAATCAGGTTTTGAATTTCCCGCCAAAGTGGCATTGTGTTTCAAGCTTGTAACTTTGTCATTTTTTTACTTTTTATCATTTTTCTTGGATATAAGTAGAAAACCTTTAAATGAACCTATATTTTTAAATTTGTAAGTGTACCTTGGCTGGAAAGTTGAAAAAAGTGATTGAAACACAATGCCAAAGTTGCCAAATTGGCGGAAAAACAATATAATTCAATTTTAAAACTCAAAAGCGCGAGCTAAAACTTTTTATAGGTATTATTGGTGGTACCAGAAATTCATATAAAAATTTCGAGCTGATTCAGAGCGGGGCAGGTACTTTTCCTTGTTAATGTATCATCAAGTTGGGTAACAGCGCGCAAATTTTATTATTTTTATGAAAAAAGTAAGCTTAGAAACCTAGAGAAGAGCTATCATAATATAGGTTGGAGTAGGGTAGGCTAGGTTAGAAAATTAACGTTATTTTGGTACACCGCCCTCCTTTCACCTCGCCTTTTTTTCTTTTTTTTAAATGCCAAGCCTAATTCAAATTTTAAAAAAATTAAATCAAACTTCAACCCCAATTTTGCACTAAACTAGGTAATAAATAGGTATCAAACTCCTTCAAGCTCAAAAATTATTCTTTGTCCAATTTAACGTAAAAAAACAAATTTACTGCCTGAGGGTGGAATTCGCTTCAGGTAAATAGCAGAACGTTACACACGGCCTGAGTGATATTGCTAATTGGCCTCGGGCAATGGCGGCCATAAAGGGCACCGAAAATCGGTTTACCCAGTTTTTTCACGTCAAAAAGTCGGGTTATTTTAATTAAAAAAAGCAAAATTTACTTCGAAATAAGCCTTTTTACTATGTTGCTTTGAGTTTTTACATAGATTGTAAAAAGAAGTTACTGTAATGTAAATGAAAACTAGTCTTTCTGTGGTTAGTAATACGCCTATTAGGTCGAACCAAAACTAGCGGGACACTATTGATATAGTTTTCAATTAAAAAGTGTACCGCTACTTTTGGGTCAACCCAATACAAAAAAAATTGTAGTTTTAAAATTAACATTCAAAGTATGATTCAAAGCGTAGACGTTTTAAAAATGTCATTATCGGATTTACATTTAAATTGCCACTAAAAATTAATGTACTTTGAACTTTTTTTACCAGTAAAAAAAGCATTTTTTATCTAGTGGTGCAAGACTTTAGCTAGTCTTTGGCTAGATTTTGGCTAGTACTTGACAAGTCTTTGACTAGTCTTTAGCTAGGTTTTAGCTGGGCTTTGCCTACGCGTCTAGCTAGACTTTGATTAAGCTTTTACTAAGCGTTGTCGATGCTTTGGCTAGGAGTTGGGAAACGTTTTGACTAGTACTTGGCTAGACATTAGCAAACTTTTTGGCTAGGGCTTTGGCTAGGGATTTGCTTAGGGGTTTGCTTAGTTAGCTAGTTTTTAGCTAATACTAAACATCGGCCAATTTAAGCTAGACCTTTGGTTGGGATTTGATTTGTGTTTAGCTAGGCTTTCGCTTCTGCTGGTCTTTAGCTTTATTTACGGCATTGGCTATGGTTTTGGCTTGACCTGGGTTTCAGCTAGCCCTTAGCATTTGGGTCCGAATTGGTTTGTCTTAGGCTAAGCTCATGCCAGCATTCGTCTAAGCTTTGGCTAAGCCTTTGTCTGGTCTTTGGCTAGGCTTTTGCCTAAACATTTGGTTAGGCCATTAACTAAGCCTTTGCCTAGGCCCTTAGCTACCCTTTGGCAACCCAACTCCTCCTTGCTCCACCGTACCCTGCTCTATCCTACCCTACTCTACCGACACTACCCTACCCCATCGCACCTCGCTCTACCTACCCGAGTACAACGGTAGTTAACCCGCACCACCATGTCTCACCCCTCAAGTCATATAAAAACCAATTTAACCCACTCATCTCAAATCACACCCCTCCCCACCCTAAACTATAACAGCCATCACATAAACGCAAAAACAAGACTAATCCGAAGCAAAGCAAATTAAAGCATTGCGTGCCGTGGCGGCTACACGCTCCGGTAAAAGTACGTGTTCGTATCGCCAGCGGCTTACTCGGTAATCCGGCTGTAATTGTCAACACACCCTGAATACTGCCAATTTAAAATAGACCCTACAGATTTTTTTCGAGTAAGTCGTAAAGAATGGCATAGATTTTGAGGTCTTTTCAACAAATGTAACACTTTATAAAAAATGGGTCGGAATAGGTGTATATTGTGTTAGGTAGACAGGTTTAGCAAAAAATGGCATTAAATAGACTATTATAAAAGTTACTGAGTCAAAACGTAAAAGCTAAAATATATTGAGTACACACTAACACTACCCTAGCCCTAGCCAAGAGCCCTAGCCCAGAGCCCTAGCCCAGAGCCCTGGTCCTAGCCCTGGTCTTAGCGCTAGCCCAGAGCCCTGGTCCTAGCCCTGGTCCTAACCCTAGCCCAACATTTAATGCACATTAGCCGTGGTCTCACCGTAAACTTACGGTAAGTACACCCCAAGCTTACCGTAGTTACTCTCCCCTACCCCTTAGCCTTAGTTTTAGCCTTGTCTCCATCTTGAATTCTAGCACCGCCCTTAAGTTAGCCCAAGCCCAGAGCCCTAGCCTAAACATGAAACCCCTATTAGCCGTAAGCTTCGAACTTACCGTGAACTCTATGCTTCACGGTGAGTGCGGGAAAGTAGCCTTGTCTTGGTTTTACTATTGCAATTATACAAAAAGTTCATCTACTCTACTTTACCTATTTACCAGCTTTTCACCAATGAAATTTTAAAATGGCGTACAGTGCCTTATATAACAAAACAAAACTTTACTCACTGAGTTAAAGCTTTTTATCTACAATAATTTCAACCCTGCCCAACCTCGATTCATGGAAAGAATAATTTGATGTCGTAAATTCTGACTTTTGTAAATAAAACCTACTACAGTAGCCTATAAAGTACAAAAAGTTATTTTAGATCCATTGTTCAACCGTACACAAGTCGACCACTAATATTTTTTAAAATCACATTTTTTCTATAAAAATAATCATAAAAGATCAATAAATCCAACTTACTTCCCCATATGTTCAAGTTGAGTCACATCAGTTACGCGAGTTCTGCCATGTGGTGTATACAAGTGTCGTACTCCAAACGGCAGTTGTATGTTGCCATTCAAATCATCCAACAAAGAATCGATCGTTCTGTACCGTGCTTTTGTTACTGGAACTCGCAGGCCCTAAACAAAAATGTTGTAAATAAGGCTTGAAGTTATATTATATTATACATTATACATTTACAGTAAAGCTTTTTTATAATAAACTCTCAACCAAACTACAGTCAAAGCCAAGGAAAACCATCCAAAATACTACGATCAGTATGAATTTACTATAACTAATACACTAGGCTTTCAAGATGACACAGTGAACGTATTTTACACAATATACCACGGCTAATACCAAAGCATTTTAAGCCAGATACCACAATCAATATTAAGGTAATTTGGCAGATATACCATAACAAAATTTAGCGTATTACGGCCGAGATATTAAACCCAATATAAAAGCATTTATACCTAATAAATATTTTGCATTCTGCGCAGTTTACGTTTTGTAAGCAAAGTTTTTGCAATTTTATGGTTTGTAAAAAAAGTTCTTGCCATTTTAATGTTTGTAAAGAAAGTTCTTTCCATTAAAGCCTCCGTAAAAAAAAGTTTCTTCCATTATAATTCTAGTAAAGAAAGATCCTTCTATCCCCACCCCTGTAAACAAAGTTCCTTCTATTCCCACCCCTCTAAAGAAACTCCTCGCAATTTCAACATATGTAAAGGAAGTTCTTGCCATTTTAACCCGTGTAAAAAAGTTCCAGGGTTGGACGCAGGGCAGGGCATGGGCCCTGTAACAGGGCATTTTTGAATTGTTTTTTGGCGCGCTTTTTTTTATTTTTTTTTTGGCTAGGCCTAAAAACGCAAAAAATTCTAGAAATGGGTTTTAAACACTGCTAATCCATTTTACGTTGTTATTTTCTTGATAGCTATTACAGTTTTCAAGATATGAGTTTGGCGGGAAAACGAAATTCAAAAAAATGCCCTGTTGAAATGCCCTGCCCTGCCCTGCGTCCAACCCTTTTCTCCACCTTTCCAAACAAAGTTCTTTCCCTACTAAACCCCTGTAAACAAAGTTCCCACACTCACCGTGAAGTAGACGTCGTTGTCTTTGTAGAAGAACACAGTCTTAGCCGAATACGGTCGTTGAAAGGTTCGATTCTTGTTGTCGTACGTTCTGACCATGCCATTCACCGGTCGGGGCACGGTTTGCATAAGAAGTTCGAACTCGGGCGAGATCTGTTTGGTGCGACGTGTGATTAGGCTTAGTATTTGATCGCTCGGCGTTCTTCGCTCAGGACTGGACGTGCTGGGAAGGAGGAGGGGCTGGAATTTGAAATTTTAATTTTAAATTTTTTAGTTTTAAAAAATTTAGGCTTAAAATAAAAATCTTATGCTTAAATAACCCTTTTTTTGAAGCTGAAACTTACTCAAATAACAATACCTTAGGCGTAGATTAGCAGTTAAACCTTAAGCACATAACAGTATCTTAGGCTTAAATCAGCCTTACCTCAATTAGTTAGGCTTATATTATACTACTAACAACATTTTAGGCTTATTTTACATTTATAACAGCAATTGAAGCTTATACTATACTCCTAGCGTCAACTTAAGCTTACATTAGTCCTTTCTCAATCTTTTAGGCACACTACTAGCCTCAACTTTGGCTTATTTTATATTTATAACAGCAATTGAAGCTTATACTATACTCCTAGCGTCAATTTACACTTATATTACAACACTAGTACCAAGGTAAGCTTATATTGAAGTCATAGCAAAATTAGGCTTATATTATACTCCTAACACCATCTTAAACTTATGTTATACCTTAGCAGCAATTTAGGCTTAAATTATACATCTAACAAAAAATTAGGCTTATAGTTTACCCCTAGCAGCAATCTAAGCTTATATTCTCTCGTAATAGCATTTTAGGCTTATATTATACCCCTAACAACAACTGAGGCTTATGTGAAAGAACTTTTCAAAAAAACCAAAAAATTCAAAAAAAATTCAAAACCTTCTCTCCCCAAAGCCAATAAAATAAAAGTCATCGTTAAGGCTTACTCTGTGATTTTCGGGCGATTTGGCCGCTGTGTCGTTGGTCCATGTCTCCAAACCTAAAACAATATAATTTGTAACGTTAAACCAAAAACTTGATAAAAAAGATATTTGAGTATCAATAACACCAGTTTAGGCTTTAATTATAGCAATATGTTATCATTTCTGCCATTCTTTTTTATATAAAAAAAATATTTTCTGAAAATTTTGTTACCTAAAATAATATTTTTCCCCAAAAAAATTAAATATCTAAAAAAATATTGAAGAAAACTGAAGTTCGTCTGGAAAACAGACAAAACCCCAGAATTTGAGCACATTATAATTTGGTGGGAACGGCGTGGGTTTCGAGAAAGAACGACAAATAAGAAAAAAACACGCCAAAAACCTGACCGTTCTTAATTTACTTATAGACACGAAAAAACAAAATTAAAGGCAGGTATAGCATCAGTCAGGGCCGGGCGCGAGGGGGGGGAGACGGGGGGAGACGGGGGGGGTACCCACCGCCCAAAAAAAAATTTTTCGAAAAAATTTGAACGTGGCCTGTGCCGATTTTTTGGACCCCTGCCCCCAGACCAAAAGTCCCCGCCCGGCCCTGGCCTCAGTATTACAAAATGAATTGTGATTTTATATCTACCGTACTCTAAAATACCCTACCCTACCCTACAGTACCCTACCCAACCCTACCCTACGATACCTTACCCTACCCTACCCTACCCTACCCTACCCTACCCTACCCTACCCTACCTTACCTTACCCTACCCTACCCTACCCTACCCTACCCTACCCTACCTTACCTTACCTTACCTTACCCTACCCTACCCTACCCTACCTCTAAAACAACCTATGTATCGCAACAGCAGTTCCCTTGCTCTCTCTGACCCCGACCCTACTCTGAGCCTTATTTACCCTGCCTTAGTTCGTACCATCTTATCTCATCATACCATACTTCAGTTTTCATTCCATTAAACACTAAAAATTTTTTCTAGGTTCCCCCCCAGCGCCCGGCCCTGACCATAACCTTACATACCATATAACATTTTTTTCCTAAAGTACCCCCCCCCCTCTTTTATTGTCCGCAAATTATAAAAAAAAATTAAAACCCACCCCCACTTTTATTTTTATAACACCTTACTCTACCCTACCAAATAAAAGTTAACACACCCCCGTATCCAAATTTTATTAAAACTCAGTTACGCGTATCGTATTTTACCTTACCATAACCTACTACTGTAATCTCTCTATATAGTGAACCATCTGTATAAGCAACTCTCCTTATAGTCAACAAGACATTTTGCCCCCGCCAAGTCAATTTGCACTAAAAAATTACTCTGTAAAGGCAACACCCCTATAGTAAACACAAAATGCCGGTCCCTTCGAGTTGCTTATATAGAGAGAGTACTGTGTAGGCTGCCCTACCCAACTCAACGAAAAGAAAACCACCCCCCCAACTCCTACATTTTCTCAAATGTTACAATAACAAGCTCTAAACTGACAAAACAGTAGAATGTAAGTTGTTTATTCGATAACAAGCATGTCGAACCAACCCTGTAATTGTGAGCGGATTATAAATCCTTCGAAATTTTACATTTTCAAATTCGAAAGCAATTGCGTGTCATTTACCACACTTAATTGGTCTTGTTTTCCATAGAGATTCATTATACAGAGCTTTCACTGCATTGAAATGATATGCGTTATACTTTCAAAATCAGAATAACATACAACGAAAGATGAACCCTTGTGTTTGGTCTATCAATACTCTCTCTATATAAGCGACCCGAATGGACTGACATTTTGTGTTTACTATACGGAGTATTGTCCTTACAGAGAGGCTTTTTAGTGTAAATTGACTTGGCGAGGCCGAATTTCTTGTTTCCTATAAAAAGAGTTGCTTATACAGATGGTTCACTATGTAGAGAGACCACTGTAGTACAGAAAGGGTGATTTTATGTAAATCGTAGGCCATAAAGAGAGGAAGAAAAAGAAAGTAACAAGGAAAGTACCCGACCTACCGCACTATGATTGACTTCAAACTTTTTCAGGAAGATCATGTAAATACAGTGGAACCCTTGTATAACGAATCGCTCGAAGACTTGAAATTTGTTCGTTATAATATGGAGTTTCGTTATAGAAGAGTTTTAAATGCACTGTGTATTGGTAAACGGGGATTCAAAAGTTGTTCGTTATACAGGATTTTCGTTATAGGAAAGGTCGTTATACAGGAGTTCCATTGTATAAGATCTTCAGCAAAGTACTAAATCGCGCTTTCCAATCAATCTCAAGAAAATCGAGGTAAAAATACACTTTGAACTTCCCGCCAAATTGGAAATTTTTTGGCATTGTGTTTCAAGCTTATAACTTTGTCATTTTTTGACTTTTCATTACCACCTTTCTTTAATATACTAGTAAAAAACTTTCAAAAATTTTTAAAATTTATTAATTTAGAAACGATTTTATCTGGAAAGTCAAAAAAAAGTTCTTGCAACAGAATGCCAATATCGCCAAAAATTGGCGGAAAATTCAAATATGTAACTTTGAAAACTCAAGAACACAATTTAAAAACTTTTATGTGTACTATTGATATTACAAAGACTCAGTATGAACATTTTTAGAGTAAAGAAGGTTGAGTACTAATCTACGCTACCTAACCCTGCCCTACCCTATATTACACTCCCTTACCCTACCCAACCCCATATCCAGCTTAAAATTAATAAATAAAAGATAATAGTGACAAAATTCTTACCAAAAAAAAAAGACAAATTTTTTTAAAAAATTTTCAAAAAATAAAAATTTCAAAAAATTTTGAAATTAAAGAAAAATAGGAAATAACTTACCCATTAGACAAGCTGGACGCTTATGGTGTGTACAATAACTTTATATCCTTCCAACCCGTCGACTAATTACAGGTTGAAAGCCGAACGTTTTCATGTCGGATGTTGTAAAAGAGGAGGCATGACTTTTTCGCTTCTTCTGAAATCACAAACACTAATTAACAATTGAGAAGTTATGACAATCATCATGTTTCACAAACTCGAGTATGAGATCAAAAAAGGTTCAGTTTAAAAAGTTGAGCTAGAGTAGAGCTCTCACTCCTTTCCTTTGATGAATAAGGAAAATTCCATGCCCAGGCTGCAGAAGATCGTGTGATCTTCTTGAAACAATCTTAAGTTTAAAGCGCAGTCCAAGCGTTTTTTAGCGTTATGCCTTATTTCAATCGTTTTCCGTCCTCACCTATCCCTAAAAAATTCAATTTTATTAGAGCTACAGCAAATGCTAGAGCTTAAGTTGAACATAGAGTAGGGCTTGAGCAAGGTCTTAGCGAGGATTTGAGGTAAGGCTAGAGCTAAGACTACACCTAGAGCTAGAGCTTAAAGGACCAGTAAATATCATTGGCATTCTGTCGCAAAAAGCGTCGAAAATCAGGCAATTTCAATCAAAATCATTTTTCTCAAAAAACGTGAGTGGGTCGGTGTCGAAATGAATTTTCCAATTTGGGACCGACCTGCTCAGGTTTTTTGAGAAAAAAATGAACGTCGAATTTTTGCGACAGAATGCCAATTATATTTAAATGGGCGAACTGGTCCTTTAAGCTAAAGCTGAAGCTAGAGCTGAAGCTAGAGCTAGAGCTAGAGCTAAAACTAGAGCTGAAGCCAAAGCTCGAGCTAAGGATACTGCTAGAGCTAGGGCTAGATCTAATAAGATTAAAACAAAAGTTAAACGTAAATAATACTCCCCCCCCCCTCGTTAATTAAAAAATTTTTAAAAATAACAAAATATTCTCCTCAATTTACAAGTGCTTTCAGGTAAAAAAGAACATTGTTTTGACCCTCCAGTTAGATAAAAAAACTTTGAGTTTGGTACTATAAAGAAATGGTCAAGCTTGGTACAGTAAAAGAATACTTGTCAAGAAAAATCAATTTGAGACCAGATAGTTGGTTGGAAATCAAAACAAAAATACAGTGGAACTTGTGTATAACGAACAACTTTTGAATCCTCGTCTACCACTACACAGTGCATTTCAAACTCCTGTATAACAAAACCCTTTTATAACAAACAAATTTCAAGTTCCACAGCGATTCGTTATACAAGAGTTCCACTGTAATAAAAAATAACCTTATAATCTTGAATGAACCTTTTTATACTGACTCAGGTAACGATTGTAATCAATTTTAGTCTTAAGTTAAGCTTACACCTCACACAGCCTTATTATATTATAAAAAACTTTGCTTCAGAAACTAAACTCTAGACTAGAAATATTAACATAGCATTAGTAATTTTCGAAAATGAACGTCTATATTATAAAAAAATAGTGTAAAAAAAAGAAAAGGGGATGTTTTTCCAAAAAAAATTTTTTAAGTTGTACGAAAAAATCTTCTTGATCCTCTGAAGTAGTAAAAATAAAAAAAAAAGTTTTTTTGGTCAACAGGCCACCTACCCGTTGATGTTTTTCAAATCGACTCTAACAGATAAATCCCCCCCCTCCACCTCCTTTCACCCTCAAAAAACTACCCTCCAAAACATCACTACTAACCTTGTTACAAAAATAAGCCTCAAACCTGCACTATTCCTTTACTCCTTTTACTTTTTCTTTCTAATGCAAAGTCAGGGCGCGACAAACAATCGCACGGAAATTAAATGGGAAAAGTGGGGAAAGTACAAAAACAAAAATAAATACTGCGAGAGTATGTTACCCACAGCAACCGGTATGTGGTGAAGAGAGAAACAGCTGTGATACTATTTAATTCTACTGCGTTTTGTTTTTTGAAACGTGTCATATATGTAGTGGTTTATTACACTTTTACAACCACAATGTGCTGCCAGAGTTCAAAGTGTGGGAGTTTTGAGTCATTCACAGAAAAGAACGATTATGGGGGAGGGATGAGGTATCAAAATACGAATGATAGTATATATAGTAATCGAAAATTGTGGTAAAAAGTTAAATCCTCAGCCCTAGTCGCAGTAAATACTGTTATATGATAAGGCAAGGCTAGTTTATCAACAATAAGTTAATAAACTGTATGCTAAGGCTAATCCAAAACAATTTTACAATAGAACTTAAATTTTTACGTTAAAAAGGCTTAAGATATAGGCAAGGATTCGGCTACAGAAAGGCAACAGTGAGACAAAGGCCCGGCTATTGTATAGCTAAGGTTATGGCTAGACCTAGGGTTAATAGTGGAGATAAAACAGAGTTAAAGTATGTCTAGAATAGAGTTGTATATCCTAAGACTACAGTACGACCAAGATAAAGCTATGCTAAACCTAAGATAGTGGTGCTAGTTTAAAATAGTAGTAGAGTAACTACGGTAAGGCTGTTGTATTAATTACAGTAGAGTTATTGTAAGACCACGACTAAGGCAAGAGCCCGGTGCAGTACTAAGGCTAGAGTTATCGCTAGTGCTAGGGCTTGAGCTTCATCTAAAGCTAGAGTTAGTGCTAGAGCTATGGCTAAGGCTAGAGCTCTGGGCTAGGGCTCTGGGCTAGGGCTCTGTGCTAGGGCTCCGTACTAGGACTCTGGGCTACGGCTCTGGGCTAAAGGTCCAAACTAGGGCTCTGGGATATGGCTCTAGGTTAGGGCTCTGTGCTAGGGCTCGGACTATCGCGACTATAAAAAACCCAAAAAAAATCAAAATCCTTACAATAATACCCAAACCTCATAAAACAAGATAAAATATATAATAAATCTACCTATAATACATTATACTACACCCTTATACGTATTACACTGTAAAATGTGAAACCAAGTAAAACGTCCTTTTGAAAACCCGACACGTTCAAAATTGTACCTCCCTAATATTATAACAGTACTCGGAAGTATAAAGCAAGAACATGAAATACTCGAAACGAAAAGGTATGTAAAAATAGTTGGACCAGACCTAGGATAATCTGATTATTCACAAAAAGTCAACCGAAATGTAATTATGAAAGTGGGAGTTACACTTACTTAGTTAATGTGGTGTTGCTGTGAAAAGGCATAATTAGAGAAGGAAAGAGCGGTGGGTAGGAAAAGAAGGTTTTTTTCATAAATCGCTTACATTGTAAAATTTTAAAAATCCAAAAAATTAATTTCAAAAAAAAATTTTTTACTACCCCCCCCCCCCCCCCCCCCTCCTTAAAATTTTTCTTTCAAAAATGTCAAAATTTCAGAAAAAAGTAAAAATCAATACAAACCCTAACTTAAAAAATTTTTTTTTACCCCGCCCCCTACCCCCCCCCACCCCCCCCCAAAAAATTTTTTTCAGTTGAATTTAAAGTACAAAGAAACTAAACACCATATTAAACCTAATTTACATACAAAAAAATTCACCCTGCCCTCCCTCCTCGCTTTCCTCCCACACTTAGAAAATTCACTGGTCCAATACTACGCCCTAAAGCACTCAAATTCAATTTTTTTTGAAAAATGTGTCCTATTATACTATCGAAGACAGCACGTCATGCCGTTAATCTCCATGTTTTTGCCTGACCTTGACTCGGACTGTAACAGTTCTGAACTAAACTCTTCCATAATAATATGCAAAGCCTTCTTTCGTCTATGTAATGTATTGTTTTACTGAGTAGATTGTGATATATCTACTACACTATTTTTAATATATATTTTTTGAAACTTTTTTATATAAAAGTCTAAATATTTAAATTCATTTTCAAAGAGTTAGGCTTAAGTTTTAAAACCTTTTATAAAGCTTTGTGGATTTAATTTAGACAACGCACGACTTCAATATCTAAACCATGATGTTATAACAGACCATGCCTATAAACCCCTAAAGCAAAGTCGACTAATGTCTACTTGCCATTCCTTCTTACATTGTTTATTTGTGACAGAATGTCGCTTAAAATTACTATTTATTCACGATTAATCGAATCTAAAGCATGGTATTTAACTCGAATATTTTGGACTGCTCTGTTAGTCGGCACTTTTTGTAAGTTTACTGTTGGATTGACATTTACATTGAAATATGGGTAAAATTTTATAAAACACGGCAGTAAGTTCTAGCTATATGAAGCAAGAAAATCAAAGAAGAATAGCAAAAAGTATGGCAAGATTAGTGCAAAAGTAGAGCATAGGTAAGACTATGACAAGACAATAAAATAGCAAAGGTAGAAAATAGAGAAGACAAGGTAACGCAAAAGTAAAGCAAGTGTAGACCAAAAATAGGGCTATGGCAAGGTGAGAACATGATAAAAGTATAGCAAAAGCAAGGCAAGGGTAAAGCAAAACTAAGGCAAGGGTATGGCAAAAGTAAGGCAAGAGTAGAACGACAGTAAGGCAAGGGTAAAGCAAAACTAAGGCAAGGGTGCAGCAAAAGCAAAGTAAGCGTAGGGTAAAAATAGGGCTAGAGCAAGGCAAGAAAATTGCAAAGGTAGGGCAAAAGTAAGGCAAGGGTAGATCAAGAGTAAGCCTAAAGTAGAGCAAAAGTAAGACAAGGTATAGGGCAAAAATAAGGTAAAAGCACGGCAAGAGTACGGCAGGGGTAAAGCAAAAGTAAGGCTGAGGCAAGGCAAGAGTAGAGCTAGAGCAAGGCAAGAAAACGCCAAAAGTAAAACAAAGATAAGGCAAGGGTAAATCAAAACGTAAGATAAGACGATAGTAACAGTAGGACAAAAGTAGGATAAAGACAGAGTAAAGATAAGGCAAGTGCAGACCTAGAGAGTGCTAAAGAAGGCAAGATTAGAGCAAAAGGCAATGGTAGCACATAGTATGGTATAGTAAAGATAGTATCGTAAAAAGCTAGAGTGAAACCCCTTTAAAAAAGTTCAAACCAACTTTTCAAAAGCGCATTCTATTTCAGACACAATATACTCCACCGACAGTATAATATACGGTAAACGAGTATACTTCCCTTATCGTCCACCCTTCTATCAGCATAAAGCCACACTACTAAATGATACAATTAACAATAACACAGAGATAGAGAAACCACAAGAAGGCGTAGTAATAACGGCTGAATTCCGTGATCAAACCTTCACCTACTCGTTGTTACCGCCATCAGACAGAGACTTGTGTAGACACACTAATGTGCTGGTGCTGATCATATCAAGACCAGATGGATTCAGGAATAGAGATTACATTAGGAAGAGTTGGATGTATTATGAGGTAAGGCAAATTGAAGCAAACGTTTTTAAAATTTAGAAAAAAAGATGGAAAGTTCGGAAAATTAGGAAAAAAAATTAGAACTGGCGGGTCCAACTTACACCTACATTTAAAAAGGGTCATATCCTAAATCTACATAAATTTTCAAATTCAGCAAAATTCTGAAAAAAAAAGAAAATTTTGCCATGGATAATATCGCCGCGTGTTCAGGTGGTGATTTCGCGTTTACTATTGAATATACGTTATATCTAGCTTAAAATAATGTTGTGTTGCTCAAGTTTTTCAGATATTATCAATATTTTACTTTTGTCTGATGAAATAGTCTACTTTCGCCCACAATTTTATGCCTTCTCCAAGATCCAAGCTAAAACAATGTCGAAAGTCGAATGGTAAGTCATTTCTTTCGTTTTATTTTTGTTGGTTTAGAGAAAAGACATATTCAGGCAACTAATCAGTGGCCTTTCATCAGTTTTCAAGCTTAATTTCCTCATATAACGTCTTGGCATTGTTTTAGATAAAATTTTAGGTAACAAAACATAATTTTGCCACATTTAAATGGTAAAAACATGAAAAATAATAAGTAAGGTTTTACAACAGTTTACCAGTCAATTCTCAATGTTTTTAGCTCTAAAAGTTGAACAGAACGCCATTTTTTACTCAAAAAGTATTCTAAAACAATACCAAGATGCCTTCCAATCAAAAATCTTTCAAAAACTGACGAAATGTTGCATGTATGTTTGAAAAATGACTGTTGTAAAACGCTACTTATTGTTTCTGCGTTTTAACTATCAGAGCGTGGCCCAATTATACTTTGTTACCTAAAATTAGCGCTAAGACAATGTCAATACGTTAGCTAAAGAAATTAAGCTTTAAAACTGATGAAAGGTTAACGATTAGTTGACTCGATATGTCTTTTACCTAAACCAACAAAAATAAAACAAAAAAAGACTTACCGGTCCACTTTCGACATTATTTTAGCTTGGGTTCTGGAGAAGGTATGGAAATTTCCCCCGAAATGGATTGTTTCATGTGAAAAAAGTGAACTATTGATAAAACCTGAAAATCTGAATTAGTAGAACATTATTATAGACGAAATAGAATTTATTTACAATAAGAAACGACACACATATCAACTAAACTCGCGATATTGTTCAAGAAAAAAAGATGTTCAAAAACATTTTTCGTAATTTAATTTCGCTAAAATTGAAACGAAACGCCAGAGGAATCAATTTTTTAGCTGTAAAGGACGATTAAAAGCCCAATTTCAGGGAAACCCAAAAGATGTTACGTTAAAGTTCATCATTGGACAAACTTTCGATTCAAAAACTAATGAAAGGCTTCAGGAGGAGATCGTTGAACACATGGATATTGTGCAATATGAATTTATTGATGAGTAAGTTGTGTTTTAATGGTTCTAAATTGTAAAATAATTATTTATTTTGCCCATTATTGGATGTTCCGGTAATATCAACCTTATTTTACACTTAACTTCAAACTAGGACTACCACACTGTTCAGTATAATATAATATATTTTGTTACAAATGGTGTCAAGAAGTCTTTTTTGGTAATTTATATCATTGTAAAGAAACGATGTTACAAATTCAAATCCTTAAAGTTTAGATACGACCTCCTGCCCTTAAAAGTTCATGCCACATTAGCGTATCAACAAGCTTTTTGCCCTGAGGCTAAATACTTGCTGAAGACGGATGATGATACTGTGATTCATTTGGCACGTCTAAATCATTTCATAGAGACGAGCTATGAAGAAAAGTACTCAAAAACACCTAAAATGCTGGCATGTGCAATATTTGCCGGATTGAAGCCTAATCGGAACAAGGATAACAAGTAGTGAGTGATTTTTAAAATTTTTATATTAAAAAAAAAATTTTTTAATTTAAATTTTCAGTTACGTGTCCAAAGAGATCTATCCGTCAGAGTTATACCCAAACTTTTGTCAAGGTTGCTCTTACATGGCTTCAACTGATGCTGTAGCTGCCATTCTTAATCACACTAAGGAGGCTCACTTTCTGAAACTAGAAGATGTGCTTTTTACTGGATTAATAGCTGAAAAAGCTAATGTTACTTTGTATAATACAAGGAATTTTGGATATTATGTAAGTCTTACAATGGTATTTAGGTAGGGTAGAGTAAACGGAAATAAGTTAAGATAGAATAAGGCAAGGCAGGGTTGAAGGTAAGATGGGGTAATGTAGAATAGGGTAGGGTAAGGTATAACAAAGTAGGGGAAGGCAGATCACGGCAAGGTAGAGGAAGGTAGTTTAGAATAAAGTAGGGTGGGGTAAGTTCATTTAAAGTAAGGTTAGGTATATTAAGTTACAATACGGTAGAGTAGATTTGATTATAGTAGGGCAAATGTATTATATTATACTATACTTCATCATAGTATAAAGCTTTAAATGTTGAATGAAACTTTGCAGACAGCTTCCAGTAGAGTAGAATGCGATAAAGACCAAGTGCCGTTACCGACAGCTCTTTTGGGAGTACGAACGTACTTAATGGCACGGTACTTTAACAAGCTTCAAAATCAACAGTGTCTAACAAAGCATCACCATTAGGCTCCCAAGACTTGTGCCGAGTCTCGTCGGCTCACTTTCAAGTCTAAATAGTACTTACAAGGAAATGTATTTTTAAATAAAGTGAAACCTCTGTATAACAAATCTTTAGGGGAATTAAAATTCGTTCGTTATGAAGAGGTTTTGTTATAAAGAGGTTTTAAATTCACTGTGTAATGATAGCCGGAGATTTAGAAGTTGTTTGTTATACAGGGGTTTTGTTGTATAGAGACTTTCTACGGAGGTTTCACTGTATTTTTGAAAATTTAAAAATTTTTGATTTTTTAAAATTTTTTAAAAGAAACTTAAAAAAAATACGATTTTGAAATACTAAATTTTTTAAAAACTTATTTTTAAATTTTTTTTAAATTTTAAAATTTTGTTTCATTACTACAATTTTTGGTTTTTATTTTTTTAAATTTTTAAAATTTTTAAAATTCAAAAAAAATTGAATTTTTAAATATTAAATTTTAAAATTTTTTATTTTTGTAATTTTAATGTTTTTACGTTTGTCTTATCACCACAATTCCCCAATCAGTTGAGATATTAGTATTTATTAATCTACAATATATACAGTATAGTAATAAATATATACATGAATGGAATGATGTTGAGATTGACCAGTAACAAGCGTTTAGTAGGGTGGGAAGTGAGGGCTTTTGACCAGATGTGGGTACACAAACAGTCGTACATCCTCTTTGATGTCATCGAACCGTTGCATGTCCTCTTCACTCAGTTCGAAGTCGAAAAGTGAAAAGTTTTGCTTCAGGCGCTCGGGGTTGGTACTCTTGGGGATGACCGTGATGCCCTGTTGTACCATGTGTCGTAGCAGGATTTGGGCGGGAGTTTTGTTGTACTTCTTGGCCAATTCTTGCGTGACTGGGTGGTTGAGGTTGTCAGCATGGGGCCACTCGCCCATTGGTGCTTTGCGGAAGCCTTCCAGACGGCCTGGTGATCCCAAAGTGGCATAGCTGGATACAACAATATCCAATTCACGACAGAGGGCAATTAGGTCGCGACGACGGTGGTGGATGTGTAGCTCGATCTGCAGATTCTGAGGCTTGATCTCGGCCTTCTTGTGCAGGTCGAGGAGTTGGTCGGCACGGAAGTTGGAGACGCCGATCGCCTTCAGAATGCCCATCTTGTAGTAGCGTTCGAACATTCTCCAGGTTTCGATGTGAGGGGTGAGGTCGGGGGCGTAGACTCCAGGTTCGATCTCAATACGTTGGTAATTGTCGTCGTGTGCCATTCCGCAGGCATTGTGCATCAGGTAGAGGTCGATGTAGTCGATGCGAAGAGCTTTGAGTGAGTTCTGGATGAAGTGCTCGACATCTTCGGGTTTGTGGCCTTGAGTTGGGAGTTTGGTGGCTACAAACAGCTCTTCTCGCTTTACTTTGCCTGAGGTAATGTACTCTTCCAGCACTTCTCCAATAAGGTCCTCGTTGTAGTACAGGTAGGCGGTGTCAATGTAGCGATATCCCGAGTCCAATGCCAATCTCAATGCATCTTTAAAGGCGACTGGGTCACGGCCTTGCCATGTGCCCAAGCCAACCAATGGCATCTTCTTTCCGTTGGCCATCACAACATAGTCCTTTTGGGCGCTGGTCTCTTGGTAGGAGCTGGCTTCGTAGACCGGCTTGGCTGGCTCGATCTCCGGCTCGAAGCTCATCCAGCTAGCAAAGTTCTGTTTTATTTCTGTGATTGGAGCCATTGTAGTCGTTCGTAGTCCAGTAGACTGTCTTAGTAGTAGTAGTATTCGTAAGAGGAAATTATCCGATGAAACTTTGAATTCGGATCCAGCCTTATATAGTAATGGGGGTTAGGGGCGGTTTTTTGGTGTCGAAGGCGGTGGGGCGGTTTTTTGATCCCGAAGGCGGTGGGACGGTTGTTGGAGCCTAAGGGCGGTTTTTTGATCTTAGAGGCGGCGGGGCGGTTGTTGAAGGTATAAGGGCGGTTGTTTGCTTTAAACTTGATAGGGCGGTGTAATGCTTTTAGTGTCTTAAAGACGGTAGTTCAACTTTTTGTTAAGGGGTAGAGAAAAACAGAAAAGAGGGGTAACTATAAGAGAAGGGGTGTGATATAGAGTGAAAAGTAAAAGAAAGGGGTCCGGTAAAGAGCGTAAGGTAATGAGAAAGGGTGTAGTATATAGTGTGAAAGGTAACGAGAAGGTGTGTCATGTATGAAGTAAAAGAAAAAAAGAGAAACAACCATTAGATAAGGTAGGGCAGGGTAGAGAAAGAACTATTTGTTAAGGCAGGGCAGGGTAGAGAAACAACTGCTAGAGAACATAGTGTAGACTAGACCAGACAAAGAAAAAGAAAGAAGAGGCTATTCATCAACTCAACTGATAATTTTAGAACCGAGGCGGGCTCATTATCACTTTTTTAGACATTAAACTTTTAAAAAACTATATTGCCTTAGGCGGAGACATTGATTTTTGATTTGTTAAAGTCAAAAAAGCATAATATAACGGGAAAGCGAGAGAGTTAACAGACAGTGAAGGTAATAAACATCAAAAAGATAGTGATATAAGCCAGAATGTTAGAGAAAAACAAGATTAAAATGTTAAAAAATGAAATAACAAGTACAAAAAGTTGGGATAAGGACAGTATAATAAAGAAAATGGTACTAGAATTGATGATAAAATTAAAAATAGTACTAGTTGTAATGGTACAATCTAGCAAATGGCACTAAAATCAATGATACGGCCAAAAATAATACGAGTTGTAATAGTATAATCAAGAAAATGGTACTACAGTCAATGATACGGCCAAAAATAATACTATAGTAATCCCTTTGTATAGTGAACCATCTGTATAAACAACTCTCCTTATAGTCAACAAGCAATTTGGCCCCGCCAAGTCAATTTACACTAAAAAATTACTCTGTAAAGGCAACACCCCCTATAGTAAACACAAAATGCCGGTATTTTTGTGTTGCTTGTATAGAGAGAGTACTGTATTAGATTACACTGCGCATCAAAAATAATGCTAGTTTTACTATTTTTTACAATATGTTTTTCGATTTTTTTAAATTTTTGAAAATCAAAAAAAAATTTTTGAAAAATTTTTAAAATGTTCTGATATTGTTACGTAAAAAAGGTCATAGATTGTGAAAAAAGGGTAACAATCAAGACTGAAAAACCTTTATAAATCTTTAAAATGTCTAAAAACTAACTTTTATTAGGTTGTTCAATAAATTTTGTGCCCCTCTTGAAAGTTCATTTCTGGAGTTAGTGGCTCATAACTATTTGAACAACCTAACATTACTATTTTTGCTCGTATCATTGAGTTATACTAATTCCAATATAGTACTATGCAGGAACAATATAGTACTAATCAAGAAGAATATAGTACTAAAACAAATGTCAGAGCAATAGAAATAGTAAAACAACCAAAGAGACGTCAGAGAACCAAAAATCTTTGAAAATCATTTGTAGGCGGAGCTAAAAGTCTGTCTGATCGTCTCCCCCACCAAAGGTCTGACTGTCTATCAATGTTACTTTACAATATCTTATCACTTCTCTAGTCTACCCCAATTTCATATGGTCTTATCGTTGAAATGGTAACGAGTGTTCTGTGCTTCATCATGTTCATATAGTATAAAGTGCAATATTGCGCTGTAAACACTGTCGTCTATGGTGTCCTTCACATGTCAACAGTCTGTTGATGTCTTAGGTTCTATTTTAGTTTTTGATTTATTCTTTGGTAATTTTTTAATTTTTATATTTTCATAGTGTTTTTTAGGCTTATGTCACCATTTAGATTATAGGTATGCTTCTTTCAGTTAAACTCTTGTTATAATCAACAAAACATGTTATAATAGGGATAAAAATAAGGTGAAATTAAGATTGAAAGAAAAAAAAACAAAGATTGAGTCCAATTAAGATAAGCCTATCATAATTCTGTTCAAGCTAGAGCTAAAGCTAAAACTAAAACTAAAGCTAGAGCTAGACCTTGAGGTTGAACTAGAGCCTGAGTTAGAGTAGAGCTAAGGCTAGAGCTAACGATAAGGTTTAGCCTAAGCCTGAGCCCGAACCTAAGCCTAAGCCTGAGCCCGAACCTAAGCCTAAGCCTAAGCCTAAGCCTAAGCCTAAGCCTAAGCCTAAGCCTAAGCCTAAGCCTAAGCCTCAGCCTTAGCTTAAGCTTATGCCTAAGCTTACGCCTAAGGCTAAGCCTACGCCTACGCCTAATCCTAAGCTTAAGTTTACGCTTAAACTTAAGCCTAAGGCGAAACCAAAGCATACGCCTAAGCTTAAGGCTTTGGGCTATAGCTAGCTTTGGACATGGGCTACGATGGGGGCTCTGGGCTAGAGCTAAGGTTAATAAAAAAAACATTTTACATTATTATACATAATACTTTGTCTATAGTGCTATTCTATTTCTTATTCTCTATCTTTCACTCTTATTTTCTCTCCTCTTCGCTCTTTACCCTCTTATCACAACAACATCACCTCCGCCAGTTTCTTGTAGAATTTGCTCGAGGCCCCGCTCTTCAAAAGTTGTTTTCTGAATTAATAACAATCGGCGGAAAAGCGGTGATAAGTTCACGTGAATCGTATCAGCGATCATTGAAGATCGCCGTAACCATTGATTCATTAGGAGCAGCATGGTCGTCGAAAAAGTCATGAGGTTGGTCGGTACACGTTCTCGCCGCGTCTATCATGACATTCATGTGAATATGACATTCATGTGAAGGTATTTTTGGAATGGATGTATTTTTAGGTTGGTTTTACAGTGTAATATTACTGTTGGTGTAATTGTAAAGGAAAGGGCAAAGTATAATACATTATGTAATAGTATAATGTCATAACTTACAGTATGGCAATGACAATTTTTGTACAAACATCTAAGGTGGCAGAAAACAAAAATACAAAAATATTATCAAGGTTACTGTAACATACTTTAAAAATTTTAAAAATTATAAACTTCCCCCCCCATCCCTCTGCTCTACCGCAGCACCAACAGCTATTAAGTCGTTCACTTAATTCTGCGCTTCGTAATCCCGAAAATATGCTTAAAAAGGGCGCAGAATTAACTGAACGGCTTAATATATAGGTAGAGCAGAGAGTAGCCAGAGTTTAACGATGAGATTCATGAACAAACATCAACAACTTTTTTTGTCTACGATGCTGTACTGTAAAGTTATTTTTGTTTATGTTGTTTTAAAAACAGCCATGTTGATACCATGTGTTTACGTTTTCGGACTACAGCCAAAAAATGTTTGTCTGTTGCTTTAATGTTGATAATGTAAAGTGATTGTTATTTTTGGCTTTTTAACTTTGACATTGTCTCAAAATTTTAAATTTTTATTTTAAAAGATATCATAGATGTTACTACCTCATGGTTTACTTGTCGGGGACGGTATCAACGAGAGGAAACCAGCCGATTGCTGTGAGAACAAAAGAAGGTCACTGTGACTTACACTTACAAAAAGACAAACTCAAAGATGTTTTATGAACCTATTGTCGACCAAAATAAACGTAATTACTAGCCGTTCTTAATCCGGAGAGCTAATAAACCCGACTTCGTTTTTGGCGCTCTCCAACGCCAAAACTACGCGGAAGGCCAAGAACGTGCTGGACTGTACTCTCTCTGTATAAGCAACCCAAAGAAACCAACATTTTGTGTTTACTATAGGGATGTTGTCTTTACAGAGTGATTGTTTAGTGCAAATAGACTTAGCGGGGAAAAATGTCTTGTTGACTATAAGGAGAGTTGCTTATACAGATGGTTCACTATATAGAGAGACCACTGTATTTACAAAGTTGCAGGCCTCTCTTGAACCAAGACAATCAAATTCCGATAGAACAAGCTTTTCATTACATTCTTGTCAGTAAGCTTAAGTCTAAGCCTAAGCCTTTGAGCTTGGCCGTATTCTTACTTTAGATTAAGCTCTTTTCTTGGAATTGTTTTAGTTCTACTCTAGCTCTAGTAAACCTGAAATGAAGGCAGACCCTATCCAATTGTAGCTGCAGATTGAGCACTTTCCTTAGACCTACTTTAGTCTTATTTTATTCCTAATGATTTGAGCTAAAACTCAAAATTGTGAAACCATGCAGTCAAAAAAACTTTAAACAACAGTTCTGTGAACATTAGTTAATAACGCTTTTGAAAAATTTCAATTGTTGTTTTTTTTGAAATTCTCTTAACCATCAATTTGCACAATACCTCTTACTCATCCGATGTCACAATTCTAATCAACAACATGTTTTAATCTTAATGTTACATTATCTCCCAACATCTTTCACAATATACAGGAACGGCGGCGTTCCATTCAGACATCGTAACAGATCACTGTTCCTAACTATAACAAACAGGTGTGTGGTTCACGTGAAGGTGTTGACAGCTAAGTTTAGTCGTGCTGCTATCTTTAGCCGGCTGTTACAGCGACTGACTGTTAGCGACAGCCGGTTGGATCCCCGCCCGAGCTCCCCGCTACCCGTGTCAACGAAACCCCCCCCTTTAAAGCAATAACAAGTCACCAATAACACATGGTCGGAGGCTGTTATCAACGTGTCAAGAACCTTTAAAGAACGCTGCGTAACACTGGAACGTTCTGATCACATGGCAGTGTTATAGTAGCGATCACTTTGATCATAACGTTCTGATAACATTAGAGCGTTTGATAGTAATATTGTATTATCATGACATGTATGGTCTTAAAATAAAGATTTTACCTTCCGGTTACAGAGTATTTACAGGTGGTGTAATAAAAAGTTAAAGCCTATTTTTAGAAAAGATACATTTGTTGGACTTTGAAATACCCTACCCTACCCTACCCTACCCTACCCTACCCTACCCTACCCTACCCTACCCTACCCTACCCTACCCTACCCTACCCTACCCTACCCTACCCTACCCTACCCTACCCTACCCTACCCTACCCTACCCTACCCACCCTACCCTACCCTACCTTACCTTACCCTACCTTACCCTAACCTACCACTAGAGCATTTCATCTATGTCTTCTTCTAAATACCTTGCCCTAAATTAATCTACAGTCAGTTCTCTTATCTTCTAGCTACAACAGCTACATATATCTTTATACCTAGCTCACCGTATCCTCCTAGTCTTGCCTTTCTCTCTTCAAAAGTCTATTTTTTGTTTACAAAAATAAATTACCTTTTTAGCTATATAAGGTCAGTTAAACCTTCCTGAAGCAATTTTTAGTAATCGTACTTATTAATGCTAGACTTTTTGGTCAAATATCATTAACTAAATTACAAAAAAGTACATTGTTTTTGCAGGTAAACACATTAAACATCCAGGTTTTCTAGACCATAACAACGTATTTTTTACGTTTTTATATTACTCGGTTTTTAACGTTTTCTATACGTAGTTTTACAATTACTGCAGTATGTATATTGTGTAGTACTATCATAAATATAGGACTATCTATTTATACATTTTTGTACTAACAGTACTATTTCAAACCTACCCTACCATACTGAACTAAAAAATACTACCAAGAAAACAATACGTATTATGTAATATTACAACATTAACTTTTAGTACTAAGGAGCATTATCACATCATAATAATTATGTGCCTACTAGTACTATTTATACCATGTGTTACTAATGAGTATTATTTCAATTTATGGTAGTATCAAGAAGTAACACTTAGAAGTACCAAGAAGTACCGCTCAGTACTAACAAGAAGTACTACTCAAATATATTAGAGTACCAATAAGTACCATCACTACCCCAAACTTTGTTTACACTACCCCGTTTAATAATCACAAAGCATTTTTGTTTATCGCTCGCTAGCCATTTTATCAGCGTTGTTACCTCGTCGCAGAGCGACGTTTCAATGGTTTGAAATTCACATGAAAAGTGATCAATGCTTAAACAACAATAACATCCACGATGAGTTCAGTGATCTACAAAAAACAGGTTTTGTTATTATTATTACGGCGGTGGTTCACTAAACATTACTGTAATGTAGACAGTAATTAATAAGTTTTAATAATTTGCATGAAATAACAGCATATAATTCAAAATTAAGACAACCCATCGACATGTAAGAAGTACCCTAATAATTGAACGATTACTGCCCTAGCCTCAGTCCCAATATCAGCCGTAGCCCCAGCCCTAGCCTCAACCCTAGCTTCAGCTCTAGCCTCAGCCATTTTGGCTTGGGCTTTGACCCTCGGGTCTAAAAATGCCGTCTCGGCATGTCCCTTTTCGAAATTGCTTTAACCCAGCCCACGCTAGTCCGGGTCCTAGCAGATTGGGGTAAAGAGACGGGCTTAGTGGGCCACCATTCCGGTCTAAATTGTTATACAAGAGCACTGTATTATAAAAATTATTTTGACAAAAAAATTTTTAAAAACTAAATTACACTTTTAAAATCTTATCACAATTTTACACAATCTTTGCTACAAAGTAAGGTTCAAATCAAGTTTCCAAGTTTTTACAAGTTCAGTTCAAAAAGCATTCACTGTTTGTTTAAAAGTGCAAATGCCCAAGAACTGATATCAACTACAAACGATAGATCAATCGTTGTAATCTTACAACTTTTTACACTTTTTTGATTAAAAAATTGAATTTTTTGATAAAAAACAGTAAAAAATCTACCACACAACAAGGAATGGCACAAATTTTGTATTCTTAATTATAGAAGTTACAGTAACGGTTTAATGTTAACAATCTTTTGTACAAAGATTATAACTTTTTATGTTACAGCAAGTCAATTACCTTACTGTGTAGTTTCTTACAGTAAGTCAATTAACTTACTGTAAGAAACATTTGCACTTGAAAAATCATTCTTCTTTACTTTGATATATATTAGGTGCCGACATAAAGAACCCGCCATTTTTTCCAAGAAATTACAGGCAAAGTATGGCGATTTCTTTATGTCGACACCTAATAACTGTTCTCTGACTTTCTTTCTTTTTTATGTCTACAAAGTTAAACCAACCTGTTTACATAACATATAATTACAACTTGAATACAAATAAATTTCAAAATTTACTCGCAAAAACTGCTCTGGGTTCTTTTGAGTACTTGGTTTAACAATCAGACAACAAACATCAAGCAAATGTTACGAAAGGCTTGTTTATCAAAAGTTTACAGACTAGCTGACCAATTAAAGATGTGTGCTCTTGACCTTACATTATACGTTTAAAATCAAAGAACCTAGCCTTAATTCAGAGCCCTAGCCCAGAGTCCTAGTCTATAGCCCTAGCTTAGAGCCCTAGCCCAGAACCCCAGTCCAAAATGTTAGCCCAGAACCCTAGTCCAGAGTCCTAGCCCAGAGCCCTAGTCCAGAGCCCTAGCCCAGAGCCCTAGCCCAGAGTCCTAGCCTATAGCCCTAGCCTAAAGTCTTAGTCCAAAGCCCTAGTCCAGAGCCCTAACTCAGAGCCCTAACTCAGAGCCCTAGTCCAGAATCTTAGCCTAGAGCCCTAGTTCCAAGCACTAGCCCTTGTTTTAGTGTTGCTATACCAAGCTTTATTTAACTATTAGTCCTACACTTTTTAAGCGTTGGCATGCCTTCACTTTACCGTTATTACACCAAATATCCATCGGCTTTTAAAACGAGACTTGTATAGGATGAAAAAGCGTAAAAAGTTACAGGAAAAATTGTTTTCAAAAGCTGTAGTGAGGACCGAGCCTATGCCTTTTTCTAGCGCTATTCTACCTTAAGCTTAATCTTTGTCTACCTTGCACTTCTAAGAAGCATAATTTACTTTTAAAAATTGATTTTTTAAAATTTTTTAGTTATTTTTCTTTTTGTTTTACACTGTAATTGCACTGAAATCGTCGACAAGACCACCAGCGATGCTTCTTTCCTCGTTTTTGATCAAAGTATCTATAAAGAAACTTTTTGATTAAAAACAAGAATTTACTAGAATGCAACAGAAAACACTTTTGATAACACAAAATTACTTTTTTTAAAGAAAACATGGCACATTTTACTTGGCACATAGTACTTTGCAATAAAAAAACTATTTCTTCCTATTTTGCCCTACTCTAACCTATCTTACTCTACTCTACCCTAGCCTGCCTTCTCCTGCCTTACACTTTGCTACTCTAGCTTGCCTTATCCTAACCTTACTATGATTTACCCTGCGCTACTTATTTTTTAACTTTTAAAGTTTACACATTCACGTTCAATTCACGTTAAAATCACGTTACAAAACATTTCAAACCTAAAATTTCAAATTTCAAAATGCACCTTTAAATTTACCTTTAAAGTTTCAAAATCGATAAAAATGACCTAAAAATAAACCGAAAAATCAATGGAAATTCACGTGAATCTTAACCTTATAATTCCCTTTAGATTTAATGAAAAGTCGTCGACTACGGTACGAGGGTTTTTTTAGCTACAATCAATCAAAATCGACCGAAACCAAAATTATAAGATTAATAACCCGTTATCATCAAAAACAATCTCTTCTAGAAAGCAATGGAAGCTTCTCATCAATACGAAGTTTGGAGCGGATAACCGTGATCTTTGAAAATGATTGAGATCATGTCAAGTTTTACATTTATATGCGTAGTATAATAGTAAAGACCAGCGACAATACTTTTAAAAATAAAAATAAACAAAAGCACCAACTTTATACTTCACCTTACCCAGCTCGTGCTTTGCTTTTTGCCTTTTGCTTTTGCCTTTGTCTTTTGCCTTTTGCCTTTTGCCTTTGCCTTTTGCCTTTGCCTTTTGCCTTTTGCCTTTGCCTTTTGCTTTTTGCTTTTGCCTTTTGCCTTTGCCTTTTGCTTTTGCTTTTTTTTTGCTTTTGCTTTTTGCCTTTGCCTTTTGCCTTTGCCTTTGCCTTGCCTTTGTCTTTGCCTTTTGCCTTGCCTTTTGCCTTTTGCCTTTTGCCTTTGCCTTTGCCTTTGCCTTTGCCTTTTGCCTTTTGCCTTTTGCCTTTTGCCTTTGCCTTTGCCTTTTGCCTTTTGCCTTTGCCTTTGCCTTTGCCTTTGCCTTTGCCTTTGCCTTGCCTTGCCTTGCCTTGCCTTGCCTTGCCACCAACTTTATACTTCACCTTACCCAGCTCTTGCTTTGCCTTTGCCTTTGCCTTGCCTTTGCCTTTGCCTTTGCCATTGCCATTATCGATTTAAACGTTTTTTTACACTCACAAGCCATATATAATACATAAGTGACCCGTATTACGGCCATATTAAAAGCCTGTTTAAGCGTCTGTTTGGTGTAAAGCCTAACGAATGCCAAAAATATAGTAGACTGAACTCGAAAAGGGGTTGAAGAAGTTTTTTTTTCTATTTTTGTAAGACAATTGTGTAACTTTTTTAAATTTTTTTTAAATTTTGTATGCTGTAGGAATTCCGGCGGTTGTGACCCAGCGTTGGTTGTGACCCCGAGACGATTGTGACAAACCCAAAAATAGTTAAAACCACCCCCCCCCCTCTCTTTTTTAGAATTAGGAAGTGAATTAGGGGGTATCTTCTTTGATATTACTACATATAACTGTTATCTATCTTTATCTTTTTTACTCAATATGTTATAAATATACGGAGATAAAAGTATACTACGTACTAATTAATATATTATACATATAATTAAAATATATTACATCTGGCTCTATATATAACAAATATAGTAAATACATACTACTTTTTACACTATATATTACACATATAGTTAAAATATACTACACATTACTCTACGAGTTACTTTATAATTTTTTTTACATGTTGTACTTCAAAAAGAAGCGATCTAAAGGTACAAGTTTATTGAACAACAATGTAATAGTAGTAAACAATAATATATGACTAATAAAAAAGCGCTTAAGGCTGGTACCAGAAGCAGCCTTGATCTAATGCTGACTGGGGTGCTTTTGGGACCAGCGCTTAAATAGTGCCAAGACTACGTAGAGCTTGATTAAGTACCAAGTTAGTACTGTTCACGCGCTGTAGTGCTGATTAGTTTTTATCGGACATGTGTGAAGGTGGAACGCGTGTTTGTCTTTGTCAATCATGCTGACGCATGCAGGGCCGTGCCGGGACTTTTGGTCCGGGGGCGGAGGTCGAAAAAATCGACACAATCGAACTCCAGATGGAACTTGACCTAGAGCGTGAAATCATAGAGATGGAAGAAGCCGGTCCAGCTGTGATGGAGCAAGCTTCTCAACAAGAGCTGGATTTTTTTGAGGACAAAGATCCTTGAGCTGGAAAAGATGTTGTTGGGAATTCGTCTCGACTAACTACAACCTCAACAACAAAAACAACAACAACTGGCTTTGCCAGTGATCCAGCCTCAACCTCAACCACCAGATCAACAAGTGGAACAACCACCGCGGCCTCAGCAACTAATGGGACAACCTCTAGTGGAAGTAGAAAAACAGCGGCCTCTCAGACATACTAATGAAACACTGTCTTTTCCTTAGCAATGGCATGAAGATGCCCTTGGGTTTTACGGCCAGGTGCCACGGGAGGTGCTTTGAATCGTATGGTAGTATTGAGGCAGTCGTTTGCTTTGCAACGACCGGTTTGGTGATTATAGCCGCTCGGTTAGTAGTCATTTTTGCTTCGGAAAACGTGACAAGAAGTTTGTAAACGTTCCTACAGAAACTAGAAATAATATTTTATCGTACATCGAGAGAGACTTTTACTGTCCTTGTGAGTATCCACCTATGAAGCCTGTGACGGGCTTAGTTATTACCCATCGGCCTCGAGCCGAGAGACTTATGGCCAATATGTTTTCAGTTACAAAGAATGCTTTTAGCATTGAGATTAACCACTTCAAGAACTCTGTCCACCATGGTCTTCATCACGATCTCCTTCAATTAAACTTAGGTACAGGGAAAAGTAAAATTATTTACTGCAGATTTAACGGAAAAGACGTTCCTATGCTAATTTATCTCAAGTTTTTTTTTTCAATTTTTAATCGAAAATTTTTTAATTTTTATATTTTAAATTTTTTATTAAAGAAATAGGTAAGGCGTCGTAATTTTTTTTACCATCTATTTATAGTTTACAGCTAAATTTTTTTCTATTGATATTTTTATCACTTTTTGATTTTTTAATCTCTTCTAAATGTTTCGTAATTTTAATTATCTTTAAATTTTTTTATACAACTAAAAAACAAAAATTTTATTAAATTTATTTAAATATATTATCAATATGTCAATTAGTTTATTTTAACTAAAAAACATGCTTTAGAGTTATTAACATAAACATACCTTTCAGCGTATAAGAAATTTCTTGCAGTCCGCAAGTAACTGTGACGCAGTTCGCGCCGAAAAAATAATTTTGAAATATTTTTTCGGGGTTTCGCTTTACTTTTTTTTGGCATAAAGAAGCTTTTAATTGCTTTTACTATTAATAAATTAAAGCTAAATTTTTCTTAAGATGAGTATCAGTAAACAGGACTATTTGAAGAGGTATTTGGATGGTCCAACAGAGGAGAAGAAGAAGAAAAAGTCTAAGAAAACGAAGAAATCTGCGATTTCTAATGGGTAAGGTGGCTTTGATTTCAAATTTACTTAAAATTTTTGTGTACTACGATGTTTTCTATTGTGTATTTTTTAATTTACTAGTTTTTTATCAGGCTATAATGTAGTTTTGACTTTATTTTTAGCGTTTTAATATTGATATTGTTTTAGCATTCGGATTCTGGATGAAGATGCATTTATGGCAGTGGCTCCAACTCGAGGACCTCGAGAAGACATTGAATCAGATGAAGATGACGAAGAAGATCTTGATGAGATTGTTTTACGAGAATACAAAAGCAAAGGATTCAAGGAAACGTTTGCGACCGTTGAAGGTAAGGTCTTTGCTTTGTTTATCGGTTTTTAGGAAAAAATTTACAAAATTGATCTACTGTTACTTGGAAAACCTTTATTTGGGCATTTTTGTGAAGTTTTTGTTTTTTAGAGGTATAATGATGTCTTTTGTAAATTAGTTTATCATTTTTTGGGCGTTTGTTTTAGGTATAGGTAGTAGTTACTCTTTTTTGCTAATTATAGTCTAGCTAGTTATTTAAATTACATTTTTTATTTTTTTGTAATGCTGAGTTTTAGTAAAGCAAGAAGAAGCCAGTCCATCAAAAGAAAATCAAAATGACAGTAGAAGAAAGAGGGATGATTCTGAAGATGAAGAAGTTCCTAGGAGAAAGCGGCACGATTCTGATGAAGATTTACGCCGAAGAAGACGACATGATTTTGATGAAGAGGTTTCTAGACGTTTAAAGAATACTAAAATAGGTATGTGTAATATTTTTTTTACCGTTTTGGCTTTTAATTTTTTTATATTTAAAATTTTTAAGTATATTTAGTAGTAAAAGTTCTAAAAATTTACAATTTTTGAAATGAGGTTATTTACTGAATTTAAATTTCAGTAAAAGAAGAGCCAGTTAGTTCACGAAGAGAGAAAGTCAGAGCTCAAACGAGGCACGATTCTGATGATGAAGAGGTTCCAAGGAGAAGAAGGAAGGATTCAGATGACGATGTATCTAGAGGGAGGCATGACGATCATAAAACTCGAATTTCAACAGCTGTAAAAGGTAATGACTAACGAAATTGTTTTGATTTCAATATGTTATTTAAAATATAAAAAAGAGATTATTTAATGTATTAGATCTTTTTTCTGCTTTAATACTATTTTTGATAATTTTTTTTTGATTAAAAAATTTATAAAGTAATGTTATTTCAGTTAAAAAAGAATCAGAATCTCCGAGAAGGCACGATGATCGACGACGAACTAAAAAACGAGAGGATTCTGACGAAGAAGTGTCACGGAGAAGACGGAGGCATGACTCGGATGAAGATGTGCCGAGAAAGAGGAATAGGCATGATTCTGATGAAGATGTACCACGGAGACGAGCAAGGAAAGATTCAGATCAAGATTTAGAAAGAAAAAAGGGGCATGATTCAGATGAAGAAGTTCCCCGTAAAAGGCATAAGGATTTGTCAGATGAAGAGGTACCTAAAAGAAGGAGAAGACATGACTCGAAGGGAGAAAAGGTTTCTAAAACTGAGAAAAAGAAGGCAGGACTGTTGAGTAGAGAGGATATGAGAAGACATGAAGAAGAAGCTGCTACTGAACATTCGGTAAGAATAAATTGGCTATTGTAGGCTGTTTTAAAGTATGAATTTCAACTTACTTTCTGAATGTTTTAGCCATTATATTGCTTTTTTTAATCATTATGTTTCCTTTTTTGACTAAAAATTGTAACGAAATTACTATAAACTTTAGTTCGATATTGTTTTAGATATTTAACGACGCGGAAAAGTCGGGCAAGTATGCAGAAGCTGTTCATCGTGACTCAAACTATGGTAAGAGAAAGAAGGAAACGAAAGAAGACAAAGAAAGGTCAGAAAGAGAAGCAAAAGTCCAACAAGAACTGAATGACAAGTACAAGCAAGTCAGCAAAGGTGTTGTTCAACAGCAAAAGGTAGGGGAATGGATTGAAAAGCTGTTTTTGATGAGAATTTACTTTATAATTATACTCTGTACAAAAATGACTTTTTTCTACTTTTATTACCTAAACTTAAAAGTTGCCTTTTTTTATATCTAAAAATTAAAAAAAAATTATTTTTATACCAAGAATTACAAAGCTATTTTTCTTACCTAAAATAAAAAAAATGTTATTCTTATACCTAAAATTACAAAAAAAGATCTTTTTTATACCTAAAATTACAAAAAGTCATTTTCATACCTAAAATTTTTAAAAATTGTTTTTTTCTTATCTAAAATTTAACACAAATGCTATTTCTCTACCTAAATTTTAAAAAAATGTCATTTTCATAAATAAAGTTCATTTTTTCACGTTTGATGACAACATTTTCAGCGTGAAGAGAAGAAAAAGGAAATGGCAGAAGTGCTACAAGAAGGCTTCACTCGTTACCGTGATGACGAAGCTATGAATGAATATATGAAGGATAAGATTATAGATGAGGACGATCCTCTCGCTGACATGATGCAGAAGAAACAGATGAAAATAAGAATGAAGTCTGAATTAGGTAGGTTTTGACTATTTTCAGAATTTTTTTAGGTTTTTTGGCCATTTTTCAGTTTTAAAACGACTTAGTTTTTTTTTTAATTTGAAAAAAAACTTTTTTTTTCAGTTTACCCAACCTACAAAGGTCATTTTCCACCCAACCGCTTCAATATCCCTCCAGGCTATCGGTGGGACGGTGTCAATAGATCAAATAGATTTGAGGACAAATTAGCTAGAAGAGCCAACGACGAAGAAGCCAGACAGAAGGCCGTGTACAGGATACAACAGGAGCTCAATGAATAGTTGTTAATTGTTTATAAAGATTAATATATTTATTTGGTGTGTGTTGAAGATATAACTGTTGATGTATATTAGTAAAGGGTTAAAAGAAAGTTCATTATTATCAGATTGTCCAAATACTTTACTTTCTGAAAATTTCTCATAAAAATATAAATTTTGAAAAAAAAAGAAATCAGCTTTTTTTATTTAGCTTTTTAAAAAAATGAAGCAGATCGACCTTAGCCGCAGCATAGGCGGTAACGTAGGCGACTGAGTAGGTACTACTAACCACTTCCGGGATGGTCATCAGCTCTTCATCAAGAAATTCGAGAGCTAACTTGATTTGCCTATCGTTTGTCTTGCTGGTACTGACCGTCCTAGCCGGTTCGGCGCAATGAAGGATGTTGAACGGCTGTGTTTTGTGCAGAGCCTCGGCCAGAAAAGCCGGGAAGATGCGAGGCCCAACGTGTTGTAACTGGCCTTTGTATACGACTTGGCTGATATGAATATATTTACTTGGCGTGAGAGTAAGTTATAATTGTCGATTTTTATTAATAACGGTAGATTGGAGATATAAATGTTGATGTTTATTAAAAAAGGTTTAAAAGAAAAGTCATATTATTATAAGGTTGTCTAAATATGGCTGGGCCAAATTTATTTTCAGAAAATTCCGTTGTTCTGTTTACTAATAATAGTATACATTTTGAAAAAAGAGTCGTCGGTCTCTCGACCGGCCTGCATATCGCTATATTTCACAACGATTTATCTCGGCTTTGTCCTTGATCATAAATATTTGCTTAAATCATCTTTTCTTTTATCCCTCCTCTTTTCATCCCTCCTGTCAAAGACTCGCCTATTCCCCCGATGAAATTAAAGTACTCCTTTCTCTGCCTATCACTCATAGCACAAAGATATCAACAAGTTCGAATCTCGGCTACTGTCACCGCAAAACTGGTAATCAATTACTTGAAACCCAAATTTCCAACTGATTTCGAAGAGCGCCGACCTTGATAACGAGATTCTGAGATCCCCTTTGTTTACCTGGAGGCCGTTTAAGGCGATTTAAAATGGGATCACTAGTGTTAAGTCGGGTTTTCCGTTTGCGACGATTAAGATTTCCAGCTGATGGTCGGTCCGGTTCGTGTTAAAATGCGTTTACTATATAAGGGGTTGAGGGTTTACTGTGTGAAGGGTTAGGGTTTCGGTGAGGTTTCACTATGTAAATGTTGGTTTTAGTGAGATTTTACTATGCAAATTTTGGTTTTAGGGAGGTTTGTCTATATACTAGGGTAATGAAAATCTATTGTAAGGTTTTACTTTGTAAAGAGTTAAGCATTTGCTGCAGTAAAGTAGCATTAAAATAGTAGGGTTAGCCAAGGCTAGGGTAATATAACACAGGGTAGGGTAGAACACGGTTAGTAGGTCAGGGTAAAGTAGGGTAGGGTAGAGCAGGGTAGAGCATGACAGAGTAAGATAGAATAGGATAAGGTAAGGTAAAGAAGAGTAGCACACGGTAGGGTAAAATAGAATAAGGTAGGTTAGGATATGGTAGATTGAAGTATGGAAAGACCCGTCAATGACCATTTATAACCTATGGTTACTTCTCCCTTTACCATTAAATTATTTTCAAATTTCAGCATGAAAGCTCAACTCCTAGCCCTATGTCTAGTACCACTTGTTGTGGTAGCCTTCAATCGTCAACATGAACATGGTCGACGCTCTCACCGTCTTTTAATCCGAGGTACTGAAGCCAAATGCCAACGAATTTGCACGTATCGAGTTGGTGATGTTAAGAAACAGTTTCCACTCAAGAACTTGGACGCTTCTATGTGCTCTCATTTGATCCTTAGCAGCGCTGATATTGAGGTAGGTGGGGAGAGAGAGATCTTTTTTTGATATTGAGGTAGGTTGGAAAAGAGAGATACTTTCCTGATTGAAATTAAGGTAGTTTGAGAAAGAGATACTTTTTGATATTAAGGTAGGTTGGGAGGAGGAGATATTTTTCTGATATTGAGGTAGGTTAGAAGAAAGATATTTCTAGTCGTTTACAAATGCTTAATCACCTACCAATTCCAGCTGACCGGAGAAATCAAGCTTTCCAACCAATTAACCGACGTGATCGAAGAGTACAAGAAGTGGGATGAAGTCAAGAAACCAGTACTAATTCTATCAGTAGGTGCCAACACTTCTGAAAAGATCTGGCGACGAGTAATTCAAAGCAGTTTCGTCAGACATCAACTAGTTCGACGGTTAGTCCAGATCTATAACAGTCTGGACGTGGACGGCCTCTCCATCGACTGGATCCAAGGTGAAGTTTCCAACCGTGACGCGTTCGCCAAGTTATTCAACGAACTTCGAAGGCAAGAGAAATTCCCAGAGTTCGCGGTGTTAACAGCTGCCATTACTGATGAATCCACGACGAAAGATGGCTATGACATTACTGTTATGAACAGCACAGCCAACTTTTTGATCATTGAAGGCAGTCGGCTACAGAAGCATGAGCAAATTGTGACCAAGGGCGTGAAGCAACAGGAACCTAAAAGGACTGTGGTAGGTTTAAGCGATTTTATAGTTAACAATAATATAAATCTCCAGGAGATGATTTTAGGCCTTATTATGACTAATACAATTTTATATTAGTTTCTTTAGCCAATACATCTAAAAACCTACAAAAACTAAATTTTTTTATCAGTTTATGCCTAAATACGAAACTTTAGGTATCAAATCATAAATTTAAGATCTTTAAAACATAAAAAAAACTGTGGTTGTCAATAAATAAATGCTTGAAAAGTAATGATATGTTAAACCAATCGCTTTAGGAAAGCCTCGCAATGGAATGGGAAGCCTATGGAATCCCAAAAAAGAAGCTCATCATCGGTTATTCTGTAGCCACACCAGCAAAGTTGGAAGATGAAGACGTAAGTTAAAACAGAATAACATTCATACACCTCCATAAATGTTGCAAAACGTCTATCTTTAGTCTAAACATTGAAAATCCAAAGAAAATTTCGTGGGGTACGGTAAAATTACTGTAACTCAAAAACCGGCTTGAAATTTTGAAATATTTTGTCGGATTAGTTGAGCAAAAGAATTTTCTACAATCACACAAAATTTCACATGAATAGTATTAGTTTTAAAAAAGTTATAATAATTTTCCTGATCAGCTGTATCTAAAACGATATAAATTCAATCCCTTAAGAAACCCCAATTGCAGATTTGTGCCACCCCTTCAACTCCAGACGCTTCATCCGAACAACCTAAACAAAACCGAGGAATCGGCGTTGGAGTCCGAGCTTTCGCCGTTGGCTCCATTTCACCGGAAAGTGCACCAGTTGACAGTCGACGAGCAATGAGACAAAAGACCCAATGGGCATCGATGAACCAATTTGGAGGTATTGCTTTACGAGGAATCGAAAATGACCGAGCTCAATGCAGTGAGAATCCATTCCCCGTGCTGAAAACGATAGTTGAAACACAGAAGTGTTAAAACAATGTTGTTGTACATAGTTGATAAGAAATAAACATAAATAAATTAAAATATTGTTTCAAAAGCTTGAAAATAAGGTAATTTACGAAATTTATATTGTACTTACCAGAATATTGGCCATGAAAAATTAAGCGTATTTTACAACAAAAGTTCAGTTTTATAAAATTCTTCGTATAAAAAATATTTCGCCGGCTGCAAACTTATAAAGCTCCTTTATGTTTTCGGGCGCGAGCCGTTATTGTTAAATATTTTCGTTTGGAAAATATTTTACGATTTATCGTTCAGGTCGCTTTTCTATCGTATTTTATGCCTCATTTATCAATTACTAGGGTTTGTAGCTAAAGATGAGTGAATTTGGTAAGATGCTACTTTTTAATATTTATATATGAGTATTGTTATAGAAGAATATGTTTATTAGTTGTTTGGAAGATCATTGATAAAGTTTAGAAGGTAATGTCTTTTTATTGTTTTAGAAGCATTGATTTGTGCAGATTGTGGTGCTGGAAATGCTGAATGGGCTTCAATCAATCGAGGAGTCTTCATTTGCAATGAATGTTGTTATATACATCAGAATTTGGGTAAGAATATTTAATTTTTTTTTGGTTTTTAGGTAGTAGAAGCGATTTTTTGCTTTATGAGATCTTTAATCAATGAAAACGGGTCAGAATGTTTTAAAAATGAATAGTTTTAATAATTTTAAAGGTTTTAAACTCAAATTAAGTCTTCTGATTAACAAAAATTTTACAGGTCGTCACATAAGTCAAGTAAGATCTCTACGAAAAGGAGTTTGGGTGCAAAGTCAATTGGAACTTTTGAAGGTTTTGTATGAAAATGGAGCTAATAATATTTGGGAACATACTTTATTTGAACATCAGAATTCAAGTAAAGGACATAAGAAGCCTGTTTCAAAGTATGTTTTACTTATTTTTGTGGTTTAGAGGAGTTGTCGTCGAACTAATGAATATTTTGGGTACAGCATGAACAATTTTTTGTGTTTTATTGGTTTTTTAAAAGACGATTTCTGAGACAGTGAAGCAGCCTGAAACAGGCAGGTGCACTAGAAATTAACCCCCTGTTTTTATCGTCTTAATGCATGAGATAAACCGTTTTAAGATGTATAGTGAAGTTTTTTTGCACAAAATGTCATTTTGACATTTTTTGTCAAAAACAGTGAAAATTTATAATAATTTTAAAAATTAGCAGAATGTTTTAAAAATTTGTACACTTATGTTTTTAACCAAAATTTTAAAAAAGTGCAAATAAAAAAAAATTTAACACGGTTAGTCATAGTCAATTTTAGCATATTTGAAATCTACATGAAACTTGGGTTTGAATAAACGGTACGCTCAAACTTAAAGCTGCCAATTTTGGGGCATTACGGCCGATTAAAAAATTACGGTAGCACAATGTCAAAAAATTTAAAATTTTACTGTCGCTTTGCTAATGAAACTACAAGTCTGCAAATTTGCATACTTATATTTTTTAACATGTTGAACAAACTGGTAATTACAAAAAGTTTATAAAAGCACCGTAACTTACCGTAATCCCACCGGTCGAGTATAAAAGTGCAAATATCCAAAAATTTAACACGGGTCTCCATAATCAAGTTTAGCATATTTAGAACCTACATGAAACGTAGATATTGATTGGGTATAAGCACATCTTTAAAGCTGCCAGTTTTGGTGCTTCACGGTAAATTAAAAAATTACGGTGGCATACTATCCAAAAAATGACCGTAAACCCCCAAAATTGGCAGCTTTAAAGATTATCTTATAGCTTTTCAATATCTACGTTTTATGAAGAATCTAAATATGCTAAAATTGACTATGACTAACCGTGTTAAATTTTTAGATATTTGCACTTTTATAATCGACCGGTCGGATTACGGTAAGTTACGGTGCTTTTATAAACTTTTTGTAATTACCAGTTTGTTCAACATGTTAAAAAATATAAGTATGCAAATTTGCAGACTTGTAGTTTCATTAGCAAAGCGACAGTAAAATTTTAAATTTTTTGACATTGTGCTACCGTAATTTTTTAATCGGCCGTAAAGCCCCAAAATTGGCAGCTTTAAGTTTGAGCGTACCGTTTATTCAAACCCAAGTTTCATGTAGATTTCAAATATGCTAAAATTGACTATGACTAACCGTGTTAAATTTTTTTTTATTTGCACTTTTTTAATCGACCGGTTAGGTTACGGTAACTTTAGAAAAAAATGTTCAACTACAATTTTAATCAGCATAGTTAAAAACATAAGTGTACAAATTTTTAAAACATTCTGCTAATTTTTAAAATTGTTATAAATTGTCACTGTTTTTGACAAAAAATGTCATAAAAATGTCAAAATGACATTTTGTGCAAAAACACTTTACTATATCTCTTAAAACGGTTTATCTCATGCATTAAGACGATAAAAACAGGGGTCAATTTCTAGTGCACACCATGCTTCACCGTCTCAGAAATCGTCTTTTAAGTTCTTGCAAGCGAATGTCTTTGGAAGTCATTTAAAACTTACTATATATAATATACGATTATTCAGGCGGATTCGAAATTCTTTAAAAATTTGCTTTTTCAACTGATCACAACTTCTTTAAAAATAAAAACAAGCTTAAAGTTTAATAAAATGTCATTTTTAGTGATCCAGTATTCCCCAAAAAAGAGAATTTTATAAAACAAAAGTATTTGCAAAACGACTTTACTATCCGACCGTCAAAAGAGGAGAAGACCTGCTTGGACGATTTGAATCGACAACTATGGTCAGTTTGTCGCACATCTCGAGTCGAAACAGCATTGAAATTGTTGGCATTAGGAGCGGATCCGAATTATGCTGATCCTGAGAACGGTCTAACACCGGTTCATGTGGCTGCCAAAGAGAATCAACTGCTTCAAATCGAGTTGTTGGCCATTTATGGGGCCGATGTGGCTCAACAAACGGCTGGTGGGCAAACTGCGGCTGAGGTTGCGAGAGCTGAGGAGTTTGTGAGTTACATTTACTTTTGTTTATTAGGATGTTCAAGTAATTCTGTGCTCCTGAAGGCTAATTTTTGGGTTTAGAGGCACAGAATTATTTTATCAACCTATTATTTCTATTTATTAAAAAATTTTGTTTCTAAAATTTTTTTAAATGTTGTTACCTAATATATTTTAGGACCAATTAGCAGCCCGGCTGGACGAGCTAGAGTTTTCGATTTCTGACCATTTTTCCATGTTTCTATGCGGCCGAAAAGCCGATCACACAACAGGAAAACATTTTTTAATCCCCGAAATGGCCAATCCCAACGAACAGTCAAAGGAATTTCGACAAAATTTGCATAAAATCCCGCCAACGTTGTGCGAAAAGCTGTGCCAAGATGTATATGATGAGGTGGATCGACGAGAAGTTCAAGCTCAATGGAATGCTGTAAATGGGCTGAATTCCGTTGGAAGATACGATTCGAAACATGTCGCTGTGTTTTTACCGGTTAGTTATATCTTTTTATGCTTTGATGTTTTGTAAAGAAAGTTCTTGCAATTTCTTTACAAGATGACACAGCTTGATATTGTGCAGCTAGAGGGTGGCAATTTCTTCTATAAAGCGCGTTTTTTGCTTGGTAAAGAAAGTTTTTGTCATATTTTGTTTTGTAAAGAAAGTTTTTGCCATTTTACGTAATCTAGAGGAAGTTTTGCCATTTCTAATAGCATAAAGTATATTTTTTGAAAATTTTTAGTTTAGCAGTACAAAATCCTAATTCATACTAATTGTTTGTTTTTTCAGCCGAATGCTAACCTAACAGCCACACGTAATCAATTAAGGCAGAAATTGGCCAAGTACGACTCTCGAGACTTGTCACAATTGATTTGTGACCTGTTAAAGGAAGCCAGGCGAAGATATCTAGGAGAGGAACCGATTATTATCGATGAATCACCTAGAGCTACTCAGTTACAAGTTGAAACGTATGTTGTTTTAGACAATCTTTGTAGGTATAGTTAATTTTTAATGGATATTAAACAACTGTGTCTACTATAACATGGTGTTACTTGTCTGAGCTGTAACATGTTGTTTTCTACCTAAAATATCATTTTTTGAATAAAGATTTACCTAAAAGTTCAAATTTAGAAGGCAATCGGCGGACAATTTCGAATCAGTTCAAGATCTGGCCGACTCTCGAAAATCTCGAGGCTCCAACGGCACTAGAAGATCATCAGCGTTGCGAGCATCAGAACGAAATTCGAATCCAACATTAGATGATTACTTGGAATTGAAAGAGAAGTTGACAGAAACGGATCAGAAATTGAATACTGTGGTTCAGACTTATGTTCAAATGTCAAAGTGAGGAAGTTTTTGGAGTATGCTGAACTTTAGTTTGGATTTTTAGGGTTAGGCAGGGCTTTTGGTTTTGATTTTTTAGGCTTGAGGAGGGTTTATAGTTTTGATTTGTAGGCTTAGGCGGGCTTTTGGTTTGGATTTGGGTTTCGATTTTTAGGCTTAGACTAGGCTTTTGATTTGGATTTTTTAGTTTGTGTGGGTAGGTATCTTAAGGTTTAGTTCGCAGTTGGGTTGGGATGTTTGGTTTACTGAAGGCTGAAATTCTTTTTTATTTTTACGTGATTTAAAAGTTTCTTACAAATTTTTGTGAAAAGATTCGTGAAGATTTCGGATCTTGGAGCAATCTCACTTTAAAAAGTTGTATACAAAATTTTTCAAATTTTTTAGTTGTTCAAATAATTATGTGCTTCTCCTAAAAGTGAATTTTTGCAGTTAGGGGCATAGAATTATTAGAGCGACTTAATATTGTGGCAATGTATATTTTCTGAAAATGTCTTTTGAATTTCAGAGACCTACAACTTCTTCAAAAAACAGTGGAACAAATGTTTGAAGAGCGAAAGACACTAGAGGGACAATTGTCTTCAATCAACCAACAACTTACATTAATATCGAGAAGATCTCCTCCGCCTCAAATCCGGCCATTTTCACCAGCGATTTCTCCCATACCCAAGAGTTTTAGCCCCAGGCAGAGCAATCGTACGTTTTTTGTTTGAAGTATAAATCGTCGTTGAAATTTCAAAATTTGAAAACTAAAAATTTAATTTTACAATTTTTTTAAAGTACAAATTTTGGTTTTAGCCGAACCCCGAAAGAGCACGATGCATCGCCAAGCCAGCCTGAACGGTCCAGAATCCTCAACGCATCATCGTCGGGACGAAATGAGTGCTTCAGTACCACCACACGACACTACAGATGGTCGTCAGTTCCCGGACACTTTGATTGTGGAAACGGAGAAGCTGATTGCGTTTATCAAGAATCTGTTATCACAGCTGACACAGCCACAACCTCAGAACAACAGCATATTGATCTTGGTGGATTCGGTAGGGTTTGCGTTTTAATTTAGCTTCTGACAGTGATATAGTTTTAGTTTCGTTAGGTTTAGCGATGTTACTCTATTTTAACTATAGTCTAGTTTTTCTACAGTGTATCCTTACTACGTTAGGCTTAATTTTAAATTGTTGAACAAGATATAACAATAAAATCGCATATAAATTAATATTATTATAGATAAACTATCAGATCAGTCGAATAATCGACACTATCCCCACAAACCTACGATCCGGGAAAGTACAACGGTCAGTGGAGGAAATACTATATTACATGAAGGCATTGTACGCCAAATGCAGCCAACACCCTCTGCCAGCCGAAGAAACGATCAAATCGGCGTACGCGGTCGCTCAATCGGCGAAGGAACTCTTGGTCAGCGCGAACGATGCAGCTGAAAAAGCTCAGAAACATTGAATATTGTGAGGTTTGAAGTGGAGATCAAGGTGTTAGAGAAAGAATTGGGTATGAAGGAGCTATAGAAAGAATTATTAGGTTGTTCATATACTTCTGTGCTCTCTGTCAAAGCAAATTTTTGGGATCAAGGGCACATAATTAATTATGAACAACGTAGTAGATATTTCGATGCTACTGAAATATCAGTATGGAGAATGACACTTGTTATTGCATATTATTGGACAAAACTTTCTTTTTTGGTAGTTTAATGTAGAATATAAAAAGCTAAACACATTGTTATCTAAAATTACATTGTTCAGTTCAGGTGTCTAAACTTTTGTTTTTATAAGTTATACTATCTAAAATACCATTTTTAGATATTTTTATTACCTATGTAATGTTTTATATGCATTATATATCAAAAACAATGGCTTTTCCTTAAGTTTATATCTAAAACACAGTGTTTTTCTACATTTTTTACCTTAAAAACAGGCTTATTCTTCATTTCATACCTAAAATCTTCTACATTGGTGCCTTTACTGTTGTTTTTTAATTGTTTAAACGATGTGTTAATTGTGCTCAATTGGTCTAAAAGTGTACTTAAGTTTATAATAATTGATATTAGCCTTGTACACATGGGGAACGGACCGGGCTCACTTTTCAGACTCAGCCCGTTTATTATGTCTACAACCTTGTGTTACAATACTATAATTATTAATGTTTAGCTATTTTTATAACATAATGTGTCTTACAATGATTTTATAACTAATCATATAATATTATACGTCATTTTATGGTTTCATAGTTACATTGCATAGTAATCCTAACGTGTATATTTGTAAATATGCATTTAATACTTTGGCGTTTGAAAATTTTTAAAAACTATGTTGTTTTTGAATTTTTTGAAACGCTAAGAACTTTTTAATTATCTTTATATTGTAGTTAATAATAAAGTTAATAATTGGACGGAATGGGAGCTATATAGAGCTGATATGGATAATATAGCGTTTGATTCGCTGAATATTTGAAGAATGAATTATTTGTATTGTGTTTGCATTTGAAGATTTATATTGGTATCGTGATTTTATTTTTATGTATCAAGTTGTCCGAATATGTATGAGCCATTCAAATAGCCTAACTTTTTTTTTTAAAATTTAAATCTTGGCTCATGCATGTTTGGACAACTTGGTATATAGGAGTAGTTATCAGATCAGCCGATATTTTAAAATTTCATATATGGGTCTTTAAATTTATCTAAGGCTTGAATTCGTATTACAATATGTATATTAAGCATTATATATATATTGTAATATGAATTAAAACCTGATTATGCTGCTTAATATGTGAATATGTTACTTTAGGTCGTGAAAAAAATTTTTAAAGGTTAACAAAAGCTAATATTGTTTTAGATAGAAAATGGCAAACGCAGACGCTGTCAGAAATCAATTTGCGGTTTGGGAGCGGTTGATGCACATTAATGTAAAGGCACACACAGCACTCCGAAGTCTGAATCAGTTCCCTCGAGGCGAAGAGAGTCAAAAGTTGTTGGAACAGCTTGATCCCGAAACGAGATATCAGCATTTGCAAGGTAACAATATTAAAATATGGATTATTTGTTTGTTATTAAGTCGTGATAGAGAGGAGGGGTAGTGATATTTCAAAAATTAGGAAAAACTATTAACTAGGATGGGTTTTTATATTCCTGATTACAAAAAGGATAGGGATGATATGCCAGATTATGAATTAAGAGGGGTGCTTTGAGAGCTCAGAGCAAGGTTTTGGGATTATTTACATAACTTAAACTAATTTTAATGGCTGTGTCCTATATAGAGCTGGACTACGTACTTATCACTTTGCAAAGTTACCATTAAAATAGGTATAAAGTTACAAATTATTATAGAGAAGGCTTCAAAAACATTTTTTTTATTAAAAATAAAATATTTATTTTAAAATTTTATTTTTAGTTCGAAAAAACGTCTTCAAATTGATTGAAGTCTTACGGAACATTGAAGGAAAACTGGTGGAGCGGTCGAAAAAAGTGGAGAAGAAGGAGGAAGACGACGATGAAATTGTGAGTTCAGAAGACGAAGCGGATGCTGAAGCCGAGGACAACGATTCGGACGAAGAAGAAGATAACGAAGAAGAGGAAGATGAAGACGTTGTGGAAGAGAAAAAGTGAGTTTTTTGGTGTTTTACTGGTAAGGTTAGATTCATGAGGTGTAGGAAAATATTGAATTTATATTTACAGGCATTAAAAAAATATGCTATAGACCATCAGTATTTTAAATTTTTTAACAGAACTTTAAGTGAAATTTGGCTATATCTCTTTGTTTTGCAATGTTTTTCGTAGAAAAAAAAACGTAATTTCTTGAATTTTTTTAAAGTTTTTGAAGCAGAAGATGTCATTTTACAAGTTTTATGAACCAAAATGAACGGTTTGAGGTTTTGAAGAAGGTCAATTATAATGAAAAGAGCCGGAAACGTGTTTTAAAAGTATAAAACATTGAAAAATAAACGCAAAAACAGAAAAACGATGACATAAAGGAAAGAAAAGTGTGAAAAATAATCTTTTACATATTTACAATTTAATGAATTTTGAAGTTAATTTTTATTATTTTTTACTGGAAATTTGATATATATGCTCTGTGCTCCAATATTAATATACGGCTTTTTAGAAAATCTTCGATAAAAACCAATCCAACAGCACTAAACACACTGGAACGATCAGTTCAACGTGAATCCAAAGCCTTCAAACAGAATCGGAACGCCATTTTGGAGAAATGGTTCGAACGAACAAGACTAGCCGTGTCCAAGAAAGCGGCCAAAGACAACTTTGATGCACTGGAGACTTCGGCTGTTCATCAAATTGGAAAGGTGGGATTTAACGTTGGTATATATTAGGGACGCCTATTATAATGTATACTTTGACTAAGCCAGGGTATAATATGGTAGAAAGGAGGTATTTGCCGGCAGGGGCGGGCGGATATCTTTATTTTTTGGGTTATGTAAAAGTTTTTTTTGTGAAAACGTGATAAATGACGTTTTCAGATTCTGTCGGATCGTTCTCGTTTAGTCCGCCGAACTCAATTGAAAAGAGTCAATACAGACAGGATAGCTGGCCCAGTAGATCAACAATATGACCCGGAAGTCTTTGATGACGATGACTTTTACCAAACTTTGTTGAAGGAATTTATCGACCAAAAGTCTACCCAAACTTTGGATCCAATTCAGATTAGTCGGTGAGTTTTGGCTTGTAAAATATTGCAGGTTTGGATATGAAAGATATGTATTATGGCTGTAAAATGTGATAGATATAGTTTTTTTATAGAAGTTTTTAATGACTGGTATCAGTGTTTTGCCGGACCCGTCCGGTCCGGACCAAAAGAAAATAGAGCCGGACTGGACCGAAGATAATTTTTTTTTATTTTAATAAAACTGTTTTAAAAATTGCAAATAAAACATATTTTTAAGAGTTTTTAAACGTAAAAAAGCAGTTTTAGCGCTCTTGGCTTTTTTTAAAAATAAAAAATTTTTTCCCGGTCCGGTCCGGCAAAACACTGACTGGTATAAAGTGTTCAACCTCATTTTTATAGTAATCTTATGCTTTCTTGGTTTTGTTATAACCCTCTTAATTTGTTACAATCCTTCAATTTTTGTTTTAGACAATGGTTAGAGGTCCAAAAGCTACGACAACAGCGCACGAAGAAGCGTCAGGTCGAGAAACACGCTACGAAAGGACGGAAGATCAGGTACGTCCCTATTCCAAAATTAGCCAACTTTTGCCCCGCCGAGCCAGAAAAGATCAAATGGAGCCATGAAAGACGAAATGAACTTTTCAAGTCTATCTTCAGATACTGAACGCTCATTTTGTTTTTACTTGTTACGATACGGATTTCTCCGTATTTTTGAAATTTTATTGTTGATTTTGTTGTTTTATTCTTTGTTTTACTCTGTGACACTTTGTCTCAACGTTTAACACATTTTTTACTTCATGATACTTTTTCCTGATAAAGGTAAAAAACGAAAAAAATTTTGAAAAAATCGGCCCACAGGTAGCTGTTCCAAAAAATTTTTTGGGTCTTTACCCCTCTCCCCCCCCTTCCCCCAGAGAAAATCCGTAGCGACGTCTCTGGTCACAGATGAAAGTGCTCTAGTAAACTTTTTTTTCATCTTGTTGATGTGTCATAATTAGTAGAAGATATGTTTTATATTTTATTATTTTTACAATTATAAAATAACCGAAGTTTACATAATTACAAAATAACCTGTCATATAGAAAAGGATACATAACCTATGATGTTTTTGACGCCTCGATAAGCTCTCGTAGCTTCGACAGGAAACTGTTGGACGGTGGTGGGGCTTGCGGGATTTTCTCTACATTTGCCAAAGCAACACTTCTGAAGTTTTCCAACTTGTGCTGCATTTTTCTTGTTCTGTCAGCCATTGGGTAGCCATTGTATTCATCCACTTTGTACATTGGCGCGTCGAAGCGTACTGTCTTGGCCGGCGTTTTCCTTTCAAAGCTCGTTGAGTTCTTCCTCTTTCTGTTGACGCCTAGTTGACGTTTTGCTTTTTTAAGGTTTTCCTTGTAGTCTTCATCAGCGAGTTTCTGCATTCGTTCTACAAATGATTGTGTAGGTTCGTTGCCTTCAACGTGTGTGTAACCTTTAATGGCTACAACATTGCCCGGTGTGAGCTTCTTCGTTTTTAATAACTCTTCTTCTTCTCCAAAGAATGGCACCGTGCAGCTTGCTTTTTACCCGGCTGAAATAAAAAAACTCTCTTAACGTTTAAAACACAAAAAATAAATTGGATACTGAACGAAATATAACGATGTTTTTAATAATCAAACAACTTACTCATCTATAAATGCGGGTGGGTATCCATCCTTTTCCAATGCCCTCATACAACGCACGTAGTGCGGCACTTCGTCTTCCTCCAGCTGCAGTAGCCGTCTTAATTCCTCATCAGAACATTCGGTTGGATCTTCGATAATCCGTATCCGTTCTTTCTTAGGTGACGGTGGGGTAGGGGCGGGAGGCTCGTAGGGGTCCTCGAACTTTCGAGGGTCCGTTAGGCGTTCCGGCAGAATTCTTTCGAACCGGATATAGTGGACGCTTTTATCCTCGTGACCATCGCAGTACACAAATTCATCCACAATATATGCTCCGGGTTCGTCCAGGTAGACCACAAAATCCTGGCGCGGTGGACGTGGTGATCTTGAACGGCTGGTCGTCCGGTTCATCGGTCTGAAGAAATAGGGCTCTGTGGTGGGTTGACGTCTTCTTGGAATGACGCTGCGACTTCTGCGTTGGCAACCCATTGTTGTTTTAATTTAAACGATCTAAAGAAAAACAATATTTTAAAAAACGAGTAATTAAAAAAATATTTTGAAAAACGTGGTTTTTATAACGAAGGCACGCTTAATATTTAAAATGAAAAATTTTTTCTTAGGGATTTCATAAAAATTCTTATAACGGGATAACGCGGAATCATAATAAAAAAGTTTCATTGTATATTAAAACGAGAATAGCGTATAACGAACAACTTTTGAATTCACGGTTTATACAAAACTCTATACAAAAACTCCTTTATAACGAACAAATTTTAAACTCTATTGATTTATTATACAGCATTTCCATTGTAAAACTAAAGTTGCTACATTTTGCTCCTATTGTAGTCAAACGCATCATGAATCCCACAATTTATGTTACTCTACCTTTTAAAGAAACATGCAAAAAATATATATATAATAAGAAAAACAAATGAAAAAATATTCCATAAAAAAGTGCATTCAGCAACGCAAAACGCTGAAAATGGGGATTGACTTGTTAGTCGAATACTTGGGGACGCATAGCATTTGAGCGCGAATGATTTTGTGCGTAAATCTGCATTACGCCACACATAACGCGTTGTTTTTATAAATCAACCCACAAAAGTACAATAGTTGTAGTCAGGGCCGGGCGGGGACTTTTGGTCTGGGGGCAGGGGTCCAAAAAATCGGCACAGGTGCCGTTGCCGATTTTTTGCGAAAATTTTTTTCCAAACATCCACAGGGGGGGGGGACCACGTTCAAATTTTTTTCTGGGGGGGGGGAGGGGGTAACCCCCCGTCCCCCCCTCGCGCCCGGCCCTGGTTGTAGTTGCTGTGAACTTTGACCTTTATAAGCGTAACTTGTCCAAAAAAATTGTTGTAAGGCTTACATTGTTGATAGTTTTTTAAAAAATGTATAATTAAATTTAAAAAATATTTTTACAAAGATTAAAAATCATCAGGAGCAGTCAAAGTAGCACATGTTTGTAATATAATACAAATGCTTGGGCGGATTTGCAGAACGGTGCATATTTATTCGTATCACAAACAAATGGAATTTTTAAATTGTTGCCAAGTTTTTGGACGAAGAAAGGACATAGGTATAGTTACAATATAATATTCCAAAAAGCTTTTATTAGGGTTTGTGACGATTTGGGTCGATGACGAAGCAAGAATGTAAATACTGGGTCATTTTTTTCAATGTTTATTTTAGAATTTTTTCTAATGAATAAATTTTTAAAAACATTCTTCATATTACTGTAAAAAACTTTTTGCAATGTAACGTAGAACTTTTATGTGATACGAATTTTAAAATTAGCATAGTTAGTACTAGAGTGTCCAACGAATTGTCTCAAATTTACGCTATTTGATGCCAAAAGTCTTATTTATGAATTCTAATTACCGTCGTTGGTGGGGGCGAGCGCCTTAGGATTATCAACCGGCGGTAACGAAGTTAATTTTTCGCTTACTGTGGGCGTATGGTACGGCAAATACTATGACGATTTTTTGAAATTTTTTTGGTTTTGTTTTGATGTCATACTGTGCTGTAGCTAGATTTTGCAGAGGGGCCCAATAGGGGCCAACAAAAATTTTTAAAGGTCCCGACCGGACCGGGCAATTTACTTAAAAATGTTTTTTGAATTCTGTTTAAAAATTGTGTTAAGTTAATAATTATTTAAGTTACAGAGACAGTACGATATAAATTGTCCTTATTATTTTAATAATTTCAAATAAGTGGCTGGAATGGGGACAGGCGGAAAAATTGAACTCGGCTTTTACAGGTCTAACTTTAGGCTTATTTTGTATTGTTTTAATTTTGTTTTGTGGCGGGAAGTGGAGCGACGATAATCAGGCGTTATATCATTGCGGTTTTGAATCTTAAGTATTTAAAAATTTTACCCAAAAATTAGCTAAAAAGCACTATATCAATTACTAGGACATGGCCAAATAGTACGTACCCGTACCAACACGAAAGCATTGGTTATAACGAAGACAATGCAGAGAAAATTTCCCACCGTCACGTCACAAGCTCCGCCCACTTTCTCCAGAACAGCCGGAGGGCATTCGACGGCCACAGTCGGTTGGGGTTTTGCGTTTCCGGCCGCTTCGGTTTTATGTGTTTTTCCGCCGTACCGTGATTTTTGCGGACTTAATTTGATTAATACTTCTTTGTTAACGTTTCAAACTTTAAAATATACTTACTTTATAGTAGGAAGGAAAATGAACTTAGTTTTTGGGTAAAAAACGTTTGATTCATTAAGCATCAAGGCCTAGAAAAAACACCAAAATTAGCATATTTCACCCTGGTGGTACCAAGTTATATAATACTTACTTGGTTTTTGTTAGATAAGCAGAATTCTTTTAGTTTAATGTTTTGTAAAGAAAGTTTTTGCTATTTTAAAAATAACGAAAATTTTTATTTTTCAGTTTGCAGGTAGCGAGTTATACGGTGAAATTTGGTTTTAAGTATGTAAAGAATTTTTTTCAAATATTTTTTGCATGGTTATATAATTTACATAACAGTAACATACGGCTAATCTATCAGATTTCATGAAATTTCAATTCTTTCTAAAACATTATACTCGACTGATTAGCAGTTTTGTTCATGACGTGCGGAATTACAATAACCCTTACTCAAAACTGACACATTATCATTACTCCTTTGTGGCCGGCGTTTTTCGTGTAAAATTTAGACATTTCTTCCGCCCGGAAATTGCGTGACTAATTAAACAAATTTACCGTTATCTTACAATGAGCAGTTTTGTTACAATAAGCAGTTACTTGGAACTACAGTTATTGCTACTTTGTTGTATGGATTTAAATATCAACATTGAAATTTTATCACAGAAAATAAAAGCTATAGAATAATAGGTTATGATAGGCAATAAACAATAGGTTAGGGTAGGGTCGTTTAGTGTAGGGACGAGTAACGTAGGGTTAGAATAGTAATTGCTTAAGTGGAATCAAACTTTGGTAGGGGCTTTCAATGCGGAGGAAGGAGTTTTCTGTTCTGTAAGGGCGTTTTTTTTGCGCTGTGAACTTTAAATATTTAAAAAATTTAAATAACTTTTTTAGAGATAGGGTTTGGACAAATTTTTATTGGGCGCACAATGAATACACAATTTATCTACTTATCCGTCGTTTTGGTGGTGCTCGGCTGTGTCAGAGCGGTATGTAATTTGATTGGATATGAGTATTTATGTTACTCTTGGTATAGACAAGAAAATTTAACAAGATTTTTATTGTATTTTACTTTACATATTTTCACTAACAAATAGCTCAAGGACTTAAAATTGTTTGTTATAGTGTGAGTTTGCTATACAGGAGTTCCATTGTATTAATATATGAACAATACAGTATATGAAAACATTTAAAAACAAAATAATTAGAATTTTATATCAAATTCACAGCTTTTGGCATCAAAATTTGAGTTCTGTAAATTTGATATTAGACCCAATGTTTCACTCTAAATTCTTTAATTTATGGTTCCAAATTACAATGAAAAGACATGGTAGATATATAGTTTTAAAGGCATAGGCAATATAACGAATAAAAACTAAACAAAGCATGGCATTACTTTGAAGTGCTGCAAATTATAATCAAGCGCTATTTAAAAAAAACAATAATTTATGTGTAAATTTTATGAATTTCAAAAAGGTTTTTTGGGAAAGAACTATATAACATGGTAGATAATAGTAAATTCTTAAATATGTACTATGCCAGTAAATGATAAATACTCTCAAATTCTGAAAAGGCGTATAGTACTGTGGGTACGTTTCGAACGTAGTTTTGGACCTAATTGGCAATAAAAAGTTAACAAGTTGTAAATATTTATGTTTCGAATGAAAATTACAAAAAATAAAAATGATAGGTTTTCTAAACAATTTTTTGATATAGGGTGCAATATCAATAAAGCGATTTTTTGGTCGCTTTAGCCAAAAAATTTAAAATCTTTTTTCTGTAGTTTCCAACATTTAGTAGTTTCCAACATTTTTTATTATACTGATAAATCAGTTTCTAAAACGTAACTCTTAGGCGTTGGCAGGCGTCGCAAACACTCAAGAAAAACGAGCCTTCGACGCACTAACAGCTCGAGGATTCAACGGATTCGACAAGCGTGCTTTCGATTCATTTGTAAGTATGGCCTTTGCTTTTTTTGAATTACGTCTGCTTTTTGTTAATTAAAAAAAAAACCAATTAATTACGGGTTTTTCGAATTACAATATTTTGTATGAAATATTCGAAAATTCAATTTCTAGATAATAATGAGAAATTTTTTAAAATTTTAGAAAACTATGCAGTTTCATAAGACCGGTCAAAGGGAACTTTAAAAATGACTTCTGAACGCCTTAAGCCAACCGAAAATCCGGTCTAAGCCTTTCTCTGGCAATTTTTTGAAAAAAAGACGTTGAAAGGATACAAAAGTGTCATAATTGAAATAGGAACGAAATATCCGTTTAGGAAACAAAGTTTGTGTTATAAAGAAACTTGTAGGGGGTGTTTTTGGAACATGATTTCTATTTTTAGTCATTAGAGCGACAAGTAATTTTGGAAATTAATTTAGGGTAGCATAAGGTAGTGTGGGATAAGGCTTTTTGAAGTGATGTAGAGGAAAATAACAAAATTTGAAGTATTTCAAGGGCCAAAAAGTCTTATTACGAATTTGACCCAAACCGGTCTCACAACTGGCGTTAGAATTCTCTCAAATTCTTGTGACAAATTATTTGCAACAATAAAAGAAGAGCTCATTAGGGATTCCAACCAGAAATTATATATAATTGTCACACGACCACGCTAAATTTTAATTAAATTTAAAAAATGCGACAGTTTTACTATGTAAAACCTGATGGACGGTAAAGGTCACTTTGTTGTTTACATAGTAAATGTAGCATTAGTTCGATATCTGTATGATGTATATATAAAAAATAGCGATATTTTAACAGTATTCAAAACGCCTTTACTTTTTTCAATTTTCAGACAGGCACAGGTTTCACGGGAATGGACAAACGCTCATTTGACTCGTTTACTGGACCCGGCTTCACTGGTATGGACAAACGGTCATTTGACGCTTTGGTAAGAAAAATTTCAGTTCTTACACTGTCTACTGACGATTTGCATTTTAAAAAAGGTGTTTTGAGTATTGTATCGTGAATACCGGCCGAAACAGTAGTCGGAATAGGACTTAATACGTTTTTACAAAGAAAAGGAGAAAGATTAGGTTCATACGTGATAAGATATAGAAAGAAATAGATAGCAGTAGAATATAGTTACAAGTTATATTATGTGCCAACAAAAGTATGAGTGTTATGAGAAAATGTTTGTCGTAAAACTTCCTACTTTTAAGTTGTTCTCACCATTACCGATGAAAGATTATATTACACATTACACGACAAACAAAAATAAAAAAGATGTTTTTGGCATTTTGCAACTTTCAAATCTAAAAAAAACAGAAAATATAATAAGATTTTAAAAATAAATTAACAAATGTTTCACTTCAGACGGCACAAGGTTTTACTGGAATGGACAAAAAACGTTCGTTCGATTCGTTTACTGGTCCAGGATTTACTGGAATGGATAGGAAACGAGCTGTAGCACGCATGGTAAGAGATAAAAAATTTTAAAAATATTTTTAAAGAGTAGTAAAAACTTTTTGCTTTTTTTGCCTTTGAAATAGCATGGTGTTTCTCCTCTCTAAGAAAAATTGCACTGTCTATAACGATACTTTACTGAGACGTCTTAGAACTACTAACGATCTTTGAATATATTCTCAAACCAAGTTTCAAGCTGCTAGTTTAGGCTGTTTACCGAAAACAAATAAATAAAACGTGGGATTATTTTGTGAAAACAGACGGTTTTTATGCACTATTGCACTTCTAACTTGAATCCTCTTGGGGCTTCGATTTTTCAAATTTAATGGGTTCAGGAAGTGAAGTTGGGTTAGTAAAAGTAAACCAACATTATCAAAAAGGTTTAATTTGTAGCTTTATAAGCTTATCAGTTTTGGATGTGGAACACAATCAAACCAACATTTATACATATTTTTGCGAAAATTTGCAACTTTTTTTATAAATTTTTTAAAACTTCCAATTTTTAAATATCAAATTTGAATTTTTTAATACCTCAATAAATTTTACAGTACAAAATAAAAACACTCAAAGAGAGCTTCTTTTTGTTTCCTAAAATGTCAACAAATTTCAAAGAAAACGATTGTTATTAGAAAAACAAGGAACACTATTCATATTTAACATCAATTCAAAAACGAGGCCACATTTATATTTACAATGCAAAAAAAACAATACAAGGTGACGGATTACTAGTACTACCAGAAATTAATATCCTATTCAATCTAGTACTGCATTTTTTCCGAATTTTGCACTATTTTTATTTTATGGTTATGACAGCTTTGGCAGGGTATTTTTGTATAAGGTGCAGTAGGACTATAGCTACCGCCAGTTTTTCAAAAAAAAAATTTAATCGAAAAATAAGTCAATTTGTAAAAAGAATTGAGTTAGGCTACCCAATGATATCAGCCAATTTATATTGAACCGAATGAAATAACATGAGTGCATTCATGGAATGTGCTCAACTTTGTAAAAGATTTCAAAATAAAAAAAACAAAATATGTAAAAATGCAAAAATTTTTGTAATATTGTTCCATAAATGAATATATGAATGAAACTTTCAAGTTATAACCAGGGACGATGTCGTTATTCATGTTTTATTCAGCAGTTTTGGAACAGACATTTCCCCTCAGGCTAAACATTCTTTTGACCTCTATGGCCGCAAATGTAAATTAACATATTACTTTGCGCCACCTACGCTAATTGTTAAAAAATGGAAAAAATTTAAAATCTTAGAAAGCAATAAGGTCCAAAAATGATTTTACATTTTTCTATTTATTACTCAAATAATTTTTTAAAAATTGCAGATGGCACAAAAGCGAGCTTTTGACTCGATGACTGGCCGCGGATTCACCGGCTTCGATTAGACAATAAGGAAACAGCCACAGATTCGAAAACAAACTGATCTCTGAAATGAAAGAATTGAGCCGCATATTTTCTCTAACTCTCTTACTCTTTCCCGTTCTCTCTCGGTAACTCTTAAACTTCTAATAAAGTTATTTTTAATTGTAATTTTAAGTGTTTATATGTTTTTGTTAGGGAACAGGTAAGGGAACGTTAGGGCTGAGGTAGGATGAACTAGGATATGGTATGGTAAGTTAAGAACGTAAGTTGACCAAATATGATTAATATGTTAAGCAAGTTTATTTATAATTGTAATAGTAATAATGGTAATAACAGGGCATGATGATTAAAAGCTTGAATATGTTAATTTTGACAAACACCCGTATTTTACATGCTATTGTTGTTTTTTTAAAGGAATTATGGTGTGACATTAAAACAAAGATAAACAATATATGTAACCATAATTAAAAGACATGTGACAATACGAACAAAGCAAAGTTGTATACATTAGCATTATAGTTTTAAGTTATAAGCTACAAGTAAATGTGTTTCAAATTATTTTCTAAACATGTTATACAAAATACTGTATTTATAAAAAGATTACAGTAACGATTTTTATCATGAAAAGTAATGTTGTAGGTAAAAGAGTACTATCATAAAACTTATACGGATACTATTAATGTATGATGATGTTTGCAATAGTAAAAGTGATATTATAAAAACAAGATGTATATGTATATTGTGAAATAATATGACAATAAAGTAAGTAAACAGTATGTTTATATAGTGAAGATAATATATTATTGCTTTATATAAATAAGAGTAAAAATTTAAAAAATATTACTGTATCAATGCAGTAACCCTAAACAGGGACTAAATTAAATACAGTTATTGTATTGCAAATATTCTTTAACTACAATAAGAAAAATATTCTGTTAAAAAAATTAACACAAGCCAAACTTATTGGCGTGATTCATCACGAACGCAAAGATTCAGAGGTTGGTCTTCATCGTTCTCCTCCGTCTTGTATTCTGTAGCATGATTGTTGTTGACCGGTTGTAGAACTAAGGCCGGCTTCTGTAACAGCTCGGCGATTGCACTGTGCTTTGGTTTATCGAACGACGTTGTGTAGCCATTTTCGTAAACGTTTTTGACATTGTACACTGAATTCTGCGGATTCTGAAGCTCAGCAGAAAGTTGAGTGCGTAGGTTTATCGAATTCGAGTTTTGAAGGTTCAAAGAATTCTGATTTTGAACATTCACTTCTGAACTCATAATGTGCCCGTTCTTTCCACGCAGTAGCTCGTTGTACGAACGATCGTGAACTTCATTAACGTTGCGGTGTACATCAATATTGCGATTTTCTCCATTTCTTCCAGATTCATTGTTATCACGATGTCCAATACTTCGAAGGTCGCTGAAGCTAGCATGTCTACCATTTAATCCTTCAGTGTATTGATCACGGTCGAGCCGTAGCAAACTCTGTAGATTCACAGACTTAAATTCTAATGCCACATCGTAGCGTGTTTCTCCACTTCCTGAATCCGAACGATTGAATATTGGGTTCTTCATGGTAAAATCTTTTTCAATGCCAGAAACTTCGAGATTCTGGAAAGAATTTTGATGAATTTTAGACTCAGAAGCTGATTTGACATTTTGAGTAGGATGTAGATGCTCAAGTAAGTTTTGGTGTCGGTTGAGTACACTTTGAAGCTGATTTTGACGATGCAGATTCATATTTTGTTGAGTATTTTGAATAAAATTTTGAGCTTGATGGACGTTTTGAGTCAGATTTTGGTTAAGGTTTTGCTGAGGCTTCTGAAGTAGGTTATGATCCAATTTCTGACTTTCGTTTTGAAGATTCTGGCAAAGCATAGTATCTTTGTTTTCTCGCCCGCCGAAACTGCGACTTCGGGCGAACGAGACGTTGCCTGGCAGAACGTTGTCCAAATTTTGTAGCAACGTCTGGAACGATGCCAAGTAATTATTGTCAAAGCCATTTTTGTAGTCGTCTAATGGCAGAATGCACGGTACTTGCTTTAGATGATCGTTGCACATCGTGCCCAGCGTCTTCAAATCCGCAACAGCTGCGAACACGGATTGGATCAGCAAAGCGGCCAAAGTGTCCATCGGCTCGCTGAATAGTACACTCTGGAGACTTAGCCACAACTTCTGCTGTAGCATCTGCACCAACGATCCTTCTTTCATGTGGGTGGTGGTACCCAAATTGGCTTCAGACTGACACAATACTATAGCCGCAAATATTGCTAGTGACTTATCGTTGAGTTTTATCATTCTGAAGCGTTGTACGAACTCAACGATACTGTTTTTCAGAAGATCAGATTCGGTATTGTCGGATTCCAAGAACATGAACTTTGGAAATAAGGAAGCGTCGATTTGGTTGCCATCTGCACCACGCATACAGCTGAGGCGGATCAGCAGGATTTGGAAGAAAGATTGCTGAAAAAAATGAAAATGTATATTAATTTTAAATTTATTTAAAAATCTTTTATGATATTGTAAAATCGCCAAATTTCATTTTCAAAAAAACTTACCTTAAGCTGTTGAACTCGTTCCGCTGACTCCAAATGGCCAAAAACTTTGATAGACTTGGCAAACTGTGCGACGGCTTGTATAATGGGCAAAAACTGTTTTGAATGCAATTCTTTGCCATTTAAGCCCAAATATGCACCGCCTTTGTAGATTTCATGGCTCATCGTATCACCCAGCTCAGCAAAGGCTACAAAAACCGAGCTCATAAGTCCGTGCGTATCCTCCAAATCGACCGACAACGAGTCGATTCTGGAGCGAACGCTGGCACGCTGCATCTCTTCCACCATCTTCACTTTTTCACGTTTTGGCACTCGGCCGAAGCGGACGGCTGAAATACTGTTTTTTAGCTTTTGTTTGAATAGACAATGAAACTATATTATATTATAACGAACAATTTTTAAATACCTTGAGAGACGGGTTATACTGGGTCCTATTTCACGAAAAAAAAATTTTTCTGCTGTTAAATTTTAGTTTTTTTTTAATTTCTAATTATATTTTTAAATAATTTTTGTAACATTTTTTTGACGTCATTCCGGCCCCGTGATACAAATTCCGGGCGTGAAACAAGGTTCCACCGGAAGACAAACGGTGTAAACCCATTCATAAAAACCGTTCTCACATTGATTCCATCAATTGATTTGGAATCAATCAACAGCAAAAATTCAAGGAATTGTCATTTTTGGTTAGAAAAAAGAGTTTCCGCGCTGTTGATAAGTTTATTTTCTGATATTAACTTTTACTTTTGTAATTGTGCCATGTAACATTCACTACACTACATTTCTTTTGGTTACACTACTATTTTGATCCTACAAAAACCTTTACAAAAAATAAAATTTTGCAAAAATTCTTTAACGTATATGCACTTTTAGTAATGTGAGCATTTCATGTGGTTGGAAAAAAACAAAAATATGCGTACTTGCTTTACCCACGTGCGTTGTGCACTTGTTTTAGGCATGTTACCCTATGATGGTACTTTAACAAATGTTATGCGTTTTATGACAGGAATCTTTTTTTTATTGTTGCACTTGTCTTTAAAATATGAAAAATAGGAAATTTTAGAAACTTCAAACGAGAGTTGTTACCGTGACCATGAAGGTTTAAAATTAAGCGCAACAATCTTTTTTTAGTTATTCGAAAGTTTGGATGACCTTGTAACCCAAACGACCGTCTTACTTAAAAACGCTTTTAAGGTCTTAAAAGTAGGGATTTGAAAAGTGAACAATTAGTACAGCCACAAAAATTAAAAAATTTAAATTTAAGACATTGAAAAGTCAAAAAAAAATTCCCTTACCATCCCTGGACATTCCAACAGAAATGCACTTCTTTAAGCGGCAATCTTGACATCTGTTTCTGTTGTTCCGTACAATAGCACAACGTTGTCCTTTTGTGCACTCTCGGTATTTGATTTTTTGTTGGATCGACCGCCGAAAGAAACCTTTGCATCCTTCACAACTGGTCACTCCATAGTGAAAACCACTGGCTTTGTCAGAACATACTTGGCATAATAAGACACCTTTCATTGGGTCTGTCGTTGAGGGTGCTAAATTTAATGATTATATGTTGTGTTTGTATGTTCGTGTTTTGTTTCTGTTTTTTTTTTGTTTTAGTTGTGTTTGTTCCTAATGTTTTCTTTAATAAATGTTTTTATGTTAAGACTAGCCATAGCAATTAATAAGAAAATAGTTTGTGGGCTATAACTTCCATGCAAACCTATTTGTCTAGCACAAAAGGTTGTCCTACCCAGCTCACCTTCTAAAAGCATACCCTACCAAACTCATTTATATCTCCTTACACCTTTCAATATCAACCTCATTTACCCCTAATGCAACCTGATGATTCGCAAAAGCCAATTAAAAACGAAAAGAAAAGTTTTGATGGATATCGTGGATTCGGATCCCCGCCGTTTTTAATTGCACACAAAACCGGTCTTGTTTCAGGTGAAACGACGAAGACAAGGTGAGGAGACGTCATCCGCCTGGGGTGATAAAACATGGAAAAGATTTTTAAAAATCAGGTTTAAATTTAAAAAAAGAGACATTAACCTGGATAAGGGTAAAATGCTATTTAAAATTTAGGCATGTAAAACAGACTAGGTGTTTTTTGGTTTTTTTGCAAATAAAATTTTTAGATAAGGTAGCGCAAAAGTTTTAGAAATTTAAGGACCTTATTCTGAGACGTACATGCTGAATAGTAAAAAAATTGTTTTTTAATTCTTAGAATGTGTCTACATTCATATTAACATGTATTTTCCGTCCACGTGTAGCTTGCATTTTTCCGGTAATTAACCCTGACCGCAGACACAGATCCTTGCAACTTTTTTGCTTCGCCAGCCGGTTCGCCCTCCTTCAGCAACCTCCGCACAGCCTTAGGGAAATCCGGATTTAGCGCGCGAAACGGGGTTTCTGTGCGAATTAATGGATTCCGATTTCCGGATCTGCGCCTCGGGGTAAATACCACAAAAGTGAAAGTTGCGTCACTGCAAACAAAGTTTTGTCTTAAAACCGTAAAGGGGAGAAATACGCAAGGATTTTGTTTCCAGTTTTTAAAAAAATTGCATAAATCTGTACAACCTTAACTCAAAAGTTGCACAACCCCGCGACCTAGACCTTGTTTACAGTGCAGGTCAGCCAATCGAAGAAGTTTTTGTATTTTTCTCGAAATGGCCTTGTCCTATTTTCGCTAAACTAAAATGTTTTTAATAAAATCAAATTTCGAAAATGGGAAAAATAACATCAAAGTGCACGAAAAGTAGAGCACAGGTTCAGAGAGTGTCTGGTTTTCTTATCAAGTTTTGGGTAAATGAATTAATATATTCTTATATATTTTTAAAAAATTTAAAAAAAAGATAATGAAATTCAAACGATTAAACTCACAAGCACTGTCGTCATTCCCATTGCACTCTCCTTCCACATTGACCAATGTATTTAAAGCTGAAGACAAAAAGTTGTAGGCCGATGAATTGTTGACACTATTCTCTGTGTCCATGGGACTGGCTGAATTGGCCGAAGCCGAGGTAGAAGCCGATGGTGTATCCGAAAGTGGGCTAAGTTGATTTGACTGTGTCGTAGTCTGTTCGACCGGCGTTTCAGTAAATTGTTCATTCTTGGCCAAACGGCTCATCAACTCGGACATGGCTGACGTAGCTGATGTGAACATTGTCGGATCAACTGAGGTATGGAATAGGTCGCCAGAGCTCGTGCCTATACCTAATTGTTGGGGGTCGATTATACCAGTAGTTGAAGATAGTCGAAACTGGTTGAAATTATGTATTTGCGACATTGATGTCTCGGGCTGAGATTTTGACATGGTAGTATGGGAACTGCTGGATGAAGAGTTCAGTAATGAAACCTGGGGCAGTAGATGTGCCAGGTTAAATTGGTCCATGGACTGGAATATAAGAAAATTTAAATTTTCAAAGTACAAAATTAAAAATTAATATTGCGAAAGATTTTAAACGTATAATACAGCGAGCATATACATCTGGAACGCGTGATGTAACAATTATACAAATAAAAAAACAAGTAACAAAACTTTAAAAATATTAAACCGAATACATAAAAAGCATTAAACAGACATATTAAAACTATTAAAACATTCGCCATCCCTCCAAAACATCCAAATTACCCAAAAAATAATTTAGTTAAGCCCTGCAGCAATTTTTGCCCTTTCTACTATCAAGCAAATCGCGAAAATCAGAAAAAAGTTGTGAATCGACCGGCTGGCAGTTTAACTAGGTCATGGCCATGTTTTTCACAACAAGCTGAGTTGTAAAAATTCTACGCGCAGCCGGCTGAAAACGGAGAAAGGAAGAAAGTGGATCATCGGGCGGGCGATCGCCCTTACTCGAATTTGGAGAAAAGGGGGAAAGTAGTCGAAGGACGAGAGGGTGAGGAGGAAAAGGTGCCCAATTTTTTGTTATAAAAGATGAAGAAAAAAAAACACAAAATACTTGGTAATAAATACATGGACGTAAGATGCTTACTACCTATTCTCTAGCTATTTTGTTTTATAAAAATAATTTTTTGTTTAATCATTGCAAGCAATTAATAAAAAATTTCGTACTTATGAAAACCTACTAGCTCGTTACCTTCAGTTCTTAGAAGGTAGCATCACCGTACTCGAGTTTAGATAAACGAACAAGGAAAGGTACCCCAGTTACAAACGACAAGAGGAGGAAAGTAAAAAGTACCCGCAGAGACAACTAATTCAAAAAGCAAAAGTAAGAGGAGGTGGGCGACGCGCAAAAAAAAGTAGTTTAATGGAACTGCGAACCAAAAATCGACAACGTTCCGACCGGCTGTTGTGTGTGTGTTTTTTTTTCGTCCCTTATTTGGGTGGAGATTTCGGGGCGAGCTTAGGTAATGGGGTTGGATGTCTGCAACGCCGAGTTTTTGGACTTGGAGCAGCCAGCCGAGCTGCTGGGGAAAGTCGGAAATCGAGGTGACTAAAGTCGTTTTTCTTTAGGAAACCGACGATTGAGGTGAAGAAATCGTATTTAGAAAACGAAAATCAGGGTGATCAAAGAAAAGATGAGAGTTGGTTGACATAGTTTCAGGTATGGTTTTAGATGATTAAGACAAAAAAATTTCGAGCAAAAGCTTAAATGATATAAAAAACACTGTACTCTTTAATAAGAACCTAAACCTCAAACCGTTGAAAAACTTCAAAATAAAACAAAGTTTAAAAATTTTTTTATTTCCCTAACCCCGGCGGCATTTTCTTTGACAAAACCGCGCGAAAGTAGAGTAAAAATGATGGTCGAGCGTTTTTCGGGTGAAACGAAAATCAACCTTGAAATATAATAAAAGATCCATTCATTCCTCCATTCTACCGTAATCCCGAAAAAGGGAACGGCTGGCAAGAATAATCGCCGAGGTAATACCGAGAAGGACCTCGGCTGGAAATGAAGTCATTTGGGCAGTAGTTGAAGAAAGTAAGGTTACATGGACAAAAGTACTAGAAAGACTCTTAGGCGGTCAAAAAGTACGTAGAATTAAATTTAGAGGCAAAAAAGAAGAGCTGCTACTGTAAAAACATTGCCTTTAAAGCTATTTTTACTCCCAGAAGAAATTGTTACCAAGAATAATTACGAAGCAGTAGCAATCAGTTGTCACCTTGAATTCGAATAATATTTATTGATAGTAAGGCAAATCAGTAAATGAGTTAAGACGGTTTATTTACGAATACGAACGGAAATGGACGAGTTTACAATGTAGTAAACTTTTACTGTAGTAACGTGGATAGTTTAATGTAGGGTATTAAAGTAGAAGTTTGATACATGTTTACAAAGTAAAAAAAATTTTAAAAAATTTTTTTGGTTGACCTCTTCCCCCCTTGCGAATTTACACATAAATTAGAAGGCTCTTTTATAAAATAATTTATTTAATTAAAAATATTGTCAAAAATTTTAAAAAATCAAATTGTTTTTCAAAAATAAGCTGTAGCTACCGTCTCTTGAAAAGTAACGGCGGCACGTCAAGTTCGCCCCGCCGAACAAGGTGAGCGTGGATGTTCACGTAAACCAGAATCGCCGAAACCCTTGATGGATCAGCGAAACACTACTCGTCGATCCATCCTTTATCCTCCCCTTTTGCAGCCGTTTTTTAAAAGTTTTGCGCTAGGAGGTTGCACAGGTTGAAATATGTAAGCAGGTTCATATTGTAAACGTTACAGTTTTTTGTTAAAGGCAACAGTAAAAATTTTTAAAAATAATTTATTATGTTAGACAAAAAACGTTTATCTAGGCTTGAGTAATTGTTGCACTTTTTACCGTGCAATTGAGGAACAACCCTTTGAAATACCAAAATAAAGAAAAATGATCAAAATACTACGAAACAATATTAAAAACAATGCTTTTTCAACAGAAACGACAAGAATAACAAAAAAAAACTGATTTTACAGATACGACACAAAATTCCAGCCCGCATTCGTCGTATATCCGAAAGTGAAAGCAGACGAAAAGCGCCCGAGGGCTTGCAGATCCCTTTCAGTCGACCGACTACATTCAAGTGTTGTGACGTAAAGTGGATTAATACGAACGAATCTGGGTGATTTTTTCCCAAAAATCAAAGCTACAGGAAAAAAATATGAGTGCAAAGTTACGACAAAAAAATTCTTTTAAATTCCTTGGTGAGGGAAAAAGAAATTACTGTAAAGTATCTGAAAACTATCAGGTCAAGAATGAGTAAGATAGACTATCGTCTAATTGGTTAAAGCCGGTGGGATGGGTACGAAACTGTATGGTAGGATATAAATAATAAGACAAGGGTAGGGTAAGGTAGGGCAGGGTAAGGTAGGGTAGGGTAGGGTAGGGTAGGGTAGGGTAGGGCACAGTAGAGTAAGGAAAATTAAAAGCAGACGAATAAAAAACAAAAAGTGCAAAAGGATGTGTCTAGGTGAGCAGGTTTTCGTCGCCCAAATAAAGCCGCTCCAAGTGGCTAGCGAAAGTAATGGTCATCCAAAAGAGGAAACGATTACATCGTGACGTGAATCACGTTGTCTGTTTTCAATAAAGGTAGACGATGGATTTGGAAGAGGATATTCATTGTTATAAACTGTAGATGTGCTTTCTAATTTTCCACTTGTTTATATAAAAAAAAGATTCAAAAAAGGTTGAAACACAATGCCAGCTTGATAGAAACCAGAACACAGAAGTAATTTTTTGAAAATGTTGGATAATATATTTAAAAAATGAAAAAATAAGGAAAATTGGCAGGACTATTAATTCCTTTCGAAAAATGGGTGTCAGACCATAAAACAAATTTTTTGCAACCCGCCCCCGCAATTCTTACAAAAAAACAAGTTTACCCTCTGACCTACAACTATATATTTTATTGTTTCTTTGCTCGACTGACCTATTAAACTCAAAAAAATCCAGTTGACACCCACCAAACCCATATCTTCTTTATTACCACAGACTTTTAAAACAAATTTCCTGTTTTCACTTTTAAGATCAAGTTCAAGAGATTCCTTTTTGGATAAAATCGAAAAAAGTTCACTAATCCGCCCGCAGGGTGTCATTACCGATTTTTGGTTGTTTAGCCGACTTTTTTTGATGAGCGACTTGTTAGTCAACTATCAGATGTAGTGGGTAATAAACATACAGATATCATTCGCTGCGCCTCGTTTGTCGCATTCTGCGCCCAGCTATTCGCGGCCTGCGCCTTGTTCTATGTATTATACGCCCAGTATTTTCCAACCTGCGCCCATAATTGACATTTTAAAAGTTTATCTCCTCTCCTGTAAACTTTATTCGAAAACCTCCATGCTTTTGTGGATGTAAACATTGAAACCTATCTTTATGAAAGGGAATGCGCCGTGCGAACGAACCGAAAGACCTGCGCACAATATGCGACCAGTCGGAAGTCGCCGCAACCCACTGCACTCTAAACCTACAGTCCTACAAGAACGAGGAGGTAGGAAAAGGAATGACGGTAGGGAGTTAAAAGTAGAGAAAAAGAGACAATAGAAAGAGAGAAAGGCGAATATGAGAGAGTGGAAGGAGTGAGAGACGAAAGAAAATATAGAAAATCGAGAAACAACAATGAAACAGAGACAAAACTAGACAAAATACAAAACAAATCCACTGTTAATTAACTCAAAGTAGCATACGAAACAAAATATCAAATTAAAAAAGTAGAGTTGCAGAGCAAAAAGGCCCGAATCCAAGGTTACGATCGCCAGTTTACAATTTTGTGGGAGAGGCAGTAAAACCAAAAATGGGTTAAAGTTGTTACAAAAGTGATGTGAATGCACTAACGTCAAACTCAATAACACCGCTTTTGTCAAACAAAAATTGTGATTTCGAATTCTTTGCGCTTTTGATCGGAAGTGACATGTTATACGGTGAAAGGTGTTTTTGACAAAATAAAAATTTGATTTTTAAAAACATTGTCAAAATAAACAAAAATATTAATTTTTTAAACGTTGGTTTTGAAGTTTTATGTCCGGTAAGCAAAAGTGACATGTCATACGATCAAAGGTGTTTTATAACAAAAAAAATTTTCATTAAAGATGTAAATACCTAATTTTCTGTCTCTATTAATATTAAAAAAGTAGCTTCTAGCGATGTATAACTGATGTTTTATGTGACAAAAAATCAAAAAGAATCCGCTGAGTTAAAAAAATAAAAATGCGCAAGAAATGACAAATAGGCCAGGTGGCCAAATCTGACTGGGCGATGCTAAAAACAGCTGAACGTATTTGTTATTACTACATTACGTGCCATTTGAGCTTACAATAAAAAATATGTCAAACTTTAAAGACTACAGTAATACCCTTCAAAACGAAGGTACTGTAGCTTTTTGAATTTAAAAAAAGTATAGTAAAAGGCTTCAAATTATGTTTTTTACAGTAACTAACATTTTGATCTTTGCTTGAAATCAAATCTGTAAGTTACTAACAAGGAAAGTACCCGACCTGCAACACTCAGATTTCGTTCAAATTTTTTAGTTGGACAATAATAAAGAAAAATGCTTCAGAACACCACTAGTTTTCGTCCGTTTCAAAAATATTAAGATCTGACTGAGTTATGGTCTTCGCCGAGATTAGGTATCTCTGCCGATTTGTCAAAAATTGTTGATAATTTATAAAATTGTGACATGTTGGAGAAAAATGCCAATGAACACCATTGGTTTTTGTCCGGTTCAAAAATCTTAAGAACTGGCCGGGTTATGGTCTCCGCCGAAACTAGATGTCTCCGCCGAATTTTTAAAAATCACCATTTTTTTACAAAGTTTGGTCGATTTTATAGAAAAAAGCTTCAGAACACCACTGGTTTTTGTCCGGTTCAAAAATCTTAAGAACTGGCCGAGTTATGGCCTTCGCCGAATTTCTCCGCCAATCGTCCGCCGACATAGCAAAAAAGTTTTTCATTGAAAGAAAATGTTTTGAGAAATGTTTGGGCAGCATGCGAAAACAAAATTACATATTTTTTGGCCGAAACATATAAAATTCAGTCTCCGCCGACCTCCGCCGAGCCTCCGCCAAATAATCAAAAACAATGTACCAATGCCAAATCCGCAAGCAATTTCTAGTCTAGTGCAAAAAAAATCGTCCAGATCGGACCAGTAGTTTTTGAGAACGGAGCTTTTACTTTCCTTCAGAAAAGTTAGGACACCCTGTAAATGTAAGACCTTATGTAAAATTCTAACAAGGAAAGTACCCTACTTGCTCCGCTCAGAATCAGCTCAAAATTTTCATATGAATTCTTCGTACCACCAATAGTACCCATAAAAATTTTAGTTCGCGCTTTTGTGTTTTAATTTTAAATTATTTGAGTTTTCCGCCAATTTGGCAAATTTGGCATTGTGTTTCAAGCACTTTTTTCGGCTTTCCAGACAAGATACGCTTACAAATTTAAAAATGTAGGTGCATTTAAAAGTATTCTACTAGTATATCAAAGAAAAATTATTAAAAGTGAAAAAATGACAAAGTTACAAGCTTGAAACACAATGCCAAGTTGGCGCGAAATTCAAAATATCATTTTTTAATCTCGATTTTCTCGAGATTTCCTGGAAAGCGCGATTTAGTACTTTGCTGAAGATCTTATATTTACATGATCTTTCTATATAAAAAGTTTGAAGTCATTCAGAGCGGGGCAGGTCGGGCACTTTTCTTGTAAGTTGCAGTTTGTGGCCAGACTTGAGAAAATCGAGCTAAAAAACTGCGTTTTTCCGCCAAATTGGCATAGTGTATCAAGCTTAAAACTTTCTCATTTTTTGACCTTTGACAATTTTTTTAAATATAATGATAGAAAATCCAATTTTAAAGTTTGTAAGCCTATTTTATCTGGAACATCAAAAAAAGTGCTTGAAATACAATCCCAAATTTGCTAAATTGGCAAGAAATTTAAATATATTAATTTTAAAACCTAAAACCGCAAGCCAAAAGTTTTTACATATGCTACTAGTACTGCAAAAAATCCGTATAAAAATTTTGAACTAATCTGAGAGTTGCAGGTTGGGTACTGTAAGCATTAAACATAAAGAATATTTATTGTAAAAGCTAAGGAATATTTGTGCAATTTCCTAGTTATCAATATAAACTAAAGAACACAATCTTTTGTTATTAAATAAAAATAAGCCCAGAATACTATTTAAACTAGCCATGTATAACAAAAAAGCGATTTACTTAACCTAAACTAAAACCATCAGTCTATGTACAATCGAACAGCCTTGGAATTACACAAACTTGAAAGTAAAATGTAATGAAAAGGGAACAAGATCAAGGTGAAAACGGAAGAGCGCCCGAGAACTTTCCTTCCAAATCCGCTCGAAATTCAAAAGAAATTTTGTCGAAAAACAGGGTTTCACGCAAAACGGTCAAGGACAACTGCGCATGTTGTCATACACTTTGGTTACGTATTCAAATTAAATGTATGCAACTAAATTTTAAAATACATATAATTTTTATTTTATCGTCACCCTATCATGGACCTCGTCTTAGCTTCTACATTATACTGCATCTCTTAGTGCGGCTTTACATTGGCCCTTACTTTACCAAAACATAGCTCTTATTTGTAGCATTTATTCGGCTATTGCTCTGTCCTAGTCTTACTCTAGCTCTAAGCTTGTCTTCACCTAGCGTTACGTAATCTCAACCATCTCTTACTTTTCCGGGATCCCTAAAAATAAATTTATCTTAACCGACACCTCTTACCCTAAAGTAACCTTAACCTAGACCTGAATTTACTCTTTGGTCTAAAATTATGTAAATGTAAACTTACTTTAATTTAAAATTTTTTCCCCTTCAAACCTTTATAAAATACAAAAAATCACTCACTTTTTTCCAAAACAACACAACTCAACAGAAAATATTACCTCGTAACCTCAACTTGCGAATGCCAGCTGCGGCGACCTCGACAGCCGGCTGCCCTCACTCTGTTCGTCTCACTGACCTTGAATGCAATGTCCTACTGCCATCGTTCGCGCACCGTTCCGATCGAGTCTTTGGCCCATCTCACGAGACAATGCGGCAGAGAAAGAAGGTTAGAGAAGTAAAGAAAAATATGAATGAGAGTGGCGCCGTATGCTAATTTTGAGAAAAGTAGATACATTTTTGAAAAAAAAACATTTAAAAAATAGTTTTTAATAAAATTTGTAAAAGTTAAAAAAAAATCAATGGATTTTTCTTACTGTATACTACTGTAGCTTTCATTTACCTTTGGTCTAGCTTTATCCTAAACCTTACTGTAGCCATATTCAAGTATTCGTTAGAGGTGTTTTATTAATAAATCTATTCACTGCAGTACACTTAACAAAACAATATTTCCTGAACGCTTACCATGCCCTCATTTAGCGTAAAAATCGGTTGGAAATTCGAAACTGACCTTGAGAGTCTCAAAACTTTTTATGTTTTTATTATGATACAACGACCTAGTTTTACTATTGAAACAAACAGATTATGCTACAATCACATAAACAGCTCTGTTCCAATTCAGTTCGTAGGGATTTGAATTGATTGAATTTGAAGTGCAAAGCAAAAAGCCTTCAATTCGTGAACATTGATTACAATATTGAAGCTTAATACGTGTTATACTTAATATGTTAAGTTCGATTGATGAAAAGAGGGAAAATTGTTGTGTGGTATAGAAGCTTTAATAGTCTTAAGTTAAGAGCTAAGACTAAGGCTATAATTATAGCTGGGGCTCGGGCTAATTGTAGGGCTAAGAACAAGGGCTAGAGCTAAGACTAAGGCTATGGCTAGAGCAGGGGCTACATATAGAGCTAAGAGCAAAGGCTAGGGCTATAACTAGAGCTGGGGCTCGAGATATATTTAGGGGTAAGAGCAAGGGCTAAGACTAGGGCTATGGCTAGAGCTGTGACTAGGGCTAAGGCTACGGCTAGAGCTAGGGCTAGAGCGCAATTCTTAATTGTTTTTGAACAATGTACTCCATTCCAAACAATATTTATTAAAATTACAATTTTTCAAAAAAAAAAATTTAAACATTAGTACCACTGACAGTGACGGAACTGTACCGTGTTGAATGCGGCCGAAGCGACGTTTTCGCTTCTTTTTTCGTTTTTATTGCAAAAAAGCAACAAGCGCGACGAAACTCTTTGCGAAACTTTTCTGAAATGTCAGTATTTGCATGACTAAAACCTTTAACACTGTTTTGACTTGTCAATACTAACTGAAGTTTTAAAGCCCTAAAAAATTTTTTTTTATGGTGTTTGTTAACTTACCACACATAAAGTTGTATAAAATAGGGTTGAAACTGCTCGAAGAGTAACTGAACAGCCGCGGAATAAACTTTCTGACCGCTATGGCCGTTAAACTTGGGTCTTTTTGGGGTTCAATATGAAAGGATCTGAAAAATGACAACAAATATAAAAAAGAGCAAAAATATCATATTTTAGAGTTATTACACCTACTGTAAAATAAACAATTGGCTATAATGGTCCAATAATGTCAATTTCGATTAAATACACTATGATGTGTACAAATAAAGCATAGATACAAAATTTTAAAATTATTTAAATTTTAAACAAAAAAAATTTTTTAATAGAAAAACTTTTTTAATATAAAAAAACTTACGTTAACATATTATGAACATGAACAGGCAGATAGCTTATTCCAAAGAGTAATGTCACCGTGATGACAATTCTCGCGGCACGTTGACGGCTTTTTAGTTGTCGTTCTCCAATTTGAAGAGATTTTCGTCGAAGTATAATGGACATGTGAATACATAACCCACTAATTATAACTAGTGGAATGAAAAATAAAAACAGAGTCTGTGCTAGTTGATATTTTTGTTGAAACTCTTCGCTCCAGGACTCTTTACACCGGGTTCCCCACTAAAATGATATCGATAATAATTAAAAACGACAAGTCTTAAGGTTTTAGTTTGATTATTTCAGTGGTTAGCTTATTTTTAGACATGAGAAATGGGCCCGGCCGGCCTTAAGCAAAATTTCGACCGGGCCGGGCCCGGCCCGTTTCCACGTAAAAAAAAATTAGGCCCGGACCGGCCCTGAGCAAAAATTCAATCGGGCCGGGCCTGAAAATTGGGCCCGGCCCGTTTCTCATGTCTACTTATTTTTAAAGATTTTTTAATAAAATTGAAAGTTTTTAAAATTTTTAATTAATTTTAACTTTTTTATAGCCCTCTTATCTGTTTCTTAAGAACGAAGTAAAGTTATAACAAGCTTGCAGGCGTGTGCCTCGTTAGCGCAGTGGCAGCGCGTCAGTCTCATAATCTGAAGGCCGTGAGTTCGATCCTCACACGGGGCATTAAGCTTTTTGGTTTTTTTTTTACCAATTTAAAACAAATTCTGTCATTATAAAGGTACTGCCATTTTTAAAAAACTTAATTTATATTGTTCAAACATACTTTTACCTATCTTTTTAAAACATCTTAATTTTTTGCCATCAAAAACATACAGTGGTCTGTAGATCCTTTCTAGCATATTCAGCTGGGTATATTTTCAAAGTAATTGGCTCGGGTAGTGAGAGGACTGACGATATGATCCATATCAACACAATAACTTTATGTGTTTTCCAAATTGGCACAGACAAGGGCAAAGACACGGCTCGCCATCGTTCTATTGATACCACCATCAATGTAAATACTGATACGTATACGGATGTATTCTGCAAGTAAAGTTATTAGTTATTGTATAAAATCATGGTTATCAAACAATGTCTTTAATAACCATACCTCTAGGAATAAGTTGTCTTTAGTGTATCCTACTTTATTTTACTATAGCATAAGTTTACTGTGTAGTATAGTTATACCGTACTATTATAACTAGCAGTAAAATATTTCACCGCGACAGTACTCCATACTCAAAATGAAGACTACCTTACCTGAAAAAACAAAATTGCTTTGCAAAACTCGGCACTAAACCAAAACGTTTTGGTAATGTCGTTGATAACAGTTGGCGTGAGACAAATTGTAAGCACCAGAAGGTCGGATAAGGCAAGATTTAACAAAAACCAGTTCATTGAGGTCCACTGGAATGGAAAATTATAAAAAATGGCAAGAAATTTCATTGCAAAACCCAAAAAAGCAAAATGTTTTTGAAAAATTGTAAACGCTGTTAGTCGTATAACCTGTCACTCGCAAGCTGCGGGGTTTTATAGTTTAATTGTATCAAGAAGTGACAAAAACTTTCTTTACAAACTACAAACTGACAATAACTTTCTTTACAAACCAAAAAATAACAATAATTTTTTTTAAAACAAACTTACCATATTTTTGTTGCGAAGTACTACATATACCACTAGACAGTTCCCAATAACTCCGATGATCATTAGACAAAAGAAAACCCCAACAAACCCATATTCAATTGGAGTTGGCCTTAGGAAATCGGCCACAAACTCTATATAATCATTGTCACTGAGATTCTGAAAAAAGTCGTCTTCATCTGTAGTTGTAGCTTCTTCCATCGTGGCATTTGATGTGGTTGGCAGAAGGGTTGTCATCACTGACATGGTGGAAACAACTGAAATGTAAAATTATAAAATGTTTGAAATTCAGTTAAATGTGTCATTTATTGGTAAAGTAGGACTAGGGCTAAAGCTAGGGGTAGAGTTAGTTCAAAATGTCAGCTATTTTTCTAGAATTAAAAAAAAAGTTTTGGTTTCGGATTAAACCGTTCAAAGCAAAGCACCGGACATTCCATGACAGACTAGCTTCCGCAGCCAAAGAATTCCTCATTGCTGGGACAAAAAACAATCTTACACTAGTATTAAAAATAGATTTGTCACAGATTTAAAACGTTTACTACGCCGAATATTAATATTAGGCGTACTTAAACTTTTTGCACTACTTTAGACATAAATTGGCGTTTTGGGCATAAAAAACACCGTGCCCTACCCTACTTTGCCCTACCTTACTTTACCCTACCCTACCCTACCCTACCCTACCCTACCCTACCCTACCCTACCCTACCCTACCCTACCCTACCCTACCCTACCCTACCTTACCCTGTTCTGTCTTGTATTGGCTTACCTTTTCCAATTTTACTTTGCTCTACCTTACCTAAGGCTTGAAAGTTCAAAATTTTTAAAACTAAACAAACCGAAATTCAGTAGTTTATAAAATGGACCAGCATTAGCTCACCTGAATTGGCATAATCGAGAAGAGTGCCATTTTGGCCGTGGAGCGCCATAACGACTAATCGTATGTGTCGGATATGATGACACAAACTCAAGCCAAACACACAAAACGAAAAGACTTAATTGGCTTCAATTTTCAGGCCCTTAATGATGACACCCTACTACCGTAATAGCCGGATGTAAACTGAGAATATTTTGGCTTCGAGCCGCTGAAGCTGTCTACAAGAATTTAAAAATGACTTTAAACTTAATTTTTAATAAATTTTGATTTAAATGTTTAAAATCGTTATAAAAAAAGTTGACAATACGAAAAATACAAAAAAATATAAAAAATTCAATTTTTTAAAGCAATATCTACCAATAAAACCATGTTGTAATAGTAGATAAAATTAACTTTTCAGACCACAGTACTCTAAAATGCCCTTGGTTTTAAATTTCATACCTCTTTTAATTCAAAATCTACCCCAAACAAAAAAAATTTAAAGAAGAACTGCCCAAGACCGGAATCGAACCGATGTCGCCACGGCCACAACGTGGAGTACTAACCACTATACTACTTGGGCCGGCAGCTCATCAAACAAACTTCGGAGAAGATTCAGAGGCTTCTTTTTTTGCTATACAATGTTCTACATGTCATTAATTTTTCGCAATAATTTCTTATTAATATTGGGATCATCATCTTTACGCTATATTTCTTCAGTTCATCCTACGTCAATTTAAAAGGTAGCCCAGCTCTAGCCCTATCCTTAGACTGAGCCTTAGATCTAGCCCTAACTCTATTCCTATCCCTAGTTTTTGAATAAGTCTTAAACTAATTATCAGACTGAGACAGACTATGACTTCCTTAGCCTTAGCTTTAATCCTTGATCTAGGTCTAAATATAGCCATAGCCTTAACCCTAGTCTAAGTTTTAGTTTGAGCTTTAAACTGAACCTTGACAAAGACTATCTACCATAACATTATTAAAAGTATTAACAACCCAATGATAACCCAAGTACGTAATAAGTACAATTGTTAGTACTTAAAAAAATATAACAGAGCATAAGCTAGATAAGTATATTATAAGTGCAAAACTAGTTTATATTGTATGCTTTAACGTATGTATACTTTTCTTTGCGTGTTAAGATTAGTGACATTACTAAAAAAGGCTACTATAATGTATTATATGAATGTGTACGTTAGTGCAAATATTATATGTAAAACACGAATACAGTGTTTACTATTGCAAATATAATATAAAAGGGTAATGACATCTCTTAATTAATAGGTTTTGTAATATGTATGAACAACTGTTTATTTAAATTATAGTAGGCAAGGCTTTTGTAACAAAATTTAACTATTGATTGAGAAGGAAGGTAAAGAAAAATATAAAGTTTAATGATTTCTCTTGTTACTTTCTTTATTTTTCACCTTATAACCACTAAATTATTAGCCTCATAGTCTACCGTTATATCCAACCAAAAAGCGTCAAGTCTTTTACCAGACCGAGTAAAGTCTTTTTCTTCATTTTTATTTTTTACGGCCTGAAAAAGCCATTTGACTTTGATTGTTTTTGTATATAATTCAATAGGGAATCTACGACATTTTTTACTAATCTCAAGATCAAAAGACATTCTTTCTAATTTCTAATCTGAATATCGAACTAACAAACAATGGCAGTGGAAGATGTTGAGCCCACTGAAAGCAATGTTGTTGTGTTACCTCCATCAGAACCGTTAAAGGAACTTCATACCACTTTGAGAAATAAGTAAGTTTTTATATTTTATTAGATTTTTGCTTTTAGGGCTTTAAAATAGCAATAAAAGGCTTAAAATGGCGATGAAAGTTTTGTTTGAGCTGAAAACAAGGTGTTACATGAAAAACCTTGTTATAGATATCAAATGAGTGGTTTTTGGTAAACTTTATTGCTAAAACGATACAAAGGGGGCTGTTATTATTGTCTACAGAGAAGATTTGCCCCTCGTTTTTATTGCTTATGGCAGTTGATTTTATTCTGTATATAAGTCTACCATAATATTTACGAAGTTCATATTCAAATGTCCTTTTACTTCAACCCACAATACTCTTTTATATAACTTTATAAATTTTAGAGACACAGATCATTCTGATTTTGTATTTTCGGCCGATCGCCTAATGAGACTAGTGCTGGAGGTAGGGCTGAACAGATTACCTTATTATCCTTGCCAAATTACCACGCCCACTGGACATTCCTATGAAGGGATACAATTTGCTCATGGAAATTGTGGTGTTTCCGTTTGTAGAAGTGGCGAAGCGATGGAACAGGCCTTGAGGCAATGTTGTCGGTAAGCTTTGATACATTAAGGCCGGGAAATTTTAAATTTGAATATTTTAAAGTAAAATATCTTTATGTGGAGCAGAGGTACCGAGTTGACGTTTTAATTACGTGTTTTTCTAATTTCATTTAAAATTAGTATATCTGTCAAATTTTGTCAAAATTATGATAAAAGTCACATCATTAAGTACCTACAATAATATATCCAATATTTCTTGTCAGATCAATTCGAATTGGTAAAATTTTAATCAGCGACAATCAAAGAATATTATATACAAGATTCATGGGCGATATTCATCGAAGACGAGTGCTATTACTGTACCCAGTACTTAGTACTGGCGTCACCGTGCTTAATGCCATTTTAATGCTCGTGAAGACTTCAAAAGTCCGGGAAGACCACATCTTTTTGATCACGTTGTTTGCTAGACACAAATGTAAGCTTTTGTATTTTGGAGGATATTTTACTCTTATTATCCGTGTTCGTATACGGCTAGGTGTATATACCTACATAACGTATCCTTATCTTTTAAAGATGAGAAAGAATTAAAAAATAAAAGATAAAAGGTGATTTTAAAAACCTTTTTTTACAGGTATTGAAGAGATTTCTAAGCGATACCCAAAAGTTACCATTGTGACCAGCGAAATATGTGAAAACGTACCATCGTATTTCACCACCAAATACTTTGGAACAGATTAAACCTAATCAAGAATAGAACTCATACAACTTTCAAACTTCACTTTTCATATCTAACCCTTTCACATTCAGCTATAACTCGCATAATTAGAGCTTTTTCATAATAAATGTCTACTACAATATTGAAAACGGGGTATTATTGGAAGAGTAAATTATTTTTTAAATAATTTACAAATTATATTATTTTTCAACTTTTAAACGTGAAATAAGCTATTATTACAACTGTTTTTATTGGTAAATGATAGCTTTTTTCAATGGTGGAAAAGTTGACTCAAAAAAGGAAAACTTGACGCATTTTGAGAAAATAATATTTTTCTAAAAAGTTTGGTGAAATACGCGTCATTTGCCGTTTTATAACAATATTAGTTACCTTACAAACTCAAAATTTGTTTATTAAAATAGTTTTTTTTTATTTTTTGTTAATATCGATTAAACCTTACTTAAAATTGATGTTGTTTTAGATGAGCCGAGGTGGAAAGGGTGGACAAAGTGTATCTGGTGTTCGGGCCATTGCCAATGCTTTGGGCCTTCAACGCCACGAAATTGGAGCATACACACAGACGAAAAAGGAGCCACCACCGTTGTTTCCGGTAAGTTTTTCTGAATTTTGGTTGTTTTTGGTTTTTAGGCACGTGTGTTATGAATAATGTGCGACAGTTAGGGAAGACCTGGTGTTTTACTTGAAATTGTCAGTACTGCGACTTTGTTTGTTTTTTGACGTTTTTAGTTTAAAAAGGTTGTGTAAGACAAGAAAATGAGTGTAAGGCGGCTAGATAATCATCTAGATGTCTACCTTAACATTGTTTTTAATAATACAGCTTGTTTAGGCTTCAAAAACGTCCGAAAATGCATTTTTATTCAAAATTTTTTATTTTGAAATGTTTAAAATATAATCAAAAAGTTAAGTTAAGATGTAAAAAAGTCTTTGAAAAACATAAAGACCAATTTATCTCTACAACAACAAAAACTAATGTAAAATTCCAGCCATTGTCTCGACATGTTCGTGAACTTCCAGCCAGCCGAGAACTATCATATATGACCGCGTTAAAAGAAGAACTACTAGAACGATTCCACGAGTCCGCCGTATATCAACCAAAACGGGCTAGCAAAGATGTATATAGGTATACAGACAAGTATAGGAAAGTGAGGAAAGAAGCTTTTGAGCCGATTTTTTCTCGAGTACCAGCAGAATTGAATTGGGAATCAACAAGTACAGTAAGGACAGTGAAGAAGAGGAAATTAGACGATAAAATAGTGGCAGAAAAGCTGGCCAAATTGGAGGAGAAAGAAAAAGTGGTTGTTGAACATGTAAGTTAATATTATTGATGTTTTGTGGTTTCTAGGGGTTTTTGAAGGAAATTATATGGGTATAGTGTTGTTGGAAAAAGATAAAATTATATTATACATCTGTGTCTATTTAATTTTAAAAAAATGTTGAAAGGTCACAGTCCAATTACTGTAACTTTGAAGTTTTTCTGAATACCGAAAAACTGATTTTACCGAAGTTGACGAAGATCATCTTCTGCTATCACGAAAAATTTTAAATTATTAACTACCTTCTGACGATAGTTATGGCGAAAACAATTTATGACCAGAACTTTTCTTGAACAATATTGATGTTACAGTAATTTTCATGAAACAGTTAATCTTCTAAATTTTTCAGTTTCAGGAAGAAGAGCCGAAGGAAGAAGAGGAGGAAGAAGAAGATTTTGAGAAGAAGGATGATGATGAAGACTCAATATCAGATGATGACTATCTAGAGGAAGAGAATGATTATGTCAACAATTACTTTGACAACGGCGAGGGCGATGCTTCCGATGACAATTTGGATGAGAACGATGCTTATTGAACTTGAAATTTGTTATATTTTTGTTGAGTTTATTTTTGGGTATAAAATTTTCAAAATTTTTGAAAAAAAATTTTTTTTTGGTACTAAAAAGGCTTTTTTTATATAATGGTACTGTTAATTCAATTTTTGTTTTTTTTTCGAAAAATAGAAGGTTTTTGGGTTGAATTTAGAATTTTCATGAGGTTGTTTGACTAAAAAAATACTTTTGAACTGATAAAAGCTTCATTTTTGTACTCGACCGATAATGACCGGTCAATGTTTGAATGGATTTGAGACGCTTAGCCCCTACTTTCATTACTATTTATCAGCTATCATTGCGTTTTGTGCTGGAATTGTTGTTATAATTGCATACACGGTACTGGAATGCCGGAGGAAGAAGGTAAGTGTTCATCTTTTACCTTTACTTTCTATAACATGGCTTAAAGAGATGAGGTTCATGGATGATATTAAGTCAGATTTAAGGGTTTTTCTAAAATAAGTTTCTAGAGTTACTGTAAAATGAGATTCAGGCCATATTATAGTTGATTTTTAATATAATGATGGTGAAAAAGGAAGGTTATTCCGTATTTTACATTCGGTTATAGACATTTTACGGCGTAGAAGACAAGATGGAAGAGGAGGAGTTGTTGAGAGAGCGAGAGAAGAGCATCAAGAACAGGCCGACCGAGATGAAGATCGTACGTTCGCGAGAAGCTGAAGACGCGTCAAGTAATGGGATCCGGGTCCTAGTCAAGGCCAAGAAACGTTCTCATCGAGGCTCATTGATTCGAGAGTAAGTCTTTTTTTATTTAAAGAGAAAGGTTTTGATTATTCGATTAAGCCTAAAAAGAGAAATTTGGCTTTGAAAGGGGAATTTTAGGCTTAAAACCTTGATTTGAAGCCTAAAACAAGGTCTTTTGAACAAAAAATCTCTTTAAAGCCCTAAAAGTATGAATTTTTAAATTTTAAAAATAATAAAGTAAACTTAAACTTTCAGCTACACCCCCGCCTTTGCTCCAACCCCCCTAATCGACTCGTATATGCGACGATCTACTCGACATGGCAGCCCCGACCTCAAAATGTTGCAAGGCTACTCTCGCGAAGCCACCTCACGACCACAAGGATCGGAAAACGCCAAAACTACAGTCAAATCGAAGCCAGCCCGACCCCTCTCGCAGAACGCCACATCCAAAGGCCGTGCCAAGTTCTCCAAGGAACATACGACCGGTCGAATGGGACCAGCACCAGCTTCCGTCGACTCGCCTAAAACGAATTTGCTCAAGTCAGACAAGAAGAAGGAAACTACAAAGGCAACACAGTCACAAAAACTGGATTAATAATGTTGTGAAGGATAATAAATTAATGTTTTTAGCAGTTGCACTGTTTTTGTGGTTTTTGCTGGAGACACAGGCGACCTACTATAATATCGCTACGAAAGGGTTTGTAACTAAATAAGTTGTTGAGGATTTGAAAGATTTAAAGGCGATTTTTTAAAATTAAAATTAGTTTTCATATTTAAAAATCATGTTTATTTCACCAGCATTGGTTTCGAGGTAAATATTGTGAAATTGCAGCCTGCAGTTCGTCGGGCGCAGCTGTCTATTATTAAATTGTATTTTTGTTTTTGAACTTGTTTGAATTTCTTTTCCTCCGGATTTTGGACGTGTGTTTGACTGATTTTACAAAGTTTTGAATGAATAATGTATTTTATATTATGTTTTAATAATTTTGAACAAAATTTCGTTTATTCGATTGAAGTTCGCGTAAGAATTTGGGACAGGAGGTTGTGTCGTCTAAAACAAGATTTTTGATGTTATATTGCGCATTTTGGATTCGCAAAACTGTTGAAAGCTGTAAAATAATGGATTGAATGTTTTAGAATAAATAAAGCTCATTTAATCACGTCGAAAAATTAGTTTTAGCATGAGAAGTACATATTCACCTTGGTGAAAGAGTCCGAAACTGAAGAACGGCGAACATTGGATAAGATAATTTGAAATAAAGCAAAATTTGATAAGTAAGTTGACTTTATTTTATTTTCTTTTGGTTTTTAGGCAAGTTTCAACGTTTAAATAAAGGGCTTGGCGCAAAAAGGATGGATAATATAATTTTTGATAATGTTTTGCGGTTTGAGGAAATATTCAGCTTTTGAGCAATGAGACATTGAAATGTAGAATATTGGGTGAACTTTGATCTAGAAACGGTGAAATTTGAATAAAATTTGGAAATTTTGTTTGAATTTTTTGAAATTTGAATAAGCCAGCCCTATAAAAGACGCAGATTTTCGAAAAATGGCTCATTTCCTTAGTTTCGAGTTTTGGGTGTGGTGATCATGGACTTCTTGAAGGTGTACACAGCAATCAGCACGTTGTCCCTTCTAGCAGTGGACGACAGAACCGAGTTATGCGTAGACTTCTACGCATTCAAGGTAGAGAACAAAAATGCTGTCGCTTCGAAGTACGTCCAATGCCCGGGTAATTCCACTGTCGAGGCTGATTTCGCGTAAGTTTTTTTCTCTTCAGTACCTTGATGGTTGAGTACGTTTATGTTTGCTACAGTAATGTTTTTTGTCGTTTTTATTAGTGAATTTGATTTTTTCAGCAAGTACAAGCTGGATTCAACAATCAAGTATACGAAGCATATGATTGTGCCTCAAAGTACTAACGTTGACACAGTCCTCCACGTTGGGGAGTACGAGGGGCGGTAAGTATAGTTGCGTGAATAATTTTCAAAATTTATATTTTTGCTATAAAAATAATTAATTTTCTTATTTTAGGCCCCCACAAGTAGGATTTTGGTTGGCACCTAACGGACGTGACCCAAAGTTTTTGACTGCCAAGGCAAAACGGGATGACTTAGTTCAAGTCAGTTCATCTTCGGGTTACGTGTTCGGCCAGGGGTGCACTTATCTGGGTTCTTTTTATTTTCCAATTAAGAATCCTAATTCACTTAAATTGACGAATTTCGACTCTCCGAAGATTTGCGGTATGACATTCGGCCACACTTCAGAAGGTCTGATTTGGGAAGCACAGGGCCAATGTCTGAAGCTGGTTGTTGAAGGAAAACTTCCTAGTATGAAGGCAGAGCCCTGCCCGACGGTGGACAAAGTTATGTTTACCATGGTAAGATTTATATTTTTTCAAATTTAAAAATTATTTTTGTTTTTTGAACCTCTACAGTAAGATAGATACAAGGTGGAGTTATATTCTGGGTAGAAATTGAAAAATTTAGAATTTTAGACGGCTTTGAAGAACCGCGACTCCTCGACTCAAGGCGACCTCACTGACGCTCAACTCGACACAACCTTGGCACTCTTGTATCTAAAGTAAGTTGACGGTTACTGTAACTTCATCTATTGATCTTGGCTTTTCGAAATTTACATAAGACCTTATCTTACTTTATGTTGGGCTTATGTTTTGTAATTGTTGTACGAAATTTGATAAAATGGAAATGGTTTTAGCTGGAATTTAATATTTTTCCAATTTTAGAGAGAAGCCACTGACTACAACTACTGAGCTTGAGGAGGAAACTACTACCGAAGTCAATGCTACTACCCAAGTGGTTGACATTGTTACCGAGTCCGAGTGAGTTTAGTATGAGGTTCTGGAAAATTTTTGAGGCTAATGAAGAATTGTTTTTAGTTATATGTTGTCAATTCTCACAATGTGAAGTTATTCACACTTTTTTTTAAAATTAAGTCTCAAAAACTATACCTAGAGTTTCTAAACTCATTTTTAAGCACAGTTTTACCACACCTTATTTCAGCAGTTCACTCCCCCTTTGGCAAATCGGTTTGATTATTGGTATTGTCCTCGCAGTGCTGCTTCTTGTCCTAGCTGGAGTCTACTGCTACTGCAGGAAGAAGGGTCAGAATACTCCGCCAGGATCAGGAACGCCAAGTGACACGCCAGTTGCCGAGACGCCGAACGCAGAGGACAAGGCTTCAAAGAAGGAAAGAAAGACCAATTCCAAGTCGTCCAGTTCGAAACTCTCTAACTCCAAGTCTTCCAATCCCAAGAAGTCCAAGTCCATGAAGTCCAAACCTAAAAAGGTCTTTTTGATTTACCTCAATGAAAGTAATGCAAATAAATCTGGTCAATCTTAATGTTTGTACAGGAAAGAAGTTTGATCTCCAATGTTATTTATTTTATTTGTATTTTACACATAGTCCAAATTCGAAAACTAAAATGGCTAGTCGGTGACAGTTTCACCGAAGAGCTAGTCATGATAATATGATTTTCTATCGCCTTCTAAAAAGAATAAAATTTGGATTTTATTTTTGATAGTTTGATGGTCTAAAGCGATGTTATATTTTGTTACTATCCTGTATACATTCGAGCGTATAAAAGGGCATTGCATGCTGCACTGGGAAAACAAGGGCGCAGTTGTTTTTGATCAAATTATGATTTGGCTTTGAAGATCTGTTTTGATTACAATTCCTCTCGCGGGCTCTTGTTTTTCCCCAAAATTTTGTTTTTAATTTATGAAACTAATTTGGATATTTAATTTTAGGCTTAATTTTAATAGTTTTGACGGTTTTTCAAGCAACTAATCGTGATATGATTTCTGGTTTGGCGGGATGTTGCGCGACACTGGTAGTTCACGACCTTGCATAACCTTTATTTTGATGTGGTTGTTCATTTTCAATGTTTCAGATTAAAGAGATTGCTCTGGAAACGAAAGATCTTGGTGGTATGGCTGGAAGAACACCTTCAACTGCCAGGATTCTGGAGAAGCTGGGAGAAAGTGGACAGAACCCACTGGATGAGAGCGCTGATGGTTTGTTATACGTCTGATTAGACGGACTACAAGAATGACATGTAAGTTTTACCGCAGCTTTGTATTTTCTGTTTTTAGGTCTGTTTGAGGATGTTAATCTGCTTTGGACGTAAGATGTGGAAGAAAGTGGACAGAACAGGTCAGACGTGCGTGTATGGTCCGTCAGCTACGATCGACTAGAAGAAATTCAAGCTGGGTTAAACGTAAGTTAGTTTTTTTGCTTTGGTTTTTCTGTTTTTAGGTCTATTTGGACTATTTGTTCTGATTTTGACATCAGAACCAAGGATAATATACTTTTGTTAATTTTGACGTTTTTCAGAGAAACTATTTGGATTGTTTTCTAAAACGAGTTGTGCGAGACCATGGACTTTGTTATTAGCTACAAAACAGGACCAGAAGAGCGCATAGAAGTTCAGAACCAATCGTCTGTAATCTTCTACTTGGTGGCATAGATGGATCGATGGACATTGGGTGTTTGATGGAGTTCGTGGCTATTGTAAGTTGGCTTCATTATGAATGTTATGATTATTGAGGTTTCACAGTTATGTAAGACATATCTAAACTTTTTAATACGGCTTTTGAATGATATTATTTGCGAATCTTGGATGTCATGGATAATATCGTAATTTTGAAGGTAAAAGTTTTTTATCGGAAAAGACATGCTTTCATGATAATTTTTGTTGTATTTAATAATTTTTGAACGAAAAATGTATGGTTTTGTGATTTTTGTGGTTGAGATATTATCATAGGCATCTAGCGTCCATGGATAACTTCTGCTATATTATTAGTGAATACTGGTTGTAGAAGCGTTTTTAGTTCTTTCTTTTTGGTACCTGAGATTGAAAGTGGAGTTTTTAAGTTTATAATAATGTTTTTATCGTTAAAATTATCAGGTGGATCATGGATAACATTCTAAATCTCTTACTTTTTATTATCGAACTTTGAATAATGTTATCGTTTGTTTTAGAAGCATCCCCGGTCCCAATTCAATGTTCAAAAAGCCACGGATCCATCGAGTTCCAATGGGAGACCCAGAACCTTGCCAAACCATAGACAACATCAGATGGAACCATGACCAAGGTGACGTTAGATGAAACCAGCCCGTAATCTAAAGGGCATGAAGAAAGAAGCGTAATCTATCATAATGTTTGTAATATTTATTGTATTGTGCGCGTTATTACCTATTTGTCGCGTTGTTAGGTGGGTCTCTGTACCGTGCTCCCTTCTGATGGATTCGGTTCCTAGCTAGGTTAGGAGGAGGTCCAAGAGCAAGGTGTGGACGACAGTCTGCTGGCAAGTTACAGATGGTCATTACTTTTGAATTTTAAAAGTTTTGACTTGACTAAATTTAATTTGGCTAAAACTTGATTTTTTGGAAGTTTAGCTAAATTGCCATTTTAAAATGGTAAAAGATTGTTTTTGGATTCTGAAAAGCGGATTTTCAATCGTTTAAAACTTTGGATTGCTGTTTTTGATTAAAATTGAAATGCATTTTTGGAAGTAAAAGGTAACTTTGAAGGGTAATTTGGCTTCAGACCCTGTTAGACCTTCTTGCACAGTGCCTGGTATACTCTGACTGGCACTCTCGGCTGAAGACCGGTTGAAAACTGGATGGAAGGTTGATCCTAGAAGATTTCGGACAAAAACTTTGTCTTTAATATTTGAAAAAACGCTCTTTATAGAAACTGTTTACGAAAGACTCTTCTGTTTCGAAAACTTGTAAACTTTTAGTTTTTTTTCAATTTTAAAACATTTTTTCGGTAAGTTTGTTTTTTGTCATTGGTAAGCTTTTTTTGGCCCAAACTTCAACGTTCTGTCCATTTTTTGACTGGTTTTTGGTTGGATTTGCTTGATCTTTGTCCCTGCTGGGTACGCCTTGGATGTTGTCCTAACTGTTCGCGAAGTCAGGGGTTAGCTCGGTGGTCAGAGACTTCACCTTAGGGGAGGGGATTTATTCCCTCTCCGTTGGGTGGACTGAGACCCGCTTGTTCGGCATCCACCTCCAGAATACGGGGCCATGCCCAATTTTCCTCTGAATGAATAAAATTGATTATGCCTGCGTATTGTTTATTCGAATAATCTCCCCCTTTATTTTTCTTGGAGGGTGATGAAGTCCCCCCTCCAAGGGGGGAAGGAGGTGAGAGTACCTCCTCCCCCAAGGTGAAGTCTCTGATCACCGAGCTAGCTCCTGACTTCGCGAACAGTTAGGACAACATCCAAAGCGTACCTGGAAGGGACGAAGATCAAGCAAGTCCAACCAAAAACAGTCAAAAAATGGACAGAACGTTGAAGTTTGGGCCAAAAAAAGCTTTCCAATGACAAAAATCAAAATTTGGAGCCGAAAAAAATAACGTTTTAAAAGTGGAAGCAACAAAAGTTGATAAAAGAACTAAATTTTAGGTTTTTGAAAGTTTTATAACAAACTTTCAAAGCGTTTCTTTCAAATTTTAAGGGCAAACGTGTCCGAAATCTTCTAAGATTAGCATTCCATACAATTTTCGACCAGTCTTTGGCCGAAAGTGCCAGTCAGAGTATACCAGGCACTGTGCAAGGAGGTCAGACAAGATCTGAAGGCAAATTACCCTTCAAAGTTACCTTTTTCTACCAAAAATTCATTTCAATTTTAATCAGAAACGGTAATTCAAAGTTTTAAAAAAATCAAAAACAGATTTTCAGCATCCAAAAACAATCTTTTACCATTTTAAAATGGCAATTTAGCTAAACTTCCAAAAAATCAATTTTTAGCCAAATTAAATTTAGTCAAGTCAAAACTTTTAAAATTCAAAAGTAATGACCATCTGTAACTTGCCAGCAGACCTGTCGTCCCCACCTTGCTCTTGGACCTCCTCCTAACCTAGCTAGGAACCGAATCCATCAGAAGGGAGCACGGTACAGAGACCCACCTAACAACGCGACAAATAGGTAATAACGCGCACAATACAATAAATATTACAAACATTATGATAGATTACAGTTCTTTCTTCATGCCCTTTAGATTACGGGCTGGTTTCATCTAAGGTCACCTTGGTCATAGTCCATCTGATGTTGCCTATGATTTGGCGAGGTTCTGGATCTCCCATTGGAACTCGATGGGTCTGAAGCTTCTTGAAATTTCAAATGGAGCCGGAGAAGCTTCTAAAAAAAACGATAACATTATTCAAAGTTCGATAATAAAAAGTAAGAGATTTAGAATGTTATCCATGATCCACCTGATAATTTTAACGACAAAAACATTATTATAAACTTAAAAACTCCACTTTCAATCTCAGGTACCAAAAAGAAAGAACTAAAAACGCTTCTACAACCAGTATTCACTAATAATATAGCAGAAGTCCTTCAACCTATTATCCATAGATGCTAGATGCCTATGATAATATCTCAACCACAAAAATCACAAAACCATACATTTTTCGTTCAAAAATTATTAAATACAACAAAAATTATCATGAAAGCATGTCTTTTCCGATAAGAAACTTTTACCTTCAAAATTACGATATTATCCATGACATCCAAGATTCGCAAATAATATCATACAAAAGCCGTATTAAAAAGTTTAGGTATGTCTTACATAACTGTGAAACCTTAATAATCATAACATTGACAATAAAACCAACTTACAATAGCTACCAACTCTATCAAAAGGCCATTTTCAATCGATCCATCTATGCCTCCAAGTAGAAGATTACAGACGATTGGTTCTGAACTTCTATGCGCTCTTCTGTTCCTGATTTGCAGCTAATAACAACGTCCATGGTCTTGCACAACTCGTTTTAAAAGACAATCCAGACAGCTTCACTGAAAAACATCAAAGTTAACAAAAGTATATTATCCTTGGTCCTGATGCCAAAACCAGAAGAAAATCCTTTAACTAGACCTAAAAACAGAAAAACCAAAGCAAAAAACTAACTTACGTTTAACCCAGCTTTAATTTCTTCTAGTCGATTGTAGCTGACGGCACATACACGCACATCTGGTTTGTTCTGTCCACTTTCTTCTACATCTGATGCCCAGATCAGTTTAACATCATCAAATTAACCTAAAAACAGAAAATACAAATCAGTGATCAAACTTACATGCAAATATTGTAATCCGCTTAATCAATCGTATAACAAAACATCAGCGATCTTATCCTGCCTATTCCGCCACTTTCTCCCAGCTTCTCCAGAATCCTGGCAGTTGAAGGTGTTCTTCCAGCCATACCACCAAGATCTTTCGTTTCCAAAGCAGTTTCTTTAACCTAAAACATTGAAAATAGACAACTACATCAAAATAAAGTTTACGCAAGGTCGTAAACTACCCATTTCGCGCAATATCACGTCGTAAAACTTATTTTAGTGATCAAAATCAGCTATATCCCGATTAGTTGCTTTCGAAACTACTAAAATTAAGCCTAAAATTAAATATTCAAATTAGTTTCATAAATTAAAAACAAAATTTTGGAGAAAAACAAGAGCCCGCGAGAGGAATTGTAATCAAAACAGATCTTCAAAGCGAAATCATAATCCGATCAAAAACAACTGCGCCCTTGTTTAATGCAGCATGCTGTGTCGTGTTATACGCTGTAATGTATACAAACCAGTAATAAAAAATACAGTATTTCAACGCTTCTGACAAACAAAGATGCCATTTCTAACAAGGAAACAAGTAAAATTTTCCTAAAAATCCTTAAAATGACCTGAACAAAACACTTGAGAGCCGTCCAGTGTCTCGCCAGTTAACAAAGGAAACACAATTTTAGGTAATAAAAGTTATATTTTTAAAAAAGCAAAACAACATTAACAATTGCCGTTTTATGCTCTTTTAGATGACATAAACAGCTTTATTCATAGTTCATCAAAATTGACTTAAATTTACGTTTAAAAATGCCCTACTTTTTGTTAGCAAAATGCAATAAAATGCCGACATTTTTCAGTAACACGGAAGTTAGACCAACATTTTCTAGGATTCCAAACGTGATTTAGAATTTACATTTTATGCCCTTTCGAATGGTATACACTACATTATTTGCAGTTTCTGAAAAGCGACCGAAAATTCGCATTTAAATGCTTTGTTAAAACTTACAAGCGTATCAATATTAGGTTTTTCAAATACTTCTGGGCGCCTAAACCCGAAAATTTTTTTGAGAGGGGCACAAAATTATTTGAACAACCTAACAGACTCTATCACTTTGTTTAGCAAACAGCTCAAGAATATGGGAACACAACCGTATTTTACTATTATTGTACATTATATTTGTCGTAAATAATATTACAGTATTTTTTTCATAAAAAAGTCAAAATGTAATAAAGCGATAAATTATCAAGTCAAAATTATAAAAAAATTCAAAATTTTAAAATACAAAATTTCGAAAAAATTAAAAATTTCGAAATTCAAAAATAAAAACTTTTTAAATTTCGAAAAAAATTATTTTTTCTTTTTGAAAACACCGCCCTTCTTCTTCATGGACTTGTTCTTCTCTTCGGCTTCTTTTCGCTTTTTGGCCGATGGCTCGGAAGTTTTTGACCCCATCGAAGTGAAGAAAGAGTCGATTCGAACTTGTTGAGAGGTTTCCCTGGTCTTCTTTAGTCTCTCCAATGCACTTTTGATTCGGTCTTCGCTGAAATTTTTAAAAATTATTTTAGGTAACAAAGTTTATTATTAAATCTACTTAAATATAGGTAAAACTCCCTTCTAGCCTTATTTAGAGAGGTGTTATATAAATTACCCTCTCCACCATCTAATTATGTACAAAACCTACTTGAATTGATTTTCCGTACACATGATTTGAAGTATTTCGTCTTGATTCGGCTCTTTCCAAACGAAATTAAAGTTGTCCCCATCAGCAACTTCTGGATTCCTGAATAACTCACGAGCTTCGGCAAATTTCCAGTTTTCTGGTGGTGGATATTTCTAAAATTTAAACAAATTTAATGAAAAACACTATTCTCCATCTCTTTTTACCTTTGTATCAAGATTTTCCAACAAATTCTCAATAGTTCCATATTGTTTTATGTATTCGAATGCCTTCTTCGGGCCGATTCCTCTGATCGATGGGCAATAATCACATCCTAACAAGATACACAAGTCGATGAATTGCTCGTTTGTTATCTCCAGTTGCTCTAGAATCCTCGGTAAATTGTATTCCTAAAAATATAATATTAAACTCAAAAATACCTTTTAAAATCAAGAAATAAATTATGTTATCCTACCTTGATAGGTATCTTCTTAGCCTCACTGAAAGTCAAATGCCTTAGCAAAACAGTCGAGCCGAACGTCAAAGCATCCATATCCTCTGTCGCAGTACCATAAACCTTGTTTTTCTTCACCAACTCAGCACATTGAGCTTCGGCTTCGCAAGGCGCTTCAACTACAGGTACTCCCATGGCTCTAAGCAGACGTTTCACTTGTTCATTCTGCTCTTTTGTCACTTTTACCAATCGTCTTTCGAACTTCTCAATCATCTCTGCATCACCCTTCTCCATGGCTTCGTCCAACAACTTCTGGGCTTCGTCACGACGTTCGGTACGCTTCTCCAGTTCACCTGACTTCATCTCCGGCGGCTTACCATCAAATACGTAAACTGGCTTTAGTCCATTCTCCATCATCCGAATTGTACGATAAAACATGCCGTTTAAGTGTCTAAAAGATAAGTTATGTTAAAAGAACCCAAACTTTTTCTTTTTCGCTAAATAATCAACCAGCTTGATGTCTACTACAATATCAGCCAAAGTCAAATGTTTTACAGCTTGCTATGCTAATTATCTAGTTCGAAAAGTAAGGAAATATATTTTTTAAACTATATCAACACCAAAACATAGCTATTTTGGTCTTTAACATCACCAAAATCAAACTTTCTGTTGTCTATACCTGGATACCATAATATCCTTTCATTCTTCCATTTTTCAACCCTAAAAACCAAAAAAACAAAATAAAAAACTAACTTACGATGTAGTTTCACCCTTCTCATTAGTAAGTTGAGAGTTATCCTGTCGAATTGCAATCAAAAACTGATACAAACTCATGGAGGCATCCACAGCCACCTTTCGGCCCAAGAATGCCTTCATTTCCGCTTCTTTAGTCGCTTTTGAAGCATTCTCCGTAATTACCTTGTTGAGATCCTTTATTCCCATAATTCAGTTAGTATATACTGGTTAATTTATACAGAATTTAGCTGGAAAGATAGAAATTATGTTACACATCGACATTTGACAGCTTCATGAAAAACGACAAAAATTAATACAAAAAACCAATCGTAAATAAAAAACCTTTGTCCATACAACAGGTTAAAAAATATATCAACATTTTAAAATATTTTATCATCAAGAAAACGTTGATAAAATAAAGAAAATTAACGTTATATTGTAGTAGTCTATTTACCACTTTGAAAGAATTAAAAACGCATAAAACCCATAGGAAAAATAGAAAATTCATTCTAATATGTATTTAAACCAAAAATGCCACTTTATTTATTTTATATTATCTAAAAAAGGTCTAAAACCTATCGCGCATAACAAAATTTTGCAAAATTATTTTTTCGCGCGCTTTTGTTATTGTGCCAAGTGTTGCTCCGTGTCTTGTTTGCGCTAACTGTTCCGTTTTGTCAATGTAAAACACATTGTTGTCTTACTTTGCCATAAAGTCGTACCAAAGAAATCAAAAATAAGGTTTTAAATTACATATATTTATATAAAATAAGTCAAGTTTAGTTAATGACACATTTTATCAGAGTTTCCTTTTATCAAACAGTGCCAAGTTTAATTAATCATAACTCGCTGCAAACTGATTTTTCTTCTTAACAAAACATACCAACATTTAGAGCAAAATACGCTTTATGTTACTGCCAAGCGAAATTTTTTACCATGGCAAGGTACGATAGTTATGGTGTGTTGAAGAGAGTTCACTCGTGTCACAGGCAGCAAATCAAAACGTGCCAACCTTGATCAATCATAAATTGCTTTAAAGCAACGCCTCCTTACAGAAAACCATATCATAACGTAAAACAAAGTCTACTTAATAAAACAAGCAAACAAATTGTTTTGCTCTCGTAAGATACAATAGTTATTATAGGTTGAAGAACATTGAGTAATGTTTCCATTGAAAATCAAGGTATGCCAACTTTATTTGGTTATAACTTGCTTCAAAAAGACGCCTGCTCTTATCAAAAAATACCATTATGTCGAGCAGAATACCCTTTATTATTTTGTGAGATAATTTATTTTACTATCACAAGATACGATAGTTATGATACGTTAAAGACTGTTGAGTAAGAAAAAACTTTTTCAAAAATAAAATTCAAAATTCTCTTGTTTCAATTCAAAATTACCGGTTCATATCCATAGAAAATAATAAATATTTGTTCTTTTACCATTTACTGTATCTAATAAATATTATTACCTAAAATTATAGCTAAAACAATGTATGTTCTATATAAAGAATTATAAGTTTTGATAGATATAAGCCATGTTGCCAAGTTTTGTCCCGTAGAAGTTATTTACAATTCTAATGATACTATAGTGTTACTATTGCCTTAGGCGATACCATTGCACGTTGTTTTCCAAGTCGGATATTTTCTGGCGCTGAATTTAAATTTTAATCGTTTTTTGAAAAAAATTTCAATTTTTCAAAGTTTTAACCCCCCCCACCCTCAAAAAAATAAAAAATTTTTATCCCTGCCTTAAGAACCTTAAAAAAATAAAAAAATCTAAATTCCCAAACTTCTTTCCCTATTTGTAAACAAAGTTATTACCATTTGCTGAATCTCCCTCTCTTTTCCCTTTAATTTGTCTTCCAGTAGCCTGAGGGCAGCATTGTCATGAATCGACCGGCGTTTCGCACTTTTAAAAGCGTTAAATTCAATTTCCAATACATTGTAGTCCTTCTTCGCTATCTCTAGCTCCTCCACAAGCTGCATGTTTGCTAGGCGAAGCTGAAAAAACGAAAAAATTTAAATTTTTAGAGAAATTTAGGCTTAAAAATGAAAAAAAGTGGTGTTGCTATAGAAAAATCATAGAATAGTTAAGTAAAGCCCTGTAGATGACAAAATCAAGCTTATTTTTAGCTTATTCTTAACTTATATATTCGTTTCAGCTCAAAATCAACGCAAAAAATAAAAGAAAAAACACAAAAACAAGCTTCTCAAGCCCAAAATCGATTAAAAACTAGCCAAAAATCACTTTATAATACCACAAATCCCTCTTTTTTAAACTCAAATACAAAAATATTACCTTATTTTGTACTTATCTATCCTTTTCAACTCAAAATCTACCCAAAAAAATGAAAGAAATTGTCAAAAAAGCAAGCTGCCCAAGACCGGAATCGAACCGATGTCGCCACGGCCACAACGTGGAGTACTAACCACTATACTACTTGGGCCGGCAGCTCATCAAACAAACTTCGGAGGGGATTCAGAGGGATCTCTTTTTGTTATACCTTGTTCTACATGTCATTAATTTATCGCAATAAATTTATATTAATATAGACGTCAAAGATTCACTAGAGACCTTTCATAACATATAGCAAACGTAGTAGAAAAGTTTAAGTACTGTAACTATACCGTACCCTACGATTCCTACCCTACTCTACCATACCCTACCATATCCTACTCTATCCTACCCTACAATACCCTACCCTACCCTACCCACTCGACCCTAATTAGCTACAACGCCCTGCCTTACCCAACCCTCCTGAATCACACCCCACTATTACCTACCTCTCTGACCTGCTCGACCAGTCGTTGTTCCTCTTCAATTGATCCAAAATCTTGAGAAGTGTTTGTCCAACGATGAATCGAATCTCTTGTAGGTACTGTAACATCGACAATCTCATCACGATACGCTACAGTACATTTAGCTCCAAAACCATGGGATGCTACAGTACCTTTTGTTGGTACAGTGCCTTTACTATGAGGTAATAAAGGTTTAGCTGGTGATTTTATTGGTGAGGACGGCTGAGATTTGGTTTGAATTTGAGTGGTCTGGACTGAAATCGACAAGGAATCTGGTTGAGAAGTCGAGGTTTGACGATGAATCTTTTGAACCAGGGATTGACGGTCCTGAAATACGGTTTCTTATTCCTTTTACTTTTTAAAATTACTATAGTTAAGCTAGAGGTACTGTAGAATTTTAGATAACACTATGGTAACACAAAAAAGTAAAATGAAGGTAAAAAACATAACCATAAGTAAAAATAAACGAGATAGTAAGATCATATTTAAGGTTAGGAATAGAATTGGAAGCAGAGACAAGAATAGTGGTAAGAGTAAAAGGTCAGGGTTGAGGTAGTAGTAAAGGTAGAGGTAGAAATGAAAGCAGGATTAGAGGTAGAAGTTAAAGTAGAAGTAAGAGTAGTGAAGGGGGTAGAAGTGGAAGCGAGGAAGGGTAAAGTGAAAAGTTAGGGTAGGGGTAGAAGTAGAGGACAGAAGTCAAAGCAAGAGTAAGGATAAGCGTAGAGATAGAAATGATAATAAAGGTAGGGGTAAAAGTCGGAGTAGAAGTCAAGTCAAGAGTAAGGGTAGGGGTAGGTAGAGTAAGGTAGGGTTGAGTAGGGTATGGTAGGGTAAGGTAGGGTAAAGTAAGTGAGAGTGGGGTAGGCTAGGCTATGGTAGGGTAGAGTACGGTAGGTTAAAGTAGGGGTAAGCGTAGAAGTCAGGGTACTGGGTAGGAATGAAGGTAGGGGTAGAAGTAGAGGTCAGAATAAAATGGTTAAAAATCTTACTGTAAACAATGTTCTTACCTTAGCCACAATTTCCAACCTCTCCGTAGTGGCCCTTACAGTATTCTGAAGTACCGTAATTTGTTTTTTCTGTTGTTCATCAACTACTTTCATTTCATTTATCCGTTTTCTGCCTTCTTCGACTTCTTTTTGTAGTCGATTCGTGGCTCCAACGTTAATACCGGTCGATTGTTTTAGTTTTTCAATTAGCTTGTCTCGCCGTTCCACACCGTTCTGCAGTTCTTTCAGCTTTGTTTGGAGTTTGGCGTATTTTTGGTCTAGGCTTTGGCGTTCTGCTTCTATTCGCTTTTTGTCTTCCCATAGCTTTACAGTATCCTGAAGGTACAAATGGTTAAAATACAGTATGTCACAGACTAATATTTTCAAAAATACAGTATCTTGAATGAACAAATACTCTGAGTTCAGTAGCCTAAGGGCTTACAAATTCAAATTACAGTAACCAAAAGGCTGGGTAGTCTAGGGTAGGGGTAAGGGTAAAGGATAGGGTAAAAGTAAAGGTAAAGACAGAGAAAAAATAAGAGTAGGAGTAGGAGTAGAGGTAGAAATAGAAGTCAAGGTAAAAGCACAGGTAAGAATAGAGGTACGGATAGAGTAAGGAAAAGAGATAAAGCGTAGCGGTAAGGGTAGAAATAGTGGTAGAAGTAGAGGCAAAAGTGATAGTAAGAGTAGAGGATAGGGGTATGATTAGAGACAGGGATAAGGGTAGGGGTAGGTAGGGGGTAGAAATAAAGGTAGGAGTAGAGTTACGGCAAGGTAGGATATGATAGGGTAGAGTAGAATAGGGTAGGGTAGAGTAAGGTAGGGTATAGTAGGGTAGTGTAATGTACGGTAGAGTAGAGTAGGGTAATATAGAATAGGATAAGATAGGGTAGTGTGGGTAGAGTAGGGTAGGGTATGATAGGGTAGGGTAGAATATGGTAGAGTTTAGTAGGGTAGGTAGGGTATAGTAGGTCAAGCAGGGTAGGATAGAGAAAGAGGTAAGATCAGCATTCTAACAATGTAATATATACCCCAAAATGTTACACTGCAGTAGCCTAATCCCCAAAAACACAAAAATACAGTACCCCACTTACAATAGAGCTCGTCTGCTTCTTGGCCTTCTTCTCCATCTCCTCGATCTTCCCCCTCTGTTCCTCGTTCGTCTTCTGTAGGTTGTTGACTTCACGTTTCAAACGTTCACAGTCCCTCCTGAACACGTTGACTTCAGCGTTCGGATCCGGATTCCGTTGACCGTGAAATCGGTACCGTTCCTTCATACTCTCCAACTCATTCCGTAGCTCACGATTCGTGGATTCCAAGGTTGTTAGCCGGATTCTCAACTTCCTGACTTCATTTCGATGACGATAAAGTTGCGATTCTGAATCCACTGGTTGTTTCGTGAATGTGCCACCAGTGGCTTTGGATTCTGAACTGTGTTTCGATTCGGCACTGTTTTTAGAAGCTTGACTGGACCGACTACTGTGAGATTTGGAACGGCGTGGTCGAGTTTCAAAGTCGTCCACTGTGCCCGAATCTGAAGTCGAGGGTTCGGATGAAGTGCCGGATTCTGTGACTGACTTGGAACGAGTTGAACGGGCACTAGACCTGAAAAACATAAAATTGTTAAGTGTAGATAACATAAGATTAAAGAAGCAAAGGTATAATGATTGGATAACAAAGAGAACCGCTAAATATGCTTCGTATAGGGAGGGGGTAGAAAAGGCTATGATAAGGTACGACATGGTAGGACTGGTTGGGTAAGTTAGAGTAGAGAAGCGTAGAGTATGATAAGACAGAGCGCGGTAGGTTGGGGTTGAGTAGAGTAGAAGAAAAGAAGGTAATGTAAGACCAGGTATGTAGACAAGGAGTCGGAAAAAAACTATGTTAAGGTAGGATATAGTCAGGGACGTCGTTTGGGAGGTGGGGAGGGGGTGGTTCAAAAAAATCCACAGGTAGGTGAAATGTACGTAAAAAAAGGATTCTGTGACTGATTTGGAGCGACCGGGCTAGCTATTCATTTCTAAAAAGGCCCGGTCAAAAAAAATTCTTTAAGCTGGACTGGCCCTGTCAAAAAAATTCCGGGCCTACGGTATTTTTTGGTTTTATTTTTAAGCCTACACAGTCCATTTCTCACCCCTACCTGTGACGGTTTTTATTGGTAAAATCGGCTCTGGAGCCTGGATCCACCCCCCCCATACTTTTTGGTCAATTCTCCCCTCCATTCCTCCCACCCCCCCCTCATATCTCAGTCCCTGCCTTACCCCAAACCTTACCTTGATTTATGTCTTCTAACCGTCTGACTTGCAGCCTCTCTGCTCTCCTTTCTTCGCGTGCTATTTCGCCCACTGCCTTTCCTCTCATCCTGTAGTTCTTTTAGCCTTTCGGCCAGTATAGCATTAGCTTCCTCCAGTTCTCTCTTCTCCCACTTCAGAGCTATCAACTCTCGACTCACGTCTTCATTTGAATCGTAGCTCGATAGCCGGGTCAAGAATCTCTGTCGTTCTTCATCGTGACTCTGTAGCGGTTCTTCATCGTCCTTATACCTCAATGTATCATTTTCGGCCGAAAGTTGATGTAGTAGAACCTTGTACTCCTCAATAGTACGATCCTTTTGGTCCAACTGAGCATTGAGGGCTTTTACACTGAGCTTGGCCGCCTCTTTCAACCGGTTGATTTCGGCTTCGTACTGCTTTGAGTTGTCCACTATGACTGGTACCACAACATTGTTTGTACCATCTTGTAGGGCCGATATGTTATCCATGTGATCCTTATCACTTGAAGAGTCAGAACTAATGTCATCATGTTGAGGTTTGGAAGATCGTGAGGTAGATTGAGGGCTATGTGATAGATGTTGAGGTAGATGTGGGTGCTCGAGAAGTTTGAGGTCAATTTGCATAAGCTCGAAATTGTTCAGTTCAGCTTGAAGGTCTGATAATTGATCTTCACGTTGTTGTAGACTCTGTTCTAATGTCTTTATCTGAAAATTGTTATAAGTTATACCAAATTATACTGTATCATAGTATCAAATACTAAAATTGTGTCCTTTATATTATACATAAAAGATACTGTAGTAAATGCTACTTAAATCTATAAAAAAGCTTTTAAGATGCCTTAGCCTACAACATGCTCAGGGACGTCGCTACGGATTTTCTCTAGGAAAGGGGGGAGGTCGAAAAAAAAATTTTCGTCCACAGGTAGGGAAGACCTGTGGACCGATTTTTCAATTTTTTTCATTTTTTCGCGTACAGGTACCGGAATTTTTTTTCGGATCGGCTCTGGGGAAGAGGGTACCTCCCCCCCCCCCAAAAAATTAAATCTGAGCGTTGCAGGTCGGGTACCTTCCTTGTTAATCTACTCTTACACAAGGTAAAACGTCCGTACTCTACATAAGTGTATGCTATAGTTGTAGGGTGTGCCCTACCATAACATTTTTTGAACCCTACAGTACCCAGGTATACCCCTACACTATCCTACTGTACTCTGGACTGTCTTACAGTACGTCTACCCTACCATGTGCAAACTTGCCCATGCTGGACAGAGCAGAGCAAGCTTCAACTTCAGAAAAATCGGAACAAAGTTGGGCACGGTAGGGTAAGGGTGAACAGTATAAGGTAAGGTGGGGCAGGGTAGGGCAAGCATGAGCTGTGCAGAACAAAGTAGGGCACGGTAGAGTAAGGGTGAACAGGATAGGGATAGTTAAGATAAGGTAAGGTGAGGCAGAGTAAGGAAAGGTTGAACAGACTAAGACAAGGTGGAGTTGGACCGGACCTGAAAATACGCGGACCGGGCCGAAAAAAAAAAACAAATCAGACCTGTCGAGGTAATGCACTGGTTTTCAGAGTTACTTTCGCCAGAACAAGGTTGGGCAGGGTAAGGTAAGCTTGGGTAGAGTAGGGTTGAGAAAGGTAAGACAAGATTAGGCAGGGTAAGGTTGGAAAAAGTAGGGCATTTTTTTTTGTTTTCGGGGGCAAAAGTCACTGTGGTAGAGGACAAAACTGGAGGCAGATGTATCACTGAAACCTATGGGTGAGGTGTGAAAGTTGCCAAGGGTGGTTGGGGGAGGAAAAGTTGCAGAAGTTGCTGAACTCATTGAATAAATTTCATCTGTGAATTCTAAACATTTTTCATTAGTGTACTAATATATGTTTTAATTCAATTTTCATTGATGAATTCTACATTTACTTCAATTTACACTTCGTTGTTAAGTTCAGTATCTTACTTCAATATTTATTTCAATATACCTTTCAATAATGAAATATATATATTTTTTTGTTATGCCCGTACTAATCAGTACAAACTTTCGAATAAAATACTTTATTAGAGGTCTGGTTTTCTAGGATATGGCCAAGACCGCGTAATTTCCGAAGCGACATGCCAGTAAGAGAGTCTGATGTAATCCACGTAGAAGGAAATGGCAATTGTTTGTTTCGGCCATTGTCATACGGTATTTCTGGTAGCAACAAGAACCACTTGAAAATTCGAAAACTGCTTACGTATTTCACATCAGTCGCGTTAAAGTCACGAGATTTGTACCCTGGTGAGGTGGAGTACGACTTGAAACTTCGAGGAATCACGCTGAATCCCAAGACGTGTGAAAGTATAATTATGGCACTTTCGAAACATTAGTGAAAAAAGTAATTGAAAAATGAATCAGAGAGGAACTTTTATCATACTATGATGAGTTGTTTTGCAATACAACCGTTGTTCAAGTTTTGATTTGGATTAAAGCAAAACTACCTCTATAGTTTCTTTTTAAATTGATTAATATATATATATTACATTATTGAACGTTGGAATAAATATTGAAGTAAATATTGAATTCATCATTGAAATTTAAATTGAAGTATAATATTAATTTAATTTAAAGTTATATATTTTATCAATGAAATTTGAATAAAAATATCTCTTGAATTCATCAAGATACTTAAATTAAAACATGTGTTAATATACTAATGAAACATATTAAACCACATAATGAAATTATTCAATAAGTTCAGAAGCTTTCGCAACTTTTTCTCCCTCAAACACCCTTAGCAACTTCGACACCCCTCCCATAGGTTTCGGAGAAACATCTGCCTCGCGATTTGTCCCCGAAAACACAGGGCATCTTGGCGAAAGTAACTCTTATAACTACTCTCTACCCTGCACAAATTTGCCCTACCCTGTCCAGCCTTACCCTACCCTGTTCAACCTTACCCCGCCCAACCTTTTTCTGCCTTGTTCAAGCTTACTTTACCCTTTCCAGCCTTACCCTACCCTACCCAACTTACCTTACCCTGCTCAACATTGTTCTGCCCGGCTCAATCTTGCCCCACCCTGCTGAATTAAGCCTACGGTATCGCTACGCCATTTTGGATTCTTTTACTGTATCATTACAGTGGCTCACACTACCTCATCCCCTATTGAAATCTAGTTCTACTCTACATTATCCCTTCACCATACAACAGTAATCCTAACCTAAATTACTGTGTTCTTTCTCATCATTTCCTCTGTATTAGCTTATCGTTCTCCTAGCCCACCTTACTGTGCTTTTAATTCGACCCTGCTCTAACTAGAAAACTATAACAAAGCCCCAGCAATACCTCTACTTTAATACTACTCTGGTCCCATTTTAATACGTTATTCAAAGAATATTTTTCACAAAAAAAATTTTTGTAAAGCAAAGTAAGGCTAACATGTAAACCTACCTTGTTTTCACTCCTAGCCTGTTCACTCTTCAACAAGTTAAACTGTGTCAAAATGGCTGCCATTCTGTTTTGACTTCTCTCCAAATCTGAATTATGTTTCAGTAGTTCTTCGATACTCTCCATCTTGGCTTCGTAGCTCGTTCGAGAAGCTGCGGCTTCGATTTCTTTGACTTCAATTTCTTTCGATTTGTCTGTCAGATACTCCAACTTTTCTTTCATTTCTCGTGACAGCTGGGCTAGAGCATGAAGTTGATCAACCGTCAGGGATTTGGCTGTTTTGGCTCGGAGCTTCTGAAAATTTTTAATTTAAAATTTCATTTTTAGTCAGTGTAGGATAAGATAGAGTCAGAGACGTAGCTAAGATGGGGAGGAAGGCGAATGAATGTGGACCTACCCCTTCCCTCATTCCTTCAAAAAAATCTGTGACATAGTGGAGGTATTGCTAGACAAAGCTTCGATATAGTTAAGGTTGAGCGTGCTACAGTAGAACAGTGTTACTAAGCAAGGCAGCGTATGGTACAATAGCTTATAATAAGACATAGTAGATTACCATAGTCATCTTAATTTACTTTTTATAGACTAACTTAAGGTAAGGTAAAATAGTATATTTTGTGGTAGAGTATGATAGGGTACAATAGCTTATAGAAATACATTGTAGAATATGATAACTACCTTACTTTCCTCTACGCCGGTCGTATCTTACCTTACCCTGCCTTACCTTACACTTTGTGGATATAGATAGAGTAAAGTAAGGCAAGGTAAGGTAAAATTTGATAAACCGACAGTAGGGCCAAAAGAAACAAAAATAGAGTAAAATAAACAAAAGTAGAGCAAAATAAACCACAATAACCTACCTCAATATTAAACTGCATGGCCTGAAGCACCTGAACCAAGTTTTGTCGATCCGTTTTCCAAAACTTTTTGACCGAGCTCAGTTCCTTCCTCAGCTTCTTCAACTCCCTTTCATTGGCCATTTGTTCCTCGTACCCATCGTTCTTCTCCCTCAGTGCCATTATGAATCGGTCTTGGATGTTGGCTAGCATACTCTTCAGGTCCGTTTCCTTCTTGAATTCTTCCAGAAAACTCCGGAAATGGTCGATTTCTTCGCGTTTTTCGTCGTTTTTCCGTTGCCAAAACTGGAGTTGACCTTCGAGAATCTGAAGACGTTCGCGAAGGTCGTTGTTTTCTACTATCAACTCTTCTGGAGAGGTCTCTGATGTTAAGGTAGGAAGCAGAGAGAGGTCAAAGTTTGAGGTTTCGAACTGAAAATCCATTTTTAGTTGAAAATCATTTTAAAATGAAAAATTAAACAGATTTATATATATTAAAATTATACCCCTTATTTTACAACAAAACTACAAAAACTTTCTTTACAAAACATGAAATGGCAAGAACTTTCTATACAACGCAAAAAATGTAAGTTATCGTATAACTTGTCATCCGCAAGCTGCAAAAAACTAAAAATGACAAAAACATTCTTTACAAAACATAAAATGGCAAGAACTTTTTTTACAAATCATAAAATAGCAAGAACTTTCTTTACAAATGATAAAATGGCAAAAACTTTCTTTACAAACGGAGACTTACATCACTTTCGTATCCAGGATCAACACTTTCTTCTGATCTTCCCAATATCGACACGGTGTAATTGTGTAGTAATTCTTTGTACTTTTTGAGTAACAAATTGTAAGTTTTCATTGGAACAGAATGGAAAATCAAGTTTTGAAGTCGTGCTATTTCCAATATGCTTTGGTCCTGAAATTTTTAAAATTTAAAATTTTCAAGCTTTATTTGGCTGTATTTTAGTTTTATTTTACTCTCTGCTTGCTTTGCCTTACCCTATACTGTTCTTCATCCACTACCCTACTCCACGTTACCATACCATACCGTACCTTATCTTGCCGACTCAACCCTACGTTACTCTACCCTACACCATCCTACCATACGTTACCCTACCCTACCTTACATTACCCTAACCCACCACTACCCTGCCCAACACAACATTACTTTGCTCTACCTTACGTTGCCTTACCTTAATCCACATTATCTTGCCATACTCTAACCTAACTTAGTTTGATCGATCCTAATTTATGCCTTACGCTACCTTACCATACCGCTTCCTACTGTATTTTGTCTTAAGCGGCAATACTCCATCCAGACCTAACCTATCCATACCGTAATTTACCTTACCCACCCCTACCGCACCCTAAAATTCGGCATTATTTTTTACCCTACCCTACTCTGCCCTATCGTATCCTAGCTTCTCGTATCCTATCCAACCCTTCCCTATCTCATCCTAGAACAAAATACCGTTTCCTACCTTGGCCTACTCTACTCTACCGTACCCAACCTTACCCTAAAATATAATACAACAACCTTTACTACCCCACCCAACTTACATTCTCCTTGACCAAACCTCTAATCCTTTTGCTATTCTCCTCATCCATCACGGTCAACTTCAACTGGCATGTTTGATATTGTGTCCCAATCACCTCTTTCAACTTCTTCACATTCTGAAGCTGTCTTTCTAATCGACCATTCTCAATGCTCAAGTGTACCAATCGTCTCGTACTTTCTTCAAATCTTCTTTCAAAATCTGATCCATTTAGTCTTACAACATCAGCCAGGTATTGTAACTCAGAATTGGCCGCTTTTAGGGCTTCTATTTCTTGTTTTAGAGTTGAGTCATTTGGGTTTTGCCAATCTGGACCTAGTATGGTGTCTTTGAAGTCGGAGAGTTCGGTTTGAGACTTCTGAAGTTGTGTTTTTAGGGTTAAAATGGTCGATTTTGTAGAGTTTAGAGATGATTGAAGAGATTGAAGTAGGTCGTCTTTTTGTTCCGATTTCTGAAAAAATTAATTTTAAAAGAAAACAAGCTTTTCGAACTCAAAATCGATTAAAAACTAGCCAAAAACTATGTTGTAGTACCAGAAATTATTCTTTTTTAAACCCAAATTTAAAAATATTACCTTATTTTCCACTTAGCTACCCTTTTCAACTCAAAATCTACCCAAAAAGTAAAATAAATCGTAAAAAAGCAAGCTGCCCAAGACCGGAATCGAACCGATGTCGCCACGGCCACAACGTGGAGTACTAACCACTATACTACTTGGGCCGGCAGCTCATCAAACAAACGTCGGAGGGGATTCAGAAGGGTCTCGTTTTGTTATACCTTGTTCTACATGTCATTAATTTATCGCAATAAATTTATATTATTATGTATAACCATCATGGATTCACAAGAAAGCTTTCGTAACATATAGCAAATGTAAGAGAAAAGTTTTAAGTAAAGCAACTTCACCCTACTCTATTCTACCCTACCTGACCAATTCTTTACCCTACCTCAACCTTCATTTCTATAGTCTGCCCCCAGGCTTGGACGTAAGGCAGGGCCCAATTTGCGGCCTTGATACCGAGCCCGCTTGGGCCCTGCCCGGTGCAAGGTCTTCAAGCAGGGCTGGGCCGGGTCAGGCACAGAGGGCAACACCCTACATCCAAGCCTGTCTGTCCCACATAACCTTATTCTACTCTACCCTGCATTACCCTAACTTATGCCACCCCACCATATCATACCCTTCCTTACCCTACCCTATTCTACATTGTACACTCTCACCACACTAAAATGCCATAATTAACCGTACTATTCCTTACTATACCCTGCACGTCGCTTAAATTCTAAGTCGTACTCTACCGTGCCGTATTTTGAGTACAGTACAGCATTGTCCTAACTTACTATAACCGACCCTACCTTACATTATCCTACCCTACATTATCCTACTCTAACCTACCCTACCTTACACTTCTTCTTCCTACCCTACTATAACCTACCTTATCCTTTTTTACCGTCCCTTCTCTACCCTACCCAGCTTTACAATACCCTGCCTTACTATAAGTGCCGACATAAAGAACCCGCCATACTTTTCTTATAATTTCCTGTAAAAAATGGAGGGTTCTTTATGTCTGCATCATATAACCTACCCTGTTCTAGCCTACATTACCCTACCTCCTATAACAAGAATACTTACCGTATGAGCTTCCTTGAGCTGCTGATACATAGGGGCAATGGCATCAAAGGGTACTGTGCTACTGATCTCATTAGATATGTTTTCAATGAACTCCAAAGCTTCTTTTGTTCTTCTAGCCTTGAGTTCCTTCCGAAGACGCTCCTTCTCTTCTTCCCAATCCAAACTACTTGAGGTGCTAGCTGGTGAGCTTGGCTGACTTATTTCTTTTTCATTATCATCCTTATCATCTTTATCTTCACTTTTAGCTTTTCTTTTCAAAGATTCTGAAGTCTTTTCTGATTTCACCCGTTTTGGAGGTTTGGGTGGTTTTTCCTTCGACTGGTCAATTTTTTTCTTCAATTTCTTTAGCTTATCTTCATTAGCATCTACTACAATATCTTCAGTAGATTGTTCCTCCTCTTTTTCCAATTCCAATTGTAGTAAAGAGCACTTGACTGTCAGTTGAGCGATCTGTCGGTCTCTGAATTCCAATTGTCGCTCCAAATCACGTACAAATTCATCAGCACTTCCGAACAGTTGCTGAAATATTACATATTAGGTATCAGTATTAAATCATCATTTTTAAAATTCAAAAGCATTTTACAAACGTATTTTACAAAAATTGATCTTGACCTAGTTGTAGTTCTCTAAAGCTCTACTATTGAATATTAAAACTTAAAAACCTTACTCTACCGTACCCTGCTTGCTGTAAACTAGCTTTTCCGTATTCTACTCTACCATAAAAGCTCCTACTCTAATCTTCCCTGCCCTACCCTACTCTTCTCCACTCTGCCTTATCTTACCCTATCCTATTCTTTCCCAGCCTTACCCTATTATAACTTACTCTACCCTGGTCAATTTATACTGTTTTGGCACCTATTTCATTCTTTTAAAGGCAATTTTTACATTAATTTAAATCTAGTAGGGTCTGCCAGTATCATACCTACTAACGTTGTAGCTACGGTAAGATACTGTACTTGTCTCAAAAATGAATTAGAAATAACCAACTGGTCGATTTATACTGTTTTGGCACCTTTTTTGTTCTTTTAAAGGCAAGAGTTCGAATAAGAATTATCGACTGGTCGATTTACAGTGTTTTGGCACCTATTTTGTTCTTTTAAAAGCAATCTTTACATTAATGTAAATCTAGTTGGACCTGCCAGTAGTAACCCCCCGTTTACCCCCTTACTCTGCCCCTATGGCGACGTCTCTTCTCCTCCAATTAAAAATTTTCAAAATGGTCAAGATTTCTCCACAAGGAATGAACCGAACACAAATTTATTAAAAAAATTAATCGCCCACGCCCAAAATTTAAAAAAAAATTAAGAAACCACGCCCAAAATCCTTAAAAACGACAAAATAAACCCACCCCATACCTCCAAAAACCCCCTACCTGTCGTAACCTGCCCAACTCGACATGACTTTTGGCCAATTGTTCATCCTTGCTCTCCATTTGCTTTTCCAACGATTTCTTTTCGCTTTCCACGTTGGCTAGCTGAGTCCTGCATTCGGTCAGCTCGGTGTTGATGGTGACAATTCTATTTCGAATTTGACTATTCGGATCCGGCTTTGTTTCTGTCTGGACTGCTTCTCCGAACAATTGACGAGCTATGTTCGTGGCTTCTATTAGTTCAATTCGAAGTTTTTCTAGTTCTTGTTCACGTTCTAACGTGAAGTCGGACTGGATTTTGGCTTGGAGCTCGCTGATTTCGGCCTGAAATTGAATGAATTGTAAAGGTAAATCTAGTACAATGTTAAAATTGATAAAAAAGTGTATGATAAACAGTAGATTTCACTTAAAATTATATTTTTAAAAAAAATATTTTTAAAAATTAAAAATTTTTTTTTTTGAAAAAATCAAAAGCTGTAGATAAAATACGTCATCAATACAGAAGCGGAATAGGTTACAGTGTAAAATACAATAGTAAACTTGAATTTACCTCGCATTTCTTGACATGATCTCGAAGTCGATGAAGTTGAATTTCCTTTTGTCTCACCAAATCTTCCCATTGTTTTTCAGTCATTTCGGTCGATTTCTTCGACGCAAACAATTGTTCGTCTTTTCCATCCAACTGAAATTATAGTTTACAATTTTTCTTCCAAAAAGCCTATTCCGTCAAAATTAAGCCTAAAAACGTGCTTTTGCACAGCAATACACTTTAAAAATTAAGAAAAAATGTATTAAAAAATCAATTTTTAAAACTTGTTTAATCAAAATTTTGTATCACCTCATTTTAAAACATGATAAAACATGCTTTTTATCTTTTTTTTCTAACCTTCGTAGGCCTAAAAAGCCTAAGGCGACCTTTAAAACAAGCGAAAAACAAGTGTGCCCGGTTAGCTCAGTCGGTAGAGCACCAGACTCTTAATCTGGCTGTCGCGGGTTCGAGCCCCGCATCGGGCTAAGGCTCTTTTTGCTGTTTTTACTTCGTTTTTGAATTGAAAGTGGGTTTGAAAATGACTATTAAGGTTTTTCATTTTAGTTTTTTAAATTTTGCTAATTTTTTTGTAAAATACGTCGTTTTTGAAGTATTTCGGCATATTTTTTTGAAAATTTAGTTAAAAAACCAACCCTTGTCTATATTACCCCAAAGTCAAAAAAATAAAACTAAAACCTACAATCCTTTTCATATTAACATTCTCCTCAGCCACCTGATCCAAAGTATGATTGGCTTTGTCCAATTGTTCTCTCAAATTTTCGTTTTTCAAATTCGCTTCCCGAATGAGTACTGTAGCTTCTTCCAACGATTGACTCAGGTTCTCAGCCCGCTTCTCTAACTCTTCGTTTTGTTGAATGACACTTCTCAATTGATTACTCAGCTCGATCGCTTGTTCGTGACGTTGCCTCAGCATTCGCGAGTCCGACCGGTCACCAATGGGGATTTCATCGGATCTGGCTAGACGGCGGTTCAACTCACGGTTCGCGTCTTCTAGTTGGATTTGCTGAAAAATGGCAGGAAATTAGGGTTTTTGTTAACAAACTGATAAGAAATTTGAATTTTGAGGTAGAAAATGGAAAAAAAAATTAAATTTTTTTAAGTAAAAAACTAATAAAAAACTTAAATTTTTAGTTGTAAAGTGACAAAATTCTGTATTTTTAGGCAATAAATTAATAAAAAACATAAATTTTTAAATAAAAAATGGCAAAATATGTACTTTTAGGTAACAAATTGACAAAAAACTTGAATTTCTAAGTCAAAACTAACATAAAATAAAATTTTAGGTAACAAGCGGATAAGATACTTAAAATTTTAGGTAACAAATACCAAATTCTGTATTTTTAGGTAACAGACTAACAAGAATTTTAAATTTTAAGACTTAAATAAAGAAAAAAACATTTAGGTAACAAACCCATAAAACATTTAATTTCAAATAAAAACCAGCTAAAGAATTACTAAAATCTTAATTCCAATATCTTTTCACGCCAAAACTTACAGCATTAGTCAAATTCCTTCGTTCATTCTCCAGAATCCCAATCCTACCCATCAACTCCTCGAGTTTGTCCCTTTGTTCAGCCAACTCTATGTCCCGGTCTCGATTGATCTGCTTCAGATGACTGTTTTCAGCTCGCAAACTGTCGATTTCTGCTCGGAATGCCTCACTTGTCATATCGACTCCAGCTTTGCTTGTGATATTCTCTCGAAGTTCGGAAATTTGCTCCTGAAAGATAAGGTAGAATAAGTTGATACCGACCGGTCGGCACAATTTTAGACAAACTTTTTACTTTAATATACTCTACGTATACTACCTCTACTTTTACTCTACCCTACTCTATAAAACACCTAAACTAACCATTAAATTCTCCCGTTCCAACTCCCAAGTCTCTTCCTTCTCGGCGTTCTCAATGGCTTCACGTTCAGCTAGCTCTCTGAGTTCTTCAGCATTAGCATGTTCGTATTGCATCAGCCATTTCACACCTCTGTAGATCAAGTTCAAGTCTTCTGGCGGCTCATTCCCAACTATTTCGTGCTAAAAACAATAAAATTATATCATACACCATGTTAAAGCACTAATGCCCGTTTAAATGGTCATAACTTTTTTAATTTTAAATCTTCAAAATTGTAAACTGGACTTAACTTTTAGAATGCTTTCTGTTACCCAAACCAAAAAACAAAATCTTAAAATGTTAAAAAACGAAAGTTTTATGAGTAAAAGTGTTCAGAGCTAGCAAAATTGCCATGTTTAATATAAAAAAGCCCGTTTTGACGTAAAAAACTAAAAACGATCAAATGACCATAGCGTGCATTACTCGGTAGACTTTGTAAAGTACGACGTAATTACATTTTTCTACTTTTTAACGTTTTTACACAGTGAAAATGGACTTATAAGTAAGTCGGGATTAACACCTGTCCTTAATATAAAAAGCTTTGTAAAACCAAAAGTAAAAGACCATTTTACTTTAAACTGTGCAATAAGACAGTAAAGTATGTCCTTTCATATACAATCGTATTTTACAACAAAACATAAACTTACAGCCAGGAACAGCTCGTACCAATCATTAAGCTCATCTACTGTAACATGCGTTGGATCTTTTTGAAGCGCCTCCTCCAATTTGTTCAAATCCATGGTTCAAACTTGAATTAATAGAGACTTAATGAACCAAGCAAACCTTCGAAACGTCCTGCGGCTGGGAATTTTCGAAAATCTTGGTGCAACGTCGTCATGACGACAAAAATGGACACTGGTCAATATGAATATTAGAAGATCGCCTGTAATTAATATTTTTATAGTATTTTTAAACATAAAATGATGAATTTTGCTATAGCGTATCAAGTTATAACTAAACAGCAATGAATTTGCAATTTAGGTAACAAAAATTAAAAAAAATATCTAAACTAACAAATAACATAATGAAAATCAAAAATTTGAATTAAAAAATGCAAAATAACGTAATTTAAAATAAAACCATTAAAACAGCAAAAAAACTGTAGTTGATACAATTTTACATCAAAGAAACTTCATTGCGATAACCTTTTGACACTTCGTAGCGAAAACCGATTATAAAAAGGCACGACGCCACAAGAATTATTTTTGCCTTGTTGGAGGAAGTTTTTATTAATTTTGACATATTAATCGTATTTTACAGAACTTTATTGTAATTTTTAACGTTTCATGTTCTTTTTATAATATTTTAACACTTTAACATCAATTTATTTCAAAAAATTCATCGAACTTTCATGTTATTCATGCTTTTATTGATCTCCTTCTTTTATTCAACTAATTTCACAAATTTTTAGCCATGGCAGCGAATGCCAAACATTCAGAAGTCTCGAGATGGATTTGTATCTACCCTTTATACATCAATTCAGAGAAGAAACTGGAAAATGGACGCAGAATACCAAAGGATAAGGTCAGTCATTTCTAATATTATTGATGTTCGGTTTTTAGGCCGTAAAGAACCCAACTGCTCAGGAAATTTATGATGTATTGGTTCATCATGGTCTCAAGTGTGAAATACAGGTAAAGGTTTTATATTTTTGGTTTTAAAATTGTGGGCTTTTATGTTATCTATGAGGAGGATTAAAGGTGATGAAGGTTTTGAGTGGTTTAATGGTTTGAACTGGGGTTGTAAGGTTAAATTTGTTATTATTAGGTGAAAAAAGACTTCTTTACCTTGTAATGTTAATAGATATTTAATTTTTAAGTCCAAATTTTTATTTTATTGAATTTTATATTACACATGAGGTCCTTTCAAGGCAAATGAAAACTGTGACAAATTGAGCTTTTAAATGAGACTTTGAAGACAAGTTTAATACTGTTAGATAGAAAAAAATCTCTTCCTTCTTTCAGAATATAGTTTGTATCACGTTTCGTTAATTAACTCCAATTTCAGCCCAAAGTAATGCACCCACGTGAGCCAGACCGTGAGCCCGGATTTGTTGGTCGCGTCAAGGTTCAACTCAGGAACGACGATGGATCCTTTGTGAATGAGAAGTTCAAAAATCGTAAAAGCTTACTTTTCCTAGCGGCCGAATTCATTCCCAAGCTGAAATCCCGACAAGACGGACCATCAGCTTCCTCAACACAAGCTGGTAATGCGGCCAAGTCGAAGAAGAACAAAAAGCGATAATTTATTTGTTTTTAATGTATTCCTTATGTTTTTGTGATAAATATTGTTTTAAGTTTGATAGTTTATTTATTTTTGTTTATATTTTATGTCGAATTTAATTAAATTCATGGAACTAATTATATTGAGGTAGATTTGCAGTTGTTGTTATTTTTTGGGTCCGGTCCAAACTTCAAATTTTTGGGTCCGGTCCAAACCCAAAATTTTTGGGTCCGGTCCGGTCCGCAAAAAAATTTTTTTTTATTTTTAAAAAAAGCAAGGATCGCTAAAACTGCTTTCTTTTTGCTTAAAAACTCCTAAAAATATGTTTTATTTGCAATTTTTAAAACAGTTTTCTTAAAATAAAAAAAAAATTTCTTCCGGACCGGTCCGGAGATTTTTCTTCGGTCCGGGTCCGCAGGTTTTTGGGTCCGGTCCGGTCCGCAAAAATTTCTGTTTCGGTCCGGCCGGACCCGTCCGCGGACCGGACCGGTCCGGCAAAACACTGGTTCTCAGAGACTTTTCGTCGTATAAGCCGTCGCATAAGCGTTTTTTTATAAATTATGCTCGAGAGCTTTAATACGGATAATCCACTGAATTCAAAGCACAATATATTTGAGATTCGATAAAATCTGAATAGATTTAATCCAATTTCCTTGTTTTTGTACACGTGACTGCTATACCTCTTTACCCGCCCATATCGACCGTTATAACTCTTTACACGCCCATATACTGACCGCTATAACACTTTATTCACCCATATCGACCGCTATAACTCTTTTACCCGTCCATTTCGTAGTTTTTGCTCGACAACATAATTTTAGTTTATCGAACGAAGCAAAGTACTTTAGCAATCTGACGTTCTTTCGATCTTTATCTAATGTTAGCGTTGCCCCCACCAACTGCTATTACGATGAACAACACGCAGCTGATCAACGACATATCAAAGGCTTGTAAGTTGGCTTTTTTCGCTTTTTTTGTGGATTTAGGTATTAAATAACATTTGGTCAAGGTAGACAAACCGTTGAACTTGTTCTATCGTTAATATTGTATATTGATGTAGAAAAAATCGAAAAAACACATATTTATATAGTGTTAGCTGATCAACAATATGATTTTTTGTGAAAAAAATAAAAAAATCTTCAAAAATTTTAGTACGTGAGCATGTCTGTTTACTGCACGAAATCGACTTACCATGTACAACATCATGGGAGACATTGCACCGGCTATCGTCTGGTATCCTGGATAGACCTGACGTGAAAGCCGGCTTCTCTGAAGTCAAGAGCTTTCAGAATGATGAGGTCAACTTCTATGTTCATTGCCTGTAAGTTTGCCTTACATTAACATTGTCATCCCTTGCCATATTAACGATAGTAAGACAATGGATATAGTAACGACAGTAAGATAATGAAAAGGGTACCAATAGGACCAGTAGGATAATATCCTTGAACAGCTAATTCGAGCTTGATAAAACTTTAATAACAATATTACAACAAACCATTATATTATAGTACCAGTAATAAGCGAAATGCATGGATAATATATACAGTAACTCGTTAGGCTTGTATAACTAATACAGTAGGACAACAAGATACCAGAAATGTTACGGAAAAAATTATTAGGCTTGTAATTTCTTACTGTAACTTAACAGGCTACTTAGCTTTGACAGTAACCTACTAGAAATGTTACAGTAACCCATTAAGCCACTAAGATTGATACAGTAACGATGTAGGTTGTTTGAATAGGTGTAGAAGATCACTATGCTTGCATTAATTCCACACTGCCGTCATGACCATTCAAATCATACCCATTCTGTAGCTGGGGCTGATGTTGTAGTAGGTTATACTTGAGGTAGACGAGTTTGGCTTTCAAGTCTTCGGGCAATCTGAAAAATGTCATTTATAGTAACTCAGTAGTCCTCTTTTACATATTATTCATCAAAATCGCCCGTTTTCTTACTGTAACTTCAAAAATTTTCAAAAAAAACTTCGCTAGGAATTCGCAGTTCGCGCCCCACTTACTCTTGTTTTTGATTTTTGCGTTGACAAGTTTCGCTCGAAAACGGTACAAAGCTGAGTAGATTGGCAATAACGGCAAGTTTTGTGTTTTGGAAATACGACCAGAACACTTGACTCGACTCCTCGCCCAGCGACTTGAGCCAACTTCGGCGATTCTCGTCGAAAGCGCCGGTCCTGGCACGAAATTCGCCAATTTCTCGGATAATCTGAAATGAAATTCGGTCATTTTTGAATTCCATATTATTCTGCTGTATTTTAGGTATTGTTAAATATAAATTTCTTCATTTTTCTTTGAGTAGTTTTAGAGATATGACCAAAAATATAGGGGGCAATACCTATTTTTATCCTATTTTTGAGGCAAAGTCAAGCGTCTTATTTTAGACACAACTTTTTTGAAAAAAAAATTTAAGAATTTGTAGACAAATAAGATCTTATCTCTTAGCAATCTAACCCTAAAAAAGAGTTTTTGAATTCTTTAGCATTACAAAGTTACAGCAGGTCTACCTTTACCCACCATTTTCTAGAAATTTCCAAAAAATATTCATTTACTTCTTTTCATCATAACTTTTTTTAAAACATAGCTATAAACCTGAAAATTTGTGTCATAATACACTATTAATATGGTCATCAATGCCTCAAAACAAAATTTTAAAATTTGCTAAAATGGGCAGGTTACAGAAGGTTTATCGTAACCCTGTCAGGGTATAGAAGAATGATGGCTATTGTAAAAGGGATCGTAAAATACATTTTTTATTCTACAATTAGTAGCATTGGGATCATTTTAAAAAATTTTCCTTCTTTGGCCCTTTATCTACCCACCTCCTCGTTTTCACCCTAATTTTTGTAAAAAACTTTAAAATCCACCCCCATATTATATCCTACATTACCAATGCCTTGTCTTTACCTTACCCTATCCATAACTTGTCTAAGGCCTACCTATGCCCTACCCTATCTATACCCTACCCTACATCTTTGCCCTACCCGTGCCTTGTCTATGCCCTACCCTATAACAGCCTTGTCTTTGCCCTACCCTACCCGTACCTTCATCCCTACACTAATTCTGAAGATCTACCCCCATTCGTCCCCGCTAATGACGTCCCTGTCTCGTTTCTTGGCCCTACCATACCCTATCTTACTTTATATTAGGTTGTTCAAAAACTTTTGCGCCGCCTAACCCTGATAATATGCTTTGACAAGGGCTCATGATTTTTTTAACAACCTAATAACTGCTATATTAACCCTCTAAAACGCCATATCAGCCTCAAAAATCAACTTTCCAACCTTTACATACCACCTATCGTGGCATTATCTCCTAGTAGAGCTCTTACCGTGGCATTATCTCCTTGTAGAGCTGGATTCTGAGTTAACTTGCTCATGATCATGTTCATCGCCGCATCCATTTTATCATCATCCAGGTTTGTGCCTCTGTTCACATGGTCGAGTAAGCTGTACAAGTGTCCCAGATCCGACTCCAGCTGTTGATAGTGCTTGTTGATGATATTGTAGACCTCAGTTTTGTCATTTCCATCCAAGTTGTGTGCCAGTTTAAGCCCTTCTACCATGATATGATTCGTTTTCCTCAACAAACATTGATATTCCGCTTCAGATTCAGAATCCATGGTTTGTGAAAACTGCTCCAGAATGTGTTGTACGGTGTCGAGGGTGGTCCAAAAGACTTTGTCATTCGTCAGTTCATGAGCTTTTTCAATTTCATGTTCTTCTTGAAGCTTTGGCCAATGAACCGCGTCTACTATCAGTTCTTGTTGTGAAAGAGTGGCTTTGAACAAGGATAAGATGTTCTTGAGGTTGTAGGGCTCTAGTGGCGTCTCTAGAAGGTCTCCTGTGTCATATTGCGAGATTTGTTGGCGGACGTTGGGTCTTCTGAAAGTAGTGTATATAAAGTAAGGTAGGGCATAGACAAGGTATGGATAGGGTAGGGCATATAAATTCTGAAATCCTTTTTTCGTCTTAGCCCCTACCCATACCCTACCTTAGTTTATATTAGGCTGTTCAAATAATTCTAAGCCCCCTTTAAAAGCAAATTTTCGAATATAGGGGCACAGAATTATTTGAAAAACCTAATATAAAGTAAAGTAGGGTATGGGTAGGGCCAAGAAACGAGACAGAGACGGCACTAGGGAGGGGTAAATGGGGGTGGATGCACAAAATTAGGGTAGGGTTGAAATGGTATAAGTGGGGAATGGAGAAATTATAAGTATAGTAGAGCATAGAAAAGGTATGGATAGTACGTAGAGAAAGTACGGGTACGTTAGTGCATAGACAAGGCATGGGTAAGGTAGAGAGGGCATAGTCAAGGCATGAGTAGGACAGAGCATGGACAAAGTATTGAGTAGGGCTGGGTAGGGCATAGACAAGGTATTGTTGAAATTTCAGTTTACCCTGCCCAATTTTACCAAACCCCGCCATAACTCTACCTCACCCTCCCTTTTCTTTTCTACCCCAATTTACCCTACCCTCCGCTGCCCTAGCCCTACAACAATATTGTATATGACCGCCCATTATATATTCATCTTGAAACTCTACTTAGTCTCCCCCTACCCTATAAAACCCATTTCTAACACAAAACCTACCTAAACATCCCCACCAAGAAGCTGGCTTTGTTCCACAACTTCTTGACCACTTCCGTCTCCACCAATTCCTCGGTCGTTTTCTCCACCAAACACCCCTTGCATCGGTCGATAATGATCCAGGGGTAGTTCTCCTCCACCTCCTTCGTCAATGACAACATTTCTGGGCTCTCGGTCTTGATGGCAACAACTTTTTTCATGTCTATTTCAGACGCCAAAACCTGGAGGATTGGTCGACTTTGACCGGTCGTTACTCGGCCATAGTAAAGTGGGTTGGGTGTGTGGATGAATACATCGATGTGTCGTTCCATTGCTGATGAAGTCGTCGATTTTGATGAATTTTGGTCGATTTTTAAGTCATTTATGGTTGATTTTGTCACATTTTGGTCGTTTTTGGTTGAATTTTGGGCAAAATCTGTCGAATTTTGGTCGTATCTCTCTGATTCTTGGTCATATTGTGCCATTTCCGAGTTACTCAAGCCATCAATACCATTACTATACAAACCTTCATTCTCATTAGTACCACCTGTACCAGTAGGACCATTTTGCATCGTCTTTTCCTCTGTGTTTTGCCTCAAAATTCCATTATTTTGGGCTGAATTTTGTGAAAAAGTCCCATTGTCTCGGTCAATTTTCTCCGATTTCTGGTCGATTTTCAACGAAATCGACAGGAATTTGGCTTCCTGTATCTTGGACGAGATTTGCGGTCGAATTTCGTCGTATTCCCGGTCGAGATGACGTTGAATGTCTTGAATTGAAGGGAGATTGAAGTCGGGACGAAGCTTTTGCAGCAGTTCTTTGAGGTACGGGTTCTGGAGGGCTTCTGGAGACACGTCCGAGGTCACGATAAACTAAAAAATACAGATTTTAGAATATACCGTGCGTTTTTGAAAGCTACAGTATGACTTTAAAAGCTACAGTATGTTTCTGAAAGTTACAGTGAGACTTTAAAAGCTACAGTATTCCTTTAAAAACTACAGTATGAAGTTGAACTCAACAGTGCGACTTTGAAGGCTACAGTATGATCTTAACAGTTACAATAAGACTTTAAAAGCTACAGTATGACTCTAACAGCTACAATATGAATCTAAAAACTACAGTACCGTCTTGAAGACCAAAATATGACCTTAAAAGTTACAGTGCGATTTTAAAAGCTACAGTACTACTCTCTACAGTAACATCTTGAAAACTAAAGGTGATCTTAAAAACTACAGTAATGACTAAAATTTACAGTAATCTTACCTTAACCAACAATGAATGGAAGCTGTCCCTTTCTTCGGTGTTCTGATCGATCATGGATAATATATTGTGGATTTGAGTGTCCTCGGGCATGGGTATGAGGTAGTTGGGTTCGGGTGGGTTGCTCATCCTCGCCCGCTTCAAATAGTTCTCATGTCGCGGCCGTTTCGGGTCTTCGTAGTATCCCTCACACTTGTCGTTTTGGGAGTCGATCTCACTTTTATAATTCGGTGGTATTTTGACGCATTGGCTCTGGAAACAAAGTTATTGCGGGGTGTTTTTGTGGGTTTCTAAGCCCTAGTCGATTATACTTTAACTTGCCTAGCTTTACCGCGCTTTCAGCGATAATACTTTAACATAATTCACTCTGTGCTAACACCTAATGCGTTCTAACATAACATATCGTATTTTACCTTACGCTGCCATACACTAACATAGTCCATCTTACATTATAACACCAGGTATCTTACACTACTATACCAGTATATCTTACAGTACATACCCGTCTCTCTTACACCACAGTATTAGTCTATCTTATACTATTTTACCATCTATCGTACACTATAGTACCAGAATACCTTATCCTACAGTCCCCCGCAGTAAAATGCTTTGGTTTACCGTAATCTTCCCTACTATGACCTAATTTGCCTTACCGTAACCCACCTTGTCCTTACTTACCATAATCTACCGTCTCCTACCTAATACTACTGTGCTTTTCCCTACCGTACCCTACCCTGTTTTACCATCCTATACCGTAGCCTATATAAGTCTACATTACTATAACCTACTGTTTTCTCCGATACAACTGTGCTTTTCCCTACCGTACCTGACTCTGTCCTACTCTCCCTTACCCTACCTTACTCTAACAAACCCCATCTAGCCCTAACTGACCATAACATACCGTTTTCTCCCCAATACTACTGTACTCTAGCCTACCATACCCTACTCTCTCCATACCTTACATAACCCTATTTCACAAACACTTACAAGTAGATGTTTCTTGAACTTGTAGGTGTTGTTTCGGTATGAAAAATCGCAGAACATACACTTGGAGCGCTCTTCGTTTACGCTTATAAAGTACTTCCATGACCAACATCTCCTGTTCGGCTCTTTCTGTAATCATATCAATACTATATGGTATTATTTTAGGTAACAATTAAGGTCTTTCTGATAAAAAATTATAGTTTTTCCAAAAAAAATGCCTCAAGGTTTCCTTTCAAAGATTTTTCAATACTATTACAAATTATAAACTTACTGTAACATATCTTGGGCTTGAATGTTGCCGAGATATGGCATTTAGCTGGTCTGGAGTGAACATTATCCAAATTTCCGAAATTTTTTATTTTTAGATATGGAATGGTTAAAACTAGCCAAAAAAGACTACTGTAACACTTTAAACTAGTCTAGGATTACTGTAACAATTGAAACCAATCGAAGGTTACTGTAACTTTTAGAAACTCAAAACTCTGAAAAACAGTTGTCTATGCCCTATCATAGCTATTCTATGCCCTACACTACCATGCCTTGCCCTCCCATGACTTCATCTCTACACTAATTCTGTGGATTTACCCCATTCACCCCTCCCCCCCCGGCCCCCCAGCGCCGTCCTTGTCTCGTTTCTTGTCCCTACCATACCCTGCCTCGCTTTTTTGTTAGATTGTTCAAATAATGCTGTGCCCACTAACCTTGAAATTTGCTTTGAGAAGGAGCACAGAATTATTTGAACAATCTAATATCTTAGATTTAGCTGATGTTTATATTAAAAACAGTGAATTAACAGCTGTACCTCTCACCTTCAACCATTTTAAAACATTCATAACACCTTTGGCAATGTTAAAGTAACCCATTTGATCCAAAATCTAGCCATTTTCCTTTTAAAGTTGTCAAAAAATCAAAAATTTTGGTCAAAAATCCAGTATTTTTACCTTTTTTCCTCAAATATTACCCATTTTTCCCGTTTATTTTTGTATTTTTCCCCAAAACATAAAGTTACAGTAACCCCATAGAGCTTATATTTAAAATACAGTCTATTTCTGACCAAATGACATTATATATGAACTGTTTTGAAATGAAAACAAAATTAAAAATGTGGAAAAAAGGCAATTTTCCGACGGAAAATTCCATTTGCTTTCAATGGGGGCGCTTGCTTTTCCAGCCAGCCCTTCTCTATGCCCCTTCTCTTCATTTCTCATATTCTTTTTTCTTTTCACTGCCCCGTTTCACTGTTTTGAACAATCTATAGCGCGCTCCCCTATTCTTACACTCTCTTTCTCTATTTCTTACTCTGTCTAACCCGCTCTCTCGTTTCTAAACGCTCTGTAGTTGCGAAAGAGAAAGCGCGCGCGATTACTTTTACTCTCTGCGCGCTCTCTTTTAATGGAGCACTCTCTCGCTTTGCTCTCGGAAAAGAAAAGGGAATAAATCATCCCTCTGCCTACTCTCTCACTTTTTCGCGCTATTTCCCGCTCTTTTCGCCGATTTCTTTTTCTGTCTGCTGTGCTAGCGTTTTTGCGCACTCTCTCGTCTCTCTTCATCGAAAGGGGAATTTGTATAGCTTTTTCTGGTCGCTCTCTTGTTTTCTAGCACTCTTTCTTCCCTTTCAAGGAATTTCTCTAACTTTCTCTAATTCCCTCTTATTGCCCTGCGTTCTCTCCCCTTTCGCTGCCATTATTTCCTCTTTTCCTGTATTCTCTGGCTCTTTTTTTCTAATCTCTACCCAGTCTCTTCTAATATTGTTCTATTTCGCCTTGACCTCGTTTCGAAGCCATTTCCCGGTTTTTCATGGGAAAAATGGCTCCGACCACGGAAAATAACTTGTTCGTGTCGGGAGAGAGAGTGTGGGGCAATGAGAGAGCGGCGAGAGAAGGGGATTCAAAAGGTTATAGGAATGTGTGAAAACAACAATACCACGAAAATTGATAAGTGAGATAAACCGAGATTTTTAAAAATGATTAATTTTTGAAAATTACAAAAAAAATTTGGAAACAAAAGTTTTTGCAAATTTAAAATTTTTGAATTTCGAAATAAAAAATTTCATTCAAAAGCCAAGTAAATCGTAGAAAACTACAGTACACTCAAAAAACAACAATTAAAGTTACAGTAAGCCCAATGAAAAATAAAGTAGCCCATATACAACCCCTTGCAGTATACCACCCCTTTCAGAAACAACTACGAGCACAAATACATACTAAGTGCCATAATTCATAAAATGGATCAAATTTCGAAGAACTCTCCAGAATCCCAACGGCTACAGTACCTAACTCACGTTCTCAACTCGTACAAAAACAACCAGCTCGAAGTTGTACTACAAAGAGCTCTGGTACTATGTGCTTTGTACCGTATGCCAGATTTTATGGTCAAAGATCGCTTCAAATTGGACTATCGCGTACTTTTGGTGCATGTGGTCGATATTATGGTAGAGTACACGCATCGTGCCGAACACAGAATCCACACCTTCCTCTACAAGATCCAGTCGAGCAAGCAGTTTGAGGTGTTGAGAGCTGACATGTTCGAGTTACATCCTCGATATCATTTGTAGGTTTATTCAGGATGGGGGTAGGGATTAGGGTCAAGGGTAAGGGTAAAGTAGGGTAAGGGGTAGAGGATTGAAATGCGTCTTAATTATTATATTTTAGAGCTTTAAAAGATGGTACCTCGACATTACACGGCACAGTCAAGTATTTATTTGAAAACGACATCACAATATGGCATGGTGTAACAAAAAGTCTTCCAGTTTTTGAAAACTTTACACTACTGCCATATGAACTTCAAGTACAAGTACTGTAAGAGAAACGAACTTTATGTCTTTATATATATATATTATGTCATTATGACATATTTTTAGAGCTTTTTCCAAAAATTTTTCGCATAAATTCAAACTTCAAAAAAAGACTACTGTAAAGCTATTCAAATTTTAAAAAATGACATAATTTCCAGTGAAAACATTCCAAGAAGCACCCTAGTTCACTGTAGACTATTGTCTCGCGACATGAACAACGTAGTTAATTTCACTTTTCAAAAGAAACGACAAAAAGCCAGCAATGAACTTGTGGAACAGATAAGTACGAGTACAGTTGTGGAAAAACGCTTTGGACGTGATATGGTAGGTGTTTAGTTTTAAAAAGTAAAAAAAAGATAAATCATCAAAAAATGGTGGTAAAATAATGATTTTTGACTAAAAATGTCATTCTTTTCACAACCCCCTCCTCTGATTGATTTCAAACTTTTTATAAAGAAATATCATCTAAATATAACCCTTCAGGAAAGCACTAAAAATGCAAGTACCCAAGCGGCAACACGTATTTTACCTCAAGTTAAAAATACTACCATATTCTTAATTTATCTCCCCTTTTGAACTAAAAAACTACCCAAAAATGAAAGAAAACTTTTAAAAAGCGGGCTGCCCAAAACCGGAATCAAACAAAACTAGCCAAAAAACATGTTGTAGTACAAGAAATCCCTCGTTTTCAAACTAAAATACAAAAATAATGCCTTACTTTTTTTTACAATAAAAATCAACTAACTAGGTAAGTACCCGACCTGCCCCACTCAGAATCAGCACAAAATTTTTTTATGAATTCTTTGTACTACCAATGGTACCTATCAAAAATTTTGGCTCGCGCTTTTGAGTTTTAAATTTAAATTGTTTGGGTTTTCCGCAAATTTAGGAAACTTGCCATTGTGTTTCAAGCACTTTTTCGGCTTTCCAGACAAGATACGCTTACAAATTTAAAATTTCAGGTTCATTTGAAGCTTTTCTATCATAATATTAAATAAAAATAGTTAAAAGTCAAAAAATGGGAAAGTTAAAAGCTTGAAACACTATGCCAATTTGGCGGGAAATTCAAAACGCAATTTTTTGAGCTCTATTTTCTCAAGACTGGCCGCAAACCGCAACAGAATTTTGCATAAGATCTTACATATACATGATCTTTCAATAAAAAAAATGAACGAAATCTGGGCGCTGCAGGTCGGGTACCTTCCTTTTCAATGTACTTTACTATGTACAGTGAGTCGCGGCCGAACAGCTTCAAAAATGCCTTCTTCTTTGGGAGTCATTCTAGATTCATTTTTAAAGCTTTTGCAATTTTTGCCTGTGTCATAAAGATTCTCGTGCAGATGGTGTGTGTTGAAGATGACGTGCAGGACAATACAAAGCAATAAAGCGAAGATTGCAATAATAAAATAATTTGCTTTATAGTGATTTTTGAGGAGGGTACAAGTGGTTCGAATGATAACTGACTTTCTTGAATAAGATCGCGTATCGCATTGAAACGTGTTGGGAAAAAACAGTGGTAAAACCAATTGGTATAAAAATTTTGAGCTAATTCTAAGAAGGCTGGTTGAGTACTTTCCTTGTTAGCGTTGAATTAAAAAAGTCGTGAAACACAGCAATATAGGTATTGAAAATTAGTCTTTTCGCAATAATAACATGAAATCCAGTATTATTTTCTATTTTCCTACCTTTTTCAACTGAAAAACAAATCAAAAATTAAAGAAAAATTAAAAAAAGAACAGTTTTTCAAGTCCAAAATCGGTCAAAAACTGATAAAAACAAAATAGATGCAACTCGTATTTTACCTAAAATTAAAAATACTACCTTATTCTTCACTTATCTACCCTTTGCAACTCAAAGCCATCCAAAAAGTAAAAGAAAACTTTAAAAAAGCAAGCTGCCCAAGACCGGAATCGAACCGATGTCGCCACGGCCACAACGTGGAGTACTAACCACTATACTACTTGGGCCGGCAGCTCATCAAACAAACGTCGGAGGGGATTCAGAAGGGTCTCGTTTTGTTATACCTTGTTCTACATGTCATCAATTTATCGCAATAATTTTTTATTAATATTAGTGTGCTTACTCTGGCATGGTGGAGGGGGGAGATGGACTTGTATTTCCACTTTATGGAGGCTATATTGTGGATTTACATTTGCCGTACCATAACCCTACCCTTGTCTTACTTTTAACTCTGTCATTAGCCTCTTTTTAACCTACCCTCGCCTTACTTTGACCCTGCGCTTGTCTTATCCTAGTTCAAACTTAGACCTACCCCTACACCTCCTTCTCTTCCTCTAACCATAAGTCCCGGAGCTCCTCCGCGGAGGGGCAAAAAGCGCACAGCAAGATACTAATCCAAAACATTAAAATCAAATTTTAAATTTGAAAAATTTTTCAGATTCCATACGTAGAATGTCGGGTCAAAAGCCTTCGCCGCGGCAAATGGGTTCTACCGAAAGACTACAATTCTACTGTAACATTGCCTATGGAACGGGTGGTTTACATTTTGAAGGGCTTTCGTTTCTCAAATGAGCAGCTGGAAAGGATCCATCCTGAACAAAAAAAAATGCTCAATTTGTAAATAAAATGTCGATAATCATAGTATTCACTTGTGCTATCAATAAAGTTAATATTTGTTTAAAGTCACACTAGCATAATATTACAGTAGGTCTAAGGTAGCGCAACAGTATGCTTAGTGTAAGGTCAGGGCCGAGCGGGGACTTTTGGTCTGGAGGCGGGGGTCGAAAAAATTTTTTCCAAAAATCCACAGGGGAGACCACATTGGGGGTTGATAAAGGTATGAGTGATTCTACAGATGTAGGCGGTAGAGGGTAGCGGTTAGAGGGTTGGGGATAGCGGTAGAGAGTTGGGGAATAATAGAGATAGGGATGTTTCTACAAGTATAGGCCGTAGAAGGTGGAGGTAGAGGGTAGGAATTAGGGGGTAGGGGGTGGGGGTAGAGGGTAGGGGGTAGGGGGTAGGGGGTAGGGGGTAGGGGGTAGGGGGTAGGGGGTAGGGGGTAGGGGGGTAGGGGGGTAGGGGGTAGGGGGTAGGGGGTAGGGGGTAGGGGGTTGGGGGTAGGGGGGTGGGGGGTGGGGGTAGGGGGGTGGGGGGGGGGTAGGGGGGGGTAGGGGGGTGGGGGGGGGGTAGGGGTACAGTAAGAAATAGGGGTAGTTTTTTCAAATGTAAAGCCTTTATTTGTTAAAACTCTTTTTTAGTTTGAAAACATAGTATAATATACAAGGACTAGAATTGGTTTTATTTTGAGAACTTTAAACGCAGATCCTTAACGGACATTGCATAAGGCCCAGCTCCAGGAGTACGGACACCGTGCAGAACACGCAGTACTCAAGGATCATGAACGCGCCAAAGTATTTGTTCATTTTCCAGCCACATAAGGCGATGGTGGCGACGAGGAAGATGAGCATGAAGAACAGCATCGACACACTGCACACCAGCCCATTACTAAAACATTATACTGTAACTTTGGACTAAACTTGATTTCGTCTGTCAGCTTTGTCTTGATAGGTTTAGGCTTAGTAGGCTTATGTTTGATCGATTTACTTAGCAAACTTAGGCTTGAGTTAAAGTTTAGCGAGTTCTTGATAAGCTTAGGCTTAGCTGGATAAAGTTTAGAAGGTTTAATTGCCAGGCTTAATTGGCAAACTTAAGCTTGATAGGTTTAGGATTAGAGTGTTTCAACTTGGATTGTTCAGTCAGATTAAAAAGTTGCGTAGCCTTAGTTGGCTCAGGTTTGGCAGGCTTAGCAATCGCCGACTTAGCATGTTAAACAGCCTTAGGCTTAGTAAGTGTGTAATCGATAAAGGTTAATAGGCTTAACCTTAGTAACCTTATTGTTTTTAAGCCTACAAACCTTATAACAAATAGGCTTAGGTTCAGGTTTAACTTTCATGCTTGACAAGCCTAATTTACGTCTAATAAGCCTAATAAAGAGTAAAAAATATGAACTTGCCTACTAACCGCCACACTACCACTTGACCCAGTTTTGATAACATTAACAATAAAGTAGAGCAGCCATGGTACGGGTAGTCCCACGCAAACGTCAAATATGTTCGAACCCACCGAACTTGAGACGGCCATGTCGCCCAGGCCTTTCCTGGCTACTATCACACTGAAATATTGAGAAGATTATTTTTACACAAATATACTGTAGGCCTACAGTAACCCTAACTTTTTAAGCGGTTTTTTCTAATTTATAAAACAGGCAAATTTAAATGTATGCCCCAATTATTAAAATGATATCTTGATTTATAGCTGAGCTACGTAAGTTTGAAAATGTCAAAAATCAAAAAAAAGTTCAAATCCTCTTGGAAACCTTTTAAAATTTTAAAAATATTTTTAAAAGTTGAGTAGACCATATTGCAAAGCATGAAAAGTTATGTATTTACTACGAATTTCATCATAATCTTTTGAAAGGTAAAAATTTTACGTTCATCTAAAAATGCCAAAAATTCAGAAAATTTCGAACTTTGCAAAACATCAAAAAATTTTTTCAAAATTTAAAAAACCCGTATTGTTAAGCAAATTAAAAACTATGTTGTAAAGTAAACAAATTTGCCTATATACTACAACTTTTACTACTGTAACTCAAAAAAGAAAAAAGGTACATTCATTTGACAAGGTTCAAAATCCAAAAAAGTTCGAATCCTCTTGAAAACCATTAAAATTTTTAAAAAAATCGTTTCAAAAGTTGAGCCACACATAATGTAGAGCATACAAATTTACCTATATTCCACAATTTTTACTCTTCAAGCATAAAAAAGTTACATTCAATTGAAAAAGTCGAAAATCAAAAAAAGTTCGAATCCTCTTGTAAGACATGTCATTTTTCAACAAAATTTTTTTTTCAAACAGCCTGCCATTTCTAAATCTACATACATGCATTTATACTTCTAAACTCCTCAAAACATTCAAAAACCTTACCTAGTAATCAGATCCGGTATACTAGTACCAGCCGCCAATATTGTGAGCCCAATCACTTCTGTAGGTATCAAAAACGTCTCTCCAATAGTGTTCGCCACCCATACCATGATATATGAAAACGCTGCGATCCACAATATTGAGAATACGAATGTAACTGCGTAGTAGTTCTTCCTATCCGGCCTTCGTACGTCCGGTATTGTCAGCCATAGTACGTACAGGATTGGGGCCAGGAACACGTAGACAACTCGTTTTTGGAAGGTTTCTGGCCAAGTTATGTCCAGTGGTTGTTCGTCCTCGTCTTCCAGGGCTTCTTTCTGAAAATTAGCATGTTTTTCAAAATGATTGGGATCAAAGATACATCGAAAAATGGCAGAAAAATTAAAAATTTTTGAAAATATAAGGGTTTTGAGGCCAAAATTGACCAAAAATTAATTGAAAACAATATTATAGTACACAAAACTACTATTATTTTTAACTTAACTACTATATATTGCTTTATTTATTCTTAGTAAAGCTTTTTCGACTCTAAACATACTTAAAAATTGCAAAAAAAATATTAAAAAATTGTAAAAAATAGGGCTTTCAAGGCCAAATTGACCAACAACTAATAAAAAATAAAAAAAGAACAACTCGTATTTTACCTCAAATTAAAAACACTACCTTACTTTTCATTTATCTACCCTTTTAAACCTAAATTCTGCTCAAAAAGTATCTAAAATATAAAAAAAAGCGAGCTGCCCAAGACCGGAATCGAACCGATGTCGCCACGGCCACAACGTGGAGTACTAACCACTATACTACTTGGGCCGGCAGCTCATCAAACAAAATTCGGAGAGGATTCAGAGGGTTCGCTTTTTGTTAGACAGTGTTCTACATGTCATTAATTTGTCGCAAATAATTATTTTATTATATAGAGATCACTATCTCCCTATTCTATTTTTCTTCTGTTCAACCTACGTCGACTTAAAAACGCCCCAGCACTGTAGCGTTAACTTTAGTTCTAGTCCTAGTTCTAGTTTTAGCCTTAGCTCTCGCCCAAGCCTTATTGTAAGCTCTAAGCCAAACTTTTAGCTACATTCAAAACCAGTATACTTCTACCTTCTATAATCTTAGCTGACCATAGTCATAAGTATATGATAAGATAGATTTAAAATAAAAATTAAAGTTCACATTTTACCGTCCAATAACTAAAAGATCCCCTGTTCAGAACTCAGTAAAGACAAGACATAAAACAATAAAAAATCCTTACCAAAGTTTCGATCTCAGCTTTGGTAGATCTTCGTTCGCTTTGCCTTCTATTGCCATTTTGAAGTCCATTTTGTCGCTGAAATCAAAATCGATTAAAATTTTAATATTAACATTAAGCAAGTGAAAAGAAGGATTTACCCCCATTCACCCCTTCCTACCCCCTAGAAACCTCCATAAAGCCTATGCCAAAACATTATTTACAAAAAAAGTTCAACTCACCGCCAACACAGCCGCATTCCCATCGATCTGCTTAATGCAAGCAGCACTACTCTTCCTACTTCGATACCTCCTACTTCCACCGTTCTCCACGCCGTTCCCAACGTTTTCATTTTCATCCACTGATTCCAATTTCTGTGACATTATTTGCATCATACTGTTTCTGAACATGGCTCCAGTATGTAGGATTGGAATGCTTTGTCTTCGTGAGTTCATAGTGGACGGGCGACGTCGACCAGCAGCTAGCGAGTCGGATCGCTGAAGACTAGACTGTTGTTGATAATGGCGAGTGTTCGGAGGTTGGTACTCGGGTTGCATTGAGGACTTGCGAGATCCGGACTAAAATGGCAGATTTATCATGTAATATTAAGATTGACTCGAAGTGCACTGTACAAAATTTGCCATAACTTTTAAACCAAAATACAAAATGTCGCAAATTTTACGCGTTATAGTCGCCATAACTATAGTAATCTACTACACTATCAAAAACTCAACTTTATTACAAAATGCCAAAGTTATGAATAATTTATTGCGCAGTGCATAATTCCACTGTGCACCGTGCAAAAAGTGCCATAACTTTTAAACCCAAAAATAAAATTGCAAACTTTTTCCACCATAACAACATCAATATATCAGCAACATATACCTAAATAATTTTTTCCAAAAGAAATCAAAAAGACCTACAATAATGCTTTCACACTGTTCCGCATCGTTCTCTCCTTCCTTTTGCTTCAAAACCTTGACTTTGACAAACGTCTCAATATACTCATTATACTTCATGAAAATACAGTATCCAATGTAGAGGACGAACAGAAACAAAGCCTCCCACCAGACAATTTGATCATCCAAAAAGAACAGTACCACCGCCAACAGAGCCACGATGTAGAAGGCGACATCACGGAACAGTGGCCACCATGTGAGATAGAGCACGGTCGTAGAAAACAGTGTACAAAATGCTAGTACACAGAGAATGTTGAATGTGGCACTACCTGAAATAATAATTTTAGAGATTTTCAAAAATTATTTAAAAATTTCACAGAGGGCCCCAATAAAATAAGAACCTAAACTAAACATAACTGTTTTTGATTTTTTTACAAAATTGTATTTAACAGTTTTGTAGAGCATAAACAATTGTATAAAACTACAAAATTTCATATCAACATCTTGCTTATCCACAAAGTTATACCCGCTTAAAACTTCCATAACCAAGAAAAATTCGAATTCTCTTGGATAACTTCATATAAATTAGCCATAACTTCTTTACGAAACAACCTATCTTTACCAAAATTAAGCAAAACATGCCAGTTAACATACTTTTCAATTTTGTTTAATTTAAACTTTTCAGAAACTCTAAATGAAGTCTCTAAAACCAAATCCATCATGGATAATATCTAAAATTCCCCATTTCCCCGAAAATCCTTCCTAAATCTTATCAAAAGCATTCAAAAACTCTTACCAACAATTGTGCCAATCCCGACATTGTTTTGTGCTACAAATACTCCAATAACACTTGTGAAAAACTCGGGCGCCGAACCGCCAGCGGCCATGAAAGTTGCGCCAGCCACATCTTCGCTAATGTCCAGTTTTTCGGTGATAACACCTAAAGCGGGAACAAAAAACTCATCGCACACAATAGCCAGTGCTATGAACATGTAGATGAGACCAAGAAGATGCAGAAGAACGGCACCATTCCGCCGTTCTTGCAGCGTGAATAAATCTTGTGGAAATTGAGATTCATCCGTGTCTGATTGGCTATGTGATTTGTTTCTAAAAGAAAGAAAGGTTATTATTGACTAAATTGGACAAAAATTTAATGATCAATAGTTTTGGAAAAGTAAAATTATAAAAAAAACAATTTTCAAAGTGTAAAAAACATTTTCCGTTTAATTTATTTTTCGAAAAGATTAAAACACGCGGCAAAAAGCTTTCCTCCCCGGCCGGGAATCGAACCCGGGTCTCGCACGTGACAGGCGCGGATACTTACCACTATACTACCGAGGAACATGTCTACCCTCGCTTGTTTCTCTTCCAAATTTTTTCTAATTTGTTTATGAAGCAAAACTATTTTTAAAAAGTTGTAAAAACGGTATTGGAAAAATCGGTTGAAAATAGCCTTTTATTTTTAAAATTCCAAACATTTTTTTTTTCAAAAAAATCGACTGGTCGAAAAAAAATAAAAAGATAAAAATACTTAAAAAACTTTAGACCTACTTATTGCAAGTGGAGAAATGTTGATGTGGAGTTGTTGTCTGTAAGTCTTTGGGCTGATTCACGACACCATGAACATTTTCTTTGAAATAACTGAAGAAGGCGCCTAGGATTATATAGCTGACGAACAATAGTCGAGCAGGACGTCGTATTTTAGTCATTACATTTGAAAGCTAATATCCAATTCTAGCCGAAAGTGAAGAGGAGCTGAAAATTGTAATAATTAAAAGTATAATTTTGAAAATTTTAATTTTTTCAAAAATTTTTAAAAATCAGCCGGCTGTCAATAAAACGCGAATATTTTTCAAAACACGAAACAAATAGAAAAAAGAATAACAGATCGTCCATAAAATGCTATTTTAGATAAAATAAAGTTAAAATATAGAAGAAGCAACAAAAAGATGACTATAACTCGATTTGTCATAATTATGCCAGTTAATTACAAATTAGAGCACCACGTGCTAAACAGTAATTAATACGAAGAAATAAGGGTAAATTATGCATTTTTACTCATTTTTAGTTTCTAGTTTGAAAAAACTGGTTTTAGAAACAAAAATTATTTATAAATTTATAGTACAGTACGAATCTATAGTACAGTACTAACCTATAGTACATTACAAACTTATTGGAATTTTATGGCTTGTAAAGAAAGTTATTGCAATTTCGAGTATTGCAAAAAATTTCAGGCCATTTTGTGTTTTGTAAAGAAAGTTCTTGCCATTTTATGATTTGTAAAGAAAGTTATTGCAATTTTTTGTTGTGAAAACAGTTTTTGCCATTTTAAGTATTGTAAAGAAAGTTCTTGTCATTTTTTTTTATTTCACACAAATTTCACCACCCTTGTCCTCACAAAAAAAACTGTTCCTTCCCATCCAAATCCACTGCCCAATTCACCTCCCCTCCCCCTAATCCTAAAGCAACTGAAACCTTCTTTTTTCACCACCCCTGCCCTCACAAACAAAAAGTGTTCCCCACCCCATACAGTGATAAAGATGTTAGTATGTTCAGTTCGAAAAAAGCCGAAATTGAAACCATTCGAAGACGTGCCACAAAAAACACGCTCAATCTTTGAAAAAAGCGAATCCCCTAAAGACATAAAAGGCCAGTGCATAACGAAATTGCCCGAAAACTCGTTGATTTCGATTTTTGCCTAAAACAACAAAACCCGCTGACATGTTCGTGTCAGTTTGACAGATTTTTTTGAACCAAAACTTAATTAATCCCGCAGACAATCGTTCCTCGAGGCGAAAAGTTTCGGTTTTCGACGAAAAGTTTAAATGTTTTGAATTTAAAATTACAAATTTTAGAAAAGTACAAAATAAATTGAGTTTAAAAATCCAGAAGATACAATGCAAACGTATTTACATCAGTCTATATCAATTTTTCTTTAGCAACATGTTTTAAACTATTTAAAATAATTAATTTAAAAAACGTATTTTACAAAAAAATCTTTTCAAAAATAAAAAACATAATAAAAATGACATTTTTAATAAACTCACCAATAAAAAAAACAATAAATTACATTTAAAATCTTTAAAACCACATTAAATCAACTTTAAAATTCAATAAACGACGTAAAAACGGCAAAAAGAGCCTTAGCCCGATGCGGGGCTCGAACCCGCGACAGCCAGATTAAGAGTCTGGTGCTCTACCGACTGAGCTAACCGGGCACAGCCGCTTTTCTTTTCTTTTTCCAGTCCCTTTAGGGTTGTTAGGCTGACTGTGAGGGGCTAAATGAAAAGTAATTTTAGAGTTTTTGCAACGAAAAAACTTAATTTAAAAAAATTTTTAAAATAAAAAAAATTTTTTTTTAAATTGTAAAAATTGCAAAAAATATCCCACCATACTTACCCTACCTGTTATAACGTATTCTACCTTACAATTGTTAGACTTACGCGCAATTCTACCCGACCTTTACCATACCTTATAAAATAAAGAAAATAAACCTAATTTCACGCAAAACTCAAAAATATTTTCCAAAGTTGACCCGGTCCCCTCGAGACTATAACAATATGGCCGCGAATTTACTGTATTGTTTGATACGAACATAATCGAAATGAGAATCTCATTCAATATAAAAAGGCTTGAAAAGATTACTTTCAATGCAAAAAATGCTCCAAAAACTCATTAAATGAAAAATTGCAAAAAATCAAAAAAAAATTCCCATCCCCCCCCTCCCCTCCCGGCTATCTGATTATTTAAAGCTAAGAGCCAAGAAGGGATGACAATAAACTATTTTTTGCAGGTTAGATATATAAATTGAGTACTACAGGCTAAACGTTCTTAAAAATAGCTCAACGTTCCAAAAACAAGCTGAACGTTCCAAAAAAGCTGAACGTTCGAAAACCAAGCTGTAAGTTCCAAAAAAACAAACCCAACGTGCCAAACCCCCAAATAAAAAAAATTTAAATCATTATTGCCTATAACAAAAGTCCAGCCAAAGCTTCAAAAATTATCTCGAAATACCACGCTCGAATTCCTTTAAATTCAAAAAAAGCAATGCAATTTGAATCAATATTGCTCACAGTGTTTTGGCCAAAAGTTCTAGCCATCCAACATTATCGGCCTCAAATCCAATTTCTAATCTCTGATTCTGTAGACGCGTTTTACGTCACAAAAAACCTTCTTCTAATTATGGTTTGACTTCTTATTTCAGCAGTAATCAGAATGTAATCGAGATGGTTATGACTATGTTCAAGGCTATGTATAAAAGTAGAGCTAAAGCTATAACTAGAACTAGAGCTATATATAAAGCTAGAACTATGGCTACGACTAGGACTATATATGTATAGAGCTAAGACTGTAACTATAGCTAGGGGTGTACATAAAGCTGAGGCTAAAGCTAAGGATAAAGCCAAGGCTAAAGCTACATATAAAGTTAGAGCCATGACTATATATTAAGCTATGACTAAGGCTAACCCTAAGCAATTTTTAAAAATTTATGTCCTCAATTTCTTAAAATACTTAAAAATTCAACTTTGTTAAAGTCGGAAAGAAATTTTGCAACTTTGTCAGAAAAAAGTTGAGAAAGAATGTCAAAAAGAAATGAGCCAGAGGTTAACAATAACTTATGCATAAGCATTTTTGAACAATCCTCTTCTGGTCGATATATGTGTCAACATAAAACAAAAAAATTAAAAAAAAATATTCAGACAAGTGTAAATCCGTCATTACAGCAGAAGAATGGGTAATAACTATCCCTTTTCGAGGATTACCACAAACTTTTTGGGGGGGTTTTTAAAAAAATTTTACTTTTTAGGCTTGTGATCCAAAAGTTTATAGAATTTTTTCTTTTTTTTCAAAAATAGCAATAAATTTCCTTACGAAGCACAAAATGGCAAGAACTTTCTTTACAAAATATAAAATGGCAAGAACTTTCTTTACAAAATATAAAATGGCAAGAACTTTCTTTACAAAATATAAAATGGCAAGAACTTTCTTTACAAAATATAAAATGGCAAGAACTTTCTTTACAAAATATAAAATGGCAAGAACTTTCTTTACAAAATATAAAATGGCAAGAACTTTCTTTACAAAATATAAAATGGCAAGAACTTTCTTTACAAAATATAAAATGGCAAGAACTTTCTTTACAAAATATAAAATGGCAAGAACTTTCTTTACAAAATATAAAATGGCAAGAACTTTCTTTACAAAATATAAAATGGCAAGAAATTTTTTTACAAAACAAAAAATGGCAAGAACTTTCTTTACAAACCACAAAATGCAAAAACTTTCTTTACACAACAAGAAAAACAAAAACTTATAAAGTCTTTCAAAAAACCACTTTCACCCCCAACCAACACCCCCAACTCAAAAAAAAGAACGTTCAAAGATTAAAATTGTAAGTTTTTTTTTGAGAATCCCGTCCTCCCCCCCCAGGCAGTATTAAAATAAAAAGCGGGTCGAAAAACGAAAACAGGATGGGGAATTTGTGGACAAAGAACATGAATAACAACATTTCTCCTAATTACCAGATATCAGATCCTTTTTAATAATACAAAAATACTAAATATTTTGAATTGGAAAGTAAAAAAAATAAAAGAAATTTTTCATTTTTGTTAACGAAATTTAAAAAAACTTTTTAAATTAAAAAAAAAAACAATTTTTCAAAATAATAAAGAAAAAAAATAATGTAGGCAGTAACCCTTGCTAAGCCAACTCGTTTCTCTTTTTTAAATTTATTTTACTTTGTCGTTCGATATTACAGTACTCTCTCTATATAAGCAACCCGAACTTTCAAGCTCTAAATTGACCAAAAATTAATAAAAAAAACATATTGTAGTACCAGAAATAGTTCTTTTTTAAATTCATATTAAAAATACTACCTTACTTTACATTTATTTACCCTTTTCAACTCAAAATCAACCCAAAAACTAAGAGAAAATTTAAAAAAAGCAAGCTGCCCAAGACCGGAATCGAACCGATGTCGCCACGGCCACAACGTGGAGTACTAACCACTATACTACTTGGGCCGGCAGCTCATCAAACAAAATTCGAAGGGGATTCAGAGGGTTCTCTCTTTGCTACACCTTGCTCTACATGTTCATTAATTTGTCGCAATAAAGTTTATATTAATATAAGCGTTAAAGATTCATAAGCAACCTTCTATAACATATAGCAAAAGCACGGCACAAGGTACATGTCATTAATTTATCGCAATAAATATTATTATATAGAGGTCATTATTACTCGTCTATGTTAAACCTAATTCAGTCTAAACTAACCTTACTAAGTCCAATCTTACCCTACCCTACCATACCCAACCAGCCCTACCATATCAGACCTTATCATAATCTTCCCCTTCCCCCTAGAAGAATTTTTTTGCAATTTCCCTGCCCAGCCCCAAAAAATAATTATGAAACAAGTACACCCACCCCCACAAACCCCCTCCCCCCCCTCTGCCAAATGGCGTATACTAAATATTTCCTGAAACACTGGCGAATGCGACCTTAATGAACTTTTCCGGCCGATTACAGAGTTTATAAATAAAACGTTCCTTTCTCTACAACAACAACGTAGAGAAGATAAATAAATTTTCATATAACTTTGAATGCATGGCATTAAAATGCAATTAAATTGCCTTTTTGATGGCGTTTACATCATACGAAAACATGTTTGTGTTCGGCCAAGGGGCTATAAAAGTGGCTAGTGGTACTGCTTGTGCTAAGAATGACACGGAATATAAGGAAGAAGACAAGGAGAAGGAGCGTATTAAGATGGTCAAAAATATGACAAATGACATATTAATACTTGTTTTGGTACGTTGAGGCACTTTCTAAAGATATTTTAAGTCAAAGTTAAAAAAAAGTTTTTAAAGCTGACAAAACTTTAAAAAATGTAAAAAATTTTAATTAAAAATAAAAATTGAAAAAAAAAAATATTTTTTTTTGCCGTACCCATTCAGATCGTTTCATTATTATACGCTTTTGCCCTCAAAACCTAATCAAAAAGGGAAAAAACAATGAAAAAGTTAGATGTCCAAGACCAAGATCAGCCAAAAAGTAATGAAAAAACTATTTTTCCAATGAAAACATTAATGTTATTTTACTCCAAATACATTATTTGAGCTTTATTTACCTACCTTTTAAGCTCAAAAACCAATCAAAACTAGAAGAAAAACAAAAAAAAAACGAATTTTCAAGGCCAAAATCAATTAAAAACTGATAAAAATGTGAAGATAGCAGTCTCGTATTTTACCTTAAATTAAAAATATATCCTTAATTTGGATTTATCTACCCTAAATCTACTCAAACAATAAAAGAAAACTTGAAAAAATCGAGCTGCCCAAGACCGGAATCGAACCGATGTCGCCACGGCCACAACGTGGAGTACTAACCACTATACTACTTGGGCCGGCAGCTCATCAAACAAACTTCGGAGGGGATTCAGAGGTTTCTCTTTTTGTTATACCTTGTTCTACATGTCACTAATTTATCGCAATAATTTTATTTTTGTAATATAAAAAAAATAAATCAAAAGCTATTTCTGTCCGCAATTCAGCTCTAAAATTGTCTTAAACTAGTCCTACCGTAGCCATGCAAAAGCCCAATCTTTGGCCTGCCTTAGCTTTACCAAGAGTCCTACCTTTGCTCTACCAGAGGCCCTAACTTACAAGGAAAGTACCCAACCTGCAACTCTCAGAATTAGCTTAAAATTTTTAAACGGATTCTTTGTAGTACCAGTAGCACATATAAAAAATTTTAGCTTGCGTTTTTAAGTTTTAAAATTAATATATTTAAATTTCCCGCCAATTTGGCATTGTGTTGCAAGCACTTTTTTGTTGTTCTAAATAAGATAGGCTTACAAATTTGAAATTGCATGTTCATTTGAAGCTTTTCTAACATTATATTAAAGTAAAATTGTCAAAAGTCTAAATATGAGAAAGTTATAAGCTTGAAACACTATGCCAATTTGGCGGGGTATTCAAAAAGCGATTTTTTGATCTCGATTTTCTCGAGTCTGGCCGCAAACCGCAACTTAGAATTTTGCATATGATCTTACATTTACGTGACCTTTCAATTAAAAAAATTTGAACGAAATCTGAGCGTTGCAGGTCGGGTACCTTCCATGTTAGCTGTACCGTGGCTCTATCATAATAAGTTTAACCTTTTCTCTTCTCCCTCCACCTCTCAGTAGCCTTGCGCTATCTAAACAAAAGCTTTATCTTTTCCTTACCTTAGCTATGCCATAAGTCCTACCCTTGCTGTATCAGAAATCCCACTTTGGCTGTAACATAGCTCTATCTTAATAAACCTGACCTATGTTTCTTCTCCTTTAGCAACCCCTATCTAGCCATACAGAAGCCCTAGCCTTCCATTATATTTGTTCTACCAGAAGTACAGAGGTCTCTCTATATAGTGAACCATCAGTATAAGCAACTCTCATCATAGTCAATAAGAAATTTGGCTCCGCCAAGTCAATTTGCATTTAAAAAATTACTCTGTAAAGACAACACCCCCTATAGTAAACACAAAATGCCGGTCCCTTCGGGTTGTTTATATAGAGAGAGTACTGTACTACGTTTACTCTACGTAAGCCGTACAGATGCTTATTTTTCCCTTCCTTACCTATACCAAAAAACCTTTCTTTACCATATCTCTATTATAGGCCTAATCTTTGTCCCCCCCCCCTTTACCTCATCATTTAGTAGCCCTGCCCTAGCCAAACCAACCTCTAATCCTGCAACAAATCATTAAAAAATTTTAATTGCAAGACCGCCAGCTCAATTAAAAACCAAACATTTCAAATTTCAAACACCCTGCAACCTCAAGAATTAGGCTAACGAAAAGAATGGCAATTTGGGGGGAATTTTCGCTTCATACGCCAAAAATAAAGTAACTTCCTGTTCGAAAGAAGCCTCTCCAGAAATTAGAAATTATTAAAATTTTTGTCACAAAAAACAAGAAAACGCCCCACTCAAAACTGTCACGCCAAACGCGTGAAGAAACCGCCAAAATGGTTATTGGCAGACGGGCCCTCGGGGAGCGTCGGAGTCAGTGATAATATTTATTCGCGGCGGACTTTATTAAAATGGCATTAGGGGAATATTGAAATTCAATTTGACTGCTTCCCACTGGCCGTTTTGATTGTTTTCCTCGCCGCCAAGGTAAACAATAAGTTATGTTTTGGGAATTTCGGAGAAATTTTTTAAAATTTACAGAATGGGTTACAGTATACCTTAGCGGCCTAAAATCTTTGGTTATTTTATTTTATATAGCAAGAACTTTCTTTACACAATTCAAAAGAAAATAATTGAAACTTAATAGACATAAACCAGGCTTAGTAGGTATAACTTAGGCTTAGTAGGCATAGCTTAGACTTAGTGATCATAACTTAGGTTTAGTAAGCATGTATTAGGAGTAGTAAGTGTATATGTGGTTAGGCTTATATTAGGCTTAGTAGACATCTATCAGATTTAGTTGGCATAGATTAGACTAATAAGGCAAAAATGAAACGGCCTAAACATACAGACAATCTACCCAAACACGTATTTTACCTGAAATTAAAAATACGACATTAGTCTTCATTTCTCTACGTTTTCCACTTTAAAATAAACCAAAAAAGTAAAAGAAAACTTGAAAAAAGCAAGCTGCCCAAGATCGGAATCGAACCGATGTCGCCACGGCCACAACGTGGAGTACTAACCACTATACTACTTGGGCCGGCAGCTCATCAAACAAACTTCGGAGGAGATTCAGAGGTTTCTCTTTTTGTTATACCTTGTTCTACATGCCATTAATTTATCGCAATAAAGTTTATATTAATATAACCGTCAAGGATTCAAAAGAGATCTTCCATACCATATAGCAAAGGTGATATATAAGTTTTGAGTAACGCAAGTTTACCCTATTTTACCGAATATTACCTTACCCTATCCGAAATACAAAACATTTTTGACAACTGTACTGTCCTGCCCTTGGATCCTAACTTACACTTGACATGCTGCCATACCCGTTCCCTTCATACTACACTATCCTTGCCTTTCATCACATCATATCGTTATAATCCCAAGCCTCAAAACCGCAACAATCTATAACCAATAATGTAAAAAGTTATGCGAACGTTCGAAAAAATTGCAAAACCTTTCGAATTTAAATCCTCCGAGTCCAGCCTCAGGGTTAATACACGCGAAATGCCGGCAGCTTCCAATGTTTTGTTCGCGGCCGGAAATTTGGATTTCCCGCCGCGTTCAACATCTACATCATATACAAATACACACAGTGCGCTAAATCTGGATGGACGTTCGTATTGATGAAAGAACTTTCTTTACAAAAGATAAAATGGCAAGAACTTTTTTTACAAACCTTAAAATGACAAAAACTTTCTTTACAGAACGCAAAATGGCAATAACTTTCTATACAAAACAAAAAATGACAAGAACTTTCTTTACAAATTGTAAAATAACAGAAACTTTCTTTACAAAGCAAGAAATAGCAAGAATTTTCTTTACAAAGCAAAAAACAGAAAGAACTTTCTTTACAAAACAAGAAATGGCAATAGCTTTCTTTACAAACCACAAAATGTCAAAAACTTTCTTTCCAGACCTTTAAAATTTCGAAGAATTCTGCAAAATGTTAAAGTATCAAACATAAAACTGCCTAAACATACATCCGATGTATCCGAACGTCTGCCAACACATCTATATGTAAATACGACGTCAAGATGAGGATGTAAAACGCGCATTTCAATGTCAAAGATCTTGAGAAATAGACAAAAAACACTTGAGATAACAACTTTAAAGTGCAGCAACTTCCTTTACACTTCTGGAAATGCATTTTTTCGACAAAAATAGTCAGTTTTATACAAAATGTCACTAGAAATGTCATATTTGACATGAATTTGAAACATTAAAGGACCAGTTCGCCCATTCAAATATCATTGGCATTCTGTCGCAAAAACTCGACGTTCATTTTTTTCGCAAAAAACCTGAGCAAGTCGGTCCCAAATTGGAAAATTCATTTCGACACCGACCCACTCACGTTTTTTGAGAAAAATGATTTTGATTGAAATTGCATGATTTTCGACGCTTTTTGCGACAGAATGCCAATGATATTTGAATGGGCGAACTGGTCCTTTAATTTAAAAACGCAATAACTTTCTTTACAAAACGTAAATTTCCGAAAAAATTTGAAAAAGTAAAATCCTAGGCTTAAACGAAGTAAAACACCACTCTACCCTACCCTACCCTACCCTACCCTACCCTACCCTACCCTACACTGCAGTCCCCCGTCCTACGCTGCCCTATCCTATCCCTACCCTACTTTTTCCAGTTCTGCCATGCCCTTCCGCCCCACTATAGTCGCTGAACCTTACCCCAGCTCTCAAATTACAGTAATCCAAAAAACCTAAACTTAAAAACGCAATAACTTTCTTTAAAAAACCTAATTTAAAAAATAAAATAAAATTGCCACGCCCTAGACTTAAACCAAGCCAAGAAAACCCTACCCATCCACGCCATCTAGCCCTACTGCGCCCTGCCCACTCCTCAACCCTACCTCAAGAAGCCCTCAAATTACAGTAATACAATAAAAATTAAAAATGAGGAACGGTTCCGTCCAGACCCATTTTTTAAGCCCGGCTCGTTCCTCATACCTAAAAAAATCATACGTAAAAAATACAGTACGCTCAGACGAAAAGTCAGACACAACACGAAAGAGCGTGTAACGTAATATATAATTGTAGACCGCCGCGGGCCGAGTGAATAGTCATTGATTGCGCGGGCTTTTAAAGAGTAATAATGCCCGTTCCCAGGCCATGGGAAGGTTCCCTTTATTAAGTTTTGACCTGTTACTCGATTACTTTCCAATAACAACACGGAAGACGTAACGCTCAGGAACTTTCTTTACACTTTATTAAAAACACGTACGTTTTGGCAAGAACTTTCTTTACAAGCAACAAATTGCAAAAATTTTCTTTACAGAACATGAAATAACAAATACTTTCTTTACAAGAAAAAACTGAACCTATCGTATATCTTGGCACCCGCAGGCTGCAGAACCCCAGCTTCCGTTATTTTATAAAGAAATAGAAAGAACTTTCCTTACACGACATAAAATAGTAAAAACTTTCTTTAGAAATTACAAAATGGCAAGAACTTTCTTTAACAACCATAAAACGGCAAGAACTTTCTTTGCAAACCACAAAATGGTAAAACTTTGTTTACAGACAACAACACAGCAAGAACTTTCTTTACAAAGCAAGAAATGACAAGAAATATTCCTTGCAAGAAAAACAGAAGCCATCGTATAATTTGTCACCCGCAAACTGCAGAACCCCAGCTTCTGTTATATTATAAATAAATAGAAAAAACTTTCCTTACACAACGTAAAATACAAACCGTAAAATGGCAAGAACTTTTTTTACAAACCATAAAATGGCATGAATTTCCTTTAAAAAATGCGAAAATTTTCTTTCAAACCTTAAACATGCAAATTCTTAAACCAGAAAACAACAAAATTTATTCCAAACTCTTCCGCCAACACTTTTGGCAGCATTTTCAAAAATGTAAGACAACAAGGAAGCCGGATTGTCTTCTCTACCTGAGCAAAACAATCGGCCGTACTCAGTCATTCCGACGAACAAAAAAGCAAGGAATTAACCGAAATCGACCACTTTTTCGTGACTTTTCACCCGGGTATAATTGCAAATTTAATATTTTTAAATTTAAAAAAATTCTTTCCGTTTTATGGCTTTTAAAGAAAGTTCTTGCCATTTTACAGTGTGTAAAGATAGTTCTTGCCATTTTAAGTCTTGTAAAGAAAGTTCTTGCCAGTTTATGGTTTGTAAAGAAAGTAGTCGCCATTTTAAGACTTTTATGAAAGCTATTGCCATTTGCTCCCTAACAATCCAAAAACCCAGCAACAAACTTGCAACATTATGCCAAAAAACCGCCAAATTCAAAAACAACTCGAAATTTCGAAAAATCACAGCGAAAAACCTAAATTGTAATTCTCAAAATTAAAAAAGAAACTAGGTCAAAACCCACTCTAAATATGCCCTTTCTCACATATATCAAGTATCTTTTAGTAGCATCATACAAACATCATAGCATAACATAATATACACAAAGACAACCACCCACCCTAAGTGTTCTAACGTCATTTTCTTGTTTTGACCTAATTCGAAATTCGAAATTCTTTTCAAAATTTAACAAACAACGTTTTGACATTTGTAGTTTTGTAAAATAAACAATTGCACTGAGTTTTTGAAACATAAAAATGCAAAAACTTTCTTTACGAACCGGAAAATAGCAAGAACTTTCATTACAAAACGAATAATGTCAATAACTTTCTTTACAAAACAAGAAATGGCCAAACTTTCTTTATAAGACAAAAAACGGAATGCATTCGTATAACTTGTCGCTCGTAGGCTGCAGAACCCCAAGATTGGTTATTTCCATAAAGAAATAACAATAAGTTTTCTCTTACAAAATATGAAATGGCAAGACCTTTCTTTACAAACCATAAAATGGCAAAAACTTTCTTTACAAACCATAACATAACAAGAACTTTCTTTACAAACTGGCAAGAACTGATCCTGCCACAATAGAAGTAAAAAAGTGAATTCAAACTCGAACATCGTGAACCCGCACTTAAATCTATTGAAAACGCCATTTCACTGTATGGAGATGTCATTTAAGAGGGCAAGAACACAAAATTGCTTCCAAATTCGCGAAATTCAATTTTAGCCAACGGCCGAGGAAAGGCGGCCAAAAAACCACTCGAAATCGGACGAAATTTGCAAAAATTCGTTTACAAATCTCAAAAACAATATTCAATATGTTGGGGAATGTAAACACGAATGGTCAACAAAATTTGCGTGGATATTCAAGCATACTTAAGTTTGGCCGAGCAGGTTTTGTTCCAAAAACAACATGCAAAGCTGAGGCTTTCAAAAAATTTTAAAAATCAAAAAAAAACTTTTAGGAAGTAAACAATAGCAAGAATTTTCTTTAAAAATCTCAAAATCGCAATAACTTAATTTACAAAACGAAAAATGGTAAAAACTTTCTTTACAAAACATAAAATTAGCAAGAACTTTCTTCACAAGACATAAAATGGCAAGGACTTTCTTTACATACCATAAAATGGTAAGAACTTTCTTTACATACCATAAAATGACAATAACTTTCTAAAAAACTTAAAATAGCAAGAATTGTTTTAAAATTTTTCCTAAAGCTTTTTTCACAAATTTTTCACAATAGGAGACCGCCGTATTTTACAATTAAAATTACACAACAGTTTTCAAAATAATAGATATAAAAACTCTAAAAATTACTTTAAACCCACTTTCAATTCAAAAAATGTAGTAAATAAGGCAAAAAAAACGATCAAAAGAAAAAAAATTTTAAAAAATCTAAAGAAAAATGCTAAAAATAATATTTTTAACAAATTCCCCAACACAAAGCAATAATTTACATTTAAAAACCAGTAAAGTCCTAATAAATTAACTTTCAATTGAAAAAAACTGCGTTAAAACAGCAAAAAAAGCCTTAGCCCGATGCGGGGCTCGAACCCGCGACAGCCAGATTAAGAGTCTGGTGCTCTACCGACTGAGCTAACCGGGCACACTCGCTTTTCGATTGTTTTAAAGGTCGCTTTAGGCTTTTTAGGCCTACAAAGGTCAGAAAAAATATTTTTTATCTTAAAAATAAATAACAAAAAATTTTATTAAACAATTTCTTAAAATTTATTTTTTTGACAATTGTTAGTCGCTTAACATTAAAAATTTAAATCAACCACAATAAATTGATGTCAAAACTGTCAACAATTTGCAATTCCAAAAATGACACAAAAATGCACGTAAAATTTGAAATTGTTATTGTAATGAAAATGACTAATCTTTTGAAAAATAGTCATAAAAGCCATACGGTTATACTGTCTGTTGCTATTACTCGTAGATTTCATAAATCTTACGCGTAAACAATATTTTTTCAAACGTATTCATCTTCAGTGTAAAAAATTTGTATATAAATAAAACAAATGGCAAGAACTTTTTTTTACAAAACCTAAACTAGCAAAAAACTTTCTTTACAAACCTTAAACTGGCTAGAACTTTCTTTACGAAACTTAAAATGGCAAAAACTTTCTTTACAAACTATAAAATAGCAAGAACTTTCTTTACAAACCATAAAAAGGCAAAAACTTTCTTTACAAACCTGAAAGTTGCAAGAACTTTCTTTACAAGACCTAAACTAGCAAAAACTTTCTTTACAAACCTTAAAGTGGCAATAACTTTTTTTACAAACCATAAAATGACAAAAACTTTCTTTACAAAACCAAAAATAAAACTGTTCATTAATGCCAAACTTTTTTAGAAGTTTTAACATTAATGAACTCCGTTATCTACAACATCATAAGTGCATTTGGCTTAAGATTAGCTCAAAACTTGGCTTAGAACTTTAAAAATTGTTTTTAAATCCACATTCCCACTTCCCCCATATGTATTCGTTTGTTAAAATAATTCTGTGCCCCGTTAAAAGCAAATTTTCAGGAGTAGGGGGCTCAGAATTATTTGAATAACCTATGAACTTAAGCTTCAAGAAAAGTTTTGTCGTTTTTAAACGTGAAAAAACATGTAAATCGACGACAACATTTTTTCAAACAGCCTAGTAATTGTAATACTGTTTATTGACCTCAATCAATACTATTTTACGTCAAACAAAAAAACTTGTTAGCAAAAAGATCGTTGTTTTAGTGAATCAAGCACCGTGACACATTCTGAAGGCTAAATAAGAAGTTTGATTATGTTTTTGTCTACTATTTAAACTAATTTTTGAATTTTAGATTTAAAAAGGGAAAGAACTTGAAATGAAAGAACTTTTTATACAAAACAAGCAATCTAGCACTAGCCCTACCCCTAGTTCTTGTTCTAAGACTAGCTTCTGGATCTAACCCTAGCCCAGAGCATTAACCTAACAAATTGTAAGCCCTAGCCTAAGCCCTAGACTAAAGCCTAGCTTATGCTCTAGCCTAAGACCTAAACTAAGCCTTAGCTCTCGCCTTAGCCATAGCCTTAGCCCTAGCCTCGGTCATAGCACCAGACTTAGTCTAAACCCTGGTCAAATCCCTAGCTTATGCGCTAGCCTAAGCTAAGCCTTAAACTTACCTCTAGCCTTGGCCCTAGCCTATGCCCTAGCCTAATCCTAAGCCCTAGCGTTAGTCCTAGACTAAGACGCAGTGCAAAACCTAGCCTCAGCTCAAGCTCTGACCAAGAATATCTTCTTACAATTTGTTAGTCTACAACAATATAAAGCAACTTTCTTTAATCCGAAAGAAGGAACCAGACCAAATTTTGCTTAAAAATCCTTAATTCCACTATCAAAACGACGTAATTTGACTACTTTGTTTTGGGAAATTCACGTTTATGATGCTGTTGGACTTCTGAATGAGCTCGTTAAAGCATCGCACATGTTAAAAGGTAGTCCAAAAGCAGTAAATCAACAAAGTTCATTTCAAATCGTTTTTCTTTATTTATGGCCGTTTCAGCGTACATTTCACGTCATTCTTTATGAAAATTTTCGAAAATTTTAGTTTACAATTGATACCACTTGTTACATTATGACGTTTAAAAGCATAAAACGTTAAAAAACATATTTCTAAATTTTCTAAAACTTCTCTATTCATGTTTTTATTGAAAAAAAAACTTTAAAACGGCAAAATGAGCATTAGCCCGATGCGGGGCTCGAACCCGCGACAGCCAGATTAAGAGTCTGGTGCTCTACCGACTGAGCTAACCGGGCACACTCGGTTTTCTTTTCTTTTTCATGTCCATTTAGGCTTATAACCTTCTGGAAATACAATATTAACTAAAAATAAATAAAAATTTTTAAACTTCTAAAATTTTTTTCTAATTTTTAATTTAAAAATATTTCTAAAATTGAAAAAATCTAAATTTTAAACTTTTCAAGTTTTAAATCCAACTCTTTTATCCTCATGCTTTTAATAGTTGTCAAACAAGCGAGAAAGCAAAAAAAAGCTTTATTATTGTGACAAGACGTTGATTCACAATAACATACATTGACCTCCAACGTAGTCAATGCCATAAAAGCCATTACACCGCATGGCTTATCCAAATACCCATAAAATTTTTAAAACAAGATTTAGAACGGTTTTTGACGCTTAAAATATTTTTTTTATTTTTTCAAATCTTATGTTTAGGAACGTTTTAAACCCAAAATTTTTCGCAGTTTTTTATTTTTTAAAATTAAAATTTTTTTTGAAAATCAAAAATTAGAAAAACCCCATTTTAGATAATAACCATCACCTCACACCATCCTTTTCAGCCCTTAAAACAAATTCTCACCCTCAACTTTCAAAATTACATTTTGCAAATCTTACCGTAACCCTAGCCATGCCCATTTTCGAATCCAACACAAACTTTCAATTCCAAACCCGGCGGCACGCGTTCCAAATGCGAATGACGGAATTTTCGTTGGAAAAAGATGGAAATCCGAGATGTTTTTAACATCCTCCCATCTGCTTTTAGAATATGTAATCCATATTTTTTTCAAACCCGAAAGGGACTGTGCTTTGATAGCAAGAAATTTACTATGACATAGACTTGTAGACATAGATACAGACAGCTTTAGGCTTATAGTAGTGCGAAGAGGCTTGAGAAACAGAACTGGTCAGGAAGTCATAACTAGGTACATAGTTACGGCTATGTTTTTTCTTTACCGCGCGACACTGCTCTTTTTGAGCTTAAAATAAGGCTTAAATATCTTTAGGCTTAGCCTAGACTAACGTATTTTTTAGAAAATACCCTTGACCATAATTATCTGACTACATCACTTTGACCTAGACCTGTTAAAGAGCCGGGCCCACATATGTCGGCCCGATCCCTTTCAAGTTTGCTCCAGCCGACCCGGCGCAACGCCAGGCATACTGTCCTCCGTTTCAAGTCATTTTGACTAATAATATGATCAGAATCAGATTGACCATGTAATCCTAGTTGGTATATGACCTTATATCCCCCAATACATCCGTTAAAAGGGCGCTAGGACAAATGCGGTTTTTGGACATTTGCGGATCTGCGGTTTTTAGACACTTGCGGATCTTCGGTTTTTGGACACTTGCGGATTTTGGACATTTGCGGATTTTTTAAAGGGGTTTTTTCTTTTTTAGTTAATTTATTTGTAGTATGGTACTAAATAATACTAAAGTTTAAATTGGTACTGTTTTAATATGTTTTAGTGCTAAATAGTACTAAATTTTAAATTGGTACTGTTTTATATTTTTTGGTACTGAATGGTACTAAAAGCCCAAAAAGGTACTGTTATGTTAAAACCGCACCAATTTAAACTTTAGTACAATTTAGTACCATACTACAAATAAATTAAGTAAAAAATAAAAAAAAAACCTTTAAAAAAATCCGCAAATGTCCAAAATCCGCAAGTGTCCAAAAACCGAAGATCCGCAAGTGTCTAAAAACCGCAGATCCGCAAATGTCCAAAAACCGCATTTGTCCTAGCGCCGTTAAAAGTCATCATGCCCGACTGTATCGCTGATATAAGTCACATCAACCCTACAACTCAACCCATAATAATAACAAAAAAAAGTGTAAAACCACCCCACACACCAATAACATAATAGCATAAACAAAATATAAACACGCCGAAAATAAAAACAAACAAAACCAGAGACTTCCATGAACAAAACATACCATAATATAGCCAAACCATTACTTTACAATCAATTTATCACGTACCCACACGAACAACAACATATATGTGAGCGTTTGAAAACCTGGGAAATTGCCTAGAATAAGAGAAAATGAAAAAAATTAATTATTTGGTGACTTGATGGAGGGCGTGGGCCAGGTATTCGACGTTGTTCGAGGAAATGCCGGCAATCGAGATACGGCCGTCCTTGGTCAAGTAGATGCTGAACTCTTTGCTAAGACGTTCGACCTGAAATTTTAAAATTAATACATTCAAAATGAAAATCTACGCCTAGTAAAGCCACTATTAGCTAAACATTAACATTTTGATTACATATATTGACATACATCAGCATCTACAACAACATACTTGTTAACATAGACAAAATATTGACTTACCTGTTGTGGTGAGATGCCAGTGAAGCAGAACATTCCAATTTGGTTGGTAATGTGCTCCCAGTTCTTTTGAGATCCCTCTTTGGCCAAAAGGTCCTTCAAGGTGGTTCTCATCGCGATAATACGATCAGCCATTCCTTTCACGTCTCCTAGCCTGAAAAAATCAAAAATGACTTTATAAAAAGTTCGGAGCCATAAAAACCAATAAAATACTTTTTCTAATGTTCAGAACATACTGTACCAATAAAAAAAGTACGTTTGGTTTAAATATACACAAAAAAGTTTCCACTATCAAGAATATAAACCTACCATTCATTGTACAAGTTCTGGTCACTCAAGATCTTGTTGGCGATTCTGGCACCGTGAATTGGAGGGTTCGAGATCATGGGACGTACCAGGATCTTCAGCTGAGACATAACGCGGCTAGCTTCATCTGAATCCTTCGATACGATCGTGTAGGCTCCAACACGTTCTCCTATAATAACATAACATCACTTTAAAATAAAGTTATTTTCAAAAATATGAAAAAGTTTTAAAAATAAATAAAGTTGGCTTTTAAAAACAAGATAATCATCAAAGAGTCATACCATACAATCCCATGTTCTTGGCAAAAGATTGGGCCAAGCAGATATCGTGTCCTTGGTCAAGGAAGTATCTGACAGCGAAGGCGTCATTGTTAATGTCTCCGGAAGCAAATCCTTGGTAAGCCATGTCGAAGAAGACGTACAACTCTTGCTTCTTCACAACTTCGGAGATCTTTTTCCATTGGTCCTTCTGAAATGCATCAAAAATTAAAATTTCTTAAGTCGTTATCAAATGTAGTCATTGAGACAATATTTTTACTCTTTTAGGCCGCTTTTATCATACTATCTGTATAAAATAATTTACCAGGCTTTACCACTATCATTCTCTTATACTACATGAATTAATAAGACAGTACTAAGGCCTAAACACACAAAAACCAACAAAAAACTTACAGTTGGATCAACTCCAGTAGGGTTGTGAGCACAAGCGTGCAACAAGATGATAGACTTCTTTGGGATCTTGCTGATGTCCTCCAAAGCTCCAGCTTCATCAAATCCACAAGTGCTCTTGTCGTAGTATCTATATTGTTTCACATCTAGACCAGCGAACTTGAAAATCGGAATGTGATTACCCCATGTTGGAGTTGGCTGGTAGATGACTTTGTTCGGGAAGAATTTGTTCTGAAATGAAAATTTTACTTTGTAAAAACTCCTGTAAAAAAATAACAACACTATTACTCATTTTACAGTCCATTACATCAATTTAATCCTCATCAAACATCGCGTAGTATGCCTAAAACATGGAAAACATAACGAAAGCTTACCAGAAATTCAGCACCAAATCTCAAAGCGCCAGTTCCAGAGATAGATTGTACTGTGGCATTCCTCTTTTCGGCAATTACTTTGCTGTCATTTCCCAATGCCAATTTGATCGCATTGGCCGTGAATTCTGGGATACCAGCGATTGTGGTGTATTCCTTATCCAACTGAGCGTTGACGATCTCCTGCTCAGCTTTGCGGACTGATGGAAGAACAAAAGGTTTGCCCTGAACAATAAACTTATTTAAAACACATATAACTTTATATATTTTATCATGATAACCAAGTTTTACTATCTCGCCATTCAATTACTTCACTTTACATAATATGATGCTATCAACCTAACATTTGTTACAAAAAATATCATAGAAAACCTTACATTTCCATCACGATAAGCTCCAACACCCAAGTTGATCTTCTTTGGGTTGGTGTCGCGTTTGAAAGCTTCAGTCACACCAAGAATGGCATCTGGAGGGCCCATCTCCACATTTCCCCACCAGGAGGAGCTACAACAACATAAATTAGTAAAATAAGACCTAAAACAAAAAAAAACAGTAAAATACCTACCTCATGCGCTGACCAGCAGCCAAAACCTGCTTTGAGACAACTCGGGATGAGGCCAACATTCTCGGTTCACCTGAAATATTTTCAGTTAATCAAGAGAGCTATATTACTATCGATAAAAACAGAAATTGAGCAAAACGAATTTGAAACAATGGTAAACAAGATGTTGTTTTTACGAGTAACATAGTAATGAAAAGCATTTTTGTTAGTTTACGTTTTACAAAAAATGGTCAATTTAGCGGCCATGAACGGAAGTAAGTTCGTCAGATTGTCCAAGAGTAAGAAAAATTTTTACGTAAAAAATAATGTTTCTGTTTGCAGTAAAGTGGAAAATTGAATTCTTTCCTTATTCTTATCACGTTTTTAAACAAATAATCACGTTGGTTTTACGTTAAAACAATAACAACATCAATGTTTACATCTTTAACTAGTTTAAATTCACGCTTTTTACGTTTTGAAACCTTCGAATTAACAATAGCCATGTTTTACTGATTGATAATTTACGCTAGTCTTGTTTAATAGCTTAAAATTCTAATTTATAAACCTCTACAGCAATATAACCTTAAGGTATTCATGTCTAACAGCTTTAAAATTCAAAATTATCTCGTTCCACACCCTTATAATCAACATATTTACTTCAAAAACTCCAAATCCCGTTAATTAACTTGCTTATTCAATTAACCTTGACAAAACCCAACATTAACCAACAATTACAAGTGTTTTTCAGACCGAACCGAGTTGAAACTTGTGCTGAACACTTGTTTTCCTTCCCCAAATGCCCGCTGCAAGCGAATTCGGGGTGGAGAAAACGTGCATTCGACGTTTTTTGAATGGAAACGTTTGTTGGGGACAGGGAAAGGAACGGACACACAGAGACGAAAAAAAACACAACAAAAATTTGTGCTTTTTCGAAAGGTTCACGTTTCTAAAACATTTTTTCTGATTTTTTGGACAAAAGAAATTGAGAATCCTTTAGATCAGTTTGTAGTTTATATAAAGTTCTATTTGACAGTAAAAAAATTGGTTTGAGATTGCGTATATTAACCAGAAACTTGAGCGACTCATAACAGTTACACATCTGATTTCGGGCAGAATAATACTAGACTAGTTAGCTGACTTTAAATACCTAATACTGAATAACCCAACAGTATTAAACTGAGAAATAAAGGCAAATTGACCATACTTATCATAATAAGACTTTATGAAACAACCTTTCTTAAGTTTTGTTGTTTATTTACCAAGTTGCAACAAAAAAGTCAATTAGAAACGAAAAAATTCACGAGTAAAAGACCCAATTTGATGTTGTGATAAACGAAACGTTCGTCACATGGCTCACAGTTTTCATGAAAACGTTCTTCTTGAAGTTTTATCACACAAAGCACATTGATTTTAGGATGAAGATTCCAATTATTTAATGTTAGGTTGTTCACTTCTGTGCCCCCTAACGCTAAAAATTTTCCTGGGAACGTAGCGCAGAATTATTTTAACAACATTATATCAGAATTATTTTAACAACATTAATAGCTTGTATAAAAATTAATGAGCTACGTCTTTTATAGAAATATAGAGTTCAGTAGCTCATTACTTTTTATACAACCTAATAGTAATATAGCTGTAAAAGTTTTGGACGAAAAGTAAATATAGAACGGTGAACAGAAAGGAGGCTTGCCTATACCACCCCATTCTTTCCCTTAGGGTTAACTTTAGTATGTTATGGCTTGGTAAGGTTGTAAACAATAGGCTTAGGCTGATTGGCCTTTATTAACTCAAAAGTTTAGGCTTATTATTCGCATCATTAAACCTTAGTAATTTACATTTCTCTATAAGACAACCCTAAAAAGCGTAAACTGTGAAAACAGTATTTATTTTACATTTGACAACAAAGGTTAATAAGATCAATTTTGGGTATAACAAGGAGAGACGACTGTCCGACGTAAAATTAAGCCAAAACACAATTTTTTCCGATTAAACACTGAATGAAAACGACAAATTTCTAAATTCAACATCAACACATTATCGAATCTAACAACAATAACCTTTGCATCATAAAATCAACAACAACAATATTAAAGGTATAGGGAGGCGGCGAACACTATGTCACGTTTGAGTTGCTTTGACGCTTCCTGGAATATGGATTCCATTTTCTCATCGCCCATGGCTTGAGCAGCACATGTCATTTGTCGTAGCAGTTCTTCTAGTCGTCGTAGGCATCTGATGATGGAGCCTTCGAAGATTCCTGACGTCTCACTGATTTCTTTGAAGGTGGCACCTTCACACCACTTCTTCACCACCCACATCATGCCATTCTTGAGTTTGTCGACGTAGACGACTTCGTCCAGTTCGAACTTGCACTCTATGCTTACGGCTGCTACCTTCTTGGCGTGTGACTGAAAATATAGAATAATTTAGCTTTTAGTCGTTAAAAACTTAAAATATATAATAACAGAAACAAAAACTTAAATATTAATTGTTTTTCACTTCCTCAACAAAATGTTTCAAAGCAACATACCACCAATGTCTTGAAGGCATTCTTCAGCTTCTCGTCCAAATCTGGTTGTTTGTCAGTCTTCTCTTCAAACACAAAGCACGACAACAACGCTGCTGCATCTTGAGGATCCATTTCCTTGAAAACTCCACTCAAAATCATCTCTGTCAACAAGATTTCGTCGGCCGCGCTGATTTCACATGCAATTCGGCCTTTTCCTGTGATACTGCCATATGAATCCACATACTGCATTCGTTGTAGGACTCGTTCACGTGCCCTGAGTTCTTCTGTGAACTGGCCACCTCGAACTTTGTTGATTTCTTCTTTGATTCGCTCGACTTCATCAGCTAGTTGAGCCTTTCTCTCGTAGGTTGCCTTGATCTCGCCGTAATCTGATCGTTGAAGGAGGGGGTTTGAGGCAATTCTGGCTTCCATCGCCTTCAGTTTGTCCAAGTCTTTCAGCATGTTGTCGTCTTTGATTCCCATTTGAGCTACTGGGTCGAGTTGTTTCACATCTCCATCGAACTTTTTCAAGGCTTTCTGAAAGTTAAAAATTCGTTTTTTAGCCTTAAACTAGGCTTAAAAAAAGTAAAGTCAATTTTAATGTTATTTCTCTTAAAACCGACTGTATTTTTGAACTTAACAATCTCCCTTATCTCCACCTACCTCCAACGATATTCTGATAGCATCCTTGGCCCTTGGACCATCAGGCAGTTTGATTCTGATCGACGAAATGGCTGTAACCGAGCTCAACTCCACCGGGACAAACTCCAATGCTGCGGACTCGTTTTCCTTCGGCGGCTCCAGCTCCTCGACGTTCTGGATGTTCTTCACACTCTCCCATGACAACCTCAAGCCCATTTCCAGAATATAGACTGTGTCTCCAATCTTGTTCACGGTCTTCTGATGATTAAGGAGGACTCCCCAACCAAGATCACGTGTCTTTGTTCGGACTTTGAACAATCGACCGGGTTGAAAGTAGGGGGTCACATACTTGGGTTTTAAGACAACCTGTTGGATCTTGTTCTTGATGTCATCTGCGAGTTGAACAAGTTGGTAATGCGCGAGAAATTGGTCTTCAAATGGCACTTCAAATCGCTCCAGTTGGTCTTTCTTGGCTTTGTACTCTAAAAAACAATTTTAACGTTTAAGGCTCAGCGTTAGAATTGAAACAAATTTAAAAATAATACCAAAATGAGACGTATAACAACTTTTTTAATCAATTTATTACCTAAATACGTAGAAGAAACCTTATTATAGAAATGTAAGTCAATAAAAGTATAAAAAACTAAACGACAGTCATCTATTAGGTTGTTCAAATAGTTTTGTGTCTCCTAAAAATTTTCTTCGATAGGAACACAGAATTATTTGAACAACCTGATATATCACAAAATTTATCACTCACGTTCATAAATTGGAACCAGCAGAGCCTTGTTTTGGAAGTATCTGAAACTCCGTTCCATCATATATTCTGGATTCACATCTGGTACTCGGATCAAATTCAGTACCATGTTGTAGGTCAATCTGAACTGTGAGTTAAGTGGGTCGGTTTGGCCTTTGACAATCTTCTTTGCCACTTCATCGCTCATTTTCTGATCTACCATTAAGATACACAAGCCTTGAGGATCTTTGCCACGTCGACCAGCTCTTCCTGACATCTGAATGTACTCACCCGAGTTGATCCACCTGAAAATAGTTATTTTAGGGTGAGAAAGTAAAGGTTTTTTAAAATGAATATTAAGTTGTTCAAATAATTATTTGCCCCCACTCTTACAAATATAAAATTTTTAGCCTTTGCATCAAAGTCAAACTGGCCTTACCTTGTGTCTTTACCATCAAATTTTCGAGCCGATGTGAATAGTACTGTTCTAGCAGGCATATTCAATCCCATGGCAAATGTTTCTGTCGCGAAAAGAATCTTCAGTAACCCTTCGCCGAACAAGATTTCAATACATTCTTTCAATAAAGGCAACAATCCAGAATGATGAATTCCAATTCCTCTTAACAAAAATGGCAGAATCCACTTGATCTGTGGTAGTTTCTGGTCTTCAGCGCCTAAAAATTAAATATTTTACTAATTTTGTCATAAACAAGACATCATAAATTTATTATGACATTCTTTAATCTACATCAACATTATTGAAACAAGGATCAAGAGAGATCATTGAATGTAGGTCAATATCATTGTCAAGAACATAATGAACCTACTAAAACTAGTAAACTCAACAAAAACCCTTACTTAAAATCGAGACGGCGCTTTCAAAAATCTTAGTTATCACCTCCTTCTGGCCTTGGTCGTTAAAGTCCATGTCTTTCAAATTCAAAGCATAACCTTCACATTCCCTTCTGCTGAATGAGAAGACAATCACAGGCATCAACTCCCTCTCTCTGATCGTCCTCAATATCGTTACAACCGAATTCCCTGTTTGAAGCATAGCCATTTTCCGATTCTGTCTGTCCTTTTCAGGTGCCCTTTCATTGACATAGCTCATAGCTTGTTGAAATTGATCTTCGCGGAACTCTCCCTTCACTGACATAATTTCATATAAACCGTTCGCACCACTGGAGTAGAAAACGTGTTGAAGAGGTGTTGGTCTGTAGTCGGTGTAGACAACGTGACAAGACTGTTTGTGAAGTAAGGCGATCCATTCTAAAATGTAAAATGCCAAATAAAACATTAACAAACTAAAATTAAAGCCATTTTTATCTTTAAAACAAATTCAACTTAAGTAATACCTAAAAACATAATAAAAACTTCAAATTACCTGCAAACTGTTTAGCATTTGGAATCGTAGCACTCAAGAACACATAATGAACATTATCAGGCAGCAAAATAATAGTCTCCTCCCAAACCACGCCTCGTTCTTCATCTCTCATGTAGTGGATTTCATCGAAAATGACCCACCCAACTTCACGCATGATCTCTGACCCTCTGTACAACATTGATCTCAAGATCTCTGTCGTCATTACAAGACAAGAAGCTTCTGGGTTTAATGTGACGTCTCCTGTCATCAATCCCACATCCCCAAACTCTTCCAACAGTTCACGGTATTTTTGGTTAGACAAGGCTTTGATAGGTGAGGTGTAGATAACACGTTGGTTTTCTCGAAGAGCCAAAGCTACGGCATACCTAAAAGTTATTCAATAATAAGATAATAACCGTAAGATTAATTAACAGTGTTGAAATTGCTAAATTAACCAAAAAAGTTTACAGATCATGAAGATATTTGCAATAACCGTTAAATTACCTAAAACAATATAAAACAAAGATTTAAACACTTACAAAGCAATAGCTGTTTTACCGGCTGATGTATGAGCCGATACTAGAACTGATTGATAATTATCAACACAGTTTATGGCTTCTGCTTGAAAAGAATCCAATTGAAATGGGTAAAGCTTTGCCGGGCTAGTATTTCTCTGTTCAAGAGGAACATATTGCATATAAGCTGGTACTGCTACCTAAAAATACGTATTTAAGAGCTCAAAATCAATTATAAAAAAATTTATGCAAATTAATTAAAACCATTTCGGGTTTTGGCCGGCTCAAGTTCCAATAACATACATCAACCTAAACAATGAACAAAATCAAACCCTTACCTCATGAATACAATTTTCCTGTCTCAGCAAATCAAATGTCCTAACTTTTGGTCCAGCTTCGGCTTCGTTCATAATATCTTGATCAGTGTTCGGCGCTGTAACCCTGTTCTCTTCATCGTTTACCGCTTCATCAGTCTGCAACAGGTTCTCACTGGTTTCGGCGATTAGATCGTCCAAATCCCCCAAATCGTCTTCTTCATCTTGTTCGTTCTCGTATTCATCAATAGGTTCCCCACTTCTGTCCGTCAATTGAAGAAATTCAGACATGTTTGCTAAAGCAATAAAAATATAAGTTTGACAAAAGATAATATATAAAAAGTTAAACATAAGCCGGAAAACATCAAGTAAAGACAAAATAAATATTAAAAACTAAAATTAAAATAGTAATTTACGAATTTTACATTCAAATTTTACAGCAAGGAAGTTATAAATTGGTATAAATATTTATAAATTTCCTTCATTCGCGCAAATTATAACAAAAAAAAAATAAAAAAGAAACAGTTGACCTTATTTTGAAAGCAGCCTAATTTCAGGTCAAGTATTTCACTTTGCGCGAAAAACAGATTCAAACAGTAAGATTGTCACAAAATAAAGAGTAAAATTATTAAAGCTGTAATAGAAGTGTTTAAATATGCAAATAAATTATATTTTTGTATCTTTATTGTTTTAATAGCAGAAAATTGATTTAGATGCTACGAACTAGTTGGCCAAACAAAGAGAACATAAAACAATAATGAGATTTGTCATAATGTTATCATATCATTCATATTGATATAAAAGTAAAAATTAATGCAAAATTGCTTGCAAAATCTACTTTTTTACTATTAATATAGTTTTGACAAATTCACCACAATATTTTTGAGCATGAGTCAAGTTACTGTATTGTTGTGTCTTACGGTAAGTTTATGATTTTGTAGGTAGTTTTAAAAAAAAATTGCAAAAAACTTTTGCTTTTAAAGCATATTTTAAAGTATACTCATACAAACGACAAACTTACGTTTCAGATATTGATAGCGTCTGTAGCATCAGATGTCGATGATAAAACCGATTGTACAAATACATTAAAAATAGTTGACAAAAAACTACGTTCCAAAAGCTACACCGATGAAATGAGAAGAAGAAAAACTGATTGGCTTATTGAAGAAACCTTAAAACAGGTAGGAATACTTAAGGTTTTTCAAAAGAATTTTTGACATTTTAAAGTAAGCATAACTCTGTCAGAAGTCAAGGTATCAGTAGTACAACCGTTGGATAAGCAACATTTTATGCTTTAAAAAACGTACTATTTAAAATCCTAGATAAAAAGCCGAACTTTTGAAAAAGATGACATTACATTAACAATACCACTATAGTCAAAGCTTAAAATTAAACTCAAGTAGAAAAACAAAACAAGTAGTACGATTCTGTCTCACTAAAACTATCAAATATACTTTAAGTGTCAACAAGTTAAATCCGAAGAGTTTTGCAAAGAAAGTCAATGTTTATCAGGCATTATCGAATGTTACAGAAAGTTTGGAGAAGATGGAGAACGACTTGATGTTAGTTCGTGCTGTTCTGGATGCGAACTCTAAAAGTTATTTTACTTTTTTGATTTAAAAATAAATAAGTTTGTAAACAAACACAAGATACTGCCGCAAAATCAGCTTTCTATGTTGTACAAGGAAGAAGACTGACAGAGCCCCAGCTCTTGGCTTCAATTCATGTATTACATTTCAATCTAATTTTAGTTTAATTTTTAAATCTAGGTATTATTTTTGCTTTACTTACTAAATTTTTTAAAATCAAGTTGGTCATGTTTCTTTGTCATTTTATCATTTCAAATCGTTGAATTTTACACAAAAGTTGCCGTAGCGTAACACTTGACTCATTCTCAAAAGTGTGTCGAGATTTTCTCTGCGTGAATAAGTTTGTTTTCCCCTTGCTACAGGCATCATGATGTTTGAAGAAACGAACGGGTCAAGCCGGGTCACCGAGTTCAACCGATTGAGATTGGCTTCAGGATGGAGTCGTTGACGGAAGAAGGCAACTTCTTCACCTACGGGCCGGAATATCTTGAGGTAAGTGAGATATAACGTTGTTTTTGGGGAATTGAATGGTACTTTGGGACTTTTAGGTAGTTTTTTTTGTTGTATAGGTATTATTTTGCTTTATTTTATATTTTTTGCATTCTTTTTACAATATTTCGATTGATAATCAACATTATTAAAGTTATATTAACATAGATATAATACGCAATGTTGCTTGTTATAATGTTGACCTAATGCTGAACTTTTAGTCTCTGCTGTTCCCGGATTCTCCTTTTAGTCGCTCTGGTCGATTTTTTAACCAATTTTCGGACAACAAGAAGCCTGAATCTTCGCTTTGCACCAACTGCAGCTTCGGCCTTTCGGCCACTCATTACTGCACCGACTGCCCGGAGTACCTGTGCAGAAGCTGTTTGGACGCTCACGAGACAATCCGTGTTTTCAAGGACCACGTTATTAAAAAATTGGACATTCAGGTATGTTTTTATTTGTTTTGTTGGCTTTTAGGTATGAAGATGATTGGTTTGATCTGGCAGTGAAAGTTTGCTTTTGAAAAACAGATATTATTTTAAAAGTTATCTAAAAAGCCCGTTTATGTAGTTTAAAGGAGGTTTTGTTTAACTTCAAAGCTTTAAATGCAGTTTTTTCAAACGATTAGTCGTTTTTTGGTATAACTTGGGTAATATCTCTATTTCAGCGGCGTTCATCGGTTGCTGAGTCCGACTTGGCTCGTACTGCTTGGCAAAACAGTTCAATCGGATCTCCAGACGTGTTTAGAAGTTCTCAATGTCCCAAAAGGCAACGCAACAACTCGATATTGTCTCCTATATTGGATACCAAGCAGGTAATGAGGTTTTTTGTCTTATTTAGGTAAAAACGGTAAGGAAATTTTGTTTTAGTGACTAAAACTTTTTCAAAAAGGTTGTTAGGATCTTTTTTATCTTTCTTTCTTCTCTGAAAGATCTGTATTTTAATTTATAATGGTTTTTATCATGTTGTTTTAGGCTCCCCCTCGGCTCCAAACGCACTCATTCTACAGCAACTGCTCGGCCCCAAATTTTGCGACCAGCACTCCAAACTTATTGAAGACGTCGCCTCAGCTGTTTGACAGAAGTCGGCGATACGGTCCGAGAACTCAGAATCACAACAACAACAATGTTCCGAACAACTGTTTCCGTCTCGACATGAGCCACTCGAGCACCAAGAACGCCAGTTTTCTCAACGACATCCCGTTTACCGAGCTCAGTATCAAAGACTACAAGAAGTTCCAGGGAGAACGATATTCGTTTGGGGGAGAAGGCAACGGAGACGGTCAACTCAATCGACCATGGGGAATATGTTGTGATCAAAAGGGGCGGATTGTTGTTAGTGATCGGTCTAACAACAGAATTCAGGTGAGCTTTTGATATGATTCTTTTTAACGTTTATTACTTAAATTTTTTGGTTTGTTGTTGTTGAAGGCTTTAATTTGGGAATCGTGTAATAATGCGTCTTTTTTCAGATTTTTGCTGAAAACGGCACTTTCATTGCCAAGTTCGGCAAATTTGGTCAAGGCCCTGGAGAGTTTAACCGCCCAGCTGGAGTCACAACTAATTTGAAGGTCAGTTTTGTTAATTTTATTGTTTTTTAGATTATTTTAGATCAGTTTGTCGAATTTTTAAAAAACTATTACCTAAATTTACAGTTTTTTCGAAAAAATTTGTTTTTTTTTTGGCGAAATATTACCTAAAAATTGAATTATCTTTACAAATTATCAAATCAATTTCAAAATACATTTTTAGAATCAAATCATCGTCGCCGATAAAGACAATCATCGGATTCAAGTGTTTGACGAGAACGGGCGATACTTATTCAAGTTTGGCCAAAGCGGTCGACATCCAGGAAGCTTCAACTATCCTTGGGGATTGGCTACAAATAGTAGAAACGACATAGCGGTTACCGATTCACGGAACAATCGGATTCAAATCTTCAACAACCGTGGAGAGTTGATCAAGATTTGTGGTCGAAACGCGTTTCCAAGTGCCGAGAAGCAAGTGTTTGGGCCTCGAGGGATTGTGTTTGTGGATGATGATAACATTCTTGTCAGGTGAGGATACGCGAGTTGACGATTATAGTTTTTTAGCAGGTTGAAAGGGTTTATTATGAGCGGTACTCTACATTTTATAAGCTATAAAGCAAATTGGTGTATTTGAGCAGATTTTTATTTTTTAACTCTGATAAATATAGTTAAAATGACATTGAATAAATTTTTTTATTTTTCAGTGACTTCAATGGACACAGAATCGTCCAAATCGACATTACCCGACCAGCTGAATCTGTGGAATTTTATGGTACCGAAGGGCAGGAGCCGGGATGTTTTACTCGCCCTCAGGGTATGGTTTTGGACAGACAGGGGCACTTGTTGGTATGTGATTCCAGAGGAAACCGAATTCAGGTAAGAACAGCATCGGTTTAGAAATGGAATGTAAATTTTGGGGTGTATATAGATGGTATTTTTTATTTTATTATAATAAAAGATGTTATTGTTTGATATGAGCATGCAAAGTTGTGGTCCAGATACAATATTGTCTACTCGTTAATTTTGTTCAAGATATATATGAGTGGCCATTTCAGATCGTTTCAATCCCTGAAAAACGTGTCATTGGCGTCCACACCACAGAGCCCGACATGGACCGACCGTGCGACATTACCATATCCCCTCAGGGCAAAGTTTTCGTTGTCGACTTTGGACACAGCACCATCAGAGTACTATAATCATGACAATGCACCATGATATTTAGTATTGTTCACGAATGGTCAAGACGGGTTAATGTGATTGGATGGATAATTTCTAACTTATATCTATCTTTTATCAGCTGAATATTTTCATAACTGTCATTTAATATGTTTATAAAATAAATTGCTAATATAATACTTGATTCAATGTTATTATTGATGTTTGTTTATCGTTTTAAAAGATAGAGATTCAGGAGGTGAAAATATATTAGTGAACCGTTTATAGTAGTTAGCTTGCATAGGAGTTTGGTATTGATATGACCATGTTATAATTATTTCTAAGTTAGTTACTTATTTAATTGTATGGTTTACCAATCCTAAGGTGATCCACCTCTTCAGAATCAGCTCGCTCAACATTTTTATATGAATTCTTTGTACCGCCAATAATACCCAAAAGCAACTTTATTTCGCATTTGAGTTTTGGTTGGGTGCTGAGCTATGGAATTAAAGCTGATGACTCTTCGCCTCTTTTTGCCATTTTGAACTTCTTTCTGACAGTTTTTTATCGACACAAAAAATTCAAATATCGAGATTCAAATATCGGGTGTAGGCGCGTCTGTCCGAATAGCGCGGGGTGCATTTAACAATGCCTTTAAGATCACTCATCGCTTATAGCTTTTTCTTAGCGTCTTCTGCCGAAGTTTCAAAAGTTGACATACTAAAAACAGCACTTGGACAGTGAAGGGCTGCAAATTGGTCTGCACAATTTATGACATTTCCGTTCTTCGTTTAGTAATAGACTGCCGCCTCCAACTAGAGGCCGGAATTGATAAGAATATAGGTCAGTCGGAGGACATGACGAAAAATTGTGATACAGTAACTTGTTAAAGTTTTAGAAAGTTTGATACTTTAAGTGGGTAACAAAAAAAAATAATCAATCACTATACAAAGGATTTAATAATCTTTTTACTTTATCAGTAATATTTTTTTTTAATTGTTTATAATACTTTTATTTTTTTTCTGTATAGTATTTTTATTGTTCGTTATTTTAATTTCGCTGTAAATTACCGTGTAATTTTTACTCTGTTTTTTTTTCTTCTTTTTCGTGTATTGTGTTATAGTAATAGCATAGTAATACCCAAAGAATTAAGGCCTATAATATTCGAACAGTTTCATACTAACGTTAACGGTGGCGCACACTTATCATTAAGAAAAGTTGTGCTCAAATCCGATAAATATTGGTGGCCTAATAAGAGGCAACAAATTAAAGAAGCTATCCAACAATGTGGTAAATGTCAGAGAAGACAAACTGACTATAAATACAATAGGATACCATTAAGACCAGTAATTAGTAATACTGTATTCAACAAAGTAGCCATAGACTTGACTGGTCCTTATGCATGTACAAATCATGGAAATAAATATATACTGAACGTAATAGACCACTTTAGTAAATACTTAGTTAGCATCGCAGTACCCGACATGAGAGCGGAAACACTAGCCCATGCTTTAGTTACAAAAGTTTACCTAGTTTACGGAACTCCCACGGAGCTCACGTCAGATAATCAAACCTCTTTTACATCAGAATTTTTCACGCAATTACACAAACAGCTAGATATTTACAAACGTACTAGTACCCCTTACCACTCCGCTGGTAACGGTCGCGTAGAAAGAACATTTTGCACGTTAGGGGATATGTTTTCAAAATATACCTCAGAAATGCAGAATAATTATGATATTTTCCTAGAAGGAGTAACATTCGCTTACAATTCCAGCGTTCATGAAACTACTGGTGAATCACCATTCTTTTTAATGTTTGGAAGAGACCCAGTACTTCCCATTGAACCGATTCTCAATGGTAAAGTAACCATAAGCTATTCAGAAAGCGATTATGAACAATATAGAAAATTATTAGTAAAAACACTTCGAACAGCATGGAGTATCAGTGCTAAAGGATTAGCTAAAAAGGCTAAAAACTTGAAGGATAGGTACGATAAAAATCTTAAGAAGAAAGACATCATTATAGGATGTAAAGTAATCTTAAAGAGAAGAGTAGGAAAAATAGGAATTAACCCTAAGTTACTACCACGCTGGACCGGATACTTCCGCGTCATAGCTATAGAAGACCCTGGATGTACAATTGTCAGTATGGAAAACCCTAGAAGCCCTCCTATAGTTGTACATTTAAATCAAGTAAAAAGATACTATACGCCAGTAAGCCCGCTTTATTCAACGCACAGTTCCGCGAGTAATGACGTCACAGACGAATTTGCCGACGAAGTTGAGCTTTTAGATATGCCAGGCTATAAACACATAATAGATAAGAAAAATATAGGTCAGCATCCCCTTGATAAGGTAGATAATGATAAGAACACATCGTATAGGCAGAAACTTCGATCTCACAGTCATTCTAACTTATCTTTGTGTTAAAAGATGGCTGAGATCGAAGCTAATGCTTAGAAGCTGATTTAAGTGATGGAGATTGAAGTGGCTCAACCTGAAGTTGAACTCAACCTTCTTGTACCTGGAGTCAACGAACATGGTCAAGATCAACCAGTTGATGTCTTCAGTCACCAAGAATTCCTCGACTACCTCGACAACATCAACAACGCAGAAGCCAACGGCGATGCCGCAGTTGAAAACGGAGGTGAAGCTGAAGCTGTAGCCGAAGTTATCAATGAAGGTGGAGCTGAAGGTGAAGCTGCCCAACAAGTTGTGGAAGCCGCTCCCCAAAGACCTCTCCAGCGTCCTCGAATCCAGGATCGTCCCGCGGAAACCGTAAACTTTCCTTATTTTGATTTTTTATATATGTCTAGGAACCCGGGAAAATTCCCAAATTCTTTAAAAAAGGTGGCCAACCTGAATCCATATTACTGGGTTAAGACTAGAAATGAAAACATTTTGACAGTCCCTAGTAGGGGAACTGTAACTGCACGTCAAAATATAGAACCGAAAACGCGTGTGGCATTTCGTCCTCCATACTCATGAAATAGAAAAGCGCTTGCTTTTCGTGAGAGCGAATAGACGAAAAAGGAAACGAAAGAGTGAAAAACGGAGAGACCACCCACGTGGTCGTAAAGAGAGCGGTTAGACATTTTCTTTTTCGCCGAGATTTTGGAGTTTTTTTGGAAATAGTGATAAGTTTAAACTTGTTATATTAAGTATAATATAACAATTTAAAAATTTTTTTTGTAAAAATTGTTAAATAACACCATAAACTTGGTCTTAAAAACTTTTTTTAAATTTTTTAAAAGCTAAATAGCCGAGTTTTCGTTCTCGATATATTGGTTGCGGAATGTCAAATACAGTTTCAAGTTTTTTGTTTTATTTTCTTTTGACGTGAACTGCTGTGTTGCAAAATTTCTGTATAGTTGAGATAGAAAGTAGAGGTAGAAGAGAAATCCTTCTATTCGGTTCCAAAACCAATGGACCCGCCCCTCTAGGGCCAGGTGCCACCGTGGAGGTACGTCGTGATTTCCGAAAGGGTCTGTCTACACTCCGAAAAGGTCTACAGGAGAAAAAAGGTCTACAAATCGAAAAGTTCTACACCCGAAAAGGTCTACAATAAAATACAAAAAAAATATTTCTGATATAATATAGTGTTATAAAGCCTCTTTACCATAGTAACAGGTAAGATATCACAGTGACAAAATATGTTGGTTACTATAGTACAAAACTATACATTTTTGTAAGTTCTGTGACCTTCTTACTTTTCATATGTCATAGTAAAATTGTTTTTGGTACTATATTTACCATAGTAACAGGTAAGATACCACAGTATGTTAAGGTATAATGTGATACGGCATTTTTTTTTGTTTAGTATGGTAGATTAGGGTAGGGTAGGTAGTATAGGGTATGATATGGTACAATATAGTAGGTAGTATAAAGTATGGTAGAGTACGGCATGGTATAATATGGTATGGTATAGCATAGCCAGTAGGATAGACTATGGTATGTCAAGTAGAATGAGTACGATATAGTAGCTAGCTATGACATTTGAAAAGTAAGAAGGTCACAGAACCTACAAAAATGTATAGTTTTGTACTATATGTAGTAACCAACATATTTTGTCACTGTGGTATCTTACCTGTTACTATGGTAAAGAGACATTATAACACTATATTATATCAGAAATATTTTTTTTTGTATTTTATTGTAGACCTTTTTTCCTCGTAGACCTTTTCGGGTGTAGACCTTTTCGGTTTGTAGACCTTTTCGGGTGGAATGGAGGTACGTAGTACCGCCGCGGTTAGTAATTTAGTCATCCCGCCGCATTACCCAAAGATAACTAGGGTGGTTATTAAGGCCAGGGTGATTTCGCATCCAAAGATATCCGCAGTATTGGGGGTAGTAAACTCTGTTAGTAGGAATGGCATTGTTGTCACAGACGGCAATACTACAACGTATCTACCTCTGTGTCAAGTGACATATCCAATAGATAGTCCATTGACATCAGGACAACCAATGGTCCTCTTAAAGTGTCAATTTGCCGGTATGGCCGCTGGGGAAAACCCACACGGCGCACCGCACAGGTATTGGCCGGCACAAGCCAATACGGCCTACCTAATATATCAGGCCCGGACTGACATTGATTTCAATATCAATGATCTTCCCAAGCCCCTTTAAATAATTTTTTAAGGAGTAATAGACTGCCGCCTCCAACTAGAGGCCAGCATTGATAAGAATATAGGTCAGTCGGAGGACATGACGGGTCGTGAGAAGTCGTATCTCTTTTGAGTCGTTTAATATTTTATATTAATGTTATTGTAGTCTTGCCCCAACAGTAAAATATTACATGTTAGTATTGTTTAGAAACGCCAATAAATTGTATGTGTAAAATACTAGACGGTTTTAATATATTTAGCTTGTTAATTAAGATAGTAACAAGTTTACTGTTTGTACTTTTTAGGAACAACCTTTGCATGTCAATGCCAAACTCATTGCGGGCGGTATTTCCATACGGTTTTATATTTTGTCAACGTGAATTGACTGTATTACACTTCTGTTTTGAAGCCTTTTACACACTATTTGACGTCATCGCTTTGGTTTTTCGAGTTGTAGTGTGAAAACGAAACATAAATTATTTTCCGCGACCCAAATACAACGAGGTCGCAAGCATTACCAATGAGAAATGTAGAAGTGGCGCGCTAAAAGATGCGTGTAACACCGCAGCGTTCAAAAGAAAAGCTATACGGCATACATTGCTTTGGCTTTACAACATGTTTTAATATTCATATCATTATCTACTGCATCGCAGAAAGGTGGAAAACTTTGGAAATGGAGACGCTATGATGTTCAATGTCTATGGAGAGTATGAGAACGTAAAAGTATGTCTAACTGTCTAACTTCGGACTGCAACGATGTAGGAACTTAAAATAAGGAGTGACACCAAGTAAGTTTTACAGTATAAACATTTTGATAGTACTCATATATTTTTCAACCTTTTACAATACTTATGGTTTTCTTTCAGCTGAAGCCATGAACGTAAACCCTTGTGCAATGCAATTTGATGAGTATGGTTTTTTTGTTCGACTGCATTGATTTTAACACCAGTGAGCTTCGAATTAAGTAATGCGCAAAGAAATACAGAACTTCAACGATTGTTGCGTAATATGTTTACAGTACACACTGATTTGGGACTTACAGGTCCTTGTGGAATGAACATTGAACCCCAGTTAAAAGCTTTGAATGAAGGTAGAATACTTCAAGCAATACGGTACAGCAAACGTCGTGGCGAGGCAGGTGTTGTAACAGCTTTCGACATTCCAGACGGTATGATTGTATACTGACCGCAGAAATTATTGACCACCCAGCTATATGTTTTATTTTAGTGTAATACTACATTTGAAGAAAATATGAAATGTTCAAACACCGTAAAAGTTCCATAATTTCTAGGTATCAAAGATACCACGCAGAGGAATTGAAAAAGACTTATTACCCAACAACATAGTGAGAAAGATGAACAGAGAAGTTGGCAAAGAATACGTATTTTGACGAAATGTACGTAATTTAAAAGCGTTACACGATTGTGATTATACATTAGTAAAAAGTTATAACTATATTCTAAGCGCGTTTATAAATGCGAGCCACATTGTTCGGCCATGTACGTAACAAATGCAACGTGCACCTTTCAACATTTTTTCAGCCAACTTTATCTTGTTCTAGCTGTATTAAAAAAATCTATTGACAAAGCAGAGCATTTTTGGCAGGTAAGATTTTTTGTTTGGGATGTAAAATCTTTAAAAAGTCTCATTAAGAATAGCACTCAAATAAAAAAAAAATATTTTAATTTTTGGTTTTTTATCTAATTTTAGGAGTCTTTCTTGTAAAAGGAACAATAAAAGCATGCGGTGAAGAATTGTACACGGAAAAGCTAACTTTGCTGCGAGATGAAACAGTAGCTGAAGTTGGTGATGTTGGAGGTATCAAAACTGTATGCACAGACCGGGAAATGGCTGTAATTAATGCTGCAAAAACCGTTTACACAAGTTGGAACACAATTTTTGTTATTTTCATTATTGTTACAGTATGATGCGGAATTTCGATTCTGATCTTGAATTGGCTGGACGCAGCTTCGTCCAAATTACTTCTTCGGCATCGACCCATTTGTTTGCGGCTCGACTTTTTGCTTTCGTGCTGATCGTAAACGATCGAAGTTTGGGAGTGGTGAAACACGTGCTAGATCAATTACACTACCCATGTTTGATTTGGGACTCTTCCTGTTACAATCGACGTCGATTCTCAGACCTGGCACCTTGTACATGAATGCTACCTAGAATTTTTGCAGTTTGTGGAAGCTCGCAATCATTTTCCGGTGTTACTACAATTCGGAACCTTGTCTGTACTACAGGTACGGTCGCAGTATTTCCATCTAATTGGCCATGGTTCGTAATGAACTCATCGAATAGGCTGACCAGCTTCAGAGGTACTCCATTGGATCATTTACCCCTTGATCTAAGTGATGACATCAGCGAGGAAGACTACTTCTATTCTACCTTTTTTACTCCCTAGTAAGTTATTATTATTTTTTTCCATTTTTTACCAAAAGGGATAGAAAGTTAGTATTTTCTTAATCTAATACATTTTTAAACTCATGTCTTTTCAGCAAAGATGATCAACTATCGTTCAATGGTTTGGAGCGGACTCCAACGGAAAGTCTCCGTAGCACACCCGAACCCAAGCCTTTACACTGACGTTATGTGTCATATCTTTGGGAATTAACAATGTCATATGTCGAATCTGATCTTGAATTGGCTGGACGCAGCTTCGTCCAAATCACTACATTGGCCTCGACACACTTATCTGCAGCTCGGCCTTTTGCTTTTGTGCTGGTCGTCAATGACAAAAGTTTAGGAATTGTGAAAGACGTGCTAGATCAGTTAGAATACCCAGGTTCGATTTGGGACTATTCCTGTTTCAACCGGTTCGATATTGATGCTCAGTACTTTGTACATAAACCTAAAATTTTTGCAGTTTGTGGAAGCTCGTAATCATTTTCCCGTAGTACTACAATTCGGAACGTTGTCTTTACTACAGGTACGGTCGCAGTATTTCCATTTAATTGGTCATGTTTTGATAATGAACTCATCCAATAGGTTGACCAGCTTCAGAGGTACTCCATTGGATCATTTACTCCTTGATCCAAGTGATGACATCAGCGAGGAAGACTACTTCTATCCCATATTTTTTTTATTCACTAGTAAGTTATTTTTTTCAACTTAACATTTTTTACCAAAAGGGATAGAAAGTTAGTATTTTCTTAATCTAATACATTTTTAAACTCATGTCTTTTCAGCGAGGATGACCACCTATTGTACGATGGTTTGGAGCGGACGCCGATGGAAAGTCCTCGTAATAGACCCGAACCCAAGCCTTCGCACTGACGTCACGTGTCATATCTTTAAGAATTAACAATGTCATATGTCGAATCTGATCTTGAATTGGCTGGACGCAGCTTCGTCCAAATCACTACATTGGCCTCGACACACTTATCTGCAGCTCGGCCTTTTGCTTTCGTGCTGATCGTAAACGATCGAAGGTTGGGTGTGGTGAAACACGTGCTAGATCAATTACACTACCCAAGTTTGATTTGGGTCTCTTTCTGATACAACTGCAAGATGTTGTTGGGAATTCGTCTCGAACAACTACGACCTCAACAACAACAACAACTGGCTTTGTCAGTGAGCCAGCCTTAACCTCAACCACCAGCTCAACAAGTGAAACAACCACCGCGAATTAGCCGCTCGTTTTGTAGTCATTTTTTCTTCGTAAAATGTGTCAAGAAGTTCATAAACGTTCCTGTAGGAACTAGAATTAATATTTTGTCGTACATGGAGGGAGACCTTTACTGTCCTCGTGGGTATCCATCTATGAAGCCTGTGACGGGCTTTGTTATCATACATCGGCCTCGAGCCGAGAGATTTATGGCCAATATGTTTTCAGTTACAAAGAACGCTTTTAGAATTGAGATTAACCACCTCAAGAACTCTGTCCACCATGGTCTTCATCACGACTTCCTTAATTTCAACTCCCCAAACTTAAAAAATAATATGGACTGCGTAGTGGTCGTAGAATGGCTATCCGTGTTTGAGAAGAAGGTTACTTATGAAGGCCCAAGTTTCTGGCATATAAATTAATAGAACCAATTTAACTCTAGTAAGTTATTATTTTTTTTCAACTTAACATTATTTACCAAAAGGGATAGAAAGTTAGTATTTTCTTAATCTAATACATTTTTAAACTCATGTCTTTTCAGCGAAGATGATCAACTACCGTTCGATGGTTTGGAGCGGACGCCGACGTAAAGTCCTTGTAGCACACCCGAAACCAAGCCTTTACACTGACGTCACTGGGGGGAGTTTAGTTAATGACAAGGTATCTGAAGCTCAATGGTGGTGGCGACGTGTTTTCGATGGTATTAAAGTCCACATTCTACTCGCGTCGTAAAAAAATGTCTTCGGGCCAAGTTCCCTTTTATTGCCATTCTTTTTGGTAATATCTTATATATTATGGCGTTATCGTAAAAAACACCTTGTCATACGATCCAAGTTCGGATCGGACCCGCTTGACCTTATTCTATTGGTTAATATAACATTACTTTCAATAACTAGATTACATAGCATTTAGAAGTTATAGTAAATACAGTAATCGAGACAACAAAATACGCTCCATTTTAAAACAACATGGAGACACATCAAGTACCTAGAATTCGAGTTCTATAACGACGAGTTGCTACCTCGAACCACGAGCTACGTGGAAGGCATCAACAACGGCTTACGCACTCGTCTACTAGAGACTGATGTTTCAATTAAAGATGGTTATGAACGGCTACATATCATTATGGGCGGAAATCATTATTGGCGGAGATCATTATGGGCGAAACTCATTGTGGGCGGAAGGGCGGAAAGCACTGGGCGAAAAAAAATAAAAAAAAATGGAGGGGTGACAATTCCGGATCGGCGACAATTCCAGAATATTGGATCCGCGACAATTCCGGAATGCGGATTTGCGACTATTCCGGAACAAAAAAAATACCTATAATATTAAAAGAGCACTGTTTCAAAGTATTTATTGTACTAAAAGTGTAAATTGTGAATTAAATAGTACTCTAAATGGTACATTTTGTGTTTGATAGTACTAAAAAGCTACAGTACTATAGAAATGGTACTAATATAAAAGTAGTAAAATAAAAATAGTACTAAAATGGCACAATAGCATTCCACAATTTTAATTTAAAAAATGTAACTTTTAAATTAATAATAGTACTGTTTTTAACACTGTAAATTAATTAAAAATTTTAAAGGTATTCAGGAAAGTATTCTATTTAATGAAAGGTTTGTACTAAAATTGTATAGTACTTAATACGAAAAAACTTACGGGGATAATTAAATAGTAAAAAATTACGATATTATTAAATAAGTATTAAAGCTTATAAGTTAGCACGATTGTTGTTGTAAAAAGTAACATATTCGTAATGTGCTTGATGCTCCGAACTGAAAGTGTACACCAAGTACAGATTTCCGTTTCGATCGGCTTCGTTACATGCTGATCGCCAAATACCGTCACCAACACCGCCAAGAGGTCTGATTGTGTAAATGTATACGCTTACGTTAAAAGCAGCGCAAAATGCAGTAATTTCTGCTTTGCTTCCCCATTTTGTGGAAACTTTTATGTAATCCAAATGTTGTGACAACTTTTTTCCATTGCTTTCAGCGTTTATATACACTTCATACTGTTCTTGTCCCGCCTTGTGTCTGTATAAATTTGTAAGAATTTTGCGAATCCTCAAATGGTTCTAACCAGAAATGCCGTATGACAATGCCCAAAAAAGGCAATTTCCATCCCCGGCGACGTGGATAACATCGGACTCTCTTACTGGCATGTCGTTTCGTAAATAAAGTGCTTTTCGTCCGTACCTTAAAGCCTTGTAGAAAACCAAGCCTCTTCTTGCGCACATCGCTTGCATGTATTCTTCGTTCACGGGATCCCACACCACGTACATTCTGTGCAAAGAACCGCTTTGTTGAATTCGGAGACTTCTTTGACTTTGGAGTTCTTCGTTGACGTCTTGGTCATTGTTATTTTGTTCAAATGACCAAAAATTTAACTGGAAAAAATTCCGTTATACTGAAAAAAAATATTTTGTCAAATGTACAAGTATATGTAAATATAAAACAAAATTTTAAACTTATAAAACTTTAAAGCTGCCAATTGCGCAAGAAAACATCTTTAAGCAAATTTTAATTACAATTTAGCCTACCTCGTCGTCGTTTATATCAACAAAACATTCACTTCTACACCATGGTCATTGTCATAGTCCATTACAAAGGCTTCCGGGTTGTCATAAAATTGCGCAATTTCTTCTTCGTCAGGTTCTTGCACATTATTAATAGTCTAAATTGTCAACTTCATCTAGGGGTGGCGGGGCAGGGCACAACACTAAATTTTTTAATGTTTTTAATATACTACAACAATAAATTACCTTCGTTAGCTGGTGTAATTTGAGGCTGATTTTCAAGTTGTGCTTCTTCATCGTCTGAACTACTGTCAAGGATCGTAGCATTACTAATTTCACTGTTGTCATCAACCTTTGGTGTGTATTTTTTTGTTTTTATAGGGATCGTCAAAGTTGTCGTTATCACCAAGCTCATCGCCAGAAGAAACGTCCACAAGATGGTTGCTTTCTGCTTCCCAATTGTCAAAATTGGCTTTATACAAACAGTATTGAGTGGCTCTTAAAAACGTGTAAATGAACCTTTCAGAAACTTTGTTTTTCACCTTTTTTCCGCTTTTTCGTCTAATTTTTCCGCCAGTTTCAGAATACCTTCGTCATTATCAATGTTCGTTTTCTGGATTTTGGAATGTTTCCAACGTCCCGTTCAACAACTGCGTACTGCGTTTTCTTGTCAATTTTTCTTCGATGACTCTGCAAAGTAAGGATGTTTTTCTTAGAAGTTACTAAAAATTAAAACACAATTTGTTTTTCCCTATGCATTTTTTTTAAGAAACGCTACGTTTTATATGTTTAATAGCACCACTTTGGCTATGATGGATTGGTACTACCAAGATGGGGCACTGAGATGAAATGATCAGCATGTCAAAAAACTAAGATATACTAATTTTTAGGTTGTGAGAGCAAATATTAACTGCAATACGGCGCGTTAAAGTTTTTCTACTGAATCAGTCATTATGAAGTATTTTTCAAAATGACTTCGGAAAAGTGCTATTGAATTGAATACCTAAGGACTTAATATATGCAAAACAAATCATAGGGTGAAAATTCTAAGGCACACCACTTATTGCAGAGACTTAAATAAAACAATAAGATTACCTTTAATTTTTTTAAATTGTAAAATTTTTTTTGGAAACGTTTTAAAATTATTATAAAAACGAGTTTGGAAAACGTTGTATTTTGCTAAAAAATCTTGCTCAGTTTGTAAACTTTGAATATTTACAATTTTAGGCTTAGGTAGTAGTTAAAAATAGTATTTTTTTGGGTTTGTCGTTTTTTATTTGGACGAAATCGACCATTTAGTACCATACAGTACCAAAAAATTATAAAGTAGTGCCATTTTATCAAATTTACTTTTTTTTAAAAAGGGACCTGTTCGACCTCGATGACTCCGATATTCCTTTCGATCAATATCGCCGTACAAAGCACTTCGGATCTGGCTTTATACATGTCCACGAGTTGAGACGCTTGGAACGCCAGCGAGTGCAGTACGGACGCGACCTCTCGTGTGGGTGCCTCCAGTACCATCTCCACGTTTTCTGGCTCTACTAGACATATAGTGTTAGGCTACTGCGTACATGACTCGCTAAAGACGAAATCATTGAACGGTCGTACAGTGACGAGGTAGCAATTCGCCACCTATATTTTGTTGTATAATAAGAAAAATATTTTTCGAAAGTAACGTAATTTTTATATCTAATGATAAAGCATGAGAAACTGAACTTTTTGAAGCAATTTGGAAATATGTTACGCATAGTGAGTAATGGTTTTGCTGTTTTTTGGGTCGATGTAAGTCAATTGCGCATTGTTTCTTTTTTTTGCGAATTAAAACAGTACCCAATGTACATTGTAAAGTACGGGATTACCAATGGTGACATGTTTTTTGTTGGTCCACTAAAATCTACAAATTCAGATTTTTGAGCATCTGTGAAAGAATCTGTTGTAGAATTTAGATTGCGTTGAAACATCAACGGATGAGCAACGCCAATCTTTTGCTTACCATTTTCCATCATAACCAACTTGAGGTAATCGCTAATTTGATCATCGGTAAGCCAAAGATCTATTCCTGCAGCTTCAGAGTTTGTCTTTATTGGTTTGCTTTTGTATCGCTTTAGTATGTCGTCTTTAATTTTGCCTTTGTCATCCTGCTTTAAGATTTTCATTTTTTTTATCCTGTTGATGTTTTTTGACTTGATCTTTTTTCTCTGTTTTTGATTTGACTTGATAAGCAAGATCGGCAGCCAACACTTTGCTGCTTACTGGGCGTGGTTGAAATTTCTACAAAAATGTAAATGTAGTTGTAGTCGAAGCTACACTTTAGTTCCAAAATAGGTTTTACAACAATATGTATTTTTAGTATTCAGCACGATAGGGTTTTACAATAACAAGCACAATAGTATTTTTAGCACGGTAGTACAGTAAGATTAGTACGGTAAAATATATTATGACAAAATCAAGAGGGCTATGAAGGAGCGGTCTTATATAGCGTTAAAAAGCTTATTAAAAGTGAATATATTAAGATACAAAAGTGATAAACAATATGTAAAATAGACTAGCTTAAACATTTCATCGTGTTCAGGATGACTTCCTTTGGGTTGATTCTGGAATAGACTTTCTGTTGTTTGATGAGGTCTAAAGTCAAGTTAGTCATCCACTTATGAATTTTTTGAGTAAACTCCAGTGCTTGTGAAGGGGCTTCAGTTGAGTGGATGATAAGTAGATTCTCCATGAACTGTTCAGTTTCATGTTGAATCTGCTGAAGTTGATCAACAATAGTAGCATTGGAAGGAGCTTTGGACGCCAGTTTCTCGATTTCTTGAGCGAGCTGAACAGTCTTCATAGTAGGGTCACCAGTCAAGAGTTGTGCAGGATAGCGATATGATTGTATGGGAGGGGTACGGACTGGCCATATGTTAATAGCTTTGGGAGTGACAAATAAGGGGTGAGATCGATGTAGGACTGAGTCATTTAAGAATAATAAATAATAATGAAGACTATAAAGTGACATGCTGTTTAAGATATTTTACAAATTTTGACCATAGATTTAAGATAATATAAAATCTTGATAAAAAAAATACAAATAATTTATATGGTATAAGTTACAAATTTGTTGATTTATGATTATTGGGATTTAGGTCTATTTGGAATGTTAACTTGGGTATAAGAAGTAGGTTTAAAGTAATTGTATATCAGTAATAGAATGAATATGATAATTAGAATTAGAAATAATGGTGAGCTTAATATAGTGAGACTCGTGAACCAACCATTAATTATGCTTCTCATATTACTCAAATAGGTGGTAAACTCGTCCCATATGAGTGCAAATGGTAGGTCATCGGTGGCTTTGCTGATCCAATTGTTGACTTGTTGTTGTTGGGGTGGTTCGAAAGTAATAGTTTCTAATTTTCCATAGAGTGTGAAATCTCCAGAATTTCTTGAGCATGTATAATGGCACTTATAGTGATAAGAAATTTCAGTTGTCATTATTTTTTAGAATATGTTAGATTTAGTGTAACAAGGGTACGAAAGTACGTTATTGGGTCCACAATTCACTTCGAGTGTAGTAATTTGAGATGAATCGCAGTATAGGTTGGTAGTAGCTCCTTGTTCGCACGAAGCACAGCCTTCTAGTCTTAAGTCTACCGTCCCCCGGGAATAGGTCACCCCACTGAATAGGTCTCTTCCGGGAATAGGTCACCCTCAAAAATAGTTCACCTTACTGAATAGGTCACCTCAGTGTAATTTAAAAAAAAATTGTTAAACTTACTGTAAAAACCAAAGTTGGCTAAAATATCTAATTTTTATGTCGATTTTGACTAATTTAACCATGATATTTCAATATATGACAATGTTTTATAATTTTTTTAACTTTGCGAACTGTTACTGTACAGCGTGTTTCACAAAATTCCGTTGTCAGAAATAATTTATATCTTTGCAACTACGCATCTTTTATAGGGCCGAAATCGACCACTTAGTACCATACAGTACCAAAACATTATAAATTAGCGCCATTTTACGCGAGAAAAGGATCATATACCGGAAAAGGATCATTTACGCCCGCTTAACATTCGTTGTTGAAAAACAGTCGGAGAGTTCTAAAAAAAATTGTTTAACATGTCTAGTAGTACCCCGGCCCAGGTCGGCCCTACCATCGGGCCGGGCCGGCCTCGAGCTAAAATTGAAACGGGCCGGGCTTGAAAAAAAAGTCCGCACAAATGGTCAAGACGCGTAAGTCTTAACGCCAAAATTTTTACCATTAAAATTTTTAACTCACGTAATGGTTCAGTAAACGGAGCCGAGCAACTGCACCCGACGGAACTGGAGGCATGGACCTTTCAACCAGTGCCAACGCAGTTGAGGGCACTAACCTTTCAACTGCACCCGACGGAACTGGCGGAATGGACCTTTCAACCAGTGCCAACGCAGTCGAGGGTACCAACCTTTCAACTGCACCCGACGGAACTGGCGGCATGGACCTTTCAACCAGTGCCAACGCAGTCGAGGGTACCAACCTTTCAACTGCACCCGACGGAACTGGCGGCATGGACCTTTCAACCAGTGCCAACGCAGTTGAGTGCACCAACCTTTCAACTGTACCCGACGGAACTGGCGGCATGGACCTTTCAACCAGTGCCAACGCAGTTGAGGGCACTAACCTTTCAACTGCACCCGACGGAACTGGCGGAATGGACCTTTCAACCAGTGCCAACGCAGTCGAGGGTACCAACCTTTCAACTGCACCCGACGGAACTGGCGGCATGGACCTTTCAACCAGTGCCAACGCAGTTGAGTGCACCAACCTTTCAACTGTACCCGCCGGAACTGGCGGCATGGACCGTGCCCTTGTAGTTGGCGGCTTTTCTTCACGGCATTCCATTTTGAAAACGGTGTCTTCAAAATTCTTGAGTTCTGGATGGCTTAAACAAAATTTTAAATAGTTACAGTAAGATTGGGCGAATTTTTTTGGTATGCTTGTTATTGCGGACGGATTTTTAGCTCGGTCAAGTTTTAATATTTTTTCTTCGGAAAAACATCTCAACCCCGATCAAATTTAAAAAAAATGTTATATCGGCGAACCAACGGCGGAGAAAGTCGGCGGAGTTCATATCTCAGTCAAATTTTAAGAGAAAAAAATATTAAAGAATAATAGAGATATGGCTTCGCCGGCTTTCCCGCCGGTTTTTTCAAAAAAAATAATTTTTTATAAAAACATTACCAATTTGGACTTTTGGTACTATTTAGTACCAACGAATGTTAAAAATGTACCAATTTGACTCTTCAGTAGCATTATGTACCATACAACTAAATTAAGCAAAAAATAAAAAGGTAAAGGTTCAAAAACCTTATAGCCTTTGCGTAGTGTCGGCTTTTTTGGCTTGCAACTGTAGAAGCCCTCGCAGTATTTAGTAGTTCTTGGCTTCAGAATGTTTTCGAAAAAAGCGAAATGTCGATGCTACGTTTTTCTGAAATAGGTTCTAAACGCTAACAATACTTCAAAATGCTTTGCGTTAGAGATTTCAGCTTCATAAGGAAAGTTTGACATCAACTTGTTTCCTACTTCCGTAGCGACCTTATTCGGTAGAAACGAGAGTCCTAGTAGTCTGAAGAACCATTTTCGTACTTCTACGTCATAAAGTAGGGTTTCTTTGCACCTGACCTTCTGTTTGAAATTCAATAGCATATTCTTTGATTTGTGGAATTGGCAGTTCGATAGAGTCCACACAGGTAGCTCTTCTTCAAAGCGCTTGCAGATTTGAGGGTTGGGTTGAAAAAGCGTCTTTTTTACGGGCTACGACGTCGTGTGTGCCGGAATGGTTTTCTTTGACTTAAAGAAAGCGAATTTACGCATTTTATTAAAGACGGCAACATTTTGATTTATTTTCTTGGTGTTGTTTACGGCGTTTTTTTTATCCTGCGGTGTTGTCTCCAGCAGCAGAGCTACTTTACTTTTGTTGATGTAGTCACCATAACCCATAGGGGGTGTGATAGGGACGGTAGCCTTCTTTAAGTCCAAAGTTCTGAAAAATCGAGGAGCTGAAGCTGCCAGAGTACGTGTATGGCATAAGACATCATCATTATTTACGGAAAGTTTAACAGCTCTTCCCTCTATGCTGGAGTCAACAAGGCTGTAAAGTCCAAAGAAGGGTAGTGATCTTCATTGTACTCATACATTGACGGAGTGTTCATCATTTGCGGGAACGTGCCTTTACCCTCCACAGAACGCCCTAACGCCTTAAGCATGTTATCTAGCGGCATTTGTAGAAAATGGTAGATGACAATCATAGGAATTTGCTCAAAGCTTCCTCTTTGACTTCTACGTTAAGAGGCCTTACTGTGACGAGGTAGGACATTGTTACGCTGTCAGATGACGTGCTATCAACTGTAGCATCGCTAATTTCACCATCGTCTTCTATTTACGGTCTATTTTTTGTAAGGGTTTTGAGGTTGTCGTCACGCTCAAACTTGTCAGAAGAAACGTCATTACGAATATAACTTCTTCCCAATGGTCGAAATCGGTTTTGTACAGCCGGTATTGTATAGCCCTTACGGTATAAATAAACATTTCAGAAACTTTGTTAGTTCCTTTTTTAGACTTCATCGTCAAGTTTTTGCACTGATTTCTGAACACCTTCATCGTTGTCAGCATAAACTTTTTTACGTTTCGGAGTGTTGCCACCATCCCATTCAACAGTGGCTTCTCATCTGGTTGCTCTTGAACTGGTTCTATTTGCAGAATGTTACGTATATAGTCAAATGCGAATGGCCTGTTTCTCAAAGGACTACAATGGTGGCTTTCAGTATCGACATTGTTGGCTGCGGTTCGTCTCGGTTCTTAGCCAACTATGTCGGTCCGTAGATTATTATTCTGATAATGAATAATACGTCAGAAGGTAGTTGAATTATGTCTACATTGCGAAGTCGTACTACTGAACCGCTGTATATACTTTCCCAGCCTTTGAACAGTTCGAGCGTTGGAATATTTAGTTTAAACTATGTACGTATATTAATTAATGTAGACTTCTGTTTGGGAAAAGCCCATTCGATCTAGTATCTCCATTGTCCAAAAATACTACGTTAGTTGAATGATGCGCGAGGCATCATCGTCCTCTTCCTGACGGAAGGTTTCGGTAACCATCCGACGGCCAACCGCCATCACAGACATGGTCGTGACCAGGTCCGTCACCACGAACCGCCGTTCCAATGCCTCCACCGGTGTCTGGTCGTACGCCTTCAACTGGCCAAGGAAGCCGTTGGCTTGAGCACGAAAGGCCGTGTCATCTAAACGCAGAAACGAATTAAAGAACGAATGGGCTCGAACTCACCTTCTGGCAACCGGAAGATGGCATTTTGGTATGGAGTCTTTCGGAAGCGACCATTGCGATCACGTTTGGTCGCCGAGCGGCCAGTGGGGGAGCAACGCGGGTTGGCCGCATAGCTTTGCCGAGACTCCACCATCTCATCCACCGACAGTGTGCTAACGGCTCTCCGACCAGCTTTGTCGCAAATATTTTGCCGGCGAAGGCTCTCGGCTGCGGGCAACATGATGGAGAACTTCTGTAATGGAACAAGTCAGGGATTGCAACTTCAGCTCGACCTACTGATCAGATCGCGGGTCTCAGGACCAACAACCAACCGCACGAGCCCCTCTGAGTCCCAGACGGAATCTAGGGCCTTCTTCGAGTTCCAATTAACAAGACAAGTGGCCAGAACCGTTCCTGAGGGAGGATATGTCTTGGTCCTCACCAGGAGCGGGTCCACCGCACAGAAAAGTGCCGAGGGGGCTAGCCAACCACCGACCGGAGAAACGACCAAACCATGTGCTATCGAAGAATCAAGTTGATGGGCAAATTCGTGTACAGCCGCATTTATTAGGTTGTCCGGAAAGTTCTGCAATATTTGAGTAGGTAAACTTTGAAAAATCAGGAAAAATTTATTTCTTGACGGAAAGAAAAAATTCTTTTTTTGTTTGTTTGTTTGTTACCTAAATTATTCAAAAAGGTAAGTTACATAACTTAATTTCATTTTTTTGTATTGTTTTAGGTATTAGAAAAAAATGGAGAAATCTCGCCTGCGCGTGATTATATGGAATGAATTCAAACGCGGAAATACTGCGGCAGAAACCTTCAGAATCATAAACGAAAATGAGGGTAAGAATGTTGTGAGTTATTCTACGGTGACCAGATGGTTCGCAAAGTTTCGTGTGGACGATGAGAAGCTTGAAGACAAACCACGTGCAGGAAGACCCAGCAAACTTGACAAAGATGCCCTGAGGCGCAAGATTGAAGATGACCCACATATTACAATCCGGGAGTAAGAAGAGTTACTAAACTGTGGAAAAAGTACCATTGATGATCATTTGAAGGCAATGGGTATGGTCAAAAAGTTGGACAAATGGGTGCCTCACAATTTGACTGATCTGCAAAAAGCCAAGAGACGGTGTGCTTCCGAAAAGCTTCTGCAACGCTGCAAAAACGAAGAATTCTTGGATCGAATTGTAACTATTGAGGAGAAGTGGATCTCGTTTAACAATACTAGAAGATCTACAAGTTGGTGTAAGCGTGGAGAAGCTCCTAAGCCCGTTCCGAAGCCAGAATTGCACGAAAAGAAGCTTATGGTGACTGTCTGGTGGTGTAGCTCTGGAGTGATCCAGTACGATTTCATGAAACCTGGCCAAAGTATTACGGCCGACACCTACTGTGCCCAGATTGACAAACTGCGACACAATCTTCCAACAATGGTCAGAAGGAGGGGTCCGATCATTCTGCAGGATAACGCACGGCCCCATGCTGCAAAGAAGACCGTGGCAAAATTCAGGGAACTGGGATACGAAGTCTTGGAGCACTCTCCTTATTCTCCAGACTTGGCTCCAAGGACTTTCACCTTTTTAAACACTTGTCTTCATTTCTTAATGGAAGAATCTTCAAAACTCCGGACGATGCCAAGAATGCCTTCAAGAACTTCATCAACTCCAGAAACCCGGAATTCTACAATCGTGGAATAAAAAAGCTTGTAAATCGTTGGCAAGACTGTATTGATTCAGACGGTAATTACTTTGATTGATTGTAGTTGTTAATTATATTGTTATTATTGTTAGTTCAAAAGTGAATAAATATTGCAGAACTTTCCGGACAACCTAATAATATGACGGCTACTACGTAGTTTAATAGATATTCGCTATATTTGATGATTTGTTTGGCTTCTAACGAAGCCAAACAGTCGAAGTCAGAATAGTCTTTATCATTACCCGGCAGGACTTCCTTATAGATCTTCTGTCCAACTGTAAGCTTCCCCATTAATTCAAACAACCATTTTAGCTTTTCCTTTTTAATTTCTCAATCAATTTTATCAAAACTGCGATTGATACCCAAAAAATTAAAGTCTTCCATATCTGTTTCGTAGTTCTTAATATCTGCAATACATGGGAAATAAAAATGATAAGCGATTTTTGGACACTTGCGGATCTTTTAAAGGATTTTTTTTGCTTTTCACTTAATTTATTTGTAGTATGGTAATAAATAGTACTAAATTTTTAATTGGTACTGTTTTTATATTTTTGGTACTAAACGGTACTAAAAGCCCAAAGTGGTACTGTTATGTTAAAACCGTGTCAATTTAAACTTTAGTACCATACTACAACTAAATTAACTAAAAAATAAAAAAACTCTTTAAAAAATCCGCCAATATCCAAAATCCGTGTCTAAAAACCGCAGATCCACAAGTGTCCAAAAACCGCATATGTCCTAGCGCTCCAAAAAATATAACTTCTAACAATTTTATTAAAAACAACCGTCCCACTTTTTTAAATTTTAAATACTAACACTAACAGTGTAAGACATAACCGTTTTAATAATTAGTGTTTTAATATTTTAATATGCTAAAAAATTATTAAAAACAAACTATTAATATAAACTAAAACTATGTGCTTTTGCAGCCATGTAAACCTAAAAACATACTAAATAATTAAAGATTTTGGCTATTTTAAACGCGAAAAATGAATTGGAAAGAAGGCTTAGGCTTATATCTTATAAATACGCGTTCTTCAATCAAAGTAATATCAATAAAGGTAACTGAAATTGCCCCTCGACTTTAGGTCGAAACCTATATATTCTTGAAGCCCTGCACTGAGTATGGATATAAAAACCGTTTTTTCCTATGACTTTTAGTTTTCGAGAAAATCGACTTTAAAGTTTGCCCGGATCTTCAAAAGGAAAGCGCGCCCTCTATCGGAATAAAGCAAAGAAATCAAATCGTCAGGCCTTTTTTCGAGCACTTTCGTGTCCCACCTCCTCGCGTCCCCAGCAATTATAATAGCGCCATTTTTTACCTTTTATCTTTCTATTAGGTTGTCCCAAAAGGGCGACAAATTTTTAAACACGCAGATTTTTTAAAGGGTTTTTTTAGTTAATTTAGTTGTTGTATGGTACAAAATAGTACTAAAGTTTAAATTGGTACTTTTTTAATATTTTTTGGTGCTAAATAGTACTAAAGTTTAAATTGGTACTGTTTTTATATTTTTTGGTGCTAAATAGTACTAATGTTTCAATTGGTACTGTTTTTATATTTTTTGGTGCTAAATAGTACTAATGTTTCAATTGGTACTGTTTTTATATTTTTTGGTACTAAATGGTACTAAAAGCCCAAAATGGTACTGTTATGTTAAAACCGTGCCATTTTTAACTTTAGTATTATTTAGTACCATACTACAACTAAATTAACTAAAAAATAAAAAAAACTCTTTAAAAAATCCGCAAGTGTCTAAAAACCGCATTTGTCCTAGCGTCCTCAAAAGTAGTGGGCCACGTTTCATAAAATACTTTTGGGCAATCTAATAGTTGAAAAATATGAGACACTTTAAAATTTACTGTACATTTTACATTAAGCCTGAAACAATAATTTTAAAACTTTTTTAAATTTTGAAAGTTTTCAGTACATTTTACATTTTAGAATGTCATTGTAAGGAGATCTGAGAATTTGGAAGGTTCTAGAATTATTTTGTAAGGCTATTTGGCAATTTGGAAGGATGCAGGACACTTACAAAGTCTAAAACAATGATTTTGAAACTTTTTTTAAATTTTAAAAGTTTTTTAGCGGGTGCTTCTTGGAGGGTAGAAAAGTAAAATTATACGTCAGGGGATGGTTTTTGGAGGGTGGGGTACAATAATTTTAAATTAGGGGGTGTTTTTGGAGGATAGGAAAGTAAAATTATGGGTCAGGGGGTGGTTTTCGGTGGGTAAAGCACAATAATTTTTTGTTAGGGGATGCTTTTTGGGGGTAGAGCATAATAATTTTAAATTAGGGGGTGTTTTTTTGAACGATAGGGAAGTGAAATTATGGGTCAAGGGTAGTGTTTGAAGGGTAAGACACAATAATTTTTTGTTAGAGGGTGCTTTTTGGAGGGTAGGGAAGTAAAATTATGGGTCAGGAGGTGGTTTTTAAAAGGTTACTTTGGTAAAGTTGACTTTGGTTTATGTAATCGATTAAAAAGATTTTATGGTAATAATTATTCTAATATTCATTGATTGCATCGTATCATCATTCGTGTCATTCTAGGATGGATGACATGTTGCCCAAGAAGCATAAAGAACATTCCGTAGCCGTTTCCGTATTCTTTAGGGTTGTAGTCGCCGTTTAGTGAGGTTACTCCGCAGTTTTTCGTCCACCAGCCGCTAAATTTGAAATTTATATTGTTTTAGGTATGAATTGATAGAGAGGATCTTAATATAGTAACTAGGTATACAAGTCTGTAGGTTTTGTTTTTATGATAACTTCAAGATTTATTTCGGTAAATCCAGTCCCCTTGTAGACCGAAACCCTATTGAGTATAACACTAACAAGGAAAGTACCCAACCTGCCCCGCTCAGAATCAGCTCAAAATTTTTATATGATTTTTTTGTGCCACCAATAGTATTTATAAAAAATTTCAGCTCTCGCTTTGAGTTTTAAATTTGAATTATTTTGGTTTCCCGCCAATTTGCCAAATTTGTCATTGTGTTTCAAGCACGTTCTTCGACTTTCCAGACAAGATACGCTTACAACTTTAAAAATGTAGGTTTATTTAAAGGTATTGTACTAGTATATCAAAGAAAAATCCCTAAAAGTCAAAAAATGGCAAGTTATAAGCTTGAAGCACAATGCCAATTTGGCGGGACATTTAAAAAATCATTTTTTTTTATCTCGATTTTCTCAAAATAGACTGGAAAGCGCGATTTAGTACTTTGTTGAAAACCTTATATTTACGTAATCTTTCTATATAAAAGGTTTGAAGTCAATCGGAGCGGGACAGGTTGGGCACTTTCCTTGTTAGTCAAAAAGTTTGTGGAAGTTCTTCCATTGCTCGGCTTTTGAGTATTCTTTTTACTTTTAGACCTGTATGCTAAGAAAACAAAAGTAAAAGATAAAATGTGAGATTCCCTCACCCTAGTCGATACTTTCGAATGCATTTACTTTCAGGATCGTGAATCCTGTCTACAGTAGAGAATGGATTCATGTTAGCTGATGTAATGTCATACCAACCGGTTGAAGCATTGCCTTTCAAGTTCTTGTCATATTGAACGTGGATGGTGTATAGATTATCAGCGGGGTCTATCTGAAGTGTTATTTTAGTTTTGACGTTCTACCACATCAGCATAGTACGTTACAATCTACGGTATCAAATAGTCAACTAATCTAATATATAGCTCTCAAATTTTGATTGTAGACGCTTGAAGAATGTAAAATAAATAAAAAATGTCTTACTCTAAACAAGTAATCACTGACATAAAACTGGCCATCATCTTGACTCATAGGTGTTCGATCTCCGTATAATGTAACGCGTAGGCGACTCATATTACGACATTGGTTTGTCAGGTGGTATATGAGTTCGTTGCCGGCCCAGAACTCGGTATTCTGATAAAATTTTTGATAAATAATACTAAACTGATATGAGGAATTGACTTTTGTTATGACATTTGTATAGATATATGTAGTATGAATTCATATAACTAAAGGTAATAAAAAATCAAGCCAATATACTGAACGGTAAGAACTCATTACCTCTCCCAACTGCCCGAACCCTCGAGCATACTCGTCCCAACCAGCGTTCCAGAACGGTACTTGGCCGTTCATTCGTTGTTGAATTACTGTCCACCCTCCCCCGTCGTCCACATTGTTACAGTAAACTAAAACGGGTCGATAGTTCAACTGAATTTCGTAGATTCCACTTTCTTTGAAGCCATAATGGTGAATATCCTCGCAGTTCTTGGCGTTTATTAAGGCCTGAAAATGGTAAATCTTTAGTTTATTGTATTATATAACGTTATATGCTATTAATAATATTTTGAATAAAGTGACTAGTGTTAAGAACAGCAAAGTACTAAGTCGCGCTTTCCAGGAAATCACGAGAAAATCGAGATCAAAAAATTAAGTTTTGAATTTCCCGCCTAATTGGCATTGTGCTTTAAGCTTATAACTTTGCCATTTTTTTTACTTTTAGGAATTTTTCTTTGATATACTAGTAGAATAACTTTAAATAGACCTAAATTTTTAAATTTGTAAGCGGAGCTTCTCTGGAAAGTCAAAAAAAGTGCTTGAAACACAATCCTAAAATTTCCCAAATTGGCGGGAAACCAAAATAATTCAAATTTAAAACTCAAAAGCGGGGGTTAAAATTTTTTATGAGTACTACTGGTGGTACAAGTAATTCAAATAAAAATTTTGAGCTGATTCTGAGCGGGGCAGGTTGGGTACTTTTTTTTGTAAATGAAGGCCCAAAGGCCTAACATAGGTCTCGCAACGAAAGATTCTCTTAAAAACTTAAAATAATAACACTTACATTAACATATAAGACTGTTGCAAATAAAAACAAGATTTTGAAAGTTTGTGTGACTGAACCATTCACAGCCATACGCATATCAATATATATTGATAAAGGTTTTTGAATATTTATAGTTCAAGAAGTCCAGACACAAGATACAAGTTTCCAAAACTATCATAAAAGAATGTGTTTGCTCATAACAAAAAAAAGTTTCGCATTTTGTTGTCAAATCGGATTTGAGTAAAATAATGAGTAAAGAACAGTAGAAGCGAACGGGTAGAGCAGAAACGGAGCAAATAAACGTATGATTATATTATTTGTGATTCTAATATATTTTTTTCTATTCTTTGATTACAAAAGTCATATTTAGACCTAGAAAGGGGCTGGGTCTACTTTTTCAATCCCTGTCTTTTCAAATTAGCTTTGGTTTGGCATTTTATTTAAATTGTTTAAAACAGTAATTAATAAAATGTATGGCACTGCTTCAGTGCTCTAAAAAAAAGTAATTTACATTGTTATGCATATGACTGTAAAAATCTTGATAACTATTACAGTTTTAAAGATGAATTTGGCGGGGAAACGAAATTTAAAAAAATGCCCTGTTGAAATGATCTCCTCTGTTGTCAATCCTGACCCACGGGTCTTGGCTTGGACCGCGGCGCCATGATCCAAATGTGCCGGCTTAGTATCTTCCAAATTTGTTTTGGAAATAGCTCGGGGAGGGATGTTGACCCTAGTGTAGACATGGCAATCGGGCCGGGCCGCGGGCCCGCGTCGGCCCGTTTTTTGAATTTTTTTCCCGCGCTTTTTTTCTGCTTATCAAATCAGTCTGAAACTTTTTCTACCCCTAGATTTTATTGGGTGCTACTTCCTCCAAATGGTCTTAGAATTTTGATATCTCTTACAGTTTTTGAGATATCGACATGGGGGGAAAAATTCAAAAAACGGGCCGACGCGGGCCCGCGGCCCGGCCCGATTGCCATGTCTACCCTAGTGGAGTGCCCCTTTTCAAATCCAGCCTATACAGTAAACCCTAGGTAGATCTTAACATAAAATGAAGTAGTTGGCGGGCTTAGCTTTCTTAATCTTTTTTGACTGCGCCCGGTCTAATGGATTTTTGAATATTAAAAATTTTTATAACTTTTAATATTGTTATAGGTTTATTTTTATAATTTTGGCAATTTCTGAAGCTTTCGTTCAGGTCCGTCCTTTGGGTTTGCATGATCCAGCCCGCCTTTTCAAAGTTGTTTTGGTTTAGCCTAGTGGGCTCCCTTCAGGTCTAGTCACCCTAGAAAATAAAATTAAAAAAAAAACAAAAAAAGTTCATCTTGCTGAGTTTAGACATGAGAAACGGGGCGGGCCGGGCCTGAAAATTGGATCGAAATTTTGCTCAGGGCCGGCCCAGCGCGATGGCAGCCCGGCCCATTTCTCAGGTCTAGCTGACATGTGAGTTGCATTTCCAAAGTTTATTTTTAAAAAAAATTTAAAAAAAAATTAAATTAGGTTTTTTAAAATTAAATTTTAAATACTTTTTAAAATTTTCATCCTATCGAACCCAAAAGAAACTTTTCAGAATTATTCCAAAATTAGCATTATAATGCTTTACTGCCTCTTCTTATAATATGTTTATGCAAATTTGCGGTTTCGAAGAGCGGAAACTCGAAATGTAATAGAAGAGCTTGTTATAAGACTAATCAAATTTCGGCCCAACTTTTTCTTTAATTTTGTTTTGTCTTTTGCTTGTTGTTTTGGGCGGGGGTTTTTATGAAATTGGCGGCTAATTTTGGAGCTAGCTGAGGGCTTTTAATTGGCCAATGTTTGGACTATGAGTTTTTGTTTTGTGGTCATGCGGTTTATGTTAAACTTAAATACAGTGGAACTCCTATATAACGAATAGCTCGAGAAATTTAAAATTTGTTTGTTATATAGGAGTTTTTGGTATAGATGAGTTTATTATATAGGTTCCACTGTACTAGTTTTGAATATTACAGTACAAGTTTTATGAAGAATGGCTAGTGTTTCTTGTTTATTAACTTTGTTTTTAAAAAAGTTTGTTGTCGTTTATGTTTTTACGACATCTCGGCCCAATAAATGCGGCTTTTAATTAGTTTTGGTGGCCAGGTTAGATAATTTTTTTTGTGTACTTTCTTAAATTACAATCATAGTTACCAATTTTTACATGTTTAGCTTTGTTTTCACCTTTGCTCCGCTTTTTTTTAAATTTGGCTCCAGGTTCGTTGTCGGAGTCTTTGGCTTCGAGAGTGTTTAGTACTGAATTTCGATTTTTGTTTTGGCTCCAGCTCCAATTTTTTTGTAAATTTCGGGTTTGGAGCTCTTGAAAACACTGCTTATATTAATAATAATACGTACAAAAAAACTTTTATCAATATTAAAACGATTCAGGTGATGTGAAAGAGAAAAATTTCGTTATCCTCATCAGGGGCGTAACCTTAAATGTCTATATGAACATTATAATTGTAAATTAAAAAAGAGAGAATGGTATCTCAAAGAGATAGAGGCGCGAGATGGACAGGTGAGACAGATTTGGTATGGTCTGAAAGCCAGAAATAGGCTTACGGCCATAACTTTTTTAACCTAATGTTTTTTTTGAGAAATGAATTTTTTGTAAAAAAAGATCAAAATGAAGTTTGATTATGCACAAGCACTTCCTTTAGGTCCTACCACGACAACGAACAGTCTTTGGCATTCTGAATTAAGTACTTTCACCAACACAAAAATATTAAAACGTTCAATTAGTTGGACAGGCAAAACGTTCTGTAGTTGATCATCGTGAAAGTGAGAACGGTTGGGAAGGGCTTTAAACTCTAGATCAGGACCTACGTTCATATTGGTTTTATATTTAAATTATTGTTGATTGTTTGTTGAAGGTGAATTTTAACTTTTTATTGTGAGTCTGTTTCTGTAGACGTTGTCTTTAGGACAATATACTCATATATAACCGTAGTTTAAATAAGATACATTAGTTTTTGTATTTGTAAAAACCATTTTAAATTTTAAAATTGTTACCTAAATTTTTAAAATTTTTTGAAAAATGTGTAATTATTTACATAATATTTTAAAAATCTGAAAAAAAATTAAAACCAGTTGTCTGCAGATAGTTTTGTTAGCTGATTTATGCATTTACCCTTTGGCTAAACTTCCCCTCCCTCTTTTTAATGCATTAATTATGTGGCATTGCACCTTTGTCCGTTCCTTTTCTTATTAATACCAAATGCAACGAAACGAGCGGTTTTTCGAATTTGAATTTGGATAATTAGCTCATTTTGGTAATTGAAATGGAAGTTTTGATTTAGGTTGGTCATAATGTAGTTGGGTCGAATAAGACTACACATGAGAAACGGGCCGGCCTTGAGCAAAATTTAGATCGAGCCGGGCCTCAAATCAAAACCCGGGCTGGGCTTTTCCGAGACTTTCAGTCCCGGCTCGACGAAATTTTGCACAGGCCCGGCCCGTTCCCCATTTCTAATAGGGCTAGGAATGTACTGCACACTGCTCTAGGGATTAGCAGGGGTGGAGATTTGGAAACTAGACAGAGGGATGGGGGTTTTGTGGCTGGGTAATAGTCATATAGAAAAGTAAGGCCTGTCTTGGCTCCTTTACAGGTCTAGTGTAATATATTCTGTATTAAAAAGATTTTAAAAATTATTGCCTCTGAAAATTCAATTGTAATATATTTCTAAGGTATCAAAGTATATTGTTATTGACCTCAAAACTTTTACATACTTTTTAATCAGTCCATATGTTTAATTAAACTCTTATTACTTTACAATGTTGTTAGATATTTGAATTGGACTGTAATTTCTAATTAGAATGGCAGGTGGTTTTACGGAATTGTATTACTTTTTATTGCCATTTTATTATTTTCTCTGTTAAGGTTGATGTCTGGAGACAAGATGTTTATAATTTTTTATATTAAGGTAGGTCAATGTAAGTTATGGTGCGTGTTTCTGATAACAGGATTTACAGGGTTAAGTCTACGACTAGGCCGAGTGATAGGGCTCTGGGCTAGGAGCTCTGGGCTAGGGCTCTGAAAATCTGCTGTTTTAAAAGTGCACATTGTAAAGTAAAGTAAATGTTTTTTGAATATTTATGTAGCACGTTTAAATGAAGTGCTTTTGCGTGTTTTAAAAGTTTTTTTGCGACAAAATTTGATTTAATCCAAAGCCAAAAAATATTGAAGAAATGGCTTTTCTCGTACGGATTTGCCTTCAGGGAAAGTTTTTGGTTTGCAGGAGAATAATTTAAATACGTTTTGCAAAAAAAATTGGAATTTTCATGGGTTTTCGGGTATGGAACTCTCCTAGTTATGCCCTAGCCCAAAGCTATAGTCTTAGCCCTACCCTCAGCCCTATCCCTAGCTGTAGTTCTAGGTCTAAATCTAGCCCAGAGCCCTAGTCTAGAGTCCTTGCCCAGAGCTTTAGCCCTAGCCCAGAGCCCTAGCCCAGAGCCCTAACCCAGAGCCCTAGCCTGTCCCCAGCCCTAGTTATGGCACTAGCTTTAGCCCTATCAGTGTAATATCTACTCTATGCTTCAATTTTAAGTACAAAAAGCCAATTATAATCTTAATAAAGAGTAATTACACTCATGCGGTTCCAATCTAAACAATACCTAAAGGTTACGTCGGAAAGTAATTATACTTACGGAAGGCGATTTTTTGGATTTTCAAATTTAAAAGTCTTCAAAAATAAATTTAATCCGCTTTCTGAAGTCGGAAGAAAGTTCTTTGCCATTTTATGTCTTGTAAAGAAAGTTATTGCCGTTTTATGCTTTGTAAAGAAAGTTCTTGCTATTTTATTATTTGTAAAGAAAGTTATTGCCGTTTTATGCTTTGTAAAGAAAGTTCTTGCTATTTTATTATTTGTAAAGAAAGTTCTTGCTATTTTCGTTTGTAAAGAAAGTTCTTGCTATTTTCGTTTGTAAAGAAAGTTCTTGCAATTTTTTGGTTTGTAAAGAAAGTTTTTGCCATCTTATGTCTTGTAAAGAAAGTTATTGCCATTTTATGTCTTGTAAAGAAAATTATTGCCGTTTTATGCTTTGTAAAGAAAGTTGTTGCTATTTTCGTTTGTAAAGGAAGTTTTTGCCATTTTATGTCTTGTAAAGAAAGTTATTGCCGTTTTATGCTTTGTAAAGAAATTTCTTGCCATTTTATGCTTCGTAAAGAAAGTTTTTGCCATGTTCTTAAATTTAGTTACTGACTTTTACTATTACTTTTCTACTACTTATAACAATGTAAAACCCCAAATTGACTACTAAAACCGGCTAAAACTCACGTTTCACTATGAAAAACAGCCTTACCCCTACTGCATAGTAAACGATAGCTTTGCCGCGGAACATAAATAATCGGAAATAAATAAATATTTGGCCATTTTACCCAATTTGGAGCCTCTTTTCATGTTTTTCGACCCATAAATCAGGGGCTTTTTGAGGAGCGCCACTTCGAAACGACTCCAAAATGGACGATGGTCAGTGGGGTTGTGTTATCTTTAGGGTTAAAATGGCAGTTTTAAAATTATATTTTTACGATTTTTCAATTTGAAAGGACAGTTTTTATAAAAATTTTTTAAGGGTATGCTAAAATATGTCTAGGGCCATGACTATCGCTAGGCTTTTGGTCTGAGGGCGGGGTTAAAAAATTTTTTGCATAAATCCACATATCCCTCTTTTTGTCTGATTGCCGTCGGCATTAGAGAAAAACTAGAGAACGCACAAAATTATGAGATTTTTTTGGCGGACAAGAATTGAACGGTTTTGTCCACGATAAATCAGAAAAGTATAAACCTCGCGTGTTATATGCAAAAATCCCTATCAAATCATTTAAATTTTGGTTATTTTTCATTTCCCGCGCCTCATTTCAAAGACATCTGGCACCACATTGCCCTCGATTTTTGGCGGTCGACAGAAATAGTCCAGCATAAATATTGACATTAATTGACCGTGAATAAACGCGATGACAACATAACTGTCTGCGAGAGGGGTTTTTGGCATGCGTCTTAAAATAGACAGGGATAGGGCTAAAATGGGCAGGGTTAGGCTTGGGTAAGGCTACAATTGGCAGGGGTGGGCTTGGGTAGGGCTAAAATGGGCAGTGGGCTTCGGTAGGACTAAAATGGACAAAGGTGTGCTTGGGTAGAGCTAAAATGGTGAATTTTATGGGTGGATGTAGGCTTGAGTACAGTAAATTTAAAAAAAATTGATAGCTTCTATCAAAACCGGTTGATTTTTATCGAACCTGGTCAATTTTAACAAAATTGGTCGATTTTAACAAAACCTGTCGATTTTTACAAAACCGGTCAATTTTTACCATGAACGGTCGATTTTTAACGAAACTGGTCGATTTTTACAAAGCCGGTCGATTTTTACCAAACCGGTTGATCTTCACCGAAATAGGTCGATTTTTAAAAAAGCTGGTCGATTTTAACAAGACCCTATATTTTTACAAAACCTGACGATTTTTACAAAACCGGTAAATTTTTACCGAAAACGGTCGATTTTTACCAAAACTAGTCGATTTTTCCCGAAACCGGTCTACTTTTACAAAACCGGTCAATTTTAATCGAAATTGATTGATTTTCAAAAAAAACTGCTCGATTTTAATAAAAACGGTCGATTTTAACAAAGCCTTTCAATTTTTACCAAGATAACTTCAAAAAAGAATATTTTATATTATTCTAGTGCTGTTTTTCAAGTTCATGCCATTTTAAATGCTCGAAGCCATCTCTAATCGAATAAGGTACTTTCTGCCGCAAAATACTTGAAGTATCTTTGTAATTGAAGCCCACTTCTTTAATTGTTCGAGAGTCCAAATAAGGCCCGAGTGGGTGGGTGCGCGAAACGCTCCCAAAACTTTTGCGCCGAGATTCAGGGTCGAGATGTTGGTATGAAGTTTCCTTCGATTTCAAGGTTACCTAATACTTGCCATTTACGAGTTTTTTCGAAAAAGTTACTTAAGCGATCGGCGAAGGCTGTAAATGTTGCAATTTGGAGGATTTTTTGAAATGAAGGGGGAGGGTGAAGCTAGAGTGGGTATGAGCTATGGATGGGTGGAGGTGGGGGGAAATAGGGTATGCTAAAGCAGGGTTGGGTACAATAAGGTTGGGGTCGAAGACAGGGAAAAAGCGTTAAGACTGGATATGGCTAGGATGAGTTATAGAAGAGCTAGATTAGAGGATGAGGCTTGGGCTTTGCAGTGCTAGGGGTGTTGTTAAGGCTAGGGCTAAAGCTGAAGCTCAGTCTCAGGCTCACTCTAAGGGTAGGGTTCAGGCTGAGTTTAAGGTTAAGCCTAAGGCTCAGTTTAAGGCTCATTCTAAGGCTCAGTCTAAGGGCCAGACCAAGGCTCAGTCTAAAGGTTAGTTTAAAGCTTAGCTTAAGGCTCAGGCCAAGGCTCAGAATAAGTTTCAGTATAAGGGTCAGTCTAAGGCTCAGGTCAAGGCTCAGAATAAGTCTTAGTCTAAGGCTAGGACTAAGGCTTAGTTTAAGGCTCATTCTAAGGCTCAGTCTAAGGGCCAGGCCAAGGCTCAGTCTAAAGGTTAGTCTAAAGCTCAGCCTAAGGCTCAGGCCAAGGCTCAGAATAAGTTTAAGTATAAGGGTCAGTCTAAGGCTCAGGTCAAGACTCAGAATAAGTCTTAGTCTAAGGCTAGGACTAAGGCTTAGTTTAAGGCTCAGAACATGTCTCAGTCTAAGGCTCCGCCTAAGCCTCAATCTAAGGAGTAGGCTAAGGTTTAGATTAAGTCTTAGCCTAAGAGTCAGTCTAAGGGTCAGTCTAAACTCGATCTAAGGCTAGGGCTAGTGCTCGGGCTATTAAAACTATTTTTTGTAAAATGTAAATATATTTCACCAAAGATAAGGTAAAATGAAACCTATTTTTAAGTGGAAGCAAATTTAAATCTTTTTTTGTCTTACAATACAAGCCTAAAATTACAATATTAGTCATTGTCTTTATTTTTTCCTCAAAACGCGTTAATTTTTGGGGGAAACGCGCAAAAAACGAGCGGAAACGAGGAAAGTAGCCACCCAAATTTGTTTTTCTTTTGTTTCAGCTTTTTCACTTTACGGCGGGATTATGGCTGGCCTTCAATTTTGTTTGGCCTAGTTTTTTTTTCCGCGAGAATTTCCAACCTTTTTTGACGCTGGTTTTTGAATTTTGAATTTTTTATAAATTTTACGATTTTTTTCTCGGATTTTAATATTTTTAGGTAATTTTTGTGACATTTTTGATTTTTTATGTTTTGTAAAGAAAGTTCTTGCCATCTTTTGTCTTGTAAAGAAAGTTTTTGCCATTTTTTGCTTTGTAAAGAAAGTTCTTGTTATTCTTTGCCTTGTAAAGAAAGTTTTTGCCATTTTACGATTTGTAAAGAAAGTTCTCACCATTTTTTGTTATGTAAAGAAAGTTCTTGCATGTCTAAAAATGTAACTTTGCGTAGATGTGTAATATGAAACCTCTGTAACAAAGCTATAGTTTTTGGACTTTAACGTCCATTTCTACTCGGATTTCAGGCGCCAAAACTCTCAGTTTTGTCATAACATTACACACGTTTTTTCGGAAATGTATTTGCATATTATATTAATATATATAGCTATGCTATGTTTTTGCAAAAAGTAAAGTAAATTAAAGCAAAATACGAACTAATAGCTTTTTAAGGCAAAAATATGTTCCACCAAATACTTTTCTTAATTATAAGGTGACAAATGGCAAGAACTTTCTTTACGGACCATAAAACGGCAAGAATTTTCGTTCTGAGTTTCAGAATCTTGTTTTCGTGGATTCTGTGTTTTAATATTATTTTTTGTACAAAAACGGAAGTTATTTTTGCGTCGAAAAGAATCGGATTCATCTTTTTTTGTAACAAAACGCGAATTTTGTTTGTATAACACTAATTTTGGTCTTAACGGATCTCACGTTACTCTCTAATTACTGTAATTGTTTTTTGCTTGTAATTGGTTTTGTTTTTGTCACAATTGGATCTTGTGGCTAATAGGTGTTGAGATTGGGGAAAAAAGAAATAATGTGGGCCAGGACTGCCATTTTTGATAAATTTTTAATAAGAAAAGTTTGGAAAGAAAATTTTTGCTATTTTTTACAAGAAAGTTATTGACATTTTTTTTTGAAAATAACAAAATTTGGTATTCTGCAGCTTGCGGGTGACAAGTTATACGACGAAACACTTTTTACGGTGTGCAAAAAACGTTCTTGCCCGTTTAAGCTTTGTAAAGAAAGTTCTTGTCATTTTTTATTCTGTAAAGAAAGTTATTGCAAATTTCTTTAAAAATAGCAAATTTTGGTATTCTGCAGCCTGCGGTTGACATGTAATACGACGAAGTATTTTTTACGGTGCGTAAAGAAAATCTTTCCTATTTTCCATTTTGTAAAGAAAGTTCTTGTCATTTTATGTTTTGTAAAGAAAGTTCTTGCCATTTTATGGTTTGTAAAGAAAGTTCTTGCCATTTTATGTTTTGTAAAGGAAGTTGTTGCAATTTCTTAGTTTGTAAATAAAGTTATTGACAGTTTTTGCTTTGTAAAGAAAGTTCTTGTCATTTCTCAGAATGTTAATAAAGTAAAGACTTTCACATTAACTTTGGTTTTTAAAGCCTCCAGGGCCTAGTCACGCATTGTTATTTGCAATTTACACGTGCTAACATATCATATTCCCTCCGGGCTTTATATTCAAATAACGTGGTTAGAGACAACCGGTTTTTTGAGATTTTTTAATTTTTTTTTGTTTTGTAAAGAAAGTTTTTGCATTTTGTGGTTTGTAAAGAAAGTTCTTGTCATTTTATGTTTTGTAAAGAAAGTTAATGCCATTTTAGGGTTTTTAAAGAAAGTTCTTGACATTTTCTCTTCATCGTCTACCTCCCCCCCCTCACCTATTACTTTCCACCCGGACCTCGCCTCACCATTGTCCGGGTGGCTAAATTGTCACTTTTCTTTCGATGACATTCTTTTTTGTCACTTTCGACTTTCGATTACAAAACTAGTTCGGATCAAACCTAAATTGTCATTTTGTAAAAGAGGGGAGGTGGAATCTTTCCAACGGTGACAAAAATTGTAAAAGGACCTGGAGAGCGCTGAATTTGATCTCAAACAGCGAGCTTTGTTGTCATATCCATCCAAATTGTCTGGAAATTAGAGAAACAGGAGCGATATTCAAATTAAACAAATTCTGGAAGGTTTTAATCATATTTTTTTGGGTTTTTATGGGAATTGATGAGTGATAAAGAAAGCTTTTGCAACATTTTGATTTGTAAAGGAAGTTCTTGCCATTTTGCGTTTTGTAAAGAAAGTTCTTGCTATTTTGTGTCTTGTAAAGAAAATTAACGTTACCTTATATATTGCAATGAAAATGGTTACTATTTTTGATTTTGTAACAAAAGTTTTTGTCATTTCCTATAATGCAAAGAAAGGTTTTTTAATTCTTTGTTTTGTAAAGAACGTTCTTGCCGTTTCTCCTTTGAACTAACAAATTTTTGGATTTTGCAGCTTGCGGGTGACAAGTTATATGATGGGTTTTGTTTTTTGCTCTGCGGACAAAGTTCTTGCCATTTTATGGCTTTCTAAAGAAAACTCTCGTCCTTTTAAGTTTTGTAAAGTGAGTTCTTGCCATTTTTTGTTTTGTAAAGAAGAAAGTCCTTGCCATTTTACATTTTGTAAACAAAGTTTTTTTTGTCTCTTTCTATTGATTATTAAAAAACATAGTTTATAATTAAAAAAATAAATATTTTTTAATTTGTTCCAATTTTGTGACTTTTTCAAAACGAGCGGACTTGAACTGTCTTGTTGTATTAATGATGGATTGACCGCAAGGCCATCTGTTCACATATTTTGGCAATTTTCTTATTCGTTCTTCGCACCTCCGACCAGTCCTTTTCAAATTGCGCAACAATCGACCGGCATTTTTAGGGGCTTAGGATCTACTGGTCGTTTTCTGCCAATTTTTTGTTTTTTTCATTTATATTGTATTAAAAAATTTTAAAATTATTATGGGAGTGAGAAATTTTATAATTTTTTCTATTTATATCATATTTTTCAAGTTTTTTAATTTTATAATAATTATTCATAAATTTATGACATTTTTAATTAAAACGCGATTTCTATTTATTATGTTGCACGGTGCAATCACTATTTATTCCCTCTTTTCAGATCTGACTCGCTTTACGAAGAGGAACTCGTGTCTCCCATGTGGTCTAGTGGTTAGGATTCGTGGCTTTCACCCACGCGGCCCGGGTTCGATTCCCGGCATGGGAAGTAAAGTTTTTGCGCTTTTTTCGCTTATTTTCGGCTGTAAAACTTGACTTACATTAACTGTAAAAGCTATAAAAATTATTTTTGCTTTACATTTTATGTTAAAAAATCATGTTTTGCAAAATTATTACTCATTTAAACCCAAAAAAACCACTAAAAAAGTTGATAATCACCAAAAAACTTGAAAACCAACAAAAAACGTAAAACTTTATGACATAATTCCAGTTTATGTGGTCATTTTGGCTGCAAAATGTGCTGTGAATCATATCAATCGTCTATTATTCGCCATTTTAAAAGAAACATGAAAAGAACGTTGTTTACTCTTTTATTGTACAGTCATGTTTCTGGCGATTTTTCTTTCGAACAAGAAATGGACGACGGCGAGTAATAACGGGCTTGACTTGCTCCAATGAAGTGATGTTTCTTTACTTTTTGGGGATTTATAGAGTAAAAGGTGGGATTTAGGGGGGGGGGGGATTTATTGTGTTTTAGGGTTTTTTGCCAGAAAAATTTTTAAATATTTATTTTAGGTTGTAGGTTAGTAGAAATTTAAATACGAGAACGGTTTCTTGAGGCTTAAAGTTGGCTTTTGTACCCTAGTCCTCGCCTGTAAGCGCCAAGAGCCCTAGCCCAGTGCCCTAGCCCAGATCCCTATCCCAGAGCCCTAGCTTAGAGCCCTAGCCCAGAGCCCTAGCCCAGAGCCTTAGCCCAGAGCCCTAGCCCAGAGCCCTAGCCCAGAGCCCTAGCCCAGAGCCCTAGCCCAGAGCCCTAGCCCAGAGCCCTAGCCCAGAGCCCTAGCCCAGATCCCTATCCCAGAGCCCTAGCTTAGAGCCCTAGCCCAGAGCTTTAGCCCTAACATTCGCTCTAGCCGTAGCTTATAGCCCTAGTTGTAACTTTAGCTTTAGCTACCTAGTCTTGGGTGCCTAATCTGAGCCCTAGACCAGAACTTTAGCCTTAACTGCCTAGTAGTCCTTGCTTTATAGCCTAATTTGGCCTTTCTATAACTCTTACTTTATCCATACCCAGACTGAAAGCCTTTTCTATGTCTTCTCTTTAAACCTTATTGTACCCTACCCTGCCTTGCCATACCTACTTCCACTGGTTGAGCATTCCATAGCCCAAACTCAACTCTAGATTCACCTTACCCTCTTTTCAAAAAATCCTCCAAATTGTAAATATGACACCTCTAAACTGGGGTGTTTACAACTCCCAATGTACACAACACCAGACATAATAACAGCCATTTACGACGTTAATTATTCGATATTCCTTTCTTCTCCGGGCGTCAAAATAAACTCTCCGGCCCTTCAATTCATCACTTGAAAGAAGTGCTGACGGATTTACGAGAGGTGCCAATGCAATTTCAAACACTTCCACCGGGGTGGGCTCAAATTGACGTTACTGGACGTGGACACGGCAAAAAAACTTTATTGTTTTGCTTTGTTATTGCTGTTTTTCGTTTTATTAGTGGGGGTGGGGTTGGGCGGGTATTTGGATTTTTAGAGCATGAGTAGGGTAAAGTTTTATGATAAGGGGTGTTTTCTATAGATTAACATAGATGGTAAGGATGTTTTATGCGATGAACATTGACGATGGGGACAGACACGCAGTTAGGTGTAGGGAGGGCGGGAGAAATTGGATCTACCCCTCACTCTTAGAAAAAATCCGTAGCCACACGTCTGGGTAGGGATGAGGAATGATTTTACGCAGGGCAGGTACTTGAAAACGTAATATAACTTAATTACCTTTATTTCACTTTAATTTTGTAGATTATAAACATAAGTTAAAGCAGAAAACTTAAAAATCAAGCCCAAGGACTCTAAATAAAACATTCAATTTCAAATGTAATATCGAAAGTTAGTCACCATTTTTTAATCATAAGGCACCTTTTAAAAACTCAAACTGCATGATTATTTGGGAAAAGGTGTAAAAGACTATCAGAAACAAGACTGTAAATATAATTTGATGTTTTCAATTATTAGTTTTAGCCTAAACCCGTTCAACTTTAAAATTGAAGAGCCAGTGGAATATAAGAGTTGGTTGACATTTTTTGATCATAAAAAGTGTTATAGACAATATAATCGATTGATTCTTGACAAAAAGGTGTACAATACTATACGGAATTTTATTTTGTAACTTTTTTAAATTTTTGATTTTTGGGTAATAAATTATGACTAGTTCTTTCAAAAATTTTACGATTTTTTTGCCTGTTTTTTTGAAGTTTTTTAATAATGTTTATATAGTACTAATTTGTAAGCTATAAATTAAGAAGTTGTTTTATAAGAACATGTATAAAAACACACTGTTTATGTTCTAAACGCACTTTTGTTTCCTTTGACAAAAAAACTGTTTGAAAATTTATGGTTTTAATCTGGGATTTGTTTGAGCTTTGGATGATGGGTTTTGTTTGTTAAACGTCGTGTTATACTTTTTTACAAATTGTTTTTGGTTTTAAGTAACATTACTTTATCTCAAAAATTAAAAAATTTGTTTTTTACATTTTCAACATATCAACATTACATCTGTCATTGATTCCCAGCACGGAAACGAAGAATGCTAAAAAGTGTGGCGTTCCGTTTTAAGCTAAAAATAATATTTTTCGTTTTTTGCCAAATTGCCTTTTATGGCAAAAAGAGGGGCCGAGTCATGTTGATTTAACCTTATTTATGGTTTATTCTGCATTGAAGAGCAGGTGGATATTATAGTAGACATTTCGGGTTGATTCATTGTGAATTTCCCGAGTTTTTCCTTGTTTTACTGTAGAGTTGGGAATGTTTTTGGGTTTGCTAGACCGTATTACTAGATCGTCAAGCCGTAAATTGGCTTAAAAAGCTAGTCAAACGGTTCGAGGGGATGATGAAGATATTCGGAAGTGTTTTTCCAAGATGTTTTTGGGGGTTTTATAACATGATTGGGTTGAATTTGGCGCGATTGTATAGTGTTTTTGAGTGATGATCGTTCGTTTTGGGTTATTTCTCGGCTCGTCTCGCTCGATAACAGGAAGTTTTGATAACGAAAAATGTAGATAACATCGTGGGCTTGGAATTCACATTAGTTTACGGGAATTATATTGTTGTTTTTAGGATGAAATTTGAGTTTGTTTACGAGGTTTCTTGGTTTTTAGGGAAAGTTGACGGTTTTTCTTGGAAAAAGTTTAAAAATTGACGAAATTTAGAGTTTTGGTATAAAATTGGATAATCTAAAGGTAGGTAAGATAATAAGCCTTGGTTAGAACAGTTTTTGAAAAATTCAATTTTGTTTCGATGGTAAAATACGGGTTGTACAACGTACAATGTAAATTTTAATCTTTTCCTCTGAAAAACATTGAATAATGATTAGTTTGATATTTGTGATAGATGTAAAATATAATATATGAAGGTAAAGCCTTTTTACAATATTTTACTATCGATTTATTTTTTTGTCATTTTGAAGACGACCTACTGCAGTATACTGCTTGATTTCTTGTTTTTTTTTATTTCACTTTTCACTGATTTAAAAGTATTTTTATGTTTCAAAACCATGTAAAATGGTATAAACTAAGCTAGTTAGATACTTTAAGGGTTCATAATTGAAATTTGGTTATATTTGGCGCTAGGACGAATGCGGTTTTTGGACATTTGCGGATCTGCGGTTTTTAGACACTTGCGGATCTTCGGTTTTTGGACACTTGCGGATTTTGGACATTTGCGGATTTTTTAAAGGGGTTTTTTCTTTTTTAGTTAATTTATTTGTAGTATGGTACTAAATAATACTAAAGTTTAAATTGGTACTGTTTTAATATGTTTTAGTGCTAAATAGTACTAAATTTTAAATTGGTACTGTTTTATATTTTTTGGTACTGAATGGTACTAAAAGCCCAAAAAGGTACTGTTATGTTAAAACCGCACCAACTTAAACTTTCGTACAATTTAGTACCATACTACAAATAAATTAACTAAAAAATTTAAAAAAACCTTTAAAAAATCCGTAAATGTCCAAAATCCGCAAGTGTCCAAAAACCGAAGATCCGCAAGTGTCTAAAAACCGCAGATCCGCAAATGTCCAAAAACCGCATTTGTCCTAGCGCCTTATATTTATATTATTTTAACACGTTTTTTGTTGTGTTCTGCCTATTGCTGATCATCTGTTGAATGCAGGGATGGCTAGCTACTTGTGGACCTATTTTTCGATTTTTTTTAATTTTTCATTTACAGGTACATACATACCTGCGGATTTTTTTTGATTGGCTTTTTGGGAAGGGGGGGGGGGTAGATTCACCTATATTCAATCTCTAGTATTACCCCTACCTCTACCCCCGATATTGTGCTTTTTGAAAGGGGGAATAGGTTTAACTACCCCTACCTTTACTTTTAACTGTTACTTTTGTTTCTACCACTACCTCTGTCTTTACTCCTTTTATCTCTACTTTTACTTCTACCGCTACCCCTACTTGTACTCCCTTCCTAGGGAAGTCCCTTGTAAAATCTATTACAATAATCGTATTATTCACTTTCCCCTGGTAATCCCCCTACACTTATCGCTTATTACCACCCTACACTACACTTATCGCTTACAATGTTTCGGCGCGGTTTTCACTTTCGAATGATTCGACAAACTGTATAAAGAGCTCTCGAATCACACTTCACTTTTCCATTTTTTCAAGAGATTTTTTCAAAGATTTTTGGCGCATTTTCTCCCATTTCTGGCGGCGGTTTCTGGCGCAGATTTTCAGTCGAGATTGGAATGTTTGCATTGAGGTGGGATAACATAACTGGTGCAGAGGTGAAAAGACAAGTTGTTCTTGGGGTGGCATGTTAAAATGATTTTTTGGAAGGCTGGGTTAAACATTTTTATTTATTTGGAGGGGTAGGTGAAAATTTTTTATTATTAGGGGTAGCTGAAAGGTTTGTTCAAATAATTCTGAGCCTCCTCGAAAAAAATTTTGGGGTAAGGCGGCACATAATTATTTGAACAATTTAATATTAGTTTGTATAAAAATTAATGAGCTTTTTCATTGCAATATGGAGCTGGGTGGCTCATTACTTTTTAGACAACCTAATAGTGATGTTTATAGGGGGTTTCATGTGAAATGAATAATATTTTTAAAATTATTATTCATTTTTCAAGAAACTTTAATAACATTAGTTAATGTGGCTCAAAGAAAATTTTCGGTGCTAGGGGGCGCGTAATTATTTGAACAACCGAATAGTGTAGAAATTATTAGTATAGTAATGACTATATCATTACTAGAACAACCACATAATATGATAATAACGATGTAAATTGCCAACCACAAACCTTTAGTTTTTACCTGGCCTCGACTACAATTCCGGCGCCGAACAACCCTCCTTAACGCCTCGTTTTCACTTTTTTGTCTTTTGTTTTCTTTGCTTCGTATGTTTGCGGATATATTTATCTCCCCCCAACCCCAACGGCCATAAATATGAAGACGGGAATTGGAGGTGCTTATTTTATAAAGAATTATCGAGGATTATGATAATAATTGTCCAGATTAACCGTCTGGCCGTGGGTTTTTGGGAAAAATTACTGATCTTACGAGTTTTTGCAAGTTTCTTGGGGGATTTTACATTATTTTAGGTATAGGGAAGGGAACAATTTCATAGAAAAAAGCGAAAATTTACTATTAGCTTGTTCAAGTAATTCTGTGCCTCCTTTCAAAGCAAATTTGCGAGATGAAAAGAGTGAAAATTTGTAATCTGAGCTACCTCTCAAAGAAAACTTTATGGGTTTGAGGCTCAGAATTATTTGAACAACCTAATAGAATCCGATTTTTTAACTATTGTTTATTAAAATTGCTGATTTTACGAGATTTTGCAAGATTTTTTGGGGGAATTTTATATTATTTTAGGTATAGGGAAGAGGAAAAATTTGATATGAAAGGGTGAAAAGTCATTAGAATTTGATTTTTAAACTTCTTTTTATTAAAAAATGTTTTTGAAATTTGAAAAGTTTATGTAAATGTTATAGTAACAAGCCCAATCCGCCAATTTTATGTATGTTTTTTGTTAAAATAACAGATAAACAGGCGAGTCAAAGCTGTTAAACTTGTCAGCTGATCCTAATCAGAGGTGCGAGAATTTTGGTCGTTTATCAAAAGATATAGGGTTTAGTCATAGATAAGACTTGTTGATCCTTATCACGTCTGTTGTTTTTTAAGTATGACAAATTGCCATATAATAGGTTGTTCAAATAATTCTGTGCCTTTTTTGAAACAAATTTGCGGGGTTGGGGGACACAGAAGATTTGATTTGGTTGGGGGCACATAATTATTTGAACAACCTAATATTATATTGTATAAAAATTAATGAGCTATTTCTCTCATATAAATATGGAGTTCAGTAGCTCATTTCTTTTTATACAGCATATTAGTAATGTTTTTTGAGGTTTTATGGGAAATGAATAATATTTTTAAAACTATTATTCGTTTCCCATGAAACATCTAGAAAAAACATAAGTTAATATGTCAATTTGTCATGCTGAAAAGATAATTGATATGGTAAGGATTAACAAGTCTTATCTATGACTAAAACCTGTATCTTTTGATAAACTACCAAGATTTTGTCACTTTTGATCAGGCTTTTCTGACAAAGTTAACACATTGACTATGATTAGTTTGTTTAAATGTTATTTTAACAAAAAGCTTACGTATAATATTGTAGTTGGCAGATTGGGCTTGTTACGATAACATTTTCATAACCTTATATGACAAACTTTCAAGCATAAAAATATTTCAAAAAAATATAAAAATGACTGTTATCTATTACAAAGTTTCAAAGTCAACCACTCTATGCGATACAAAACACATGAGTCGAAAAAACTGTCGAAATGTGGGCCGGGTCAAGACATTGTCTTATGACTCATCGATCTAGTTTCCCTTTTTAACCCACGTATAAGTTTGGGAGTTGGTCATCATACAGTGAGGTTTAGCTAGTTTATGCTTTGGCATCTTTATTTTTACTTGTTGGGAATTTATACTAGTCTTTTGGGGTCAATAAGTAAATAGAACAAGCCAAAGTTTAGGTGTTTTCATATAAAGAAGGCTCTTAACAATTTATATTGGGTTGTTCAAATAGTGATGTGCCTTTTTTCAAAGGAATTTGTTGGATTATGGTGCACAGAATTATTTGAACAACATAATAGATTATTTGGTTAGGTTAATTATAATATTCCGGTCAAAAAGTAACTAGAAGGTTGAAAATTAAGCTTACGATTACCTTTAAAAGGTTGTTTTATCTATTTTTTTCGAACAAATTGGTATCTTTTATGAATTTTCTGATCAAAAAACTATAAAATAGCATTGAAATGTGAGCAAAGGGAATAAAGCTAAACTTGGAAACACATTTCGAGCAGTGTAAAGATGTTATCAGAAAAGTTTCGTTCAAAAACTTTTATTGTAAACTGTTTTGAATTGATTTTTAATACGTTTTTCGGGTTTTGTGACCGTTCCGATAATATTCGAACTGTCCTTCCTTGTTTATAGGTATGAACTTTTGTTTGAAGGCATGGAATTTGATTTAGGATTAGGGTATCATGTTTAAGTCATCTAGCAAGGTTTAAATTAGTATTTTGGCTAGAAAAATTAAGGAAAAAGTTTAGCTTGAGGTTTTAGATAATACCGTTTTTGGTTGAACTGGGCGTTGTTTTACTATTGATAAAAGTTTGATGTCAGTACAGTAGAACTAATTTACAACGAATTGCTCGATGATTTGAAGGTTGTTCGTCATAAAGGAATTTTGTTATATAAAGGTTCATAATACAGGGGTTCTACTGTAATTATAGTTAGGCTTAATATCATGACGCAGAGAGCTTGCGGGGGCGTTGCTTGGTGAACGTTAAAGCAAAAAAAGCTTTCATGAAAATGTTTTTACTGGTAGATCTAAAAAATGGCAATTAATTGAAGATTGAGTAGAATTTCTGTATAACGAACTTTTTTATAACGAAAGCCTTATATAAAGAACAAATGTTAAAATTCTGGACAAAAACTACACAGTGCATTTAAAACTTTTGTATAACGAAACTCTTTCATAATGAGTTCGTTTAAACACCTCGAGCGATTTGTTATACATGGGTTTTCCTGTGTTTTAATCAGAAATGTAATGCATGACTGTTAATACAGTGAAATTCTGTATAACGAGTTTCAGGGGGTTTAAAATTTGTTCGTTATGAAGAGGTTTCGTTATACAGGAGCTTTAAATGCACTTTGTAGTGTTAGCCGGAAATTTAAAAGTTGTTTGTCATGCAGGAGCTCCTTATACAAAGATTTCACTGTATATTCTTTCGCGTTCTCTCTTTATTTACGTGTTTATCGGCCTCCAAAGAAGTATTTACGTGTAATATGGCTTTACATTACTACATTTTATGCCTTTCTTATCCTAATGTAACAATTATTTCTAGGGGAACACGGGGACCAAATTTGACTGACACAACGACTCACCCACCATATCTTCCTAATATTTTGCCGTCGTTTTCATTCACTGTGAATAGAAACCGGAAACTCGTCGTCCACAAGCAGAGAAGAGAGTTTGCCCCTCCTCCAACTGAAGACTTAATTCTCTCCTGCTGCTTTGTAATTTTGACAAGTTTGACAACACGTTTGGATCAATTTTTGAGGATATTAACATTGGATCAACCTTGAAGATATTAACATTGGATCTTGAGGATTGTGACATTAATATTGGACTAACTTTGGGATTTTTGGATCAGTTTTAGTAGATTTGATAACAACTTTGGATCAACGTTTGAAAGACGGCGAATTTGATTATGTTACAACGACCGAATTAAAGGTAAGCATTCTTGTTGGTTTGATGTTTTGATAAAGCAAACTTTGAAACTTGACATTTTTTAATGTATTGGGATCTTTCTTCACAGGAAACATGTATTTTGTAAAAGTTCTGAGCTAAAACGTTTTATTTTGAAAAATAAAATTGACAAAGAGGACGAAAGTATAATATAAAATAATTCACGTTGGGTATTAATTTATTAATAAAAAGAAGAATTTTGAAATATTATCAAAAATTGAGTTTATTCAATTTTATATAAATTGTCGTTTGGCTCATAACTTTCCGGACAACGTAATAGAAACATAGATTTTGTGTCCATTATTGATTCGACTTTTTTACTTTAAAAATGGGGTTGCTGCGCTGTATTGTCTGTTGATTATAACGAGAAGCTGTTTGTAACTGAAAGTAACAAGATGTCTGCACTAAAAGGTTTTAGTTCAGTACAGACAACTATGGTTATAGTCAATTTTTGCAGAAAATTCTTGTTACAGTGAACAGACAGATCATTTTTTAAAGCTTATTTGACATACTAGACTTAGGAAACTCGCTTGCAAACGAGAAACTTCGTAGTAGCATGAAATTGTTAATGATTAGTAATTATTGTTATAATGCTCATGATTACTGCATCATTTTTATATTGTTCATGGTTAAATTCATCTAAAAACCAAAGATTTAATTTGAAAAAGTTTGAATTCTCAAAACAAAATTCTCTTTGGATTTAAAGATTTCAAAAAGTTTTTATCCAAGGATTTAGTGAGTAATCATATTAGACTACTGATTTCTATATTTATCTTGTTTATTTTAAAAAGTTATTATAAAGATTAATTATAAAAGGTCAGGCTTGTTCTGGCATACAGTCGAATTTTAAAAATTTTTGGTTGTTTTCAACTTGTTGTTGTAGTAGGATTTGCTAATATTACAGTAGAATTTGCTCCCAAGCAATTTTTCCCCAAGTTTAATAACTCAAACCTCATAAAACTGGAGTTCATGTACCAGTAATTGATATCTAAACCTCGGAAGGCGAATGGTTTTTTGATTCCATGACTGGAAACGGGCATGGCTTCTAATGACCACATCCTCAGACAGCCATTTTTTACAAAGTTCAAAAGCCGTTCTTTGCTTTTTAATTTGTCCCAAAAGGACGAAGGCCAAGATTGATTGGGCCAAGAAAAATGAATGTACAATTGTACACTGTTAAGGCATGTTAAGATGGCTGGGGATGGAGTTGGGTTATTTTTGGGTTCGGGTGGTGGTTTTTTGAATTTATATGGGTTATTTTTTGGGGGATTATGTTGAACATTTTTTACGTTTTTTGCTAAAACTCTTTAGCTTCTGTCTAGTACATTTACTTTTAATTCTATCCTTACCTCTACTACTACACTAATCTCACTTTTCCCTTACAGTAGGCTTGGTTTATTCCTATGCTTACTCTTACTCCTCTTCTCCCCCCCCCCCCCTCTTTTCCTCATCCTAAAGCTACCCTTACTTTGGACCAAGAGGTGAAAAGCGAGCCGGGCCCACTTTTGAGACTTGGGGATTAACTTTTAGGCCTAGCTTGATTTCGTTTTATTATGCCAGTCCGGCCCGGCCATAAAAATCTATTCCTGGCGTAGCCCGGTTCGTTTTAAAAAAATTCGTTTTGAAATTTGAAAAAATTAACGAAAATTTGGCTTTACCTTCTTTTCAAGCTTTACTCGGGGACTAGGACCAACTTTTAAGCTTGGCCCGGTTCTATTTTAGCTCAAGGCCAGTCCGATTGTAAGGCCCGGCCTACACGGTTAGTTTTTCACCCCTATCTAATAGACCCTTAAGGACCCTTCTGTAAGCATTTCTTAGGTTATTTTAAAGAAATCTACCCTCTCCCCCTTCTTTATTTGTAAACTAAAAAAAATTTTTTTTTACCAATTTATACAGGGTGGGCCAAAAGTTCTGTTACAAAACTTTACCGGTCGTTTTTCTCTATGTTGCGGGTAAATTATTTAAAATTTTTTATTTTAGCTTATTCTTCGTGTTTTTTTATTGTATAACCATAAAAGTTGTAATTTCCAAAAAAATGACAAATTTGCTGCAACTTTTAAAAAAACTTCCTTAATCAGATGTCTGACCCTACTCTAATGCTATTTTTACAACATAAATCTTTCCCCAAACACACTGAAGAATTACTAGTCATCCGAAAATGGAAATCCCAAACGGAACCATATCTTCCAGCTATTTACATTGCCATTCCCGCTAATCCGACCCCAACCTTATTTCTACATAACAAAGTGTAGAGTTGTCAAAAGCACATATATTTTCGTTGTGTGAACGCTGAGGATTAGGCAATTCATACTTGGGATGGTAATAAAGCAGTCTACTCTTGGAATCGTCGTTTTGTGGCTAATAGGGGTGAGAAAAGGGTCGGACCGTGCCACTTTTGGAGTTCTGCTTTTTTTTATTTTTTCTCAGGTTGGCCCAACTTGGTCAAAAAAATTATTGGCTTGGCCCGGCAATTATGTAAAACCAAAGATTTTTTAAACTTTATTAAGCCCGAGCTCACTTTTAAAGCCTGCAGGCCCAGCTCGGCTTTTAGGCCCGGCCCGTTTCAACTTCATCTCAAGGCCGGACCTACAAGTTCCGTGTCTTACCTCTATTGGTAAAATACTCAGCTAGTGGCTAAAGCTATTGAATATTGGGAACGTTTTTGCTTGGTTTAGCTTGAAATATAATATATGTTTAATTTCAGTTAGGGTTTTTGAAATTTGTATATAGAAGGATGTTGTTATAGGGAAAAGAACTTGAGGTTTTTGTGTCGTAAAGTTGATCTCACCACGAAAGCTTTCAATAGATGAATTTTGTCATTTTAACAATTTCAATTTTACTTTATCGTTATTTTAATATTAAATTTTTTTGTGTTTTACATAAAACTCAGCTATTGAAAGTTTTCGTGGTAGGACCAAAAAATTATAAAGTATACAAAAATTGAAATAACTTTATTAATGTTTATAAAAGCTTATCTTATATTATAATTTTGAGTATGTCATTTTTAATTATCTACTTTTTTAGTAGTTTTTTTAGTTTTAAAATGATTTTTTTAAATTTGAAAATTAAAAAAATTTTAAAATTACTTGTGTTTTGATCTAATTTTTTTTAATTTTTAAAATTTTCTCATTTTTTCATTTTCAGAATTCTCAACTCACTTAAATGACCCGACCGCGCCCTCCGCCTCGAGGGCCCACCACCTCCACTAACACACAACGAGCCACCCTCACCTCAACTCGAATATCAACCAAATGCATCTCATTCCTTCCGCATCGGACCGTAACGATCTCATTCTTCCTTTTACTCCTTGTTCACGCGGGTTCAGCAGCCTCCAAACTGTACACAAATCAATGGGCCGTTCGCGTCGCCAACGGCACCGAAGCCGATGCAAAGGCGTTGGCGGCGAAGCACGGCTACGAATACATCGGGCAGATCATACCTGGAAAGGACGTCTTTTTGTTCGGCGATCTCCGAGACAAGGCGAGGTCGATGCGGAAGTCGAGGAGTTTGAAGTCAGCCACGCTACAACGGGATCCTAGTGTAAGGTTTTTGGTTTTTGATCAATGTTTAGGTATTTTGAAGGTTTTGTGGATAAGGTTTAGGTATTTTGAAGATATTATGAATAAAGTTTAGGTATTTTAAGGGTGTTATGGATCAAGTTTAGGTATTTGGTGGCTACTATGAGTAAAGTCGCGGAAGCCTATTGTGATTTTAGGTATTTTGAAGATATTTTAGATAAGGTGTAGGTATTTTGTGGCTATTATGGATAAAATTAAGACATTTTGTTATCGGATTTTAAGCTTAAAGGATAAAGTTTTGTCAATTTTTAAGTTTATTTTAACTATATCTTTTCATATTAGGTCTGTTATGTTTGGTTTGAAGTATTTTTTAAGCTTATAATTCCTAAAATTGAGCGTATTTTGTCAAGTGTTCCTAAAAATAAAAAAAAAATTGGACCGTTTTTGTTACAAAAAGTCTTTTTTACATTTGGCTCATCAAAATAAAGTGGAAATTTTAGAATAATTATTTAAAAATAGGTTTAAAACTTCTTTTGATTTTATCTATAAGCTCTTTCCTCCCTCTCTTTTGTTTTGGAGAAGTTCCGAGCGCTTTTCTTTCGTCTCCCATGTGGTCTAGTGGTTAGGATTCGTGGCTTTCACCCACGCGGCCCGGGTTCGATTCCCGGCATGGGAAGTAATCTTTTTTGGTGTTTTTCGACGAATTTTTGAAATATAAGGTGATTGAAAATGAGTTTTAATGTTGTCTTTTTTATATTTTGTCATTTTTTGTTTTAAAAATTATGACTTTGAGGCAGAAAGTTAGGTTTTTTTACATTTTTGATGGTTTTTTAATTTAAAAAGTCATTTTTAAAGTACTTAGGTAATGTTTTCATGGTTTTAATGTGCTTAATGTCATGTGTTGTGCTATTCAAAAGCTATGCTTCTTATTAAATTTTTAAAAATTTTTCAATTTTTTTACGTTTTAGGTAACATGGTTACAACAACAAGTAGCGAAACGTCGAGTAAAACGTGATTACCAATACAACGATCATCCACACGCTTACGTGCCGCGTCGTATCGACGCATCACCTGACTATCGCGTCATTCATGATGACATTTTTCACAAAAACAACGAAGTTGGTGGCCAAAACTACCGTAAGAAGTACGGTATCCCCAACGACCCATACTGGAAAGATATGTGGTATCTACATCGAAGTGACAACCGAGATGGTATCCTACTGGATCACAATGTGAAAGAGGCGTGGGATCTAGGGTATACGGGCAGGGGAGTGGTGGTAACCATATTGGACGATGGGTTAGAGCATACTCATCCTGACATCGAGCCTAATTATGTAGGTTTTTTGGTTTTTTTAATGGTTTTGGGGTTTTAAATTGAAAATTTGTGAATTTGAGAGATCCCGAGGGTGTCGGAATTATATTTTTTTTGAAATTTGTGGTTTTTGAGTTAATTTTAAAAAAACGTTTTTAGGTAACAAATTTCAAAATTTTTCTTTTTTTGTGTTTGAAAAGAAAAATATTTAAAATTATGGCATTTATGGTTTGGTTTTTGTTGCATTTTATTGTTTTTTCATGATTTTTTACTTTTTTTTTGAAAAAAAATTGGCAACTGTTTAAAAATTTAATTTGTTCTTGGATTTGAACACAAAATATTTTAAATTATGATCTTTTTAATGAATTTTTACGCATATTATTGTTTTTTTTATAATTTTTTATTTGTCGAAAATTTTTTAGATAACAAATTTCAAAATTTTTATTTTTTTGTATTTGAAAAGAAAAATATGTAGTATTATGACATTTTTGATGAGATTTTTATGCATTTTATTGTTTTTTAAGGATTTTTCTTTTAAAAAACTGATTTTTAGGTAACAAATTTAAAAAAAAATGATTTTTGGAAAAATTTGAAAAATAATATTAAAAAATTGAAAATAGGCTTTAATGGCGAATTTTAAAATGATTTTTTTAAAATTTTTTTTATAATTTAAATTTTTTCAAATTTTTAAAAATTTTTTGAAATTTGTTACCTAAAATTTTTTTTTAAATAAGTAATCAACTATTTTAAATTCCATCAAATTCCAGGACCCCCAAGCTTCATACGATGTGAACGAAGGTGATCCGGACCCAACGCCACGTTACGAGTACACCGACGAGAATAGGCACGGTACTCGCTGTGCTGGAGAAGTGGCAGCCGTCTACAACAACAGTTTGTGTATTGTTGGCATAGCCTTCAACGCCAAAATCGGCGGTATCAAAATGCTTGACGGTGAAGTTACGGACGCTGTAGAAGCCTCAAGCCTCTCTCATAACCCAAATCACATTGACATCTACTCGGCTTCATGGGGACCAGACGACGACGGTCGTACTGTAGATGGCCCAGCCGATTTGACTCGACAAGCCTTTGAGAATGGCGTCCGCGAAGGCCGCGGAGGCCTGGGCTCAATCTTCATCTGGGCCTCAGGCAATGGAGGCAAAGATGCGGACTCATGTAACTGTGATGGCTACACCAACTCCGTCTACACTCTGTCGATATCGTCGGCCACAGAGAATGGTAACATACCATGGTACTCGGAGGCATGCTCATCCACACTCGGTACAGCCTACTCATCTGGCGCTACTGGAGAGAAAATGATCGCCACAACAGATCTACATCATTCGTGTACCAAAACTCATACTGGAACGTCGGCTTCAGCACCATTGGTTGCGGGCATCGCCGCCTTGACTTTGGAATCGAATCCAAGGTTAACATGGAGGGATCTACAGGTAATATTGAGGTTTATTTAAGGGTTGAAAAAGTTTGGTTGGGGTAGATTGTCACGGTAAGAGGTTAAGAGGAATATTGACGTAATACAAAGCTGGTTTGGAAAACTTGGGTTACTGTATAAGTTTGGTATTAGAAAGTTCAAGGAAACGGCACTTTTATTGATTATAAGTGGTGTTTTTGCTGTCAAGACCTTCTAAATTTCCTATTTCCTTCACTAGTGTACTACACCGTATTTTACTTTAACTTAGTTTTGCTTATCTTTTACTTTACTTTTGCTTTACTCTACGTATATCTAAGTTTATATTAATGTAACTTATTTTACTGATTTTAAAAATACATAATTATAACTTACTTTGCTGTATTTTTATCTTACTGTATTACATTATATAATGTACTTGATTCTACAGTAATTTTAATATACTTTAAAGTATTTTCACTTTACGATAAATTATTCTGCTTCATTTTACAGTAATTAAAGCGTTCTTTAATGGCCTTGTTTTACTGTAAACTGCTTTATTGGTCTTGTGTGTTGTAGTTTTTACATAAATCTTGCACTGATTAAAGTACTTTTTCCTACTACCCTTTTACCTTATGTTTTTACTTTATCCTACCTTTTTACTTTAGTATCTCTTATCTTTTTCTTGCATATTCTGCCCTTCTTTTCTCTACTTTACCATACTTTGCTCTCTCTGTCTTTTAATGTCATATTTTTTCCTAGCTTATCTTATCCTACCTTACTCTTCTCCATCCTACGCCATTTCTTCTTCTCCTACTCTACTCTACCTTATCTTACCATATTCTATTATATCTTACCTTACTCTATCTTACCATACCATACCTTACACTACCCTACTTTACCTTACTCTACCTTACACTATCCTACCTTACCCTACCTACTTTTATTCCAAAATAATGGTCTCTAAACTAATATCTATTTTTCAGCACATTGTCGTCCGCACGGCCAATCCACGCGGCTTAAAAGCAGGCGATTGGAAAACGAACGGCGTTGGCCGCAACGTCTCTCACTCATTCGGATACGGTCTTCTCGACGCTGGTGCTATGGTACGACTAGCTCGACAATGGCGCACAGTACCACCACAACGAGCGTGTCGTGCGTCCTATCCAGCACCATACAAAACAATCCCAAATGCTAACCGACTACATCTTCAAATGTTCACGACAGCATGCACAGGAGATCCACAGAATGAAATCAGACAGCTGGAACATGTTCAAGCCATTATCACTTTGAATGCTCCAAAACGAGGGGATGTTCAGGTAAGGGGATGAGAGTATTGGCAGGCGAGAAAATATTGTCTTGATAAGCTGCCGTAGAACTCTTGTATAACGAACTCTTTTATAACGAAATTTCTGTATAGTGGACTTGTAATAGGTTGAACCGAAATTAGCGGGACACGTTTCATCGAGGGCGAGGACGTAAAATGGGCTTATTGGGCCTTGTTTGAGCCCCGATTGTGGGGTATACATGTGCCGAATCCGTCTATTTTAAATTTGCTTCTACCCGGCCTGGAGCCGAGTCAATGTCGGGCCTAGTGAGCCCTTTTTTAAGTCTAACTGTAAGATATTGTATGCTATATTCTTTGTTTGGGACCCAGTCTTCGCGATTACATGTGTCGGTTTGGACCCGCTTATACATGGGGAACGGGTCGGACCTGAGCAAAATTTAGGTCGGGTCGGGCATAGAAATCCCGGAAAAGCTCGGCCCGCTTTCACTTTTAAAAAATTTGCCTCAGACTGTGCAGGCCTGGAAATTGGGCTTGGTCCGTTCCTCATGTCTAGACCCGTTCCCTACTTTTTTTACAAGTAAAATGAGTTCATGGGACCTTGTTTGGGATTTGGCTTCAAGGCCCATATGTACCGGCTCGGCTTTTTTCAACTTTCCAGTTGCCCAGCCCGCCACGTAGGAGCCTGAAAAATGTGCCCATTGTAACGTGGATCACGAACTTTGTCCATCAACTGAAGATACAGTATAACTCTTTATATATATAACTCTTCTGTAACGAAAGCCTTGTATAGCGAACAACTTTTAACTCTCTGCTCAACACTACACAGTGCATATTAGACTCAAGTATACCGAAACTTCTTTATGGCGGGAAAATTTAAAATCCTCGACCGATTCGATATATTTACAAGAGTTCTACTGTATTGTTTAGATAAAACTAGTTGGTTACTGTCATAGCTATTGTCAGTCAAAATCTTTCAATTTTTAAAATTAAAAACAGGTTATAAATGAAAAAACAATTTTTGAAATTTCAGGTATACCTAATCTCCCCAGCTGGCACCCGCTCCACCCTGTTAGCCAAACGAGTTCGTGACACCTCTCGAACCGGCTTCCGTGACTGGGCCTTCATGACCACCCATTGCTGGGGTGAATCGGCCACAGGCACTTGGTCATTAGAGATTGACAATGATGGTTGGGAAGACGCCGAACTTCTCAAATGGGACCTCGTGTTCTATGGTACCAGTGAGACAGTTGGTTCGATGGGAGGAGAAGGGTACTATATTAGCGAACGCTCCGTGGATCACAGCTTCCAACCTCAGGCATCTGGAGCTGGAACACATCGAGGAGTTACTAATGGCTTGATTACTGTAGTTTTGGCTTGTCTTTTGACGGTTTTTATGATACTGTATTGAGGAGAGGGGTACTGTAATTGAGGATAGGGTACTGTAATTGAGGAGAATAGTACTGTAATTTAATAGCATGGTAGCTATTGGATTACTGTAGTTTTGGCTTGTCTCTTATCTGTTTTTAGGGTACTGTAATCGAGGGGACGGTACTGTAGTTTTGGCTTGTATTTGGACTGCTTATACGATACCGTAATGGAGGGTACTGTAGTGGTACATGTGTGTATATACGTGGTACTGATATTAAAGTGTACTGAAACTCATTTAGTACTATATTGTACTGTATGATACTTATAATACTGAATTTTGTGTTTAGTACTGTAATGTTGGTATGGTACGGTATAAAACTCAATTTCGAGCATGGTACGTACTATCACGTACTATAAAATTTGTGAGGTACTGAATAGTAATGTCACTATCTATGGTACTACAAAGTACTGTAATTTTGGTATGATACTGCATAGTACGATTACTTCATTATGGTACTGCATAGTGCTTATAGTATTATTTCTTTAGCCGTATCATGTTGTCAATACTGTATGTAGAGCCCGCTGTAACAGCTATCTTTTTGTTCATACTGTAACATTTTATTTGGTGCTGATCATATTTCGTTTCGTGCTGAAATTTCAATCGAATTCGTAAGTACAAGTATCACATGTCTTGATATTAATGATATTGTTGTATAAAATACGGTGCATTAGAAAATGTCTTATTGTTATTACAGTACGAGTAATATCAATTCAAAAGTCATTCCAATTTTACTATTCTTTGAATGGATTACTGTAACTTTTTGAAACTTTTTAATTTTTTTACGTTTTTGGGTTACTGTAACTTTATAAGGTTTACCGTAATTTTTTCGGAGTTATTGTAACTTTCTATGGGTTACTGTAACATTCTAAAAGTTACTGTAATTTTATATGGTTTACTGTAACTTTCCAAGGGCTTCTGTAACTTTTTTTGAGTTACTGTAACTTTGTTTGGGTTACTGTATTCTTTCTTTCTTTTGTGTACCGGATTTTAAATTTGGTTTTTTTAAGTTCAGACTACTGTAGTTTTTAAAAAGTTACAGTATTTTTCTCAATTTCAACTTTTTGTATTTTGTCGGTTACTGTAACATTGTGTTGTAAACTGTGTTTAATATTGTATCTTCGGGTCTATTTTAAGTAGGATTTGAAAGTGGATTACTGTAATTTTGGTTGATTTTTCTTTAATTTAGATTTTTTGTTAGTTTATTCAAATAATTCTGTGCCCCATCTCAAAGCAAATTTTGGAAGCTTGGGGTGCAGAATTATTTGAACGATCTAATATTAGGTTGTATAAAAAGTAATGAGCTATGCCTTTCATAGCAATATGGAGTTCAGTAGCTCATTAATTTTTATACAAGCTAATAGTCATATTTTTATGGTTGTTTTTGGAAATAAAATTTTAAAATCAACAAATTTACTGTACTCCAACCTGGTCTATTCGATTTTTCTTTCATAAACCTTGTCTCATGTCACTTTTTTCCAATTTTCTTTCATTTTGACTACTGTAACATTGTATATTCTATGCAAATTTTACCATATTTATTATTGCGATTAAATAAACTTGGATTTTAACATGTTTTTGGGTACATTATTCACATGGTTTTGAGTATAAACGGCTGTAAAATAAGGTTTTGCACCTAATTTTTTGACTTTTTTAGGTTTTAGAGCATGGAAAGAAAGTCGCTGCTGTTATGTCAGATTGGACAATATTGAACATTTAGAGAATAAAGTTTGTAGAGCTTATAATGATGTTTATATTCAGAAATTTTCAAATTTTTACCTTTTGATTTGGCAGCATTATGAAGGTTTGAAAATGTCGAAAATCAAAAAACGTTCGAATCCGCTTGGAAGACACAGCTTTTTAAAAATAAAAAAAATCAAAAAATGAATACCATTCTATGGGAAAATGGTCACCCAGTTGATCTATTTTACTCTATGTGGTAAGTAGTATAATATTTTAACAAAATTTACAATTTAAAATGCTATATTGGGAGGGTTTTATGTTCGTTTATAGCAATATGTTGTGTGTAATATAAAATCGTTATTTCCAATAAAACAAAAAAATTTTAAATAAAAATCTAGTTATTTTCAACTTACTTTACTTCATATACGTCCAGAAACACCAAGAAAATTCCATAAAAAGAGAAAAGAAACGAAAATTCGGCTTTAAAACCGCGCGCTTTGCCTGCTTTTCGTGTTAGGACCAAATTTATATAAATTATTTTTTTCAGCTTTTATTTTCTTGATTTTCCAATTTTTTGACAATAATTACATGATAAACAGTAGTTTCTACAACAAAATGTATTTTTTTAAACTTTTATATTTTAATAAACAACTTTTTTATTGTTTTAGATCTTAAACTCCACTATTTCAGTTGAAAATGTCGGATTCCGAAGCCGAAACAAAGCCGGACGTCTTCCGTTGTGGGGATTGTATAAACTGCTTCAGAAGCAGTAACTGCGAGAAATGTGCCAATTGCGAGAAGAAGATCGAACCATGTTTGAGAAGGATTTGTGTTCAAGCCCCAGATGATAAACCAGTAGTTAATGCTGGGCGAGGTAAGTCAATGTTTTGAGGTTATTTGTTTGAATTTTAGTGAAATCTCCAAAGAAGAAGGACCGAACACCCAAAACCAAGAAGGGTTTGAACAAAAAGGGAAAGGTAGGTTTAATCTGAAGATAGACAGTTTTGACAATAGTGTAGTGTTATCTACATTAACATTGAAGTTTTGAAGGGTTGGCTTTGGGGCTCTTTTTTGGTAAATTAGAAAGTCAAAGAAGAGACTATAGTGCTGCTTTTGACAATTATGTGAGCTTTTTTACTTATTCACTTAGGAGTTATGGAGGTATTAGAATATTCAACTGTCTAAACCTACTTTGATCTGAAAATTTGATCATAAGTTTAAAGTTAATGATCAAACTGGCTTGAAACTTTGTCAGATCATAGATATTAAGGCCGTTGTTAAATGATTAGTTTACTTTTGATTTATTTCTGTTTTATAATGCTTTCTTTTCATCCGCATATTGTTTTAGATAACAAAAACCAAGAAATCAGTCTCTAAATCTCCAGTTAAAAAGCTAAAACGTGAGAAGGTGGCTTCAGTGTCGTCAACTTTTGAAGTACAAACACCAGAGTGTAGTTTCGGAATAAAGTTAGAGCCAATGGCATCTCCATTGAGTTCTCCAGTAAAGAGCATTGATTTGAGCAAAACTGAAGTGAAAACAGAGCCAAATGAAAATATTGATGTTAAACCAGCAATAAAAGAGGAAGTAGCAATTCAAAGTGATAATTCAAATCAACAAGGTCAAGTGAAACAGAGGAAACCTCATAAACCACATAAACCTCACGTTTGGAAGACCAAGGAGCAGAGAATGGCCCTGAAGTTGTTGAAAGTAAGTGCTTTTGACTGTTTTCTTGGTTTTCAGGTATTGATATGGACTAAGGAAGGTGTTGGGTACGTGGTTTAAGGTAGTGGTTTTGTTTCTTTAAGAAACGCTTGTAAAACGATGTTGTAGTAGGGAAAAGAGGCAAAACCTTTAAAAATTGGCTAAAACAACATCTTTTTCAGGAGAAACAAGAAGAATTAGAGATGAGACAATGCCTAGGACCAGGCTGTGTTAAGTACGCCATGGTGAACTCGAAATATTGTTCGGAAGAGTGTGGTATGGCTTTGGCCAAGATACGACTATGTCGAGTGTTACCACAAAGAGTGGCCGACTTCTACGGAGAGAAGCCTATTTCGGAAATGGAAGCTGATTTGAAGATTCAACAATTGACTAAAAAGAAGGCTGAAATTGAGAATGGGCTGTCGTTGGCCGATTCTTATACTAAAAATTTGGATTTATATTTGTCGGTAAATATAATATTGATGATTTTTAGTGGTTTTTGTGTCGGAAATGAGGGTTTTGGCTGGGTCTATAAGTTTAGATATTGGTTGAGTTTGTTTTTTATAGTTTTAGCTATGACTTGACACTTTTTTGTAATTTTAAGACGTTTTAATATTATTTTAGGTACTGTCTCAAGGATCAACAGTGGTGGCTTCATCAAATACGGAAGAAAAGGAGGAAGATGAGGTTACTTTTGTAAGTAGTGACAAAAACTATGTATGTTACTTTATTTTGTTGCTTGTGTTGTTACTGTGGCTTTTATTTACTGTATTGTGCTTTTTATCTACTATATTATGATTTTATCTACTGTAATATGCTTTTTGCTAACTTTTTGCTTTTTGAAGTTTAAAATGACATTTTTTATGTTATGATGAAGGTTTTTAACTTATTTTTGAAAAATTTTTTGGAAATTTAAAAAAATGATTTTTTATTGACAAAAAATTATTTTAGGTTACAAAAATATAGTTTTATAATTTTACATTAATATCCTAAATTTGGTGATTTTAAACCTTAATACTCCCACTAATTCATAAATCTCAGCTTTTGCCATTTCCAGCCTCACTGTTGCTTCATTTGTGGAGCCGAAGTCTCAATCAAATCATTGCCAAAACATATTCAAAAGTGTTTCGTTAAAATGGAGAAACAAACCACATTCGGGACCAAAACTCGCTTCTCATACAATCCGAATAATATATTGTGTGAGACGTTCGACAAAGCGACCGAAACTTTCTGTAAAAGGCTCCGAATCATGTGCTCGGATCACTACAAGGACGATATTGGGTCTAGCATGAAGGTAAGGAAGTTGTTAGTTTGTTCAAGATTAATTGTGTAGATTTTGTTGAGTATATGTAACTGGTTTTGTCAGGAAAACGGTTTTATACAGGATTTTTGGACAAAATGATGAAAAATTTAATTGTTTGTGTTAGTAAAGTCATTTTTCTGAATATTTTTGCAAAAGAAAATGGATTTTTTGCGTTTATTTGGATTAGTTTGGGAATATCGTTTATTTTAAAGACTATTATTTACTTATTTATGTACTTCTTATTGGAACTTTGTCGGTTTTAGCTGATCAAAAGATCATTTTGTGTCTAAAAGTAGGATAATGAAGCGTATTTTGAATAAAAAATAAAAAGAATATATCGAAATATGAATTTACAATGGATTTTTGAACAAGTTTTAAAATAAAAATGCTTTTTCAGGTGTGTGGCTACCCCATCATCTGGAGCCAGACCAAGTCCATGGAGATGAAGGATATGTTTGGCAATTTGGAAGCGATCCTATCCGAAGGAATGTGCTTTACCGAGCGAAAACAATGCGAGAAACACTATCTGTGGGAACAAACGGCCTATGCCATCATTGAGAACGACCGAATGAGTCTTCTTCTTCAACTCGACGAAATCACAGAACATTACCGTCGACTGGCCGAAGTCTATCGTACTCGAGGCGACGCCGCCACGTTGCTTTTGAATTGGCGAGAACCCGGCCACGGAAGACAAGTCGACGAAGACCTGAAGCAACAAATGGACAATCAGGTGGAGCGTATGATCCGCGAGTACCAACGTGCCAACGACGTGAAGAACGGCGCGGTCCCAAAGCCACACGATCCTACAAAACCACGTCGCGGACGACCCCCAGGCCAGCGACGAACTCAGCCCAACGTCAGAGTACCACTCTCACCTCAACGACCCTTCAACGTCCAGGTACCTCAAGTTCGATCCTCTTACCCCGACTCCAACCTCCAGCCGTCAACGTCGGCCCACCAGATGAGTATGAACCCATCCTCAAGTCGCCAAATCCCTCAACCTTCACGCTTCGTCGTCCGCCAACCAACCCAGTCTGAACCAAGAAGCTTCGACAAAACCTACAGTAGACCACCTCTTCGTTACGGTACTGTAACACGAACTGTAACATCGCTACCACAAAGAGATGTGCGACGGACAGTGAACAACTTTACTCGAACTTATGAGATCCGAAGAGACCGGTCGACTAGTCCAAAGGAACTGAGCCAGTCTCAGGTTACTGTATTGGAAATCAACCCCAAAAAGTTGGAGAGGAAGCTGGTGATACAACCGAAGATACTGTACGATCAGGAACAGCAGGAACGGTCCATGAACGAAGACGGACTGAACGGAGACGGCGTGAGAAGTTACAGTACCCACGAGGTCCGAAGTTACAGTAACGATGGTGTGAGGACCTACAGTAATGAAGTACCCCAACGCTACAGTAATGAAGCAGTGAGGACCTACAGTAATGAAGGTAATGAAACTGTAAGGACATACAGTAATGAAGCCGTGCGAACCTACAGTAATGACGTTCCTCAACGTTACAGTAACGAAAACGTCCGGAGTTACAGTAATGACGGCGTGAGAACGTACAGTAGCGAAGGCACAGAACGGTACATCACGGAAGAGGTCAGAAGTTACAGTAATGACGGTGTGCTTCCCTACAGTAATGAAGGCGACGAAGTTGTGAGGTCTTACAGTAACGAAGACAATGATACTGTAACTACGTTCAATAATGAAGGGGACGAAGCCGTGATTACGTACAGTAACGAAGTCGTGATGACTTACAGTAGTGAAGGTAATGATGCCATGATAACCTACAGTAATGAAGCGAGTGAAGAAGCCCAAGCTTGTCCTGATTATGACATTGAAAGCGAAAGCATAGTGTGAATACGATTTTATGACCAATGTTAATATACCCTTTATATTGTTTGATACTGTACAATTTTCAACGTTAATCAAGTCAGAAATAAATAATCAGCAATTTTTCATTAATGGCATGATTCAATTCTTATAGTTTACTTTTTGACTTTTAATCATTTGCCAAGGGAAACCAAAATAATTCAAATTTAAAACTCAAAAATGCGAGCTTAGATTTTTTATAGGTTCTATTGGTAGTACAAAGAATTCATACAAAATGTTTTGACTGGTTTTGAGCAGGGTAGCACTTTCCCAGTTAATTAAAAAAAAGTTTTTAAAAAATTTTTAATTTTTTTTAGTTTCCTAATCGAATATCTAGTTTTATTTATATTTTTTACGATGCGACCGGTCGGTTGTTTATTTTTGTTACCTACTGTTATATTTGCATGGCCTCGGGGCGTTTCTCTGCCAGCCGCCTTAACGACAACGATTCTTGGGTTTGGCAGTGTTTTTGGTCAAGATGGTGGTGAGTTCTCATTACTTTTGAAATCCAAATTTTAAATTTAAAATTTTTAAATTTTAGTTACCCTCAATTTAAGGTGATTCGACGACTACTATTGAGACAACTATTGTTACCCATGATACAACAACATATACGGACAATACCACAGTACCAGTCGATAATACTACCGCTTTAGACAGTAATACCACTACAGTATCTACTAATACTACGGAGATCTCTACTACTGCAATGACTTCTACAGTAACCCCAAGTACCACCGAAGTGCCCTACAGTACTACCGAAGAGCCCCACAGTACTACCGAAGAGCCTCACAGTACCACTGAAGAGCCTTACAGTACCAGTTCAGACCATTCGATAAGTCCAAACTGGACACTTCCACCAGTACCAACAGCTCTTGTGTACGATGCTGAATTGCATCATGGGCTGGTACTAGGATTGTTTATCGTTGGGACATTGCTTGGGGCTACGAATTTGGTGATGGCTTGGCTATTGGTGGTGGAGTTCCATTTAAAGGTAAATGGCAAAAACTTTCTTTACAAAAGAAAAAATGGCAAGAACTTTTTTACGAAACGCAAAATTGCAAGAACTTTCTTTAAAAAATCAAGAAAACCTTTTCCATTGTATAACTTGTCACCTGCAGGCTGCAGAACATCACGTATCCTTATTTTTTGATAAAGTGGCAAGAATTTTCTTTAAAAACATAAAATGGCGAAAACTTTCTTTACAAAACGTAAAATGGCAAGAAATTTCTATACAAAAGGAGTGGCAAAAACTTTCTTTACAAAACAAAAATTGCAAGAAATTTCTTTACAGAAAATAAAATGGCACGAACTTTCTTTACAAAACTTAAAATAACAAAAGCTTTTGTTACAACGAAGAAGCGGGCCAATTTTTAACATAGGACTTTGTTTTCAGCACCTCCAAATGCTCCAAATGGTAAGACATAAGCTAGAAGTGGCCGAACGGATTCTGTTCGAACGTGCTCTCTCCGACGAGATTCTCGGTCTTCTACAGGACATCGGCTTCGATGCGAACAAGTACGAACCACAATTGTTAACTCATATGCAAGTGGTTGATAGTGAGCAGCAGAAACCTGACAGTATGGCACAAACCCGAAATCAGTCTACTAATCAGACGACTGGCGCTCCGTCTACGGGAATGAATGGATAAACTTATTATAAATAGGATTAATAAACTGGTATTTTGAGAAGGTTGATGATTGAATATGTTTTAAAATGCTTGAAAATTGTTGTGTATGGTTCAGAGAATCTCATTTTTACAAGTCCATGTCTTATCGTATAACATGTCTCTTGCAACGCGCACTTGTTCGGCCGCAGCCGTTTAGTGACAAAAGTTGTTTTTGTTTCGAGAAATTGCTTTGATTGCTTTTTCCTCTTGTTTTCTTTCATCCCTTGGGTTGAAATTTGATTAAATTGTTGAAATATGCATTAATACTGCTTTTTCGAGTGTCTTATTGTGAAAAATAGTTGATTTTTTTTGGTTTTAGCAGTTTTTGGAGAGTAAAATACGGTTTTTGATGTTGTTTTGGACTGAACGAACGGGTTTTACGTGTAAATATTGTTTATTTTGATGTAATGTTATGTTTTCTATGTTTTAGGGGATTTATAGTGCTTGGGAAATGGAGAATAGAGGTTACGAGCAGAAGGACATCTTCAACCAGCCAATTTCTTGGTCATCTGGACGAAAATTAACAGAACTGACCAGTTGACAGCTCAAATTTGGCGCCATACGATTGATTAGAAGGAGAATAAGTTGATTGACAATGTAAGTGTTGTTTTTGCTTTGTTTCTTTTGTTTTTAGATTGATTTGGAGGCCTTATGATTTTGGTATCAGAACCATGGATAACATTCTTTTGATAAAATTCGTGCTTTTCAGAGGGATTTGATGGATTGTAAGTTGGAGTGATGTGAGCCAGATTCTGGGCCCTATGTTGAGTTGCAAATCAATGTATGGAGACCACGGCTCGGAATGAACGTTTGAAACATTGATGTTGGTGCTGTAGATGTATGAACAGATAATGAACGTCAATTGGCTTCTGTGTCTAATGTAAGTTGAATTTATTACGTACGTTATATGTATTATGGTTTTGAAGTTATAAAATTTAAGAATATGGGTAAAACTACGGGGTTTTCATTGGTAGTATCTATGATTTTTTGATGTAATAGATAATATAAAGTTTTTACAGATAAACCTGGATGTATTATAATGGTGCTGATTTAGTTATATTTTCTGTTGTACTATTGATGTTTTAAATGCAAAATTCCCGATTTTACGGTTTCTCTGAATGAAATATTAACATATACATCAGATGGTCATAGAGAATATGTTGAGGGCTTGAATAAGTTTGGTATTGACGAATTTTGTATCAAAAATTGTTTTAAGTTGCTCTTTAATATCTTCCGATATTTTCTTTAATAGATGTGAAGGGTATTGTTATGTTTACCTTGAGAAAGAGCGGAACTAGGATAAGTATTAGGTGCCGCATGGATAATATAAGAAATTTTTTTGAATATGATAATTTTTGGTTGATTTTTGTAAATTTCTATATTTTAATAATGTATGCAAATGTTTTAGATGTTGATATTGATCTGGTGGAACGTTCAGAAATGCTCAAACATCGATCAAGTTGTTGTTGGACAACATAGATATCGGAGAAACCATACCAATATTGGACAAGGGACCAAAATGGCATCTGAAGTCAGAAAGATCAGCTCGTAATCTAAAGAGCTTGAAAAAAGAATGCCAATCTATGATAATGTTTGTTTGATTTATTGTATTTTGCGCGTTATTACCTATTTTTCACATTGTTGGGGTGGGTTTCGGTATTGTGCTGAATTTTTTTTTCTTTTCAACTGTTTTTTGTTTATTTTAGATTGTATTGCGCGCGTTGTGTCATTATTTACCGCGTTGTTGGGTGGGTCTCTGTACCGTGCTCCCTTTTGGCGGCTTCGGTTCCTAGCTAGGTTAGGAGGAGGTCCAAGAGCAAGGTGGGACGACAGGTCTGCTGGCAAGTTATAGATGGTCACTACTTCTTGAATTTTAAAGGTTTTGACCTGACTAAATTCGAATTTTTTGGCCGAAACTTGATTTTTTCGAATGTTTTGTTGAATTGCCGTTTTAAAATGCTAAAGGACTGTTTTTGAATTCTAGCTTCAGACTTGTTTGACCTCCATGCATAGTGTCTGGTATACTCTGACTGACACTTTCGGCCAAAGACCGGTCGAAAATAGGATGAAAAGTAGATTTTAAAAGATTTTTTTACGAAAACGAAATTTTTATCTTCAAAGTTCCAAAAAAGCGTTTTTTTTATAAAACTTTGTTCTAGTTTTAGAAATTTAACTTTTGGTCGAAAAAATCGAACTTTGAAAGAACGCTTTTCTGCAGTTTTTTCATTAAAAACTTGTAATTGTCGATACTAAATTTTGATTTTTGTCATTTTAAATCTCTTTTTCGCCCAAACTAACTTTCTGCCCATTTTTTGACCGGTTTTTGGTTGAATTTGCTTGATCTTTGTCCCTGTCAGGTGCGCCTTGGGTGTTGTCCCAACTGTTCGCGAAGACTGAGAAGTCAGAAGTAGCTCGGTTGTCAGAGACTTCACCTTGGGAAAGGAGGTACCCCACCTCCTTCCCCGCTTGGAGGGGGACTTCATCACCCCGTCCTCCAAGAAAAATAAGGGGGAGATTATTCGAATAAACAATACGCAGGCATAATCGATTATATTTATTCAAAGAAAAATTGGTCATGGCCTCCTGCTCAGGAGGTGGATACTGAGTTCCCCTACTTGGTGGGACCAAGCGGGGTCAGCTCCACCCCCACAGGAAAGGGAACGAATTCCCTCTCCCAAGGTGAGTCTCTGCCGAGATGCCTTCTGATTTCTCGGACTTCGCGAACAGTTAGGACGACTTCCAATGCGTACCTGACAGGGACAAAGATCAAGCAAATACCGGTCGAAAGCGGACAGGAAGTTGAAGTTTGGGCGAAAAAAGGCTTTCAAATAACAAAATCAAACCTTAGTATAAAAACTGGAATTTTTACAATTTTTTGCAAAAAAGAGTTTAGGAGGTCAGACAAGGTCTGGAGCCAAATTACCCTTAAAAAATGTCTTTTTCTGCCGAAAATGCATCCCAATTTTAATCAAAATCAGCTTTTCCGAATCCAAAAACAACCTTTTACCATTTTAAAATGGCAATTTAGCTAAACCTTCCAAAAAACCAAGTTCCGGCCGAAAAATTCAAATTTAGTCAAGTCAAAACATTAAAATTTAAAAGTAATGACTATCTATAACTTGCAAGCAGACCTGTCGTTCCAACCTGCTCTTGGACCTCCTCCTAACCTAGCTAGGAACCGAAGCCATCAGAAGGGAGAGCGGGTACAGAGACCCACCCAACAACGCGACAAATAGGTAATAACGCGCAAAATACAATAAATTATACAAACATTATATTATAGATTACGCTTCTTTTTTCATGCCCTTTAGATTACGGGCTGGTTTCACCTAAGGTCACCTTGGTCATGGTCCATCTGATGTTGTCTATGGTTTGGCAAGGTTCTGGGTCTCCCATACGAACTCGATGGATCCGTTGCTTCTTGAACGTTGAATTGAGACGGGGGATGCTTCTAAAACAATTGATCATATTATTCAAATCTCGACAACAAAAACAACACAGAATTTGAAATATTACCCATGATCAACCTCATGTTTTTGGCGATATCAACGTTATTATACACTAAAGACCCCATTTAATCTCAGGTACCAAAAAGACAAAAAGGAAAAAACTAAAAACGCGTCTACAACCAGTATTTACTAATAATAAAGTCCTTCAAGCATATTATCCATGGACGCTAGATGTCTATGATAATATTACTCCCACGAATTCTTTTTCCAAAAACTATTAATACAACAATAATTATCATGAAAGTATGTCTTTTCCGATAAGAAATTTCTATCTTCGAAATTACGATATTAACCATGATATAAAAGAGTCGCTAATAATACCCTTTGAAAAGCCGTGTTTAAACGTATAAATATGTCTTAAATAATTGCGAAACATCAATAATCATAACATTCATAATGAAGCCAACTTACAATAGCCACGAACTTCCATCAAACATCCAATGTCCATCGATCCATCTATGCCATCAAGTAGAAGATTACAGACGATTTGTTCTGAACTTCTATGCGCTCTTTTGGCCTGATTTGTAGCTAATAACAAGGTCCATGGTCTTTCACAACATTTTTTAGAAGACAATCCAGATAGCTTCACTGAAAAACGTGAAAATTAACCAAAGTATATTATCCTTGGTTCTGATGCCAAAGTCAGAAGAAAATCCACAAAATCAGCCTAAAAACAGAAAAACCAAAGCAAAACGCTAACTTACGTTTAACTCAGCTTGGATTTCTTCTAGTCGATCGTAGCTGACGGGCCATACACACACATCTGACCTGTTACGCCCAATTTCTTCCACATCTTACGTCCAGATCAGGTTAACATCCTCAAACAGACCTAAAAACAGAAAATACAAATCAGTGATAAAACTTACATGTAAATCTTGTAATCCGTCTAATCAGTCGTACAACATAACATCAGCGCTCTCATCCTGCGGGTTCTGTCCACTTTCTCCCAGCTTCTCCAGAACCCTGGCAGTTGAAGGTGTTCTTCCAGCCATACCACCAAGATCTTTCGCTTCCAAAGCAGTTCCTTTATCCTAAAACATTGAAAATGAACTACCACATCAAAATAAAGGTTGTGCAAGGTCGTGAACTACCCATTTCGCGCAATATCATGTCGTAAAACTTATTTTAGTGTTCAAGATCAGCTATATTCCGATTAGTTGCTTAAAAAACGTTCAAAACCATTAAAATTAAGCCTAAAATTAAATATCCAAATTAATTTTAAAAATTCAGAACAAAACTTCGAAGAAAAACAAGAGACCGCGAGAGGAATTGTAATCAAAACAGATCTTCAAAGCCAAATCATAATCCGATCAAAAACAACTGCGCCCTTGTTTTCCCAGTGCAGCATGCAATGCCCTTTTATACGCTCGAATGTATACAGGATAGTAACAAAAAATATAAAAATTTATCGCTTCTGACCATCAAACATCCAAATAAAAAAAAACAAGTAAAATTTTCCTCAAAATCCTTAAAATGAACTGAACAAAACACTTAGGAGTTATCAAAGATAACACATTTTTAGGTAATAAAAGTTATATTTTTAAAAAATCAAAACCACATTAACAATCTCCGTTTTATGCTCTTTTAAATGGCGTAAACAGCTTCAGCCATAGTTTGTCGTAATTGACTAAGTTCGCGTTTAAAAAACAACAAAATACTTTCAAATGCCACTCTTTTTCATAAAACATCTTTTCATAAAGTGTGTTATCTAGCATCACAAAAGAAATACGGAGTTACTTCTTCAACTGTTACCCTTCAACAACAACTATATTACCCTTTAACAACTATATTAAACTTCAACAACAACTATATTACCCTTCAACAACAACTATATTACCCTTCAACAACTATATTAAACTTCAACAACTATTTATATTACCCTTCAACAACCCAAAAAACAACTTATAAAAGGAAAAAACCAAAGAATAGTCTACACTACGAATAGATTCGATTTTATTTCGTACAAATTAGTCATTTTTTCGCCGGGGCTTCGTTTTGGGAATCACTTTGTGTGTCGGATTCAGCTAGACTCCTCCCATTTCTTATGTCTGAATCAGGGTGTTCGCTCTTGGCAATGTTTTTCAGCTCGATATGATAGTCTTCTCCTATTCTTTGGACCTGAGCAAAGTTGCCATGGTGACGAATTTCGCCATCATTCAAGGAGTGTTCCACTTGTCTGGGACCTCTTCCTTGGGCGTTGGCGCCTGCTGGAGCTCCTGTGCCATTCGTTCCTTTTCCATCAGTACCGGTATTGGCCGGAGCCACGTTGTTGGAAGCGCCAGCCTTTATCGACTTCTTGGACCTGGAGAGCTTGGAATTGGAAGTCTTGGAATCGGAGACTTTGGAATCGGAAAGCTTGGAATTCGGATTGGAATTAGAAGACTTGGACTTGGTCTTTCTTCGCTTCTTCGGTACCTTGCCTTTAGAGTTGGGCGTCCCAGTAACTGATGTCTCGCTTGGCGTTCCCGATCCTGGCCTAGTTTTCTTGCCCTTCTTCCTGAAGTAGCAGTAGACTCCAGCTAGGACAAGAAGCAGCACTGCGAGAACAATACCAATAATCAAACCGATTTGCCAAAGGGGAAGTGAACTGCTGAAATAAGGTGTGGTAAAACTGTGCTTAAAAATGAGTTTAGAAACTCTAGGTTTAGTTTTTGAGATATAAATTTTAAAAAGTGTGAAAACTTTTTTAGGACTTTACATAAAAATAAATTTTTTTAAAATTTTTCCCCGAAAATATTATTCCCCGAAAACATATTCCCCGAACTTACATTCCCCGAAAATACTATTCCCCGAAACTTCCTCCCCGAAAATGGACTCCCCGAAAACGCATTCCCCGAGATTTCCCTTTCCCGGTAAAACTGTGCTTAAGTTTAGAAACTCTAGGTATAGTTTTTGTAACTTAAGTTTAAAAATTGTAAATAACTTCACATTAACGTATAACTAAAAACAATTCTTCATTAGCCTCAAAAATTTTCCAGAACCTCATACTAAACTCACTCGGACTCGGTAACAATGTCAACCACTTGGGTAGTAGCATTGACTTCTGTAATAGTCGTTTCCTCCACTAGTTCAGTAGTTGTAGTCAGTGGTTTCTCTCTAAAATTGGAAAAATATTAAATTCCAGCTAAACCATTTCCATTTTATCAAATTTCGTACAACAATTACAAAACATAAGCCCAACATAAAGTAAGATAAGGTCTTATGTAAATTTCGAAAAGCCAAGATCAATAGATGAAGTTACAGTAACCGTCAACTTACTTTAGATACAAGAGTGCCAAGGTTGTGTCGAGTTGAGCGTCAGTGAGGTCGCCTTGAGTCGAGGAGTCGCGGTTCTTCAAAGCCGTCTAAAATTCTAAATTTTTCAATTTCTACCCAGAATATAACTCCACCTTGTATCTATCTTACTGTAGAGGTTCAAAAAACAAAAATAATTTTTAAATTTGAAAAAATATAAATCTTACCATGGTAAACATAACTTTGTCCACCGTCGGGCAGGGCTCTGCCTTCATACTAGGAAGTTTTCCTTCAACAACCAGCTTCAGACATTGGCCCTGTGCTTCCCAAATCAGACCTTCTGAAGTGTGGCCGAATGTCATACCGCAAATCTTCGGAGAGTCGAAATTCGTCAATTTAAGTGAATTAGGATTCTTAATTGGAAAATAAAAAGAACCCAGATAAGTGCACCCCTGGCCGAACACGTAACCCGAAGATGAACTGATTTGAACTAAGTCATCCCGTTTTGCCTTGGCAGTCAAAAACTTTGGGTCACGTCCGTTAGGTGCCAACCAAAATCCTACTTGTGGGGGCCTAAAATAAGAAAATTAATTATTTTTATAGCAAAAATATAAATTTTGAAAATTATTCACGCAACTATACTTACCGCCCCTCGTACTCCCCAACGTGGAGGACTGTGTCAACGTTAGTACTTTGAGGCACAATCATATGCTTCGTATACTTGATTGTTGAATCCAGCTTGTACTTGCTAAAAAAATCCGATTCACTAACAAAAAACTTTACTGAGTCAAACATATACGTACTCAACCATCAAAGAAGATACTCACTAATAACAAAATTTAAACCTAAATAATTGATAAAAAAAAGAAAATTTCAACAATAGTTGTTCATAACATTTGTATTATTTCACTTTCACCGTTATGGTGGACATTAATATTATTGGTGGTAGAGTTGACGTCAGCTACTGATATTTCTAAAGCTACTAGAAGCAAAAAGACCTCTTTCCAAATTCTGTACAGTAAATTGTTAATGTTGAGAGATTCTGATATCTTATTGCCAGAAAATTATGAAAATATGAACGAATTTTGGGATAGTGACGTACAAGAAATGGTGAAGTACACATCATTAATGTCCCCCATAACGGTGACAGTGAAATAATACAAATGTTATGAACAACTATTGTTGAAATTTTCTTTTTTATCAATTATTTAAGTTTAAATTGTGTTATATTCTTTTTTCTTATGTTCAAAATGTTAATTATGTTTAGTTTTAAGACTGTATTTATTAACAAAAATAGAAAATTTAAAATAGAAAAAAAATAAAAAAACATTTTGAGGTGTTTTTTAGCCTTTGGAAGCCGACGGGAACCGATCCCTTAAGCTTCCGAGTCAAAGTCGAGCTCACTCGCTCGCTGCTATTGAACCGCTTATGCTCTGCGCTCAAAAGGGAAAATGAGACAAAAGTATTTAAAAAAACAAACTTTGACCTGCCAAAACTATACTGCGGTAAACAGAAACGTACTCAACTAACAAAGAAGGTACTCAAGAAAAACAAATGATCAATACAACTTACGCAAAATCAGCCACGACGGTGGAATTGCCCGGGCATCGGACGTACTTCGAAGCGACGGCGTTGTTGTTCTCTACCTTAAATGCGTAGAAGTCTACGCATAACTCGGTTCTATCGTCCACTGCCAGAATGGATAACGTGCTGATTGCCGTGTACGCCTTCAAGAAGTCCATGCACACCAAACCCCAAACTCGAAACCAAGGGAATGAGGCATTTCCCGAAAATCTGCGCCTTTTATAGGACTGACTTATTTAATTTCAAAGTTCAAATGAAATTCAAAATTTTATTCAAATTTCAAAAATTCAGAAAAAATTTCAAATTTTACCGTTTCTAGATCAAACTTCACCCAATATTCTGAATTTCAGAGTCTCATTGCTCAAAAACTGAAGATTTCCTTCAACCGCAAAACTTCTTCAAAAATTATATTATCCATCCTTTTTGCGTTGAAACTATTTATTTAAACATTGTAACTTGCCTAAAAACCAAAAAAAATTAAATAAAACCAACTTACTTACAAATGTTGATATTCCTCAGCTATATTTCAAAGCATCTTATCCAATATTCGGCGTTCTTCAATTTACAAACTCTAAATCAAGGTGAAGATGTTCGTCTCAAACCAAAACGAATTGTTCGTCATGCTTAAACGAATGTTCTCCATTCTAAAACATTCATCCATTACTTTACAGCTTTTCTTGGTTTTGCGAATCTATAGCACGCAATATAACATCAACAATGTTGTTTTAGACCACACAATATTCTATCCAAAATTATTACGGGAAATTCAATCAAATCAACAAAACGTTTATAAAATATTAAAATAAAGTCTAATTATCACCTAACTGTCAAAAGCCATACGAAATTGGTCGAAAACCAGTCGTAAACCCAGAGGGAACAACGTTGAAACCATTTCAGAGAACAAAATCAAGATTAGACAACGCACGGCCGCGCCCAAGAAACCAGTGCGAGTTGCAGAACCATTTTATACGAAATTTGCAGGAAGAAAAAAACAATAAGAGCCACTTACCCAGTAAGTTTAAAACAAATAAAAGTGAACAAATACCAAAAATAAGATCCAAGTTTCATTCTTTTTAGAAAACGATAGAAAATCGAATATTACCATGACCAGGTTTTGTGAAACAGTCACCGACTAGCCATTTCAGTTTTCGAATTTGGACTGTGTGTAAAATACAAATAAAATAACATTGGAAATCGAACTTCTTTCCTATACAAACACTAAGATTTAGCAGATTTATTTGGACCACTTTCATTGAGGTAAATCAGAAAGACCTTTTTGGACTTCTTGCCGGACTTCGTGGGATTGGAAGACTTGGAGTTGGAGAGTTTCGAACTGGACGACTTGGAATTGGTCTTTCTTTCCTTTTTTGAAGCCTTGTCCTCTGCGTTCGGCGTCCCGGCAACTGGCGTGTCACTTGGAGTTCCCGAGCCTGGCGGAGTATTCTGGCCCTTCTTCCTGCAGTAGCAGTAGACTCCAGCTAGGACAAGAAGCAGCACTGCGAGAACAAAACCAATAATCAAACCGATTTGCCAAAGGGGGAGTGAACTGCTGAAATAAGGTGTGGTAAAACTATGCTTGAGTTTAGAAACTCTAAGTTTAGTTTTTGAAATTTACATTTAAAAAAAGCGTGAATAACTTCACATTGTGAGAATTGACAACATATAACTAAAAACAATTCTTCATTAGCCTCAAAAATTTTCCAGAACCTCATACTAAACTCACTCGGACTCGGTAACAATGTCAACCACTTGAGTAGTAGCATTGGCTTCGGTAGTAGTCGTTTCCTCCTCAAGCTCAGTAGTTGTAGTCAGTGGTTTCTCTCTAAAATTGGAAAAATATTAAATTCCAGCTAAACCATTTCCATTTTATCAAATTTCGTACAAAAATTACAAAACATAAGCCCAACACAAAGTAATATAAGGACTGACGTTACATTTCCAAAAGCCAAAATCAATAGATAAAGTTACAGTAACTGTCAACTTACTTTAGATACAAGAGGGCCAAGGTTGTGTCGAGTTGGGCGTCAGTGAGGTCGCCTTGGGTCGAGGGGTCGCGGTTCTTCAAAGCCGTCTAAAATTCAAAATTTTTTGATCTCTACTCAGAATATTACTCCACGTTGGCTCTACCTTACTTTAGCTGTATTTATTTAAAAAATAATATTTTTAAAAAATATATTAAAAAGTCTTACCATGCTAAACATGACTTTATCCACCGTCGGGCAAGACTCGGCCTTCATAATAGGAAGTTTTCCGTCATCAACCAGCTTCAGACATTGACCCTGACCTTCCCAAATCAGACCATCTGAAGTGTGGCCGAATGTCAAACCGCAAACCTTCAGAGAGCCAAAATCCGCCGATTTAATCGAATCAGGAGCCGAAATCGGAAAACAAAACGCATCCATAAGAGCACACCTCTGGTAGAACACATAACCCGGTGATGAACTGGCTTGGACATCGTCAGACCGTTTTCTGACGAAACCCAAAAACTTCGGATCACGTCCGTTAGATGCCAACGTGAATGTTACTTGCGTCTGGCTCCTAAACAATGAAAATTAATGATTTTAAATTGCAAAACTACAAATTTTAAAAATTTATAAAAGTATTCACGCAACTATACTTACAGCTGCACGTACTCCCCAACGTGGAGGACTGTGCCAACATCAGTACTTTGAGGCACAATCATATGCTTCGTATAATTAAAGGTGGAATGCAGCTTGTACTTACTGAAAAAACTAAATTCACCAATAGAAAACTTTACTGTGGCAAACATAAACACTCAAAGAAGATACTCAACTCAAGTAAAAGAAACAACCAATACAACTTACGCGAAATCAGTCACGACGGTGGAATTGCCCGGGCATCGGACGTACTTCGAAGCGACGGCGTTGTTGTTCTCTACCTTAAATGCGTAGAAGTCTACGCATAACTCGGTGTTGTCGTCCACTGCCAGAATGGATAACGTGCTGATTGCCGTGTACGCCTTCAAGAAGTCCATGCACACCAAACCCCAAACTCGAAACCAAGGGAATGAGGCATTTCCCGAAAATCTGCGCCTTTTATAGGACTGACTTATTTAATTTCAAAGTTCAAATGAAATTCAAAATTTTATTCAAATTTCAAAAATTCAGAAAAAAATTTCAAATTTTACCGTTTCTAGATCAAACTTCACCCAATATTCTGAATTTCAGAGTCTCATTGCTCAAAAACTGAAGATTTCCTTCAACCGCAAAACTTCTTCAAAAATTATATTATCCATCCTTTTTGCGTTGAAACTATTTATTTAAACATTGTAACTTGCCTAAAAACCAAAAAAAATTAAATAAAACCAACTTACTTACAAATGTTGATATTCCTCAGCTATATTTCAAAGCATCTTATCCAATATTCGGCGTTCTTCAATTTACAAACTCTAAATCAAGGTGAAGATGTTCGTCTCAAACCAAAACGAATTGTTCGTCATGCTTAAACGAATGTTCTCCATTCTAAAACATTCAATCCATTACTTTACAGCTTTTCTTGGGTCTGCGAATCCATAACGCGTAATGTACCAAAGCCTAAAATGGTTATTTTTATTAGTGCAGGCCGCAGAAGCAGATTATACTTTAAAAGGTGCGCGGGCCATAAAGACCCGTTGCCAATTGTAAAATATGACACATTTTGATTTTAAATATTTTTTTCCAATTCCATATTTTATTTTAAATTTCAATTTTAAGGCATATTTATAACCTTAGGCATAAACCCTCCGTTGCCATTCTTTTTTAGACTTTGCGCCTAAATTGCCAAACTCAATCCTACCATAACGTTATCATGTAATGTTTATTGCTCTTTAATACCACATAAATATAATTGAGAGTTTGTTAGACAAAAAATCAAATTTTTAATCGAAAAACACTGAAAATGTTACAGTATGACAATACAAAAGAGTACAGTAAGAAAAAGTGAGGAATTGTATGCAGATTTTCATTATTACACTGTTTTATTACTAAAAATTTGGCTTTTGTTAAGAATTTTACAATTTACAGTACCTCAAAAGCTACAGTAATCCGATTTCTTGATTTTCTGGATTACGGTAGATTACTGTATTTTTTGAAAGTACTTTAAAAACGAATTTGGCTTGGACCAGAGTTGTATAATGGGATTACTGTAGACACCGAAAATACAAAAATAACCGAAAGTTACAGTAAGAAGGTTACTGTAGAATAAAAATTACAGTAACTTTGAAAAAATAAAATCATTTTATAAAATACAGTATTATTGCTTAGAAACGGTATTATGAGAAAAAATTACAATTTTTGAAAAATAAAAGTTACAGTACGCCATGCTGACCTACAGTATGACTGCTACCGTGAGAAAGAGATAAAAATCGATTGGACTAAGTTATGAAAACTGGTGAATTAAGTTGTAAACGTGAACATTAAGAGTGTTAAGGCCTCAAATTATTAAAAAAACTACAGTAACTCAAAATTTACCTACAGTAACCCAGAAGAAGATACTATTTACCGTCTTAAGGTAAGAATGGGCTACAATTACTCAGGTGAGTTACAAGTTTCACTGGAGAGATCAAATCACAGAATTTTTGGTTAAGGGGTTACTGTAACCAACATTTGCCCAACTGTAGTCACCTACATTAAGCCTATTTGTTACAGTATGACCATGCTTTTAAAAATACGGTAAGCTATAAGTCTTACCATAAGACCTTTTTTGTAGATTTAAGACTTGGGTGTACTGTAACTTCACAAAAGGTTTCTAAAGAATACCGTAATAAAGCGAAAGTTACAGTACCCATTTGTTGTCAAGTGTACGAAGAGTTACAGTATCTAAGTAGTGTTGTAGTAGAGATAATTGATTTAAAAGAGAGAACTGACCCGGTTAGAGAAAGAGAGACTGTTTTTACAGTATGCTACCGTATGACTGTCATCGGATGGAAAGGCTTATAATGAACCGGTCGAACAAGTGGAAGGTGACTGGAACAGGCTGGACTTGGTCTTGTGGGCCGGTTGGTCACAGTGTGTACGGTAATCATCCTGAAAATTTAAAAAGTTACTGTAAGTCAAAAACGTTTTCGAATTAATTACAGTACCCTATACTTTTCTCATTGGCAGTAATGTATCTCATCTCTTATTCATCAATTTTACAATATATTATATTCCCGCCTTTCAATGTTACAGTATCCTCGACTTTTAACATTGCAGTACTTTATACTTCCCCCTCCATCATAAATAACTACAGTACCACAGCTTTTTTCCTATAAATTGCAGTTCGCGATTTCATATAAAAATTACAAAACCCTAAGTTACAGTAGGCTGCAGTACTCCACCTACTTACTGTACCCTATGCTTTTCTCATTGGCAGTACAGTAAACCAATTTTTCCTCATCTATTTTACAGTAATTTACCCCTCCCTCTTGTCTGTCATAACTACAGTACCTTAAGATTTGCCCCCGCAAGAATACAGTACCCCGGTCCCAATGAAAAGTACAGTAATCCATTCCCTATAAAAATTACAGTAATCTATCCTTTTTCTTTCCGTCTGAAAATAACAGTATCCATCCCCTATAAACATTACAGTACCCATAACTTATAAAATTACAGTAACCCACCTGTGTGCCGAACTTGTGACAACAAGCGGAGCACTGATAGTGTTGTTGAATCAGTTTGAAGACGCCATCACAGCCCTGGCAGATCAGCTTTTGATGATTTTTCAGCCAGATCTCCTGCTGAAACACCTGCTGACACTGAGGACAAGCCCATCCCACCTCCGACTCCACGATGACAGCACATTTGAAGTCTTCTGAAGTTACTTTATGCTCAAGATTCTGAAGCGTGAGGCCATCTTGGGTGAAGGTGGTGGAGGGGTTGCCTGAGGCCAAATCGGCAGAGATCTGGGCCATGACTGCCTCGGGGATTTGGAGGCATTGGATTGGAGTGCCGAGCATGTTCGGGTCCATCAGAGCTGAAAATCACAAAATTTTTAACATTTCAAATTTCAAAAATTTTTTTTTCAAAAAGTTTAAAAAAAACCTTAAAAGAAACTTTTTTATATTTTTATGCCATTTTCAAACATCTCCTAGTAATAAATATGTCATTTTCATTCATTTTGTTACAGTTTTCAAAAAATTTTTTCAGTGGAAGAAATTCAGTGCGAAATGTTAAGGAAATCTTCCACGAACAAAAATTTTTTTCAAAAAATTGAAAAAATCTCAGAATCTATAGAAATCAACGTTTTCGTTCATTTTATCAGTCTTCTAAAAACTTTTGTTAGTGGAAGAAATTTAGTGCAAAATGTTAAGAAAATCTTCCACGGACAAAAGTTTTTGCATAAATTTGGAAAAAGACTCTCGCTAGTCTATAAATCAACATAGAAGCTTAAAAACTAAATTAACTCTCCTTTCCCAATGCTATAACAACTTCAAAAACCTTATCCATGAATAAGCTAGTTAAAGATATATCCACAACAAACTTACAATACAAAAGTGGATTCAAGCCAACCTCATCCACTGAACTGCCATCATCACTTTTCAGCTTGGGCCGATCAATTGGCTCTTCGTTTCCTCTCAACTCGGCTCCCTTTTCTTTCACCTTGCTAATGTGCTGTGCCGTGAATATGTGGTCTTGGACCGTGGATCGACCAGCAAAGTCGATATTACACTCGGTGCAGCCAGATGGTTGAGTCGAGCATAGCCCGTCTTCTTGGATCGCACTTGGCCCACATTTCCTTTGTTTGGCCCGAGCATTCTGGAACCAAACCTGGACTACACGCTTGTGTAGGCCAATTTCGCGGCCGAGGACTTCGCATTCTGACATTGATGGGGTCTTGTAGTCACCGAATAAAGACTTCATTACCTAAAAAAGGCAAATATTTAATTAAAATTTGTTTAAAAAAGATAAAAAAATAGCTCAAAAATCATTAAAATCAAGTACGATGTATGGTTAGTATAATCAATCATAATTTTAAAAATACAGTAACCTAAAAACCGTTTTTTAAACTGAACCCTTCAAAAGACCCTATACTACAATACAAATACAGGAATTGGTACAATTTCAAAGCTTAACTTATCAAAGACATCAATTATATTACACTAGGTTATCAAAAAACAACAAAATTAAAATGTGACACATAAACGCTCACACCTACAAAATTACCGCAACCCATCCAAAACCCTTATCATCAGACATCAACAAGACCTTTATTCAACTATTAGAGTTCTATTCAACTTACATAAACTTGTAGTGGAGTCAAATGGGTTCGATATCTTTTGGGCCCTCCTTGGCTCTGCGAACTGCCATTTGCGGGACTGCGAGTCGCGCCCATGCTTCCCAACGGGCTGCCAAACGCGCTCAATAAAGCATGTGGACTAGCCGACAATGCCCTGAAGTCGAAACTTCCATTCGACGAGAATTCATCCGCTTCTTGAGTATCGACCTCATCAAACGCTGGCGAAGTCGATTTGCGTTGATCTTTTTGTCGCAAATCCAAAGGCGATGCTCCTGTTAGTGCACTAATGGTACCGAGTAGTCCTTCCGTGGTTGAAAAGGCATCATCCGCTGCTGGTAGACTATCTATATTCACATTTACGGCCAACGGATTATCAGAATGAGCGGTTGAAATGTGGTCGGTCAGCTCGGATTTGGCCGTGAACAAGTTGGCACAAAAGGGACATCTCTTGGAAAACTTTGAAGTTTGACTCGTGAACATCTTCATCAACGCTTCCGAATCCGCGGCACCGGTTATGAGTTTCAGCAAGTCCTGTGGAGTGTTGTTGTTGTCCATCGAGTCTTTTCGCTGCTTTTCTTCGTCGTTGTGGCCAGATGGCGCGGGCTTCTGACGTTCTTCTTCTGTCATATTTTCTTCGACTGACTAAAAAAGGGCTTTATTAGATTCATAAATGTTTAATCTTACTACCACAATCGACTTTAAGAAGATATTTTATCAAAAACCCTATGAAATGAAAAAAAGTTGTAGGTATCGACAACAAACCAAGTATACCTTTGAAATCTCCTCGAAACTAATTAAAAATTATCATAATAGAAACCCAAACCATTTTTAAAACAATGCCAAGACCTCCTTCTTGCTTTTGCCAAGCATTCCCTCAACAACAATTTATGAAAATATACGATTCCAACTAAAAGTTTTGATCTTATCCATCAAACAGAACCTAACTCAACAAAAGACGCCAAATACTTTACTTGTACCCTCCTAAATCATCTAAAATACCTAAAACAACAAGCACACAACAAATGAAATACATTACCTTGTTATCCGTGTTCTGGGCATCCGTGTCGTTCGCGTAGCACACACGTTGTTGATGTTGGATCAGCTCGTAATATCGTTGGAAAACTAGCTGACATCGTTTGCATTGAAAGTTGCAACCGGGTGTGCGGATGAAGCGGTCCGTATTGTCTTGATTTGGTTGGTTTTCATAGATCTTTCTTGCCTAAAATAATATATGGTTAGTTTTGGAAGATAGGAGATTATGCAACAACACTGTAAACTGAAACACAAGTTTTTGCTTAGACAAAAAATTAAAATTCTTTTTATAAAATATCAAATTTAACAACCTTTATAAGTTTTCAATCATAAACATCGACAAGTTCAGCAAAAACGATAAAAATGGCCGAAAACCCTGAATTTTCAGCTCGCGCCCACCTAAACGCAGGTTGCAGTTTACTATTAGGGTAAGCTTCGTACAGAAAACTGCGAAAACAAATGTACTTTCGATAATAAAAATGTGAAAATAATGTGTTATCGTAAAATTAAAGCTTTTGAATATTTTTTAAAATTATTAAAGTTCAAAGTCCTCTGTTATTTGTATTTTTTCTCGAAAGATGGTCAGATTTTGACAAATTTTAGTCTGTAAACAAAGTTTTCGCAATTTTTTAGAAATTTAATTTTGACAGAAAGGAAGAGTAGCCTTTTCTTAACATTTTTTGTTATCAAACCATTGCCTGTAAGTTAATTACAAAAAAGTTATGGCCGATTTTTCCCGGTCCTATCAAAAAGTTCAATGTAATATTTTGTTAAATTTTAAAATTTTCATAATTTAAAAATGAAATTTCAAAAATGTTTTTAAAAACTTTAAAAGACTAATGTCTTAGCTTCTTAAAAATATAAATTTTGATTTTAGTCAAACACTAAAAATGGCATAAAACCCACCTTTTGTCTGGCGTTCTGGAACCAAACCACGATGACTCGGGGGCTTAGGCTTAGCTTCTTGCTCAACATTTCCAGATCGTCGTCCTTGGGGTAGGCTTGTCGGTCGAAGAATTCCTGAAGCGTGCGTAGCTGAAAGTCGGTGAATCGGGTTCGGTTCGCTCTTCGACCGGTCGTTGTGTTGGTCTTTGGCTGGACTGGGTTGAAGCCGTTCATCAGCTGCGCCAGTGGGTTCTCGTTCTCCATTAGGCTAGCGAACGGATTCTGTGGGAAGTTTTGAAAGTTCGGCATTGTCAAGGAGGTGTTGCTTAGGTTGCCCAGGTTGCTGCCTAAATTTCCGAGATTGTTGCTTAGATTGCTGATGTTGTTGCTCAAGTTGCCGAGATTGTTTCCAAGGTTGCCAAGGTTGCTTAGGCTGTTTAGGGAAGCCAGAGCTTCTAGCGTGGATTCTGAAGCGGATTCTGGAGTTTTGGAGCCAGTGGATTTGTCATCGTTCTTGTCCTCCTCTTCCTTCACTTTCAGTGGTATGATCTTGGCTTCGCCGGTCTTCTCGTACGTGTCCAGATCGATGCGCATCATTGGCTGGACGTTGAAGTTGTAGGGGCTGTTCTTGTCACGTTGTCGTTCCTTGAACAGTGTGTTCCTGAACCAATGTTTGATCACTTTTTCGGGCAGACTTGTCTTTAGGCTCATGTCCTTGATCTGTTGCTCACTGGGACTGTTGTTGATGTCGAAATATTGTCGTAGAATCTTAAGTTGTTCGTCTGTTATCCTAGTCCGGGCTCGCTTCTGGCTTCCCGAGTTCGGACTGGGGCTTTCTGGAGTCTGTGCCACGGGGAACATTGAGGCGAAGGCTTGGAACATTTCCGGATTCATGAAGGGGTTGTTCATGAATCCCATCACCGTGCTCAGGTCTTTCGCCGACGCTCCAGAAGATTTGGCTACACTGCCAGAATCTGATCGTGCTCTCTTTGCTTCTGGGGGTCCGTCCTCATCTTTGGAGTCGTCTTTCGAAGCTTCATCGTCCTTAGAAGCTTCATCATCTTCAAGAACATCGTCGCTTATCGAATCGACCGCTTTCTTCAGATTCTCGGCGAACTGCTGAATCCCATCGATGGGTACCGAGTTCTTGTTGATATCGTCGAATTGTTGTCGTAGGTCAAGGATCTCATTGTCCGGTATGAATTCAATCTTCTCTTTTTTGATGTTATCAACAAATTGGGACACCAGTTCGAAGCCGTAGCCTTCCAACGAACGTCGAAAGTCTTGGCCCAGCTTCCGGGGCTTCGGCTTCTCTTTCTTAGCTTCGCATGACGACAAAATTAAGGATAAATCCAATCCATTGTTTTCTGATAAGTCTAAAATATGGTGTTAATTAGTAAAATCAAATTTAAAGACAAAACTAAAGAATCAAGTTTTCGTGTTAGGACCCAAAAATATTTAAATTTTGCAAAAATATCAAAATTGATAAATTTGATACTAAGAAATACGTTTATCTGCACTAAAAATGCTATAAAATGTCGTAAAATTTTACTTTTAGCCCAAAAACAGGTTTTCGTGCTGCGACCCAGAATTCCCCAGAAAAATGACAAATTATAATCGAGTAGCAACTAAAACTGCATTTCCATCCCTTAAAAATCATAGAAAAAACAAAAAAAGTAATTTAAGAATTTTTCAAGTTTTCGTGCTAAACCCCGAAATTTAAGTATTCGTGCCGAGACCCAAAATTAAAAAACCCAATAACAATATAAACCACCACAAAGAACACGCTTACCTAATCCAGAATCCGAAGCCGAAGTGCTGGGGTTCTGTGCTAACTGCATAAACTGTGCCATGTTGAGGATGTTCATGAAATTGACCGGGTTTTCTGTCGAGTTCATGTCCGAGGCGTCAGCCTGAAAATTAATAGAAATTAGTAAAAAGATAAGTTGGACAAGCAATTTTGTTGTAAAATACGGCACGATCTAATGTTTAGCGGGGCATAAAATTTTAAAAATTCAGAATTTAAAAATTTAAAAGTAGGTATTGTCAATAGAAAGGTTATCATATCAGCCAAGCGAATTAAGATAGAGATGAGCATTAGTGACAAGAAATGTTGCCAAAACATAGTTCTTTCATTTCGTAAAAATAGATTTTTGAAAAAACTGCAGATACTTTGTTTACAGAGCAAAATATCTTAAAATTTTATACTTTTTTGCTAAAATGAGGTTTAAACCTCGTATTTTACAATATGCAAAATGTTGTTAAGCAAAATATTGTTAGTATCAAGAACTCTTTTTAAACAAAAAAAATTAAAAAATTTCAAGTCAAAAACTTTATTTACGGACTAAGAAAGACCTATTTTTTTGCAAAATATAGCATAAAATTCGTGTATTCTACCATAAAACCCCCATACTTTGCTTTACCCTGCCCTAACCCACCCTCCTCTACTCCATCCCACCCTACCCTACCCTACCCTACAATATCCTACCCTACCTTAAGCTACCATACCCACCCTGCCTTATACCACCCTATCCAACCCCACCTCAAGCCCTATTCCCTCCACCCCACTCCAACCTCTAACCCATGCCCTGCCGAGGTAAAACAAACAAGAATCCGAAATTAACGACAACACCTTGTCTCGAATTACCGTAGAGGTTGGCGGAAATGGGTCGTCTCATTACAGCGTGATCGCCATTCCTTATTTGTCATGGATCGCAAACATTTGCGCGCACGACAAACCGGCAAACTCATCAGCGGATTAGGGATGAGGTGAGTCAAAGGGCGAAGAAGGGTGTGGCCTTGCCTCCAACCGGTTGGACAAATAGCCGTAGGGCCAATAAGAAAGTGGACAGAGTTGGAAGTTTTGAGGTTTTTCACAGAGAAATGGCTGTTTTTGGCTTTGTAAACAAAATTTTTGCGAATTTTTTGAAAAAATGTTTTAGTGGAAAGAAAGTTCTTGCTATTGGCAACATTTTTGATTATTAGTCCTTATTTAAAAATATCTAAAACAAAGCACTTTCTTTAAGATTTGTTCAAAAAACCTGAAATTTTTAAATTTTTTTTAGCTTGTAAACAAAGTTTTTGCCATTTTTAAAAAAATTTTTTTAATGGAAAGAAAGTTCTTGCTATTGGCAACATTTTTACTTATCGTTAATTGTACAGAACTAATTTAAATTGAACACTATTCAAACATTTTTGCAAGAAAACCTAAAATTTTCAGATTTTTTGGCTTGTAAACAAAGTTTTTGCAAATTTATCAAAAAATTGTTTTCACGTTATAACACCTTGTTTAATTTGGCACATTTTTCATTATTACCTTATTTCATTCTACCTTACAATAATAAATTTATGAGCCTTTTGCGCCAACCTATACGCACATTCGAGTGTAATATCCTTGCAAACCCATTACTCTCCCCATATGACCGTACTTTTGCTGATTTACTGATGAAAGCAGGGCTTGTTTAATTCGGAAATGAATGATTGGTTAATGTAAATAAAAGGTATTTGTGCGGATCCCGGCGGTTTAACGAGCCACAAAAAAAGGAACCCGCGACCGAAAGCATTAAAGCATAATAGGCAAGGGGGAACATAAAGGGCCCTCTCTTCCATTACCATCATCACCTTTCCAGCGCTTAACTTTTTCGAACAAACATCATTTTATTATATTTTAATTTTCGAATTAGTTTTTGCCCGGTGAGAGAGTGTGGCGGGGTTGGAGAGGGCAGAGAAAATAAAAAAATTGAAAATTTTAGGCAAAAATAGTGGTATTGGCTTCGGAAAAGACGTCATAACTTTTGTAATTTAAAAGATATGCAAACGTAGTAATAAGAAAAATTGTTGCCAATAAAAAGTACTTTCTTTCCATAAAAAGGAAATTTTTAAAAATTTGCAAAAACTTTGTTTACAAACAAAGAAAACTTAAAAATTTGATAACTTTTTATCGAAACATGGCGAAGAAACCGTATTTTACAAAATCCGAACACATATTGATAAGCAAAAATGTTGCCAATAGCAAGAACTTTCTTCCCAACTAAACAAAATTTTAAAAGATTTGCAAAAACTTTGTTTACAAAGGAAGAAAACTTAAAATTTGATGATTTTTAATCAAAAAATGGCGAAGAAACCGTATTTTACAAAATTCGAAAAAATGATAATAAACAAAAACGTTGCCAATGACAAGAACTTTCTTTCCATTAAAACATATTTCTTCAAAAACCGCGAAAACTTTCTTTACAGCTGAAAAACCCCCGATTTCTTCGCCAAAACACGCTTTTCCCCCAACTTTTTTTCAGAATTCCGGCCGTTCCACCGTGCCGATTAGCCAAAAAACAATTGTGAAATTGAAAATATCACACCGAATAGCAGCACATCAAAAACTTCATCAAAAAGTAATCATAAAATTACCGCATCCTATTAACTATCATATTAAATGGCGGCCCGCCCAATTGATTTGAGTGCTTTTTCGAAACGGAGGTGAATGATGGATATCGAATTAGACTCATCTCGAGTTTAATTTGTTTTTTACGTGCGGTGGGATAAACAATCAAGACTGAAAGGTAGTAATGGTAGTTGAGGGCTGGTGTTTGGCGGCGAATCGGTAATTTTTTGACAAAAAATAACGGGAAAATGAGGGAAAGTGAGCGAACGTTGGTGTGTAAATAACCATTTATGCTAATATAACTAAGGTAAAGTAAAGCAAGTTATAATCCAAAATAACCACTATAGCCTTGTTAATTATAAAAAAATTAAAATAGCCTAGATTACAACGTAAAATGTCACAAAAACTGCTTTAAACCCATCAAAACCCTATATTTTTGTCAAAAATGCCTCAAATTTTCGAATTTTTAAAAATTTCAAACTTAACTTCAAACTTTTGAAAACCCATATATACCATAACATAGCCAAGACTCTCAATTACCACTACCTAAATTTTGGAACCCATAACATAACCATAAACTTCATATTTTTTCATTTTTCCTAAGGTCTTCCAAAATTTTTCCCGACCTTAAGTGCTTCAACTTTGACCGGTCTTTGCCAAGTTAATATGAAAAATAAAATCAAGTTTAATGTTTACTAGTTAAGAAAGGCCCTAAAGGTAATGCATGCTCAATTTTTAAACTTTCTGAAAAACGCAAATATTTTAAATTTTTCAAAAAATTTAAAAAAAATCAAAAATTCTTCCAAAAAAAACTTTAAACATGCCATATTAAAAAAGACCTGAAATTAAACCAATGTCAACCACTACCACCGTATTTTACACTATCTTCCCCACCATTTTCCAAATTTTCAGTCCAAACGGTTTACCGTAGCCTGAGTTATACGGTATTTTCCAATGATCATAAAAGACAACCGGTTCCTAATGAGCCGTCTTAATTAGCCAAACGACGATTGGCTGTCTTGAAGCAAGTGTTATGAGAGGTTGTTACGTCTTTTGTCTTAAGCCGGCAAATAAATGAGAAGTGAGAGAGTGCGCTCGACGAAGAGGGCGACAGACAGTGGGAAAAGAGTTAGAGAAATAATTAAACGGAGGAAGGGAGGAGGGTATGGTAGATGGGTTTTGGTGGGTGGAAATTGAAATTTAACTACTATAAATGAAGTTTTGTACTGCTATGGGTAGTACAAAATACTTTTTTAAAAATTAAAAATTTTTTTTTCGAAAAAAAATTTAAAATCTACCCCAGCAAACAACAAACCCCCACCTCATACTGCCTAAAAACCCACCTCATACCGGCTGGAAAACCCCATAATCCGCTAAAAATAAAAAGTTGATGACCAATATCAATACCTTCCAGATTATTCCCTCCCCCCAAAATCCGAAGGAAATTCGAAAGCAAACGAATAAAATATTTTCCGATTACTAATAAAGTAATCAAAGACTGGGAAAGAACAAATTATGGATTTGTATAAGTTTTATTGCCTCTCATATAAATGAGGGAATTAATCGTTATCATAATTTTTTGAGAATTTAATTTCATTCTAGATGTCTTGGACAGTTACTATAAAAAATGCCATAACTTTCTTTACAGAATCTTAAAATACATAAAATTTTGAGAGTACGTTGAAAAATAACTAAGCTTTAACTCTAAACTACAAAAAGTGCAAAAACTTTCTTTCCAAACCCTATATGCCGATAAAACCACAAAATACGCCAAAAATTGTACAAAAAGTGCCCCTGAAACAAAGTAACACAACTTCCTTTTCAAAAGTCAAAAATGCAGAAAAGTGTTAGACAAGACGTAAAATACCCTACATTACCATGCTCTTTCAAAATATCTAAGAATTTTCATTTAAAACGCAATAACTTTCTTTCCAAAGAACCTAAACCCTCAAAACTTCGAAAAAATAAACTCCAAAATTCCAATGATACGTTTGACAAAAATTGCAATAACTTTCTTTACAAAAGTCGAAATTCAAAAATTTTTTTAAGACAACACTTAAAATTCTCTATATTATAATACTCCATCAAAAGATCCAAGAATTTTCATCAAAAACGCAAGAATTTTGTTTCCAAAGTATCACAAGCTTCAAAAATAATCCCTTAATTTCAAAGATTGTAAAAAATCTAACAAAAATGGCATTGAAAAAACGGTAATAACTTTCTTTACAGAAAGCAAGATTTCGTAAAATTTTAACACTACATGCAAAAAGCCCTATGTTATCATATAGTTTAGCTAAATCAAGAAGTGTTTATCAAAAACACAAGAAATTTCTTTCCAAACTTACCCAAGCTTTCGAAACTTGAATAAAACGTTTTCAAAGCCAAGAACTTTAATCTACCCCCTTTAACATTACCCCTCCACCATAATAACATATACCAGCCTGCCCAAAGCCACCCTAATGCTACCCCATCCAAGGTTGAGTTATTGCTATCAAACCCAAAGTTAAACTATTGCTACATCCCCGAAAGACAACCAATTGCTACCCCGCCCAAAGTCCTCCTACTGCTACCCCAGCCAAACTCAACCCATTGCTACCCCAACTTTCCACATTTACCTATTGCTACCTCGACTAGCAATTTTTGATTGTAACGCCGGAGTAATGACACTCCTTTTTGAAGCGCCGGCTGCCTCTTCTTCTCGCCCCTCTCATTTCAATTTCGAGAGTAAAATGAATCAAAAACTAATCAGCCTGAAAAAATATATAATCCCTCGCCACCAATCATACAGCTCCAATATTATTTCATCTCCCTCCAACCTACCTTAATGTGCGTTACATAATCAGGGGGGAGGGGGAGCGAAAGTATCACAAGGGTTTCAAAAATTGAATGATTTGACAGAAGCGGCCATTAAAATCCCTAGGAATTAATAACAAGTTTTCGTGCTGGGACCAAAAATTGAAATAAAACAAGGTAAAAACTGGCAAAGATGTTTTCGTGTCAAGACCAAAAATAGAAAATAAATCGCAACAAGCCAAAAATAGTAAAAAATGTTTTCGTGCCAAGGCCAAAAAATGTCGTTTTTAATCCAAAGGTAAAAATTTTAAAGACTTTTAAGCCATTTTTTCACAATTTAAAGGGTTTTTTTCATAACAAGCTCCGGACAAGGCAAGAAGACCGTTTTTCAAGTTTTCGTGTCAAGACCCAAAAATGTCATTTTTAAGTAAAATTTTTATAAAAATAAGCTTTTTAACCCATTTTATCACATTTTTTAAAGTTTTTTCCAAGTTTCGAATAAATTTGAAAAATCGTTTTTCAAGTTTTCGTGGTGGGACCAAAATACCCTTTATGCAGGTGAAAACCCATACTGTAATTCTAGGTAACACTTTCATATCTAGAGTCTAAGACATCATATAAAATAACATTTTAAGTAACGCTTTCGTAGCTAGAGCCTAAGATCTTATATAAAATGGCATTTTACATAACAAATCTCTAAATCCCATCAATATAGATATAACTTTTTCTACTATACTGATAGCAAAGCACATCAATATAGTAACCACTTTTGCTACTATACTGATAGCAAAGCACACCAACATAGTACCAAAAATTATTACCGTAACCGCCTTAATAGCTTCGAAAAAAAAATAATTTGGTCAAAGCTAGTTTTTTGGGCCAAAAAATTTATAAATTGGTTTTTATCGCGACGGCGCATCGGCCATTTTTTATGAAAAAATAACCAAATTTAATGCCTCCGGGAATGAGGAGTTTTGTGATTTTTGCGCCCGCACATTATTATTGCCTTAATGCCATATGCGACCGAATGTAAATAGGGAATTAAGGCTGTGATTGAAGAGGGGGGGGCTCAATATTCCCCGACAAATGACTTCAAATTAAGGATTGGCAGGAAGGGCCGAAACAATGGAATTCCGAAAAAACTAATAGGAGAGGCTTTGGAAGTTTACAAAATCAAAAGATTTCAAAAAAAATTAATTTTTTTTTAAATTTCAACTTGCTGCCACTGTATACACAAATTTTAGCCCACAAAGCCACTATACTTCATTCTAGACCTATATAACACCATTTACAAAAAAATATTTAAAAATTTTTGTCCGTGGAAGAAATTCAGTGCAAAATGTTAAGAAAATCTTCCGTTGACAAAAGTTTTTGCAAGATCTCCCAAAAGAACCTATTTTAAATCCTTTTAAAACTCACATCTAATTTAAAATGCCATTCCTTCACACTTTTAAAAAAAACTTTCGTCTGTGGAAGATTTTCAAATCGTATTTTACAAAATGATCTGTCTATAAACGTTATTTTTAATCAAAGTTTGATTAGAAATGACATTTTCTTAAAATCTTCTAAAAACTTTTGTCAGTGGAAGAAATTCAGTGCAAAATGTTAAGAAAATCTTCAATGGACAAAAGTTTTTGCAAAATCTCCCAAAAACTATTTGAGCCCTCAAATCTAATTTTAATAGCAAGAACTTTTTTTACAAAGCACAAAACGGCAAGAACTTTCTTTACAATACATAAAACGGCAAGAACTTTCTTTAAATAACATAAAATGGCAAGAAATTTCTTTACAAAACAAAAATGGCAGGAACTTTCTTTACAAAACCTAAAATGGCAAGAACTTTCTTTACAAAACTTAAAATGACAAAAACTTTCTTTACAACCCCTAAATATCCATGAAAAAGACAATTTCAATAAAATTTGGAAACAATCGCGAGAATAAAAATGATTTCGAATCGAACTCAACCTTAAACAATGTTCCTTTACATTGCAGTAAATTACCACGTCGAAAAGTATTTTAATTACTTATGGAAAGGAGTAATTAATGGTCGAGTACCTTATAAACATATTAATATAATTGTCAAAAAAACGTAATGTAAAAGGTGGTGAAGACGTTTTGTCGATTACAATTATAGTTTTGATGTTTTACTGTGGTAAATGGAAAAAGTTTACAAGTGAAATTACAAGTTTGAAACGAGAATACGATAGTAATATAAGGTGACTTCAATATTTAACAATCACAGATCGTTTTAAACCCAATTTTCAAAAATATTCAAAAACTTTTGTCAGTGGAAGAAATCCAGTGCAAAATGATAAGAAAATCTTCCACGAAGTTTTTAAAAATTTTAAAAAAATGGTATAAAATAAGACAAAACCAATAATTATACAAAGATTTTCTTGATCAAGACCCTGTAAAGAAAGTCCTTGCCATTTGTTGTTTTGTAAAGAAAATTTTTGCTATTTTAATCTTCGTAACATTTTTTTACTACCTTGAACCCGCTACGTATTTTACCCCTCAATTCGCTGATAAACCCCATCCAACCCACCAGCCCTGACTCTAGTCCAATTAGCGTCGACCTCCAAACCGAGCAGCCTCTAATTTTGGAAATTTCGAAAAAAAATCATTACCTTCTCATTTACGCTGTGAAATTTAATTGCCGCCGCCCCTCCCCTAACACAAGTCCCAGAAGCCTTTTTTATTGCTCTGGTAATGACTCTTTACTCTGTAATTTTGGAAACCTATACCTGTATATGGAGAGGCCAAAAAGCATGGTAAAAATACAACGTAAATTTACAAATTTAAGGCTTGGACATAGTACTTTAAGCTGTGTAAAGAAGTTTTTACAACTTTATGATTTGTAAAGAAAGTTCTTGCCATTTCAGGTTTTGTAAAGAAAGTTCTTGCCATTTTATGTTTTGTAAAGAAATATCTTGCCATTTTATGTCCTGTAAACAAAGTTCTTGCCATTTTATGGTTTGTAAAGAAAGTTCTTGCAATTAAGCGCATATTTTTCAGTTTTGAAAGGTCTGCGAGATGCGAGTGACAAGTTATACGAAGGATTCCAAAATTTGCCATTTCTTGCTTTGTAAAGAAAGTTCTTGTCATTTTATGTTCTGTAAACAAAGTTATTGCCCAAAAAAGTAAAAATATTAACAGCAAAGCCCCTACCCTCCAACCCCATTTCCCCACATCACCGACTAACAATCAAAAAACAAACTATTTATCAAAGTTTGATGTAATCAAAGTATTAAAGGTAATTGCCACGTTTAATCGCATTTCCAAAGTCGGATCATACTAAAGGGTTTAAACAGTAATTTGCATAAATCAAGAGTATATCAGATTGCGAAATCAATTTGGGATTGTGCAAAACTATGAGTAAGTGGAAGAAAAGTTTTTTCCATTTTGCGTTTTGTAAAGAAAGTTTTTGCCATTTTTTGCTTTGTAAAGAAAGTTCTTGCCAATTTATCATATAATAACAAAATTGAGTCTTCTGCAACCTGCAAGTGACAAGTTATACTATGATTTTGCCTTCCATCATTTGTAAAGAAAGTTTTCGCCAAAGCTCGTACAAAAAACAAAACATTTTAAAATTAAAAAAAAATTTCGACCCAAATTTCATTTTTCAATTTCAATCAATTATAGAAATGAAAAAAAAATTTCGTTAAAATCAGCACACCGTGGCAAAAGGGCCGTTTTAATTGCGCTGTAGATGATTTGGCTCTGTTGTTTGTTTCGATCGATCACAAAAGGTATTATTATTGTGTTTTGGGGGGAGGCGAAATTAACCAATTATTCGCCGCAAAAACTTTGATAGATACAGATTTGCGGGAACAACTTTTTCGTCATTAGGGGCTAGAGGGGGCTTAAAATCATTTAGAGGGGGCTTAAATGGGGGGGGGGAGGAGTAAAATCTAAATTATAGACGGTCAGTGATGTTATAGAAGTTTGTAAAATACGTTGATAAACCAAACCCCCAAATAGCAAAAACTTTGTTGACAAACGTTAAAATTGCAAGAACTTTCTTTACACAACAAAAAATGGCAAGAACTTTCTTTACAAAACGTAAAACAGCAAGAATTTTCTTTACACAAAAAAAATGGCAAGAACTTTCTTTACAAACAGAAAATGACAAAAACTTTCTTTACAAAAGCAAAACTCCCATCCAGCACAAAATTTTAAAAATCTCAATAAATTTTAAATTAAACCCTTATAAAATACGATCATTCTCCAAAATATCCCAACGTCAACAGTTTTCAATTTCCAACCCCAGGTTAAGGTGTCATTTGTCTTTGTTTTCACGCTTAAACCTCAAACAAATTAAAACCCATAAAACTCGTGGCGGAAATCGGCGCACTTTTGTCGCGCCCCCTGGGGTTTAATCCCCGTACAAATAAATACCTTGATAGACAATACAAGGTGAGGAATCATTATCCTACCTTCGTTTTTGCTAACCTACTTTACTCTACCCTATCCTATTGTACCCTACCCTACATTACCCTATTCTACCCTACCCTACCCTACGTCCATGCCTCTATGAAATTGCAGCTACTAGGCCCACCGCGAACCCTAAGACTGTCCCTATTAGTCCACCCCCTCCCCTAAAATTCGCCCTTTTTAATACCCCCCCCTTCTCTCACTCTAAAATCTGTATATTTACCCCCCCCTAAACTCAAATTTTTTTTAAAAAATTTCCCTCACTCCTCTACTCTCTACGCCCTTCAGTGTCTCGCCCCGAGGTGTCCGGCGATCAAAGCCATGAATTGGGAATTAAAGCCTGCCCTCCAATCGCTCTCTTTGTAATGAGCCTTAATTACATTTCGCTTCACTACTACTATTTAACTCGAATTTTGGCGTGAACTTTATGCGAGGTCACATGGCATGTGACACTCGAGCTCAGCTGGGGTTGATTTTGGAGGAAACGGCTATGAGACAAGGGCGCGGGTTTTAAAGGGGTAAATATGGGAAAATAGGGGTAAGGGGAGGGGGGGAGGGGGGGGAGGGGGAGGAAGGGGGCAAGGTATTAAAGGTATGTAGGAGTAAAGGTGGAGGAACCAAATACAATTTTTCTAAAAAAATTTTTTTGACTTGGTAAGACCACCCCCCCCTCTCATAACCACCCCGCCCACACCAAAAAACAAAAAAAAACCTAAAAAGTCCTCACCACTCTTTTTTTTAAAATAATTTTTCCAAAAAAAATTCTAGCTTGTTAAAACCACCCCCTAGAAAAACCTACCCCCTTACAGTAAATAACATAATAAAAATCTTTCTTGCCCTACCCTTAATATGCCCAATTTCAAATCATTGCCTAACTCTACCTATCCAACGTCAAGATCATGTCCAACCCTGACTACCCAAAGTCAAGTCCTTGCCCGACCCTACCTACCCACACTGATTACAGTACAAAGTCACAAGCGGAGATTATTCATAATGAAAATGAATTTCATAAATTATGGAATATTAATGACAAAATTTGTCGTTTTATGGCATCGCGCGACCCCACACGATCCGCCCTTTGTGAACCCACACCTTGTCCACCCTCTTCCCAGCTCTTAATCATATTAATTTGCATACTCATTTTGTAATTTTGCGCCGCGAAACCGGGAAAATGAATTGTATGATAGGGGGTGGGGGTTACTGTAAGTTTGAGGGTTGTAATTTTGTACTGAGTTTACTGTAAGTTTCAAACTAGTGGCTTGGTAACAAGATTACTGTAAATTTAGAGCTAGAATATGGTGGTTAAGACAATAGTACTCTTACATTTATGTAGCCTTAAGACCTCTCACTTGAAGAGTACTGTAGACTAGACCTGAACAAAAGCCCACAAGGCCCGTCACTGCCATTACAATCCCTAATCACTTCGTTATACTGAAGTCATACTGTAAAAATTTAAAAAAATCAAAATTTTTAAAAATTTTCAAATTTCTCGAAACAATTACAAAACACCCTTAATGGACTCCCAGTTCATCAAATAAACTATCACAATGATGGTAAAATAATACTGACAAATGAGCGCAATTCGAGCCAATCATTCTTCCCCCCCCTTTCGGTGGTCGAAGGACAAACAACAGTCAGTTAATATGTCACAAATAATTGGTTCAAATATGTGTATACTGTTTTTATGTTATCATAGGAATAGTTTTATGTTGTCATAGGACTGGGGATGATAATGGTATGACAAAGTTTTTTGAAAATTAAAAAAAATTTTTTTTTTCAAAATTTAAAGTTTTTTTAAATTTGAAATTTTTAATGCCAAAGGCAAAAAATAAGGTTTTTTATAACAAAAACGTCATTTTAAAGCTAACTAAGATATATAAAAAATCAATTTTTCAAAAATTAATTTTTTTCAAAATTTTATAATTTTTTAAAAATTTTAAATTCAAAAGTGTCGTTTTTAAATCACGTTTAATATTCAGAAAAGCCTTAGTTTATCTCTAAAATTTAATTTTGCCTTAAAGACATCAAATTTTAAGAAAAAAGTTAAATTTCAAAACATCCCCTCAGGCTAAAAATCCAAAAGCTTTCGAAAAACCTCCAAAATTTCAAACCCTCCAAACCACGGTTCCAGAAACTCGAAAATCCAGGTATCGCGTTGTTACTACTCGGCTGGTGTTGGGTTTCCCTTATTATTATAATGAATTAAAAATGGGCAAACACTAGAGTAAAAGGGAAAGGGGATCAAGTGAGAGAAATAATATTATACTTGATGACTAAACACTCAATTCCCGATTTCATACGTCTAATTTTACTTTTGTTTGGGCTTTTATTAATAAGTGACTAATTGAAAATGGCGCTTTATTAGCAAATTGTTTTTCCGCTTCTTGAGGGGTGTGGTTTGAAAAAAGCGCAGTAACTTTTTTTACAGTTGAACAAAATTTTAGAAATTTGGTGAGAAGAGAGATAAATTGATAGACTATGATATAAAATGGAACAAGTTGCAAAAATTTCATTTTAAAACCTATAAAATAAAAAAAATTTCATTAATGATTGGTCTTCAAAAATCAAAAAAAGTTGAACATGAAAAATTGCGATAACTTTCTTTACAGTTGAATAAAATATTTGAAATTATTTCAAAATGCAAACAATTGCACTAGCTTTGTTCTAAAATTTTAAAAAGCGCAATAACCTTGTTTACAATGCTAAAAAATTAAAAAAAAACATCGCTCAAATTTATCCCAAAAATAAAGAAGTAGGTCTTGGTCAAAATGCCATAACTTTTTTGACAGTGACGAAAATATAATAAAATTGAGAGGCATTACGTAACAACTATCTATACTAACATACCGAGTACTAATATACAATATATTTTGGCACAATCGCAAGAATCTTCTTACCAAAGTTTAGTCATCAAAAATGACAAAACTTGTTGAAACATCTGATCAAATTAAAATTATAATGGTATAAGAACTCATTTCATACCTAAACAACCCTTCTTTAAGCCAAAACCCTTGTCTTCACCAACAAAAACTTTGTTTCCACTCGCCGCAAACCCAATAATACAAGACCCTCGAGTTTGAACTCATTAACGCCCGCCGCAACAAATCGGATATTTGACTAGCGAGCATCATGTATAATATAAATGTGTCTCTCGAGTGATTTGGCGTGCGCCGAGAACCCGATTAAAAAAAGTTTTCGCACTTCGCTCTTCACACTATTTACTACTACTTCAAACTCATTGTCGCATTTAAACCGCTGTTTTATGAGAACTTGTACGGGGGGGGGGGGAGAGAAGGAGGGGAAAACAATGAACGAATTAAGATTTGTTTTGGAAACAGAGGGCGAGTATGATACAAGTTTCAAAAAGTTTAAAAAAATATTTTAAAAAGTCATAATCAGATAAACAAATACAGTAAACTAGCTAAATATTACAGTATACTATGGTCTATATCGACCACAAACGGAAGAAGATATAACCCTAACCCCCTATAGTCCTATTGTACCAATTCTATCTACTCTATTTCCTTACCATGTTCTATCTTATCATACGATCTTGTCTTACCTAATATACTACCTTACCTTCCCATAGCCAAAACCGTACTCTACAGCAGCCATATCCTAATCTTCGTCCTATCCTCCAAGACAAAGTCACCACTTACAGCCTCAAGCCTTATCCATGCCTTGCAAGATTAAAACCCACACCCAAAAAGACGAAAACTCTAACAAATCTACCGTACTAGTATCATCCCCTCCCCTCCCCAAATCATATTACACTGACCATTGCCCAAGAGTAGTAATTGGGATATTAACCCATTCATTTCCCTCATCTAACTAATCGAATAAAAGGCGACAAAAGTGGGCGTGGCACAACATCTGACACTTTTGTGACCCCAGTGGAATTAGGCTTAATCATCACTTGTCCTTGGCAACAGATCGCGGCGGCTAATTTCGGGGTTTCAAACACAATGGGCGAGGACTGGTTTAGGGGTTTGGGTGGGGTAGAGGGAGAAGGCCGTCAAGGCTGTTAAAGAGGGATGAGATAGTGTTGGCCCTTGTTTGAGTATCGGTTTAGTATCATCAGAACCGTCGAAAGAATGCGAGGAGATGGGCGGATAGGGTCGATAGGGGTAGTTCCTAAACATGTCAAACGGAGCAGGCCGATTATTAGGCCTGGCCCGCGATCCGACACCTTCCGCCCCATTCGCCATATCTAGTAGCTCACCAGAAATACAAAAAAGTCATAAGTATAGGTTGAATCAAAAGTAGCGGGACAAGTTTTAGTTGACCAATATATGGAAAGCGTCCCGCTACTTTTGGCTCAACCAACGGGTATGCCCTACCACCAGTTCCGGGCGGGGACTTTTGGTCTGGGGGGCGGGGGTCCAAAAAATCGGCACAGGTACCTGTGCCGATTTTTTGCAAAATTTTTTTTTCGAAAATCCACAGGGGGGGGGGACTACGTTCAATTTTTTTCAAAAATTTTTTTTGGGGGGGGGGGTTACCCCCCCCTCGCGCCCGGCCCTGCCTACCACAGAAAAAAAAATCCGTAGCGACGTCCCTGCCGTATCTCCTATACCTCTATGAATATTAAAATCAAAGTAATGAAAAATATCATTCCATGCCAAACCTAAAATCTACCCCAACCTGCCACAAGTCCTACCAACAACAACACCACTAAACCTCTAAGTTTCAACCATTAACTGCATTAGAAACTCCTGTCGCTAACCATCGAATGTGTCAGCCCAATTGTCATCAATTCTCATCGATGTAGCACCGCCTCATTTAAATTACGGTAACTTTGCATTGTGGCGGGTTTCGAATCCCCTGCAGTTATTGTGAAAGGCTTAGGGTTTCAAGGTCTTGTATTATTGTTATTATGTTTGGTGAATGGGAATCCACGAATCCGATCGATTGACTCTCTATTAATCTTATTATGCGTATTAGCGCCGCTTATTTTGTCAATGCTTCATTTCATTTTGTTTCGGTTTTAATGGGAAAAAAGAGAGGTTTATTGAGGTTTGAAAAAAAATGGTTTGAGTTTCAAAAGGTACAGTAGAACAACATTATAACGTCTAAAAAAGTCTTTTCGTTTGTCATTTTTCAAGGCAATGTAAACCAACAACAATACCTTTTTAGAGACTAACAAATTGATTTTATAGGCTATGAAAAACTACCAAAGCACAACCTAACGTAAAAGACAATAAGAACTCTATAATATTACTACTACTAGACCTGTAAAGGAGCCTGATTGACTTCAAACTTTTTATATTTTTTTTATTCTAGTAGAATACTTTTAAGTAAACCTACATTTTTAAATTTTTAAGCGTAGCTTGTCAGGAAAGTCGAAAAAAGTGCTTGAAACACAATGCCAAATTGGCGGGAAATCAATATAATTCAAATTTAAAACTTAAAAGCGCGAGCTAAAATTTTTTATGGGTACTATTGGTTGTACGAAGAATTCGTATAAAGATTTTGAGCTGATTCTGAGCGAGGCAGGTTGGGCACTTTCCTTGTCAGTTGTACAAGACTTCCCCTGCTATCACACCAAAATTTAAAATAAAAAAAAAGTCAAAAAAGTTTTAAAACCTTACTTTCCGTTTGGCCATGTCCAATAGAAAAGCAAAAATAAGAGAAAAAAACCGACTACCAAAGTGAATTCTCTCAATTACACCATATTAATTGAATTTTGATTCAATTAGTAATCAAAGAAACGATGATATTAAACAATTTCTCATTCATTATCTCCATTATGTTGAGTATAATAATCATTAAAGTTCATTAAACTCGCTTCGAATTCACGAGAAATGCGGAGTGATTTTGATTGAAATTTCGAAAAAATTAGAAATTTTTTAAAATTTAAAAATTTTTTTTTGAAAATTAAAAAATGTCAAAACTCAACAAAAAACCATTTTTTTCCATATTTTTCAAAATTTTCTAAATTTCAAAAAAAAATTTTTAAATTTCAACCCTCAAAAAAATCAAAATAAAGCAAAAAGCCATCTCAAAACCATAATTTCATGAGTTTTTGTTACTATAAACAAAGAGAAACTGCCATTTCTAACTAATATGCCACTGAACGAGAAGGTTGCGTTAAGAAAAAGTAATCATAACATAAGAGCCACAACATGGAGAACAAGGGGAACATGAATGACTCAATTTGAAACAAAAACAATATTACTTTTCATTGTTTTTTTGAAATAATTTCTAATTTTTTAAAATTTTTTTACAATTTTTGCCCTAAATCCTACCCTACCCTACTCTACCCTACCCTACCCTTGCCTAAGTCTGTCTTACCATGCCTTCCCTAACCCTACTTTACCATGTCCAATATTGCTCTACCTTGCCTTGCCACGCCCTACCAAATCCTAATTTACACAGTACTGCCCTACCCTCACTTTTTCTTATCCTACAATCCATTTCCTCACAATACCCTGCCCAATGCCCTTAAAATTAAAAAACTATCCTTATATTCATCATGCCATACTATCTATAAAAAAGACAACATATTTATAAAATCATGGAAATTATACCCGTATTTTACAAAAAAATCAAAATTTTAAAACTCAAACCGACCTTGTCCAAATCGACCAATTCCCCGATCGATTTCTGTGGAATGCCTCCAGGCTGTTCGGAGACCGGCTTCGTGGCTTCGATTTCACCGTTCTTCAGAAGTTCATTCAGACGATTCATTCTGTTCTGATGCCCAACCGATCTCAGGTGAATGTCCAGAGTGGAGCCTTGAGAATAGCTTTGGCGACAGACGTTACAACGATACGGCTTTGGTGGAGAGTCACGGTCTTCTGATGAGCGTTGGAGGAGTTGCATTACCTGGAAATGAGAGTTTAGTTTGGCTGGTCTAAACTACTCTACCTCAATATACTCTACCTCAATATCCCCTACCTCAATATACCCTACCTTATCATTCAACTGCAGTTTGTTGGGCTGGTCCTCCAGGTACTGTTTGGTCCTGTTCAGATGGTCTACACTGACCAAATGACTGTCCAAACTGTTCTTATCACCAAAGTTGGTTGAACACAACTCGCACCTCAGATCCGAGTTAATGTGTTCATCTTGTTGATGTTGTAATAGAAGCAAGACGGAAGAGAAGGTTCTAGTACAGCTGGTACACTTGTGATTGAGTCGGAATGAGTGGGTCAGTTCGTGTGACTTGAGTTGTTCGCCGTGCTTGAATACCAACGGGCAGTGGCTACAGCGGTGGCGGTAGAGGCCGACAATGTCTTTGCTGAAGATGACATTGAATTATATATTGTTATTGAATTGATATACATGTTGAAATTAAAAAAAAATAAAAATCGATCAAAAAGTAAATAGACCCTTTTTTTAAATTCTATGAAGTTTTTGACCATCTTTTTTAATTCTACGAACTTTCTGACCTCTTTTTGAACTTTTTTTTTAATTTTTTCAAAATCGATCAAAATTTAAAATTTCCCCTTAAAATCAACCAAAACCCACCCCCCCACTCTTCCTTACCCTCCCCACCCTACCTCCTCCTGCCCCTCCCATATTTTCCCTCAAAACGACCATATGAACCTACCCATCCCCCTATATTAACATCGAAAAAAATCTGTCGTACCCCCTGGGACCCCCCTATCCGTCCCGGCTTCAGAATGCTGGGTCTCGAACAGACGGTGGCCAAGTTGGAAGCCGTCAAGAGCGGCGCTTTATTCAAATTAAGCGGCGCGCAAAAGCCAAAACGGCTTAATGCTAATTAAGTAGAGTCGTTTACAACGTTTATGTTAATGTGATTTGGCTTTTGCGGTTTTTGGGATTGAAAATTTGAAAAAATTTTTAAAGGTTTTTAACTTTAGGTAACAGATTTTTAAAAAAAGGCTATTTTAGGTAACAAATGGTCAAAACTTAGCTCAAAAGTTCAAAAAATTTAATATTTTAGGTAACAGAACTAAAAAAAAAGTCGTATTTTAGACAATAAAAAGTCAAAACTAAGTTTAAAAATAGAAAACTTAAAACTTTAGGTAACAAATTACAAAAAAAAGCTCAAATCTTAAAAATTTTTTAAAAAAGTTTTAGGTAACCACCTTTGAAAAAAGTTGTATTTTAGGTAAAAAATAGTCGGAATTAAGCCGGAAAGTTAAAAATTTCAAAAATTTTAGGTAACAAAGTTACAAAGTTTAAGTAACAGTTATAACAGACTGTAAAAAATTGTATTTTCCCTATAACATATGACAAAAATTAAGCTCAAAATTCAAAAATTAAAATGTTAGGTAACAAGTTCAAAAAGAAAGTTTCAAGCCATAAAAATTTACAAATTTAGGTAACAAATACCAAAAATTATGTCCTAAAACCATCAAATTTCAATTTTCAAAATTAACACTTGAAAAAAAAATATTTTAGGTAACAAATCTTCCAAAGTTTCAAAAACTAAGCCCAAACCAACCTAATTTCTCTCAAAATCCACCCCAAAAGCCTAAAAGCCCATAAAACTCAATATTTAAAACCATACCCAGCAGCAGAGATAGGAATCGAAGCCATGAGTTCGTCGGCGACCTCGTCGGTGATGTTGTGCGCCTCCAGAAGGTGGGTTTTCAGGGTGGAGTTAGTCGGCTTCTTGGTGCACAATGGGCATGTTCGAGTCTCCAGAGTCGAGTGATCGCCCGCCTTCTCGTGACTTTGCAGTTGTTCTAGGGTCGCTGAAACATAAGGAACTTATTGTTGCAAATTTTAAAATTTAGATTTTTAAATTTTATAAAGTGTGTCATCATGACATATATTCAAATATGAAGTTTGAGGTCAAGAAGTCATTTCTAATACGGAATATGGCTAAAAAAACCAATTTTAACATTTTTTAAAAATTTCGTAAAATATGTCATCATGACATACATTCAGTGTCATTATGACATGTTCGAAAGCGTGTCCAAAACTTATAAAAAGAAATGCTAAAATGTCCCGCCGTATTTTACACAGTAAAAAATTACTTTTCCAATCAAAACTTTACATTTACAGCCATTTTTCAAATTAGCGAGACGAGTTTATCGTAATTTCGCTGTGACTCCGCCCCTTTTTCCTCATTGGTAAACTCATCCGCCTAATGGAGGTCGTTTCCGTTTAATTTCCCGTTGGTTATGCCATTCTTGAATTACCTAGCATTTGGAAATATGTTTTTAAGAGTAAATTTTGAAATTTAAAATTTTTTCGAAATTTTGCAGTTTTTATTGCAAGAACTTCGTTTACAAAACTAAAAATGGCAAGAACTTTCTTTACAAAACAAAAAATGGCAAGAACTTTGTTTACAAAGGATACCATGACAAGAACTTCTTTACAATACATAACTTGACAAGAACTTTCTTTACAACCCTTGAAGAGTCAAGAAATATCAGGTTGTTCAAAAAATTCTGAGCCTCCACCCTCAAAATTTGCTTTAAAAAGAGGCACATAATTAATTGAACAACCAAATATTCAAAACCCACAAAAAACCGCAATAACTTTTCTTCCACCCCTAATTTCAAAGCCAATAATTTCGAAAACCCGGTTGAAACTTATCGCCTCGGGCACAAAAATTAAAAAACTCGGCGAAACTCTTCAAGAGTCACTTAATCCGGCTGCCCATATCGGATTTCGGTTCAAACTTTGAGAGCATTTTAAATAAAATTTTAAATTTCTCTCTTGATCAATTGAAACCTAATATTTCCTCGAGGGTCTCCCTAATGGTTTCGGTTTTATAAATAGTTTTATTCGAATTAAAAGTTTTTTCTCGTGTTTTGATGGAAATTAGTTGTTTGTAAAGAAAGTTTTTGCAGGTTTTTGGTTTGTAAAGAAAGTTCTTGCCATTTTATGTATTGTAAAGAAGTTCTTGTCATGGTATCCTTTGTAAACAAAGTTCTTGCCATATCTTGCTTTGTAAAGAACGTTATTGCCATTTTTTGATTTGTAAACAAAGTTCTTGCCATTTTATGTTTTGTAAAGAAAGCTTCTGACATTTTTTTCATATAACAACAAAATTTAATATTTTGCAGCCTGCGGATGACAAGTTGTACGACAGACACATTTTAAAAACTTTTTAAAGCTCTTGCTAGCCCGTTATGTAAAAGAAGTTCCTGCAATTTCACGCCTTGTAAAGAAATTTCTTGCAATTAAAAGTCTTGCAGATAAAGTTCTTGCCATTTTTCGTTCTGTAAAGCAAGTTCTTGCATTTTTTGTTTTGTAAAGAAAGTTTTTGCCATTCCCACTAAAATTTTAGAAAATTTTAAAAATTTATTAAAAAATACTCAAAAAATTAAATAAACCCGCAAAATTAGAAATCTTTTTGAAAAACGGATTGGGGCAAATAATTGCGCAATAGACAATGAATAAATAGTAAAGTTAAGTGAGGTCGGGTTCAAATACAAACAGAACGCTATTACAAACAACTACTTTTTAATTGAGGCGTGTTGACAATTAGAAAAGTACGTTAGAACGGTTGTCACTAATATATACAGTGGAGCTCCTGTATAACCAGTGTTTTGCCGGACCGGACCAAAAGAAAATAGAGCCGGACCGGACCGAAAATTTTCCGGACCGAACCGAAAAAAAAGTTCCGGACCGGTCCGGAAAAAAATTTTTTTAATTTTAATAAAACTGTTTTAAAAATTGCAAATAAAACATATTTTTAAGAGTTTTTAAACATAAAGAAAGCAGTTTTAGCGCTCTTGGCTCTTTTTAAAAATAAAAAATTTTTTTTCCGGACCGGATCGGACCTGACCTTTTTGGTCCGGACCGGACCGGACCTGAGCAAAAAAAAATAGAGCCGGACCGGACCGGACCGAAAAAATTCTCATCCGGACCGGTCCGGCAAAACACTGTGTATAACGAATCGCTCTGCACATCAAGTTGACAGCGGACTAAGATGCTTTGTCATTTCGTTATCGGGTCGAAAAATAACGGAATGTCACAAAAAATAAAATTATATTTTTTCGTTTTGCGGTTGGAAATAATTCCGGTCTTTTGGTCGCTTAGAACGTTGTATTATGCTGATTAGGTCAAAAAAATAAGTAGAATTTTTTATTTCTTAGTATGGTTGTCTTAATTGACTTTTCTATTTACTTTTTGACCGGAAACTAAAAAATTATCCGAGAAAAAAATCTTTTTCTTTTCGAGAACAACTATTGGAAACTATTGATTGCGACAAAGTGTGAAAAAACGGCCAAGACCGCGTTTTGTTTTATTTCGACTTGACGTCCTCTGGGCTTTGAAAGTTGTTCGTTATAGAGGAGTACGTTATTCAAAAGGGTGTTATAGAAGAGTTTTTTATAAAAAATTTCGTTATAAAGGAGTTCCGCTGTATATAGTAGAAACAATCGTTTTGTTTTGCTACGTATAGCCTACATATGATTATAAAAATTCAAAAAATTAAAATTTTAAAAATTTCAAACATTTTAAAAAACACTTAAAGCAAATTTTCGAAACCTATATGATAACTCCATATTTTTTTCATAACACTCATGTTACATAGATTAACTTACTATCAAAAAAATTTTCATTCAGTATGTTTTTAAATCTGCCATCATGACACATTTTTCGTCATCAAATTCAAAAATCTAGCCAAAAAATTGAAAACTGAGCTGTCTAGTCTAGTAAAAAACAACATTTTTTGAAATATTTCAGAACTCTTAAAGCGTATTTTACAATACAATAACATATGTCATAATGACGGATATAATTTGTCAGTATGACAATTTTTTAAATTTTAAAAACTATAAACAACCATAAATAACGTTTTACTTACAGTTTTAAAGCCCCATATTACAAACATCGTATTTTACAATAAGAATGAAATACGTCATCATGACGAATTTTAGCGTCATAATGAAAAATTTTGTAGACAATTCAAAAAAATACCTAGCTAGTTTTCAAATCATTTTCAAAGTCAACGAAGACAATTTTTTTCAAATTTCCAGTTCAAAAACGATATTTGAAAAGCCGAATTCGAATACCCTCAACAACAATATTACTATAGAGCGAGATCAAAAGTAACCGGGATTACGCATTCGGCCATGGGAAAGCCGACAGAAATGAAACAGTTTGTCACAATTACAGCACTATTACTAACCGTCGGGAGTGGTAGCGGGTTTTTGACTAATCGGAAAGTGTTTTGATTTTTGAATTTCGAATTTGGCGCCAAATTGGCATTTGATTGTTTTTGGGTTTTTTGGGCCGGTTTTGGGTTTATATGTAAAAGTGAAACATGTAAGGCACTTATTGTAACTTTATTATTTACCTATTTTAATACTGCGATTTTGAAAAAAAAAATGGTCAATTACAGCAATGTTGCTTATGATCAGAAGCATTATTGTACAAATTTTTGTAACTTTCCGGATGTTAGTTTTAGAGTGGCATTAAAAAAGTCTTCAAAGCGCAATTAAAGAACATAGGAATAAAGTCATTAAAGTGTCATTTTGATCAAAATCCTTTTTAGAAACTATTATTATTACCCTAATACATATTTTAAGGCCTTAAAATTAAAAAAAAATTGTCTCCAGCGCGGTATTATAGTTGATTGTAGAAGAGGCAACCATATTGTAACACAATGTAGGTATAAAAGATATCATACAGTAGCCTTTTCAATAAAAATCATTATGATTGTATTATATAAAAAAAATGTCATTTATAATCAACAAATCACAACAAAGGTCCCATTAATTTTAGCTTTATTTCAATTTCAATTCCGAGCACTGTAAATAAAGTTTTTGTCAATTTATAATTTGTAAAGAGAGTTCTTGCCATTTTATGTTGTAAAGAAAGTTTTTGCCATTGTACATTTTGTAAAGAAAGTTCTTGCAAAAAACAATAAAACCCCCCTCCTAAATCACAAATTAACTGCCATTTCAAACCCAAATTTCATTTTTTTTCTATTAACACATGCGTTTGGGTAACAAATTGCCTCCCCCCTTGCCCCAAATCCGCCCTCATTAGTAATTGAGCGTTTAATTAATTAACAAGCCTGTTGGGACATAAAAAGCCGGCCAGATCCCTTCGCTTTATAAATCAAAAAATCCGCGTTTTTTCGGTTTTGAGCGGCCAAAAAAAAACATTTTTTATTACAACGTTAATTGACATAATTAACACCATTTAATGGCCGCGTTATTAAAACATGGCAATATGAAGTTGGGAAGGGGGGGGGTTGAAATTTGAAGTAAAAAAATATATGTGAAAGAAGATGGAAAGGGATAAAGGGAAGGGTAAATGAGCTAAAATTGGAAGGGGGGGGTGAGGCGGGATAAAGCAGGAGTAGAAAAACATAGGGGGAGGGGAAGGGGTTTAAAAAAATTAAAATAGGTACAGCGGGGCGGGTAAAAAAATGTCACGAAAAGAAAGGGCAGTACACTTTTTAAAATTTTTTGTTCTGTAAAGAAAGTTCTCGCAATTTTATGTTGTAAAGGAAGTTCTTACTAGCTTAATCGAGTTCTTGCCCTTTTTTGTGTTGTAAAGAAAGTTTTTGCCGTTTTGTGGCCAAGCTTTCTGTCATTTTCTTCTATAAAGAAAATTTTTGCTATTTCTTGTTCTGTAAAGAAAGTTCTTGCCATTTCTTGTATTGTAAAGAAAGTTCTTGCCATTTCTTGTATTGTAAAGAAATTTATTGCCATTTTTTGTGTTGTCAAGAAAGTTCTTGCCATTTGCACTAATAATCACAGAAAACGTATTTTACCCTCTCCACAAAAGTTTTCTCCTCTTCTACCCAACTTTGTATTCCTGCTCTCTCCCAAAAACAAAAGGTAAAATAATCCCCCCCCACCCCTGAGGAATAAAAAATCACCAATTTTTTTTTCAAATCCTACTATACCAATGAAGCAAAGACAATACAAACCAAAAAGCGAATTTTTTGATTATTTTCCCATTTTTAGTATTACCAAGGGGAGGGAGAGTTTTGTTTAGAGAAACAAATTGTGAGTCAGAAAAGCGTAATTAGCCTTCTTACAGTCAGCCGGAGAGGGGGTTACTGTATGCGCCATTCAAAAATTCGTTTTTTAATTTGCGTGAAAAAGGCCGGCAAATTAATTGAAATCACTTTTTAAATATTTTTTCAAATTTTTGACACAAATTTTAAAAATTTAAAAATTTCAAAAAAATTTTTTTTAAAGAATCCGCCCCCAAACTTTTTCATGTAAACCCAAGCCCAACAGTCGATAAGAAAGCAGACAAAACTCGAAATTTAATAAATTTAAATGTTTCTCGTTTCAAAATTTCGAAAAAAAATTTTTTTTTCAAAAAAATGCACCCCCAAACTTTTTCCAACAAAAATCAATCCCCAAAGTCAATGAAAAAGCAGACAAAACTTGAAATTTAATAAATTTGAATGTTTGTCGTTTCAAAAATTTCGAAAAAATGGCTTTGGTCGCGTGCATTTAATTGGCCATTAATCTGGCCAGGAGATCTTCACGATGAAAAACAAAGATTCTAATGATTCAGAGGTCATAATTCTTCTCACAAAATTTATTTTGCGAATTTTTTTCAAAGTTTTAAATTGAAAAATGTTCAAAAATTGAATTTTTTTACGCTAAATTTAGTAATTTTTTTGGTTTTATTGTTATTTTTAGATAAAGCTAGATAAAGAATTTCGTATTTTACACAAAAAAATTATGAAACATAATCTTTTCTGTACAGAAAGATTATGTTTTAATTTTAGTCCAATTTTCAATTGTTATAACCTAAAAAATGACATTATGAATCCAAACATCCACTAAAAATCAAACGAAAATCAACTTTTTAAAAAATTTTTCTTTTGTTTTAGATAACTATCAACATTGACTGCCGTATTTTACATTTAAAAACAAGAAAAATGTAATCTTCATACAACATAACAACTTTTTCAAACTTAATTCTCATGTTTAACTAATAAAAAATGGCAATATTACCCAAAAACAACCAAAATTTAGCAGATTTTCAAATTTAATCGCTTGAAAAATTTTAAAAAATCATCGAATCCTTTTCAATTTTTTAGCTTATCTTATCAAATAGTTTGTTTATAAAATCGCACAACTCATTTTTATTTGGCCTAACTAATAATTTCGGCCGAATTTTGGTGATTTTCAATTTTGATCATTCATAAAATTCTTGTAACTAAACTGATTGCTTCCAAAATTTGTTCAATTATTCTTCATTATCTTCTTTATAAACCTATATAAGCATTTTTCATCACGCCATGCCACCGACCGCGCCATATCAAGTCAAATCCTATCAATTTGACTAAAGTTCGTTAATTTTCAATTTTGATCCTTCATAGAATTTTTGAAATTGCATTAATTACTGTCAATCTTTGTTAAAATACTCTTCATTATCTTCTCCATAACCTCGTGTAATCAGCTCACATCACATTTGCCCGCAACCTTTGCTATGGCACATCAAAGCCCATTACCCACCCGAAAGACGCGAAAAAAATCGAAAAAACGGCGATTCTAATCAGTGGCCAAAGCCAAAATTTACGCACTCTTCTGGCAGCCAACTTAATTAAAGACCCACAACACAAAGAAAGGGATGAACATACCGGTCAGAAAGTCGCAGTCTTTGCAGTAAAACGCCACTTCGCCCATGTTCATCAATCGTTCCGCATTCGACGTCCAGTCGGCTGTCGAAGTCGTGGCCTGGGACACTGAAAAATTTCAAAGTTTAATTTGTAAACGTGAAAATTTATGGTAGTTAGCGTAAAGTTAAAATTTAACAAAAAAATAAATTTGGGTTACTACAGTTTTGAATTTTTTTAAATTTGCACGGTGCAAGAAAAATGTAGTGTCATTTCAAAGCAAATAACACCTTACAAATCTAATAAAACAGTACAAATACCCTAAAACAACGTAAAAACGATTAAAAGTAAAATTTAGAAGACCTCATATTATAGTTTGTCATATTTTACAAGTTCAAAATTTTGCACTGTGCAATAAAAATGTAGTTTCAGTTTGAAGCAGATATCAATTTATAAAACTAAAAAATGATAAAAGTAGACTAAAAAAAGTATAAAGATAAACAAAAATTAAAATTTAGATTACCTCACTTTATAGTTTTTCATATTTTACAAAATCAAAACTCTACACGGTGCAAGAAAACAAAGACTGCACAGTGCAAAGAAATAATAATGCCATTTTATTATCAAATATGGGATGCAAATAAAAAAAATTATAAAAAGTAGATCCAGAGTCAGATGGGAATGTCATATGTTAGTTAAATTCAAAAAAATTAAATTTTTCAAAAAAAAATTTTAAAACAAAAGTTGTCGGACTTTAAAAAATTATCAAAAAATGACAAATTCTGACCTAAACGACCGAAAACAACTTTAAATTACCCTATAGATGATAGTAGACCTCCTGTATAACAAACAGTCTATAAACTTACGTTGTCCGACAACTTTTGCCCAAAAAATTTTTTAAAAAATTTCGAAAACCGGTCCTAGCCTATTCTGAAACCCATACCCTTAACTAACATTAATTATTCCCGCCATTCCCGTGTTTGTTTGGTTTAAGAGCCGCCGTCCAAGTGCGGGAACGACCAATCTGCTTTGAGCGGCACGTCCCCCACCGTGAACGGTGAATGAGAGAAAGCGCGGGAAATGGGCGAGTTATTTGATTAGTAAAGTCACCGCATAATGAGAAGGAGGGCGGAGGTATTGGGAGTATGAGTAAGACGCAATTTACTTACTTCAAAGGCATTTTAGGTAGCAAATAAGAAACTGTTTTGTATTATAAGTAACAAATGATTTTTGAAAAATTAGACTTAAAATAGCATTTCAGATACAAGATAGTACCAAAAGTACCGTTACTAAAACTTTAGAGCAGTACCATTTGTACCAGATAAGAAAACAGACTTTTAAAGAGATTTTAGATAACAAATATTTTTTTTTAATTTTTGAAAAAATAGGTTTAACATAGCAATTCCAATACAAGACAGTACCAAAAGTACCAACACTCTAAATTTTGCCAGTAGAATTAGTATCAAAATAAAAAATCAAATACTTTAAGTTACAGCAAAATGAACTAAAAGTACCAATTTAAAAATGTAATAAGTGCACCAACAGTACCAATACAAAAAAAAATTAAAAAGATTATCAGTAGCAATAAGAAGTCCCATTATAACACAAAAAAGTACTATAAAGACCACTTTTTCTTTTTCAAAACTTCAAACCAAAAAAGCCATAAAGCATAAAAGTGCAAAGTTGTGTCAAATATGGCCTCAAATGAGCGATAAATCATGAAGCAAAAGTAAAAAAAAAGACAAAAAAATGTCACAATTTTCAAAAAAAATTTGAAACTTTTTTAAAAATATTATTTTTAGTAATGTCTGAGAACTGTTGAAAATGAAAATACCCTGTCAAACCATAATATAATACATCCCTTGTTTTTTATTACCTAAGATTTGCCATTCCTTGCCCAAATCTTGTCCTACCTCTTACTTTAGTCTACCTTAACATCCATCCTCTGATTAAACATTTAACTTGTTTATACCCGCCCCCTCCCTCTCCTCTCCTAATTAAAAAGTTTACAGACCCTAAAAAAATTTAACATACCCTGCCCTATCCCCTACCCCAAAAACTACCCTAACAAAAATTCAGCCAGCCTCTCCCACAACCATTAATTCCCATTTTTCTCATGATCTACCTTACCCTACCTCTTTACCACACCCCAAGTTATACCCCAAAAACTTATCCCACCCTTCCTATTCCAACGCACCCCCAATCAAAAATTTTAATTTACCCTGCCCCATACCCTACCCCAAAAACAACCCTAAAAACTTCAACCCTCCCCCACAGCCCTTAATTGTCATTTTTCTTATGATCTACCCTATTCTACCTCCATAAGACACACCGAAAGATCAATCCTAAAAACTTCCCCCACCCCCCTCCCCCCCTCCCAGCCATTAATTGCCATTTTTCGTGTTTTCTAATTCGAAATCGCTTAAAATTCGAAAAAGCAAGGGCCGGCGACGACATGGCCCAATCATTACTTTAAACTGGCCGTTCCGTGATTAATGTGCGCGACTGTTCTCTTAATGACAGCCGAGACCATTAATTGTTTCGAGAGATGATAAATGTTAATCAATTCGAATAAATTTGAATAATTTCGAGAAAAAGGGAGGGGGGGGGGTTGTTATGAGTTTACACTGTAATTCTAATGGGAATAATAAGAGAGGCATTTGAATATTATGTTGTGAAAGAAAGGCATGGGTGTATCAAACATAGAAAGAAGAAGATAAGATAGGGTAAAGTAAGGTACAGTAAGGTAGAATAAAGTCATAACGAGTATAAGAGAGTGTGAGGTAGAGCAAGACAAGGTAAGAGGGAGTAATGAAAGGTAAGACAGAGCAAGGCAAGCTAGACTAAAGCAGAGTAAAGTGAGGTAGGACAAGGCAAGCTAAAGTACAGTAGGGTAGGGTAGAATAGGGTAAGGTAGGGTAAAGTAGGGTAGGGTAGGGTAGAGTAGGGTAGGGTAGGGTAGAGTACGGTAGAGTAGGATAGGGTAAGGTAGGGTAGGGTAGAGTACGGTAGAGTAGGGTAGGGTAGGGTAGAATAGGGTAGGGTAGAGTACGGTAGAGTAGAATAAAGTAGAGTAGGATAGGGTAGATAAAATGTCCAATAAAAAAGTAATTGAGTAACAAAATTTGAATTGGCAGTGACATAACAATCCCCCTCCCCCCACTAACGATGACTTCATAAAGACTTGAAATTAGCATAAACGTTGAGTCTTATTTAAAGGCGCACTGTGAGTCAACAGAACTACATAAATCATTTAAAAAACGGCATTAAAGTCTATTTACTACTGTATTTTTAGACGGTTTTTCTAGCAACTACCCTGCTCTTGCTCTACCCTTGACTTTCTCTTACATTGCCTTAGGCTACAAAAGCCCTACTCTAATTAAACAAGCCTTATCATCACCAAATATTGCACTACCACCCCCAATCTTTCATTATTACCCCACCCTTGCATTACCACCCCCAGTCTTGTCCCACCATCCCCAAATCTGCACTACCACCCCCTTCCCTCCCCCCCCAATTTACACCATCAGCCCCATTCTTGCATCACAACCCCCAGCCCTTGCATAACCTAGTCCCACCCTTACGCTTAAGTTCAAGTCCAATTTGTACTAAAAATATTATCGAAAAACTGAATGACTACCGTACGTAGAGAGGGAGAGAGACTCATTTCTTCAAATAAAGGATATGAGAGTAAGTAAACTCATTCCCATCGAATTCATAAAAATTTCGCGGAAAATTTCCGGCCGAAACCCAATATGGAAAGGGGGGCGCTTCTACCTGCTGCAAGTGCCATTCTTATTTCGAGCGAAGAGAAAGGCATAACAATTTTAGCTGTTATTATAAGGTTTTGTGTATGATACCTATCCTATCCTACCCTACCATATCCTACCCTCCAAAATTATAGCCTACCCTACCCTATAACTTACCGTACCCCGCTCGGCATTACCCTACTCTCTGTCCTTTCCTATATTATTCCGCCTTATACTTCCATCTTTCATTCATCAGCTATTATGCTATGAGCCATGCCCTACCTTATATCAGGCCTTTTACTATACCTTTTAGAACTTTCTACCCTCTACCCTATCTTTCAGCAATTCTCATGCCCTACCCTGCCTTATTCCAGTCCTTATACACTCCTCTTTAGCAATTTCCATGCCCCATCCTACCCTAACTTACTCCACCTTACTTTATACTCTACCCAGGGACGTCGTTTGGGGGGGGTGGTTCGAGATGACTCCCCCCCAGAGCCCATCCGAAAAAAAAATCCAAGGTAGGTACCTGTACGTGAAAAAACGAAAAAAAAGCATTTTTTTGCGTCTCCACCCCCCTCCAGAGAAAAACCGTAGCGACGTCCCTGACTCTACTCTACCCTTTATACCCTTTAGCACGTCCTACCTGAAACATACCCCGTTATACTGAAGCTAAAGTAAGGCTCATAACGCCAGGAATATAAGCAAATGTTTGCCTTAGGCGGCGAAACGGCCCAATAACTTTGTTTTATACCTGTAATTGAAGGTAGACCTATTTGTGGGAACCGCACGATTCCGTAATGAGTACTAAACACAAGCTGCCATTGCTTGTTGAATATACAAGTGTACATACGAAATTAGACTACAGTATTCTAATATCTCATTCCTTCAATGGTTTTTACTCAGTCAAACATAACATACGAGCCTATAAACATAAGATACGTAGATATCTCACATTCATTAATGATGACTAAAGAGGTAGAGGGTGTCATGTTACTTTTCTTGGTAATGGAGCTACGCATAGACTCTTGGGTAAAATGTAATAGAGGTAGCAGATATGTACTCTTAGCTATAACGTAATAGAGATAGTAGGTATAGACTCTAAGTTATGAGTTAAATTACTAAGAATATAGAAGAGTAGAGACCTGAACTATAAGATATACAATTATATAATACTACATAAGACTAAAAGTAAACCTAATAAGCCCAGCCCGGTCCTTTTACAAATCTATTAGTACCTAAATTACAGTACGCACTACTAAAAGTTTGTAATGTAATAACATTGTATTACAGTACTTTCGCAGTAAAACGTTTATACCTAACATAAAGTAATTCTGCTACAAGCTTTAGGAAGTTATATTACTGTACTTTATACTACAAAAGTTTCAAGCTTGTCCTACAGTACACTTTAGTACAACATACTTATGTCCTAGCTACAGTACGTTCTAATAAATAAATTTTCGTACCTAAATAATGATCCTGCCGCCTAGCACAACAATTGTACCACCAATTCACCCCGCCTTGTACCAGAACCCACACCCTTAATCTACCGTATCTAATAATACCATAGCTTCCCACAACACATACTAATATGACCCTACAGTACTACATTACCAAAATTTTTATACCTAACATAGAGTACCTCTACTACAAGCTTATCCACGAAACTTATACTACCAAACTACCACACTTTGTACACAAAATCCATACCCCCAATCTACAGTATTCCTACTACAATATCCTCCTCCATTTTCCCCTAAAACCCTCATCCCCTCACCCTAAACAAGAAGTGCTGCAAATGCCTGAGGCCTCATAAATGAAGCCGTCTGGCGCAAACAGAGAAGGCCAATGAGAGTGCACTTGTTGTGAGCATAAATTTTTGGGCACCAATTTCGGAGAAACGCCCTGAGGGCCGGAAAAGAAAAGCGCCCATTTAAATAAAGTTCAAATGATTATTTCATGGGCAAGTTATTGGGGAATGAGGGGTTTGCAGCAAATTATCGTGGTGAGACACAAATTCTTAAGCTATGATGCTGTTTTGAGACGTATGGAAAATAGAAAAACAATTTTAAGAAAAAATAGTGTCCAATGGCAAGAACTTTCTTTAAATTAATACAAATTTTTAAAAAAATTGCAAAAACTTTGTTTACGAACAAAAAATATTAATTTTTTCGTTAAAAAACGGTCGAACAAATCTGTAATTTGAAAACGTAACGTACCCATACCTTACTTTACTTCAGCCTACAATACCTTGAGATACCTTGCCCTACTTTATTTTGTTTTTTCCTGAACTGCCCACCCGTACCATGTCCTGCCCTACCTACCATACTCTTTATTTTCATTCCTTTCTCTGCCATGCCCTGATAAAATGCCTTATCGTACCGTACCGTGCCATGCACTGCCCTGTCTTACCCCACCCTACCCTACCCTACTATACCCTACCCAATCCAACCCTACCGTACTACGCCCTGTTCCACAGTACCATACTCTGCGCTACCGTGTCATACTCTACCCTACAGGCCCCTTTCACCGACCGTCTATCAACCCTCGTCCTCAGCTCCACCGCCTTTTTAACAAGCCCACTCCCAACAATCCCGACATACCCCACCGACCCTCTTTAAACCCTCACCCCACCCCCATCGACCTCTATCAATCCCCACCCGCCAGCCTCGCACGAGGTCCCCTCAGGGCATTGTGTGAATGTAAAAATTAGTCAGAACAAATTTCGCACAAAACACGCCATTTTTAAATGAGTGACGGAGGAGGGCGAGGACGAGATTGGGGCGAGGGATAAGCGGCCAGCGATTCATCAAAAATCAACCCGTGCCCTCAGGGAGTCGAAAAGTTTTGGCTTAAAGAAGGGAAGGGGCGCGAAGAAATTAACGAGCTCTTTGTTTGCGGCCGGAATGGGCCATCGGCGGCCCCAAAATGGCACAAAAATGTTTAAAATTCTCACAAATATAAATGGGCTTCTTGTAAGCTACAAATTCGGATGACATTAGTTAGAAGCATGCAAAACAGCGAGGAATTAGTACGATATGTGAAGTAGAGTGGATAATGTAGAGAAGGGTAAAGTAAGATAGAATAGAGTACGGGAACACATGATAAGGTAAAATAAAGTAGAGTATAGTAGGTAGGTTAAGCTAGGGCCGAGTAGGGTAAGGAAAAGTAGAGTAGGGCATGGTAGAATAGAGAAAGGTAGGGTAGAGTACCGTAGGGTATGGTTGGGTAAATTAGGGTAGGGTTAGAATAAGGTAGGGTACGGTAGAGGAGGGTAATCTAGGGTAAGATAAAGTAAGGTAGAGTAGGGAAAGGTGAGGTAGGGTAAGATAGAGTAGAGTAGGGTAAACTAGGGCAGGGTATGAAGTTCTCAGCCTAATAAGTACAAACTAAAGTTTGAGTATGGTACTGAAATAAATAAAATATTTTTTTTTGTAAAATACGATGTTGTCTCTAGTTAACTTTGAAACCTCAGTACTAACTTCAAATGTAAAGCCTTTTCCCTAAAGCAAGAAGAAGAAAATTATTAGATTACAAGCTTAATTAAGCGCCGGCTGAAAAGTGTGAAGAGTTGGATTGAAAAGCCAATTTCTTCGCTCAATTTGGCACAAATTTGCATAATTTCAAACATTTTATAGAGTTTTTAAATTTTGGTAAAATACGCTGACGATCGATCACTCGTATTCGACATGGACAACATGTTAGAAAATACTGATACTTACGTGATATAATTACAGTAAAACCTCTTTAGTATGACCCTCGATAGTGTGACACCGTCTTTATAATAACAGCTTCTTCACCTTTCTGACATAACTACCCCACCCTACTCTGCCCCACATAATTTTTACCTCCTCTAAATATGCACCCTAAACACCCCCTGCTCTTAATATCTCCCTAACCCACATCAAATTAGCCCTACCTACGCCCTATTCCTTTCTCTTTCCTTCATTAGACCCTAACTACCGTAATCGCAAATGAAGCGAATGAGCGGACATCGTTTGAGCGCCTTTAATGAGTCTTCCCCCTCCCTCCTTTTCACACCTTTCGCCGCTGGGCATTAGGCGGCCATTTTAGAAGGAAAAGCTTGGAAGAATAAGAAAGGATTGAGAATTTGAAGAAGCGGAAGGGGAGGGGGGGGGGAGGGACTTATCAACAAAGCTTAAAATCGCAAGAACTTTCTTTACAAAACGCTAAATTGCAAAAACTTTCTTTGCAAAGCCAGAAAACGTTTTCTATCGTAAACCTGTCGCCTGCAGGCTGCAGAACACTAACTTTTGTTATCTTATAAAAAAATGGCAAGAACTTTCTTTACAAACCATAAAACGGCAATAAGTTTCTTTACAAAACTTAAAATGGCAAGAACTTTCTTTCCAAACTAACAAATGACGAGAACTTTCTTTACAATGCATCATTTCCAGTGCAATTCTAATTTTCGCCGCTAGTGCAATCCAGCACGCTGAATCGGTTATAGCACGGCGGCGAAAGCAGCGTCAGAAGCGGAACCACGGCGGTTTCATTAGAGCGGAACACGGTCTTCCATAATGGCCTCCTCTCGCACCTTTAACGGCCGCGACTTGAAGGGCCGACCAAAAATATGGAAATTGCCATCTAATAGGCGGAATGACTATTAACTGAATATAATGGGAATTGGAGAGAGTGCAGAGATGGCAAGCGACAATGAATTAATTACGTAAATGGAAATAACAATAATTACCAGTACGAGGGTACGGTAGAATTGGGAATTAGCGAATTTTTAAGCAATTTGAAAGTATAGGACTCGGAAACTTCATGACAAACATAAAAAATAATGTTCACAATATTGACATGCTTTTTGCTATAACAAGCTCAAAAAAAATTAAGCCTAATTCCAGAGCTAAAATTATTATTATTATAATAACGTAATAGACCCAAAAAAAGTTCTAAAAATTCTAAAACAAAAGCACAGTAAAGCTACCGAAGCTACTGTAATGCCAAAAAAACCAAAATCATTTTCGTTTCACGACTAATGTAAGACTACAAAAAGAATAAGAATAAACACAGCTACAGAATTAGTGAAGTAACACCAAAGTAACGACCAAAGATGACTACATTAAAACAGAATGTATAACCTAACAGTGCTAAATTAAAAATTAAATTAAACTAACGAAGCAAGACTAAATCTATAGAGCGACTTCAAGTCAAGAACAAGATGAAATTAAAAAACAGTTACAGTAGTTGTAAAGTAAAATTAACTTAACTCTAAAGTAGCCTCAAGAGCTTACCAAGGTAAGGTTAAAGTATAGCCAAAAAGAATACACTATCTTGCCCTACCCTATCCTACCCTTCATTATCGTACTCTACTCTATCCTAATTCTACTCTACCCTACCCTACCCAACCTTTCCTTACCATGAAGTTCACTAACACACCATACCCTTAAAAGACTAAAATAATATAAAGATAAGACCAAAATCTAGAATAACAAACCTTTTACTAGCCAATACCAACCATTACCCCCCCCACCAAGATGTGTTTATAACACATTACCCACAAGGTGTGTCTACACAAACCTCATTTTGGTTCATTGAAAAGCGGCGAACTCAACGCCGCGAGAATAATTTTTAATTTCACAGTTGGAGAGTTGAGAGTGTTTAAAGCGCCACCTAATACGAGACCAAATAAAGGGGCTTAAAACGAAATGAATTAAATTCCCCGCTACCTGTGGCGAATCCATAATCAATTTCCCCAAATTTGCGAAATTCGCTGTGAAGGCAAGACTGTTGGGGTTTGAAATTTATATTTTTTGAGTTTGGACTTGATTACTGTAGAAAAATGTAAGTAAATAGCGATTACTGTAGAAAAATGTAAGTAAATAGCAATTACTGTAGAAAAATGTAAGTAAATAGCAATTACTGTAGAAAAATGTAAGCAAATAGGTATTACTGTAGAAAAATGTAAGTAAATAGCGATTACTGTAGAAAAATAAGAGTAAATAGGTATTACTAAAGACAAATTGAGTAGTAGGTAAGGAAAGAAAAAGAAGGGAAGTAGGCATGGAAAACATGACAAGCCATGCCTAAGCAAAATTTAGGTCAAGCCGGGCCTAAATATGACGAAAAAAACCTGCCTGGTAAGAAAAGTTCGGCCCGTTTTACGTAAAAAAACAGGCCGGGCCAGGCCTGAGCAAAACTCAGATCGGACCGGACCTAAATATTTTTTATTTTTTTTTATTTTAAAATGACCCATCCTCTTTGAACTTCAAAAAAAATTTTTTAACACCTCCACCCTCCCATAACCAAAATAACCTGCCCTTAAAAAATAAAATAAATTTCAAAAAATTGCCATAATTAAAGGAAAGCTAAATATTATTCCCGTATTTTACCATACAAACCCCTAATAAAAGAACAGTGTAACTGCTGTATAACAAACTATGTACTCTATAACAAAAACCTTGTATAACAAAAAAATTTAAATCTCCGCCTACCACTACACAGTGCATTTACCACTCATTTATAACAAAAAAACTAAAAATCGCTAAAAGATACGTTACGCAAAACTTTTGCACTGTGTAGTGGTGGACGAGGATTTAAAAGTTGTTCGTTATACGAGATTTCCGTTACAAAGGAGTTCGTTATACAGGAATTACGATGTATAATAAAATGAAAAAAACTTTTTTAAAAAACCGAAAATGGCAAAACCTATCTTTACAAAACAAAAAAAGCCACTGTACTTTTTTCAGAAGCGAGTTGGCAGCCAATTGGTCAGACAAATGAGCGATTAGCCGTTTCTTCGCTAAAAAAATGGGCGGAGCTTGACAAATAGGTGTAGAGTAAGGTAAAGTATGCTAAGTAAGATAGGATAGAACATGTCAGGATAGGCTGGGTTGGATGAGTAAGGTACCGTAGAAAAGGATAAGATGGGGTAAAAGTAGAATAAGATAAGACAAGGTAAAGTAGAATAGAGTAAGGTAGAGCAGGGCAGGGCAGGTCAGGGCAGGGCAAAGCAGGGCAGGGCAATGCAGGGTAGGGTAGGATAGGATAGGGTAGGGTAGGGTAGGGTAAGATAGGGTAGGGAAGAGTAGGGTCGGGTAGAGTAAGGTAGGGTAGAGTAAGGTAGAGCAGGGCAGGGCAGGGCAGGGCAGGGCAGGGCAGGGCAGGGCAGGGCAGGGCAGGGCAGGGCAGGGCAAGGCAGGGCAGGGCAGGGCAGGGCAGGGCAGGGCAGGGCAGGGCAGGGCAGGGCAGGGCAGGGCAGGGCAGGGCAGGGCAGGGCAGGGCAGGGCAGGGCAGGGCAGGGCAGGGCAGGGCAGGGCAGGGCAGGGCAGGGCAGGGCAGGGCAGGGCAGGGCAGGGCAGGGCAGGGCAGGGCAGGGCAGGGCAGGGCAGGGCAGGGTAGGATAGGTTAGGGTAGCGTAGGGTAATTTAGGGTAGGGTTAAGTAAGATAAAGTAAGGTAAAGTTAGATATAGACAAAAGTACGTTAAGTTAAGACAAAATGTAAACCCATAAAACATACCCCCCCCTCAATTTCCTACTGTTTTCCAAGCTTATTCGTTAATGTACCGTAACCCTCGAATTGATGAATAATAATTTTTTGACATTTCCCAAGCGCGAATTATGCGATTAAGCGAGAAATTTTTGAAAAAAGAGAGAAAGAAAGAAGGGATTCACCTTGAACAATATCTGAATCAGCGCGTCAGATTACAAACAACTTCTGACAATTGACAAAAACCAAAGACTATTAGTCTTAAAACCGATTTCTAGGGGGGGGGGAGAGTAAAGGAAGAAAGGGGAGGTAGGGGTGAGGGTAGGAATAGGGCTAGGTAGGCTTTATGATAGAGAGGGGGGGGGGGTAGGGTAGAGTAAGGTAGAGCAGGGCATTATCAATGCCTACTGCACCCCAAAGATACTGTAAAAAAAAATTTTTAAAAATCGTATCTTAACAGAGTCTACTGTAACCCAAAGTTACTGTAAAAATTAAAAAAAACCAAAAATAATTTTAAAGTTGTAAAACTCACGTTCATCGACATTCCTGTTGGCACATTGAGTTAGATGAGCTAAAATTAATCAAATACAAAAACTAAACTATTTTTTTTAATTTAAAAAAATTCTAAAAATTGCAAAAACTTTCTTTACAACAAGATTTTTCAAAAAAAAATAAATAATAAAAATGATTTTTCTAAGATTTAAAAATGCATTTTTAGAGCTAAATCAACCTGAAATTTTATTTTTTTTTCAATTTGAAAATATTTTTGAATGCACTACAAAAACTTTGTTTCCAATTTGATAAAACCAAAAAAAGTCGCTTTAAATTAAAACCAATAAGTCTATTATCGTATTTTACAAAAAAAATAAATGCCATAACTTTCTTTCCACTCAAAAAAATATTTAAAAACTTAAAAAATTTAAAAAAAAATAAAAAAATTTACCAGTAGCTCCACTTTGGTCGTCATAACAGCCTCCACAGTAGACGCATTCGTACTGTATCCCGCCATTGTTATTTTGAGACGAAATGACAGCCGATCCTCGTCTGACTGGACTTGTCGAATGTAGCATCAGAATTGAGGCACGATGAAGGTGAAGCCGGCTGTCACAATGCTCACGCAGACTTGAGGTACTGAAAATGACATTTTTATTTCGTGAAAATACAATATTTAAAAAATGCAGTTGTAAAGAAAGTTTTTGTCATATTTTCAACTTAGTGCTTTTAAAGACAGGGCGCGATCTGAAAGTCCTGTAAAAAAAGTTTTTGCCAATTTATGATTTGTAAAGAAAGTTTTTGCCGTTTATAAAGTAAAGCTAACTTTTCCAACGGCCGTATTTTACCTTTTACTCCAAGTTTAGCCCTTCCAGAAAATGAAAAAAAAAGTAAAGCAAATATGACAAAAATAATCGCTCTTTGGCCTCTTCATAAGACAAATGTTTACCGTTCTTCTTTCTCCAAAAAAGGTATTTCTGGAGGGGTTGGGGTTAATTTTAGACTATTAACTTATAATATTTTTCAAAATTTATTTTTTTCAAAAAAAAATATTATTTTTTAAAAACTTATTTTAAAAATTTTTTTAAATAAACATAAAAAATTTGTTTGTGACAAAGTAAAGTCTTAAAATTATTTAAAAAATGTCAAAACATAGCAAGAGACTAGGATTAAAGCTAAGTCTAGCGCTACAGCTAGGGCTAGAGATGTGGCTAGAACTAGGACTGATGCTAGAGCCAGGGCAATTGTCAGGACTAGGGCTAGGGCTAAACCTAGGGCTAAAGCTAGGGATACAGATAGGGCTTTGCCTAGGACTAAGACAAGACTATGGCTAAAGCTAAACCTAAAGCTAGAGCTAAAACAAGAGCTAGAATTTTTACTGGGACTTATGCCACAGGTTAAAGCTAGAACAAAGACAGAGCTAGCAATACTGAAATGGCTAAAACTGCGCTTAGGCTACCCTGGTAAAATACAAAAAATTAACCTCCTAATATCAAAAATCTCATAAACATGCTGTTTATGCCGTATTTGCTCAATTTTTCGTATAAATTCAGGTAATTTGTAATTCGATAATTACCTGCGATATATCCGATTTCATCTCATTACTATTTTAAAAACATTCTTTTAATATTCCCGTCTCCATTACCAATATTCCCATGCCCAAATGGCGGTATATTATAGTACTTGAGGTAATTTTAGCCATTGCGACAACTTTGTTTGAAAATTGCAAGAACTTTCTTTACAAGGCATCAAATTACAAGAACTTTGTATACAGTGCAGAGAATTGCAAGAACTTTCTTTACAAGTTGAAAAATTGCAAGAACTTTCTTTACAAACCAAAAAAGCAAGAACTTTCTTTCCAAAGCACAAAACGGCAAGAACTTCCTTTACAATACATAAAACGGCAAGAACTTTCTTTCCAACTTATAAAATAGCAAGAACTTTCTTTACAAAACATAAAATTGCAAGAACTTTCTTTCCACTGTAAGTTATGCCATTCTATAGCAATATTAACCTACCAGACCAATATCTCCTGACATACTCCACATCGTACTTGAACGGTGCTTTTGGCCGCTGACAATCGGCCCAACAAGGCATTCGGCGAGGTTGGAGTGGAACATTCGCGCATGTGATTGATCTGAATTTAAATTTAATTAAAATCACTAATTAATGCACGCACACCTGTTGCTATTTACAATGTATAAGGTTGGACAAACAAAAGAAATAGAAAGAGCTATTAGGAAAAGACAAGTTTAGACGAAGTAAGCAAGAATTTTCTTTACAGAACAAAAAACGGCAAGAACTTTCTTTAAAAACCAAGAAATGGCAAGAACTTTCTTTACAAACCAAAAGATGACAAGAACTTTGTTTAAAAAACAGAAAATGGCAAAAAGTTTCTTTACAAAACAAAAGATAACTAAATTTAACATTGTTCGTATAACTTGTCTTCCGCAGCCTGCAAATCCAGCAAAAAGCAAAATATAAGAAATTTCTTCACAAAACAAAAATCAACAAGAACTTTCTTTACAAATCGAAAAATAACAAAAAATAGCCTTATAATTTAAAAAGGAGCAAGAACTTTGTTTACAAACGCTTAAAACTTATTTATCGTATAACTTGTCCTCTGCAGGCTGCGAGGTCCAAAATGTAGCTATTTTTAAATTCTTTACAAAATCGCATTTAAAAAAACCTTAAAATTAAATATTTAACCACCCCCTCCCCCTCCTTTCCATCAAAAATTTTTTCACCCGCCCAAAAAATTTTTTTTACCCCGCCAAAAAAAATTTTTACATCAAAAACCCCACTATCAAAAAAAAACTTTTTTACCCTGCCCCTTTTTTCCTTCTTCTAATAATCATCCACTCCCAAATTTAGGTGACACCTTGCATATCCGGCTTCTCCTCGCGCCAATTGGCCTTGCTTTTGTGGCCAAATTGATTTTGGTCGATTCGACAGGTTTATTTGGACAAGAGATTTGCCACTTGGCGGTTCCACTTTTATGGATATTAACATAGGCAAACAAGGCTATTGACGTATTTTAAATTTGGGTAACAAATTCAGTTTTTTTAGTCAAGTTTGGAAATTAAAAGTCGGCGGGGTAAAAAGTTTGAGCATTAAAAGCCGGGTAAGATAATATTAGGGCAGTGTAAAAAATTAGAGCGTTAGAAGTTGGGCAGGGTAAAAAGTTTGAGCATTAAAAGTCAACGAGGTAATGTTCGGGCAGGGTAAAAAAGTTGAGACTTAAAGGTTAGACGGGGTAATGTTTAAAAAAAATTAAAAAATGGGGGGAGGAGTGAAAAAAATTTTTTTGACAAGAAAGAAAAGAGAGAAGGGGGAGATAAAACATAAAAAAATGTAAAATTATGGATTCACCACAGTAGCCAGTTAATCCAAATGACATTTCAAGAGCTTCTTCAAGCCTGTTGACCCCGATTATAAAGGACAATGAACTGTTTATACTCGCCATCTTATAATTGCCACCTTACTAGGTTCATTAATAAAGGTGAGAAAAGGAAGGTAAAGGCTTGGGATCTCTTCTCGTTCAAAAAAAAAATAAAAAATATAATCTACCCCCTCCACATTGCCTCATTGTACATAATTTTTATCCCTACTCAGCTCTTCACCACTCCCTACATAATACCCCCAACTCTCAAATTTTTTTAAATTTTACTCCGCCCAATCTTTTTTTTTGAAAATTTCCCATGCCCAAACTTTTTACAAAGCTTTTACCCTGCTTAAACTTTTTTTAGTTTTAAGAAATTCCTAAAAGGTTTTTCAATTTTACCCCGCCCAACACTTTTTTCAAAGCCCCAACACTTTTTTACCCTGCCTAATCTTTTTTCCCATTTTTACCACGCTCGAAAAGTCTTTTTTTCTATTTTTACCCTGCCCGACACTTTTTAAAAGGCTTTACCATGCCCTTTTTTAATTTTAACCTATCTAACCTTTTTTTCAAGATTTTACCCCGCCCAACCTCTTCTTAAAACTTTTACCACGTCCAAACTTTTTTTCAAGATTTTACCCTGCCCGAACTTTTTTCAAAAATTTAAATTTTTTTTTTCCAAAGTTCTACCTTACCCAACCTTTTTTTTAAATTTCACACCGCCCAAATTTTTTTTTCAAAAATTTACACTGCCCAAATTTTTAAACAATTTTAGCCCACCTCCTTTCCTCCTACTTTTAAAGCAGAAAATCAATTAGTTACCGTACCCTTCCTTTATCTTTCCTGCTTTAAAAAACCAGTAGGCAGGTAAATAAAGCGCCTTTCAAGTAGTCCTATTTACCTTTTCAAACCCATTAAGCATGGCCATCAGCTTTATTCATCTTGTGTGTGAAATTCGGCTTCGGATCAAAAAGGAAACGGCACTAAAGACGGCTTTTCGCGCACAATAGGGAACGGCACGTTGGGAAGAACATTGTATTGCGCAATGCCGTTTGAGAACTTTTGAGGAAAAAAGTTACTTTTTGTTTCGGGGTAAATGTCAGTTTTTACCATACCCTACATTCAAATTGCGTTCAAGCTTACTCTACTTTACCTTATCCTACCCTACCCTATACCCTACTCTACCCTACCCTACCCTGCCACACCCAGCCCTACTATAGTCTATATGCCCTGCCGTTGCCTAAAATTTACCCTAGCCCCACCTACTTCATACTCAAAAAATCCTTTTCAAATTTACCATACCCATACCATAATCTACTCCACCTCTCATACCTTGCCCTTTCTTACCACACCCTATCTTACTCTACATTACATTGGCGGACGCTACTATAAGTTACCCTACAATACCTAACGCACTACTTTACCCTACTAAGCCCTACCCTACTTTGTCCAGCGTAAAACTTACCCTATCCATTTTCCCACTCCAGTAAAATCCCCCTTCCAAAACAAGTTTGTTTCGGCCAAAAACAAAAAAAAAGTTTTGTCCAAAAAGGGCGGAAATGAAAGCAAAAGCCGGTAATAAATCAGAATCGGAGTCAATTAGGGCGATAGGACAAAGAAAGAATGTCATTTAGTGCGCCGCTAATTTTATGAGACTTTTCTGGATGCAAATTAGTCAAAACTTGGGTAGGGTCATCAGAAAATGACATTGATATAGGAAAAGGAATAGCATTACAACGAGGTTTTGAAAAATCTCAAAAAATTTTAAATTTCAAAAATTTTGAAAATTAAAAAATTTTGTAAATTAATCTCAACAACACCCCATAAAAACTCCAAAAACCTACCAACTGCACCCTCTGAATATGTTTGTCAGTCTTGGTATGAAGTTGAAAATTGGCCTTCAGATTGGTATTGTAAGGGCAGAGATGACAATGATAGAAACCATTGATCATGCTGATGTCACCCACATTCAGACCGCTTCGATCTTGTTCCAGATGGTCTAAAATTTCGGTATTCGAATTGGTCCGAAAGTTGTTGCAGATCAAACAAGTGAAGAGCTTGTCCGAAGTCAGTTCGAGAGGATTCACTGGAGTTTGTTGAGCTGGAAAGTGACATTTTTAGTGTGGCAATACGGTGAAAGTGCCATTTTCGGATTAACAATAATTTTTTAAAATAGTATTTTTTAAATCTGTTCTTATCATAGTTCATAATTTTTAACAAATAAGTGTAAAAATTATATTTAAAAATTTTGAATTTTTATTTTCCCGCCATCTTTGGCATTATGTTTCAAGGCGTCTAAACAAATCTAATGGCTTCAAAATGTCATAATCTTTAACTAATGAGCTTTTATTAACAATACCGGTCAAGATATAACTACAAAAAACATAAAAAATTTCAAATCTCAATGTTTCCGCCATCTTTGGCATCCTGTTTCAAGGCTTTTAAACTAATCTAATGGCTTCAAAATGTCATAATTTTGAACTAATAAGCATACATTAACTATACTGCTTAAGCTATTATTCAAAACCGTTTCAAAAAATTTTAATTTCAATTTTGGCGCCAAATTTAAAATTCTGTTTTTTCTTCTAACCACTATTAAAAACTTAAACATTACAAAAAATACAACATATAAGCTTCATGAACATATTTTTTTTCGAATTCTATAATTTTTCTTAAAATTTTTAAAAATCTCATTTTCCCGCCATTTCTGGCATTCTGTTTCAATCTCCCTTAAATCCCTCAAAACCAAACCTTAACCTTACCAATATTATTTGGCATTTCCTGAACGGCATGAAGATGTTTGTCCGACTGCATGTGAATGCTCAGATTGCCTTTGGTGGTCGTACTGTACTTGCACAGTTCGCAGCGGTAAGGTTTGTAGCCACAGGAATAGCTTTCGCCTCGAGCCAGCTTCGGATGAGGTTGATTTTGAAGGCAGAAGATGCATTTTACATCCAAATCATTGTGCTTCTCCTTCATATGAATCTCCAACGTCTCTTGGTACTTGTAGTGCCAATTGCATTTGGGACACTTGAGGGTTTTGGAGCTGTTTCGTTGAACGAATGGTGCGTTTGGTGCGAATTGTTGGGCTCTCATGAACTTCATCAGCTCTAAAATATAATTTGTTTTCAATTTTTAATATTATAAATATTGTAATTATGCCATCTTTTTCATTTTACTTAAAATTTTAGGTTTTCCAACCGAAAAAATTCAAATTTTATTTTTCCCGCCAACTTTGGCATTCTTTTTTAACACTTAAAAACAACAAAAAATTTTCGAAAACGCATAATAAATAACTTCTAACCACAAGTAAAACCAATTTTTATTTAAAAATTCAAATGTTAATTTTCCCGCCAACATTGGCATTCCGCCTCAACCTTCAAAATCCGCCTAAAAACCCTGCCCAAATCAAAAACCCTTTCAACCTACCTCCATTAAGCATTTGTTGACTCATATTCATCATGAACTGATTAGTCATGTTGGAAGGAGACGAATCATCGGGTTTACTGTAGGCATTGATTACTGTATTATCACCGGTCATGAGCATTAAATCAGCGGTGTCATTGATTTGAACCGAGTGTACTTGATCACAATGAGATGCGAATTCTAGTTGATCTTGGAAACGTGCCGAACATGGAATACAGTAACATTGCTGAAATTTGAATTTTTATTTTGGCGCGCTTTTGGCATTTTGTTTTATAATGTTGAAATGGCAAAAATAACTAAAAATTTTTTAAAAAAATGGTAGAAAATACCTTGTAAAAAGATAATTTATACCATAAATGTTATAGGTCGGTCCAAAAATGACATATGACATTAAAAAATTTTGAATTTTCATTTTGGCGCCAAAATTTTTTTATCTTGTAGTAATCTTTAACAGCCGAAAATAAGCTCAATAAGCAAAAAAAATAGTTATGAATGTAAAATACGCGGTTTCCGGCAAATCCGGAAAAAATTGATTACTAAAATAGCTACAGTATCAATAAACGTACCGTATCCAAGATGCTAAAGTTGGTTGCTTCTCGATTCTTTTCGACCGCGAATTCTTGAATTTGATCTGAAGTTGTGATCACTATTCTCTTTATCGATTCCGAAGCTATTCGTCCCGGTTCTGAAGGCGATTTGAGTGGATCCGGCTCCGAAATGAACAGAACTTCTTCGTTTTGCGTGAATTTTACCCGGTTCAGCTGAAATTTGAATTTTTAAATTTTTAAAAACTAGGCTTCCTGGTGCTAATCACACTAATTTAAAATTTAGAATAGTCTTGTAGAAAGACTAGCCCAATACCCAATTTTTGACCCAACCCACAAGACAGAAAATTGATTCTTGTTTTGAGCCCAGACCTATAAGTAAGTTTAGTCCCTCGGTCTGTTAGGTAAAGACGGGAAAGGAAAAGAGAAGTGAATCCATCAAAACCGATCAAAAATGGTTCTTAAAGTAGGTAGTACGTGAAAAATTAAAGATATTTTTACGAAAAATTGGTGCCCAGTAGACCAGTAATGACCGGGCGGGTCCCAATTTTTCAGCCTAACCCGGCCCTTTTCAAACTTGCAGTCTGACTCGATCATGGCCTGGTAGACCCCCTTTTCAAATATAGTGCACATAGACCACCTGTAAACGAAAAACTAAAAAAAATGCTGTACCGACAACCCTGATCATAATGTAACCAACAACCCCATTATTGGCCAACAAACTAGTAAAATTTCCAATAACACTAATACCAGCTTTATAAATTTAGGTACCAAAAAAAGAAAGAAAAAGAATAAAATAGTACAACTAAACAATAAATTGCCTAATTGTGCCCATACCAACCTAAAAGACTGACGAAAACGTATTAAGCAAGCTCATTTCCAAGTTTGAGTCGAAATGATTTGATTATGAGTCGTCGCTGGCCTAATAGTTATCGTATTTAGACCGTCAGGCTTTAATTGCGTTTTCCGTTCAGCGTTTTTTACTTTACTTTTTAAGAAGTATAGTATAAGAGTATAAGTTATCTTAAATTTATCCTACTCCTACTAATTAGAACCCAAAACTTTTATCACCCCAATCAGGGGGCGTCGCTAGGGGGGGGTGGAGGGGGGGGGGTTGGTTACTTCCCCCCCCAGAGCCGACCCGAAAAAAATTCCACAGGTAGGTACCTGTACGCGACCCCAATAGTTACAGTATAACTCTTTTACAATACTCCTTTATAACAAAACTTTCGTATAAAAAACATTTAAAAGTTTGTTTATGACATTACATAGAAATAACAAAGATGTGACAATTAGAAGCCGGAATGAGTTATAATGAAAGTTGTGTCTTTGAGACAAATAAATTATTTTTTGTTTATTTCGCTGTAATTGAAGTGACTTCATAATGGATTCAAAAAGGTTTTTCTTCCAAAAAAAGGCTTAATTACTTCGTTTTGTTTTTAAAAATTGGCAACCATGTTATTTTAAACCAAAAAATGAATTTCGAAAAAGAACGATTATTTAAAAATTCAAAAAAGTACAAAAACTTTAAAGGTAGTATCAGAACAGATCAAAATAGTAATAAAAATGTCCAGATTATCAACAAAATTTATGAAGATAATACCTAAAAAGCCAAAATTAGTACTAAGATCTCAAAAGTAGTACCAAAAAATAAATATGTTACCAGAACAAGCAAAAAGTAATTCTCAAAAAGTCAAAATTAGTATTAAATATTAAAATTTCTAAAAGAAGGTACCAAAATTCTAAAGATACCACCAAAACTGATAAGGATAGTACTAAAGATGTTCACAATATCGACGTAATTTATAAAGATAGTACGAGAAATGTCAAAAATAGTACAGTGGAACTCCTGTATTACAAACTCTTCTATAACGAAAATCCCGTATAACGAACGACTTCTGAATCCCCGTCTACCATTACACAGTGCATTTAAAACTCCTGTATAACAAAACTCCTTTATAACGAACAAATTTCAAGTCCCCGAGCGATTCGTTATACAAGAGTTCCACTGTAGTATGAGTTCTAAAATACTACTAAAAACCATACAAATAGAACTAGAAGTAATGCAAACAGTACTAAGAATATGATCCTAATAGTACTAAAAATCGTACAAATAGTACTAAAACTCCAAAAACAGTACCAAAAATGCAAAAAGTACCCCAAAAACAGACGAAAGAGAAAGAACAATAGTCCTAAAAAGCAAAAAAATAGAACCAAAGATGAAGACAGTACCAACTTACATTTTGAGAGTTGCTTGAGCTAGGCTGTTGTGTCATGATATTGAGATTGAATCTGTTTTCTTGAACATTGGCTGGTACTAATCACAGTTTGAAGGCATTTTGTTACCTAAAATTTAAGAAAATGTTTTTTGTAAAATAAATATTAGAACAGACACTAAGACACGTATTTTACTATAGATAACCTTTTTTTTAAATTTTAATTCTTACAAAAAAGCAAAAAAATTAAAATTTCAAAAAAAAATTAAAAAATCAACTCCTCCCCACACACAAATACCTCACTCCCCAGTATCACCTCAAAAAACCATTATCGCATAAAGTTACAGTATGCCTTTGTCGGCCCTTTCTTTGAGGAAATTAGAGGAATAAAAGCCGGCTGTCTTTAAGACGCCCCTGCGGACAATTCCAATTTGCTCATTGGCCGCGGACCTTAATCACACACTCTTTAGCGCTTTTCGGAAAGGGGCGGGGTTTTCAAATTATTACCGTAGGTGAGAAATTTACGAGAAAATTTGAAATACCGTGGAATTCTGTATAACAAAACTGTTCTACAACGACACGTCTGTATAACGAACTCATAGGTAATGAAAATTGTGTATAACGAACAACTTTCTAATCTTCATCAAACACTAATGTGCATTTAAAACCCCTGTATAACGAAATTCTTTCATAACCAACAAATTTTTAAGGCCCTAGGGCAATTCGTTATACAGGAATTATGAGTTGTAGAGAAGCTCGTTAGTTTATAAAAATTGCAAGAACTTTCTTTACAAGTCAAAAGTAGTAAAGACTCTTTTTATAAAACATAACATGGAAAAAAACTGTTGTTACAGAACAAGAAATAGCAAGAACTTTCTTTACAAAACTTTTATTTTTATTTTTCCTATAAATTGTCACCCGCAGGCTGCAGAGTACTAAAATTCGTTATTTTATGAAGAAATTGCAATAAATTTGTTTACAATGTGTAAAATAGCAAGAACTTTCTTTACAAAACAAAAAATGGCAAGAACTTTCTTTACAAACCTTAAAGTAGCAAGAACTTTCTTTACAAACCATGAAATGGCAAAAACTTTCTTTACAAAACATAAAAATTACAATAACTCTCTTTACCAGACAAAAAATTGCAAAAACTATAATTTTTAGTCCAAAAAATCCAAGAAATCCTGATTAAAACATCACAAAATACAGTAATTTGAGCCCCCATAAAACGTAATGACAGGCCATAATAAAGGCCCAAAAGTAATTCGATGTTACCTTTGAAGTAATGGCCAAACAAAGTGATGTGGCCCATCCCATAAATCATGTAATTTTCGCATTATGGCCAATATTAAACTGTAATCACATGTTGTGAAGGGTTTCGGGCTAAATTTCCAATTTTCAAAATTTAAAAGTTTCAAAATTTCGAAATTTTAATTTTTTTTAAAAAACAAAAAAAAATTATTTTTAAATTTTGAAATTGAGAAAAATTTAACACAAAATTTCACTTTTCAGTTCCGTATATTTAAAAATGGCAAGCACTTTCTTTACAAAGATAACAAACATCGTATAACTCGTCTCCCGCAGGCCGCCAAGCCCATAAATTTAATTTTTTCTTTGAAAATAGTCAAAACTTTCCTTACAAAACATGAAATGACAAAAACTTTCTTTAAAAAAACCTAAAATTGCAAGAACTTTCTTTACAAATTAACAGGTTTAAACGTTTTTTGATCGTATAACTTGTCACCCACAAACTGCAGAATGTAAAAATTGCTTAAAACGGTAAAAACTTTCTTTTACTTCCTTGATAAGAGCTACATAACCCCTTTTTTAGCTATCAGCCACTTTTTTCCTTACAGTACTCCTCTCTTACCTACCGTACCTTTCCAAACCCTCCTTCCCTCTCTTAAGCCCTCATTTGTCTTAAAGGCCAATAATAAACCAAATGTCCTAATGACAATATCAAAGAGAAAGACCAATCGTCTGCCCTGAAGCTATTAAATGCCCTCAGGAGAAGTAAAGGTGAGGAGAGGGAAGGACAGGGGGAAGCGAAGGAGGTAGATAGAGAAAGCCAAAGAGAGAGAAGTGGCAGCCGGCTGGTCCCTGGGACAACCCGATTCTATGGCCACGATTAATTTTTTATTAGCGGACTGATATTTAAATATTATTTGGGGCGGTTATTATGAATGAATGGCCTTTCCACAGCCCCTCAGGTGTTTAGCAATTCGTTCGCAAAACTTTTTTTTCGAAATTAATACGAAAAATGGCGGCCAATTGGCCCTGGAGGCAATCAATTCCTGGTTTGATTCGGTTTGGTGAGAAAAAACACACTTTTAAGAGAGAGTACTGTAAGTTATTTGAAATTTCTTACTTTTGTTTTTTTAATATGAAAATAAAAATTTTATGTTGTAAAGAAAGTCCTTGAAATGTTATGCTTTGTAAAGAAAGTTCTTGCTATTTTTTAGTTTGTGAACAAAGTCCTTGCTATTTTAGGTCTTGTAAAGAAAGTTTCTTCGCTTTTCTGCAAATTAAGCAATTTTTATATACTGCAGTCTGCGAGAGACAAGTTATATGACGAACACGCTTTAAATTTTTTTTGTAAAAACTTCTTGCCATTTCTTGTTTTGTAAAGAAAGTTCTTGTTATTTTTATGTTTGTAAAGAAAGTTCTTGCCGTTCTTTGTGCTGTAAAGAAAGTTCTTGCCATTTTATGATTTTTAAAAAAAGTCCTTGCCATTTAATGTTTTGTAAAGAAAGTTCTTGCCATTTTCTGTTTTGTAAAAAAAGTTATTGCCATTTTAGTCATAAAAGCTAATTAAATTTTTTTCAAAAAAGCTGGTAATTACAGTACCCCTCTAATCGAATCAATCGATTCGAGCCGCCAACACCTTACGACATTAATTCAAAAAATTCATCACCTACGGGGCCCTAATCCACTTGTGCGTTCCCCAAAATTAGTTTATATGAAGAGCTTATGCATAAATTGGGGCCTCATTTGACCCTGCCCCGCGCCCCGAAATTGCATTATACCGTAGTAGTTAAGGCTTTTTTTCGAAAAATTTGTGTTTTGAGTGCTTAAAGATGGGACAAATCAAAATAAATTTAATTTCGCCCTGCGGCACTTTTTTACGGCTCTTAAATATGTTGATTAAATTGGTCGATTACCGCTTAAATGGCTACGTCGTTACTACGTACGAAGCCGTTTTTATGAAGATAGGACGGCTTTTGAGAGGGTTTAAAGGTATGAAATGGCAGTAGAGAGGTTTTTTATGCGAAAACTTTCTTTACAAAACATAAAATGGCAAGAACTTTCTTTACAGAACATAAAATTGCAAAAACTTTCTTTACAAAGCAAGAACTTTTTTTTTACAATACAAAAAATAACAAGAACGTTCTTTACAAAACACAAAATTGCAAAAACTTTCGTTACAAAACAAAAAATGGTAAAAACTTTCTTTCCAAAACATAAAATGGCAAGAACTTTCTTTACAAAACCCAATTTGAAAAAATTTGTACAAAGGCTTTCAACACAATCCATCGTATAACTTGTCAATAAGCAGGCTCCAATACTTTCTCAGTGACTGTTAAAATCACTTTTATACCCCGCTTGGCCTTAAAGAGCAATGTTTACTTTTCGCCGGCCTTAAAAAAGTAGCTTTTAAACTGCCAAGGCTTAAAAAACATTCATATTCTACCCCGCCCAAGCCTTAAAAATCAATTTTTCGTCTAGCTCGAAGCTTTATATTTCTCGTGTCAAAGCCTTAAAAGTCAACTTTTACCCCGCCCAAGCATTAATAAACGTCACTCTTGCTTTCTCTATCCAGTCTCTCCCCCGCTTTCTCATACTATAAATTTTGTTCCGCCCAAGCTTTAAAAATCATCCTTTGTCTGCCTCAAGCCTTAAAAGTTAATTTTTACCACGCCCAAGCATTATTAAAACTTAACCTGAGAATTTCTGCCAATAACCCCTCCCCGCTGTCTTTTTTTATAAATTTTACCCCGCCGAATGATTAATAAGCTTTAACTTGTTTTTCTCCCCTCAACTCTATCCCCCGTTTCTTCTTACAAATTTTACCCCGCCAGGCCTTTAAAAATTAACTTTAATTTGTCTCAAGGCTTGATAAGCTATTTTCCAGAGTTCCAACCCTATAATCAATTATTAACCCGCCCAATTAATTAGTTTTTGCCTGTCCCTCTTAACACGCTACCCCGCTCTCTCTTTATCTTTCTATAAAATTTTACCCCTCCCAAAACTCGGCTTTTATCAATAAATTCCAAGTTGCCCAGCCCTCTTCGTACGCCGAGTTTGTACTGAAGATTCCAAATATTATCGCATCTTAATAGCCCTTCTTAGGGCTTCGGCTTCGAAATTACTCGAAAAGCCAATTGCCTCCTTTTCGTATGGTAATTACGGTTGGAGGGGTCCTCAGGCTGAAAGTTTTCAAATTCTATTTAAAACTTTGGGGTTTAAAGTAAACGAGCCGTTTAACAACACTGGGCTAGCTCATTTGCTAAAATGTTGAAATAGCTGTTGTTAGTTGTCTCATCCAATTAAAGGCAGAGATACAGTATTTTTAAAAAGAAAAAAATTTTAAAAAACCTTGAAGTAATAGGCAAAAAACGGTGAAGATAAACACCAACAGTACCATTAGAACTGAAAGAAGGCCCACTAAGCCCGGCCTGGCCCAGCACAGCCCCGACGCGAGCAGAAGCAAAATTGGGAGAGGCCGGTCCGGCACAGGTACTCTAAGCTATGACAAGAACTTTCTTTAAAAAAACATAAAATGGCAAAAACTTTCTTTACAAAACGTAAAATGGCAAAAACTTTCTTTACAAAACGTAAAATGGCAAAAACTTTCTTTACAAAACGTAAAATAGCAAGAATTTTTCATTAAAAAATTTTAAAGCGTGTTCGTCGTATAACATGTCACTCGCAGCCTGCAGAGTATAAAAGTTGCTTAATTTGCAGAAAAGCGCAGGAACTTTCTTTACAGAACCTAAAATAGCAACAACTTTGTTTACAGACTAAAAAATTCCCCTAGACCCGGCCCACTGCATCCTTCGCCCAGCCCCCAACCCGACCCGAGCAAAAGCAAATTTATGACGGACCTAGCACTGATACTCTAAGCTGTACCTCAAACGGGATCTCTAGTCCCGGCGCGATGCTAGCCTGGCTCAGCTCACTGCCCAAAGAGAAGAAAATTTAAAAAAAAACTAGACCGGAACGGCAAATGTAGATCCGACGGTCGAGGCCCAACCAAGGCCTCAAAAGCCTAGTTTAGGTACCGCAACGAAAGAGTGAAATTGCTAAAAGTGTAAAACAAATTTTATTTTAAAACTATAATATTTACTTACGAATAATTTATAGGCCTCCCCTTCCTCTTACCTCCTACTCTCTCGCCTGCAGATTTAAAAAAATTTTTTTAAAATTTTTTCAATAAGCACTACCTAGTGCTTTGCCGGGTTTGGACCGGACCGGACACAAAAATTTGAAGTTTGGACCGGACGCGAAAATCGCCGGACCGGTAAAAAACGCTCCGGACCGGTCCGGGCAAAACACTGACACTACCTGTGCCAATTCTAATGACTTCCCCTTTTCCCCCAAATCCCCAAAAATCCCGCGCCCATAAAAAAGGACCTAAAGCACCACGCCAACCACTGCACACCATACCCACAACTAGTTTAAGCTTAAAAAATAAAAAAGAAATGTTATTTTAGGTATAAAAGGTTCCTTTCTAAATTAATACAGCCTTAAAACCTTAGCAACTATACTATCAAATTTGCACTTGTTGATTACTAATGCTCTACTATATATACTGAAGTAAAGACATTCAACAACTGATGTAATTTGTCATCATTTCAACTATTTAAAACACTGCTTCTCCCCCCCCTGCCCGTAACGAAATAAGTGGCGCGACCCGCGAACAAGTTCATCAATTTTTAAGCCTAAATGCATAAACGAGGCGAGAAAAGGCGCGAATTTGCGGTTAAAATGCAATTTCCGTCGTGCCCAACTTTTTTAAAAAATTTACGTACCCATCAAATTATTTTTGTGTATATGAAAATGCTCGTCTTCTTCTGCCTCGGGCCAATCAAAGTTGGCCAATTTAAAGGAAGCGGCTGGTTAAAGAGTACGATTAGGGTGAAGGGGGATGAATGAGGAGAAGAGAGATAGTGATTGAATAAGAAAGCTTTTTAAAATTGACAGAAACTTAAAAGGTTGAAAAAATCGATGTAGATTAAACCTATAAGAAACCTTACAAGGAAAGTACCTGACCTGCCTCGCTATGATTGACTTCAAACTTTTTAAATAGAAAATCATGTAAATATAAGATCTTCAGCAGAATACTAAATTCTTCCTAGTCAATCCCGAGAAAATCGAGATCGAAAAATTGAGTTTTAAATTTCCCGCCAAATTGGCATAGTGTTTCATGCTTATAACTTTGCCATTTTTTGACTTTTAACCATTTTTATTTGCTATACTAGTAGAATATCTTTAAATGAACCTACATTTTAAAAGTTGTAAGCGTATCTTAGTCTAGAAAGTATAAAAGTGCTTGAAACACAATGCCAAATTGGCGGGAAACTAAAAAATTTCAAAGTTGAAACTCAAAAGAGCGAACTAAAAATTTTTTATGAATACTATTATTAGTAGTACAAAGAATTCATACAAAAATTTTTAATTTTTTGATTCTAAGCAGGGCAGATAGATATTTTCCCAATTAGTTTGGGCTCGGCTACATGTGTCGGCCCAACTCGTCTCCTTTCAAATTTGCTTCGGCCCAGCCCAGCCCGACCAAAATTACGTAAAAATAACTTCTTTAAGACTAATCACTGCAAAAAATTACTTTATTACGGTAACTTGATCCCACGCGTTATCCCGTATTTTACAAAATGCCAATTATTATAGAACGATAGCGTTATCCCTATCCAAGTATCATCTTAAGATCTAACCAGCATGAAAATGTTAGTATCTCTAACTCAGTACCAGCCTGACACATACATTTTCATACCCGTTCTTCATACTCAGTAGTACAATCTTCATGTTCAGTAGTACACTCTTCGCACTCAGTAGTACCCTCCTCAAACGTAGTAGTATAGTCTTCATACTCTATAATAAGCTCTTCATACGCATTAGTAAGGTCTTCATACTCTGTACTACACTCTTCATAGTCAGTAATACACCCTTCATACCCAGTAGTACGGTCTTCATATTCAGCAGTACACTTTTCATACCCAATAGTACGTTCTCCATACTAAGTAGTACACTTTTCATACACAGTAGTACACTTTTCACACTCAGTAGTACGCTCTTCATACTCATTATTAAGATCTTCAAACACAGTAGTACACCTTTCATACTCGACAGTACACCCTTTATACTCAATAGAACACAAGAACACCCCCCCCTCCCCTCCCCCCCCACCCCCCTCCACTACCAGCCTAATATTCATTTCAATCTCAATTCTCTTGTCGTTGCGAAAAAAGAACGATGGTATTAGTGTTATTTACTCGTTCGAGTACTTAATGTTCTCCATCTTATGATTGACATTAAGAAGGGCGAGATCTCAAAGCGTCGCCGCCTCCCAACGATTTGGCACATTGTGTGAAGGCGAGGAACACAGATGTCCCAATCACGGCGGAATGTGAAAGGTTAAAGGATTAACGCGAAATTAGGCCAAATGGGCCTGAGATTACGGTGGCGTCGGAAGGAAAGGTGGTAATGGGCCGTTTTATGTCACTATCATCACAAAGGTTTACCGCATTTGACAAAAAGTTGAAATAGGTTGGTAAGAGGTTGGAATTGCGAGAACTTTCTTTAGAAAACAAGAAATGACAAAAACTTTCTTTACAAAGCAAAAAATGACAAGAACTTTCTTTACAAAACAAAAAATAGCGATAACTTTTTTTACAAAACATAAAAAATTTTTAAAGCGTATTCATCGTATAACATGTCACACGCAGACTGCAGAATATGAAAATTTCATACTTGGCAGAAAAATGGCAAGAACTTTCTTTACAGAACACAAAATGATAAAAACTTTCCTTACAGACTTTGAATTTTGTCAAAACACAAAAAATGGCAAGAACTTTTCCTACAAAGTCAATCCGTCGTACAACTTGTCATCCGCAAGCTGCAAAACAAAACATACGCTCACCTTAAAAAAAAATAGCAAATACTTTCTTTACATAGCATGAAAAACAAAAATTTAGATATCCAACTTTTTCGCAACCGCAGCTCGCGACCTTTGTTAATACGCCTCACGCCTCAGCCAAAAACATGACAAGAACTTTCTTTACAATACGAGAAACGGCAAGGACTTTCTTTACAAAACAAAAAATGACAAGAACTTTCTTTACACAACATGAAATGGCAAAAACTTTCTTTACAAAAGCTGATCTACCATATTATTGACCCAACTAGTGTCTAAAACAATATAAAGGTTTATTTTGATGTCGAGGTCATTAAAAAACCGTTTTCCCACATAATTTCGCGCATTTAAATATTAAAATGCGGTGAATTGTGAAGTCGACCGACTCATGGGGCGGCTACTCTCATGTTAATGAGGTTTAATAACAACATGGTCAATTAAAAAGTGTCATTTTCAAGTACATCGACTCAAAATGCTCCACCAAGCCCAAATTTTTACCCCACCTAAATATATACCACGCCCAAAAAAAATTATCCGCCCAAAAAAATTACATACCTTTAAAAAATAACCCCGCCCAAAAAATTACCCCATCCACAAAACAATCACCCCGCCCAAAAAATTATCCTGTCCAAAAAAATTACCCCGCCCAAAAAATACCCCTCCCACAAAAAAATAGCCTCGCTTAAAAAAATTACCACGCCCAATAATAAAACATAAATAAAGTTGAGCTAGAGCTACAGCTAGGGCTAGACATAAATAAAGAAAAGATAGCCAAAGATAGAGTCAATACAAACTGGAAAAGTTATTTTACAATGTAGAAAATGCGATTAGAAGTGGACTAATTTGGCCATAAAGTAATGAATCTAATTAATTCGCATAATTTCATTATTTCAAGGTGAATTTTGCAGGCATTTCTTATACTAACATTACGTTTATATAAAACATGATAGTTGATGGTAGAAAAACGAAAAATGGCAATTCGACCAGCTTAAAATTCAAATTTTTCTAAAAAAGTAGCTCAATTTTTCGAAAAAATTATGTAAAACAGATGTAAAATTCCATTTATAACCTATAATAAATAGTTTTTAAACATGATCTAAAGCTCGTAACACAAAGCAGACCATATCTCATACTTTTAGCTACCTCTCAATAAAAAAAACCTGTCCAGAAACCTCAAAAAGCTCACTTCCATCGCTCAGGATCGAACCCGGGACGCGTGGGTGAAAACCACGAATCTCAACCACTAAACCACATAATCACATAGTAAAAAGTTACAGTAAAAGCTTCCAAAAAAAATTATTTTAATGGTAAAGTGCATCAAAATATCTATCAAATTTATCTTTTATATGTCAAATCAAAATTTAAGACCATATTCATAAAAATGTTCATAAAGTTCATGAAAAATGGCTGATTTAAAAATTTTAAAACAACCAATAAAAGTAACTAAAGTTTAGATACGATCGTAAAGTAAATAAAAATATAATAGAAAAATGGTCAAACAGCCCATGATTTTTAATAGTTTAAAAGTTCGAGCTAGGGCTGGCTAGAGCATAGGCTAGCACTAGAACTAATGCTAAAACTCGAGCCGGAACTAAGGCTAAAGCTAGGGTTAAAGTTGAGCCATGGACGAGTACTATAACTAGTGCTAAACCTGAGACTAGAGCTAGGACTAAGGCTAAAGCTCGGGCTAGAGCTAAAGCATGAGTTGTTATCAGAACTAGTGCTAAAACCAAAACTAGACAGGAAAAATAAGCAAAAATACATTTGAATACCCAATCAAAGTTAAAACCTTTGAGGCAAAAAAAACCGGTAAGAACTTTTTCCCCGAACTTTAAAATAACAAAAAAACTAAAAATCTGTCACAAAATAAGCAAAAAACAAAAAAACAGTCAAAATATAAAAGTTGGGTTTTGTAGCTACCTGCGATAGCTACAGTACCTCGTGTTTACAAGATATATCTTTATTATGTAATCATTTGTGATCAGAAGGCCTTCCCACGCGCGGCCAAAAATGTGGCCGCTTGTTTAGGGAAAGCGCTGATAAGAGAGACATTATGCGATAAACGCAAAAGGCCTGATATTGTGCCTGGCTATAAAAGCCGGGAACACGATGTCTCTAGATCGATCGCTTGGGCAGACTTCTGCCCATTCTATTTTACAGTTTTTCAGCCGCACGGTCGGCTAAGGTTTGGGTAGCGCTTGGATTATTTGACTTTGCAAAGTCGCAGATTCTGCAGATACTGTAGCCGAAACTCGTTCCGGCATCGATATAAATAATAGGATAAGTTTAAGTATAAGGTTGGATATAAGGTTAAGGTCAAGGTACATATAAGTTACAACACACAGGACTAGTCCTGGAACCATTTCCTCAGTTAATTAAAGTATACAATATAGTTAAGCCCAGTACTGCGACGGGTGCTGAGACGGGCAAGGTCACCAAACCCCCCACCAAGCCCTCCACTCAACTTAAACATAACCCTTAAAAAGAACCGTATAAATATAACCCTCTAAAACATAAAAATAAACCCCAAAAATCGACAAATTGTAAAACAAATTGTCAGTCCATATGCAGTAACGTGCATTAATGAACGTCATTTGCTTTAATTACACCGAAAATAATATTGGCATTGAAAGGAGGCAAATGTTTGGAGAATTTAAGTCGCTCATTAACATTGCCATGGCTAAATTCATTAAACTTTATTTAACCCGAAAATTTTCACAAAAACTTAAAGCGTAGACAAACTAAGTTAATTAGGACCGAAATTTGGTTAATTAATTAAATATTTGCATTTTAAAGGTTTTTCTAGTTTTAGAATTTTTGGTTTGAGAAAGTGAATAGGAGTATTAGTACCAGATGGGTTTTTAAGTAGTGTCATCAAATATGACAAAAAAAAGCCAAGTAAAGTTAGAGGAAGGTAAAACTAGGGCTAAGTCTGTGCTAAAGGTAAAGCTGAGCTAGTGATCAAGTTAGGACTAGGGTTTGGGCAAAGTAAGTCTAAGTTTAACTTGGGCTAGTACCAGAGCTAGTGCTAGAACTAGAGCTAAGGTTAATGATATGTCTAGTATAGCATTTAGGCTAAAACTAAGACTAGGGCTAAAATAAGAGCTAGAGATAAAACTAAAGCTAGGGCTAAAGCTAAGGCTAGGGCTAGTACTAGGGCTAGGATTAGGACTAGACCTAAACCTAGAAATAAGGTCAAGGAAAGAGCCAGAGCTTAAGACAAAGCTAGGACTAAAGCAAATGCTAGGGCCAAGCGAACAGCTTGGGCTATTACTAGAAGTAGTACTAAGACTAGGGCTAAGGGTAAAGCTACTAAGCTTGATTATAGATAACCTAAGGCCATGCCATTAGTACAATTTAACATTTTAAACAAAATGGTACAATAATATACTACAATAACCCATAGAACATCCAAATCAAAAATTTTTTTTTAATTTTAAATCAAAAAAACTATCAATATAAAAAGCAAAATCACCATAACACCCCCAAAATAATGTCGAATTCGTAAGAAAGCCGTCCATTTAAAAAGTCATTGCAATAAGTGTTTAGAGACACTAATGAGCCTCGATTATAACATTGCGCCTCCAGAAAAAATGGCCGTATTTGTTTGGCCAATTAACAAAAAATTCTGATTAGCTTAAAGTTTTTCTTTCATAACTCATGGAATTGTTATATATGTTATACTATACGTTATATAAACACCAAAATGCGTCAAGATATTAAAAAAGTAAACATATAACACAAAAAGTAAAAAAATGACTTAAAATTATAAGAAAAATGCCATTTTTAATTTAAAAAATTAAAAGTTTAGCAAAAAACCAGCATTGTCAAAGCAGGTAAGTCTATATACAACAGTTTGACCCACTTTTAAATTCAAAAACCTGTCAAAAAACGCCAAAAAAGTTTATTTCCCATGCCGGGAATCGAACCCGGGCCGCGTGGGTGAAAGCCACGAATCCTAACCACTAGACCACATGGGAGACGAAGAGAGGGATCTCTAAATAGCTCTGATTTCGTACAAAAAATACTCCCGTAGGCAGGGACGTCGCTACGGATTTTCTCTGGGGGAAGGGGAGGTCGAAAAAAAATTTTTTCGTCCACAGGTACCTGTGAACCGATTTTTCAAAAAATTTTTTTTTTCGTTTTTTCGCGTACAGGTCCTACCTGTGCAATTTTTTTCGGCTCGGCTCTGGGGGGTACCCCTCCCCCTCCCCCAAACGACGTCCTTGCCCGTAGGCTTACAATTACTAAAATATAGCCTATATTCATAAAAAGTTTTAAAAGTTATGTAAACCATGTCCAAATGCCCTACAAATGGCAAAGCGCGCGAGGCGGATTACTTATGGCTTAATGTAATTGATTTACCGCGCGTCGAAGTGAGCGTAAGAAATTATGACAGAATAGAGTGTTAATTGGCTTATGGGTCACTAATTAGTGCCGTTGGGACAAAAGTTTGACCAACATTTTTAAATTTTTAAATTTTTTTAAAAATAGCTAAACCTTTGTTTACAAAGTTTCATATTGCGAAAACATTCCTTACCAAAGTAAAAACGTCAAGAACTTTGTTTACAACACAAAAAATGAACAGAACTTTCTTTACAAACCAAAAATGGCAAGAACTTTCTTTACAAAACAGAAAACTACAAAAATTTTCTTTACAATCTCAACAATTACAAAAACTTTCCTTCCAACCCAAAATCCGCCTCAAAATGCCATTAAACCCCTCAAGTCAACAAATTACCGTAGTAATTTCGAAAAATGCGCAAAAATCCTTGCAGGCAGCCGGCTTAATCAAAGACAAAGTTTTGTGGTGAGACGGGTCATGATGAGCATGAATAATATGATTAGGCCAGTGATAATCAAATAATTCTATTTTTCGGCCCTCGTTAGCCGATGGCTAGATTAGAGGCCGCGAAAGAGAGCCGCCCCGGCCCCCCAAAGTTTTTAGCCCGTTTTTAATCCCATTTATACTAAACATTCCTGTTTTTTGCCATATTACAATAAAAAACAACATGCCTGATGTGGTGCACTATACTTGGGGTTTTACAATTAACAACTTTGGTTTACTATGCAAGATCAAAACAAATTGTGGTTTGAATTTTTAGTAAATGTTTGAGGTCACAGTAATAACAAGAAAAAACCTTCTACAAGGGAAATCCTGTATAAAGAACTACTATACAGTAAAACTCCTGTATAACGAATCGCTTGGGGATTCAAAATTTGTTCGTTATGAAAGAGTTTCATTATAGAGGAGTTTGCAATGCACTGTTTGCTTCACAGACGTTCTACTGTAATTTTGTTTGTAAAATATGCCGTAAAATTAAAGAAAAAGACCGAAGTACCATTTTATAAAAACCTAATCAAATACAGTGGAACTCCTGTATAACGAATCGTTTAGAAATAATAAATTAACTTGTTATTATAATATATGAAGGAGTTTTGTTATACAGCTGTTTTAAGTTCAGTTATTAGTGTTATTCAGATATTTAAAATTTGTTCGTTATACAAAATTTTAGTTATAGAAGATTTTGTTATACAGGGATTCTACTGCAGCATACTGTATAATAAGATTTGAGAAAAATTGAAATTTTTAAATCCCCGACCAAAAGTACACAGTGCATTTAAAACTTCTCTATACCAAAACTCCTTTATAACGAACAAAAAAATTTTAATCCCCAAGCGATTCATTATACAGGAGTTCCACTGAACTATGTGCTATGCCTTGACACTGTAACATTCAATAAACTTTTCTATGCCCTGCGATACTACAAAGCTAAAACTTTGTTCATGCACCCGAACTTGTAGCTAGTGCATTTATATTTAGTATAGAGTAAAAAACAAAAAAAAAAGTTTTGCATATAGTTCTTAAAACAAAGCCATTGTTTTACAGTGAAACTCCTGTATAAGGAATCGCGCGGAATTTTAAAAGTTGCTCGTTATACAAAAATTCGTTAGAGAAGTTCGTTATACAGAAGTTCCACTGTACTAATTTCCATCAAACGTCAATTAGCCTTCTCCAAAAAAAGCAGATGAGTAAGACAGTTAAGCGATTGCGTGATAGTATAACATGGCAAATGGGTCTAATATATTCTTAACTAATTTTAAGGACTTTGGATCCGCGGAAAAAACTTTTCCGGAGCCAGATTCGAAGGGGCCGCTTAATGAGGAGCCGAGGCCGCTAATTTGTGCGTTCGACTCGAATTTATTCGATTATTTGCCTTAAGGCACTTGAAGACGTATAACATCCCTGAGGTTGGGGGTAACTGGGCCAGTAATTAAAAGACGCTTAAAGAAGACTTTTTATGGAAGGGTGATTTATATATACAACACTAAAAAAAAGTGTGGGGAGGGGGAGAGAGAAGGTAATGATTTAAAGCCGGACAGACGGTTGAGGGTTTAGCATGTTTTTCAATTTTTAAAATTTAAAAAAAAATTTTGCGCTTAAAATTATTTTCATTTTTTTGTGCAAAAACTTTCTTTACAAGTCCCCTACTTTAAAAACGTTCTTTGCAAAAAAAAATAAATTCAAAAATACGATTCATCGTATAACTTGTTCACCGCTGGCTGCACCGTACAAAAATTTCCTTTTCACTTTTAAAATGGCAACCTTTCCAAAAAAACATTGTTTTCACTAACCTTTGACCAACAAGATATTCTACATTATCAAAAAAAAAAGCTGACGAGTTCAAAGCGTTTACAGTGAAAAGCCGTTAATTTTTAACAGGCAATTAGTGGGATAATTATTAGTCAGTAATTAATTCGTTGTTTAATACTGTTCTCACATGGTTTTAAATGCCATTTCGTACGACTCATGGTTTTATAACAATTTTTTTAACAAGTGGTACGTAAAACCGCAACAACTTTGTTTACAAAAAGAAAGGTCTAAGCCTCAAAAAAAAATAAAAATAGCAAGAACTTTGTTTAGAAGAGAAAAAACTGTAAGAATTTCCTTTACAAAACAAGAAATAGCAAGAACTTTGTTTACAAACCAAAAATGGCAAAAAATTTCTTTATAAAATAATAAAATGGCAAAAACTTTCTTTACAAATCATAAAATGGAAAGAATTTTCGTTAAAAAAAATAAAATTGCAAGAACTTTCTTTACAAAACAAAAACTGGCAAGAACTTTCTTTACAACACAAAAAATGCCAAGAATTTTCTTTACAAAGCATAAATTTGAAAAAACTTTCTTTACAAAACTCATTACCAGCCTATCCAACTTTCCATCATAATCTAAGACTACCCTATTCATCTACCCTAACAATAAAAAAAACTTTAGAATAAATAAAAAATTAAAACCCCCCAGGCAAAGCATTTCACAACCCCCGAACACAATTAGCTAATTAGGCCTCAGAAAACCTTGGAATCAGACCCTAATTAAAGCAAAAATTAATGGCCAAGTGTGAAATAACATTACTTTTTTAAGTGAACTCATTGCGAACAAAATTGTTCTTTATATATACGTAACTGAGGTATTTTCGTCTTCATACAGTTGTATGTTGGTATAAAAGGTGAATATTTTATAGTACAAGTGATGTTTTAAAGCCAATGGAAATTATACAGGTTATAAAAACAATTACCAGAAAAATACTCTACTCTCTTCACACCATGATATACCCAACCCATAAAATTAGCCCTATCATAATAATTAGAGTTTATCAGATTCCAAGCTTCAGCTCAAGCCTTAACCCTAACCCTAGCTCTAGCAAGTCCTGGAAGATTCCTAGTCTCAGTCCTAGTGCACATCCAATTCCATGTCGTAATTTTAGTCTTATTGTTAGTTATTGTACTAGTCGTAGTCCTAGTATTTAATAGCCCTAGTTCCAATTATAGCCCCAGCCCAAGCCCTTGGCGTAGTCCTAGTTTAAGTCCGTCATTGTCCTAGTCCTAGCCATTGTCATATTCCTAGACCTAGTCAACAGCACCTAGTTTATTCTAGTCAAGTCTTTGTCCTATTCTGAATCGTAGTCCTAAAACTTTCCCGATCATAGTGCTAGTCCTACACCTAGTTATTGTCCTAATCATAATGCTAAAGCTAGTACTAGTCCTAATCAGTGTCCTAGTCATATTCCTAGTCTAAATCCTTTCAGTTCTAGTACCACCCCGAGCTTTAGCTTTATCCATAGCCTTGTCCTAGCCCTAATTGTAGCAATATTCTTTGCCCTAGTCCTATCACTAGGCCAAAAACGAACCCTAACCACTGCTTTAGCCGTATTCATAATCCTATCGCTAGTCTTACTCCCCCTAGTCGTATATCTAGTTATCGTCGTTATTCTAGCCCCAATGTTTTTTAGACCTAATTTTTTTTTCAATTTCAAGTTTTGCTGTTTCAAAAACATGCAGAACACAATTGCAGAATCCCTAATTAACTACGTAAACGTTGGAAAACAGTAATTAAAACTAGAAACACACACCTGGAAATGAATATGAATAAGATTACATGTTTCTACTAATTACTGGTTAAACTTAATTGTATATACTTATACTTTTATTATGTGCGGAAATGTCACAACTGTAACAGAACATAAACACATGATTTTAGCGTACAAAAGGTTCGAAAGCACTAAAAAGAGAGTGAGTAAAGAATCCAAAGAATAGCAAGAGTAGCCATTGAAAAAATGCCAGTACTTTCGATCCTGCCTTGTAAAACTTCGAAATTCGTGTACTTCAAAAAGCAAGTAGCTTTAAAAAAAAAGAAAGTTTGACAAATTTTTTAAAAACGTAATTATTTTTTTTAGAAAAGAGATGAAATAACAAAACTAGACCCATGTATACAGCTAAATATGCTTTACAAAACATATGATCATCTACGCTTATGCCCAATTCTGATGTCAAAAAACGCTCGTTAAAGTGAACCAGCAATCAATTATGACAGCCAAAATGTATAATATGTCAATGTTAAAAACTACCAATGAGTAACTTCCACTATAGAAAATATTTTAAAAATGTGAGCACTGCTTACCGTGAAGTAAGAAATTACGCACAAAATTACAATTTTGTCAAACAAATCAGAATAAACATGATAAATTATAAAAATCAGGAAATGTGCTATTAGAGAACGTCATAACTTTTCATTTTTAAGCATTGAAATCAGCTTTTTCAAGAATAAAAAAATTACCATACCGTGTCCATAACATGACATACCCTAATTCTAAAGTTATCAATAGCCTAAGGCTTAAATTTTGTGATAGTCCAAGTCATAGTCCTATCAGAGTCATATCCGCTACTAACCTAAATTTTCCACAGACCTATCTACCAACGGCCCTAGGCTAGTCTTACCACAAATTCTTAAATATACCTAAATTCAACCAATTTCTACCATAACCTTAATCATTTTCTACCACAATAGCAACCTTATCCTACATTTTAATTTCATTATCATCTATGCCCAAAAAATCAGCCAATCATCATTCCATTCCCCTCTGAAGAACCCTATCGCTAATATTCATCAACATATCATCAAGATACCTTGCTTGACCAGATCAAAAACAATAGTGGAAAGCCGTGCTGCCGGTCAGAGTAATAAACGCCATTTAAAAGTCTCGGTTTTCTCTTTTCACACTTTTTTTCTTGTGTTATTTTCATCGAGAGCTAATTAAACAAATTAACTAACCTTTTTTCTCCATTTTCCTCTCATTTCCACCCCCGCTCCTTAAAATACTTTTTTTCGTCTTGCCCTCCGGGCATTCAGATTTTATTGGCCAAATTTTTGGGCTTTATAATATTTTTTGTAATTTTTGAGAATTGTGATATTTAATTTCAATAGATAGTTTTTTAAATTAATCTTTACCTTTGTGATTTAAGTCTTTAATTATTACAGTGAAACTTCTATATAACGAATCGCTTAGGGATTTTTGAATTGCTCGTTATAAAGGAGTTTTATTACACTGGAGTTCGTTAAAGTTCGTATTACAAGAGCGCTGTATGTTTTAATTTCCAAAGTAATATTTCATTTGCTTTATCATAATTGTTTTTAAATTCTTATTTCGGCGGGTTTTTTAAATTTTTTACATAACTGCTTTTGTAAAATTGCATTTTTATTGTTATAATGCAATTGCTATGTCTTCCTTTTAAAAGTCTTTTCATTTTTTTACTAATTCTACAAACTTTTTGACCTGTTGCGAAATTTTGCTATACTTTTATTGAGTTTTTTGCCAAATTTGCAGCATTTCTGTGCCATTTTTGACCTTTTTTTCTATTTCTTTCATAATTTTTATATTTTTGGATAATTCTACAAACGTTTTGACCTTTCTAACAAATTCTTATAAACATTGTTTCAGACTTATATTTTTTGAGATTTTTTGCTACATTTTAACAATTTTTTGCCCTTTTAATTATTCAACCCCTAACCATCTCTCTCATTCCAATGCTCTCTCGTTTTTCATAAAAAAACTAATTAATTAATGAAGTAATTTTAAAATAAAGGATTCTATGTGGACGTCATTCAACTGATCTAATTAATTAGTTCTCTATTAAAAAGTAGTGGCCGTTCTTTTAAAAAAATTTATTTAATTTTAAATTATGCAAATTTAAAAAAAAATATATTAAAAATAAATTGGTGCAAAGTCTAAAAACGTATTTTACAACCGTTTTAAATTTGATTAATACAGTAAAAAAGCTTCAAAAATGAGTCCCACCACGAAAACGTGATTTGCGAAAAAATTAACTTTAAATAAATAAAACTTGTAAGAAAGATAAGAAACTATTGAAAGTAAGCTAACATAACTTCAATTACGTTCCAAATGTTATTTCAAATAAGTTTAAAACTCAAAACTTCAAAATTTTGGTCCCACCACGAAAACATGAACTACAAAAAATTTAGCGACGAACCTAAAAATTAAAAAGAAGAGCCCTAAAACGACCAATACAAGCCCAATTTTCACAAAAAAGACCAATATCATTACCAGAAATTACAAAATCAACAATGTACACATGAATTTGTGGCACTTAAGGAAAAGTCGGAATTTAATTAAAAATTACTTGTCACAAACGCCTGTTTTTAGCCAGCCGCTCATTTAATTTAATGCCACTTGGCCTGCCGCCGTCCATTAAGTCCGAGCGATTAATTTGAGTACCGCGTGTTCGCGACGAAACTCGGACGTAAAGGTAAGCACGAGCTGTGGAGAAGGTGGTGCACAGCGCTTACTAATATTATAAGGGGTATAGCCGGCTGCCTTCAGAAGCAAACTAGTAGTGAGAACTACCTTGCTATGGTCGAGAAGAAAATTGGTTATTTCATAGAAAATGTATATACAGTGGCACTCCTGTATAACGAACTCCTCTATAACGAAAATCCCGTATAACGAACAACTTTTGAATCCCCGTCTACCACTACAGTGCAGTGAATTTAAAACTCCTGTATAACGAAACTCCTTTATAAGAAACAAATTTCAAGTCCCCGGGCGATTCGTTATACAGGAGTTACTTAAAAGCACTGAATATAGACAACAATCGGTTTTACTGCCAGGCAGGGTGATTTTAGCCTACAGAGAAAATAAAAAAAAAACAAAAACAATTTTTTAAATCAACAAAGAATAACAAAATCAACCATTTATAAATTTTTTGTACCCCCACTCTTACCCGGCTCCTCCAATCCCACCACCACCCCCGCCCTGACTCCAAGTTCCGACCAAAAACACCACTCTATAGCCTTACCTATGACGACTACTCATGCCATTACCAGAGGTGAAAAACGGTCTCACTTTGAAGCCCGGCTCCAAATTTTGAAAAGATTTGTGACCGGACTTACTTTTCAAGACCGGTCAGAGGGACAAACACAACTTTTAAGACCGTCCCATTTCAGCTTTAGCTCAAGACCGGTCCCGTCGTAGGGCAAGACCTACACATCCCGTTTCTCACTCCTAGTCCTTACTACAGTACTACCACCAAGTCACTTCACCCCGTTTTGTAACATATTTTTCAACGTTTACAGTATAACATGCCCATAATACTAATGCTCATACTTTTCCTTTTTCTTACAATTTACAATTACTCCCATGATAATCCGGTAAAAACCGTTGCCAAATCATGTAAATGTAAAAATTTGTTAAATTAATGAAAAAGACATTACTACAAGCCGAGAATGTTGATAATCTTCCCATTACGCTACATCATATATCTAGTAAATTACACTAATGAGTGTTAAAGTGTACATAAGGTAAACATGTGATGGTTGAGATTGTAATCATTTAGAGAAAAAGTAGTAAGAGATGTTTCTTATTTACTTTTTAAAAAATTAAAAATTTTTTTTAAAAATGCGTTCGCATGTATTATATATTGGTTACTATGTAGTATAATAGCTACGTGAATTCATAGTAATAGAAGACTATATAAAAGTGCCTAAACACAAGTCAATTTTGTAGCACATGTCGTAGGATAGTCTAAGCTGAAGCCGAAGCTCTTGTTTGAGTTCAAGCCAAAACCCTATCCTGACTTGCCTTATGATCTAAACTATCCTACCCTGCCCTACACCACGCTCCACTGCTTTATCATATACCCTACCTGGCCTTATAAGCTACTGTACAATACTCTACCTTATGACCTACCCTACTCTACCCTCTACAACCTTATGATTTACCCTGCCCTGCCCTACCTTATAACCTACTGTACCCTATCCTACCCTGCCTTATGACCTACCCTACTCTACCCTCCACTGCCTTATGACTTACCCTACTCTGCTCTACCTTATAAACTACCTTACGCTACCCCACTCTGCCTTACGGCCTACCCTACCCCATCCTACCATACTCGATGCAATCCTTGACCTACCTTACCTACCCTCACCTACCAATCCAACACATTTGAAATCGAACTCAAACCTCATAAAACCCAACGATAAGCAATAACAACAAGATATTAACAGCCGTAAAACCATATTTTGCTTCTAAATACAACCTGCTTCAACTTGCATATCTCATTCATAAAAAGGTAGCCGAAATAATTGGTGTCCTTAAGGAAAAGCGAAGCCGGAACCGGAAATCTCTCAGAATACGGGGCTATATTACTGGCGATTAAGCGAGGGAATACGCATGCATTTATAATTACTGTAATATGCACCATAAACAATATTTTTCAGGGCTTGATATACGGTTTTTTGCCCACGTGGTAAGAGCTGATATCAATTTTCAAGGTAGTAAAGGTTAATATCAATGGTCGAGACGTTAATTTCAATAAAATTGATCAATGGGTTAACATTTATAATAATTCCTGTGCGGAGAGGGTTATTTTGGAAGGTGGAGGGGGGAGGGAAATTTATTACTTTTTAAATAACAATCAACTAAACAGACCTTGCTTAACTTGAAAAAAATATATTTTTAGTCTTACCCCTCCCTACTCAAAAAAAATTGTAAAAGTTAAAAATGCCCTCCCCAAAAAAAATTTAACCCATACCCAGAGCAGGGCAAGAGGTAGAAACAGAACCGAGAAAAAAGAGAGTACCCCCCAACCCCCTTGCCCTCCCAAGTTTAGTGTTTATCCACTCAATCCATTTCAACAACAAATGACAATAAAACCAGAACTGCACCGTGCAAACCAGTACCTTCCTTATTTAACCACCATTTACAGTGCAAATCAGTACCACCCATTCCAGCCCCATTTACCTTATAAAAGACATTTTTATAACCGAGTTAATTTACCTGTCCCTGTCATAATGTACATCTTAATGGCTTCGATGAAATGACAGATTGCATTTTGCTTTTCTTGGCGGTAATTTGCGGTTCGAAATCCGCCGTTAAATGTCTATTTTATTTGACATAACGGCCTTCGGCTTTAAGCTTTAGTCACTATTTCTGAGGTACATCAAGGTAATAGTAAGGTACATCAAGGTAATAGTAAAATGCATCAAGATAACATTAAGTTGCAGCAAAGCTAAAACTATTTCTTAAAAATTTATTTTTACATTATTATTATGATACAAATATTGATAAATTTATAGAAATATTATAGTATGATCTTCTTATAAGCCCTTAACAAAGTTGACTATATCAAGAAGCTGCTGTACTTACATAAACTTACAAACAAAATGATAAGTAAATAATATACAATAATATCATTAATCAATACATATATTATAATACAATAACAATAATAATTAATCAAAGACTTGATCAATAACAGGCGTGAACTCAAAAGTGTTTTCATCTACAATTCTATACCGATTAGCTTTATACGTGGTCAAATTGACCTGTCGTTGATCATGAACATGTTCGTAGATGGCTTTTGCGACCGGTGGTAGAGTGTGAGGGCGGTTGGCAACCTTTGAAAGCAACTCGAAGTAGACCCATTGAGCTGTGTGCATTCGATGGTAAAACTTGACTGGCTGTGCATTTTTTTTCAACTCACTAAACGAAAAATTGGAAATGGCAAAAACTTTCTTTACAATAAAGCTACCGAATTTTGTTATTCTATGAAGAAATTGCAAGAACTTTCTTTACAAAATATAAAAATAGAAATCATTACTTTTTATTGTCATTTTAACCTGAAGTTTCAAATTCTCCCTTGCCTGAGGCGATGTAAAACATAAAAAAACACGCAAATCACACCAAAATCAATATAAAATTACAGTACCAATTTAAAACTCCTTACCGTAGTCTATTCTCCTCAAAATTCCACATTTCCTCTTGTGATGGTACAGGTACTTGCGACATCATTAAAGCGATACAATATTGTATTTGATGATCAAATAAAACAAATGGGATCAAGCTCCAACATAAACCAATAAAATACAGTGAATTTGGGTATGAAGGATGTACACAATGTTGATATAGTGGAGCTATATACGATCCGTTACCTTTTACCTAGAAGTAGATGATTGTCACGGTTGGTTAAGATAGATAAGGCAAAAAATTTGAAAGTTCACTAACTCATGATTTCGAAAAATGACAAAAAGTCCCTTACTTCGACCAATTTCTTGCTGTTCTTATCAGTAGAATCAAAGAATGGCACATCGTATGTATAACCAGTACAAAAGATGACCGAATCAACATTTTTCAGTTCTTCTCCTGATTCCAATAAAAATGTTTTACCATCATCAGAAACGTCACCTAACCTCGAATGGCATTGTACGTTGGGCGGTAGTACGTATTTTATTTTTTGGTCATATAGTAAATGGACCTGCAATTATTTTTTTATTTTTTTACTTATTTTTGATTTTTATGGTTTTATCTTGTCTTTTCTTTGTTTTATTATACTATTATCGTTTTTGTCATAGAGTATCTCAAAAATAAAACCTTGTTACAGTAAGCATATAAACTCTGATTTTCGAAGCATACCATAAGCTTGTTAAAATAAGCAGATGGAATCACAATTTCAAACGGCATACCACAAAAATCAAAGCATTTTACAGTAAGCCCATAAACCAAGATTTTCGACGCCTACCGTAATCTTGTTACAGCAAGCTTACAAGTCGCCTTACAATACTTTAAAACCCTCAAAATTGCTTACACTCTTCGCGAACTGACTAATTTGAATAGCCACATCAGTACCAGAAGGACCCCCACCAATTATTAACACATTCTGCCCTTTGTAGCCATCTGGTTTCCTGTAGTTGTGACAATGAATCCACGGAATCTTCAGCTTCTTCGCGCAGCCCAATATCCTCGGCTGAGCAAAATGACCATTGCATACGAATACAGCATCAAATTCTTGAGTCGACTCGTTTTCTTGACCGGTCGATTGTACTGGTCTTGTTGTGACTTGCCATGAATTGTTGTTACGTTCTACTTTCACTACAGTCGTGTTGCACTAAAGTGGCAAGTGTTATATTGTTCTTTATTATTTTTGACTAGAAGTTTGATTAAAGGAGTAGTAAGAATAAAGGTAAAAACAAGGGTAAAATACGGGTTAGTGCATAATTAGAGTTAATGCAAATTAGAGTAGGAGTAGAGGTAAAATTAAAGGTAAGAGTAATAAGGTTAAAAGATAAAAGTAAGAGTAAGGGTCAAGATACAGTTAGAGCTAATTTACTCTGTAAAAAACCACAAATGAAGTTTTTTTCAAAATATTATAGTATTTCTTACTTTGATAACATGCCTAAAGCTGGCAGAATACCTTTGTAGATAAGCCAAAACTTCTTGATGTGGCACAAATGAGCTGGCATCTTTTGTCTCAAAAGGATAGTCTTCGAAGCGCATTATTTCTTTCGGTATATTCGTTCTGAATTGTATTCAATGTTAGTTTTTAAACTAATTTTTTTTTATTTATTTTTACACTTCGTGGATCTTAAACAAAACGCATAAAGTAACCGTATTTTACCAGCAAATACACCAAAAAACTAATTTTAGAACTATATTCAAATAAATAGCCATTACTTACATCATTTTTTCATAAAGACTAGAAAAAACGTCGGTTTTTTCCGAATACACCCAGGTACCACCAATTTCGGATTGTTGTTCATAAACCACAACTTTGAAACCGTTATCAATCAAGTGTTTCGCGGCACATAAACCAGCAGCGCCACCACCGATCACGCATACTGATTTGTGAGGTAATCTCACCATTTTTGGTTGTTTCTACAATTCAAATATTGAAAAACTTTACATATTTCAATACAAACATAACATTTTAAGAACAACACGATCAAAAACATAGCAAACGTAAAACCGTCACGATCAAGCACGTAGCAAACTTGTGACATATCACGATCAAGCACGTACTAAACCCAGGCTTGGCCAAAAGACAAGACATTAACAATTTCCTGTGCCTTGCCTTATGTCCAGCCCTGGTCAAAACACTTTTAAAACACGCTAAAATTTAAAAAAGACATTTTAAAAAATTAAAAATTAAAAAAGGTATTGAAAACACAAAAAATAGACATTTTGTCACAATTCAAAACAAAGGAAAAACAAACAAAAACTTTGTAAACAACAAAAAACAAAAACACACCACGTTTTGGCACTAAAATGTTTGTCGCAATCACTTTCAATCCACTTTTCTTAACAAAAAAAGTCCAAAAGTGACCAAACAAGCACAAAAATGCAATAATTTATAAACAAAAAATTAAAATTAATTTTAAAAACATTTAACAGAACTGACACTCTTCTTACTCTTACTCTTTATTCACGTTTCTATTCAAAACATCCAAAAAACACTAAAAACCCCCAGTATATTGTCCAAACTTGAAAAAATTAACAAAATCTATTTAAAATAACATCTTTAATCCAAAAAAAACGTAAGAATAAACAAAAAATAACTCTCAGACATCTGTACAACATCATAAACAAAAGTTTTACCCACTTTTCAATTCAAAAATTAGCGTGGGTGAAAGCCACGAATCCTAACCACTAGACCACATGGGAGACGAAGAAAGAGAGCTCGAAATACGAAATGAATTCGAATGAAGGTCACAGAGAATGGAGAAAAGGAAAGAAAACAGTGATTGATCATCCGTAACATTACATTTTTTTAAGTAATCATATTATAACAAACTCCTGTATAACGAACTTAGTGGTCGATGAGAAGTCAAAAATTGCTCGTTATAAATTTATAGAGAAATTCGTTATACAGAAGTTCCACTGCAGATCTTAATTTCAAAAATAATGACTAAGCCCATTACAACCGCCTTATTTATACCAGACAGAACTTCCAAAAAAGCGATATTTTAAAAGTTAAAAAATGATCATATTGGGTCAACAAACACTCATGATACAAATCGTAATAAGACCAAAGAAAAGTAGTCGCAATTCGTTGAAACCAGATCCGCGAAGACACCTTGCACATTGATCAGTGATCTACCGAGTTACCCACGTGGCGATGAAATACGAAATATGATAAATTTATCAAAAAATATTATAGAAGCTCACAAAAGCAAACAGAAAATGCAATTTCCAATCATTTTAATAATGACTATTAAAAACATGCGCCAGGCATACCAGCTTAACTTTAAAAAAGAAGGTCCAATCATATTTTATTCATCAATAAATCGCAAAATCGTTTATTTCAATTCATCATTGATAAAAAGTTACTTTTCAAGTTTTTACAACGGAGAAATTGTTACATAGTAATGCGCTCTTGATAGTGTAAAGTCCAAAATAAATACTATACGTGATCTTCAGAAGTTACAAAGAAATAATAAAAATTTTACAATTACTTGGATAGTATCTGCTTTTATCACAACCTTGAAAAAAACAAAAAAAAGCTCTTTTTATAGTCAACTAGTGATCCAGATTACGTTTAAAAATCATAAAGCCTACTGTTGTTATAGAAAACTCTTGCCTTGCTGAGTAAACCTAAAAGGAGGCCCAATGAGCAAGGTCTCGGCCCAAATCAAAGTCCAGGCCGTGAGCCGGACCGAAAAATTGAGCCGGGTCCCTTTAAAAGTCTAGCGGCTACGCAAAAAACCGTAAAAACTTAGTTACCTAAATATATATCTAGAACATACAACAATTAACATCAACAATCTAAGAAAACGATCGCCATCACTATCCAATAACGCCAAAAAAACTTCGAATAATTGTAAATAACTAGCGGCACGTATAAACAGCAGCATTACCAAAGTACACTTTTGCAAACAAATTCAAGTATTACAATCAAAACAGAACTCTTATATCCTTTCCACATTACAGTAAAACAAATGCCGTTCCTTTTATGATTATCAAAAACTAGTAAAGATACGTTATTTACATCATTCTTATCTTCGCACGATAAAGTAACCGTTACGATGCTTTTTATCACATCGTTCGAACAAACAAATTCCAGGAAGAACGTACATCCAAAATGATAACAGAACAAACTTTAAAGTCGTCATTATTATGAAATACAAAGCTTAAATGAGTACAATGCACCGTTAACTGATTCTTTTCATTGTGAACATCTCTATCGTCAAATCAAATTAGTAAACCACCTATAAAATTCCGAATTTTTTTCAAAATACCTATAATAAACATACACGAACTAGTGGTGAATCCACCCCCATTCACCCTCCCCCCCCCCCCCCTTTCCCTCTTCTAGCGATGTTTCTAGACAAGCTATTACAAAGGAATCATCTAAAGCTTAGTCTGTTATAAAAATGACAGAAGAAACCAAAAACTAATTACCATATAATAAATAATAACTACCATAACAATGTCAAGATCTACCTTTACCCTTCCCTCTCTCTGTAACAAGATTGATCAAAACAAATTCTATGTACTATAAAATCGTACCACAAATGTCGCTAGGGAGAGAATGAGAGTAAATTCACCCAAGCCCCAGAAAAAATCTGTAGCGGCGTATTAGTTAATAATAACAAGATTAATCAGAGACTAATATATCAACCGAATGACAAAATAGATCGAAAACTAACATCAACATGCGTGACTCTTATAAGATTTTTCATTTTCCCAGCTGTTTTTGTAAACATTTATGACTTCTTCGTCATTCTTTAGTCAACTCAAAAAACACATTTTTGTCATTTTTAAAATAAAAATCATTTTTTCCGCAGGCTAATTTAAATTTGCCAAAAATATAATATTTAAAAACGCCTTGATAACAAACTTTTTAAAGTTTTGAAAGTCTTTAGACAATTTTTATCAAAAATCCATTCCCAAAACAGTATAAAACAAGAAAATAGCAAGCAAAGTTGCTGTTAATCCTTTTTTAAAACTTTTAAAATACGGTCCACCTACCGGAGCCCAATCCAATCGCTTTTGACATGATCTCCTGTCTCTGGACCTTGTACTCCATTTAAAAAAACCTTGTACTTCACCTAAAAAGACCTATTAAATCATAAAAATAAATACTGTCCCAAATCTGTATATTTTCATCACCAACAGCTACGTAATTTTATAATTATAGGTATTAAAACTTGGTGTTTGTTTGAAAATGGTTTTTTATCTAAAATTTTGTCTATCATATCACTTTAAACAGTAAACCAAATCCATAGAAAAAATTTATCGACACCAAAACCCCAAAAAGCTCAACATCTATCTAACTTCAACCAAACAGCAATCTTCATACCTAATCCTCGACAAAATTTCATTTATTACCCAAAAATTGTCTATCATAACATTTTATATAGTGATCACAATAAAAGCAAGTTGTCATCACCAAAAATGCCTAGAAGCTGAACACCAACAGCTAAACTTTAATCAAACATTAAACTTCATACCTAATTCTCAACAAACTTTCACTTATTACCTAAAAAAAATTATTCAAAAAACAATAATTACGTTTGTAGTTGGCCTCCATTTGCTTGCCTTTTCCAAGTATCTTCAAAGCAACCAGCTTCTTCATATGGGTATCAAAGGCTCGGTAAACTGTTCCAAAGTTTCCGCTACCCAACGCATCCTTAACTTCTCGGAACTGACACCTCTTCACCAACTGGCCAAATTTGGACATTCTGAAAAATATATAAATAGATTTATAAATCTAATTTGATTTCACGTATAACAAACAGAGCAAGTTGCTGAACAAGAAGCAGAACAACTTGTTTTACATTCGCTGATTTACGATAAACTTGACCCCAAATTAATAAACGAGTGGAGTATTTCTCTTCAGAAAACAATTTACACATTTGTCCCAAATGTCGCTGTCCCAAATGTCGTTTGTCCCAAATGACACCCTGCCTATTTTTGAATCAAGAAGTTTCGAGTTTTGATAAAGATTTGATTTTTCAATGCATAAATTACAAATTTACACGATAAAAGGAACGTTATTGGACACAGTTGAATGTTTTGCAGCTAATACCGTCAAAGATCTGGTAGAAAAAGCCGTAACTTCAAGGAAATTGCGCTTTGAAGAAGTCTGCAGTCTTCACAAACTTGGAGAAGATGGGAAATGGATAAAAATTAAATGGAAATCAAAGGTTTCAGATGTTCCAACTGTTTATAAAGTTATCAGGGATACTTTAAAGGTAATTTTGTTATTTTACAGTTTTATTTTAATGTTTAGTGTCGTCTGAAGCATCGTGTTAGAGTCGTAGATTATGATGGAGAAGAACTTGCATTGATACCCACCAAGTCTGGGACAATTGTACGAAATATTTTTGCCGAAGTTGTTAGCATCTTAGGGGTAAATATGAAGAATGTTTTCTTTGTGGAATAAAGTTTTACAAAATATTCGTATGGATCAGAAGATATTGAGGGAGGAAAGGTTGGTAATAACACTCGACTTATTAGAAAGAGTAAGTTTCAACATTATTTAATATTTATTATGTTTAGGATGTGATTAGGATTAAAAATGGAGAGCCAGTCTTACCGAAATGCTTAACGGTTTTGAAGTTGGATGAGATGTTATTGAAGTATCAACACGTGAGTTAGCATTTTGTGCTTATTTTTCCCTTTTTTTCTAACTTTCTGGTCTATTCATAGCTCTGGATTTCATTGTTGAACAAGTTGACCCTAGTACATTCAAAAATAAACGAACCATATAATTATATTTAAACATAAATTAGAGTTTACAAGTATTTGCAGTACTATGAGACATGTTACAGAATCTTAAAACTAGAGGGACAAGATCAACAACATGGGACCTCGTTCCGGCTGATGTCGTAGTTCGGTTGAAGGCAGGAGAGCTTATGACAGATCCTGAAAAGTTGTTGATATCTAAATGTGTGGCACCTCTGCTACAACAACATTGTATGAAGAGGAATTCTCCTTGGAGAGATGAAAGTCGGCTATATTTGGCTAACTTGTTTGAACCGTATCCTCAACTTCATATCGTGAGTTTTCTCGCATCATGATCATGCTGAACAGTTTGTGTTTTCAGCCTGATTTTGTATCACAACACGACTCAAGGGTGGAGATTAGTGTGTTTGAGCGGGAGGTGATAAAAAATATAACTGAATTGAAACGAAAACGTCGTGCGGCGATACTCAAACTTATGGATCGTTTACCTAAAGACCCGTAAGCTGTAAATACTTGTAAATATTATTGTCGAATACCTATCGGATTTGAAAATTTGCCATAACTTTGATATTATTGTTGAAATTTTAAGTTTATTGTTATAAAACTGTTAGAAATTCACAGATTAGTACCATTCGAATGTGTTTGTAACCGGTTTGACTACAATATAATTAAGTCGTTAAATATAATTGACAAACTGAAAGTGGTTTGAGATGAGAATGAGCCTGAGGGTACGAAAATTGGCAAAAGTAGGTATAAAACCATAAAACAAGGTCTAAAATGTCATTTTTCACTAAAATTTCATGAAAAATTGGCATTTTATGTTGAAAAAATGAAAATTTGTGAAAAAGTATAAAGTTGGAAATCAGGCATCTAGGATAAGATATGTCAATATCGTGGCGGCAATAAACCCGGCCAAGGCGAATACCAAAAACAAGAATACTGTAACTTTTTTGTGGCGATCTGAATGTGCTTGACGTTCTCTGAAAATAAAAAATTAATTTTTTGAAAATTACAATAACTTTCTTTACAGTTTTTTCTTAATTGACTTAATCTAATTTACATAAACTCGCAATAACTTTGTTTACACTTTCAAAAAAAACTTTGATTTGGTCAAAAAGTCTATGAAACATAACATTTGCGATAACTTTCTTTCCACCTCTTACCTAAAGTAGTAACTATCCGATGGAGCCGCCTGTTTGCTTCGATTTCTCATTTCAATGGCCACGATTCTTTGTTGTTCATGCTCGTCTCTGTACTTGACCATCTCTTGGATGACACAGACTGCCACACCCACCAATAGGAATACCAGTAGGACAACAATGGCATAGAATGTGTCCTTCCAGAGGCTTTTGAAGTAAAATACGGCAATGATCGACGCTGCCACAGCCAACAGAACTGCCAGTAGGCCGAATGAGCGGTGGAAGAAGTTGAATACCGGTCGTTTTGGATGGTCGAGACTGCAACGGGCTAGCGCTCCAAAAGGTTGGGCTAGGGCTAGGAGTACCCCAATTGCACCAATCTGCAAAATTTTATGGAATTTAGGCATGAAAGATCAATATATTGTTTTAGGTATCAAAAACCTAATTTTAGCCGATTTGAAATTACATTGTGCCACTTCAAAACAATTTTTTAAATAAAAATTCGTAAAAATGTAAAAAAACAATTGAACTTTCTCTTTTTCTAATTAAAACGTAAATTTTGAAAGTAAAAACCTACAATACTATGCAGAGCTCCAGGATGCAAGTTTTCGGCGCTTCCTTGATTAACCGATGGTCCGGTCCAGGTCAAGTCCTTTGAAATTAATGCCAACACTGATCCAAAAACAATCAGAAGAACTCCGAGGAAGTTGAGAATTCGATGGATCTGAAAATGTTCATTTTATATTAGCATGTAAAATACGATGTCCGTTGTCAGTTTGTTTTAAGTTAATTAATAAAGATTTATTGACTTATCCCCAAAAAAGTCGTGGCTACTAGAACAGAAAGAAGGTACACTAGGCTAGAGCAAAATTTAGGTCAGGTCGGGCCTGAAAAGCAACGCCCGTCCCTACCCGTTCCTCATGTCTAGGCCCGTACTGAGCCGAAGAAAATTTAGAAGGGCACGGCCGGCACATCTGGGCTGTGACCAGGGCCGGACGCTGGGGGAAGGGGGGGGGGAAACCCCCCAGAAAAAAATTTTCGAAAAAAGTTGAACGTGGTCCCCCTGTGGATTTTCGGAAAAAAATTTTCGCAAAAAATCGGGTAGCTACCACTGCCGATTTTTTTGACCCCCGCCCCCAGACCAAAAGTCCTCGCCCGGCACTGGCTGTGACTTAATGCAAGGCAACAGGGAACCAACTTAAGTCCCGTAACAAAAGATTTGACTTGCGAAAATTGAAAAACGAATCTCATGTTAAATAAGGGTGATAACGAGTCTTGTGTGCCAGGCCCGTTTGCACGTAAAAATTCGGGCAGAGCCGGCTTGAGGTAAAAATGAAAACGAAGAAGCATATGAAAGCCTAGAGAAAAAAAAATTTTAAAACTTACATGGAACCAGATTCTAAGCCCGCTGACAGTCGTGTTTGGCCACAAATGCCTCAAGAACCGGGCCGCGAAGACTCCAGTGAACAAGAAACCAAACCAGCCGAATAACATTGCTACTCCTGAAACCAACATTACTCAATATCACTTAGGTATACCACTATAAATAGAAGTGACAAAAGTCAGAATAATATCCACAATGAACCTACTGCCAATTTTTGGCTAAAAACCACGAAAAAACTCCAGAAAATTTATAAAACCACATATAAACCATAAAACAACACATATAAACCATAAAATCATACACATATAATCCTCAAAAACCTACCGTGATACCTCAGAATGACATGTTTAGTGCTGGCAGTGAGCGAAAATGGTCCGGATCCAACCTGGTCAGCTCTTTTTAGCTCTGGTTCTTGTGCTGGTTCCTTCTTTTCTTCTTCTTTCTTCTCTCCAGCATCGCCAGCAGCACTAGCAACTTCACTTGAGTTGCCTTCGGTCTTTGGTTGTTCAGCTGGTGTTTCAGCCTGATCTGGGGTCCGTTTCGTCAGAATATGTTGATTTGGAAGGGTATCTCTGTTCGAATGGTAGTTAAGTTCTAAAAAATTAAAAGTTAGTTCAAAAAAATATAATTTTAAACTTAAATAAACGTGATTTTAACCCGTTTTTAAGACTAAAAAGCCAATTTTAATCAATTTCACAGTAACATCAATCTTGTACAGTCTTTAAACAGTCTTTTTTAGGTGAAACCCTTCCAAAAGTCTTCGTTAACCTACGTTTTCCATTAACAGGTCCCTTGGCCAACAGCAGAAACACTGGTTTTGACAGATCTGGAATGTACTGTGTGGTAGATCCTTGACTAATTGGCTGTTCGAATTTACAGTAGATTTGTGATTCATCTGATACAAACTCCAACAACTTGGCAGTGGGTACCGAAGTTTCTGGAGCTGGAGCATTGCTTTTACCCGGGTTAAAACTGTTTAAAACAACCGGCTTTCCATCTTCTTCAAAACAGGCTAGCACTGGCTCATTGCCCTAAAACATTATTTTCAGTTTATACTAGTTCAATATGATCATAAAAACAAAAATATTAACGATCATTTTATACAAAATTGAAAAAAAAACAAAAGCGATATTAACCATCACATCAGCTATAGAACTAATTTTTAAGCGCCAAAATTAAGGATAATTAAAAATAAAAATGTAAAGCAATATTACATACCATTCCAGTATCTTCAGAGAATCCAACAGCAACATATTTGTCATTTTCGTCATCTTTTTTGGCCCATAGTTCTACCAGTACCTTATCACCTTCCAGCCGATATGCCGCTTTGAAATCGTTGTTCTGATCACAATACTTGGTCTTGTCGCATTCAGACCAGTCTACTGCCTGTAAATTGAGTGTCTTTATCAATTCAATCGTTCAAGAAGCTTAATTTTAGCATAGTTTCACAAAATCAAGCATATTACTTATGCTAACAACACTATGCATGAGATATGAAAATTAAAGGTAAAATCAAAACTTACAGAGAATCCAGAATGTAGAACAAGTAGAAGACATATTAAATGCTTCATCTCCGCCATTCCACCCAGTTTCAGGCCCTAAAACAATCAAAGCAATATTACACTGGAAGATGTTGATGTATACCCAAAAAACACGCCAAATTACTCGCCAAACATCTCGATTTCAACCCCAAATTAAAGCCACAAGCAACAGTACAATCATTACTATAAAACAACATTCAACTAATTCCTCTACTAACTCGTAACATCGGTTTTTCCCCCAACTTCAACAAGAAAAAACGGAATTTATCAAGAAAATTTGTAAAAACCACTCAATTTGTTGAAGTTCACCACGAAAAACAGGTAAATAAACAACGTCAAAAGTGGAATTACAATGTAAAAAATGCGGCGAACACGCTTGAGATGGTCAAAACAGTTCAATTTGCTAAACAAGTCCTGGTTTTTGTCCAAAATCAAGTGAAAACTTCAGAATTTTGGAAAATCAACGAAAAATCTAGAAAAGTTGTCATGATGTTTAAAAAAAGAGTCATAATGACGCGCTTTTGAAAGTTATGGGAATTGTGATTAAAAAAACAGTGTAAAATAGCATAATAAACTAAAACATTTTTGGAAGATTATTAACTTTCAAAAATTCTATGTCGACGCTGAACTTTCCATAAAATAAGTCATAATGACACGCTTTTCAAAACAACAAAAAAATGAAAATTTTGAATAAAAAATTGACTTACAAGTAGTAACATAGCTAAAACTTTTTCGCAAATATATTTTTTTTAAATGTTAGAGTTAAAGAAAGTCAAAGCTTCTGAACCAGTTCAACCTCAAGGTGAATATGTTGCTACAAGCCGCAGCTGGTTATGATTCATGGTGATTAGTAGCGGACAAAATCATGTCGGAGCTTGACTAACTTGCTTTCACTCCTAGTGCTGAGAATCAAAGATAAATATGTTAAACAACCAGGAGAAAATGTTATATTGTTATAGGTACTAGTCTTCTTTAAAGTTTCATACCTAAATTTCTAGATCAAAAATCATCCCAAAGTTATAAAAACCAGCTGTGAAACCCTGTGATCTTCTGTACAAACTGTATTTACATGTTTCGATCAACCCGAAACGTCAAAAAAACCGCCTTAACTCGCCTATATTGTACATGCGAAACCCACGCAACGAAAGACGTATCAAAAATTGTCTTTTTTGTTATTTAGCCGATTTTTTGTTGTGTAGGAATCTGATGACCTTCAACTCGGCTTTTTGCTTTCCAAAATTAAAAAAAAATAGTTTCGGAAAAGATGGATCTGGGGCAAGGAAAGGGGGATGAGAAAACAATGTCATGCGTGACACCTTGACGAATGTGTTGTATTTGCTTGAGAAACATTCTTGTCGTATTTTGATTGGCGATTTTTATCGGCTTTCAATGATTTATGAATTCTTGGAACGGGGTTTGGATGTAAAAGTGTTTTCTTCTACTATTAAAGGGAGTACCATGTACAAGGTGGGTGAAGTATACTGAAGGCAGAAAGTTTTGACCCCCATCTAACTTGGCTATGAGTGAACCGACCAAGACTAAAGTAGGTATATGTACTCATAAAGTACTTTTTATAGTACAAACACGGTTGGCCAGAGAGCTTGGAGTCCTGTACCCGACAGGGCACAGGGCAGGGCACACACCGTTAATACCCTGCCTAGACATGAGGAACGGACCCTACCTTATCCTACCCTATCTTACCCTAACCTATGCTACCCCACACAAAATGTCCTTTAGATTTACTTTTCAAAAAATTTTTAAAAAATAAAAAATTTAAAGTTGTAAAAAAAATTCAACACAAAAAATCATCCCCCCCCCCGTCCAGCTAAAGTTTCCATCAATTAGAAATTCAACTAAAATCGCCCTAAAATCGAAAAAAGACCGAACAAAACGGATTCGGTTATAACAAATCGGACCACGCATTACTTACACGACCAAAAAGTGAAAAAAGTAGTAGTAGCGTCGGTTGTAAACAATAGAGACGTGCGCAACTTATTTATTAAATTCGGGCTTATTTGTGCAAGAAAAACACAAGCCCGGAGGCGAAAAGTACTTGAAAGTGAAAAATTGAACAACGTTAAAGAGAGGAGGAAAAACTGTTTTACAAATTCAAAAAAAAATCAACAATTTGATTTTTTTAAATAAATCAGATTTTTTTGATTATACATTTTTTAAATAATTTAACCGCAACATACAGAAAACGACCGGTAAAGTTGTGCAACAGAACTTTTGGCGCAGCCTGTAAAACAAATTTGAGTATTAAAAAAATAATTTTAAATTTTGGTTTAAAAAGTTAAAAAAGCAAAAATACAGTAAAATAAAAAAGCACCAGTAAGTTAAACAGTAGTGAATAATAAGTCATTTCACGGAAACAGGTTCAACACCCATTATTAGCGAGTTTAATGCATGTTCAAGGTCGGACAAAGATCGCTAAAGACAATATTTTTATGACAATTCAATCAACTTTTGCTACAGGAAACTTATGTTATAGATGTCTCTATATTAATACAAAAAAGACATGTATTAGGTGCCGACATAAAGAACACGCTATTTTTTACAGGAAATTACAGGAAAAGTATGAAGGGGTCTTTATGTCGGGACCTAATACAACGTTAGCTTAGCGCTACTAAACTCTAGCTTCAGGCCTACTTCAGTCCTAGGTTAGTTTTAACATAGACTTATGTAGTGCCTTACGTTGACCTTGTCTTTGCTCTGCCCTATTACTCCTCCGATCTGGCATTAGCCCTAGTCCTACCTTAAATTGACACTAGCTTTAGCCCTAATTAAACTATATGTTGTTCTTATCCAAAAACAACATATCTTCTTCCTAACCTTATACTAGCCTTACTCTTTCCTTACCTCTCTACGTTAAGTTTCTAAGTATCTTGTTACAGCAAATAAGTTTAAATTCTTTACAAATCAGTATAACGCCGTTCATTTACAACTTAAAATTGCTCGAAATTTAGAAATTACAAACGATTAGATGACAAAACTTTGAGGTAAGTTAACAAAAAATACAAAACATTTAACTAATTTTAAATTGCAAGTTTAAAAAGCTTAAAAGTTTTCAAAATTTAAATATTTTAACTTATTTCTTAACTTTTTCCTTTAGGTCAAACCTTTAGAAATGACTCATTTACCTCTAGAGTTAAACGTTTTTTAAAACTTTCACGTTGTAAAAAAGATAGAACACGCTTTCCAGACAACCGTGAGTGATTGCTCTTTGAAATAGAACCACTTCAAATTATAATAACTCCCCGGAAATACTTGTACGTGGGTTTAACTGGTCTGACTGGGCTTATAATTGAGACGGAAATATAAACCTATAGTGTTCATGTTATTGGTCTAGGTCGACGTAACTTGTCAGCGTACTGTTAATGGCTATGAAAACATATGAAATAAACTACTATAAAGTTTAAGAGAGATTTACAATACCCTACCCTACCCTACCCTACCCTACCCTACCCTACCCTACCCTACCCTACCCTACCCTACCCTACCCTACCCTACCCTACCCTACCCTACCCTACCCTACCCTACCCTACCCTACCCTACCCTACCCTACCCTACTCTACCCTACCCTACCCTACCCTACCCTACCCTACCCTACCCTACCCTACCCTACTCTACCCTACCCTACCCTACCCTAATCCTACCACTCCTTTCTAAAAATGTCTTTCTTACCTCTGAGTGTTGTATTATACTAATCTATTCTGTCCTACTCTAAGCCTACCGTTACTACATTATACTCAACCACGATCTGTTTTATCATGCCCATTCTTTCTATTCTGCCTTACCTTGCCTTACCCTGCTCTACTCTAACCCATCTTAACATGACTTACCCGTAATTTCCCTACCTTATACTATTGTATCTTGACTTACCCTTGGCCTAATACCCTACCTTACGATGCCCTACCCTACAATACCTCACCCTTCAATATCCTACCCATCAATACCCTAATCTACAATACCCTACCCTACGACACCCTACCCTACAATACCCTGCCCTACAATACCGTAGCCTTTTTAAAATTTAACAAAATTTTAAAAAATGAAGAAAAAGTCGGAGAAATCTTGTAAACCCCAAACCAGCTTCCCTAACCCACAATAAACAAACAAGCAAACAACAAAAAAAATTACAAAAACCCATTCACATTTCACACAACCCTCGTATAATATATTGTTATATTTTTAGCTACTTTTGACGCAAAAAATCGAAAAAAATGACTGCGCGAAAGTGGATTCAGGATTCTATAAAAAATGAAGCGCCACGGTAAATTAACCCAAGTGAATTTACTTTTAAAGCAAATTAAGTGCTTTTTAAAGTGTCAACAAAATGACACGCTATGTGGTGGGTTTGTTTTGAAAAATGACACATTTTCGTAGAGTATTATAGTAATCTCGTACTAAAGTGTTAGGTGCCGACAGTATTTGCGACAGTTTTTTGCCAGACCGGGCAGGACCGAACCGGACCCAAAATTTGAAGTTTGGACCGAGCCAGACCCGAAAATCGCCGGGCCGGACCGGTGAAAAACGCTACGGACCGGTCCGGGCAAAACACTGGGTGTCGACATAAAGAACCCACCATATTTTTCTTGTAATTTTTTGTAAAAAATGGCGGGTTCTTTATGTCGGCACTTTATAACTAGAAAATATGATCGTTTTTTAGGTAATAATGTCAATTTTAAATAGACTTTTTAAAACTTCTACTAACTAAAACAAAACAAACAAATTTTTTTTTATTTATGGCATTACGCATACTGTAATTTTAGCCTATTGCGAAAGCCTAACGCATATGTTTAACTTAAGGGCACAGTATTAATTTTTTTTCAAAAATCGAACAAAAGGACTACCCGTTGCAATAGATTGTCATTCTAAAAAGAAGAATTCAAAGCTTGACTGTACAGTAAAGTAATCAAAGTTTTACGACCGTTACCATTGTCGATCAATAGAAATACATAAACTTTTTATGTTGTGGTGACAATTAACTTGACAAGTAGCCGGTTTTATTGGTCTATATTGGTCGTTTTAGAGGTTTTTTTCAAATTTATTTTGTATATTTTTTACTTTAGTAACATTAAATTTTTAATTTTTCTACTTTGGTTTAGTGTGAGTCAGTATCAAAGTTCCCACGGGCTCCGGAGCTGACGTCGGAGTCGGAGCTAAAATTTAGTAAAAAGGCTAAGCTTGGGCTCGAAGCTTACACTTAGTTTCTCTTCCGGCCTAAGGCTCGGGCTTCCGAATGCGGTGGATTTGGACTTCAAGTATGAGTCCTAATATAAATTCCGAGTACTTTCTTCAACAAATATATTCATTAGCTCCAATCAAATACAATAACGATACAATAGAACAACAGTGATCACGATAGAAGTACAATAACACAAGTAGCTTGACGGTAGAGTTCGGGCGGCGGCGTAGGTTCTGGCTTCGGTGCTGCAGGCTTCGGAGTAGGGGGGACGTCGAGTTGTAGGAATATTCCTCGATAGGTCGTAGAGGTCGGCTTTTATGGCAACCAAACGGGGCGGTATTTGGCGAAGAGCTGAACTTTGGATTGGTTCCATCCAATCAGGGGAGGGGGAAGTTTGGGAGGTGAACGGGGTTTTGAACTGTTCCCGTGGAGATTCCTGAGTGCGTGGGAGTCTTGGCGTTGACAGACAGCCACGTGACTGATGAGTCACCTTTGTTTATCCAAAAGTTGGCTTCTTCCTTCTGGCAGTTTCTGCGACTTTTAAGATACTTTATCAGGTATCTTACTCCTATACCCTTTTTTAAATGGACAAGGGCAGGGTTGAAAAAGGATCGATGTCGATCCGTCTATTCCACCGTTGAACAAGTCCAACGCCAGGGTTGGTGTAGGGATGATTAAGAGTGGGGGCAAGGAGAGAGAGAACAACCAAGGAGTTGTGAAGAGAGGGTAAAATGATAACTGACATGAGTTACCCCAACGAGAGGATAACAAAAAAAATATAAAACTAATAGGCAAAGTGTGGCAAAGACAACACACAAACCATGGAATACATTGGTGGTAAGGAAACTAGAGCTTTGGAAAGCAATATGTGCGGAGAAAACACAAAAAAAATGTAAAATAATAGAATCCGAAAGAGTGCTAATACAAAAAAAAATTTTATTTGAAGGGATAATAAGATGGACAAGGTTATAACTGGAAATATGTATGACATGAACAACTAAAGATTATTGTTGTGGGTGTGGTTGTGGCATGGGATGGCGTTCTACCGTCGGCTGTACCAAAGCAATCGTGAGAGCTCGGGACTGTTGTTGGAGATGGTTTGACGGTCTCCAATCACGACCAGGAGTTGACGGCCACGAGTTAAAGCCGTCGTAATTCTGTTCTGTTGGAATGCAAAGTTGCTGGAGGGTGACTCGGACCCTTTTACTGTGACGATGATCACTATATCCGCTTCCTTTCCTTGGAAAGTTTTTAGGCTGGAGACGGTGATTCGCATGGCCGGCGTTTTAATCTCGTTTATGGCTGACTTCAATTAGGCAACGGCGGCGCTGTAAGGGGCAAGCACTGCTATACTTTTGTTCCCGGTCGTGATGCCCGGAAGTTCAGTGATATCGGCCAAGGCCGATTTGGCGGCACGGACTTGGTGTATGTTGGTGTAGCTGTGGCCACTGAGTGATGGGGCTTCCTCTACATTGTAGTACCAGATGGGAATGTCTGGTGACGAGTTGGAATGGTTTGTGAGCTCAGGCCAGTCAATGTGACGCTGAACTGTATGCATTCGGTCCTCGTAAACACTGTATGAGAGAGCTTTAACCAAGGGCTTCAGTGAAACGGAACGATTTGGTCAACCTCAGGAGAACGCATTGCGGGTTTTGACGTAGAACCCACAATGCGCTTTGGAGTCCAACGTCCTGGAGGTGGTTTAGCGTCGGGGGAACGGTTGAATGAAGCTGGTAAATGTCCCCCAGTGCAATGAGACGATCTGGAGTAGATGGCATGGCCGCGATTAATGCAAGATGTTCCACCTGGTTGGTTTGTCCGGCCTCGTCCAAAAACACAGCAGAGATAGGACCGGTGATTTTTCCTACCACTTTCGTTAGTGTGGAAACAGTGCCAACCAATACGCGAACTTGTCGTCGTTGCAGGACTACCCCCGCCAAGAGCGCGTCTTGTGTGAGAGAAAAAAGGCGGGGAGCTGGAACCAGAGCTGGAAATTTGAAATTTGGGAACTCGGGTCAGTATTAATATATATGAGTCTGTTCTTCCAGTATCTACCTTTGCTTTAGTCTACTCTACCTATCCTTCACTACTTTATATACCCTTCCTTAATTCAGTATTATCTTATAGACGTTATGTACATAAATCTATTAGGCACTTCAATCTTAGTACTACAATTTAATAAATCAAACAAAAAGGTACGTCTCTAACTATTCTTCTAGGGAATAAACAGTATCAGTGTCGGCCCGTACCGTAACAAATGTAAAGTACAAATTATCTATGACAATCACTATAAGTGAATTTAAAAACAGATTGATAAAGATAATTTTCGGTATACTTTTATTTCAAGCGCCTCTGGTTGAATTAAAAAATAAAAATATAATATTAAAAATTTGTTGCGCAGCTAAAACTTTTTAAAATTGAATAGTTTTTTATATTTTACACACACAAGCTAATCTTTGTCCTGTAAACTTTGACTGTTTATACAATTTCAGGTTTCAAAAATATGTAATTGCTAAATCTTTGAAATATAGTGTTACCAAATACAAAAAGAATACTTAATCTGTCATTTTGTGATAAAATATTAAGCTTCTACTCTAGCCTACCTTAATCTGCCATACTCTACATGACTTTAATGTATCTTAATTTATCTTTGCCGTATTTTGCCTTATCTTGGCTTACTCTACTTCCATTTACCTTATCTTGCACTGCCCTACGCTATTCTACCCTTTCTATCATGGTCTACTTTATATCCTATTCTACCTTTGCTTACCTTATATGTGTTTACTTACATCACTCTAGTTTACTTTAATTTGGCTTATCCTACTTCAACCCACTGTGTCTTAACGCACACTTATCAATAAACAATTAAAAAATCCATTAAAATTCATTTAATCTCAAAACCTTATATCTTAAGCACGAACATAATATCTATAAGCCTCCACATTGTTGGCTTTCATATGAGCGACCAGTCGCCCCTGTTCATCGACCCATCTCGTAATCACCGAGGTGACACTGTTGTCGCCTTCAACGTTACTTTGTCGCTCAATCATCTTTCCATCGTCGGTCAGCTCGGCCACAATGTAGAATTCTCTGCCATCGATCGTGTGATGACGTGCCTTTTCATTCAATTTGAAATGCCATTCGTCGTTTTTGAAGGTGGAGATGACTTGCACTTTCCACTCGGTTCCATCGAACGACAGCTTCAGGTTGGGCTTGGTTACTGCACCAGCCTTGCGCTTCAGCAAGCCAATTCCGATTTCCTGGAAAAAATGTTAAAAATTTGTAATTTAAAAATTTCAATTGCCTACTTTGGTAAGGACAAAAAATAAGTTATTTTAGTAAACAATAATAACCAAACTTACTTTCATGTAATTGTCAAAATTTTCCGAACTTTCCAATTTCCATTCTCCCAACAACAACTTTTGTTTATCGTTCAATTCGACTGCCATTTCGTCTGAAATTCAAAAATAATAAGACAAAACATTCGATAAGGCAAAAGTAAAATACGACGAAACACTAGCTAAAATCAAATAAGAGACGGTTTTTAATCAGAGTTGGACACAGGGGGCAAGGAGGAGACATTGACGATTTTCCGTGCCCTTCCCTGTGCCTTACTGTATCTTGCTCAATACAGGGCATTTTGGCGCTAGGACTAATGCGGTTTTCAGACAAATGCGGATTTTTTGAAGGGTTTTTTTTTAAATTTTTTAGTTGATTTAGTTGTAGTATAGCACTAAATGGTAAGAACAGTTTAAATTGGTACTGTTTTTATATTTTTTAATATTTTTAACTTTTAGTACCATTTAGTACCAAAAACTATAAAAACACTACCAATTTAAAATTTAGTAACATTTAGTACCATACTACAACTAAATTAACTAAAAAATAAAAAAAACCCTTTAAAAAATTCGCAATTATCCAAAAACGGCATTTGTCCTAGCGCCGAGGCAGGGCAAGGGCACAGGACAGAGCACGGAAAAGCTTGTTTATAACATGTATGTTTGGTCAGTTGTAGTAGTCAAAATTTTTGCCTTCCTTAAGTTCAAAATCTTCAGAAAAACAAACAATAATTACTGTAGCTTCTTTTTGACACAACACAAAAACGAACTATCTTATCCCACCCTGTAAATCGTATTTCATCCTATAAGCACGTAAAACGCACAGTAAACATAAAATATTTTCTCAAAAATTTCATTTCCCTATCCCTACCAACTTTACAATACAAAAAAACGAAAATCCGAGAAAATAATGCTGTAAACCAGCAGAGATCCCTTGTCTTACTCAGCGCTGTATTTTGGCGTAAAAAATAAAAAAAATCCGAGATTTTATCTTGAAATTTCGAAAAAATAAAACACTAAATTTAAAAATCCATCTGCCGATCCATTGTTAGCTTTTTATTATAGCTTTCTACTAAATACAATGATAAAATATTGATAAGTGTTATAATACAGTGAAACCCCTGTATAACATACTCTTCTATACCAAAACTCCTTTATAACAAACAATTTTAAAATCTGTAAGCAATTTGTTATATACGAGTTTTACTGTTTACAAACATACTCCTATACAACGAAAACCCCGTATAACGAACAACTTTTGAATCCCCATCTAACACTACACAGTGCATTTAAAACTTCTGTATAACGAAACTCCTTTATAACCAACAAATTTCAAGTCCATGAGCGATTCGTTATACAGGAGTTCCACTGTAATAGTAATGAAAAGGGTAACAAGATTCTATTGAAACTGATCACCATTATTTTAAATAAAACAATGCGACTTTGACCTTCTTAAACGTTTCTTATCTTAATAGCTTCAAGTGCTAGTTGATTCGTGACAAAAACATGTTGATTCATATATTATATTATTGTGTATTGATCACACAAAACATAAAAAGTGAATGACATATTAATACAGTTTCAGTAAAACTGTTTTTTTATTTTAAGTCTATACCATTGTGGTGCTGACCAATAAATCACTAAACTCACTTCGACCAACCGCTCCGTAAGACCCATAGCTATTTCTCAAACCCATAGCAAATGCCTATGCATAGGCATTTGCAACTTACAAATTAACGAGTAGCGCTAAGCCCACAGGGACTGTAGCAACTCGGTTGCTTAGTCTAAACAGGCTTCCGACTACGACCTGAAGCCTTGAGGTGCGCCTCATCATGACTCGGTAGTTCGAGAAACAATGATCGCCTAGATGGAGCAAAATTGAGAACAGATACCATATGCTCTGAAGGTTTTCACTAAACCCTTATCATCCCCCTCACGTCTCAAATTATATAGCTTGCGTTGTAAGAAGAAAAGTTTTTTAAAAATTTACTATCTGTACCACAACATCTTTTCATAGACAAATGTTCCCAAAAAAATTACCAAAAAAGTACAATGAAATTAAAGTGACAATACTTTTTTAATCATGCCGACAGACATTCAACTCATAAATATATATTCGTTTATTTCACATGACTAACAATAAAATAAAATAAAAAACGTGAATGTTAAAAAACCAAAAATATATTATAGTATTTTACATGGCAACAATAATACAAAATAAAAGACTTGTTACAAATTTAAAATGTGTGATAAGTTTTTGTCTAGTTACAGTGACAATCTCATCATCAAATCTTATCAGCACGAGCCCAAGATACAAACTTTATTCACAAGTAGACCTGTAAAGGCCGAGCCTTGTTTTAGGACACGGCCCTCGATCACACATAAACAAGCCCGGCCCTTTCAAATTTGCGTCAAATCGTCTCGTGTGGGCTCCCCTTCAGATCTATACACAAGACAATACAATAATAAGAAGATAACTGCAGAGTTAAAAGTATGTTTTGTCAAAGTGCATGTACAATATCAGCTAAATAGCCTAAGGACAAAAAAAACTTACTACAAAAAAAATTTTTTTTTATTTAAAACATTCCCAGAGTTAAAAAATAGCAAAAACTTTCTTTACAACCAATAAAAATCATAAATGAGGCATGGCTGAAGCTTGGCCTGGCCCAAAAGCAAAGCCTATACCTGCTAGCCAAAAATAACTCAAAAACCCACAAACTTTTTAAAACGTTGCCATAATTATCTAGACAGCCACTCTTATTATCACCTGCCTTCCTCCAATTCCTCAGCCGCCTCTACCTTCAATACACCCTCCCTCTCTTCTTTTCACCTGCCCCAGCAAATGTATATGAAGATAGACAACCATATTACAGTACACAAATAGCAGCCGGATTCGGGACTTCGATTTCATGAATCGGCCCCTCCAACACCCCTTCATTGAACCTGAACAACTTGATGTTGTTGGAGAGTTGATTCGCCACCACCACATACTTATCGTCGATTAATTGGAAAAAGCGTGGGAAATGTCCATCACTCGAGAATGTCTCCACCAGTTCCAGCTTTCCCTCTCTCGGGTTTACAATCCTGAACACGGTGATACTGTTGTGTCGTCCTCGATTCGATACTAACACATATTCACCATTGTCGGAGATTTGAAGGTGTGCAGCACACTGGATCGGGTCGTCTGGGACCTTGTAGCTGTGCTCTAGGTTACCAAGGGCTGATTTTTCATCTGTTTTTGTTAGTTGCTAAAATTTTATGTCATGAAAAGCTTACAAAATATTAGTAGTGTTATAGCCATGGTAAAACCCCTTATAAAACATAGTAAACACTCCTTATAAGTAATACCAAGGTAAAGACAAAAACCCTTAATGTTGCCTATAAAAACCTTTATACAACAATAAATACTTATATCCGATGATATTAAACTTGCTCAATTTATATAATAAACCTACTGTGTAAAGTCCATCACTTTCGTATACAACCAATGTGTTAGCCAGCTCGTTTAGTACAAACAGAAGATCGTATTTTGGATGTTTTAGCACATGTCGAGGCCCATTTCCTGGCGGTAACTTTATTTTATGCATGATTCTAGACTTGTTTTCATGACATCTTAACTAAAAGTGCAATAATTAACAAAATAATTACAATATTGCTACCTAAACATAAAATATTTACTCAAAAATCAAAACTTGTTACCTAAAAAATAAAAAAACATAAACAGAAGTCTATAAAAAATATTATGTCATAATACTTTTAAATTTATTATTTTACTTTGTTCGTATTTTACCATAATTATTTTCGCTTATAACAAAAAATAACCCTTGGCTCCTACTACAAACATCCCACACCTTACCTTATACAAAGCATCAGCCCCAAGATCAGCAACCAAAAACTCATCTCCAGATTCCAGTGGAAATACAGAATGTGGATGTGGTGCTTCCTGACGATCCGCAATCACTCCGCTTACATCTTCAAATACGACCGGGGGATGAGGATGTAGATGTCCTGCATCATCTTCACAGACCGTCCTTACCACACCGCCATCGTAGAAAGCAATCGCCAGCAAATTTATATCATCTTCACGTAAGCTACTGAGATAACAGGCTCCAGGCTCGTCGAAGTTGACTGTTTTGTGGTGATGGAGCTCTCCATTTGATCTATAATAAGGTAACTTTTGCTCGGAAATTAAGTAAAATCGCAATAAATAGGAATGTTAATTATAAAGATAGTTGAAAAAAAGTATAAACTTATTTTTTGAAACCTATATTGCTTTAAAAGATCCCACAAACAGCACCAAAATACCCAAAAACCCATACCGATCAATGTCAAATCGATGCAAAGCACTGAGCGGAGCCTTAGCTTCTGTCAAAGCGTACAACTTAGTACCAGTCTTGTCCTTCAAAAACCAAGAAATGTTCTTCACATCCTTCTTGCCAATTATGCTCAATTTCTCGCCATCCAACTTCAAAACATATAAACCATGATCGATTTTCTCTGGAGCATACGGAGGCTCTGTGTATGATCCAATGAATAACACTTTTGAGGTCATCTAAACATCAAATACGTAAAAACAAGGTTGGTATAGATTTAAAAGGACAGTTAGATTATAAGTTTAAAACAGTAGCAGGATTAAACTTTCAAAACATTAGTGTAAACATGGGTTTGAAGAAGCAAAAACACCATGAATAATATTGAGAAAAAAAATATTTTTAAAATAAACGTAAATACCAAAATTTACCCTTTATAATACTATAAACTAAAGCAAAAAATTTTAGCTAGCTCCAATATTTATTTACTTCAAAACGCGCGATGTTATTTTAGGTAACATCTTCAAACCAAAAATAAGGGAAAGAGACGACTTCAAAAGCCTAAAATAAGTAAGAAAAACTAAAATAGAAACAAGTCTTAGTTTTGGACCAAAGATCAATTGTAGTTTGCAACAAAATTCGCGCGAAACATTAAAAAACTTGGTTCGACAAAGAAATTTCCCAAAAATATTGATAACCGACTCGAAAGACGGCTCTTAAACTGTTCAATTTTTAATTCTTAAGGAAAATAAATGTTGACGACCTATTTACTATAATATTAGCAAACTTTAAACAAAATTTGGCCCCAATCCAATCCTCATTTCCATCAAAAACCGCGAATATTGTCGTAAGTATCGAAGAAATTTCCCCAAAATTCGAGAAACTCTCCAAAAAGCAGTTTAAACCCCACAAACTCCGAAAAAGCACCCTTAAACCGTACAAATTCAACAAAACTGACCCTCCCGGCCTCGTGAATCAATCGCGACGAAGCGATCTTGCTCGAATTTCCATGAAAATTCTAAAGATTCGAGCCTCGCGAACGTTTTTCCGAAAATTTTGCCCAAAAACAAAAAATTTCGCAATTTTTATTTCTCTTTCTCCTATGATATTGTTGTTTACATCTGGAGGAGAAGAAAGAAAGTAGGAGGGGAAGTGGCTGAAAGAACGGAATAAAGTAGCAACTATGAGGACAAACATTATAATTGATTGGTTTTAGGTAATAACGTCGAAACTGTAAAGTTTAGTTAATGTGGTGGTGCCAGAAAAGTCTTGTCGTTTTTAGACGTGCAGGACTGTGTAAATTAACGACAAAACTTTTTAGACGCCCTAATATTTTAAGGTTTTTGTAAAAAAAAGTATAATACTATTATAACAATAACAGCTGTTACTAATGGAAACGTGGTTGACATATATAAGTACTTATACATCTTACAAGCAGTAATTATGTCACATTTCAGCTGTCAGCTTGCACTTTCGAAAATTCACGTAAATTTTAGATTGTAGGCTTGTCTGTTTATATTATACGAAACAAAATATCATTTCAATTTTAAGCTAAAAAATTTTATGTCATTCTAAAATAGCATTGCCCATAAACAATAATGGCATGTTATAACTCCATTTTTAAGAAAAGCCTACTTCCGAACATGTTTATGGCAAACACAACCTTTCGGATCTTATCTTTGATGATAAAATCATAGTATTATTTTTTGTTTATAGACGTTTTGAAAGTCAGTATATTTTACACTACTACACAGTAAAAATAGACATAAGATTCTGTATTTGAAACAAATTCACGTAAAATTAAGTTTTATTTCTTGCTAAAAAAAGTAAGACAGTTAGAATTTAAGCCCTTTTTTGTCATGAAAACATAATAAACAATTTTTTCTATCATAAACATTAAAGGTTTGTCAAATTGATAAAAAGAAACGTTGGAATCGCATGTAAACGAGCGAAGAGAGATGCCGGCCCAAGTAGTATAGTGGTTAGTACTCCACGTTGTGGCCGTGGCGACATCGGTTCGATTCCGGTCTTGGGCAGCTTGCTTTTTTGTCGTTTTTTCTCTTTTTTTTATGTAATATGTTTCTGATTGAACTTTGTTTTATGATTAGTAGTTAATATATTTTAATATAATTTGTCAATGTAAGGTGCTATTAAAGTTTTAAATTTTAAAAAAGTGGTTTACAAATGATTTTTTTTCTAAAAATTACTCTAAAAATCTGTTTTTTAGTTTTTGAGAATTATTTATTCATTTTATGATAATAAAATGCACTTTAAGTCTCAAAATTTTGGGATTTGCATAAATGCCGAACGGAACAGTGAACTGTGTGTGTTCCGGAACACGGAACTCTGGCCCACGTAATAAACAGCTTAAGGGCAAAAATCAAGGAATAACAAAGAAATGGACTGTAATTGTTTACCCATTGTCATGCGGTTGCCTAGAGACCCTGCTGTGTTACCGTGTTACTGTGCTCTTGCATTTTTCAACTTTCGAACGGTTTTTTCTTTGCAGTTTTGTTTGTGTTATGAAGAGCCGTTCCTTCAGGTTTGGGTTGAATTTCAATCCGTTTTTTGAAGTGGGCGCTACGTAAACAGACATTTGGGTATTTAAGGGGAGCATGGACTAAAGTCGGAATTGTAAAAAGCATTTTTGGAATTTGTGGAGATTTTAACCTTAAAAATGAAACAGGGCATCTTTTTTGTCTTTTTCTGAAATCCCAGTCTACATATGGGCACAAGTCTTGTGCCAAGCCGCAAAGGGGGGGGGGAGCACTTCAAAACCAGTTGACTGTGTTATGACTAGTACTTAATGTTGCTATTGTTAGTTGTTTTTTAGTTATATTTGTTGTTAATGTAAATACTTGATTAAAAAACAGAGTAACAGGATTTTTGGCGCACCCTGTATATGACTATAAGCACTAGACTATATATGGCTACAAGTCCCAGTTTATATATGGTCATAGGTTCCAGTCCATATGTGGTCACATTTTATATATGCCCATAAGTCAAAGCTTATTATTTCTACAAGGCCCAGTCTATATATGACCATCAGTTCCCGGTCCATATATGGCTACAAGTCCCTAAAAAACTTATAGCCAGCTAGCCAGATATCTCTTTATCTTGGTTCAAAATCTTGGTCTGTTTTCGTCAGCATTTTTAAAGTTTTTTTGAAATTTTTAGCTACCAAGTGTTACGCTACAACAGAAAACTACGTTCTTTAGTGTCTTACTTGAAAATATTGTTCTTACTCTTAATTGATTTAGCTTGTTTACTTGCATAAACTGTCATCTGGTGCAGTATAATGTGTTTTTCGCTAAATGTCCTTGTTTTCCTTTTTCCGGAATCTTATTGTACCTTGTTCTTCCTGTATTGTCACACGTTTTTCTTTGTTCCTTATATATTTATTTAATGATTTGAATCGGTCGAACTTCGCTTCGACAAAAGATATTTTTGTCTTTGCATTTTACTGTATCCCTACTATATTTTTTCGCACTACGGTATCCCTACTGTAGTTTTACTCTATTATTCAAAAGCTTTTCTTAATTCATTCTTAACTATAGCCTTACTATAGCTTCTGCAGTCTTATCCTGGCTCTACCATAGTCTTACTTGAGGCTTTCTTTAACCTTACTAAAGCACTACTTTATTTCTACCATTACCCTATTAGCCTTGTTATAGCTTTACTTTAGCTCTACCATAGCCGTGTTTAAACTAGCTTAGCTCCGCTTTAGCTTTATCTTATTGTTTTACTAGCTTGACAATAGCGATATTTGTCTTCACTCTACCCTAATCTGTTTCTACTTTAGGCCATAGCTTTCGTATGTTGTTTAAAAATGATAAAATGTTTCAAATTTAAAAATGATTTTAAATTTTATGTTTGAGTTCATTTTTAACTCTATAATGAACAAGTACTCGCTTATGTTATAATATAATGAACCGTTACTCTTTCCTATTGTACATACCTTCATTACACGTCCTCCCTAACAATACCCAAAGATAAAAGAGCAATAAAGAGACATCAGCTGACATTATTGTCACTCTAATAGGCCTCCTGTTATCAGTACTAATGCCTTTGCACTCTGCTTCCTCAACTAAATAGCCTCTTATCTTTCGGGAAAATTCCATTTACTTGAAGTTTTTTGTAAAGCAGCTTATTGTAAATATTAAGAGTGTGTTGTAAATGTGGCAGTGATAGAGGAAGGGGGAAAGGATTATCAGTAATGGAGAAGTAGAAGGAAGATTATCAGTGATGGAGAGGGAGAAAACATTATTAATGATAGAGGGAGAAAGAAGAGTATACATAAGTGAGAGAGGGAGATAGAGAAAGATAAATTGTTAGAGATGGAGGGAAAAAAGGTAGTGCTAAATAGTACGATGGATATGTAGTGTTATAAGATGAGATTTTAGAAGCAATTTATAATTTAAGATATGTAGTGTTACAGTATGTTAGTACAGTAACTTTTAAGCCCCATAGATAATACCATAAATTTTAAGTCAGATAGCTTAAGTATTGTAAAGTAAAGTGTCACAAACAATATTGTAAAACTAGAGTAATATGGTTTTTATCTTTCCAAAACTCTTTGGTTTGGTCTACCACGGTTTGAAATAGGGCAGGATTTGAATATTTGAAAACTTGTATTACGTGACTTTTGGTTCGCTCTGTGGTCAGTCACGATTACTTTGGTTTTAAAAGGTAGTTTATTCCGACTATATTCTATATCAGATACGTTGTTCTATGTTGTCATTGTTTTTTGATTTGGTTATGTTATGATACGATGAATAAAGCGGAAGCATGAGGTAAGGCTGGGCTAATTCAGGGCTATGTGATGGCTAGGGCAGGGCTATGGTATGGCTAGGGTAGAGCTAGGAAAGAACTAGGATAGAGCTAGGGCAAGGCTTGCGTAGGTCTAGAGTAGGGCCGGAATAATGCTACAGTAAGGCTAGACTAATGCAATGGTAAGGCTTGGGTAAGACTAAGACAGTGCTTGAGTATGGCTAGGCTAGAGTTTAGAAAAGGCTAGGATAGTTTAGGGGTAGGATTGGAACGTAGAGCTTGATCCAGCGATAGGGCTAACATAAGCTTACAATTTTTGTTAGTGTGTATGACAAAGACAATATAAGAAATAGAACAAGACTAGGATAAGAATATAGCATGGCTTTCAGAAGCCTTTTAAACTTTACTTAATTTTTTATAAAATTTCAAAAAAATCCAAGGCAATTTTTAAAAAACATCTTTTATATCTGATATCACTTTTCACTATCATTTTTTTTTGCTTTTTAAACTTTTATACTCATCTCATTAACGCTCCAAAAGTTCCCTTCATAACCTCGTGTTATGTGTAGGTGGGGTTTGAAGGTGAGTTTAAGTACCTATTTACATTCACTAACATACTACGCGTTTGTTTATTGCTCTATTAATGTTGGATGTTTTTAGAAGTTTAAATATATATATTTTTGGAAATGTCACCACCTTTATTTTTTATTATAAGATTTTTTTAAAATTATTGGCTTAACACGACTATAGTGATAACAATATTTTGAAGCTTATTGTTATACATAATTATAGTTGTGGTAAGCTTAAAAGCTTTTTTGCAATGTGCTTTGTATATATTATTTTACAATTGAAGTCTGGCCTTATTTTTAGAAAGAAAGTTTAAATTTTGCGGTTTTTCGCCATTTGCCCTTTCGTGGCATTCCGCCTCAAGCCGAGCTTTTTCGCCGGATTTGTGTTATCTTCTCCCTTTGCTTTCTCTGACGTGTTTTATCGATTATACTGCTCGTTCCCCTTAACCCATGGCCAAAGGCCCGACGAACCAAAAAGAACGTGAAAACCGAGAGACCGGCCGACGACGAGACCAACGAAAAGGGAACAAAGATAAGATTGCGAAAGTTGTGGCCCGCCGACCGGCTCAAGACCCCCTTCTCCGCACTCAGTCATACACCGCACCCACCCGAAGCCGACGAGACCCCAGCCTCATTTCCAGTGGCTTCGGCGCCGTTCCGTCACGGGTCTTCAAGCATAACATGATTGTTTTTGGGGTGGATAACATTGACGTCTTGATTTGTTGATAAGCACAGAGTAATTGATGTTGTTTGGGCACGACATAGTGGACTCGGATCTTGCTTACCCTGTTTTTGGATGAGCAGACGTTTTTTGAAATCTGTGGAGCCTTAGGGCACAGTTTGGGTTGGGGACTTTCAAATTGTAGGAAATAATCGATATTCTGTAGTGGAGAATTAATAAAAGTCTAGGGGAGTTCAAAATGTGTCGAACGGTCTGTTTAGACTTTAAAATTTTCGAAATATTGTTTTTGTAAAATCCAATGATAGAGCCGCCAAAACTCTTCAATTATTTTGTTTCAAAAACGTTTCATACAAAGTGACGAAACGTTTTAGTGGTCTTAAAACGTCAGAACTGCCGCTCAGGGATAATATTTATATCAGTTTCATATAAGTATGTCTAAACGTTTTGTTAATTTTTAATTTTAAAGTGTCGTACCTTAACATCCCTTCCGTCAACTAAATTTTATTTTTCAAGCAAAGACCTTCAGTAAGTCCCATAGATCTTATACAAAATTACCTTCCCAATTATATACAGCTTCATCTTGAAAAATCTTGTAGGATTTCCTCTTGTGCATCAAAAGTTATAGGACATCAAAATAATAGAATACCCAATGTGCCACTCTTTATCACAAAATTGGGGATTAAAAGCCGATTTTCTTTAAAAAGCAATATTTTGAATAGCCAATTCTTTAAAATCTACTTCCTAGCCGTCTTTGTTATCATTTTACAGGCAATTAAACTTCGATTTACTTCCCCAAAAGTTCAAAAACTGGTTCCACCTCAATTTCCTCGAGAATATCATAGGAAAAAACTTGACCCGTTGATGAAAAGAGGCCAAGGAAACAGTTGACGCAAGCTTTTCGTCGATATTTTTTTCCTGTTTTCGGCGTTTTTAGTCGATAAAATGATAAAAGCTTTGCAGAATAAAGCTGCTGAGGTCATTCTTCTGCAAAAACTTTTTGTTGAGATGATGTTTGTATAGTGTAATATATTTTGTCGCCAAAAATTTTCAGTTTTCCGCTCGTTTTGATGAATTACTGGGCATAAATGCTCTCGAAAATAGCGATTCCAGCTAATCGGATAGTTTCAACTGAACTTGGAAGGGTCATTGACAGCTTGTGAAGGCAGTTTTGACAGTTTTAAGGCTTCTATTTGAATTGTTGGTGTTTTTATGAGACAGTTTTGGTATAATATTGGGAAATTCTATTATAATTCGTTCAATTCTGTCGAGTTTAGTCCAAAATCATTGAAATTTGATAAAAATGAGCGTATTTGGCCGCTGGCATGGGACGTTTTTGGTTCTTTCGTCTTTCGATTTCTTCATTAGATAAACATGGTTTATGAAATGGTGGTATAAACATGGGATCTACAGTTTTCTGGCACCTTCTGCGATATTGTTTTAGGTCTTCCGACGTTTGTGAGGAAGTTAGATGCTGAAACTGCTATATGTATAATCAGCTAAAATTTAGATATATGGTTTCTGTCAATGTCTGTGTTCAATTTTGGATTCAGTTTTAGTTTAAGAGTTTGTAGGATAAACTTTTTGGGGTTTGCACTGTGCAAATATTTTAACACTTTATTATAAATTCAATATTAACGTGATTATGATAATATTGGCGATTTTATTGGTCCTAGGCTTAATGTCGTATTATTAAACATTCATATCGATTCCCATCTATTTCGAAACCTATCGATATTATCCATTTCTCGATATTATTGTAAGTTTCGCAAAAACAGAGGCCGTGTAGGAATAGATGGAGGTCTTGTGTCCTGATTTCATCATAACTGATAAGGCTTATCAGTAAGACCGGCCTGTGATAATCGAAAGCGTCTATTCGAAAATTTCGGGTTTTTATCAAATATTCTTTATAAATCGTGGCCTAAAATAATGTCTGGTCTTGTGGACTTTTACTCGTGATGTTTTATATTGTAATGATAATATAAATATAGGGTTAGACTTATGATTTAACTGTATACAAATGTTTATTTAGGTTGTTTTTTCGATTTATTTCGTGATATTAATGTAAATATGATGTATACAGTTGTAATTGGTGTTTTTGTTTCAGACTTACTTACTCTCTCCTTCTTTGCTCGCTCAACCACTAAAAATGGCCATGATTAGTAACATGAATAATTCCAATTCCATGAATTTGTAAGTTTAATCTGTTTTTAATAATTTTTGAAGTTTAAGTATGATTAGCTGGTTCTAATGCAAAATTTAAAATGTTTTATATTATAATTGGCTTGAAAAAAGCAATAAAGGCTCATTTTATACTAATAAACTGTTTTTTCTTGTATGGGGTTATACAAGCCATCGAAAAGTTCGGTTTTGATGTTAACCTACTTATAGTAGACCCTAAGTTAATCGTTTTCTGATCCCATAGTGACTTTTAAATGCTGCTTACAAAAGTTGAATTTTCCGTACAGTTTCATAATTAATGTTTCTTGTTTTCAGCTGCAGTCGGAGCGGTACAGGCGCTCCGTGTTGTTTTTGACGCCCCTCCAAGTGATCCAGATGCAAGTATAGACTCAGACGCGCTTTCCGGTCTCGTAAAACGTGAGTTTTTGTCGTTGTTATTGTTGTGTTTTAGGTATTGAGGTTTACATTGATACTTCTATTTTTAAGTGTGATTTCAAATGATTTTAAACATGTTGAGGATGCTAACTAAACTAAAATCGAATTTTCAGAAGTCAGCGAAGAATGGTGTGCCCACATTCCGGAGAAAAAGACCCTCGCCCTCTTCCTACCCCACAACCAACACTCGTCGAAGCTCAGCCGCGAGCACTTTGTCAACCTGCTCGAGTACTGTGAAGATGAACTCGGCTTCTGTCGCGTTCTCGCCTGCTTCAACAAGGACGGTATGGACGCGAAGCAGGGAATTCCACGGGCCTTGAGATGCATCGGCTTCAACGTCCTCGCCCCCGAGCACTTCCCAGCCAGCTTGGACAAACAGAAGCTCTTCTGCATGGTCTACAACATCTAATTTTGTTCATTGTATCTTGTAAAGGGGCGTCAGTTAATATATTAACCGGGAGTGTCAGTTTTAGTATAGTGAACTGGATTTTCAGTTGGTATATCAAACTGAACCTTTAGTTAGTATATTGACTTTGACGGCCATTTACAATTTCAAATTCGAGCATTATTTATTGTGTTTTATAACGTTGAGATTGTCCCATGATCTCAATCAAGTATTACACGGATGTTTTAGTCCCAATTTCTCCATATTCCATACTAATCACACCATTTTTATGTTTTGTAACGCTGTTTTTACCCTCCCCTGAGCATGAAAGTACTTTAGTTTGATTGGCTTTGTTAAGTTATAGCTATCTTGTCTCTTGTGATGTATTTTTGTATGTCTCTTCAGATAGGATTACTGTATTTTGCCCAAGTTTTGTTGACCCAAAGCACTTTTTGCAATTTTCCGCTAGCGGCCGACTGCCATGTTCTTGTAGCCCCAATTATTGTAAATTATTTTAATACCCTACACAAGAATCGCGTCTGAGTAACCTTAACCCCCTCTATCCCTCTATTACTGTAACAATATTAATGTTATTGTAGATTTTCGTTTTTCCTCGTTTCCGATTAGTCCCGAAAATAAATTGTACAGTAGTTGTATATCGGTTTTTAAATGCTAAATTTAAAACTACCTCTTAATTAGAAATTTGCCTTTTAGTTATAACTTCCTCCAATAAGTGGTTACAAACATGAAACTAATTCCACGGTGCCATACATGCCATTGGATGTGATTCAAAGGTTCTTGAAGTCAAATTTTCTTTCAAATTTAAGTTGAATTTGTTTTTTTAACTTGAGGATTTAGCAATGGTTTTTAGGGGGTTTTCATCGATTTTTCCTTCATTTTTCTTAGTTTTTAGAGGTTTATGAATGTATTTCAATACTATAGTAAACCTCTTTGGCTTCATATTGCTTCTCTGCACTGTACCTTTGAATACTGTAGCAACATAGGACCCAGGACATTTTCACAGTGCTGTCTAATAGGAAGACCAATTTTATTGCGCCTTTTCTAGAAGTATTCCCAATCTCGTATTACTCGTCATCCAAGCTTTACAAATTTCGTCTCACCTCTTGAGACCAGAACCAGTGCAGTATGGGTAATGACAGGTCACGGTAATAATTTAAAAGCTTTCTTGCGTTTTGGCAAAGCATTTCTTGTAATCTATATCAAACAATTTTCAACTTATAAATTTCATTTAACAAATTAATTATATAACAAGTGTAGCCAGACTAGTTACAAGACCTTCGGATGATATTAATCTGTGCGTTTCTAACAATTTCATAACAATACACTTAACAATAAAATCAACAAAAGAATAAAAATATCCTAGTAAACTACAAATTTCATACAATAACAATTGTGGAAACTGTAAAAGTTACAGTAAGACGCATTATATTAAAATTTCGTATTTACATATATAGTATAATAAATCAAATGCCAAAGCTTCAAAAATTTTAAAATTAATTAAAATGGGCCACAGCCAGGGCCGGGCGCGAGGGGGGAGGGGGGGGGGACGGGGGGGGGGTACCGCCTCCCCAGAAAAAAATTTTCGAAAAAATTTGAACGTGGTCCCCCCTGTGGATTTTTGGAAAAAAATTTTCGCAAAAAATCGGCAGTAGCCTGTGCCGATTTTTTGGACCCCTGCCCCCAGACCAAAAGTCCCCGCCCGGCCCTGGCCACAGCCGTATAAGCAAGGCAAATAAATATCCTATAGGTTTCTATGTTGAAGTGGAGGTTTTCATAAGCCTAAGAATGGCAGAACGACGCTTTCGTTTAAAAATAGTTAAATTTTTTATCATCACCCGCTCGAACACACTAATCTCCACTCTTGTGTCTTGATTCGATACAAAGTCCGGCTGAAATAAGAAATACTGCGATACATATTAAATCAAAAACTAGATATTAAGCTGGCTATTTGTGGACCATTCCAATCCCAAAGAAATTCTGTAGCAACCTCCCTATACTCTAACGTCTTTCTCACCAAAAGTGGGGATGAACCAAGCAAACGGATAGTTCGTGCATGAATAAAAAAATACTTACGATATGAAGTTGAGGATACGGTTGAAACAAGTTGGCCAGATATAGCCGACTCTCATTTCTCCATGGAGCATTTCGCTTCATACAATGTTGTTGTAGAGGAGGTGCCATACACTTAGAAATTAGCAACTTTTCAGCGTCAGTCATCAGCTCTCCTGCCTTCAACCTAGCCACTACTTCGGCTTGTACAAGTTCAGACGCAGCCGACCTTGTCCAATTGTTATCTATCTTTTTCTAAAATAGTTGCCAATTCAATAATTAAATGGTCTATTTGTCTGCCCTTCAAAACACTGAATGTTATAATAAAATCCAATTTCCTGCATCTTATTAGTAGTGTTTTGCCGGACCGGACGGACCGAAACAAAAACTTTTGCGGACCGGACCCAAAAACCTGCGGACCCGGACAGAAGAAAAAGCTCCGGACCAGAAGAAAATTTTTTTTTATTTTAATAAAACTAATTTAAAAATTGCAAATAAAACATATTTTTAGGAGTTTTTAAGCAAAAAGAAAGCGGTTTTAGCGCTTCTTGCTTTTTTTTAAAAATTAAAAAAATTTTTTTTTGCGGACCGGACCCAAAAATTTAAAATTTGGACCGGATCCGAAAATCGACGGACCAGACCGGTGAAAAACGCTCCGGACCGGACTGGGCAAAAAACTGCTTATTAGTATTCAAATTTAACCTACATGTTCATACTTCAATAACATCTCATCCAACTTCAATACCGTCAAACAATTAGGCAAGATTGGCTCTCCATTTTCAATCCTAATCACATCCTAAACATAATAAATATTAAATCATGTTGAAACTTACTCTTTCTAATAAGTCCAGTGTTATTACTAACCTTTCCTCCCTCAATATCTTCTGATCCATACGAATGTTTTGCAAAATCTTATTTCGAAACACCTCCACAAAGAAAACATTCTTCATATTCACTCCTAAGGTGCTGACAATTTCGTTAACAATATTTCGTACAATTGTCCCAGACTTGGTGGGTATCAATGCAAGTTCTTCTCCATCATAATCAACTACTCTAACGCGATGCTTCAGACGACACTAAACATTAAAATAAAACTGTAAAACAAAAAAATTACCTTTAGCGAATCCTTGATAACTTTATAAACAGTTGGAACATCTGAGACCTCTGATTTCCATTTAATTTTTATCCATTTTCCATCTTCCCCAAGCTTGTGAAGACTGCAGACTTCTTCAAAGCGCAATTTTTTTGAAGTTACGGCATTTTCGACCAGATCTTTGACGGTATTAGCTGCAAAACATCCTACTGTGTCCAATAACGTTCCTTTTGTAGTATAAATTTGTAATTTATGCATTGAAACATCAATTTATGTTCAAAACTTGAAATTTCATCGGTTCAAAAATAAATTGTTTTTAAAAAGAAATACTTGACTCAATTATTAATTTTGAGTCAAGTTTGATGGTAAATCAGCGAGTGAAACAAGATTTACTGCTTATTCTGCAACAAGTTGCTCTTTTACTTAAGTGAAATCAAATTAGGTTTATAAATCTATTGCTGCTATACTTTATATTTCAGAATGTCTAGGTTTGGCCAGTTGATGAAGAGATTTCAGTTCCGAGAAGTTGAGGATGCATTAGGCAGCGGCAACTTTGGGACAGTTTACCGAGCCTTTGATACCCACATGAAGAAGCTGGTGGCTTTGAAAATACTCGGAAAAGGCAAGAAAATGGAGGCCAACTACAAACGTAAGTTTATATTTTTTTTGGAAGTAATTGTTTTGGGTAATAAATGAAGTTTTGTCGAGGATTAGGTATAAAGGTTGATGTTTAGGTATTAGTTTTGAGCTTTTTAGCGTTTTGGTGATGGTAAATTACTTTTTATTTTGTATACTATTACAAGAGTTATGATAGGCAATATTTTAGGTAACAGACCTTCTTTTTAGACGAACACAAGATTCTACAACAACTTGTTCATCCTTTTATCATCCATCTGTATTGTGTGCTTGATATGCCAACTCACATGGTGATGGTATTGGAATTGGCTTGGGGAGGGGGTTTGAGCTGTGAATTACGCGAAAGATTGGCAAAGTTGAAGGCATTCAGAAGCCAGAAGAGAGATTCAGAAGAGCTGGATGAGATTTATATTGATTTTGAGAGGATTTCAAAGTATTTTGTTCAGGTAATTGCAAGGTTTTAGGGGTGTTCGGGTTATAACTTGAAGTAAAGTGATAGATTTTGCTATTTTGTTAGGATTTTCAACGTTTTGTGTAAGTTAAATCAAGGTTAATATGAGCTTTCGATGTATGTAAGATCAAGGTTAATATCAGCTTTAAAATGGTATTTTCGTTGATGAAAGTTATAAAACATGATGTTTTAGGTATAATAAGATCTAATGTAATAAAAACAAGGTTTGCACTCTCATTTTCAGATGCTCTCAGCGGTAACTTACGTTCATTCTCAAGGATTCATCCATCGTGACATTAAGCCTCAGAACATGATGTTTATCGACCGGTCGAAGCGTTTCCTCAAATTGGGCGACTTTGGAACTTGTTGTAGGCAATCAGATACAAAAGCGACAAAAGTTTTGGTTGGTACACCTGCTTACATGGCTCCAGATGGCTTTAATGGTACTGACTTTTCTGTTTTTGGACCTTTTTAATGCTTACAGGCATGGCTAACATAGATTTTGAGTTATTTGCGGTTTTAGTGAAACTTGAACATTTTTCTTTGTTTGAATTATATTATTATGACTTTCAGGCTATGTTACCCAATCTTTCGACTGTTGGTCTCTTGGAATAGTTTTGTACGAAATGATCGAACTAAAAGTGCCATTTGAACAAATTGACCATGTTTTTTATTGGAGGGATCACAGTCTTGATGTAAGTTTGTCTTTACTACTTTTATATTTTCAAAATAAGCTCCATAATGAAGAATTTAGGTTACGCATTTGATATTGTTGTAGGCAACGGATATTGTAATAGGTATTCATATTTTATGCATTCTTAATTATTGATTGTGATTTTGTTACAAATTACTTCATTTTAGATATCATTCAAGCAAAATAGAAGCAATATCCCGACTGATTTGAAGAATTTGTTACCTAAAATGATATGTGAAAGCGAAAACCGAATGGATTTGACTCGTAAGTTGATGGTTAATATAATAGTTGTAGAAAGGCAACTTTTAGGCTAGGACCAGGGTAAAATTTGGCTGAGTAGGTTTGAGACAGTTTAGATAATCTAGGTGTTCTCTTATTTATAAGATAGAATGTGTAGGATAAGAAAAGATAGGTTATAATCTGTCGATTTGTTTGTGCGGCTTATTGTAAAATCACGTGTTAACTATTTTTTTCCGTTTTAGATATTTATCAACTGCCATTTCTACAACCACACATTCAACGTCTTTACCTAACTACAGTATGATTCTACTACTCCACAATGTAAATAACTACAATATATTTTTAATTTCCTTACCTGATTTTTTAACTATTCGGCAATCTTTATACGGCTAGACCCTTTTTTGGACCATTTCTTCAGCTATACATTCAACTTCTTTACCTCACAACAGTATGATTACCTATAATGTAAGTGAATACCATATACGTATTATTTTGTAACATGCTTTAGAGTAATTTCCCAGTGCTTGTACTACTAATCAATATTTTTATACCCATATTAATGAACTTATGTCGTCAATGATAAAGAAAATATATAAATGTAAAAAATATTATTTGTATGATAATCAATCATTTCAGAAAAAGTACAAGGACGAGAAATAACAAATAAAAGTTTATTGCAACAAATGTACATAACAAACAAAACGATAACAACAAAAACCTATAGCAAAACACGATAACCTTGATTACCTATTATAACAAGTCTTCAAAGATAATTACTTCTTGAACAAGCCTAAGGCTTTAACAGCAAACGTGAAAACAGGAGAATAAGGTGCTTTGACCACTGAAAACCGACTTCCATTGCCGAGGGGGACCAAGGTTTCAGAAAGATGAATAAACATTGGCACTTTCCTGAATTGGGACTCGTGTAGTCCCAGTTTGTTTAACACTAATGGGCCTAACTTTACTGGTGTATTTGGTGCCAGTCCATTATATTTTACCTCGCCGATTAATGGACAACCAATTCCGTTTGATAAATGTGTTCGTATCTGAAGAAAGGAATACTTTAATACAAATTCATTATAATATTGTTTAAACTCATACTATTATATTATATAAGGCTTGCCATATTTACTTTAAAATTAACTTTAAGAATTTGTTAATTTTCTGCCTTTAAAATTAAAATATAGTAAGTTAAAGACAAATAAAACTTACAAAATGCAGATTACTCCTATTAACCACAACATCAAGTAAGCTGACGTTTCCCATTCGATCCTGATTCACAACATTGTACATGGTTTTATAATGTACAATCCCTCTGTGTTTGTTCTCGGCTGGCAACCATTTGATATCTTTCCCCTGAGTAAATTTAGCCAAGGGCACTGTTATATTGGCTCTCTCTTCTTTTGGTACACCTTTAACAATACATCTGAACCTGTGTTGAACTCTGTCTTCTTTTATGGCTTCTAATAGCTGTTTCTGTCTTTCTTCTGTCTTGGCAAATAATAAAACACCACTAGCAGAACGATCCAGCGATTCTACGAGGTGAAGACGTTGTATGTCAGGCGCAATCTTCTTTTTTAAATCCTAAACATGCAATTTATAAGTTAAACGTAAAGTCTAGTTGAAGATAGTTACAAACATGTCTTCTTAAGCTCTCTGTAAAAATTGAAATGAATCAGACTACTCTTCGTTGAGAAATTCAGCTTTAAACCACTCTATCAGACCTAAAAAGATCAAACAATATAAATCAAAACAAACCTGTAAAACTCGGTCAATCTGTAGTCTCCCAGGTTTCGAGCCAGAATATGGAATCAATATTGGCTTATCAATGGCTATCAGGTCGTCCGCATTGTAAATCACTCGTTTGGCCAAGAAATCGACGAACTCTTCAGGTGGGATCTTGAATATCCCTTGAACAGCAAGTATAGGGTTCGCCTGATCAACGGAAACAATTCCAGCTGGTGGAAATACATTAGAAGCTACAGAGTTTTGCATTTTATCAACTTCTTCATTAAAATTCCGAGAAAAACAAAGAATTTTATCAAAAATAATATTTTACACAAGGTACTTAATTTGGTCCTGAGGTGAAAAATTTTGCGCGCTAAACAAAGGAATTTCCTTGGCCTTCCGTTCTTTTTCTCTTGTTTTGATTATTTTGCGCTGTTATTTTGGAACGTCCACAGGGTAAGCGTGCTATAATTATCGTGTCCTTTTATTTAATAAATAATGTGATATGTTACGTCTATTAATATTGTTTTAATATTTGTTGTTTTAGGTTTGAAAATGGCTGAGAAAAGAGATTTAGCGAAAAGCAATGCTGAGGAAGGTGAGGAGATTGTAACTGTTAGTCAACTACGAGCGTTCATAGAGCAGGAAGAAGGCGAGCGAGTTATGAATGGACCTAAAGATATGGTCTGCACATATCCTGAGGTGAGTTTTGATGTTTATTAGTTTGTGTCATGGTTTATATCGTTCATTATGACTGTTTTTTGCTAGAATTTAGACTTTGAGCTAACTTTTTTTTACAGTTTAACATTATTTTTTAAATAAAGATATTAGTTTTTGGTTTTAGAGCTATGTTTCACGACAATCAGTATTCTCATGTCTAACATGTCAGAAGGAATCTGGAGAGTTGGCTGGAATATGTTTTGCTTGCAGTGAGAATTGCCACGAAGGACATGAACTGGCGCAACTATACACAAAGCGCAATTTTTGCTGTGATTGCGGGAATTTAAAGTTTAAGGATAACAAATGCAAACTGTTTGAAGTAAGTTGAATAAAGTTAATGTTTTAGGTAATTTTTATGTGTTAGAAGTTGGTTTTAAGATTTTTAAGGTAAATTTTTGGTTTATGAGGTGTGTTTTATAATGCTTTAGTTACATTTCATGTTGTATTTGGGGTTTAGGTCTTGCTTTAGTCAAATTTTACTATTTAAGGTATAGTCGGTTTTTGCTGGTTTGTTATAGTAATTTTTTATTAATAACAATACGTTTTTTCAGGAAAAGATTCCGAAGAACCGTCGTAACAAGTATAACCACAACTTTAAAGGTCTATACTGCACTTGCGATCGACCTTACCCTCTACCTGAAGATGATCCAATGTATACAGAGGAGATGGTGCAATGCTGTATTTGCGAGGACTGGTTTCACACTGTACATGTTGGTATAACGGATGAGTCTTGCCTCGATCTACAGGAGGAATTGGTCTGCATCGAATGTGCCAAGACTTATCCATGGCTAAGAAAGTACAAGAAGTTGTTGGATGAGCAGTTAAAGCGTGAAGAGCAGGAGAATAAGCCAGAATTGGGTAAGGCAACTTCAGAAGTTCAAGCTACGACCTCAGATGTGCAAAAAGATGCAAAGATTGGGGACAGTAAGGACGATGTGAAAGTCGAGGAAAAGAAAGATTGTGAAGTAAAGGAGACGACAGAGAAGAAGACAGAATGTATATTGGACAATGTTGAATGTGAAGATGATGGAAAAGGCATCGTGTTTGCATCAGTGGAGTGGAGGAAGTTGCTTTGCAAGTGTGAGAAGTGCAAGGTAAGGGAGACTATGGCAAAATTGTTATTTTTGAATTTTTTTTGCAATATTTTAGGTCGTTCAAATAATTCTGGGCTCTTTAATTTTTAAAATTTTTAAGTTTTTTTCTTTTATGTCTTAATATTGACTATGATCATCTTTTGCTTTGAGATTATATTATTATCTTTCAGCGTTTCTATGAAGACGAGGAGATGGAGTACTTGTCTGATGAGACGGACTCAGCGCTTCGATATGTTGAAAGGAATTTCGAAGTCATGAAGGAAAAGGATGACAATTTGTACAGCGAATTGGTCAGGTTGAGTGGTCCCGAGTTTGCTCAACGATTTACAGACAGTGAGTTAAACATTTTTTTGACCAGGCTTATATTGTTGTAGGTCTTTAAATTTACTTTTTGATCTTTCTCATATTGTTTATTTTAAGTGTTGGTTTTTATCAGTTTTATATTGTTTCAGGTTTTTATGTTTACCGTTTTGTTGTTTAGGCTTATATTGTTCATGATTGATGGCTGTAGATTGGATTTTTGAGAATTTAAGCTGGTGTACATTATATTTTTGATAATATTAGGTTTTTCAAATAATTCTGCGCCTTTCTCAAAGCAAATTTACGGGGTTAGGGGGCACATAATTATTTGAACAGCTTAATATTGTAGAAACATAGGTTGAGCGTTTTAAAATTGAACGAAAAAATATTTTTTTTTATCTAAAAATACCTCTTTCAGATGTCCAAAGCTTCAAAACGGCGCTGAGTAACTTTGTGAACAACTCCGAGCCGGGCAAAGTCATAACGAAAGAACAGATTGACGGCTTCTTCGAGGAGGTGAACTCGAAACGTTTCAAACCCAATGACGATACTCAAATGTAAATAGAACCCTTTATCATTCCGATGTGAATATCACTAGTACGGTGTAAACGTAATTTATTAATTTGACAAAATTCTCAATAAATTTACTCATAAATGAGGAGAAAATTTTTTTGTTTGGGGGTACATAATTATTTGTACAACTTAATATATTACATTTGATGATTTTTTAATTGTTTTTGGTATTTAAAAAATTTTTTTTTGATTTTGGAAGTTTACTATTTTTAAAATTTTTGAGTTTTTGGCTAGTGTTTTTTAAATTTCTGAAGTTCGGATTAGTTTTTTGTTAAAAATGCTGTTTTAAGTTACTTTGAGTATAATGTGTAACAGTATTGCTACTTTGTTCTGGCCGACATGAGTGGTGCTCAACCAAAACCCCAATCTTTGTGGTTAATGTTCTTTTATTGAGAAGTGTTATGGACGTTTTTGGTAGGGAAAAGGAACGGTTTTTGGTTTATGTTGTCTAAAATAAGGATAACTATGACATTTTTGTAAGAGTTCAAGGCTTTTTTTAATTTTAAAATCAAATTTTGAAAATAGTTTTAAAATTTAAAATAATTTCTTTTTTCATTTTCTTTTACCTTTTCTTGGCTTGTTTAATGTTTTCTTTTCAGTTAATCAAGTCTCAGGACAGTAGGATCTTTCAAAGCATACAGTAGGAGACCCACAATGTCTAAAGTAGGAGCTCAATACGTCTCAAGGTCTTTCAAAAAGGTTTAGGAGGTTGTGGAGCCAGGTTTTCAGGTCGGTTACTATTTTTCTTATTTTTTTTTAAATTTTTTTAGTTTTGAATTAGGGTAAAGGTACTATTTCTAAGCCTAGAGGTGTTTAATGAAATATGTCTAGAGGCGTCAATACTCTTTTTAATTTTCTAAAGATTTGGCTGTCTTATTGTAGCAGGTTTGATCATCTTATTGTAGTAATATGAACCCTATTATATGAACCATAGACAAAAAAGAGATCAAACTTTTAAAGTGTTCTAAAAATGATCTTAAAACCACTTGATTGGACTATAAAATGGGATATAATCAACTTAAAAGCTATCAGACAACAAACTTATATAGTTTTATGTCTTACAACTTATGGGCATTTATATTGCTCTATGTGGACGTTTTACGTGTCATCTTTGAACTTTTTATGGACCATAATGTTAAGTGGTATAAAATATACTATAAATAGTTGGTATGTAAAATTTAAAAGATACAGGCCGAGAGTACGTCAAGAAAGAATGTCTAGCTAAAGTTGATTTTTAACTACAGAAACATCATAGTATCGTTAGATTTTAATAGTATGACATAGAGTATTAGAGTACTATATTAAGTAATGCGTCATGCTGTATGAAATGAATCTTAAAGTACAATTTAAGGGTTAAAATGTCGATGAAGTAGTACGAAATAGTGTCATAGGCTAAATGTTTTTGATTTTTCTCTCGTACGATGTTCTTTTATAGACTTTTTTAAAGCTTGCTACTCGTTTCTACATATAGTACGATACTTTTTGATAAGCGTTTCTTGTGAAAAGCTTAATACCAGTCTCTTCATCTATACTATATGGTACTTTTTTATGTGTCTTGTGAAGCCTCATGATTAATGTTTTTTTCTGGTACAATACTTTTTGATGTTTTTTTTAAAAAGAGGTATCAGATTTTTAGTTTAGTACAATACTTTTTAATAAGTTTCTTTTTTTAAAGCATAGTACTATTTTCTTTGACTAGTACGATCGTACACGATATTTTGCGATAGGCCTTGTTTTTGGAAGCTGAGTACTATTTTTGTAATTTAGTGTGATACTCTTTAATATGCTCGGTTTTTACAAGCTCAATGCCAGTTTCTTCATCTAGTACGTGTAGGTTAATACAATACTCTTTAATAAGCCTCGTTTTAAAAGATATCCTGTGATAGGTTTTTTTTTAAAATTAGCATTGATTTATTTGTTTTTTTTCATTTGTCTTGCCATAGTAATAGTACGAAAAGTGCAAAAAACCTACTAAAACGGTGAGACGATAAAATCTCAAATAACGCCCCGAAGGCCTGTAATTTTAATGCGACGTTCTACGGCAACAGGTGCGGCGAATGTCTCGTAAAGAAAGATTATTATGATTTGTGGCTCATGTTCCTTTCGCTTCGTTCTGACAGAACTTTTAAGTTTTATTTGAATGACAGTTGACGAGTTTGAAACTTGTGATCAACAAGTGCAGTTGCACGTTCATATCTCAATGTGGTTTGCTAATTAGCGGGTGATTAGAAGGTTTGCTGTTACTGTATTGATACATCAAGTGTTTCTTGTTATTGTATTGATACATGTTATTGTGTTAGTATAGGTAAAAGGAAGTATGGATACACTGTAGAACTCCCGAGCGCTTGGGAATTTTAATTCTGTTCGTTATAACCAATTTTTGAAGTTTTATTGTAACTCATTTTGTTATTGTGTTCAGGAATATCAAGTACTGTTGATGACAATACGGATGATGGGGAAGTATAATATATTGTTGACTTTATGAATGTCTCAAATTAAATTTTTCATTTCGTAGACCTTTCTTGACGCATAATTTTTGAATATGACGGCTTTAAAGAACAATATTAAGTAAAGTTGCACTTCTGAATAACAATATTGTAACTAAATATATCAGTTTGTTACCTTTTTTTCTTAATTACTATTATTTTATTAACAACGAAAGTGCTTGACCAGCCGAGCTCTGAAACTTTTTAGGTAGCTTACGTAAATACAAGACCTTCAGCAAAGTACTAAATAGCGCTTTCCAGGAAACCTCGAGAAAATCGAAATATAAAATTACGTTCTGAATTTTCCGCCAATTTGGCATTGTGTTTCAAGCTTATAACTGCCATTTTGTTACTTTTAAGAGTTTTTCTTTCATATACTAGTAGAATACCTTTAAATGAACCCACATTTTTAAATTTTTATGTGTTGCTTGGCTGGTAAGTAGAAAAAAATGCTTGAAACGCAATGCCAAATTTGCCAAGTTCGCGGGAAACCAAAATAATTCAAATTTAAAACTCAAAAGCGCGAGCTAAAATTTTTATCGGTACTATTGGTGGTACAAGGAATTCATATAAAAATTTTGAGCTGATCCTGAGCGGGGCAGGCGGGGTATTTTCCTTGTAAATTCAAGGGAACTTCTGTATAATGAACTCTTCTAACGAAATTTATGTATACCAAGCAACTTTTAAATTCTCGGCCAACACGTCACAGTGCATTTAAAACTCTTGTACACCGAAACTCCTTTATAACGAATAAATTTAAAGTTTGGAGCAATTCGTTATACAGGAGTTGTATTGTAGAGTATGATAAGCGTAGCCAGGCGTTGGACAAAGATTTTACAGATTTTTTTTTTATTTGGTGTCAATATAAAGTAATAGAACAATAAAATAATAAGTTAAAAAACAATTGAAGAGGTCTCTATTGAGACTGATTTGTAAAAAATTTTCAATTTTTTCGTTATAAAGGGGATTTGGTACACAGGAGCTGTAAACGTTTCCTTATGAACTACTATTATTTTATTAAGTAAAGGTGTACTGTAACTTGAGCTCATTTTAATTTATTAAAAATTGTAGGTGTGACTCATATTATTGTTGGACTTGAAGCGATCAACAAACGCGCGCCAATGTGCTTTGTCTCACCTGTATAAGATGCTACAGCACGACGGCATGTGTTAATAACGAAATCTATGGGATTGTTTGTTTTGCCTTTTCGCTTGTACGTATTATTGTTTTGCCGAGTAGTCGTCGGTGGTAGTGATGGTAGTGGTCGGGAAAGCGTTATGGATATTATTGCTTCCTGGGGGGCTTTGTTTACCCGATTCTTTGTTTTTCCTAATATGCGGTAATTGCTTGACTTAACACAGAAACCTATTAGGCTTGAGCGTCTGGTAGAGTTATTGCCTTTACTTCTAAAAATTGCTTCTAAATACTTTATTTGACCACATTAGCTGAGCATGTGGATGAAGGTTGGAACTTGGACTTGTTTGGGTTAAGGTGGTTGTGGCACTTTTGGTTACTGTAGAACTTTGGGTTACTGTTACACTACTTACTGTTGAACTTTGGGTTATGGTAGCATTTTAAATTACTGTATCACTTTGGGTTACTGTAACGTTTTGAGGTACTGGAGATCATTGTATTAATGTAGCACCTTGGGTTACCATAGCACTTTGGATTACGGTAGCACTTTAGATTACTGTGGCACTTTGGGTTTAGTGTAGAACTTTGGGTTACTGTACACTTTGGGTTATTTAGGCAATTTTGGTTTCTATAGCACTTTTGCTTACTGTATCACTTTAGGGTACTTTACAAAACAAGAAATGGAATGAAATTTCTTTACAAAGCAAACAAATTGAAAGACTTTTTTTGCAAGACTTTAAATAGCAAGAACTTTCTTTACAAGATAAGGAATGACAAAGTCTTTCTTTACGAAACAAAAAATGGCAAGAACCTTTACAATGAACAAACAATCAAGAAATTTGAAAAGAAAATCGAATAGAGATGCATATTTTATATTGCACATGTGTTTTCACAGCATCAAAAATAACTACACATTGTTATTTTTCATATGGGTAATGTTATGAAATTGGAGACGAATTCGCCTCTCGAAACGTGGGACCATTTGTAATAAAAGTGTCTTATAACGGTCAGTGGGTTATGGCCGAAAAGTCCATTTTCGAATTACTTTTCTGAAGAGGGGGGGGGGTTGTAAAGGAGTTAACAATTGGGGGGGGGGGGGAGGATGGTATTACGTTTTCTATTTTTTTTGGATTTAAGGTCATTCTGAGGGTAGATGCTCAGTATTGTGGTACTGCAGCAGTTATAGTAGTACTGAAGAAAGCGTATTGACATTGATGAAGTTACAGTAGTAAAAAAGACATATTAGTATTGACGAATATTAGTGAGTAGTATTCACTGAGTATTGTGATTTGGCTGTTGAGATTATTACTTACTTGTTAGTACATATTATAAAGCTGTTACTGTTTACAATTTTGGGATCAGGAACTGTAAAATGGCATTTGATACTGTAGTTTTAAAGTACGTATACTAGTTTTTGAGTAAAATACGGTATTATAAATTAGAAACAGCAATGTACATATGAATATAACAGTGTAGAGAAGATAATGTTATTTTCAGTTTGATACTTTAACTATAATTATGTGCGGATACTGTATTTTGAAAAAGACTGTGTTATTTAGTTTATGAGTACTGTATGGGTATTATAATATAATTTCGAACTAAATTCTGTTTTTGAAGAATTGTTTTTAAATTTGTTGTTAATATTATATTTATGGATTCAATGATACTATTTATTGGTAGAGATTAGAGCTAAAAGGAGAACCACTATGGCCTCTTTACAAGTCTAGTAGAGATTGAACTTTTTAGCCTTTTTTCTCTCTTCATTGTTTTGTAACAAAAGTTTTTGGCAGTTTATCTTCTGTAAAAAAATTTTTTTCTATTTATTGTTTTTTAAAGACTGTTCTTGCCACTTTATGGTTTATAAAGAAAGCTCTTACCATTTCTTCATAAAATAACGAGATTCATTACCCTTCAGCCTGCAAGTGACAAGTTATACGAAGATTAAAAATTGAAGTTTTGCAAATTAAGTTTTTGCCTTTTTGTGGTTTGTAAAGAAAGTTCTTGCTATTTTTAGTTTTGTAAAGAACGTTTTTGCCATTTTGTGGTTTGTAAAGAAAGTTTTTGCTATTTTTAGTTTTGTAAAGGTAGTTATTCCCATTTTAAATTCGGTAAAGAAAGTTCTCGCTAGTTTTCTTATTTGAAAGCAAAATTTCAAAAAAAATTATAAAAATTTACGGTTTGGAACCAGGCTTGGACGTAGGGCAGGGCCCAATTTGCGGCCCTGGCACCGCGCCCGCTTGGGCCCTGCCCGGTGCAGGGCTTTCAGATTTCGGGCCCTGCCCGACCCGGCCCCTAGGTGCCCCCTGTGCCGGGTCGGGCACAGGGGGCAACGCCCTGCGTCCAAGCCTGTTTGGAACTCCTTCATAACGCACAAATTCTAAATCCCCGAACGATTCGTTATACAAGAGTTCCACTGTACTTTGATGTTCGCTCATTTACAATATTTTTGCTATTTTTAGGTCAAAATTTAAATTTTGTCGCTAAATTTGGTTCTTTAGAATAGTGTAACATTAAGTATTTCCATTTTATTTGGACTTTACTTGTGACTTTGCACTTTTTTGTACACAATTCAAGCATGTCGCTTCACTAAATGTTGGAATTGACGAAACGGCACGTGCACATTTGAAGTTACGATTGTAGCAGTTTTAAGTGAATTTGAAAAAGGATATTGAAGTTATTATTGTGAGGGGTAAAAATGGATAGTGTTTTTATTGGGAGGGGTAGAGATAGAAAGTGTAGTTATTGGGTGGGGTAGAAATGGAAAGTGTAGTTATTGGGAGGGGTAGGAATAGAAAGTGTAGTTATTGGGTGGGGTAGAAATAGAAAGTGTAGTTATTGGGTGGGGTAGAAATGGAAAGTGTAGTTATTGGGAGGGGTAGAAATAGAAAGTGTAGTTGTTAAAGGGGTAGAATCAGAAAGTTCGGTTATTGGGAGGGGTAGAAATAGACACTTGTAGTTTTTTTATTTTTCTCACCTTGGACTTATCTGCTTTGCTTAACCTATCTTTTTCTACGCTGCCTTGCATTGCCTTGCCTTGAACTTTAAAAAAAATTTTTTTAGTACATCATTAAAAGTAAAATTGCTTACCCCCACAGTAACTTACCTCTACTTTTACTTTTATCCTTAACCCTACCCATGAACCCTACCTCTAAACCCTACTTTTAGTGTTTTGCCGGACCGCAGTCCGGATGAAAAAGATTTAGACCGGATTGGGAAAAACTCAGTGTGGTCTGTTCTGGACAGGTTCTTATGAAAAATTTTGGTCCGGTTTGAAAAAAATTTTTTATTTTTAAGAAAGCTTGGCCGTATATGTAATACTGTAAAACTCTCCGTCGCAAACTTAAAACGTTTTGTCAATATCTTTTTACTATATATAGATCTTTTTTCCGGTACATATAAGCCAATATTAAATCGGACCGGTTTGGACCGGACGTTTGTGAAAAAATCAAAGGTGGACTGAACCGAAAAATAATTTATCTAGACAGTCCTGGCAAAACAACTGTTTAAGTCTACTCCCTTACTTTACCTCTAAATCCTACCTCTAAACCGTACCCGCAAACCCTGCGCCTAAACTCTACCCCCTACTCCTACCGCTATTTTTGCTCCTACCATATTTTTTATCTCTACCTCAAACTGTAATCTGAAAGCTTGGAGCACCGCTTAAAATAACCTACTCTTTTCTCACAGCCTTCTAAAATTTAAGCAGACATTTTTGAAACTCATGCTGTCAACACTTTCAAGTATGATGTTGTTTTAACTACAAGTTGCACTTTAAAACCGCGTCAACTTGAAGTTTCATGCAAAAACCGGAAGGCTGAAGAGACGAAGAACCGTCGGAGAGACGTTCGAATCCCTAATTAGGACAAACAGCCAAAACACGGTAATGCGGAATGAGGAGCTTTGAATAATACATCAGGTGTAACGTGTTCTGTTGTTTTAAAATTTTTTTTATGGCACGTAACCCTGTTTGAGACATTTGTGTCATCTTTGTCTTATAATGCTTTATTTTGGGTTGAAAAAAATGATATTGGGTATTAAATTGGCATGTTGTTGGGCAACATAAGGTTAACATAGTAGGTTGTTTAAATAATTCTGTGCTCTTTCTCAAAGCAAACTTTGGGGTTAGGGGATTAGAATTAGTTGAATGTAGGCGCATGGTATGGGTAGATAAATTTTTGGGTCCGGCTTGCAAAAAATCTTTTTTTTTGGACCGGTACTTTTTGTATTGCTTTTGTGCTTTAAATAACAAATAATTTAAATATCAGGAGCAATATGGTACGCATTCTATAATATACGTTGAATATTCTATGCTTTTGCAAAAAAACGTGTTTATATATTACGTTCACTGTTGTACGTAGACCCAACAACAAGCCTAAGTTCCCAAAAAGTGTGAACAAACAAACAAATCCTGGTCTACAATTCTTTGTACTCTTATTCTGTTTGTACAGTTTTAAATGATCTGATAGACGGTTTGCTTCTTCTCGAAATTCATTGATAATACGCGCCGTTCCCAGGGTATACGTTTCGTATAATCACTCGGCCGCGTGGCCGCAACTAAAAAACCAAAAGACTAAAAAGTATTGGTATCTGGGGTTTTTTGGGTTTAATGGAGAAGATTTTTGGGTTACAGTTTATTAATTTATTTTTAATTACTGAGTTAAAATTCTCAACTTTACCTTTAAACTGGCCTGTACTTCTAACTCTATCCCCCTACCTTTACCCTTGCTCTACTCCTTAGCTCTGATAACAGCCAATCAAAAGCGCTTGCTATGGTAAACGTCAATTTTTTATTGTCATTTAGATTGTAATCTAATAGTAATTTACATTATAACTTAAAGCTAGGCTTACCAGCCTTTTTTTGAAGCCTAAACCTTATTTGAAGCCTAATAGAAACCATTGTTTTGTTTTTGGTTTTAGGCAAAAAAGGCTGCAAAACGCTGTAAGTTTAAGGGGGGGGATGATTGGCCCCACTTACAAACCCAATGCGTATCCTTTGCTTGTTCTTGGGATTATTGAGTCGTTCCTCTTCTAACATTTCAATTTTAACACTAATGATTCCCTCCGTTTTTAAAAAATGGCTTGGGGTTTTAATTTTCGAGGCAAAGGGGATTTTGGAAAATTGTTGATATTCGGTCTTCTCGGTCAAAAATTACGTGGAATGGTAAAAAAATAGATGCAGGTAAAATTAACGGGGTTTTTTAAAAAATTCATTGAGTTTGTGTTGTACAGGGGTTGCACTCAGCGTTTTGCCGGACCGGATGGACCGAAACAAAAATTTTTGCGGACCGGACCCAAAAACCTGCGGACCCGCACCGAAAAAAAAGCTCCGGACCGGTCCGGAAGAAAATTTTTTTTTCTGTTTTAAAAAATTGCAAATAAAACATATTTTTAAGAGTTTTTAAGCTAAAAAAAAGCAGTTTTAGCGCCCCTTGCTTTCTTTAAAAATAAAAAAAAAATTTTTGCGGACCGGTCCGGACCCCAAAAATCGCCGGACCGGATCGGTGAAAAACTATCCGGACCGGTCCGGGCAAAACACTGGTTACACTGTATTCACAATGTGCATACTCCCAAGTCTTTACCATAATATGGTTTATCATTTCAAATGATCTTCATTATCAATGTAATCGTAAAAACCTTATAATTGTTCTAAGTCCTATAAACGTGCAAACAGTGCGTATATGCGAGTAAATCTGGGCCCAGAATCTGAAATCTTTTTTCGTTGACGTTTTTCGACGGAAACATTTTTCCTCCCGCTAAAATATGCAAAAATCCCTTACAACGCTTGCCTTACTTTTTTATGTTTTCATAGGTCCGAAAACATGTTGTGAGTTGGTTTTTTGATCTTGTTTGGACTGGTAAAATACGTCAAAAAAGATGATGTTGTGAAGTTCTTGTATAACCAATCGCTCAGGGTTTTTGTTTGTTGGTTATACACAAATATTGTTGTAGAGGAGTTCGGTAAATAAGTGATTGATTGTAGCAGGAAGAGGCGTTTTAGGGGTATTTTTAATTTGAATCAAAATTTTAGGGGTAATTTGGGTCATGGCCAGTGTTTGTATTTTTGAAATTTCTAGTTTCAGTCCCGGCTTTGACCTTTTATTCAATTTTCAGCTCTAGATGCCATGCAGCTGGTTATGAAGAAAGTTTTTTTGTTAATTTTACTTTTGAAGCAGCAATTCGTCTCTAAATACGGCCGTATTTACTATAGCCAAGTCGTATGACTTTTGTTGACCTCTTTGATACTACAATATAGTATGTTTTACAGCTTCATATTGTCTAATATCATCAAATGCTTTACGATGATGGGTTTATATATTTGTACTGTTCAAAAATAGAATTGGATAAGGGCTAAGAGTTTAGGTATTGAATTTTTTAAGCCTACTTTGTCTGCTATGTATGGATTGGTGACGATTTTTTTGGGCTTGTAAAGAAAGCTCTTGCGATTTTCTGTTTTGTAAAGAAAGTTCTTGCGATTTTCTGTTTTGTAAAGAAAGTTCTTGCTATTTTCTGTTTTGTAAAGAAAGTTCTTGCCATTTTCTGTTTTGTAAAGAAAGTTCTTGTCATTTTCTGTTTTGTAAAGAAAGTTCTTGCCATTTTTTGTTTTGTATAGAAAGTTCTTGCTATTTTTAGTTTTGTAAAGAACGTTCTTGCCATTTTCTGTTTTGTAAAGAAATATCTTGCCATTTTATATTTTGTAAAGAAAGTTTGATTAACTCGTTTAACTAAAAATTTGAAAAATTGACTTTGATACTTCTAGAAACCTAGAATACGCCAAATATGTCATTATATAAACATGAAAATTTGAAAAATAACCAAAAATCAAGCAAATACTAGTTTACATGGATGTCGTTTTTAAACTTTTACTTCGTTTTTACCAAATTGTTTTCGCCGGCATTCAAAAGCAGTTAGTAGGACATTGCTCGGCCGTGCTGAATTGGTTCTGATTAGTAAAAGTGGCCCCAAAGAGCCGGCTGTTGTATCAAAACAAAGGCGGAAAACATTGAGGATTTGCCATTGTAGTTGTGGTTTGATGCTTAAAATAGGGTCACGATGAAATACTGTGGTCTTTAAACATGTTGCATGGTGATGTTAAAATTAGGGCGGAGTTTGTTTTGTGATAGGGCTTTTGGTTGTATATCTTTTGTTTTGATTAAAGTGGGGTATGATACAGTATGATAGGATAGAGTAGCGTAGAAGTGGGTATGGTAAGGTAAAATATGATAAGTTACAATAGGCTAAGATGGTTTAGCGGAAGGTACGGTAAAGTAAATTACGATAGAGTCGGGTAGAGTTGAGTTGAGCATAGTGCAGTACGATGAGACAAGGCCGTGTAGGATAGGGTACATTTTTATTGCGTAGTAGGGCAGGGGTAAGGCAGGGTATGGTCTAGTATGATAGAGTAGGGTAGAGCGGAGGCTATGTTATGGTAAAATATGATAATTGAAGGCATGGTACGTATGATAAGATAGGGTAATTTATGATAGGGCTCGGTAGATTGGTAGTGTTGAGCATATTCCAGTACGGTGATGGTAGGGTAGGGTAGGGTATTGTAGGGTAGAGTAGGGTAGGGAAGGTAGGGTAGGGTAGGGTAGGGTAGGGTAAGGTAGGGTAGGGTAGGGTAGGGTAGGGTAGGGTAGGGTAGGGTAAGGTAGGGTAGGGTAGGGTAGGGTAGGGTAGGGTAGGGTAGGGTAAGGTAGGGTAGGGTAGGGTAGGGTAGGGTAAGGTAGGGTAGGGTAGGGTAGGGTAGGGTAGGGTAGGGTAGGGTAGGGTAGGGTAGGGTAGGGTAAGGTAGGGTAGGGTAGGGTAGGGTAGGGTAGGGTAGGGTAGGGTAGGGTAGGGTAGAATAGGGTAGGGTAGGCTTTTATGGACGAATAAGGTAAAGTGTTTCTTCTATCTGTCGTTCTTCACTTCCAAGTTAATTTATTATTTTTTTTCTTTTGTTGACTATAACGAGAGTTCTGTACAAACGAATTTCTTCATAAATAGGGTTCGGAAAATACGTTTTTAAAGTTTCTTTAAGGTTTTAAAATCATTTATAAGCGTTTAGTTGCACTATATTTTTTTATCTTAAAGATGTTTTAAATTAACTGCGTTAAAAAATTTATTTTTAATGATTTTTACTTTTTTTTGTATTTTAAAATATTTTTTAGTTAATTTATTTGGCGTTTTTTAGCTAATCCTCATTATTTTTATACCGCAAGCTACTAAAAATACGTTTTTAAAAATTTTAAAAATAAATTTTTATTATCCAACAAAAAAGAAATATATTTACACTTTTACGTAGATTTCTCAGTATTTCTGACAATTTATTTTGCCAATCTAAAAGCGCTTTAAAATTCAAAGGAAAACGTTAAAGTTTCATGAAAAAGAATTTATTCATTCGCTTTGGCTCTCTCTTTCTCTCTTCCGCTCTCGTTTGGACGAAAATAAGAGAGCGAGAGAGCGTGCTTCCGTGGCGCAATCGGTTAGCGCGTTCGGCTGTTAACCGAAAGGTTGGTGGTTCGAGTCCACCCGGGAGCGAGTACTTTTTGCGACTTTTTTTCATTTTTTTAGGTATTAAAATACGGTTTTTTGGTTATTTTATTGTTGTCTTATTAATTATAAATGTATTTTGAGTGTTTTTGAAGATGTTTATGTTGGATGTTTGTAAAATACAGTTGGCTAAGCAGTGTAAACTCAAACAATTAAAAAAAATTAGATTTTTTTTTCAAAAAATTAAATGCTTTTGCCAACGCAAAAATGAATTTAATAAATATTTTCGATTCGCCTCAGACATTGTTGTAAAACGATCTTGATAGCACGTGTTTATTTAGGATTAAGTAATGCTGAAAACAACTTGGAGCCGGCGTAGCCGAAAACAAACGTCTAAAAATGCATAATTATGACGATGACTGTCATAAATAAACAAATTCTAAGTTTTGATTAACTTTTGATGATATATTTTTTGGAAAAAATTTCTTTTTAAACAAATATGAGTTTTGGAATTAGGCAGAGATTAGTTTTGTTGAAATGGGCTTTGGAAAGAAAGTTCTTGCTATTTTGTGTTTTGTAAAGAAATTTCTTGCTTTCTTGCCATTCTATGTTTTGTAAAGAAAGTTCTTGCCATCTTTTTAAAGTAACTAAAAAATTTCTTATTTTGCAGCTTGCGGGTGACAAGTTATACGATAGATGCGCTTTAACGTTTTGTAAAGAAAGTCCTTGCCATTTTTTGTTTTGCAAAGAACGTTTTTGCCATTTTTCAATTTGTAAACAAAGTTTTTGTCTCTTTTTTTGTACTGTAAGAAAAGTTCTTACCGTTTCTTGTTTTGTAAAGAAAGTACTTGCATGTTTCAAAATCTGGAAGCAAAATTTCCAAAATGCTTTTTAATTTTAAAAAATTTTAGTTTCAAAAAAATACTTTAAAAAATTTTAAAACCTTCAAAAGCCGGCTGGCTTTAATGACTAAGGCCATCAACCGCTCCAGTTAAGTTTTTGGACTAAAAACAAAACGAGTTAGCGGTTGTTATTCCACCAAGTTTTCTTGTTTTCTAGGCCAAGTAGATGTGGGAATGGCGCGGAACAAGGTGAACATGCAATTAATATTCGTTCCGATTTACACCCGGAAATGGCATGACTTTTCTTTTTTTTCCTTTTTGTACAAATTTGGGGGGATGACGTTTTTTATGGAGATCGGGCTTGTAAAGCGACCGGACTGAACTTATTAGGTTGTTCAAGTAATTCTGTGCCCTTTCTGTGCCCTCTTATAAGTTAAAGTTTAAATGGCTGTTTTTATGAAAATTTAGCATTAAAATTAAAAGTCATTGCATGGTGCACTTTTAAATAGTAAGAATTTTCTTTACAAAACAAAAAATGGCAAGAACTTTCTTTACAGAACACAAAATGGCAAGAACTTTCTTTACAGAATATAAAATGGCCAGAACTTTCTTTACAAAACAAAAAATGACAAGAACTTTTTTTACAGCCTAACATGTAACGCTTGGCGCACATGTCTTCTTACTGTAAGCATATATATAATACGAAAATGGTCTTTTCCTAGTATCGAAACCAAGTATAATATTAACATATTAGCAGAATATAATGACTACAATGGCATTGTCATTGCAGTATACGTTTACATTACTGTCTTGGCTTTGTGAATATATAAACCTCTCTACTTGCGTTTGTTTTTTTATGACATGCAGAATTGTCTATAGTACACTACTTAATGGATTCTGCAATAACTTTTATTAACAACGTTATTGTCGTTGTTATTATTAATATTTTACATTGTATTGTACTATTACCTGCAAGAAGTAATCATTTTTAACTGTAAATGTTATTGGTTTGGTTATTTAAAGTTTGGAAGTCTTATTTGATCATTAGTGTTTTAATGGCAAGAACTTCATTTACAAAACGTAAAACGGCAAGAACTTTCTTTACAAGCTGTGAAATGGCAAGAACTTTCTTTACAAATCATAAAGTGGCAAAAACTTTATTTACAAAAATTAAAATAGCAAGAACTTTCTTTACAAGCTGTGAAATGGCAAGAACTTTCTTTACAAAACTTAAAATGGAAAGAACTTTCTTTACAATCTGTATAATGGCGTAGTGTTTAATAAAGGTAAAGATAATTTCAAAAAATGGTTTTTCAATTGTCAGCACTATTAGATAACGCAGACAGGGTTTACAGTAATCTAGGTTTAGTATTGAAAATGTATTTTGTATTAGCATGACTGACCGTAACATTATGAATGGCGTTTGTATAGTAGCTGCTTCATAATTCTAGATTACATTACAATTTAAAAAAATATTTTTTGGTATATCAACTTTTTTTTAAATTTGTAGTTTTTTACTTTTAAGAATAATAGGTTTAACAATTTACCATTGCCAAGTCTTATGACTCTTCTTGAACTGTTTGGTACTACAATTTTATGGTTGATACTACAATGTATCTTTTTTTACAACTGAATATTGTCTAATATCTTGAGAACTTTACAAGGACGGGTGTATACTTATGTACTGCCATTTTTCGTTTTGTAAAGAAAGTTCTTGCTATTTCTTGCTTTGTAAAGAAAGTTCTTGCCATTTTTTGTTTTGTAAAGGAAGTTCTTACTATTTCTTGCTTTGTAAAAAAAGTTTTTTCTTTTTTAAAAAAATAATTTTTTTTCAAGAATTAAAATTTTTTTTAGCCTTCTAATAATTTTGAGTACAAATTTTACGATTTTTAGCTCTATTATCTACTGCGATATCTTTCAGTAAAGTCTTTTCTAGAAGTTGTACTTTACTTGACGTTACGTCACTGTATTATTGTATTGTGTTTACTGCAAGGCTCTTTTAATGTTATACAAATTTAAATGAAAAATGGGTAAAATCTTGAAGAATTTTGCTATTGTTTTGTTTTGTAAAGAAAATTCTTGTTGTTTTTGGCATTGTAAAGAAAGTTCTTGCTATTTTATGTTTTGTAAAGAAAGTTTTTGCCTTTTTTCGTCTTGTAAAGAACCTTCTTTTTATTTTATGTGTTGTAAGCAAATTTTCTACTACTTAACACAAATTTCACGACAAAATATCTTCCACAAACTATAATTTTCATCGGGATATGTTAAGCTTTTTTGCCGTTTTTGCAAGAAAAATTAAAGGGTTTTTATAGGTTTAAATATTAAAATTTAATTTTTAAGGTATTTTAAATTGTTTTGAGTTTGATTTAGATGTTCTGTTCATTTTAAAATGGCATAATATTGTTAAAAAATTGATTTTTTTTTATTTTTTAGGGGAAAGAGGAATATTTTACTGACAAAAAGATTATAAATGACATTTTCATAACAATTAATATATTAAAATGGCAAGAACTTTTTTTACAAAACGAAAAATGGCAAGAACTTTCTTTACAAACTAATAAATGGCAAGAACTTTCTTTACAAATTATAAAAATGGCAAGAACTTTCTTTACAAACTAATAAATGGCAAGAACTTTCTTTACAAATTATAAAAATGGCAAGAACTTTCTTTACAAGACAAAAAATGGCAAGAACTTCTTTTACGGTCGTTCTGGCTTCGTAGCTGAAAGCACTAGTCATTTTTTCTCTCTGCAGCCGACTTAATGACAAGTGAAGTAGCAGTTTTATGTACTGAAACGAACACTACTAATTCAGCACTTTAATCATTCCCATGAGACCCGAATGTTTGTAGATTTGGAAATGACACACTCTGCAACGTTCTTTGGCGTTCTTTAGACATGGGTTCACAATGATGTGTAAAGGTGGTACTGTGGGGTTGGATCTACTCTACCTTACTTTACCCTACCCTACCCTACCCTACCCCACCTTATTTTACGCTACCCTACCCTACACTACCCTACCCTACCCTGTGCCTTATGTTACCTTATAGTATTCTATTGTACCTCAAGTTAACTTATAGTACTCTACCGTGCACTACTTTACTTTACAGTAATCTGCGATATCTTTTGTTTCTTTACAGTACCTTACGGTATCTTACGTTACCTTATGGTATTCTACTTTACCTTATGTTACTTTATATTGCATTACAGTACTTTAATTTACATTGTAGTACTCTACTATACTTTACTTTGCAGAACTCTACTGTACTCTCTTCATTTCTTGCTTATCTACCGTAACCTTTACATTTCTAGCTTTCATGGTTATCCTAACATACCACACATCTCATTGTTATCATAGTCTATATTATTCTGAAGGAGAATGTTTCGTATGTTATGACGTTGTTATGGTTCAACATTGTCTCTCATAGCCATGACATTAATTACACTTTGCACCTAATCTATGTTCATTATGGGAATGTTTCTCGCAACAATCCGCTTCCTCATGAGTAATATATAATATTATTGCATGTGGAAAACAAGTGCTCTGGGTATTTGTTTGAGTATGTTACACTTGGAGTACGTAGATGATAGATAGATGGAAGATTCTTGAAGAGAATCATAAGGAAGTGTATATGAGAGATTCATGGTAGAATGTATTATGTATGGCTGCAAAAGTTGTTGTGGAAGAGGTAACGAAGAGAGGGTGGGGTTGTATTTTAGGAAGTATGTTAGCCATGGTACAGTGTTTTTGTAATACGTCATGGGCTGTAGGCAAGATTTTAGTGCGATACGACGATGTATGCTATTTACAGTATGATATGACTTGGTTAAGGCTACGGTAGTGGTAGGACACATTTTGAATAAGTTTGGGCTCCCAACTACCCTATCCAAGTGGCATGGATAGGGTAGTTGGGTAGTTTATAGTATGCCTATGGCATAGTTTATAGGGTATACTACGGTAAGATATGTCAAGGTAGGATAACGTAATTATTTACGGTATGCATGGGTAGGAGAGTGTAGCCAATGGTAGGGTAGGTTCAGTGATGTTTTGTTAAAACCGAGATTAATATTATAAAACATAAATGACCACTTTAGGCTATTCCCAGTACGTATATCATACCAAGTTTTTGGATATCTTTGTTGTTATCTATCCCTTTCTACTGACATTCTTTCTTTTGTTTATGTTGTTAATTCGAGTCAATAATCATATCGAATGGTAATCGGGCGCGCTTAATTTGTGAAAATATTTTCGACTATCATTAATACGGTAAATACGATAAATTGCACGCACGTAAAAAATATTTCTTGGTTAGTTTTGGTACTAGTAAAGTGTTGTATGCTTAAAACGACATTTTTTCTTTCATCTGAAGGCAAGCATCTCTATTTCTGGTCTTAGTACTAGCCTCAGCTTTAGCCTTAGCTCAGGCCTTAGTCCTAGTCCTAGTCTTTGTCATAACCCTAGCTCTGGTCTTAGCCCTAGCTCCTGTTTATCATCATTTTAAAAATTTTTTTTGTGTGGTGATTTCGGAATATTTTTTTTCAATTCGACCCTATTATTATACCTAAAATCTCAAATTTCTTTTATATTCACTTGCTCTCCAATATATTCTTCTTGACCTTTTGATTGCAATCATCTTAAAATTTATAAAACTCGCTAGTTTTTTTCAAAATCAATGTTATTTGGCCGCTTCTCCAGCCAAAAACCTTGCCCTCTCCTTTCATTTTCACATGTGATTTCAACTGTCGTATTTACAGAAGGAACTTGCAAATGAATGGATAATATTTTCAAATGTTTGCGCGCTCTGTTTCACGCCTATTATTGAATAAACACTGGTCTTGTTACAGACGTCGCCAGCCATCGAACAGCTCCTGAACTCACGGATTCTGGGGTTTCATCTTCTGAACTTGGCAGATTTTGGGGGTTGAGGGCTTTTGACTTCGCAGATTTTGCTGTTTGAGGTTGGTAGATTCTGGAGTTTTATCTTCTGAACTTGTCAGATTCTGCAGTGTGAAGGCTTCTGAAGTCAGAACTTACGGATTCGGAATTTAAATTTAATTAACTTGGCAGATTCTGGAGTTTGAACGCTTCTGAAGTCGGAAAGCGACAGATTTTTGGTTTATGAAAGGTCGGTTAATTGACTTGATTTAGGGGGAGGGGGCTGATTATTTTGAGTTTTAGGGCATTGTTTTGGGTTTTTATGGCTAGGGGTTCATTGATTTAGGTTTGTTGGTGTTTGGGGCGGGTTTTATGGTTTTTTAAAAGATTTTGGGCTTTCAGGGTTAGGGATGGATTATTTTGGATTTGAAGGGCTAGGGGTGGATGATATTTGGTTTTCTAAGACTAAGGGTGAATTTTTCTGGGTTTTTCGAGCTAGTGCTACATTATTTTTGGTTTGTTTATATCTAGATATTATCGTCGTGCAAGTTGCCAAAATACTAGCATAGCGTCAGTTACGAACACCGCTACAGATTTTTTTGGGCAAGGGTACATCCACCTCGTATCTCCCCTTTAGCGACTTCCCTGGGGTCAGTAAATATTGTCTTGGACGTGATTTTTCACAAAATAATGTCAAACAGCAAAAAAAGCAATTTAAAAATGGGTTTAAAAGAAAAATAATAAAAACTAATAGGGACACAAAATTTACTACAAAGTTGAGTATAGTAATATCAACTGTGTCAAATTGGCGGGAAACGCAAATATTTGAAATTTGAATAATTTTTCACAATTTTTTGAAATTTTTAAAATTTAGAATAGTTTTTATAATTGAAATTTTGTTTTTTACATATTTTTGTTACAAACTACTAGTTGCACTTCACTTTTCCTATTCTTTCTTTCCAGTCTTCTGTAAAGCTCTTCTGCAGGCTGCGCATGTCTTTCATTGCTCGCGCCCTGATTTTGATAATTTTTTGTTTTATTTCCCTTACTTTTAGGTTTTATCACTTGTTTATTGTAATGCATAATCAGTTTTTGTTTTTTTTTAAATTTTTTTGACTCCGCAATAACTTTTCTTACAACTTTTTTTTAAATTTTTGAAAATTTTTGTTTTATGTGCTTTGTATGTTATTTTAGGTAATACAGACGTGGAATTGATGAATTATGTATTAATTCGGGTCTTTTTTGGTATTCTTATGTTTTTTGACCTGCTATCTAATTTTTTGATTGAAAAATTTAAAATAACGATAATCTTATACCTAAATTACCAAATTCTTCTACTTTTTTCAAAAATATGAAACAAAACAAAACCATAAACTATATACCATGGCGAATATGGACAAACAAAGTATGTTACTGTACTCTCAACGCGTTTTTCGTTAATTTTTGGCCGCGGGCGACCAGATTTCGGTCGCACAGCCGCGCCGCCGGCTGCCCAAACAAACGCCGGCGGCTCTTTTCGCGGATTTTTGACAATTTTTCGATTCGAAAATTTTTTTTTCTTTGATTATTTTGAATTATAGAATAGTAAGTTTATTTTATATAGTTGTTTTTTGTTTTTTGGGTCCGGTCCGGACCGGACCCAAAAAATCGCCGGACCGGACCGGTGAAAAACGCTCCGGACCGGTCCGGGCAAAACACTGGTTAGGACATTTAGCCAGCTATAGCTAAAACGGAAATTTTAAAGTTTTTCAAAATGTCAAAGTTACAGTACTTTACGGTGTTGACTGTGACAAAATGTTGAAGTCGCGTTTTCTTTTGATTATAACTTTTTAAAGACATAGATACAAGCTTGAAACTTTAGTTAATAACAGCTCAACTATTGAGTCAGCTATGGCATAAAACGGAAATTTAAAATTTTGCGAGGTTCCAAAGTTACAGTAATTTTACCGCATTGAATTTGTGAAGCCATAGAAGTGTTATTTCTATTTTGTTTTGATCATAACATTTATGAGGACTTACAATTAAATGGAATCATGAAAATTTAGGGAATAATAGGTCAAACATTCGGTAAACTATTTCAGAAAACGAAATTTTAAAATTTTTCGAGGTTTCGAAGTCACGGTAGTTTTACCGTATTAAATACGAGAAACTAATGAAGTGGCATTTTCTTTTGATCATAACTTTTTTGAAAACATAGATGGAATCTTGAAACTTTAGGCAATAACAGGTCAAGCAGTCCGTCAGCTATGGCAAAAAAAAATTTCAAAATTTAACGAAATTTAAAAGTTACAGTAATTTTATTGTATAACACTTTTACCTTAATATCTTTAATTTTTTCATTTAATTTTGTTAACTTTAAGGGAAAAATAGGTAATAAACTAGGCTTTCTCTACACGAAGTTTTGAGAAAAAATATTTTTAGTAAAATACGTACTCTTCAGGGACGTCGTTTGGGGGGGGTTCCCCCCTCCCAGAGCCGATCCGAAAAAAAATTCCACAGGTAAGGTACCTGTGGACCAAAAAAAAATTTTCGATTCCCCCCCCAGAGAAAAACCGTAGCGACGTCCCTGGTACTCTTCTATTGTAATGCATATTACTGTACTTATCTTTGTCAGGTTTGAGGGCCCATTATCTTAAAAATGCCCTTTTTCTTCAAAATCCAATTTGCTACTTGAAAAACATTCGAAAACATTGAAAAGTAATGTCATTAAACGTTTCTTTGACTCAAATTATTAAAACCAAATCCAATTAAGCACGCCAGCGGGGGTTTGACGTATTTTTGGAACGCCGAAACTCTTTGGAAATGTTTTTGTGACACTTTAATTAAAGCCAATTTGCATGGACATATTATAATAAATTGCTTTAGGGGAGTTGTAAGGCAATTTTGTGCTTTGTAAAGAAAGTTCTTGCCATTTTTTGTTTTGTAAAGAAAGTTCTTGCTTTTTTGTAATTTTTAAAGAAAGTTCATGCCATTTTTTAGTTTGTAAAGAAAGTTCTTGTCATTTTATGCTTTATAAAGGAAAAAGCCGTTTTGAATTTTGTAAAGAAAGTTTTTGCCATTTTTTGTAATTTGTAAAGGAAGTTCTTGCCATTTCTTACTTTGTAAAGAAAGTTCTTGCTATTTTTTGTTTTGTAAAGAAAGTTTTTGTCATTTTTTGTGTTCTAAAGAAAGTTCTTGCCATTTTGTAATTTGTAAAGAAAAGTTCTTGCAATTTTTTAAAATGAAATTTGTTTATGAAAACATTTACTAGCCAATATTTACTTGTAAAATAATAATTGTCTACACTCTGTAAATGTCTTTTACCACCCCCCCCACATCCTTAATTTATATTTTTAAAAAAAAACTTTAAGAATTATATTATAGTTCATAGGAAAATGAAAAAAACCTGCAACAATTTCCTCTAATTTATCTCTGAACTATAGACGTACACTATGGTATATATTAATCTAGAATTGCACTTTAAACACTGCTTTTCAAACATATATATTTTAGACAAAAGAGGTCTTAAATTTAATGTAAGGAGTTGTTGTCAATTCAAAACTTGAAAAAGCAACTTAAAATAGATGTTTTAGAATTTGTATTGTAGCCTTCATTTGGGTATTTTTTCTTCAAAATTTGGTTTAAAACCAAAATTTTTTGCGTTTCATAACTTGTTGTAATATGTAGAGTGTAGGGGGTTATTTTAGAAGTTGCTTTAGGGTAATTACGTGTACTTTGAAAGATATGAACAATTTTAAAAGCTGAGTAAGGTAAGGCCGAGTAAGGTAAGGCCGGGCAAGGTAAAGCTAGAAAAGGTAGAGCAAGTCTGGGTGGGGTAGATAGGGCAGGGCAAGATAAGAAACGGCTTTTTTATAGTATGCTTTGCCCTGTCTTGTCTTGCTCGATGAGGTACAAATTTGGTCTTCTCAGTGGTATTCTCTGACAATCAGGGGCGTCGCTACAGAACTTTTTTTAAAAAGCAAGAAATGGCAAGAACTTTCTTTACAAAACAAAAAATGGCAATAACTTTCTTTACAACATGGTACTAGGGCTATTTATACCTTTTTACATTACCAATCCTCCCGTAGCGATGCCCCTGCTGGAAATTCCCTCCATCCGGCTTACCGCCCTGATCCTGCCGTATCTACTTTTTCGTACTTTACGTCTCCTGGCCCTACCTTACCTTACTGTATCCTACGCTAACTTACCTTTACTGTGTCTTACTTAATCACAATATTGTTCATATTTTTCAAAAACACATAATAAGCTTGGTTATGAGCATCACAAAAGCGTAATTGATGTCACATTTGTCCTGAATGTGACATCAACGGAAATTCGACAAAACGCCATTTTAATAAAGTTTCAAGTGTTCACACGGAAATTACGTTCATGTCATTGATTTCGATGACATTCATATAAGGAAGTCTTTTATTACATTTTGGAAAAATTTTTGAAATTATCAGGTTTTGTAAAATACGTTGATGCAATCTGCCATTGTTATATTTTTTAATTATGAGGTTTTTTCATCTGTAAACAAAGTTTTTGCAAATTTTATAAAAAAAATTTTTGGGGCTACTCTATTTAAGCCACCCACATTAATAGACACACCCACTACCTATTATGACCACCCATTTATTCAAATTTGAGTTTTTACAAATAAAATTGTAAAAACATTTCAAATAATGGAAGCGGTCGTTTTGTCGGGATACGGCTTCGTCCAAGTTGAATTGCATCAGGTTTTCGTGGTCTTCTTTTGGGATGTTTAGTGCCGGTTCATACGTCGATTCTAAAATTACGTACTGAACTATATAGTGCTTCTGATAATGGGTGTGCTAACTAAGAAATGGGTGTGCTAACTAAGAACTGATACAAGACCGTCAACAATAATAAGTTAGAAGTAATGTAACTTACATAAAATCTATCGCCAAACACCTTTCGTTTACCCAGTTTCATCGGGGATCAACAATTGGCACAAGCAGTTGACATCTCGCGTAGACCATGGTGTTGAAGATACATACGAGCTAGGTTCTGCGCTTAAACTCGTCCATATTTTGAAGATAAAATCTCCGGAGATATTCCAACGACCACTCGGTAGCACAAAAAATTTTCAAAATGAAAGAAGCACAACCGTGCTGGAAACCCGATAAAATATTCAAATTTGGGTGTGTCTAATAAGGCAGAAATTTGGGTGTCTAACAGGTGGTGTGGGTGGCTTAAATAGAGTAGCGCCAAATTTTTTTTGATAAAATGAAAGTTTTTTATTTTGGTAGCATTTTTTGTTATCATTGTATATCTTTATCAAGTTTTATACGAGAGTTATGTTAACTTTTATACGGCTGACACCTGTTTCTTATTTTTCTGTTTGCACGGTGCAGTCAGATAACAATGATTTTACAGTGGAGTAAAAGCTTTACTTGTATGGTGAAAAATGACATTTTTAAACAAACAACGGCAAGAATTTTCTTTACAAAACAGGAAATTGCAAGAACTTTCTTTAAAAAACATAAAATGGCAAGAACTTTCTTTACAAATCGAAAAATGGCTAGAACTTTCGGCGCTCATCCAGAATAGCCCCCCTACCCATACCATTTCAACCCCCCACCGATGTCAACCAGAACATACCCCCAAACTCATTTTCAAAAAGCAAAAAGCAAATTGAAAATTTCTTTTTTTTCCCTTGCGATTTTTCAAATAAATTTCAATTTTGAACTAATGGTTCCATTTTACTTCGCACCCCCATCAATGTAGTTTACACCCCCTACGCTGTAGATAGCACCCCACCCACTGTAGATAGCACCGCACCCACTGTAGATAGCATCCCCCACCCACTGTAGATAGCACCCCCAATCACTGTAGATAGCATCCCCGCCCACTGTAGATAGCACCCCCACCCACTGTAGATCGCACCCCCACCATTGTAGTTCACACCCCCAGAAAATGAAATTTACAACCGGCACGTAAAAAGTCAAAAATTATTCATTTTTTAAATTGACCTTTACGAAATCAATGAAAATGGGTATAAAAGGCAGCAGATTTTGCAAATTCTTCATTCTGCTCCTCCTTTCACCACCCTGGCCAGTCAGTAGACCAGCACTCTCTCACGCGGCCCTCAACCTTCAACTCCGGACATTGCCGATATGGTTCGGCCAAGTCGGGTTGACCTGGAGTTGGAGATTGGGGGTTTCACTGGGGGTGCGAACTGGCCGTTGGGGGTATGAAACGGAATGGGGGGCTGTTCTGGATGAGCCCCGAACTTTCTTTACAAAACAAAAAATGGCAAGAACTTTCTTTACAAAACAAAAAATGGCAAGAACTTTCTTTACAAAACAAAAAATGGCAAGAACTTTCTTTACAAAACAAAAAATGGCAAGAACTTTCTTTACAACGCTAATATGGCAAGAACTTTCTTTACAAAACATAAAATGGCAAGAACTATATCGTTTTGCATCACCTATTTGGTATATCTCTTGACCTTTTGAAGCCTAGACCTCGTTCTACCTTAAATCGAGCTCATAAATCTCGGAGCGCCTAAGGGAGGGAAATTGTTTATGGTTTTTTAACTCAGTAAAGGAGCCGTTTCCACCTTGTAAACAAATTACAAGCAGATTTGTTGTTTTTTCCAAAAATCTTTATTCAATAGGGCTGCGTCAAGTTTGTGGGCTGGTTCAAAACCCCTAGAGGCATGAAATTTCAAAGTCCTTAAGAATTTTAAAATTCAATTTTAAAAGATCTTTGAAAATTTTAAAATTTCACCCTCGAGAGTAAAAGAAGGTTATCTTTGAAATTTATTGAATGGAAAGAAAGTTATTGCGGTTTTTTTGTAAAAACCGAATTTCGATGGCTACTTTATAAAAATGTTCTTACCTTGCGTTTTGTAAAGAAATTTTTTGTCATTTTATGGTTTGTAAAGAAAGTTTCTGCCCTTTTATGCCTTGTAAAGAAAGTTCTTGCCATTTTGAAGTTTGTAAAGAAAGTTCTTGCTATTTTTTGTTTTATAAAGAAAGTTCTTGTCATTCTTTTTATTTTGTAAAGAAAGTTCTTGCCATTCTATGTTTTGTAAACAAAGTTCTTGCAATTTTATTTTGTAAAGAAAGTTCTTGCCATTTTTGGTTTTGTAAAGAAAGTTATTGTGATTTTGCTTTTACAATGCAAAGTAGTAAACATTGAACATTTTTTTCAATGGCTAGTAAATGTAAAAGTATTTCTTTATATTATAAAGTAATGTCATGTTTAGAAGTAATTATGAATATAATTACTCTAGCATAGTTTTCATTTCCTGGTTATTTTGAAAATTTTTTGTTTAACTTTTGTTTTGCTATGCTCTACCCTCTTCTATTTTGCTTTGCCTTGCCGTGCTCTGCCCTACCGTATCATAATCTACTTTGCATTGAAATGCTCTTCTCTATGCTGGTCTAATTTATCATGCTTTTTCTTGTCATGCTCTGTCTTACCCTGCCCTACCATACCTTACTTTGCCTTACCCTGCTTTGTCTGACCATGCTCTGATCTGCCCTGCGCTACTCTACTTTTTTTGGCCTTGCTGTGCTCTGTTCTACAGGGTTCTTCTCTGCCTCGCCTGCCCAATTCTGCTTTATCTTGCCAGTTTTTGCCCTACCCTGCTTTACCCTACCCTGCTTTGTCTTTTCATTCTCTGCTCCACTTGCTCTACTCTGCTCTGCCTTACCCTTCTTTTTCTTGCTATCCTAACCTACTTTATTTTACTCTAACCTACTCTCTTTTTTATTTTTTTAAAATTTTTAAAGCAATTTTAATTTCGAACTTCTAAAACCTTCTTTTGAGGACATTTGGGTGCAATTTTGAGATCAAATTCGAAAGTTTTAAAAACCTAAAATCTTGTTTTGAATTCGAAATAAAACTGTGAACTTTTGGTGTGCAAACACAAAGTACGTCTAATTTTGAATGTTTTTAAATTTTAAAAAGTTTCAAGAATATCACGTTTTTTAGTTTCTTTTGGTTATGAGGAGTTATGAATAGAAAGGTAATGAGGATCTATGTTGATGTGTTAAAGTATTTATAGGTGGAGTTGGGTATGCAATAATAATATATGTGGATGTTGGTTTATATAAGTTAGTATTGGAGGTTATATTATTTTATTTTGCCTTATCTTGTCCTACTCTACCTTGCCTTGCACTACTGTACTTGACCTACCTTGCTCTAGGGTAGGGTCAAGTCTGTTTCACTATATCCTTCTCTACTCTATCCTACCCTACTGTACCTTCTCTTAATCTACTCTATCTTGCTTTACCTTGCTTTACTTTACTCCATCTTACTTAACATGCATTACTCCACTCAACCCCATTTCAACCTACCTGACTTTACTATGTGCTTCTATTAGGGTAGGGTTGGTTAAGGTAAAGTAGGGTAGGGTAGGGCAAAATAAGACAAGATGGTTAGAACATAGTATTATCCGCTCATTGCTTGTCGTAATAATTAATTTTTCAAAAATAATTTGCTCCAAAACTTAATTTTAAATGTTCTTTCTGAAAATCAAATTAGAAAAACGTTTTAAATTAGCGTTCCGAACGTTTCCACGAGAAACTTTTGAGCACGCAAAATTAGTTTAGAGCAAGTTTAAATGAGTTCCAGGACATAGAACAGAATGCCAAAACTCGCGGGTAATATGACGTTTGAATTTTTGTTTCAACTATGGGTTTTTGTTTTGTAGGGAGGTTAAAATTGTAGGTAAAATACGGTATTCCTCTCTGGTTTGTAAAAAATGAAATTCGGATTAAGTGCGACATTAAGAGCCATTTGGCGGGAAAACTCAAATTTAAATTTTCGGTTTGATTTAATGACGTTTTTGTCCTACTTTAAAAATAGGTTTAAAAAGATATTTTACTAAACTTTTACTTTGTTTTTCTTTAATATTATTGGTTGAAACAGAATGCCAAATTTGGCGGGAAAAATTATATTTTAATTTTTAGCCTTGTTGATGTGTTAGGACAGTTTATATACGCTTTTACACTCATATTAGTTATTTTTGTCTAGTTTGAAGGCTTGAAACTAAATGCCAAAATTGGCGGGAAATTTTAATTTCAAATTATTTTTTAAAATATTTTGAAAAACGTCGTTAGATGTATCATCTAAAACAGGACTCTAGTTGAGTGAAAATGCTAAAATTGCCTGTTGTTTTTTAGAAAACAATATAAATTTCTTTAAATTTTGAAAAAATGTTGTCATAGCTGAGAATAACCGAACGGATTAACAGTGACATAACGTATGCTTGATAAGGTAATTGCTCTCTTAAGACAATGAACATTGGAATTTTTGAGTGGGTTTGCTCAATCTGGGGATATATTAATGTATTCGACCGGATTTCGCTTAATTTTTAATGAGTTTAAAAGGGTTTTCTTAAGGTATTTTCATTGATTTTGGCAGACATTTGATGATTTTTGGGTGTAAACAAACTTTTTGTGGTTTTTAGGCTCAAATTTTTTAATTTTTATAGTGTTTTGGGTACGATAAATGATCTGGAAACAAAATTTTTGTAGATTTCAAAAAACGTTTTTTTTTTGGAAACAAAGTTGTTGCGCTTCATAAAATTTTTTGTGTTTTTCTTGAATTTGAACTTGTAAACAAAGTTTCTGCTATTTTAAACTAATTTTATGACAAAATATATTTCACAAATTATAATTTTTATTGCGATGTGTTAATGACCTTATTATACAAAAGAAACCACCGAAACCCCTCGATTATTCCCTCCTCAAGCCGCCGGCCCAAGTAGTATAGTGGTTAGTACTCCACGTTGTGGCCGTGGCGACATCGGTTCGATTCCGGTCTTGGGCAGCTTTCTTTTGGAATTTTTCGCGGGGAAAATGGATCTTTTTTTGATGTTTTGGGTCTTGTATGAAGTTTTAAATTTGTTCTGTTATCTATTTTTAATATTATACTACAACCTACAATTAATATTGGCAGTAATTTTAAAAATATAATGTTTTTTAGGTGTTTCGGCTAGAAAATTGCTTGTTTTCTCAAGTTTTTTTAATACTTTAAATTGTTTTGACTGTTTTCAAATGGATGCAACGTATAGTTACAAGTATTTTCTGTCATGCTAGGTTTTTATTGACTATTTATCTTCTCGTACGCGTATGCTTTTTTTGTTTTTACTTAAAATTTCGGGACAAAACGAGGTTATTTGTTTTTAAGTTAGTTATAATGACATTTTTAATTAATATTCTTTTAGTTTTTGTACTCTAACAATAGCTGGTACTTTGTGGAAGAGTTGCACATCAGTTTTGGTATCAATTGCTATCAACATTTAGGCTTAAATTGCGAAAAACTTTGGTCAACTGGTTATATTGAGGTAGGTGGAAGGTTTGGTCGATTATTGGCCAATTTTTCAAGAAAATCGAAAATTATTGTTATTATTAGACCTAGCATACCTTGGTTTATACTGACTCGAATTTTAAGCTTAAAAATCGACCGGTCAATATTGGAATCGAAGCTTTGAATTTAGACACTTTTGAGCCTGTTGGAACTGCCAAAATATACATCATACTGACTGGATTAGTAGCCTCAAGGAAAGAATTTTGTTTCTACAGAATCTTCTGGTCACAATCAACAAATTTTTCAAAAATTTGGCAGTTTTATCGACCAAGATTTTGAAGAATTATCGACCAAACTCCAAGATTTGTGGCCACAAAATCGAACGATGGCCGGATGTGCCGAACTATTTCACAACGCCTGGGACATGGACAGTCTGATACGACTGTTGAAGAGGCCGGACTGTCAACAACTCGCTGCTGTTCTATTGGCTCATGCCGGACCCACACCAACTCCAACCGAACTTTATGTGCCTCGAGGCAGAATGAACTATGGAGACTTTAATTCAGAGTTTGGAGCTAAGTCGAGGTGGGTGGAAACAAATTTTATTTTTTAGCGTTTTTTAATGATTTTTAAATGATTTTTTGATAGTCAAAAAAAAGTAAAAGATGATTTTATGTTTTAAAGTTTTAAACAGAATGCCAAAGTTGGCGGTAAAATTGATATTTGAATTTTTTCCGAAATTTTTTTGGTGAAAAATGGGTTTTAAGATTTAGAAACGTCTTAAATTTACTTTTTAGCTAATAATTCAATTTTTTGTGTGATTGTTTTAGCCATTTGAAACATAATGCCAAAGTCGGCGGGAAAACAGTTTTAAAATTTTTCAGTTTTTTGTAGTAATACAGTTTAGTATGTCTTAAAATTGATCTGACAATACTTTTTATTACTATTATTAACTTTTTCGGTAGTTTTAGCTTCTTGAAACATAATGCCAAAGTTGGCGGGAAATTAAAAATTTGAATTTTTTTGTAAAATACGTATATTATTATAAAAATCAAGTTTATATACTTACTGCTGTTTGAAAAACCGTATTTTAGTGGTCGTTTATCAGCATTCAACTCGGCAAATGGCTACGCGAATCGACGGGTCGATATTCTCCACAACGTCGCCGATCCCACAATGCACACATGGAGCGACGAGAACTTTACCATGGTCGATATACTGGCCGAGATGGACTCATTCGTGGATTCTGGGTTCTATCCGCTGTATGTGAGGGTTGGGATGACATTCATCTTTACATTACTGGCTGTCATGGGCATTGTGGGTAATATCATGGTGATTACTGTGGTATTGAAGGTGCCTGGCATGGTAAGTTTGTTTAAATCGATGTTATTTTTGCTTTGTAAGCAATGTTTTTGACATTTACACAAGTTGCTTGATATTGTTGAATTTAATGGGGTCATCGTATAACTTGTCACCCGCAGCCTGCACGGACCTCAAAAGCTCATAGAGCACTTAGAAATGAACAAAAATAAGCAAACAACAATTTTTATGCCATTTCTAGTTGTACAAAAAAAAATTTTTTTATTTTTGATTTTGTAAACAAAGTTCTTGCAGATAACCCCCACCAACTGTTACCTAACCTCTCTGGCAGCTTCGGATTGCCTATTCTTTATGGCGTCACTGCCGCAGGAGCTGAACAATCTGCACGGCACGTCGAAACAATACATATTCGGATCGATGGGATGCTCGTTACTATCGTATCTTCCATACCTCGCCATCAACACGTCCAGTTTGTCAATCACTGCCTTTACCATTGAAAGTAGGTTGCTTTGAAATTGGAAACAAAGTTTTTGCAATTTTTGGGGTTTGTGAAGATAGTTTGTGAGATTCTTATTAAGACTTTAAGTTTTTGTTTTTTATATCGTTTTAAACGTGTTTTTGTCTGATTCGGCAAGATAAGCAACGGTGCGCTTGATTACAAATCCACGAGGGTTCGATTCTGCTTGGATGCAAGAGACATTTTTGAGCTTTAAAACTTGTTTTCAATGCAAAATTTAGTTCGATTCATAACGAATATGAAAGAAAATATCAACTACAATATTATTGATAAAATTTTTTTAAATTATGTTTGTAAAGAAAGTTTTTGCAAGGCATTAAAAGATGCAAAGCTAAGTTTTGGTGGGTTTTTCGGACATTTTTTGATGTTTTTATAAACTCCGAGGTGATTTAGAAAGGAATATTGTCGAAAACAAAGTTCTTGCATTTTAAAATGTTTTTGTTATATGGTTTGGCTAGTTTGTAGATATTAGAGGACGTTTTGACAGTTAAAAGGGGAAAATAAGGCCAAATGTAGAGCTTTTAGGCAAACATTTTGGATTTTCTTGGTATTTTAGGTATCAAACTTGTCGTAAATTAATGTTTTTGAGTAGTACAGTATTATGTGTTCCTCGAATTGTCAATTTAGTGCTTTTTGAACGACGTTATATTACCTAAAACATCAAATTTTTGCTGAAATCTTCTTTTTTTCGCAAAATTTTTATTTTTTTCGTAATTTAGGTAACAAAACTTCAATAAAATGACTAACTTTACATCCTTTTAGGATTTATAGGCATTTGCCATCCCCTAAAAGCCCGCTACATCTGCACGGTCTCCCGTGCCAAGCTGATAATCACCTTGATCTGGATCATAGGTATCGCCTACAACTCTCCATGGCTCTACCTAGCCACCGTAATGACGGATTCGGAAGGAGATTACTGTAGTTTTAAGTTGGAACGATCGAATTGGACTTACAAGTTGATATACGTCATTGATTTCTTGTCGTGTTATCTAATTCCAATGATATTGTACATATTAATATACGCCAAGATCACCTACACTTTGATGAAATGCACTGTCAATTCGAATCAACAGCAGCACAATAATCAGAAAATGCGTGAGTTTTTGGTTTTTTAAATGTTGATTTTGGCATTTATTGGGGTTCAAAATTGATTTTTGATAAAAATTATAAAATGTGATTTTTTTTCAAATTTTTTTCAAAAATGTTTAAATGGATCTAAAAAATTGTTAAAATTGATGTTTTGGTAACAAAAACCTATTTTAAAAACGTTTTTTATTAAGTTTTTATTATTTTTTAGTAAAAAAAGCAAACACGACGCTTGCAACTAAATGTCAAAAATGGCCCAAAAATTGAATTTTAAATTTTTATTTTGGGGTTGAAATCTTCAAAATATGATGGTAGAGTAGTTAAAACTATTTTTAAGCGGTTTTCGGAGTTTTTTTTTGATAAAATTGAAAATTTTAAATTTGAATTTTTGGGGCCAATGAAGAATCGTTACCCAGTGCATTATAGTTCCCAACGGTGCATAACCGTTCCCCCAATTATTTATTTTTATATTTTAACATCTTCAATTTAGAAATAAAATTTGAGCGGTGGTGCGTTGGGGAGAGATACATAGTAAAGCGTTGGGGAATGATAGTAAAGCGTTAGGGAATGATAGTAAAGCGTTAGGGAATGATAGTAAAGCGTTGGGGAATGATAGTAAAGCGTTAGGGAATGATAGTAAAGCGTTGGGGAATGATAGTAAAGCGTTAGGGAATGATAGTAAAGCGTTGGGGAACGGTAGTAAAGCGTTAGGGGAATGATAGTAAAGCGTTGGGGAATGATAGTAAAGCGTTAGGGAATGATAGTAAAGCGTTGGGGAATGATAGTAAAGCGTTAGGGAATGATAGTAAAGCGTTAGGGAATGATAGTAAAGCGTTAGGGAATGATAGTAAAGCGTTAGGGAATGATAGTAAAGCGTTGGGGAATGATAGTAAAGCGTTAGGGAATGATAGTAAAGCGTTGGGGAATGATAGTAAAGCGTTAGGGAATGATAGTAAAGCGTTAGGGAATGATAGTAAAGCGTTGGGGAACGGTAGTAAAGCGTTAGGGGAATGATAGTAAAGCGTTAGGGAATGATAGTAAAGCGTTGGGGAACGGTAGTAAAGCGTTAGGGGAATGATAGTAAAGCGTTGGGGAATGATAGTAAAGCGTTAGGGAATGATAGTAAAGCGTTAGGGAATGATAGTAAAGCGTTGGGGAACGGTAGTAAAGCGTTGGGGAACGGTAGTAAAGCGTTAGGGGAATGATAGTAAAGCGTTAGGGAATGATAGTAAAGCGTTGGGGAACGGTAGTAAAGCGTTGGGGAACGGTAGTAAAGCGTTGGGGAACGGTAGTAAAGCGTTGGGGAACGGTAGTAAAGCGTTAGGGGAATGATAGTAAAGCGTTGGGGAACGGTAGTAAAGCGTTGGGGAACGGTAGTAAAGCGTTAGGGGAATGATAGTAAAGCGTTGGGGAACGGTAGTAAAGCGTTGGGGAACGGTAGTAAAGCGTTAGGGGAATGATAGTAAAGCGTTGGGGAACGGTAGTAAAGCGTTAGGGGAATGATAGTAAAGCGTTGGGGAACGGTAGTAAAGCGTTAGGGGAATGATAGTAAAGCGTTGGGGAACGGTAGTAAAGTGTTTGCGAATAATAGTAAATTAGAATACGTAGTCAATTACCTCAAATACTGTGTTTTATGGCGTAAAGTCCGGTGGCCAAAACCAGGATCCTTGAGCCCATTGTACGCCATCTGTGTCGAGACCGAAAGGTTAGAGTTCGAAAAGTAGGTACCATGACGAGTAGAGCGGGTTCAGCAATCAGTACATCCGTTTCGACATCTCCACTAAAACAACATATGATAAATATAAACAACTAACTTACCATGTATTTATCGGCCAGTTCAGACTTTTTTTACAACTTCATAATCGACGAACATTGCTGGCACGAATAAGCCGGTGGGAGAAGAGAGTTGTCTATTATGATCTGAATAGCAGTGGTATATGCTTGCTCCTCTTGCACCGTGTTCCATTTTTCGACCATCCAAGACCAAATAGAAAGAAAGAATGAAAAGCCATAATGAAAATGAAAAAATATGTGAAGCAAAAATTTGCATAGTTTTATTTATTCTCACCGTGGGGAACGATTATGCCTTTATGAGTGGGGAACGATTCTTCGATTTTGTGGGAACGATTTTGCATGAGCGCCGAATTTTTTAAAATTTTGTAAAGAATGGTAACAAAAATCTATTTTAAAAACGTTGTTTGTTTATTATTGATGATATTTTACCTAAAAAAGGAAAAATTGACACTTGCTGAATCTAAAATTTCAAAAATTTCAATGTTTTTAAATTATAAAATTTTTATAAAAATTGATGTTTTAGATAACAAAAACCTATTTTAAAAACGTTTTTTGTTAAATTTTTATGATTATTTAGCCAGCAAAGGCAAAAACGACACTTGCAACAGAATGCCAAAAATAGCGCGAAAATTGAATTTTAAATTTTTATTTTAATTTTGACTTTTTCAGCAATACACCAAGACTCAATGTCCCAAAACGGCACGGAACGTTCCCATTCAATCACGTTTTCCCCTCCAATATTACAGCAAAAGCACAGTAACCCCATCCAACCCGACCGTAACTCGACTCAAAGTAATTCACTCAAACTGACACTTTCAATGAGTAATAACATGGCCACGACCATTGCCACGAAGCGACAAACCCCCAGAAGTCGGATGCAGGTTCAGGTGATTAAGATGTTGGCGGTGGTTGTTATCATCTTTGCGGTTTGTTGGCTACCGTACCGAGCTATGGTCATGTATAATAGTTTTGTTGATGAGGAAAAGGTTTTTACTAAGGCGTGGTAAGTTGGAGGGGTGGGGATTAGAAGGTATGGTAGGGTAGAGCAAGGGTGGGGAGGGTTAGTAGGGTAGGGTAGAGTAGGCCAAAGTAGGGTAGAGTATGGTAGGTCAAGGTAGGGTAACATTCTGTAAGTGAGACAAATTTGATTTTCAAATTGTAACTTCAGGTACCTCTTCTTTGCCAAAACCCTGATTTTCTTTAACTGTGCCATCAACCCCATCCTCTACAATGTAATGTCGGCTCGTTTCCGAAACGCCTTCAAGAGATGTTTCTGTGGAGCCAGCGACAAATCAAAGCCAACCAAGAAGTTTAACTCAGAAACCAAATATACATCACGCGATGAGAAGAGTCTATTTCTGCCAAACAACTATCATCGTGAGTCTATCTACTCGGCCGTCAAGCCTGACAATCTACATCAAGTTGTTTAAGATTATATACACCATGGGAAACGTGCGATTTAGGTAGTCTAACAATCGATTTTAAATGTTTGATGATTGACTATTGTTAAGGAGATCTTGGATGACATGTTGATAACAATTTTTGGGGTTTAAATTTTAATATGAGGGCGTAACGATAAGTTTTGGCAGCTCAAGCTTGAAAGATAGTCCTAGGTGAATATAAATGCTAAAATTTTGGTAAAATACGGTAATTGGAGAGAACATTTGAATGGTAGATGAAAGATATTATACTAACTGGTGTTTTAAAAAATTTTTGATGGGGTTTACATGAGAGTATTGTTATAAAATGACACTTTTTTCAAAAAGTGAGCTGAAAGATCGGGGACCTAGGTGTATATAATGCATGATAACTTTAAAATTTTAAGATTTAGAAGGTCAATTGGTAGGTCAATGTAAAGAGAAGATACTAAGGATTATTTAATAGTAATTTTGAATTTTTACTGTAGTAAAACTTCGTATTGTTTATCAATTTTAGCAGATAACATTACATTTTTACCAAAGTTTAAGGGTTACTGAATCAAAACTAGGCCTAAAATACGGTCAAGTGTACACAAACATGCCCAAGATGCCCTACTAACAATAGTCTATTTATTTTTTATTACAAAGTCTACCATGGTATGTTAGTATCTACTACAATGTAAATAGAATTCATCGTCTTCCGAACGGGTTAAATTGTTTTAAAACGCTTTAAAATGTATTTTATATTGTCAAGAATTTGTAAATTTTATGATTGTTATCTAAACTCTCGTATTTTGTTATCTTTATCAGTATTTCGCGCAAATCATCGCTATTTCACAATGTACAGGGAATTATTGTTGAATAAACTAATAAAAATCGAAAAAATTTAAGGATTTGTTTGAGGAATTATGTAAATTTTGCATTTTTTTACTTTTTATACTTATAATCTATGTACTTTTGCTTCAAGAAGAGCAGTGTTTTGCCGGACCGGTCCGGATGAGAATTTTTTCGGTCCGGTCCGGAAAATTTTCGGTCCGGTCCGGCTCTATTTTCTTTTGGTCCGGTCCGGACCGGACGGGTCCGGCAAAACACTGAAGAAGAGTAATTTACAATTTTATTCTATTCTATCGTATAACTTGATTTCGCAGGCTGCACCGAACCTACAAAACAAGGACGCAGTGGTTTTCGAACTGATCTGGATTTCGCTTCGAGGAAATGATTTGATTACTGATTCTCTCCCGTGAGCTCTTGTTTTTTCACGAAATTTCTTTTTAAAATTAGGCCTAATATTCAATTTTAGGCTTAATTTGAACAGTTTTGAACGTTTTTTTGGCAAATTATTGGGTTAATCTGGTATGGTCTCTAAAATAACGTTTAATGGGGTGTTGCGCTGAATAGACAACTCGAGGACTTGTATAACCTTTATTTTGATGTAGTTGCTTATTTTCAATTCTTTAGAGTAAAGAAGATGCACTGGAAACGGAAGAACGAAATGTTATGGTCGAAAGAACATCTTCAACCAGCAGGATTCTGGAGGAGCTAGAAGAAAGTGGATGGAACAAGGAGGATGAGTGTGTAGACCTTATGTTACGCGATGCAGCAGATGGATTACAAGGTGTTTCACGTGTAAGTTATATTTTTGTTACGTATTTTCTGTTTTTAGGTTAGTTTTGAGGATATTCATCTGATATGGACATTAGTACTAGATGGAAGTGGACAGAGCAAGCCAGCGGTGTATGACTAGAAGGAGAACAAGTTGTTTTACATGTATGTTACGTGCTTGCTTTATTTTTTTCGGTTTTAGATTGCTTTGGAGGATTTTCTTCCGATTTTGGCATTAGAACCATGGATAACATGCTTTTGTTTAATTTTTTTGTTTTTCAGAGGAACTAGACGGATAATTTGTTGGAAAGAGCTCTGTTAGGCCTTGGGCAATATGGTGAGCTATAAATTGAGCCCAGTGAGCACGGCGGAATTCGGAATGAACGTTTGTAGTGTTGATGTTGGTGGTGTAGATGGATTAATGGATAATGAACGTCAATTGGATTCTATGGATAGTGTAAGTTGATTTTATTATGGATTTTATAGTTATTATGGTTCAGAAGTTAAAAGATTTAAAAAGATAAGCTCAAATTTATGGTTTTATTAAACTAGACATCAGGTGGGTATAGATAATATATCCCTTGAATTATATACATTCAAGAAAAAGTCGGAACGAACGAGACGTTTTCCTGTCCACACCTTTTGGTGGCCCAATTTACCGTTAAAAAGGAAAGCGACCTTAAAAAAAAAGTGGGAATTCCTGTCCGCCAAACCATTTGCGGGACAGAAAATACGTAAAAAATTCTACGAAAATATTGGTGGACAAGTTTTATTATAATCTCGTCCACGAAAATTTGCGATCATAAAATTATAAAAATTTTGTCCACGAAAAAAATATTTGGTGGACCAAAACCTCAAATTTAGTCCACCAAAATCTAACAATATTATTACTTTTTAACCTTAATATTATTGTAAATATTACAATGTTATAACGTATCTTCAACTTCCGAATACTTTTGGACGGTAACAAGTTTATTTGTCGCTATAAATAAAGTAATATAAAAAAGTAAAACCGCATTAAGTAAAACAACAATGAGAACAGTAACATAATCTAAAACAAACAGAAAAAAATGTGGAATAAACCGTAACATTATTGTAACAGTAATGATAACAACGAGAAATAGTAACAACGTAGTTAGTGAGTAAAAAGAGTAAGAATCTTAGTGCAAGAAACAATCTTAGTCAACAAAAAGCGGAATAAGTAAAACACATCAATGTAATTAAGCGGGATCTTCGGGATTCAGATCGTCATCCAACACACGTTCCATGTCGAAGTATTGTGACTTCGTGTACAGGCTGGTCTCCTTGTGGGCGGCGCGCAAATCCTCGATGTAGCGGTAAACAATAACATTGTTTTCTGTCTTGGGGACGGTGTGGCGGCCAACGAAACGACCTGTAGTAGAAAATATGTACATTGAAATTGAATAAAGTTCAAAAATAAAGGTTGAAACTTACAATCACGGTTTCCAACAAAGTAGACACCTCCGCAATTTGTAGGATACATCGCGCTGATCTGGTTCATAACAACGGATCTTTCAGCACGGGCGGTGATCATGAAACTTTCGTCTTTTCTGAAATGTAAAAGGCGACCGTGGCGGAGCGGTGAGCCAAACTGAACATCAGAGTGCAAGACATCCCAAGCGGTATCGTAAAACCACCCCTGTATGAACTGTTTCAGCGACAGCCAGAATTCATCTTCGAGGTCCTCCAGATTGCTTGGAGCTAATATGAGCACGGAGCGGATTGAATCTTCCATTTTTATCAATTCTCTCATGACGGTTGTTGAGCAATTGGCAAACTTAAAACAAAATGTAATAATTTAAACATTTAACTTACATAATGTGTGTCAATAACGGTGTAAAAGCAATGATTAACTAGCAATTCACTACCCCAATCACGTGTGCAAAGATCATTCAATGTGGTAATTAGCGGATTCTCTTCTTTTCCAACACCCAAAAACAAAGCTGCGGCTTTTAACATCCGTAGATGACACGGCTTTTGATGCTTAGCAATCAATTCGTCAAGGCGGAACGTTGTTTTACTGCAAATAATGCAATTGTTTCATTAAACATTTTGATACAAACATAAAAACTATAAAATATGTGATAAAAATACCATTAAAACATACCAATATCTCATCAAGTTGAAGCAATCTGATAACAAAAAACGGTCGCTCCTGTAAAGGCTGCAAGACGTTGGCAATTCACGATAGTACTTGTACAAGAACATTGACATTTCGGAGCGGTTGTGGCGAAGAGTCTAAACATAAATGTTTAAAATATATATAACTCACTTCTAACAGTTCCGCAGCATTTCCGCTTTGTCGCTCTGACATGTCCAGGTATCTTTCTAGTTCGACCAGGCATTGCTTATGTCCATTTTCGAGAAGCGGAATTAAAGTTCTCCAGAATGTTGTTTTGTCCGCATTTTTCTCGTTATTGCAAATTTTCCTCGTCTCAACAGCTCGTGCTAATCTCAACAACAGCGGACGTTCTTTATCTGTGCGGAACGCTATGTACACGTGGTGCTCAGCCAGTTTACAGGTTAATGCGGAAGCAAGGCGGCTTCTGATCTTGCCGCTGAGTGTTCTCGAGGCCGTTGTGTTTGGTGTAGTATCCGGAAAGAGAAGGCTTTTCATGCTGATGAGATCCATTACCTAAAATGTGAAAAAATTATAAAACATGAAGTGCAACTTACATTTTTTTGTGCGGTACGTATAGTTTGATGTGCAGTTTCCGATTTTCCGTGATTTAGCCACCCACACAACACTTTCTCACCCTTGTTGAGAACCGTAACAATGCAGCGAGCGGAAAGCAGGTCGAACTCAGCGTTGACAATTTTTCTTGTTCCATAAGTTTTGACGAACCAAGCGCGAAATGCTTCTACTCGATGTCTTCCATCCAAAAACTCTATGACTTTACCTTCAGCGGAATCCGAAATGTAGACCAAGATCGGGTTGTCTGCCAAATCAATTATTCCTTCTCTTTGGTACTGCTCCAGCAAGTGCAAACATTTTTCATCTAGTTTGTCTTCAATATCTTGGCGGGGAATATCAAAAATTGATATTTTTCTAGGTTCGGCATTTTTGATACATTCTGTAACGTTAAGAATGAAATACCTATTTTAAACATACTAAAATTCATAAAAAAGATAATAAACTTTTAAACTCACTGAACATGTTGCTTTTAATAGAATCCAAATTTGGATTTACATCTATAAAATTCCTAACGTAATGTTGGCGGGAACGGCTTCCACGTCGTACATTCCATGCGGGAGGTGTCGCGGGAGAATCCGGTTGAGAACGTCCAAACTCTCCAGCTCCAGAGTCTGATGTGGTAGTTCTGCGCGAAGACGAGCTTGATTGGCTTATGGGCGGTGATCGTACTGGTGTAGTCCCATTGTTGGTTCTCACGTCTCGATGAGCGGGAATGGGCGGCGAGTTTAATGGCGGTGTTGAGTTAATGTCTGGTACGGGCCCTTGAGCGGGAGTTGGCGGTATCTCCATTTCTAAAATCAGTTTAATAAAAAACAAAATACATAAATTTACCCGCCAAAATTATCTAAAAAACACGGTTATGCATAAAAAAAAGTAAAATATTTAAATCTAAAACAAAATCAGAAGTAAAAACATATAAAAAAAACAGTAGGTCACTTTGCCAGTTCCAATCGTTTCGAGACAAAAAAAAGCGCGCGCGTTCGTTTCTTTTCCAATAAAAATTTGTTTTATTTATTTTCCTTTTCCGCCAAAAAAAGAAGAAATGCTTCCGCACGGGGATGAAGATTCTGAATTTGATGTTGTTGATTGTGTCCGCCGAATGGGAATGGAGCTACCGGTGAACTGGGCTGGAAATGCCGTGCTATATAGCGATATCAGAAGCGGAAATTCGAGGAAGATTTTTTTTAAATTTTTTTCAAGTTTTTATTCCTTTAATATTATTTTTAGTAATTGCTTCCGTGTTAGAAGACTACCGCAAAGCAATCGAACCAAATTTACCCTCTCATCCGATCAGTACATTGCTCAACACCAACTATTATTGCTGCCACCGCTACTGTTCTTCGTTCTACACAATTCTGGATGTTATCAATGAACGTAACACAATGCCGCTCAACATAGAAGACCGCAAAACGTACATTACTCACAAAATAGCGTTTGGGAACAGCCGCCATGTTTTGAAGATAGCTAACGAAACAGTATGCCGAGTGTTTTACAGCGATGTATATTGTCTACCGAAGTCATTGTAAGTTTATATTGTTGGTTTAGTGATGTTTTTAGTGTTTACCAAAGCCAGAAAGCAATCAAGAATGGAGAAACTGTACCAAATGTAGACCTAAGAACGGTGTCGAAAGCGAAACTTCACACCATAACCGCCAGAAGAGTCGAAGCCATTACAAAGTTCATTAAACTTCGACTTGAACCATCACCGATGTGTGGCAAATACATGGTTCCTCCGCAGTTTTCCCGAAGAACATTTGTCATGGAGGCATTACAAGACACCAATGATTCTACATTAATGCCGCTGTCTGGAAATGCTTTGGGAGATGCTGTTGTAGATTACGCACTTGACTTGGTAGAGAAGCATGGTTTTCCGCTTTCGTTCAAAAAAACGTCTTTACTACCGCGGTGTAACATTTGTTGCGAACTGACTAAAGTAAGTATAACTTTTTATAAAGTTTATTTTGCTTTTAGAATGTCAAAGAAATCCGTTTTATTGATGGTACTCCGTATAATGGCCGCCAACTTCTTGAAGCACATTATCAAAACACGAGTAATGACCGCAATGTAATAGACGCTTTTATGAACCAATCTATCAATTTTCCTCACGAACTTTTACTTTTGAAGTATGACGGTATGTCTGGACACAAAACATCGCTACCGTTCTTAGGAGACAGAATACCGAAGGCATTGAGTAATTGTAACAAAATTGTACCATTTCAACTAAAGTTTTGTTTGGTGATTTACAATTACTTTCATTTTTTAGGGCATCTAAGCGCCACAAGTCAATCATTCCGCGGATATGTCATTGGATTCTTTCATCCCGCTTCCGCTTGCAGTAGCTCTGTTTATTCTAATATTTTGTCCGTCTTATCAGAACTCGATGTACTTCCGCCAGTTATTGTTATCAACACAGACAACGCTCGTAGCAACAAGTCTAAATCAACAATACATTTTGCTCGGCTTTTGCTGAAATTTTGTCCGAAAATATCCAAGATCATATTCGCGTTTCATGAAGCAGGCCACACTCATAATAATGTGTCTACATTTTAACTTTAAGTTTGTATTTTTGTTTGGTTTTTATTATAACAACTATTTTATTATAACTTAACCATTGTTATTTAGGTAGACGCTTTCTTTGGCTGTCTAGCGGAAAAAATGATTGGCCACCGCTTAGAAATCCCCTCAGAAATGACTGAATTTGTCCGCAACGTTCGAGGAGTCAAAAGTATTTATGATTCTTATTGTTTATGGGATTTGTACATTGCTCCGGAAACCGCATTACTTGATGGAGTTTATAACTATCACTATTTTGAGATCTACCAAGCTGAAGATGGAATCCGCGCTAAATTCAAGCAATTTATTCGGTGCAATGACTACTTGAATTTGAACAAAATAAGACCATTGTATCCTGAAGACGCCGACCAATTTAGCCGCTTAATCCTAAAGGTAAGTCATCATAATAAGATACAATTGTAAAATTTTAGAAAGACGAGGAAATTGGAGAAGTTGGCTGTGAAACATACGTCATGAATAAGCAACAGCTCCGCCTCCAAAAAGTTCAAAAAGGATATCATAAAATATTTGTCTGAAGACACATTCAAGTCACTGCAAGATCACTTGGAAGCCGTTACCAATATGCCAGTTGAAAGTTTTTCCGAAACTTGTCGCAAAATTAATGAAAAAGTTGTTACTTTACCCGCCCCCATTGTTAAAGCATCCGACGAATGCAACGTCACGATTGAGAAGTTCAGGAAGTTGACAACCGCAAACAACGCAGAATCCGCAGAAGTAGAGGAACAACAGCTAGGCAATGAAGTAAAAGTTTTTTTCTCTTAATAATTTATGTTTTTTACCTCATTATCTAATTAGTAATAACTAATTTTTAGGAAAACCTCATGCCTCCGCCAGCTGACGAACAAGAACTCGAACAATTACTAGATGAAGCACCAACGTTGCAAACTGTTCGCCGCACTACTACACTGTCCGCCGTTCCCGCTACATCGCAAGCTACTTCAGTATCTTCCCGTGGTCGCCGAATTGTTAAGCGCACGCGATTTTCACCTTCGAGATAACGCAAGTACTAACATTTTTGGTTTGTTGAATATTAGAATTTTGTTATTTGTACTCACCATCCATATATTAGTCTAGGTTTCGTATAAATTTTTGTAGAAAATATTGAATTTCGGCATTTTATATATTATTATAAGTATCGTAAACTTATCTGTACCTAAACTCCGCGAAAAAAAAATTTTTTTTTAATTCCAATTTGGGGGACAGAATTTTGCGGTTTTTGTCCACGAAATCGTCACTCGAAAAAAGTGAGCAAATTCTGTCCACCAAATTGGAAATTTGGTTTTTTTTTTTATTTCTTGTCCGCGAAATATTTCGGGGCCCGACCTCTTGTACGTTTGTCCCCGAAAAAATTTGATTTTCAAATTTGTTGATTCTTGTCCTCGCAAAGACAACAATCCACGATTCTTGCCCCAATTGGGCTCGAGACAGGAAAACGTCTCGTTCGTTCCGACTTTTTCTTGAATGTATATAATTCAAGGGATATATTTTGGGGCTTGAATAAGTTTGTTATTGATGATTTTTATTTGGAAATTAGTTTTTATTTGTTCTTTGTTATCTTTACGATATTTTCTATATCAGATGTAAAAGATATTGTTTTATTTACTTTGAGAAAGAGCTGATATTAACATAGACATTAAGTGTGTCATGGATAATATCAGTTAATTTGAATGAGATCGTATATAGCTATTGTTTCTATGTTTTATTAATGACTGTAAATGTTTCAGCTGTGACCATAATCAACTGCTAAGTTCAAGAAGCCTCAAAGATCCTTCAAGTTTAAGCTAGAGATCAGGAGACGAGCCAAACCATAGACAACATCGGATGACAAAGACACATGAAGTCCCAGATGAAACCAGTCCGTAATCTAAAGGGCATGAGGAAAGAATCACGTAATCTATGCTAATATTTGTATTATTCATTTTATTTTGCGCGTTATTACCTAGTTGTCGCGTTGTTGACCTTGGTTTCTGAATCGTGCTGAATTTTACTTGTTCTTTTTCAAAGTTTTATTTTGTATTATTTATTGTATTGTGCGAGTTATTACCTATTTGTCGCGTTGTTTGGTGCGTCTCTGTACCGTGCTGCCTACTGATGGCTCCGGTTCCTAGCTAGGTTAGGAGGAGGTTCAAGAGCAGGGTGGGCTGGCAGGGTCTGATGCCAAGTTATAGATGGTCATTAATTTTCGAATTTTAAATCTTTTGACCTGACTAAATTTGAATTCGGCAAAAGCTCGATTTTTAAAAGTTTTGTTGAATTACCGAATTAAAATGGTTAAAAAACTTGTTTCTGGATTCTAAGTTACTGGTTAATTAAAATTTTAATGAATTTTTGGTAGTAAAATGCATTTTTGAAGGGTAATTTGGCTTCAGATCCTGTTAGACGTCCTTGCACAGTGCCTGGTATACTCTGACTGGCACTGTCGGCCCGAACCGGTCGAAAATTGGAGTGACAGTTGGATTTGAAACATTTTTGGCCGAGATTTTATTTTTAAAATCTAAAAAACGGTAATGCTTTTTGTCATAAAATTTTTTCTAAAAAATGTGTAAAATTAAATTTTTCTATCAAAATTTCATTTTCTACTTATCAAAACTGTATTTTTTTCAATACCAAAGTTTGATTTTTGTGATTCGAAGTGCTTTTTCGCTCAAACTAACTTTCTATCCACTTTTTGACCGTTTTTGGTTGAATTTGCTTGATCTTTGTCCCTGTCAGGTGCGCCTTGGATGTTGTCCTAACTGTTCGCAAAGACTGAGAAGTCAGAAGTAGCTCGGTGGTCAGGGACTTCACCTCGGGGAAGGGGATTCATTCATTCCCATCTCCGTGGGGGTAGGGCCGATACCCCGCTTGGTCCCAACAAGTAGGAGGACTCGGTATCCACCCCCAGAAACACGGGGCCATGCCCAATTTTACTATGCCTGCGTATTTTTTATTCGAATAATCTCCCCCTTATTTTTCTTGGAGGGCGAGGTGATGAAGTCCCCCTCCAAGCGGGGAAGGAGGTAGGGGTACCTGCTCCCCCAAGGTGAAGTCTCTGACAACCGAGCTACTTCTGACTTCTCAGTCTTCGCGAACAGTTAGGACAACATCCAAGGCGCACCTGACAGGGACAAAGATCAAGCAAATTCAACCAAAAACCGGTCAAAAAATGGGCAGAAAGTTGAAGTTTGGGCGAAAAAGAGATTTAAAATGACAAAAATCAAAATTTAGTATCGAAAATTACAAGTTTTTAATGAAAAAAACTGCAGAAAAGCGTTCTTTCAAAAAATCAATTTTTTTTCGGCCAAAAGTTAAATTTCTAAAATTAGAACAAAGTTTTATAAAAAAAACGCTTTTTTTTGGAACTTTGAAGATAAAAATTTCGTTTTTGTAAAAAAATCTTGTAAAATCAACTTTTCATCCTATTTTCGACCGGTCTTTGGCCGAAAGTGCCAGTCAGAGTATACCAGACACTATGCATGGAGGTCAAACAAGTCTGAAGCTAGAATTCAAAAACAGTCCTTTAGCATTTTAAAATGGCAATTCAACAAAACATTCGAAAAAATCAAGTTTCGGCCAAAAAATTCGAATTTAGTCAGGTCAAAACCTTTAAAATTCAAGAAGTAGTGACCATCTATAACTTGCCAGCAGACCTGTCGTTCCCACCTTGCTCTTGGACCTCCTCCTAACCTAGCTAGGAACCGAAGCCGCCAAAAGGGTTGAAAAGAAAAAAAAATTCAGCACAATACCGAAACCCACCCCAACAATGTGAAAAATAGGTAATAACGCGCAAAATACAATAAATCAAACAAACATTATCATAGATTAGCATTCTTTCTTCAAGCTCTTTAGATTACGAGCTGATCTTTCTGACTTCAGATGCCATTTTGGTCCCTTGTCCAATATTGGTATGGTTTCTCCGATATCTATGTTGTCCAACAACAACTTGATCGATGTTTGAGCATTTCTGAACGTTCCACCAGATCAATATCAACATCTAAAACATTTGCATACATTATTAAAATATAGAAATTTACAAAAATCAACCAAAAATTATCATATTCAAACCAGATTCTTATATTATCTATGACACACCTGATGTCTATGTTAATAACCGTTCTTTCTCAAAGTAATAATAACAACACACTTCACATCTATTATAGAAAAATCGTGAAAATTGTAGAACAAACAAAAACTACTTTTCAAACAAAAATCATCAATATCAAAATTGTTCAAGCTCTCAAAAAGTTATCCGTGACCACCTGAAGCCTATGTTACTAATTCAGTCACAAAAAAAATGTAAAATTAGAAAGTTTGCATTTAAAACTTAAACAATTCAACAAAGAATATAAATAAATCATCAAATTTACAATACAGATTTTTTTTGTAAAAATTTCATATTACCAATAACATCAGAGCACCATAGATAATATCAATCAAAACCCCGTAATTTTATCCTATCTTATTAATTGTTTTATTTTCAAAACCATAATAACTACAACATACGTAATAAAACCAACTTACATCAGCCACAAATGCCAATTGACGTTCATTATTTTTTCATACATCTACAGCACCATCATCAATGTTTCAAACGTTCATTCCGAGCTCCACCGTGGTCTCCATACCTTGATTTGCAACTCAACACAAGGCCCAGAATCTGGCTCACATCATTCCAACGTACAATCCATCAAATCCATCTGAAAAGCATAAACTTTATTAAAAGCATGTTATCCATAATTACTGATGCCAAGAATAAGATAAAACCCTCGAAATCAATCTAAAAACAAAAAAACCAAAGCAAACACAATACTTACATTGCCAAACAACTTGTTCTTCTTCAAATAAATCGTATGACATCAAATTTGAGCTGTCATTTAGCCAGTTCTGTTGGTTTTCATCCAGCTGACCAGAAATTGGAAAATTGAAGATGTTCTTCTGCTCGTAACCCCTGTATTCTTCATTTATCAAACACTATAAGTCCCCTAAAACATAGAAAACATAACATTACATCAAAAGAAACAATATTTACACGTAAAACCCGTTCATTCAGCCCAAAATAACCTCGAACACCTGACTTTAACTTCAAAAAAACGTGTAAAACGTCAAAAAATTAACAATTTTTCTACAGAAAGCACTCAAAAAGGCAATTTTGTTGTATATTGAACAATTTTATCAAATTTCAAACCAAGAGCTCAAAGAAAACAAGAAGAAAAGGCAATCAAAGCAATTCCTCAAAGCAAATACAACTTTGTCACTAAACGACTGCGGCCGAACAATTGCGCCCTGCAAGCGACATGTTATACGATAAAACATGTCCTTGTAAAAATAAGATTCTCTGGACCGTACACAACAATTTTCAAGCATTTTAAAACATGTTCAATCGTAAACCTCTTCAAAAACAGTTTATTGGCCCTATGTATAATTTAAATTATCCATTCATTCCAGTAGACGGAGCGCCAGTCGTCTGATTGGTAGACTGATTTCGAGTTTGTGCCATACTATCCGGTTTTTGCTGCTCGCTGTCAACCACTTGCATATGAGTTAGCAACTGTGGTTCGTACTTGTTCGCATCGAAGCCAATGTCCTGTAGAAGGCCGAGGATCTCGTCAGAGAGGGCACGTTCGAACAGAATCCGTTCTGCCACTTCTAGCTTGTGTCTTACCATTTGGAGCATTTGGAGATGCTGAAAACAAAGTCCTATGTTAAAAATTGGCCCGCTTCTTCGTTGTAACAAAAGCTTTTGTTATTTTAAGTTTTGTAAAGAAAGTTCTTGCCATTTTATCAAAAAATAACGAAACTTGGTGTTCTGCAGCCTGCGGGTGACAAGTTATACGATGGAAAACTTTTCTACATTGTAAAAAAAAGTTCTTGCAATTTTATGTTTTGTAAAGAAAGTTCTTGCCATTTTGTTTTGTAAAAAAGTTCTTGTCATTTTCTGTTTTGTAAACAAAGTTCTTGCCATTATTTGTCTTGCAAAGAAAGTTCTTGCCGTTTTACCTTTAAATGAAACTCCACCACCAGTAGCCAAGCCATAACCAAATTCGTAGCCCCAAGCAATGTCCCAACGATAAACAGTCCTAGTACCAGCCCATGATGCAATTCAGCATCGTACACAAGAGCTGTTGGTACTGGTGGAAGTGTCCAGTTTGGACTTATCGAATGTTCCGAACTGGTACGATAGGGCTCTTCGGTGGTACTGTAGGGCTCTTCAGTGGTACTATAGGGCTCTTTGGTGGTACTGTGGGGCTCTTCAGTGGTACTTGGGGTTACTGTAGTAATCTCCGTGGTAGTAGAAATCTCCGTAGTATTAGTGGATACTGTAGTGGTATTACTGTCTGAAGTGGTAGTGTTATCGACTGGTACAGTGGTATTACCTGTATATGTTGTTGTATCATCGGTAACACTAGTTGTCTCATCAGTAGTCGTGGAGTCGCCTTAAAATTGAATTTTTAAACTTCAAATTTCAAAATATTGAAATTTCAAAAAATTTTAAATTTTAAAAATTCGCGTTTCAAAAGTAATGAGAACCCACCACCATCTTGACCAAAAACACTTCCAAACCCAAGAATCGTTGTCGTTAAGCCGGCTGGCAGATAAACGCCTCGAGGCCATGCAAATATAACAATAGGTAACAATAATAACCAACCGACCGGTCGCATCGTAAAAAATATAAATGAAACTTGATTTTCATTTGAAAATTCAAAAAAATTAATTTTTTAATTTTTTTTTTAATTTTCATTTACGAGAGTGTTCGCCCTGCGGTGACCTGCCGGCAGCTGCCCCACTCTGATTGAATTCAAACTTTTATATTCAAATTTTGATTTGAAATATGCTAAAATTGACTATAAAGACCCGCGTTAAATTTTTAGGTATTTGCACTTTCATAATCGACCGGTCGGATTACGATAGGTTACGGTACTTTTAGAAAAAAAATTTTAATTACGAAGTTGTTCAGCATGGTCAAGAACATAACTATGCAAATTTTTAGAGCTTTTGGTACATGTTTGACTTTTTTTTAATTTTTAGTTCAGTTTAACAAAAAATGGCATAAAATTGCCAAAATGACATTTTGTCCACAATCGCTTTATCATATGTCTTATAACAACCTATCTCATCGATTTAGCACATAAAAACAGGGGGTAAATATTTAATGCACATGCCTGTGGCGCTTCACTGTCCCAGAAAGACTCTTTTACACGTTGTGCTTATACGTTGATTGCCGACGTCGTATTTTAACCAACATGAGTTTTAAAAAATTTATTATAATAATTAGTTAAGTTCTTCATAAGAAAGCTTCTATAATTTTTCCACAGTAATCAAAACTGTTACAGTACTATTGATAGGAAATTAAAGAAAATTAAATCTTAGACTTGGATTCTGTTATTCTTGGGTTATCTGTAGTAAAATACATAGTAATTCTTACGTTATCTATAGTAAAATATATATTCATGTTATCCATAGTAATCTATTGAAAACAACTATAAGTCGATGATAGCCTATCTTTACCTCAACAAAAGTCATTTTTAACCCAAAAAATGTCAATTTTAACTCAACAAAAGCTCATTTTTAAGTAAAAAAGGTCATTTTTAACCAAAAAAAGACATTTTTTAACTAAAAAAGACCGTTTTTAGCTCACAGAAGGTCATTCTTAACTCATAAAAGATCAATACAATGCAAAACCAAGACTTACAAAGCCATTACCTACAAAAAACAAGCTCTAGCTTCTCACAAACCATAGTATTCGCCCCTCAATATCTCCAAAACTGCATTATCCACTCCTCAAAATCTCAAAAACGATATTATTCACCCCTAAAAACCTCAAAAAACCCAATATCAAGCCCCAAAACCTCTAAACCAACAGTAAAACACCCCCAGACCCCTAAAAATAGCAGTATCCAAGTCTTTTTCAACTTAAAATCTACAAAAACTAGCTTCTTCCTTAACCAGTACTGTAACAATTTATCACTGTAAACCCGAAACTACAAAAGTGCACAAAATACAATGCGAAAGAGAGAGAGTGGGACAGAGAAAAACACGAATTTCGATGAGAAAGAGCATGGGAACGAGAGAGAGGAACAGAAAAGAGAAAGAACATAATTTAAATTTTTTTAAATAAAGAACATAATTCAGTTTTTAAAAGAAAGAACGAGAGACAATACAAAGGAGAGAGAATGCAGAGAAAAACATTAAAAACTTGATTATTAGCCAAAGGAATAATATTAGGCCAAGATACGATGGAACAAAAATGCAATCTTGTTTTACATGACATACTTTAGCATTTTCAACTGTTTTGAAAAAGTTCTTCACATCAAAAATTTTAAAAATTCAAAAAAATAAATTATTATGTTTTTCAAATAACTTTGAGCCACTCCCAAAGAAAACTTTCAGGGTTAGGTAGCTCAGAATTATATGAACAACTAATTATTATAAATTTTTATGTTTTTTATAAGTTTCTGGTTGAAATAAGTATCCAGCCAACACAACTAGAAACAGTACCACCAAAAACAGCTCAAAAATGCTTTCAGCAAACTTCGTCATGTTGACATCAATAAAAAGACGATTAATAATAATATAATACGTGAGAAAATAGATAGAAATGTGTTTGAATATCCACACAAATTTAAAGTTAAAATGTTTTTTAGCTTTTTTAAAAGGTTTGCACTGTATTTACAATAAGAAAAACAAATTTCTCATTCAATGCCCTTATGAGCACTGTTTCACTACTTTGAATCCTTTCAACAAGTCCCTCCAACAAAACGCAACAACTTCCTTTAATTTTTAAAAAATAAAAATTTTGGTGTCTTTATGAACAGCAGTACCAGGCATTACCACTATAAAAATACTTTCCGAATTTATCAACTGTAAACAAAGTTATTGCATTTTTTCAAACCTCTTCGAAATCCGAAAAATTTTGAAGAAAATATCAGAAAAATAGCAGTAACTTTCTTTCCAAAATTTCAAAATTAAATTTTTTTAAATCGTGCCCTTCCTGACAATTATTTTCTTTCTAATTCAAAACTCTGCTTTATTTTAAAATTTTAAACTTCAAAACCTTTATTATATTAAACTTTTCTATTATAAAAGGTAACTTTTACCCATAAAAGCCAAACCAGTGCCATTCTTAGTAAAATTAAAGTAAAATCAGTTCAAACCCTTCAACATAAACACAACTAAAGGTCGACAAGTCCAAACTAAACTTTTCGACAAAACAGAAAATAAATTTAAAATTTTAGAAATTAGAGCGATTTCCGAAGATTCTAAAATACGATCCAGAGATTTGATTAGATATTGTTCATTACATGGGGGGGGTTACATGAGCTCGTCGTAGAGCTCCTCCTCGTCGTCGAACGGGTTGAAGGCGGCCGAATTATGGGGGTCGTCCTCTTCGCCCTCGTTGTGCGCGATCGGTTTTAGGCGTGGTCGTCGCGCTATGGCGAATTCGGCCGGCAACTGTTCGGCGGCGACACGCTTCCTGGGGCCGGTGGTGCGTTCAACGCGGTGGCGGAGGGAGCAGCGGAACTCCTGCACGATGGGGTAGATCATTTGGATGGCACGCATCACGCCTTCGGCTGATGTTGCTGAAAGGGGGAAAAGTTATATTATTATAGGTAATATCAAGAGAAGTCTAGCTGGCAATAAAGTATAGTTAAGTAAGCAGGAGTTCAACTGTATTAGATTTTCTATTGTTTTTATTTTAAATAGCCCTAAAAAAGAAAAAAATTTTGAAAACTTTCCTCCTCCACCCCCAAAACAAAAAAATTATATTTCAGAAAAGAAATACCCTACCCAACCCTACCATCCAAAACCCCCTACCTCCAGTTATCGTTATGCTACCGGTCGTGTGAATCCGTAGCGACGCCTTCGGGTCCACGTACTTCCACACCAATCCCACCGAAAGCTCGGGTTCGTATTGGGCTTCCTTGTATTTGGCCGCCATTTCCTCAATCTTCACTCCGAATGGCAGACGGCATGTGGCGAGCACGTTGCATATCTTGTAGTCGCGCAGACGAAGTTTGGCGTTCAGAAGGCCCATCGAACGTTGGATCATGCGACCCACGGAACGGGCAGCACGGCGACAGTCTTCTTCGCTGAAATTTTAAAATTAGTTTTCGCTATCAAAAAAGTGAGTTTAAGACCTTCATGCGCTCTATTAACCTTAACATATACCTAAAGTTGAAAAAACACAAAAAATCTTAACTTACCTTCGACATCCCACAATGTAGACATTGCCACTACTGTAGACCTTGACGTGACATTGTGGATTCCGTTTCTGTTTGTAGAGAACGCCACGATCACGGTCGAATGTCACGTTCCCGCTGTTCAACGCTACCTTCCGCAAATCAATGTGTAATGGCAACGAATAGTTGCACACCACGTTTCTGATCTAAAACAACATAAATTTGAAATTTTAAAACAAAATTGTTATCTAAAAGCATGAAGTATAAAAAATACTTCTTCAAAAACAATAGTCCAGCTGTTAAATCACAAAAAATGCTATTAATCTTGTTTTTTATATCAATATCTATCAAAATCACATATTCTCCATGCCCAACAGAGCTTTTTACGTCAGAATCAGTATTCAAAAAACAATTTAGCCCTCTTTCTTTACGGCCTACACAAAACACATGTTATTTATGTTTTCATGCCCATGGCCTTGAATTTCAAAAAACCTTTCGTAATTCAGCTCGAATTTTGAAAAGTTTAGATAAAGCTATGTTGACATAGAAAACAGATGAAAACAAAACATTAAAGTGATTTTTATGTGAAATCTATTGATGTATACGCTATTTAGTAAGTTATCATACTATCAAAAAGTGTTTTAACGGTTTCCGAGGTCATTCAATATTATTTTTTTTAAAAACCATTTAATAAAACCAATTTAACCATAGACTTTCAGTTTTCAGCTCAAACTATACTACAACATCAAAATTTTAGCCATACACAACAACATTAAACTTTTTGTGTCAAAAAACGCAATTTTTAAATCCACTTTCATTCAATTCTTACTTTCTAACCAAATCTAAACATTCAACAACAAAAAGATCTAAAAACATACCTGAATATCGATTTCATCGTTCTCATGTTTGACATTATCTTGACTTGTGGAAGGATTGCCGGGAGCAGGTTCGGCATGAGGCGGGTGACTCTGAGTCTGTGGAGCCAAACAGTACATTACTATAACCAACGTATTCAGTTTTCAACTCATTAACTATATTACATTTTAGCGGCATTTCAAATTTAATTTTTTCAACAATAAACATATTTTATAATGTTGTTCAAAGTATTGATAAAATAAGTATGCCAAAGTCAATAGAAACCTATGAAAACGATGCAAAAGACGTAAAAAAGACGGAAGAGTACATTGTGTTTACAAAAACATTAACTTTCATAAGAAGAAACGATTACAGCCTTGTTTTCGACACTTTTCGGCCTAGTGCAATATGAGAGGTCCACATGAATCATGCCAAAACTAATCGACAAACAAAGGTCGAAACTAATTTTTAGATTTAAATAGTGTTAAAACATCTACTTTCAGTTAATAATCAAAATCAACTAATAATAATTGCTATTTTCTGATTAAAAACTTATTCAAATCTTACCCAAATGTCGACCCATTGTAGCGACAGAAAGTTAACATATGAGAAAACTAACGAGAAAAGCTATATTTATACAAAAAACCTGCACAAATTTATGCGAGTTCAGTTAACTAATACGTTGATATAAATTTCTACCGAAAACAGGGTAAAGTTTATATTATCCCGCGAGACCTAAAGCATTGAAAATGGATTTCGTCATAACTAATCGAAGAGGACGTGAATAATGCTAAAATTGTTGTCAAAGCAGCACTAAAATGTCTAAATACCTTCATATTTCAATCTTAACCTTTTATATACTAAAAACAGACTATTACCATGCCGAAGCGGTGCCACACAAGACATTTGCCGACAACCCGAACGAGCGACAACCGATTTTCGCGTGAAACGTCGATTTATCGGCCAAAATTTGCGAAATCCAAGTGTTTTATATGTCAAAACCCGACGAAACCCTTATCAAACCGGCACCGACCCCAACCCAAATCCTAATCCAGACAGCGACTCGAAAAAGTTGAAGACGAGTTCAACACGGAGCAGTTATTCATTGTATTTTCGGTTCAACATCACCACCTTTGTCTCCTTTTTAACCTCAAAAGCAGCAAGACCGGCGGCTGGTCCGTGTGTTGAGAAGTTGGTGTGGGAAGTGGAGGCGAGGAGAGAAAAGTGTAGCCGAAAGAGTGTAGTCAAGGCCGAGAGGCTGGTAGTGCTTTTCGGGCGAAAAGAAAATCTTTTTTGAAGCGGAGCGCGAGCTGCCGCCGCTCTTGTTATTTGGAACGTTTGTGCAGGCTGCAAAATGAAGGCGCTGGATGGATCGGGAAACGGCAAGAACTTTGTTTCAAATGAGCGAAAAAACGAAATTAGCCATCTTGAAATGTTAAAATTAGATTTTTCGAGAATTTATGCAAATTTTTCAAAAAAAATTTTTTATTTTTGGAAATCCTTATGGAAAAAGCCAGAAACTCCGTTTCAATTGGCCAAAATGATTGAAATCTTGGCATTATCTTATCATGAGCAACATCAGCTAATGTATAAATCTGTGTAAACATTAAAAACCTTATATTTCTCAAATTCAACTGGCATTTCCCCAAAATAAGACTTTATTTTTAGCGTTTTCCAATGTTTTCTTGGCCAAAAAGCCGGTTTTTTATTCGAATTCACTTATTCTTTAGGGTTTTCCACTGTCTTCGCTTCGTTTGGCCATGAAATCGCGGTAAAATTGACGTTATCTTTTTGTGTTTAATATTGGAATTGACGTGTAAACAAATTATAAACAAAAAACCATGCAAAACTGTATTTATAAGGCCAAAAGTGTGGCCAATTCAGCTGAAAAAGACATTTTTTTTAGTTTTTCGGAGTTTTTAACCATTTGTTTGTCAATGTCATTGTATAATAGGAGTGATAATAGCTTTTCGGGTTGATAAACATTTTTTAAAGGTTCGGAGAACAAATATTTGCAAGAGGACATCAAATAGCAAAAAGCGATATTATCATAGATGATCATATAACTTGGGTTTTTGATAATATTTTTTGGTCGCGTTTGGGAGACAATTGAAAGATTGGTTAACAATGTATGTTCCGTATAGTCTTTTACATTTTTTTGTAATTTTTTTTTACACTCTGAGGTCTTTTCACAAAGTTACATTTAAAATATTTGGGACAATGCATCTGTTGATGCGCAGTGTAATATTTATTAAAATTCTGGTTTGGAAACAATATTTTTAGGACTCTTATATATTTTAAAATCTAGTATTGCATCTAAAGGAATTATTGAATGTACTTTTTGCTATCTTTTCGTTTTTTCTATATACTTTTTGAACGCCCTAAACTCGTAGTTACAATTTTTCAAAATTAACATAAATGAATATAAAATCCTCAATTTCAGTATAAAGCCATGTCAGCCTTTGACCGTGAAGAGGAATACTTTCAATTTGCTTTGGAAGTGACCAAAAAAGCTGGTCATTTGGTCAAGACCGCGTTTGCCAAGCATGAGAGCGCAGTTACCACGAAAGCATCGGCCACGGATTTGGTGACCGAAACTGATAAGGCGGTGGAAGAGCTGTTGATCAAGAGTATCTCCGAGAAATATCCTGATCATCAGTAAGGAGATTTGTTACCTAAAGTTTCATTATAAAATCTAATATCTGTTATATTGACTATAGCGAGAGTTTATTCAAATTTTTTGTTGATTATGACGATTTTTTAAATGATATAAGATTTTACATTATCTATTCATTTTCCAGATTTATTGGTGAGGAATCCGTTGCCGCGGGCAAAAGATCCCCCTGGACCGACGCCCCAACCTGGATCATCGACCCAATCGATGGTACCACCAACTTTGTGCACCGAATCCCGTTTGTGGCCATTTGTGTTGGCCTTACCATTAACAAAGAGTTAAGGGCGGGTATAGTGTACAACCCCATCACCGAAGAGCTTTTCACCGCCCTCAGAGGACGTGGAGCTCTGAAGAATGGATTCCCAATTCATGTTAGCAAGACTTCAGGTAGGATAAGGCTAGCTTGACTACAAGACGCTATAACTTTCCTTACAGACAATATTGCAAACTGAATTTTTGGTAGAAGCAGTACCATACTATGGTACTTAAAATAGTATAAAAATTTTTTCTTTTTGTTGTTTGTAATGAAAGTTATTTCGTTTTTAGTAGCAACGTCCCAGAAATGGCAATAACTTTCTCTACAAAATCAAAAAATGGAAATTTTTTGTGACAATACAAACGTTATGGTTTTTTAAAATAAAAAAAAAGTTTATCACCTTTATATACCTAAAATGACCATCCAAATTTAGAATTTAACAAGTCGGTTATTTGCACCAGTTTGGGGATACACAACATCGTTGAGAAGGGTCAACAATGGCTTGACATTGCACTCGACAATCACCGCCGATCGGTGGCCGCCGGAGTTCGAGGGTGTGTTTTCGTATTTTACGTTGGCTTAATGTCCAATAACTATAAGTTGGTTTCTCGTCAAAATACTAGGCTTTACCATAGTAAAATGAGAAGCCCAAAAAGTTAAGTGGAAACAAAGTTATTGCGGATTTATAGCCTAAAATGAAGGAAAAACAGTGAAAATGTTGATAAATGAGCGATGCGTATCCCCAAAATGGTTGGAAATGGCTGCAAATTTAATATGATGCCAAAATTAATGTTATCTTTCGATTGTCAAGTTTAAACTTGTGTTGTAGTACTTTCTGACGCCGTGGTACTAGCTCAATTGGGTGCGGACAGATGTCCCGAACAGCTTCGCTCATTTGTCAACAATTTCACCGCTTTAATGGTCGATAAAAACTGTCATGGGTAGGATTGTTATTGTAGATATATTGTAGTAGGTCTATTGTAGTCGGTTATCATAGCATAGCGTTTTGAGTTTTGAACTACAGTATTTGTGTTTGGAATGAAAAAATGGGGTTTTAGCTAAAAATTTAGATTCATGTTAAGGGTTGTTACAAAAAGCGCGATAACTTTGTTTCCAGCTGGGCTTTTTGAAAAATTTTAAAAGATATCTTACAAGGAAAGTGCCCGACCTGCCCCACTCTTATTGACTTCAAACTTTTTATAAAGAAAGATCATGTAAATATAAGATCTTCAGCAAAGTACTAAATCGCGCTTTTCAGGAAATCTCGAGAAAATCGAGATTAAAAAATGACTTTTTGAATTTCCTTTCAAATTGGCATTGTGTTTCAAGCTTGTAACTTTGTCATTTTTTGGCTTTTAAGAATTTTTCTTTGATATACTAGTAGAAAACCGTTAAATGAACCTACATTTTTAAATTTGTAAGCGTATCTTGTCTGGAAAGCGGAAAAAAGTGCTTGGAACACAATGCCAAAGTTGCCAAATTGGCGGGAAACAGGGACGTCGTTTGGGGGGGGGGAGGGGGGCAGGGGGGGGTACCCCCCCTCCAGAGCCGATCCAAAAAAAATTCCACAGGTAGGTACCTGTACGCGGAAAAACGAAAAAAAAAATTTTTGAAAAATCGGTCCACAGGTAGCTAGCTACCTGTGGACCAAAAAAAATTTTTTCGACCTCCCCCCCCCCAGAGAAAAACCGTAGCGACGTCCCTGGCGGGAAACCCAAATAATTTAAATTTAAAACTCAAAAGCGCGAGCTAAAATTTCTTATGGGTACTATTGGTGGTACAAGGAATTCACATAAAAATTTTGAGCTGAATCTGAGCGGGGCAGGTAGGGTACTTTCCTTGTTAGCTAGTTGCATACTGTTTGATATTTGCTGTAATTTGTGCATTTTCAATTTTTGTAAACAAAGTAATTGCGTTTTTCCTACACCCTGCCTTGGATATGCGCAAATCTCCTGGAAAAACGCAGTAACTTTCTTTCCACGAGCCCATTTCAGAAAATATTCAAAAGTCTAATTTACCATGCCTTTCTAACTCTAAAAACCTCATTTCAGCCACCGCGCCTTCGGCTCGGCCGCCATCAACATGGTGTATGTTGCTCAAGGTTCAGTAGACGCGTATGTTGAATATGGTATTCATTCATGGGACATTGCCGCGGCCGCGATTATCGTGCAGGAAGCGGGCGGTGTTGTGATTGACCCGACTGGTAGTGAGTTCAATTTGATGGCTAGAAAGGTGTTGTGTGGCGCTTCGAAGCCGTTGGTGCAGGAAATGAGCAAGATCTTGACTCATGTTGAGTTTGAGCCTGAGCTTTAAGTTTTCAGTAATTTAAAGCCATTTTGGTCGTTTTAAAGTCATTTCTACGTAATTTAAGATCGATTGTATACCTAATTTCAATAAATTTAAGCCCTTAAGTAAAGTTTCTTCTTATATGTCTTTAAATTTTTTATGTCATCTTGTTAAAAATGGCAGTTTTGTCCGAAATCAAAATAAAAGTTTAATTCAACTACCTTGAACACAATAAATATTCGATTTGTAAACTATTGAAAAGTGTTTGTATTTGAGACATTGCAACTTATTCTTGTATCACAAAGTTAGAGCGTTGGTTTTAGTCTAAAATAATATTAGAAGACTGGTCTTGATAAAACAAAATATCATGGGAATTGAAGAGAAGCGGGTGGATAAAGACAAATTTTAAAAGATTTCTTCAAAAAAGTTTAAATTTTCAAAAAAAGCAAATTAAAATTTAAAAATTTTTAAAAAATATTGAAATTTCAAAATTTTCATGAACTTTCTCTCCCCCCCCCCATTGCCAGAAACACATTAAATATCGGTCAAAAATTTCGTAGAAAAATCGAAAAACCAAAGCTAACGATCCTAAACCCAATTTTCCTTAAACTTTTTGACCGAACTGACAAATTTTCAGTCGAATTTTAAAAATTTTCAAAAAATATTGAAATTATAAAACTACTAGATTGTTCAATTAATTCTGTGCCCCTCTCAAAGCAAATTTTCGGGATTAGGAGGCACAGAATTTTATGAACAACATAATATTGAGAAAAATAAAAAAATTAGACAAAGTAAGCGTTAAGATTATCACCGTGACCTGTCATTACACACACACTGGTTCTACCCTCAAATGGCCTCAAGAGATGAGACAAAATTCGAAAAAAAGTGGGATGGCAAGTGTTACTATGAGATTGGGAATACGATTAACGGCTACAAAATCCGGAAAATAAATTAGGTTTTTCTACTGGACAGTAGTTTAGTTTAGTCATGGGGCTCTGTGTTATTACAGTATTGGGGCGTACTGTCAATATTGGAACGTGCTGTCGATATTAGAGCGGACTGTCTATATATTATGACAGTATCAAAAAGTATGATCACTAGAAGCTATATTAAGCTAAAAAGGTCTACTATAATATCGAAACACAATCTTAGACCTTTAAAAACTATCAAAAACGAAGAAAAAACTGAAAGGGCCTATAATAAAGAGACAAACCATTGCCAAATCCTCAAATTTAAAAATAAACTTGAACCCAACCCTTAATTTAAAAAAAAATCAACTTCAACCCTCAAAATTTTTAAAAAGTCGACTTCAACAGTCTTGGAATCACATCAAATGGCATTAACGGCACCGTGGAATCGATTGAAGCCGCTGTTTGGAAACATTCATTGGCTTCGTCAAAGGATTGTTGTTCGGCCATAACACGGCCCAAAGCTTGCCATACGTCTTCACGTAGAGGGTCAATGTTCACAGCATCACGGAGCATCTTCTCCGCCATCTTCTGGTTATTTTCGATTCGATAAATGTTGGCCAATTGGATGATAGATGGGATGTGGGTTGGGTTCACAGTGACTGAGGCCAAGAACGAAGCTCTGGCTTCCGAATGAAGAGTGGGCTTTAGTTCGTCCGCCACTTTTTCGGCTTGATTTAGGAAGACACGGCCCTGAAGAGGCGAAAGTTGGTTGGGGTAAGGGGAATTTTGATAGAAAAATCGATGTTTTTAAGTTTGAAATTCATTTTTTGGACTTTAAAAATAAAAATCAACAAAAATTTTAAAATTAAAAAAATTTCAAATTTTCAAAAATAAAAACTGGATTTTAAAAATTTCAAAAACAAAAGTCAAATTTCAAAACTTAAAAACCCACCTTCAAGTAGGTAGCCTGATAGCTGTTGGGAAATTGAGCACACGCTTCTTCAACACAAATTTGAATATCCGACATCCGATTGGCATCGATCAGTAGTTCAGCTAGTTCTACCCAGATATTGGCCTGAAAATGTACTTTTTACTAGTCTAACCTTGACTTCGTATCATGTAAAGATTCTTTGTTACAAATTTTTCAAATTTAAAGACTTTACGTTTCCAAAATGAGCTTTAGCTCAAAGGAAATTCCCCCCCCGTCATTAAAAAATATTCGTATTCTACCCCGGCCTACTAGTGTGTTGTCCAAATATGGATAAGCCTTTTAAAAGTCAAATTTTTATTTAAAGCTGAAAAAATTTTTGACTCATTCATAGTTGGCCACATATAAAATTCAAAAATGAATTTACTCCAACCCCCCCCCTTTTTTTTTAAATTAACCAACTCACTTTCGATCTAAACGTGTTGGTAGCCGACCATGCCAAACTTGAACTCGTACCCATTCCCAATGATTCGGATACTGTAGATGTCGCGGCTCCAAACTCTGACATTCTCGTGCCGATCGTATTCGATGCGGCTTCAGAAATGTCATTCACACTAGCACTTATACTATGAACTGGAAGGTTGCTAATGCCAAGTGGTGCTGCTAAGAATGGGGCTACTGGTGCTAGACCGTCTTTGGTTAGTTGGGCTGTTGACTGAAAATTTTTTTATATTAATTTTTTAAATGTAAAACAAAGTTTTTGAATGTAAAGAAAGTTTTTGGCAGTTTATGTTTTGTAAAGGAAGTTCCTGCCATTTTTTGCAATGTAAAGAAAGTTCTTGTCATTTTTTGTTCTGTAAGGAAAGTTTTTGTCATTACTTCAAAATATGACAAAAGCTGATATTCTGCAACCTGCGGGTAACAAGTTATAAATACTTTAGATCTTACCTTGCTATCCTGTGTTCCTCCTCTGCCCAAAGTTCCCGTATCCGCAGTCCCATTCGTCGCAAAAGCACCATTTTGTGACTCATCCTCGTATACAAACTCAGGTACCCGTTGCCAAAACCTCAGTAGATTTCTGGTCGTTTTGAAAGCCCTATCAACTCGCCCAAACTTGCTCTCGAGCTTCAGTCGCAGTACCATTAGACCATAATGGCTAGGGAAATTGGCCATGGCTTTGAGTACCAACCGCATCGCGCTTTTGTAGTCGTGTTTGGCGGTGAATAGGAGTGCCAGTAGCATTTGTGCCGACACGTTATATGGGTTTCGGTCAATGGCTTCTTCGCACACTTCGCGCGCCTTCTGCATGTTTCTGGCTTCGGCGTACTCGAGAGCGCAGAACATGTGGACGAGGTCGTCGGCCGGGTCTGAGTTGCGCGCTTGTTCAAAGTTTTCGATCGAAATTTTCAGCATTTGGCGACGTTTCTCGAAGAAGGGCTCGGTTCGCACTTTTAGGCTGAAATAATGAAAATATAAAACCTTATAGACTGAAATGTTAGATATACAGCCGTTGTAAAAAAATAGTAAACTTTTTTATTTTTGCCATAACTTTGTTCTTAATTGTCCGATTAGTAAGAAACAAAGTTTGTTTTGATAGTTGTTATACATACTATCAGACCCAAATGACGGATTTTATAAACTATTTCATCGTGACTCATTATATAAAATCAAAAAATTAAGAGTGGACAAAAAATAGTAAACTTTTCTGAATACTATCCCGAACTTTATTAAAAAGGTAAGATTTAAGTTCTTCTTGCTATTACATATTGTTTTAGTTACGAATGAATGGAAAACAACAAAAATCGTTAAGTTTAGAAGTCAATAAGATGATCTTTCAACGCATAGAATAAGGCGACCTCATGTGCAACATCACAGAAGATTGTTCGATAAATAAGACTATTATTTCGTCTTAAATGCTCCTAAATATGCTTAGTCGGGTTGAGATATGGAGTTTGTAAATCCAAAGCAAAATAAAAAACTTTTTGTCTACTGAACATAGAATTTGCTTGTTGTGGTATGTGCCTTGGGTCATGGTCTTGTTGAAAAAATCCGCATTTATGGAACTTTTATCTTAGCAAACGGAAGCATATGCTTCTCAATACTGTCAGTGTAAGTTCTACTATCCATCCAACCATCAGTAAAGACTACCGGACTAACTTGAGACGAAGTAAAGCACCGCCACACCACGATACTGCCCCCTTGATGTTTCATGGTTGGTACCTGGTGCTCTAGGGCAAATCTTGTGCCTTCTTTTGTCTTACATACGCTCCACGTTGATATCCAAACAAACCAAACTTGCTTTTGTCGGTCCACAACACTTTATCCCGCACCTTCTCAGTCCACCTCTTATGTTCACCTACCCATTTCAATAGGATCGTCCGGTTCTTCTTCCTGCTCAACGGTTGTTTTGCCGGACCACGAACATTGAGCTTGCCTTTGATTAGAATTCATGCTACAATTTGAGCAGGAACTTTAAATTCGTAGAACTGCACCATTTCAGCGTTTATTTTAGGTGCATCCGCCATCGGGTCTTTTAGAAACAACTTTGGAATCAAATTATCTTGATATTTGGTCGATTTTCTTGGTCTTTTGTTGTTTAAAACGGTTTTTAGATGCCATTTTTCTTATAACCCTTCCAAATTAAAGAAACTTTAGCTTTGTTTATCGAACAATCTTCTGTGATGTTGCACATGAGGTCGCCTTATTCTATGCGTTGAAAGATCACCTTATTGACTTCTAAACTTAACGATTTTTGTTGTTTTCCATTCATTCGTAACTAAAACAATATGTAATAGCAAGAAGAACTTAAATCTTACCTTTTTAATAAAGTTCGGGATAGGATTCAGAAAAGTTTACTATTTTTTGTCCACTCTTAATTTTTGATTCTATATAATGAGTCACGATGACATATTTTATAAAATCCGTCATTTGGTTATGATAGTATGTATAACAACTATCAAAAGAAACTTTGTTTCATACTAATCGGACAATTAAGAAAAAAGTTATGGCAAAAATAAAAAAGTTTACTATTTTTTGACAACGGCTGTATGACCTTTTAGGCTGAAATAAGGAATATTCTGAAGGTAAACAAAGTCTTTGCCATTTGCAAGAAAAAAGTGAAATTTTAGTCAGTTTTAAAAAAGATCATGTAAAACTTTCTTTCACAAAAAAAATTTAATCTTTATCATTTTTGAACCAATTAAAACCTAATAAAAATAAAATATAATTCACCCCTCCTTCAAGAAGCCAAAGCAAAATTAGGAGTGAAAAACAGGCCGGGCCCATTTTTGAGGTCGGGCCCAGACCCAGAACCTAACTTTTAGATCCGCACCGTCTTTCTTTTTTTTCTCAGGCCGGTCCAACGATTAGGCCCGGCCCGATCAAAAAAATTTTAAGCCCTGCTCATTTTAAAATTTCTTAAAACTTTAAATCATAAAAGACAAAAAATTGAATTTGCATTGTTTTTTAGATCATTTATAGAATGTAATCCTCAAAATTAAAAAAGTTTTTAAAAAATTTTTGAGCTTTTAAATTCTAGCACGTTTAAAATTTAGCTCTAGTCTGGCCCAGCCCGATCGTAAGACGGGGCTTTGGCTTTGCATTGATCTTTAGATGATTTACCGATTAAAATACCAAAACAAATCGAAAAAAATTAATAAAAATGTTATTTAGACCCGGGTCTACTTTCAAGCCCAGCCCGCAAACGGGGCCAAATTTTTAGACCCAGCCTGTTTCCACTTTAGCTCAAGGTCAGCCCGGCCCGATCGTAAGGCTGAGCCTACACGGAAAATTTCTCATCCCTAACCAATCACACCACCCCCAAACTGCCTAAAATTTCGTTGCGCACTGCCTAAATTATCACTCGCTTCATAAAAACCTCATTTGTCGTATTATATTACATATAAAACTTACCTATACCCCAACGCATACAACAATTTACACCTGCCAGCCAGGGAGTCGGTCGTGCACAAGCTCAAGGCTTCTTTTGCCACTTTCATTACGGTATCCGCTTCTCCGTTCTGTTCGATTTCCATTTTGGCTATTTGCATCAACTCGACCACTTTGTTCTCGGTTGATGAGTCATCCGAACTTAGGTTTGTCGCATGTTCCAGGATTTTAATTGCCCTTGGGATTCGACCAGTACAACTGAGAGCTAGACCAAACTGACGCCAAATGTACCTAAAATGAAGTTTTTTTGATAGTAATTATAAACCACCACTCTCAAATGTTTAACATCCTAAAAAAATAATTTGACCCACCCAAACTTAATTCTCAACCCTTACCTATCAGATCCGGCGTACTGCACAGCATTGTCCAGCAATGCCGACAATAAAGAATGTTGTCGTATGTGTGACAAAACCACCGACAACAAGTTGTGGACCTGTTTTAGGTTGTGGAACAGTCGATATTGTTGTACACCTTCTCCATCGTATGTTACGGCTTTCACCGCGCGACTGGCTATCATTTCGCTTATCAGTAAAAGGAGGATGATTTCTTCGATACGACTGTTTGGAGAGTAGTAGTTCTTGGTTGAGCCTTTGTAGAAACTGAAAGGAAAACTAAATTTAGCAAAAAAATTTAAAAAAGTTTTGAAAATATGGAGGTAAGGTAAAAGTACTGTTACTCTTAAAAGAGCGTAAAGTTTAAGACCGTTTTTAGTGAATACAATTACAAATAAATGAGCTACAATCACGTAAAATCAATTTCTAACTTCTATTTAAAAAAAAGTTGTGAATAAAAAGGTATAACCAAAATGTTTCTTTCAAAAATAAACCTTACTTTAGCAAATTACTCTTCTCACTAATCGCCTTGCTTCCATTCCTCATGCTCAAAGAGCTTTCCATCGACCCTCTCAACAAGATTTCAGCCAGCTGTCTACATAACCTTTGTTGTGTTTCGGCCACAACACTTTTGTCACTCAGTTCTGTCATAATCTTCCTGTACAATTCAATACCTTCTTCATCCGACTTCCTTTCCAAAACTGATCTTCTTAACAATAAGAATGGTGCTCGTTCCATCGCGGCCTCCAGTAGATCACCAAGCTGACTTGAGCCACTTCTCGAGTTGGCCAAAGCCAAAGCTCTGCCATTTTGACCTACAGACTTTTCGAACTCCGTTATGTAAGATATTGTCAGTTCGACCGCGGACTCGAAATAACTCATCAGACGTTTCCTGGAGACTTCGTGCGACTTTTCTGTCGAATTCATCAATCTTTCGGTAGCAAATCCTTTGATCGCGTAGCCTTCTGCTGCCAATTTCAATGACCTCAAGGTTACGAATTGAGTTTTTGCCATGTCAAGTTGAGATTTCTCCAAGTCCTCTAAAGCCTTTTGAAAAGACGCTGAGAAATAATGCACTTTCGACAATAACAAGTAACATTCCATTATTACCTAAAGTAATTGTATCTTTAAAAACAACCTCAAATAGAAAAATAAAACTTAAAAACCTCATTCTACGTAAAAAATAAAGCTTATGTGACCTAAAAATCTCTATAACATCCTCTTTTGCTATCATTTATTATTACTCAAACAAACCTTCAAAATGTTGTCCTTCAACTCTAAACTCATAAAATACAAAAAAGTAAAAGCTTACAGTTGGTTTCTCTCGATTTGAAGCTATAGCCGTCTTCAATAGTCCTTCTGTGGTTCGTAGAAAGTCTCCAATATGGGGTTTTGGCTTGACATAACCTAAACGCATTTAATTTTTAAAGGCACATAAAATATTTTAAAAACCTAAAACATAGCTTTCTAAAACAATATATTTCAATAACTCTGCTTTAATGTTCCACTTCCAAAAGCTCTTAATAATCAAATAACCAAAAACATTCGAAAAATAAAACAACACTTTGGAAGTAACTTTGTAAAATATTCCAAAATAACTACACTATTCTTAATAGAAAAAATGAGCTAGACCTTATTTCAGCTATGTAAAACAATATTAGCTCAATAAGTCACGTAATCTTCAAAATAAAAACCAAGAAAATCAAATTCATCCATGTTAATTCAACTAAAACAACGTTTTTCTCAAATTTTTTAAAACTATTGCCAGCAACCAAAGAATTTAAATATTAAAAAATGCTACACATCTTATTCCAGCTAAAGCACTTCCTCCCTCTTCAATTCACCTTCACCTAAACCAAGAAAAACTGTAAACCAAATCCTTACCATTCGTTTGTTTCTGTCGATCCAAAAAGTTCTCCAACGACAGTTCGCCTTCCACCAAACCGGTCAATTTCTCGACGCCTGAGTTCTTCGTTCGCACCAATGGCAATAAATCCGCCAACCGAGCCCAGTTACATTCTCCACGACACTTGTCCAGCTCGGCCTCGAGCCGTGAGCCTCGCAGCTTTGCCATTTCTAATCCAAAACTATTTCGAATGAAGCATAATCAGCATAAATTCGAAACGACAGGCTAATCGGCTCAACAAACTGCACTATCACTCCAAATTTGTTTTTCCGTTAAAAAATTTTCCAATTTTTTCGTTTATATCGCAAAGCCAAAAGCCAAGCGTTTTCGTGATGGGATGCACGCAATTGTTAACGTCTTGAAATAAAAAAAATTTGAAGTAAGAAATGCATAACTTTTTCCATCGCAAAAAATTTACATCACCAAAGCCAAATTTGATAAGTTATTTCTATGACTTTTAACTCACTGGCCTTTCCGGCCCGTACAAACACTACTAGCGTTACACACCCGTTTATTCACATTATATCGCTATAGGATGTTTTCTAGAGATTTCAAATTCCTTTTTTTTGGAAATGGAACGATTTGAATCGGTTTTTTCCGGCTTCTTTGAAACCTTCTCGCTCTTTGCGTTCAGCGTATCAGTAACCAATGTGTCACTTGGCGATTCCAATCTTGGCGGAGGGTTGTTCTTGCCTTTCTTCTTGAGGTACCAGTAAACTCCAGCTAGGACTAGAACTACCATTGCGGCAATAATACCACCAATCAAGCCCATTTGCCAAGGGGGAAGCGAACTGCTGAAATGTAAAACTGTAAGTCAAAAAATTTAATTACTAGCTTTATTTTCAAATTTTTAAAGTTTAAAAAATAATATTAATCATCGAGAGATGACAAAAAATTTACGACAAAACGAAAATTTTAGTCAAAATATTATACTAAAAAACTAACTCAGGTTCGGGCTCTTTGTCGGTCACCTTAGAAACTTCTTTAACAGTAGTGGTGATGGTTGTTTCCTCAGTAGTTGCAGTCGGTGGCTTTTCTCTAAAATTAGAAAAACATAACGTCGGCACAATAACCATTTCAATTTCATCAGATTTAAAGAAGAATTTTTAAAATATAAAAAGTTTTAAAAAATGCAAAAAAAATTTTTAAAAGTACAAAATCGTAATGTTCATAAGCCTGCTGTAAAATATTCAAAAGCCAAAGCCAAGACAAATAGATAAAGTTAAAATAACCATAAACTTACTGTAGATACAAGAGTGCCAAGGTTGTGTCGACTTGAGCGTCAGATAGATCGCCTTGGGTCAAGGGTTTCAGTTTTTCAAAGCCGTCTGAAATTCAAATTTTTAAATTCCACACAAAAATTAATCCTCCCCTTATTCTATCAAGGTCAAATCATAACCTCTATCAATTACAAATTATAAGCTCTATCAAGTACAAATTAAAATTGGTTCCTTACCTAAAAATAAAAAAAAATTGCTTACCATGGTAAACATGACTTTGTCCACGTTCGGGCAGGGCTCTGCCTTCATACTACCAACATATTGTTCGTCAACAACCAACTTCAGACATTGGTCCTTATCTTCCCAAATCAGACCTTCTGAAGTCTGTCCGAATGTCAAACCACAAATCTTCAGTGAGCCAAAATTCAGCTTCCTCCTCATACAGTCCGAAATTTCACAGTACTGGGATTCCAGAGTGCGGCAATTCTGGTAGAACATATAACCAGGAGAAAAACCGGCTTGAAATACGTCAGACTCATGCTGATTAAATTGGAATTCAACATTCAAAAACTGCGGGTCACGTCCGCTGGATACCAAAGTGAATGTTTCTATTGGTGTACCCCTAAAATATTAGATTGTTTCAAAAAGAATGGCCGATTTTAACCGTAAACATCATCAAAATAAAGCAAAAATAAAAATTTTGAAAACTTGTTTTGAAAAGTATTCACGCAACTATACTTAACTTTCATTCACGCACTCCCCAACGTGAATGACTGTGTCAACATTCGTACTTTGAGGCACAGTCATATGCTTCATAAAATTAATTTTTGCTTCCAGTTTGTACTTGCTGAAAAATCAAAGTGACTAACAAAAAATATGCGAAATTAAAATTGACCCACAAAAAAACTATGGCAAATATAAACGTCCTCCTACTACAAAACCAGACCACAACAACTTACGCGAAATCAGCCTCGACGGTGGAATTGCCCGGACAGTTGACGTACTTCGAAGCGATGGCAGTTTCGCCCTCGAACCTGAATGTGTAGAAGTCTACGCATAACTGGGTTCTATCGTCTACTGCCAGGATGGACAACGTGCTGATTGCCGTGTACGCCTTCAAGAAGCCCATGATCACCAAAATCAACAACTCGAAACCAAAGAAATGAGCCAAAACTCTTAAAAACCCGCGTCTTTTATAGAACTGGCTTATTCAAATTTCAAAGTTGAAAAAATGAGAAATTCCATTCGAATTTTAAAAAATTTTCAAAATTTATTTAATTTTCACCGTTCTTATTAGGCTGCCCAAAAATTAATGGTCATTTTTTATAGCCTAATTTTAAAAAATTGCATAAAATTTAGTTTGTTTGTTGATTCTGAATGGGGCAGGTTGAGTACTTTCCTTGTAAGCTCATCAATCTACAATAATCATAGTTGCAAAGTATAAGATTACACAGACATATTGATGTTTCAACTTTTTGTTACCTTTTGCTCGTTTTTCCACTGTTCTAAAGCAAACTTGTATTGTAATATGATTTTTGCACATATGAATTACACTGATTTCCTTACTATGCTTCACTGAATTAATTAATAAATAAATCAGTTCGCGAGACAGCTCCGCCCCCTTTTCGAGGTCGTATTTAAGGTAATGTTGTAACAGTAAGATTTCCAGTTTTTCGACAAAATTTTTGAATTTTGATTTTAAATTTTGAAATTTTGAACAAATGAGTAGATTTTTTGAAAAGTTACTACAAACATTTGAGCAACATGTTGTACATGTTTTATACTCAGACTACTGATATGCTTGCATTACGTGACTTCATCTTCAAGAAAGACAAAAAACATGTAAGTTAAAGTTATTGTATAGATATATTCGTATGTTAAGTTAACGTTAGGGTCTCAGTTTGGGCACAGGCCTTCAGGCCTACTTGTACCCAGCCCTTTTCAAATTTGATTCGGCATTGCTCAGTTTCAAATTAGGTAAGGGCTTTTAGGATATCTTTGCAATAGGTCTAGTACTACAAATTTAAAAAAGTCTTGGCGTCAAAATGTATTAATTTGCTTACTGAAAAGCGCCAAGGTTTTTTTCACTGACTGAGGTAAGGTAGAGTAGAGTAGGGTAGAATATGATAAGGTAGGGTAAGGTAGGGCAAGTTAAGATGAAAGATAGGGTAAAACCAGGTAGAATAGGGTATAGTAAGGTAAGGTACAATACGGTAGGGTAGGGTGGGGTAAGGCAACGTAAGATAAGGTAGAGTAGGTTAAAGAAGCCAAGGAACAACTTTTAAATTCTGTCTACAGTGTTTGGCGTGGACCCGATTTGAAAAAGATTTGAACCGGGCTGGGTCGGACCGAACATAAAAAATAGCCGGACCGGACCTGAAAAAATGGCTGCCGGACAGTCCAGGCAAAACACTGTCCGTCTATCCCTACGCAGTGAATTTAAAACTTTTTTATACCGAAACTCCTGTATAACGTACAAATTTAAAGCTTTCGAACAATTCGTTATAAAAGAGTTTGTCTTGAATACTATCAAAACTTGAAGCATAGTTAATTACAATGACTTTTATGACATTATAATTGGGCGACAGACTTGAAAACTGCACTAAATTGTTTCTTCAAAAATTAGTTTTTGGTATTATATAATAGTACAATATAACTCTTGTATAACGAAACGCAAAAATTTTTAAAATTTCTTTGTTATGAAAGAGTTTTGGTATAGAGAAGTTCTAAATGCACACTGTAGAGTTAAAGATTTAAAAGCTGTTCGTTAGGCAAAATTTTCGTTATGAATGAGTTAGTTTTACATAAGTTCTACTGTATTATATAAACCTTTATATAAACCTTCAAAATCCTAAATTTTAAAGTGTTCGACACAAAAACTAATAAAAAATATGTTTTCAGTTGGCAGTGTTCTTGATCTCAGTGGCATATACCGTCACTGCCGCATTGGGCTGTTTTGCTTTGGGCTTTACATCAAACTACAATATGAACATTGCCAATTATTCGTGGATGCTGATCGATTCCTCCTGTTTCACCTTGTTTGTCAGCTTCCTGCTTTGCTTTATTGGGAACATTGGAATGATTAAAATGTTGTATATTCCTGCCATTTTGTGCTCTGTAAGTTTTTTTAAAATTTTTTGTTAGAAAATAGTATCGTACTATACTGATTTATCTGATAACTTGTGTAACAGTAAACAGATAGTAGTACAAGCTCTGCATGATATGAATAGATTAAGTAAGGAGAGGTAATGAAGATTACAGTCAATGTTTAAGATGAAATAGCTCTTGTCCTTGGCTCATGGCTTTACATATTAAAGTTTATTTTAGTATCTTTTGCAAATGTAGCAGTTTCTCTTACTTTACACCAAAAAAAGTGTAAACCTTGAATTACATTTGCACAGAGATGTCGGTTGTAAAGTGGATCACAAACCGTTCCCTTTTCTGTTCAATTTCCCACTCACTTCCGGTCATTTGTCAACGAATTTTGTCGACGGAAATCGAAAAAAATGTTCTTTTTTGAAAAGATTACACTCCTCTTTTTTAAAATCTAGACTTTTTTAAATCTAGGCTTCTTTAAAAAGAATCTTTATAATATGCTTTTGGCTTCCAGGTTTTAGTACTGTTTATACAGTGAAACGAACTCTTCTATAACGAAACTCCTGTATAACGAACAACTTTTCAATCTCCGTCTACCACTACAAAGTGCATTAAAAACTCCTCTATAACGAAACTCCTGTATAAAGAAAAAATTTCAAGTCCCCGGGCGATTCGTTATACAGGAGTTCCACTGTATTATATTAGGTTGTATAAAAAGTATAATAAGCTATGTTCCTTATAGCAATATAAATTTCAGTAGATCATTACTTTCATTACAAATCTCTTATATAATAAACTTTTCTATAACGAAATCCTATAACAAAGTTCTTTTTAACAAGCTACTCTAGAACAATCTCTTCTATAGCGAACTTCTTTATAACAAACTTTTCTGTAAAAAACTCCTCTATACCAAACTCCTCTAAAACGAGCAAATTTTAATTCCCCGTCTACCACTACATAATGCATTAAAAACTCTTGTATACCAAAACTCCGTTATAACGAAGAAATTTTAAATCACCGAGCGATTTGTCATACATATGATTCACTGTATTCCTATGTTATAGTCAGTGTTTTGCCGGACCGGTCCGGTTGAGAATTTTTTCGGTCCGGTCCAGTATTTTGATAAATAAAATTATTAAAAGTTTATCAAATACGAATTTAAAAATATTTCCATAATATTTATGAAAACATGCGCTTTAGTCATGAACTTGTATTAATCTTGTTTGTGTTAACATTAATGTAATAATAAGCCATTAAAGGTTAGAAAACATACCGAACTAAATTAAAAAATTATATATAAGGGACGAGCTAAATACATCGGATGGAAAGTATCAGACAAAAAATGCAATTCCTTGTCTGATATTTTTTTCAACGATCTTTTTTTTCTCTAACTGCCGTCGGCAACGAGAGGAAAAAAAAGATAGCGGGAAAATGATAGACGAAAATATCAGACAAGAAATCGCATTTTTTGTCTGATACTTTCCATCCGATGTATTTAGCTCGTCCCTTATATAGTGGAGATTGTTATAGAAGAGTTGATTATACAAAAATTCGTCGTAGGAGTTCGTGCTACAAGAGCTCCTTGTAAAAAAGGTTCCACTCTACATATAATTTTGTAAATTTAAATTTCTATTTTTTATACTTTCAGGCCATTCTTTTCATTGTTACTGTAGCCACAGTAATCTCATCCTTGGCGTTGTTCACCATCTTTGCCAGTCACATTACTACCAGTGCCGTTCCTAATGGTTTCGAAGTTTTATCACGAAATGCGACCACAATCACTGCTTACATTCTATTCCAGTTGTTGTGCGCTATTTGTGGCCATTTGTATTACAAACAGTTGATGTTGCTTATCAATGACTATCACTTCATTGGCGAGTTTGTTGAACGCTATCAAAAGGATGGCATTGAGCAAATTGTAAATGAAAGTTTGGATGAAGAAGAATCGATTGGTCAGGTTGATAATATTTATAAAATCAGCTATGGTAGTATGGTTTAAATAGCGTGTTTGTAAAACTATTTTTTTAATTTTCATCTGAAAATTTTTCAAATATTTTTTCATTTTGTTTGTCAGTGCCATTTTCATACTTACTAGATTTAAAAACAATATTTTAAAATTTGCACAACTCGTAAAGTTTTGCACTGTGCAAACCTTATTTAATCGGTTGCACGGGCATTTTGGATTGCGGAAAGGTCTTGCACTTTTTCCCTCTTTTTGGGCCTTTTTCTCTCGTTTTTTTGAGAAAATTTTCGGCGATTTTTTGGCTCTCTTCGTTTTTCACTGCATCCATCGTGCAGCTTCTTTATTCTTCATTTATTTTGCACCGTGCAACTCTTATTTAATTGATTGCACCGTGCAAACCGGCTTGCGAAAATGTCTTGCACGGTGCAATCACTTTTTCCTCTTTTGCGCCTTTTTCTCTCGTTTTTTTCGGAAAAATTTTTGACGATTTTTGGCTCTCTTCGTTTTTCGCTGCACCGTGCAGCTTCTTTATTTATTTTGCACCTTGCAAATTGTATTCTCCACTATTTTTTAACCTTTTTTAACTGTATTTTCTTATTTTAAACTTTTAAAACTGTTTTTTTTGAAAAAGTAGCAATTTTCACACCTCATAAATGTTAGTCAAGCTTTAATATCATTCAATCAACTATTTGTAATAATGTTTGTAATAATGTATTTTTTACTTTTATATATTGTTTGTTTATTTTACGTAGTATTTTGAATAAAGAACAATTAAATAAATTTATTTTGAATAATTATATTCATAAATAACAGTAAGAGGATAGTGTTTATGATATGGCAAAAGAATAATAGGTTGAGGTCAAGTTTGGTTTGTTTAAAATTAGTTTTAAAAATTATAAACAATACTTTGCGTTAAACAATTACTTTTTAAGCTTCAGAATGAAGACAGGTAGAAGATATGCACTAGAGCTCTTGTATATCGAATTTCTTTGTAACAAACTCAACTATGTTAAAACTCCTTTATAAAGAACAAATTTTTAGTCCCCCAGCAATTAGTTATACAGAAGTTCTGTACTTTGAGAATTTTACCAAGAGATAGTCCGCTTTTAGTCTACTACATCATCATTTATTGTACTGATTCTGCTGCTTTTTGCTCAATCTTTGGTTCCAATGCCTAGCACAGGCTGCACTATAATCGTGAAACATCTTCCTCAATGTAAACCATTTAGCCACACATAAAACGGCCACAACTACTTCAAAAATCAACGCTTTTTTCCAAAAATCATCCGTCTTCACTACCACCCCAAGCTCATCGTACGGTTCACCGTGAGTTAGTAGCATGAAATCCATAAAGATACAGCTGACTAGTACAAATGACAACATGATCAATGTCATCGATGTGTACATGTAAGCAAACACATATAAGTGTGGGAGGCGGATTCTGTTGCCAATTATCAATATGACATAACAGATGAAGCCGAAGAGGAAGTAGGACATTATGACGTAGTGAGAAGTATCGTATATTGTTATGTAGACAGCAAGGGCTAGATGTACGAAGCACCAGAATATGGCTAGGAGGAGGTTTAGAAGCTGAAAAATAACTTTTTAAATTTATTTTTAACCCGACCCTTAACATAGCCTACCTTCCCTACTCATCGTACTTAATAAAAAGCTTACCGCAGTAGGAACGCAATGTTTCTTAGCCTTTGGCGGACTGTAGTCACTGTCAGCACTATCACTGCTATTCTGATAACGTATCTTTTTCGGAGTTTTGTGAGCAGATGAAATTGAGGATGTTTTAGTTGAGGTTGATGTTACACTGCCACTTTGTCGTTGCATTCCCTTCAATTTCTTATTATTTGATGCTGAAAACGAAGATTCAGCTTGATCGTCGATCACAATAACTTCATCTGCATGTTTTCGACCAAACTTGGGGGCGGTCGAGTCTGACACCTTCATTTTTGGCTGAAATTGTGAATTTTGAAGATTGGTTTTAATTTAAATTTTTTTTTAAATTAAAAAAAATAAACACGGCTTATGAGGAAAGTACCCAATTTGCCCCGCACAGAATCAGCTCAAAATCTTTTAATTTAAAAGTTTCGAAAATAGAGTAGATACAATTTGCACGGTGCAAAATAAATAAAGAAGAAAGAGGCTGCACAGTGCACCGAAAAACGAAGAGAGATAAAAAATCGCCGAAAATTTTCCCAAAAAAATCGAGAGAAAAGGCCCGAAAAAGGAAAAAGTGATTGCACCGTGCAAGTCCTTTTCGCAAGCCAAACTGCACAGTGCAATCAATTAAATAGGGTTTGCACGGTGCAAAACATTTTTGAAAGCCAAAATAAACTGCACTTTGCAAACAATTAACAAGGCAAGTAACCAACCCGCTCAGAACCAGCCGAAAGTTTTTATATGAGATCCTTGTACCACCAATAGTACCCACAAAAAATTGTAGCTTTTGCTTTTGAGTTTTTGTATTTAATTTTTTCGTCAATTAGACAACTTTGGCATTTGGGTTCCGGATAAGGTAAATTTGGCATTGTATTTCAAGCACTTTTTTTAACTTTCCAGACAAGCAAGGCTTACAAATAAACTAAACTTGGTTCAGTGAAGATTAAAATACCAATTTAAAAAAATTTTTCTTCTTCCCCTCTCACCCTCCTTCCCCCCCCGATTTAAAAGAAACGAGATATTAACACCCACCTCCTCGAAGCTCATCCATTACCTAAAACAATTTTGTATGTAACGACAAAAGTCAATTACTGTGAAGAATTAGATGAGAAGCTATTTGAAAAACAAATTTTTCGAAAAATAAAGGGAGCTACGACGAACAAGAAGCTCGCTCGTTGTTAGAAACAACAACGACCTTTTTGTTTTCGGCTAACGGCGATGACATTATGACAAAGTAAAATATAAATTTCATAACGTTCTGTGTTTGTTTTACAACAAAAAAACTTGGTTTTGAATTTTGGGGTTTTTCGGGAATACAGGAGAAGAAGAAGAGAGACGTAGACCTGTAAAGGAGCCGGATCGGGTTTTGGTATAGGCCCCGGGACCACATGCGCCGGCCCAATCCCTTTCAAATTTGCTTCAGCACGGCATAGGACTAGCCTAATGTGCCTCTTTCGAAGTCTAAAGAGGCAATTAAAGAAAAAGATAATATAATACAAAAAGCGCACTGTGCAAAAAAATTAAATTTAATGAAAAAATGTCACATAATTTTTAAAAATCTTTTAAAAGTAAACAATACAAACACTCAGAGATAGCACTTTTTAAAACTTAAAAATACTTTATTAATTTTGTATAAATTCATGTGCAACAACCGTCAAAAGATTATCTGCACCGTACAACAGAATCACATTGTACGCTGCAAGCACTAATTAGACAAAAAACTGTTTTTTAAACATTAAATCACTTTACAAATAAAAAAGTACAAAAAAACAATCATGACGTGATGTTAAAGTATAAAGTGATCTTTAAAAGTATATGTTATATCAACATGTTTAAGGTACGGCGGAAGTGAGTCTGCACGGTGCAAATTATGCATGAACTTTTAAAAATTGCCAGTTAGTCAAAACTGAAAAAACAGTAAACACACTTTCCTGGAAGCAGACTTTTTATTTTTCAAAATGAGGATGAGAAAATTGATAATTGTATTTTGAACTTTTAGCTATTTTTAACTTCAAAATAAACTTTTGAGTTAAAACACTTATTTGGCATAAAAAATTATTATACTTAATAATTATAACTTAATTTTAGATGTCCTTTTTTTCTATTCATATTCCTTTCAATTCGGCGCTAGGACAAATGCGGTTTTTGGACATTTGCGGATCTGCGGTTTTTAGACAATTGCGGATCTTCGGTTTTTGGACACTTGCGGATTTTGGACATTTGCGGATTTTTTAAAGGAGTTTTTTTTATTTTTTATTTAATTTAGTTGTAGTATGGTACTAAATGGTACTAAAGTTTAAATTGGCACTGTCTGAATATTTCTTTATGTTAAATAGTACTAAATTTTTAATTGGTATTGTTTTTATATTTTTGGTACTAAATAGTACTAAAAGCCCAAAATGGTACTATTATGTTAAAACTGTACCAATTTAAACTTTAGTACAATTTAGTACCATAATGCAACTAAATTAACTAAAAAATAAAAAAAAACCTTTAAAAAATCCGCAAATGTCCAAAATCCGCAAGTGTCCAAAAACCGAAGATCCGCAATTGTCTAAAACCGCAGATCCGCAAATGTCCAAAAACCGCATTTGTCCTAGCGCCTTCAATTCATTCACTTCTGCCACTTCCGATAATTTCCGTGACACTTCGTCTCTCTTTTGACACTTCGTTTTATTAAAATGATTTTTTCACAAATTTTACGGAAAATTTTTGGGGATCGAAGTCGGGACAAGGCTCTAATGACAGAATGTTGAGGATACCTCGCATTACATCCTCTGTATATCGAGTAGTTCCACGACGAAAACCAAACGTTCTAGTTTCGGTCAGATGTATCACAGTAGGCGATGTGTTTGGAAAAGTTGATGTTTCTGTAAGTTTCTCGACGTTGTTTGTTTGATTTTTAGGGTTGGTAGAAGCTTCAGAGTGTTGTTGTGTTGTGGAATTTATTTTTGAGCAGTCCAAGATATTTATGGGCAATAAAACAAGGTTTTAGTTGAGTAATATAGCAGTTTTTTGGTTTGAAAACAGATTGAAATGTATAATTTCAGAAATTGCCTGACATTCCGCCAGTCCCACAACCTCCAGCGCCGGGACCATCAATAACAGAGCTATTAGAAGCAAAACAAAGTATTCTTAATGAATTGGGCTTGTTTTCGTGGTATACGCCGTCTAGTTACTTTAGATATGCATTAGAGTCTATGCACATGCATCTTGATATTCCGTGGTGGGCCGCGTTGATGATGAGTAAGTTAGATATGCATTTATTTGTTAAATAAACATATAAACTGGCGTTTTTAACGGTTTTTGTGTTTTTTTATAAGTTATTTAAATTTCAGCGACACTTGCTTTGAGGTTATTATTGGTGAAAGTTGTGGTTTTGTCGCAAAAGAACGTCGCGATTCAAAGTCATCATCGAAAAGAACTTGCCGCGTTTCAAGAAAGAATGAATGAGGCTAAAGGTGAAGGGAATAATATGCTGAGTAAGTTAATTTGCTTGTTTTTAGGGGTTAGGTAACAACAACAAGGGAATTATTTTTATTTTGAATGTAAAGTACGATAGTTGGATAAGTCTAAACATAATTTTTTAGTGCAACAAATCTTGATAGAACAACGTGACTTTTTCCGTGCCAAAGACATCAAAATCGGCCGGCAGATAGTGATCTTGATGGGAAATGCCAGTGTTTTCATGACCCAATTCTTCGCCGTTCGAAAAATGGCAAATCTTCCGTATCCGGGCTTCGACAAAGGCGGTACTTTGTGGTTCCAAGACCTGACTGCTTGTGACCCATATTACGCTTTGCCTTTGATTTCGGCCGTTACCATGTTCGCCGTGCTAAGGGTGGGAATTGAGGCTGGTCAATCGTCGGACACAATGACACCGGCCATGAAATACGGAATGCAAATTGGATTACCTCTTGTTGTGTTAGTTTCCAGCAGTCAGTTCCCAGCAGCGTTGTGTGTCTACTGGTGCACATCAAACATTATCTCGTTGGCTTATGCTGGTTTGTTCAGGATCGAGCCGATTAGAAAAGTTTTCGGCATCCCCAAGTTTATCCCACCACCGAAGAAGCAGGAAAAAGGAATTAAGGGCGCTTGGCAGGATTATAAAAGTGAGTTATGGTTAGCTTGTTGTTGTTATAGTTAATTTAATTTTTGATGTACATACTTTATTGTAAATCAATAGTTCCTTATCTTGTAAGACAACGTTTTAATAATATTTTAGTAGAAAAGGGCTTATATTATAAATATCAGAATTAAAAATCTTTTTAATAAAGTTCAAGTTCTCACATGCCTTGGTTTAAAAAATAAAGAAAAACTTATTCCAGAAGCAAAAGCTGCTCCCCCAACGCTAGAAGAACTAAAGAAGAGAGATCAAGCCAATTTTAAACAAGCCGGCCGTGCCAAACCGATTGAACGATCGGAAAACCAATAGAAATTCGTTGTTTGTACTTGTTGTTAGGTTCATTTCTTGTTACTTTATTAAACTTATTTTACGTTTTTAATATTTTAGGTAACAAAAGCTGTTGGTGAACAAAATTTTTATTTTTGTGGCTTTATGGGGTAAATACTTTGACGTCAGTTTGAGTACGATATATGTATATTAATATCTTGTATAATTAAAAAATATTTAAAAATGTTTTTCAGAAAAAAGATCAAATTAATCCGGTAAAAGATCATCCGCCCCCAGATCGCCAAGATCAAACGGATCTGAAGGCTTTTGATTGTAGCCGGTACGAGGACGTTCGGCCGGCGGAGCTACCGGGTCTTCGTAAGCAACGTCCTCGTCCGTTATGTCGCGTTTATTCGGTCGATATGGACCGTCAACCTCCAGCAATGCTTTAGCACTTTGTTGTCGGGAAGGCATTGATAGGGAACTTGAGTTGCCTGAAATTAGGTTTAGCTTGGGTTAGCTATAATTTTATTATTTATACCTTTTTAAATGAAAAGTTATTTAAAAGGGGGCTTATAAAGTTAACATAGGCTTATGTATAGGGTATAACATCGACTAAAACATTTGGTTTATTAAGGAAGAGGATATAACATTATAGTATAGTAAAGTAAATCAAAACCTACGACTAGGCGGTGGCAACGTGTTAGGCGAACTAACAGCCAATCGTTTGCTTTGACTGGAATCGGTTTCTCGCTGAAATCGTCGCTGCAGCCCTTGATCTAAACGTCGCAGTTTCTTTTCGTATTCAGCTTGATCTTCGACCATTCTCAAATCGCGGCTTAGCTGGACTAAAAATTTGAGGCATTCCACGTTTTGTGGGAACAAAGTGTGGGTTCTTTTATATAATTCGAGGGACTTTTGAAGCTGACCGGCACGGCGTTGACAACCTGCCATTAAAAGGTACCATTCAACATTGTGGGGTCTGAAATAAGGTCAAAGGTTACCTTTAAGTCTAAAAAATGAAAAGTAATTTAAAATCTACCTAGTTTTTATATTAACCATGATGATTAGACTTATTTTAAGATTTAAGGCTTGATCAGAAAAAAAATCGAAATTTCATTTTTTTTGTTTTTCAAATTTAAAATCAAAATTATCACTTACTCCATAATAGAAGCCTTCTCAAAGTACCGTATCGCACTTTCAGAGATCTGACTATCAATATAGTAGTTGCCCAACCATTTGATTACTTCAATATTAGCCGGGAACAGTCTATACGATTCGTTCATACAGTTGAAGGCAGCTGACTTGTCCCCCATGCTATCATAAAGCTGACCAAGCTTATACAAAATGGCAGGGTCATTTGGAGCCAAGCTGGAGGCATCGGCGTAGAAGTGTAGTGCTTGCTGCTTGTCTGAGCCTTCGTATCTGAAATTTTTTAACGTACAATCGTATAAAGGCTCACGGACGTAGCTGAACATGTCTTGAGATCAGGGAGTAGCTGAACATATGTTGGGCTCAGGAAGGTAGCTAGGGAGGAAGTAAACGGCGGCTGATCTACTCCCTCCCCATCCGCCAAAAACTAATGTGTATCTCTTCAAACTTACAATGAAGCCAACTGTAGTAGAACTTGAATATTGTTAGGTAAGATACTATTAAGTTTGTAAAAGCTATTGATAGCTGTCTCCAAATCATTCGTTTCTTTTCCGATTAATCCCAAGTTGAAAATGGCTTGGATGCAAGCAGGTTCTACTTGCAGGGCTTCTCTAGAAATATTTTTACCTTAATAACTAAAACCAAGGTAAAGTAAGGTAAGAGTATGATATGAAAACGTGATAAAATGAAGAAAAAGTGAAATACTGTGGAATTCCTCTATAACAAACAAAGTTAAAATCTCCGTGAGACTTGTTATACAGGAGTTCATGTAGTTTAGTGTTAATCCTTTTTACCTATAGCACTGTATGGCCGACTTGTGATTTCCTTGTAAATAATAGACATTTCCGCGATTCACTAATGCATTTGCATTATACCGGTCGAGAGACAGAGATTGTTCCGCAAATTGGGCAGCTTCGTTCAGTTTTTCTTTCCCTTGCTGAAAAACGTTATAGGGTAACATTGTAGGTAAAAATGTAATATAGTGTAGGGTAAAGCAGGTTAATGTAAGGGGTAGGGTAGGGTAGAGTAAGGTAGGGTGGGGTAGGGTAGGGTAAAGTCTTGTAAGGTAGGGTAGAGTAAGATAGGACTGGGTCAAAAAACAATAAAATAACCAAATAACTTTGTAAAAACCCACCATCATGGTTAACATAGCCAAATTATTCGCCGAAGCACTAGCAACCTTGCTCTCTTTGTTATTGAAAGCCAACAACGCTTCTGTAGCCGCATCCAAATCACCTCGTTTCAACATTTCCACAGCTTTATTCATTTCCAAGTCCGTTGCCAATCCAGCATAAATCGACTGTTTTATAATCGACAGGCACCACTCGTACCCTTCGTGAAAGTCCTTGCCGATCCCACTTGCAATCACTTTGGCTGCTGTCATTATGGCATGTTCGGCCGTTTGTTTGCGGCGGCGTTCCCATCTGAAGTTTTGTTTTAGTTAGGCATGTTGTTTTAAAAAAAATTTTTGGTTTAGAAACAATACCTAATTGGTCATCAAAACTCAAAACTTCTCCTTACTTTTTAAGCATATCAGTATTCATAGCCTCCTGCTGCAAAATGTCCGCATCCCCACTCTTCCCACTATCATCGACCATAGTGGGGATATCGACCAGTCGTTGGAACGCGTCCTTCATGCTCTCCACATCAGCCAGACAATAACAGGCCAATACCAAGTTCAAACCAGCCGTATAGTCCGCCTCGACCTTCAAACATTCGCTGAAATTGTCGCGGCCGCTTTCGTATTTGCCACGTTTTATCTGAGCAACACCAATATTATTCAGGATCAGGCTTTGCATCCGACGTTGGGTTTGTGGTACACGGTCCAGGGCTTTCTGGTAGTATTTTAGAGCTGTTGGATAGTCACGACGACGGAAGTATAAGTTTCCGAGGTTGACGTTGAGACGTTTTACATTGGCAAAGCTTTCATCAGCTAATATTACCTAAACTTTGGTTTTTTGTTACCTAAATTTAAAGTTTTTTCATTTTTGATCTAGCTTTATTAATTTTAGACAAAAAAGGCTCGTTTTATATTTTTCAAATTAAAATCTGTCAAAATCCTTTATTTCAACCCACCTCATAAGTATTGATTGCCTCACTGATCATGTTGTTGTTGACATGTTGACACGCCAATGTTAATTGAGCTGACAATGCCAAATCAATGTTTTCTTGTTGTGGGCGCATCTTTTTGACTTGTTGTTCGACTCGATTCGCTTCTTTGGCTTTGTCCAATGCCAACTTCATTTCATTTCGATCGCTGGCCAAAACACTTTCCACCAGCAGCTCTTTACATCTGTTTTCCAACTCTTTTATCTTCTTGGCTTGTCTGAAATGTTTATTTTTTAATAAGGAAAGTATCCGGCCTGTTTCGCTCAGAATCAGCTCAAAATTTTGATATGAATTATTTGTATTATGCTACCAATAGTACTCATAAAAACCTTTAGCGCTCACTTTTTGAATTTTAAATTTAAATATTTTGTTTTCTGAAAATTTGGCATTGTGTTTCAAGCACCTTTTTTCAACTTTCCAGACCAGTTACGCTTGTAAGTTTAAAAATGTAGGTTCATTTAAAGGTTTTCTACTAGTATATCAAAGAAAAATGATTAAAAGCCGAAAAAAGACAAAGTTATAAGCTTGAAACACAATGCCAATTGGACGGGAAATTCAAAACGTATTTTATGATCTCACTTTTCTCGAGATTGGCTGGAAAGTGCGAATTAGTACCTTACTGAAGATCTTGTATTTACATGATCTTTCTATTAAAAAAATTTTAAGTTTAGCAGCGCGGGGCAGGTCGGGCAGTTCCTTTGTAAATGAAACATCATCAGAAATTTATTTATATTACAAAATGTCGTAAATCATCATTTCTAATGAAAGATATTACTTATTATTTTTCTTGTAAAATCATTCTACTTCTATTGTAAACTTACGTATCTTCAGCGCTTTCCAAGGTTTTTGCTGGTGCTTTTACTCCCTCGAATGTTGATTCTGAAAAATATGGTTATTGGCTTAAACAGGGGTTTTTATAGCTTAAATTAATGACAACTTGCTCCTCATGCCGCAACTTAACTAAAAAAGTTTTGTTAACAAAATTGCACTTTTTTAAAAAATTAAAATTTTTAAAATTAAAAATAGAAGAGACTCACTTCGACCAGCCGATGTAAACCCAGCACCCCTAACCGCCGTCATTGGTCTAGAAACTTCGTTCCCTGTTTTTCTAGAAGCCAATGAGCTTCTTAACGCTGAAGCAGTTGGCAATCGATTACCACCGTTTAATGAGCCCGTGCCCAGCCGGCTACCTATTGCTTGACGAGACATTGTTGGCTGGAATTTTTTTATATTGTGTAAATGAAAATAGACATAGGACTATTAATATCATATAAATAAGTAAGTAACTGACTAATATTGTGTTAGTTCATAAAAAAATTTTGAAAAAATTCAAACTTACCGGCCGTCTAGAATGGCTTGATCTGGCTGCTGCTCGAACAAAGTCTTTGTCTTGAATAAGAGCCTAAAATCATTTTCAAAATTTTTATTAAAACTCCATTTCTATATAAAACCGACTTTATGTACATTTTTTTATTTTTCGTTTCTAAAAATCAAATTATTTACTTTACCTTACCTCGGTATCATAGGCATGATCGTAGTCATTGAATCCACTATACGGATCTTCACCATTTTCAGTAGTCATAATTTAAAACAAAAGTTTCAGTTACAAAACTAAAATTTTTCTTTATTTTTCTTTATTTCCTACGAATTTTTTGAAAATTGTTTACGTTTCTATAGTAACTCTTGTTGTTATGGAACTGCATTTTATAATAAATGTGTGAAACGTAAAATGCAGTTCTTTTGTTATTTTATACATTGTTAAGGTAATCGGCTAATTTTTTCATTAAAAAGATATCTTAAATGCGGCAGGAAACAAGTTTTTTCTTCTTCGATAACCTGCCGCCGAGTACTCTACGAAAAGAAGAGAACGGAACATCGCGGCTCAGTGGTCTAGTGGTATGATTCTCGCTTTGGGTGCGAGAGGCCCCGGTTTCGATCACCGGCTGAGCCCAAAATTTTTTGCGCATTTGGAAGAATATAAAAGTAAAAGTTGATTCATAAATTAGTTAAAAGTATTTTTAAAAATAGTTTTATTAGCAATTTGCGTTGTTATTGTATTAATTTTATTAGTTTTTCAGCAACAAAGTAGAAATAATTATCTTCTGACAGGAAAACAAGTGCGACTAAAACAGAAAGCCATAAAATAAATAAAAAATGTTCCAACAAGACAAAATTTTGAAGTAAATCAATTATTCTAAAGTTGATTATTAGCTTTAAGGCTTAAATTAGTATTATTTTACTTTTAACAAATTAATTTCCAGGTTAAAAATGTCTGAAGACAGCTTGGTGAATCGTGCGAAGGAAGTCCAGAAGCAACTTCAAGGTTTAAATCAAAAAGTTCAAGATGAGACGGCTAAACTAGGACAGGTAAAGGTTTTTTTTCTTTATTGTTCTTGGTTTTTTAGGGGTGATTTTGGTTACTGGAAGATGATTTCGGCCGTATTCTAATGAAGAACATTAAAATTTGACGTGGTTTTGCCCTTGTTATAGACTTTTGGCCAAAAACAAAACTTACCGCCAAATTTTCAGTCCGAAACAGCTCCAACAGCTTCAGATGCATCTTCAGCACGTGCCGAACCAGTTGGCCGACAAAAGATTGCTGAGATGTCTGATGAAGTTGTGGATTCAAACCCATACAGTCGATTGATGGCATTGAAGAGGATGGGCGTTGTGAAGAACTATGAGAACATTCGAAAGAAGTCGATTGCTGTGGTTGGAGTAGGTGGTGTTGGGTCTGTCGTGGCTGAGATGTTAACTCGTTGTGGTATTGGAAAGTTGATTTTGTTTGATTATGATAAGGTAGAGTTGGCCAACATGAACAGGTTGTTCTACAAGCCAGATCAAAGTGGGTTGAGCAAAGTCGAGGCGGCCAAGGAGACATTAATGTGAGTGGTTTTGTTATTTAAAAAAACATCAATTGCAATGACAAAAGTTGTTTTAAAAGTGCGATTTGATACCTACTTCCAATGTTTTTTGAACTTCAAAGAAATCCTAAAATGAAATTTAAATATTCAGTAAGATCAACCCAGATGTAGAATTCGAGACCCATAACATGAATATTACGACTATGGCCAACTTCAAGGTGCTAATGGAGAGGATTCAGCACGGTTCACTAACTGATGGTCCAGTTGATCTTGTGTTGAGCTGTGTGGACAACTTTGAAGCCCGAATGACCATAAACACAGCTTGTAACGAAATTGGCCAAACATGGATTGAATCTGGAGTTAGTGAGAATGCCGTCAGTGGTCATATTCAGTACATTCAGCCTGGTAAAACACCTTGCTTTGCGGTAAGTGAGCTATGATATGATTAGCAAAACGAAAAAAGTGAAATTTAAAGTTTATTATCACTATGATTGGATACAAAAAATGTTTTTTTTTGTTTAAAAGCTTGTGCTCGATTAAAAAATTATATTTTAAATATTTCAGTGTTCTCCGCCACTAATCGTAGCGTCAGGCATTGATGAAAAGACACTGAAGAAAGACGGTGTATGTGCAGCGTCACTACCAACTACCATGGCCATTATTGCCGGTCTTCTAGTACAAAACGCCCTCAAATACCTACTAGAATTTGGAGAAGTGTCAGTATTTCTTTGTTATTCAGCTATAGAAGATTTCTTCCCCAGAACCGACCTAAAACCCAATCCACATTGCACGGAGAATCATTGTCGACAACAACAGAAAAAGTACCAGGAATGGCTGGCTACACAAGCCCCAAAAGAAGTGGAACAGAAGGTCGAAGAGGTTGTACATGAAGAAGATTGGGGAATCGAAGTCGTCGAGGAGTTTGCTCCAGAAGACAAACGGACAGAAGTTGCGACGGGCATCAGGCTACAATACGAAGCTGGAGATCATCAAGAACCGGAATTTGTGGAAGAAGAAGAGCAGGAAGATCCAGAAGAAGCCAAAGCCAACTTGGCCAAGTTGATGGCACAGCTAAAGGCTTCGAAAAAGGATTAGATTTAGGGAGGTCCGATGATGGTTAATATAGCTTTCGAGAAAAATATGATTTTTCGTTGATTACTGTAGTCTTTGGTCGAAAAAGTTCATGTAAAGTAGTATTATGTAGTCATTAGAGCTCGAGCTAGTCAGTTATTACCAAAGTTTGTACCAATATTCCAATTATCATGATATATCAAGCCTGATCATATTCTAGTAGTTAATGGCTTCTAGTTATACTATGCTTGCTACCATTGGCTAGCTATTTGATTCTTAGCTAGAAATTTTCGCAAGATAATTTATTCTGTCAAATTCTATATGATGTTATCTTTAGCTAATTTATGGATTTCTAATTAACTTTTGTACAATAAATTATTTAAAATATACCATGTACAATCGTTTTTGATAATTTATAAGAATATTATGGTATATATTACAATAAATTGTATAGGTATTAAATCTGGCACAAATTTGCAAAGTGCTGATAATCTTGAAAAGCACCGGAATATAAAGGAATACAAAATATTTGGAAAAAGATTAAGGTAACGCAGAATTAAAGAATTGCGGTACAAGACATTTCAAAGAGCATTATCTCGTCCTATCACAATGAAATTACTTCAAAATCATCAACAAGGTCCAAAAATTAAAAAAAAAGGTAGCATAATTTAACATTTTTCGATGAATTATATACATACACATCACAAAAATCGTTTTAAACGTAATATTACTATAAAAACATGTTTTCCTTATAAACATGAAACGTCCTTACAATAATATGACTAAAAAACAGCTAAAACGGCAACTTATTTGTTCGGATTCGTAGAAGATGTCGTTGTCAATGGAATCTCAAGCTGTTCGTTCCTGAAGCAAAAGTACTCGCCCACAACTGTACATATCGTCACACTGATTAACTGCAACAACCACCACGTTAGTTGGGTCGGTATCGTGGCGTTGTATATCACAACCATCACAAAATGCCAAAAGTGCACGGTGCACGCGAAATCCAGGCAGTTCTTGGCTCGCTGAACAACCAAAGAGAAGGCATAGCCCAGCAATGCGGCTGAGATTATCTGTACTATACTTATTGGCCGTGCTGTCTGAAAGAAAATATCATTAACACTTAAAGATTGATAATTTCGGCGTCTTTCCAATATTATCCAAGATCCAAAGGTTGGACCGCCTAAAACCAAATAAAAAAAAGAAAAAACTTACGATTGGGCTAAAAATATGATCAATTGTTGGCTTATAAGGTGTGAAAAATGACCAGCCCAACATTAACAAGCATTGCGAAGCATAAAACATGGATTGATTGCATCCAATCTGACCAATGATCAATAACGGATCCCAAACGGCTGGACGGAATCCATTCATCTTAACCTAAAGCAGTACTTTAATATTAATGTAAATGTAAATACAACACAGTAATAAAGCAAATACGGTCAGTAAAACAATTTATCCACGAGATTTTGTCAAAAGATAATTTTTCTACGTTGGCGTACGACTTGACTCATTCTTTAAAAGCGTCAAGTTTATTTTTTGAAAAATATTATCGACGAATCCGGCCGATTTGATACTGTTTTGTATGAATATCTAGTCAAAACATTATTTATTTTGAAAAGTTTTTACGTATTTACATGAACAATGGGTTTTTTTATGGAAGCAATATCGGAAGCCAGTGAAGCCAAAGTCAGAAAATGGATAGATCAACGTTACAAGCTCACTTTCTTGATGGTTTTCGTTCCAGTTGCTTATTTAGCATTCATGGCAAGTCCGGAATATGCTGTGCCGACGAGAATGAGTGAATCTGCAACGTTAGTGGCTATTGCAAACGACGATTTTAATGGATTCAATAAATTGACTCAATTTTCCAAAGATATTCAAGCGTTCCAAGGCTCTAGGTAAGGGTTTTGGTTACATTTGTTTGAGTTTAGGTAACAGTTTTGAAGTGTTAGCTTTTTTTGAAAGCTTAAGTTGTTAGTATGTTAAAGAAAAAAGTTTGGACACGTTTCCTGATGTGTGTTTGAAATAAGAGTGATTTAATCTTATGGCACACAGCAAGTATAATATTGTAAAAAAGCTTTGTTACCTTTAGCTAAAGTAGTTTTTCAAAATTTATTTTAAAGAATAAGATGACTTTTTGCTAGCAACATAGTTTTTTCATGTTTATAGTTATTGTTTGATGTTAAAGCTTTGCAACTATTCATCTAGTGTAACATAAGTAATTAAGCTAAAATTTATTATTCTTTTTATTTTAGTTCATGATTATAATTGTTATTTAGAAATTTGACAAGTAAATACATTCAAAAAACCTTCAAAGAGAATGAAATCGAAGTGTACGAGCAAAATTTCTACAACAAGATAACAGTAAGTCTACTATCACACAAATGTATCTCTTTTTAGAAAAAGACGGGTATAAACACATTTTCTGTGATAAGAGCGTACAGATCAGTACCAGAAGAAGCTATTTTAGTCGTTGTTCAAAATTCAAAGAAACAAACGCATGCCGTATCAGTTGCTTTGGCTTATGCCCTTTATGCCAGAAGTAAGTGGTACATAAATTAATTTTTTGTAATTGTTTGACAAACTAACTGGTATTTTTTGTTGTTTTATGAGTTGATATTGAATGTTGAAAGTTTTTAAGTTTATTTTGCTTTTTTCAGCCAAACATTATTGGGCACGAGACCTAATCTTCTTGTTTGTGGATGGTCGTGAACCTTTAACTGGAGTAAAATCATTCTTAGCCGCTTATAATGGAGAATCTCTATCCATGGTTGATTTTGCTTCTCTAGAAACTAATTCAGGATTTCTTATTGGAGGTATTTGCTTAGATATCAGTACCAAACTGTTCACTCACATGTTGGTACAGTACGTTGGAGTTAATGGAATACTGCCAAATTTGGATACAATCAACTCGGTTAATCGCATGGGTGGCAAATATGGCATTAGAACGATTTTTAGACCACAAGAAATTGGAGGAAAGGATAAACATATTAGGAACGTGGAGAATTTGTTTAGAGGAGTGTTTGCTCAGGTAAACACGGTATTGCTATAAGTAATCATTTTTTAAAATTTTTTAAGTTCAAAGCATCTTAAAGTAAAAAATGTTGAATTAAGCAATATTAAGGTAATTTAGTTTTAAAAATTTTGTGATTTCTTCATTTTCAGGCCTTTAACGAACTAGAAGGCCTCCACTCAATCCTGAATCAATATGGAATTCATTCAGTCACTTTGAAGCCATACAACTCTGGAAATCGTTACCGACAAATTGATATAAAGCACACTATGCCACAAATCACAGAAGGCATCGTACGAAGTTTAAATAATATTTTGGAACGATTCCATCAAAGTTACTTCTTCTACTTACTATTGTCAAGTCAGCATTTCTTGTCAATCGCCTTCTTTTCACCAGCCATTGGCATGTTTTTGTTCGTTTTGGTACTGCATCAGTTTAGTGGATGGTAAGGCTGTTATTTTACTTTGAAAATTTGTTTTTAGACTTATTTTTTGTTACATTATTGATATTAGTAGCTGATATTAACAGCATTCTTTCAGGCTAGACACCAAAAAGTTTGTCATCCCAGGAGAGTGGATTTGTATATACATGTTCAGTGGCCTATCTTACTTTGCACATTGCCTGTTGGTATCAGACAGTGAAGTCGTGAACAATTTTATCAAGTTTTGTCATTCATATGGAGTAGATGAAGACTTTCATTATGCGACAATCTTTATAGCAACCAATTTGATGTTACCTGTGATTGTCACTAGAAAAATGTATGTATTGCGAAAAATATTAGGGTAATTTTTATATTTTAAGTAGGCTATTATGTCTTTGATGTTGATAATGGGAATTTTTGGTCGAAAAACTGGACTATTTGATCTTTTTCAGATATTTAAACGCATGAAAATCTAATATTTAATAAAAAACTTGATGATAAGCTTAAAATTGAGTCTGACTTGCCAAAATTTATCTAAAACATAAAAAATTTTGCTAAAAAGCGCAAAAAAGTAATAACGTTTCACGTTCGAAAAGCTTTTCCAGAAAGAAAAAACATTTTGAGAAAAATAAGAGAGGAAGATGGTGTGCCCGGTTAGCTCAGTCGGTAGAGCACCAGACTCTTAATCTGGCTGTCGCGGGTTCGAGCCCCGCATCGGGCTAAGGCTCTTTTTGCTTTATTTTTGTAAAAACAAATGTGGGAAAAGGTAAAATAGGGGTGGATAATATTGTAGAAATGATTTTTGTAGTGTAAATGGGTAATGTCTTTGTTTATTTTTTGATTTATTTATGTTTTACATGTACGTTTTTCAAAAAAAAGTTGGATTTTCGGCGAAAAACATTGAAATAGTGCCGTTTTTAAAGTCTTTGTGCTATTGTTTTGGGGTATATTGTATCATATTTACAGAAAAACACATTCCGAACATGCTACAACTCGATTTCTGCATTTGACGATAGCATTGAATGTGATCTTATGTACAGGACTGCTCAACTTCTCACTTACATTGTACTGGTGCATTTATATTTGTATTGCTCTACTCGGCAGTAAATTATTGTAAGTTTTTGTTGCTGTGTATGGTCAAAGGGTTAAACTAACTAAAGGATTTTAGGTTTCAAATTATTAACTTAAAAATTGATGTTTTTGAAATTTATTTTGTATTTTAGAAAGTGGAATAACATTATTACCAGGACGATTTTTTCAATTGTCTTTTCACCGATCGTATTTTATGCAGCCACAATTATGGTGGCCAAGGAGTATGACTATTGGCCAAATGAAGTGGCTGTGAAACAACTGGATCAAGGTAGGTTATAGCCTATTTTAAAGCTAAAAACGTAAACTTTTAATTTTATACAGTGGAAATGCTGTATTTTTCTCAAAATCTACTATGATAAGCTATATTTTGTAATTTTTAAAGTTTTTTTGCATTTTTTCAAAATTTTTAAATTAAAAAAAATTATCTTAAGGTCTGGACCTGAAAAATGTATTGATAGCCGTGTACAAAGAGGGCGAACGCCATCTTATAAACCATGTCCAATTCAACTCTATGAACTTTTTGGTGTTTGCTCTGTTCATTCAGCCAACCCACCTCGTTCTAACCTCGCTGCTGGGCAAAGAACCCGCTGTAGCTGATGAGCAACATAAAAAAACGGAATAACTGCCATTTTAAAATAGTATTGTTAATAAAAGCTTTAAGTTATTAAGTTTTCGGGACTAGACTTTGATTTTTTTGTTGGTAAGGGTTTTTTTGGGGGGTTCGCTTAGGGGTGAGAAACGGGCCGTGCCCAACTTTTAAGCCCTAAAAATTAGCTCAAGGCGGGCTGGCCGCTCCTTTACCTAGCCGGTTTTTCACTCTTATATTTGCTGGGCGGGTTAAGCTTTTTCTTAAGGGGATTGGGGTGGGTCAATTTTTTTTTGACTATTCCTTGAAAAAAATTTTTTGGTAGTTAAAGCAAAAAAAGATCATGCTTAACTAAAAATTTTTTCAAGCATTTTCCTTTTTCCTCATTTTCTTCCGGAAACCCGTAACAAAATGCCAAGAAAACGTTTTTCGCTTTAAGACCCAAAAAATAAATATATTTTTATAAAAAGATAAGACGCAAAGAGAAACTTGGCCAAAAACAACATCTTGATCTAAAAAAATGTTTTTCTAATGTTTTGCTTAATTTCAACAACACTTAGAGGAAGGTATTGTTGAAATTTAAGGGCATAATTTATTCTTGTGATCAAGAAATGCGAATATTTGCTCAAAATGTTACGAAATGTGCTTGAATGTTATTGTCTGAAGAGAGGTTGGAGTCTTGATTTTGAGGGTTTGAAGCATTGATTTTAATATTTTAATTTTCTTGAGTTTTAAAGTTTTTAAATCTGTGTTTCTGGCTTATTTTAAACTTGAAATCTAATTTTAAAATCAAAATCTTAAGATTTTAACATTTTTTAAATATTAAATGATTTTTTACCAATTTTCAATATGATTATTGGCTGTTTTGCCATTTTTTGTGTCTTCTCTGGTGGAACTCCTCTATAGGCCGCTATAACGAACTTCTGTACAACGAAATTACTTTGTGGCTACTATAATATGGTATAGTACTATTTACAATGATAATACTGAAAAAAGACACTATATGCACTATTGTTATAACTTTTTTTTATCCTTGTCACATAAATAGGCTTTTTAAATAGCTGCTAAAGTTGACTCAAAGCACGTTGATTACATTAACATTGCCTTCCCGTGCTTCTAAATTAACCTTTTATACTGTTTTCATTATTCATGCAAGTTACGTGTTTAGACAAAAAACAGTGTTACGTAGCAGAATATCCGCTTTTTATAACTCAATAGATTTGTTTAACGGACATTAAGGGGCGATGAATTTTCTGCTGAGAAACAGTAAATTTTGGGTTCAAACGCCCTTCTCCAATAACATTTTGTTTTTCTCTAGTATGAACATTAGACAGGATTGCCAGCTATAAGAAAACGATAAGAAGAAGGAAATGTTTTTGCGTCCTTTGATTACCCTTCTGGTTTGTCGGATATTAGAACTTCCTTCGTGGTTGATTACGGAAAAACAAGGCTTTACGGCGGTTTTGGGGGTTGGGTTTATGATAATGAGGTTTTGGGAGTAATTTATTGATACAGTGTAGCTTCTGTATAACAAATTCCTTTGCGATTTTCAAGTTGTCTATTATGAACTATTAGGTTGTTCAAATAATTCTGCGCTCCCTTACCCCACAAATTTTCTTTGAGAGGGGGCGCTGAATTAAGTGAACAATCTAATAGTTTCGTTATACAGTTTTAAATGCACTGTGTTGTGTTAGCTGGGGATTTTAAAGTTTCTTATTATGCAGAAAATTCTTTATAGAGGAGTTTGTTATACAGGGTGCGTGAAAAGTAGTGTTACCAGGTTTTTTAATCAAATATTTACTTTAACAACAAATATAACTAAAACAACAACTAACAATAGTAACATGTAGTGTACAGTTTTTTTCTTGCTTATCATTTTTAAGTATGTCGTTGTTGTTTTTACTGTGGACTTTTTTCAACGAGTAATCCGAAACTTTGTTGTCTACGCTAATGTTTTATAATTAACAGGCAGTCTCCAATTTTATTTTTTTGTGACGATTATTTACTAAATGTTGTTTTTACTTTTAGGATTCAGAGTTTTTTTTCAAAACTAACTGACCGTAAATTGTATTTTGAAAACTGACCGTAAACTAAATTGTTTATCTTTCCCCTTGCATCCTCCCCCACCTGCCGGGCGGTGGATGGGAAGGAAAGGGGGATATTTTTTTAGAAAAAAGGTAGAAAGTGGTCTTCTTTGCTGATTTTGTGATAAAAATTGAAAAGTTCATTATTTTGGGACAAAAACTGTGCCCTGTACCAGGCATGGCAATGCCCTGCCCTGTGTCCGAGCCTGCTTATAGACAAAAAAATTACTTTTGCTAGCCTAAAATGGCTCGTCCGGCTTTGTTTTATATGATTTTGCTTAATGATTTTTTTTGCTAATTACTTTTTACGTCGCGAGCGAAGGCTCGACGATTATCTTTTACAAACTGGATTCATGCGTATTCAATCAAAGGGTATTAGGAAGCGCGCGTCTGTGGTGTAATGGTCAGCATGGTTGCCTTCCAAGCAATCGACACGGGTTCGATTCCCGTCAGACGCAGAACAACTTTTTTGGCTTTTTACATTATCAATATTAAGTCATAAAACAAATTGTAATTTAAAAGTTTTTATAATTACTAAAATTAAAAGAAGTTTTGGTTTATGGTATTGTATTAGACTGTTTAACTTGGGAACACAGTTTGGCTTGTAGTATTTCTTTTCTGTTACAATATTTACCGTATCCTAGGTTAAAACTTGTTCAAAATTCACACTTCCAATGTCATTTGCGTTCACGCCTCAAAGCCTTCACATCTTGAGGCTTAAAAGAGGATGTTCAAATTATATTAAAACTCACATGAGTTTTATGATCTTTACATTGTTTACGCTAATTTGTTCGTGCACGCCTCGTTCTCGCGAATCTTTCTGGGTTATTTGTTTTTGTTGTGGTACAATTTTCATTTTCTTGCGGTAAGTGCATCTTTTAATTGGGGATTTATTATTGGTTGTTGCATGACAAAGCTCCACGCAATAAGTGCACGGTCTAGCCATGTTTTATGGAGGATTCTGGGTATGACTTGTAATTGTTCTTGTTTCTAATCATTAGTTGTTAACTACACACATTAGTTTTATCTATTAGCTTTGTAGGTAATGAGTTTGCTGGCCAAATTTAGATTGCTTTTGGGTAGATTTAACTTTCTTGGCCGAAGGATCGTCTTCAAAGAATCCCGCTTTGTACCTCTATCACTAATAACTTTTTGACCAAACTTGTCACACTTGTTTTGCCCCAATTATGTAAACTGAAAAAATGTCGTCATTTCTACAACAGCAATTTTAAAGATGTGTCTGTATTATTCCAACCGTGAATAATATCCTCTTGGTGTTTAGCCAATCATCAAAAATTTTTCATTAAAAACGTCGTGCCTTTAGGGTAATCTTTCGTCTTTAGATGTGGGTATCTGTGTGAATTTTTTGAAAAAAAAATGTAAAAGGGTGAAAGCGGTTTTCGATGCTGATTTTTGAAAATTAAAAAATTTTCTTTTGAAAGTATTCTGTGCCGATTTAAAAAATTTTAATTTTTTTACCATTAAAAAAGTGCTTTACCTGACCTCCTCTCATTGACTTCAAACTTTTTATATGGAAGGATCATGTAAATATAAGATTTTTAGCAAAGTACTGAGTTGCGTTTTCTAGGAAATTTCGAGAAAATCGAGATCAAAAAATGACTTTTTGAATTTCCTTTCAAATTGGCATTGTGTTTCAAGCTTATAACTTGTCATTTTTAGACGTTAGATGATTTTTCTTTAATATACTAGTAGAAAATTTTTAAATGAACATTTATTTTTTGGTTTGCAGGCATAGCTTGTCTGGAAAGTAGAAAAACATGCTTGAAACACAATGCCAAATTTGCCGAATGGGCGGGAAACCGAAAATACAAAACTCAAATGCGCGAGCTAAAATTTTTTATGAGTACTTTTGGTTGTACAAGGAATTCATATAAAAAGTTTGAGCTGATTCCGAGCGGGGCAGGTCAGATGTTTTCTTTTAAATTTATTTTTTCTTTACTATCCTTATGTTGCTTTTCTGAAACCATCCTATAAAGCATAGAAGCTTAAGCTTTCCTCTAACTGTGGATGCTGTTATACTATGTAAACCTATTCATAATACAACTAATGTATGAAACAATATCCATGGGAGCACTCGAATGTACATTATTATAATTTACTTCGCTAATGAACGTATTTGTGAGAAAGTTGAGGACATTTTTTTACTTTCTTGAATACTCTAAACTATCTTTTTATGTTTGCTGTGGTACTCGGAAAAAATAAGGAAATTAATTTTTTCACTGGAATTTGTATGGTCAGATCGCAAATATAATATTAGGGGAAGACATGATTTTTTTCTGTTTTAAGGATTTTTAATTTTTGGTTTTTACAAGTTGGCTTGGCCGAAGGGCAGAGTGTCCTACCTTACTCTGCTTTACACTACACTACTCTACTCTAAATGACCCTACGTTAGCTCATCCTATGCCACTCTACCCTATCTTGCTTCACCTTATTCTACCCAAACTTCACGCAAACGCAGAATTAAATCAATGTTTATTAGTTCGTTCACTTAATTCTGCGCCCCCAATATTTTGGTATAAGTCCTATATATTTTAAAAGCTCTGGTCTTACTAAATACGGATCTGAAAGTGTTTTTCCGTAGGGTTTTTCATTTTTGAGAAAATCGACCTCGAATCGCTCAAGATTTCTCTTGGCCAATAAATTTGAGGCCGATTTTCTTGAAGATGAAGAAATATACGGAAAAAATTTTTCACGTCCGTACTCAGTAAGCGCAGTGCTTTTAAAATATATAGGTCTAATCTCAAAATTGGTCGTCGATTTTAGTGGTTTCTCATGTTAGCTTACCTTGTCTTATCCTACTCTAGCCGGTAATGATTTACATTGCCTTATTTTTCAATATGTTGCATAACTTTACTCTAACCTAACTTACAGTGTCTTGGACCGCCTTATCTTACTCTATTTCACTTTGGCATGCTCTAAGAAGCATATACTTTTTTAAATTTCTTATTCTACCCTACCTTATTCTAACCTAACCTACCGCACCCTACCTTAGATTACCTTACTATACAACGCTTTACTGTGCCCTAGGGAATAGAAAAATTATTAATGCTCTGCGTCAAAGCCTCATTGTATATAAGTATTTATGGGTTAATTTACAGATGAAATTATGTTACCTTGCTTGACAGATGAACCTAGCTTTAACTTGGCAGATGTCTTATTTATGTTGGTGTTTTAAATTTGAAAATCTCGTTTTGAAACACCAATCTTTGAAGGAACAAAAATGATTTTGGATCTGTTGACTGGCACAGCCACCTCCTTTCGGTACAAGACTAGACTTATTATGGTGCCGGAAGTTGACCCATTCCGAGTCGGTTATTATTTCTATTTCTTGTTTTTTTAAGGATTCAAAATATTTAGCTTTTTGCTGACAATTATTGCCTTCTGATTATAATTTACAGGGGGTTTTCTAAGTTATGCACTAACTATGTCATTTCAGTCTAGTTCACAATTCATTAACATAAAAACTTGGACTTAGTACTTACTAACCATAATGTATTATGGTTTTTCGGGGGTTTTGGTCTCTTATTAATTATGTTATGAGGTTTATTAGCAAACCAGCTCAAAGATTAGTGTGATGCGTTAAACAGCATATTGTTTTAGCTAATTACTTTGAAAATTTTTGGTGGGGGTAGTTCTGAAAAGTGGCAAAAGTTAAAATAAAACTGGCTACCTCAATGTGAAAAATATTAGGTTGTTCAAGTAATTTTGTGCTCCTTTTCAAAGCCACTTTTTCGGGGTTAGGCACAGAATTATTTGAACGACTTAATAAAATGAAAGTGGCTATATATTTCATTTGAAAGCCTAAAATTTTGAAAAAACGAGATGAGATGCCCTTTTAAAGTGTAGTTTTAACTGTCCAGCTTTTAGCACAGAGGGCGTACTACAAGTTGGAGAAGCAAATTTACCACGCTGTACCCTATATTAGTAGAATTTTGGTACTATTATCGAATTTTTACATTCTTTGATAATTAATAGTATTAAAAATGATGATTTTGATATTAGTATTATTAATAGTCATGCTCAAATTTAGATGATTAGGATTAAATTTATGATGCAAGGTGTGTTTTTACATAAACTGTAAAAGCTTTTTAAGAGGATTTGTGGTACTTCCGCTTGTGCACTTTTTAAAAATATGTTTTGAAGTTTTGCGGTAGTAAAATAGCTTTATTTCTTCTTCCTACACAATATATATATATAACTTGAGAGGTGAGAGGGGATGGTGAGGGTTTGGTAAAGATCATGAAAAGAATCCGTTGTAGCTGTTCTCAATCGGCCCCATGCAGGTGATCCTGTTTCTAGAGCTACCGAGTTGTGATAAGGGGTTTCTCAAGAATTCAGGTTGTAGTCGGGAACCTGCGTGGGCCATTGCACTAGTAGTCTCGTCAACATTGAAAGTAAACTTAGATTTTACTTTAATTTGAAAATGAAATGTTACTGGCTACTCGGATTTAATAGTAGATTGAAGTGCTCCCTTTTTAATTTTTATTCATTTGTCAGTTATATATATACTAATCCTAGTGTTTATAGTACTTTTACAGTAATTAATACGGCAAACGAACTTTGAAAGTGTACAGTTTTGAATGACGATAATATCATCCACATGATATATAATCTTAAAAGTCGTATAAACGACGAAAGGTTGTAATACCTTGTTCCTGTACTTCATTTATGACGACTTACGTTACAATAAAGATTAGGACTACATTTTAAAAAGCGGTTTTTATCTTTGGTAACGAGAAAAAAATTGTAAAGTTGTACGAAACACCGCTTTTTTTGGTTTTATGGTGTTAAAGATGTACTACAATGTAATATTTTAGGGTGACAGATTTAGTACAATATAATATGTTAGGATAAGGGATGTAGTACAATGTGATACGTTAGGATAAGAGATGTAGTAGCTGTAAAATGTTAGGGAAAAAACATGTACTACAATGTCTTAGTATTTATATAATTGTACTTGTATATGAGGTTTTGTATCATAGGTTAAGAAATATTACAGTTGAGAATATATATAGGCATAGACAATTTGTAGAGGTGTATCTCTGAATTTGTAGGTATTATTTTGAAGTTAGCTTTACTTTTGCAACTTTATAACCTTATACAGTGGAACCTTCGTATAAGGAACCTCTATATAACGAAACCCCTGTATAGGAACAACTTTTGAATCCCCGGCTATCATTACACAGCGCATTTTAAACCTCTCTGTATTGAAACTCTTTATAACAAACGAATTTCAATTTCCCTAGCGATTCGTTATACAGGTTTCACTGTATATTTATATATTAGGATGTTAAAATAATTCTGTGCTTACTCTCAAAGGAAATTTTTGGCATTAGGGTGCGCAGAATTATTTGAAAAATCGAATTTAAGCATACAGCAACTACGTTAAGGGTGGGATGGGGTGGAATCTCTCTTTTTCTCAGAAAAAATCTATAGCTACGTCTCTGTAATCACATACGAGTTTATAATAAAGATAAAAAAGGCCAAAAGATTGCATTTACAATAAAAAATATACTCTGTAGGTACAGTAGTTTAAACTATATTTAAACAAACCTTTTGTTTTTAAATTGTAGTTTGAGTTTGTGGGAATATTATTTTTTTAAGTAATGTGTGAACATACATATATATATAATGCATTCAATACATAATTCAATGTTTTATATATATGATGTCGTTTGAAACGATTAAAATTTACTTTGCTATAGAATCCAGGGAATTTTACTTTTTTGCAACTTGCAGTGTTTTTTTATTGGCAAAAAATGATACTTTATAGTACGGTTTGTGACTGGCGCGTGATTTTGGGAGAGGCGGAAGAAGTAAATTTTTTTTAAAAATTTTATTTTTATTGCTAATTGATATAATGATATGTATTTTGATATTTTTTACGGTGATGTTTAGTAAATATCATAATAAGACACATTATTGTGATTTTCATCTTGTCATAATACATTGTAGCTGTTGTATAACGTATTACTCGGGGATTTTAAATTTCTTTGTTATCAAGTAGTTTCGGTAAACATTAGGTTTGTAAACGAGCCGGACCTAATTTTTGGCTTGGCTCAGCATTTTTCAAGTTTTCTTTGGTCCGGCCTTTTGTACATATAAGTTCACGAAAATAACAACAAGAACAACTTGTATTGTACTGATGTGTTAGCTGGGAAGAAAAGTTGCTCGTGTTACAAGGTTTTCGTGATAGAGGGGTTTTTTATACAGGAGTCTCATTGCATAATACCTAATTAATCGTTTTTTAAAATTCAATTTTCAGGCTAACAAAAGCCGAGATGCCAGTATCAAGGTCACCGATCATAACATCAGATTCGATTGACGAAAAACCAGATGAAGCTTTGGTTATCGCTGGACCAAAATACCGAAATGTTCGAAATCCAACAGGATGCATCATCAGTTTTATCTACTCAAAAGCGTCATTGGTATACCTATGTTTGGTCGCTATCATTACTACACTTAGCACTTACTTTTTTACTATACAAGTAGGTTTTCGTTTTAAATTAATACTTACATTTTGAAGTTTGGTTTATATTTTAAAGTTTTCTACTTATTTTTGGGTACTATAATATAGTATAGTACTATTTACTATATTAGTACTGAAAAAAAGATATTAAAAATTGTACTACTAATGAAATACTCTTAATAACTGGTACTTAAAATACTAAAAAATCACATTTTATTACATTTCAATTTAGATTAACGACTCCAGCGTCCTCTGCATGTTCAATGATTATTTACCGGTCGACCAGGAGTTGAAAGAACTATCACGACCTGTTAACTACGTAAGGAACTAAAACAATTAGATTTAGCAGGTTTTATAAGAAATTATCTTATTGTAACGTTCTTGCAAAGGCTATATTGCTAATTATTATACACTTACGCATATCTTCAGGTAATATAATGTATGTGAAGTGAAGAAGTGTGTATTATATAACGTTTTCTAATAGGTATCATTTTAGTATTGTCGCTTTTTGGAGTTTAGCGTACCAACCAATGTGATACAGTTGGTCTTTTGCATGGGAGCGCTTTTCTTTGCTCTGAATCGGCGGAGTAAATGGTTTTTTACTGTAAGTTTCAATTTTATAACGTACTCATCACGGTAGAGCCATTCTAAATTTAAAAAAATTTAAAAGTAACTTTAAAAATGCAGAAGTAGTTATCAATCTCCAAATTTTAGTGCTATCTAGTCCTCTTCATCTCCCTAATAATCGGCTGTGCCTTAATGATGACCTTATACACGATGGACCTTCAAAATTTCTTAAAACCATCAGTAGCCAACGTTCTAACCCGAGTGGTCGAAAAAGACGAAAAATTCTGTCAAGTTCTCGAACCAATGCTGGAATGTCGATATAACAGTAAAAATGACACTCGAATCATTGAGAAACTCTGTGAAAAACCACGGAGACAGTACCAAAACAAGCCTGATTGTGTGGACCATTTGACCACGTTTTTGGACCAAAAGTACTGGTTGATAGCTGTGATAGTACAGTACACGTTGTTGATTGTCATTGGTATTGTCATATTGCTACGATCGGTCTTTATTCAATGCCGGAGGGAAAGGAAAAGGGCTTCCAAGTTGTCATCAGCTCATTATATTCATGTCAATGGGTTTCAAGAAGCTCCTTGATGTTATCATTGGTAGGGAGTGATATTAGGTTGTTCATTGAATTCTGCGATCTATAACTTTGAAAATTTGTTTTGAGAGGGAGCGCAGGATTAAGTGAAAAACCTGGTAATTCTGGAAGTTATAGTTGGTTTTAATCTCATGGAACGCTAGTTCTCATTTAGTACTAATTATTATTGAGTACTAGTTTTCATGGATCACTGGTTCTCATGGAGCACTATTTACCTTACTTATTGTTGGTTTTAATATTTGATAGCAAAGACATATGATTAGAATGCTTATTGTAATGTGATTAACGTAAATGTAAGGCACAAGAAAGTCTTGTCGTTTTTTAACGTTTAACTAAGTGTATTTTGACGACAAGACTTTTTGGCGCCTCAATATAATCATATTTTCTTTAGCATTAGGCTATTTATATAATTCTGTACTGATATCTTCTTTTGTATTAGGTTGTTCAAATAATTCTGCGACCCTAACCCTAAAAATTTGCTTTGAAAGAAGGCGCAGAATTATTTGAACAACCTAATATTTTCACATTATTAGCTATTTTTAAACAATATTTAACGTGTATCATACTTATCAGTGTTTAGTCTTTATTTTTACTCATATTTTTCACTACTTTGTCTACAATATACTAGTAAAAATGACATTTTCAATCAAAAATGTTATATTACACTACTTTTTTAGCCAATTCAATCAAATTATATAGTAATAACTTAACCTTTACATTGTACATTTACGTCATATAACGAAATATTTGTATCTTATCATTTCCCTTGCTTTAACTACAATTCTTATCCCATTTATACGACAATTTGCCTCGAAATATAACGTGTACATCTAATTATAAGTTTATATCACCTGAAAACGTATTTTTACAGTATTATTTGTGTTTATAGTATTTTTAAGTTTAATTTGTATTAATATTGTACTTACTTTTATTTTTTTCTACTTTATAGTTTTACAATCTCATGTTACTTCAAATTTTAAAGATTTTGGTTAATAAAGTTATTGAATACTTAAAAACTTGGATATTTGATGAAATCGATGAAAATTAAAAAAAAAATTAAAATAGCAAAAAAATATTATTTTAGTTAAAACATTTCACTTCATGCCAGTTTTTAATAATAATACAGCTTTCTACAATAAATCCGATAACTTTGTGACACTTCGCCCATCTTTGTGACACTTCGTTTTAAATACGATTTGCTCGAAATTTTTTCTCAAATTTTGTATTCAAATTTGATATCTACCAAGAAAATGGATCTGAAGCGTGGATGTTTTATTATTTTTATTTTTGTTTTATTAAATTTGCATAATTTTTATGTATATTAATTTAGCTGACGTCAAAATGTCGGTAAAAGAAGATTCGGTTGTGGACGTTCCATTACCACCTACACCCGAAATGAACCACTGGGCAAAAGCCGAGCCGGCACCAGCTGTTTATCAAGCCGAACCGGTGGTAACATCGTATCAGGGCCAGCCAAGTGCATACCCAGTTCAGACTAATGTTTCTGTTGCTTATACTCAAGGTACTCAACCCAGTGGATTTGACACTCAAGCCGGACAAAATATGTACCAAGCACAAGCCGGTATGCCAACTGGTTATCAGACTTCGGCAGATGGATCGACATATCAAGGACAGTACGCTTATCAAGCCGCCGTACAAGCCGCAGCAATGCCGGGTATGGACATGAATAAAAGGGTAAGTTTTTATGAATTGTTGTATCTTTCTTTAGGTAAATCTTTCTGATGTCAAAGAGATGTTACTTTTCGATGTTTCAATGTTAAGGTGGCTTAAGTTGAACTGGATTTTATGTTGCTTTTGTTAAAAAGTTTATCTTATACTCGGTTGTGGACAGTAAGATGCATTTTATTGCTTGGTCTTGCTGCTTTTTATGGTTTTTTGTTAACGAATGATTTTAAAACTTACAAAGGGGAATATTTTTTGCTACCTTAAGTAAAAAATGAACTGATTAGGGTTTATTTTCAATTCAATTTATGTTAAACTGTTTGATATACTTTGGTGGGAAGTTAAGCTTAATTTTAAACATATTTTGGTGTTCTTTATGCGAGTGATAGTTTTTTTTCTATGGTAGTAATATATAGGATAATGTTTTCTTAATTGTCTGAAATTAAGGGTTAGGATTTTAAAGTGTGCTTCATGTTAGTTTGATTGAAAACATTATGTTATACCTCCTTGAAAGGTTTAATATAATTTTTTTAAAAATTTATTGTGGTTTTCCTTTTATTTTTTAAAAATAGTTGGGGATGATAATGTAGTTCATTTTCATTTCTTCTTGGTTTATTTAGTTTTGATTTTTCATAGTTAATAAACTTGTGTTACAGTTCCAGGGCTATCCAACAGAGTGTCCTTACAAATTACCGCCATTTGGACATTTTGTTGCTGATCCATCAGAGACAATAGCCAAGTTGGAAAATGAAATATATTATATTCAACAGAATTACCTCCCAATGCCTGAAGCTAATCGGCTATTACAAGAAGGTAGTTTTTTAATTTTTTAGAAAGGAAAGGTTTTTGCACTTTGCAACTTTTAATTTATAAGTTTTTCTGACCTCTAACCAAATTAGCCCAATCACTTTTTAGCTCATATGTTTAATTTTAGAGCACAAAAGGCTGTCAGGAACTTGGAATCCGTTCTGGTTGGACTTTAGCAATCGCCGGATTCCATATATTCGCCTTGAACAAAAAATATTTTTGCCAGAGCCTAGGAAAGGTGTAAGTTTTTGGACGGGGTTTTTATTGTTTGTAAAGCACTGTATTATGTTTTCAAGCTATTTCTAACATTTTATTTTTAAAAATCTACCTTACAAATAGCTTTCTGATAATTTTGACGTAAAAATGACTAGTTTTCAAGACAAAACTGCCGTTTTTTATAACATAAAATGACCGAAACATAATCCAATATTATCCACCTTGGAAAGCCTGTAATTTCTAATCATAATATTATACTTCCAAATATTTTTTGTTGGCAAGGGGAAAATGGGTTTTTTGCACTGAAAATGTCTTTTTGCACGCAAAACCGAGGGAAAACCAAAAAGCGCCGAAGTCCCTTTCGAAAAGAAAAAGAGAGAGTCGTGCGCGTCTGTGGTGTAATGGTCAGCATGGTTGCCTTCCAAGCAATCGACACGGGTTCGATTCCCGTCAGACGCAGAACAACTTTTTGGCTTTTTTAGATTAAAAATGTAGGGTTTTTTGTATTTATGTTGTATCTATGATTAGAAATCATTATGAACAGGACATTTTTTTGTTTTTTTGTTGGGTTGTTGTTGATTTTGGAGCTGTTTTTGATAGAAAATTTAGAGATTTTAAAAAACTTTTCAGCATAACGTAGTGGGACGACTGCTCGGAGTTAAGGGTCAAACCCTGAGGCTAATTACATCAAAATACTCGTGCAAGATTCAAGTATACGGTAGAGGGTCGAAAGGTGGACCACAGAATGAGAAAAAGTTTCAACGACATGCCGGTGATAGTCACTTTGATCAGCCATTACATTGCTCAATTAGCATGGACGGGCCGGCAGGCACAGTGTATCAACGAATGGCCGATGTGATCACGTTGGTGCACAAAATTTGCACTATGGTGGGTTTTTTGAGGTAGAGATAGGTTGTTTGAGAGTTTTTTGGCTTGTTGTTGAATTTTTTTTTGATTTTTATAGAAATGTTCACGGGGAGAGGGGAGGGGGGCCGCATGTTGATTTTTTAAATTTGAAGGTAGTTGGCTTCTAAAAATGTCATTTTCAGACAGAATCCTTTAGCTTCGAAGGAATCACAATAGAATTAGGTCACCCGAACCCACCTCGTTCCGATTACAACGAGCAGGGACAAGGCAATCAGTATGGCCAAGGCAATCATTACGGCCAAGGCAATCATTACGGTCAAGGCAATCAATATGGCCAGGGGAATCAGTATAATCAAGGAAATCAGTATGGACAAGGAGCTCAATACGGTCAAGGAAATCAGGATAACCAAGAAAATGGGTCTGGACAAGGACAATCGGATGAAAACGTTACGTCTGAAGGTTCGGGGGAAAGAAAACGAACACACGAGCATACGACAGAAGCTGAAGATGGACAGCCTGGACGTAGGGTAAGGTCTTTAGGTCTAAATTAGCAAAATACGAAAGTTTGTGAAATAACTTTCCTTACAAAACATAAAATGGCAAGAACTTTTTTTACAAAACAAGAAATGGCAAGAACTTTCTTTACAAAACAAGGAATGGCAAGAACGTTCTTTGCAAAATAAAAAATGGCAAGAACTTTCTTTACAAAACTAGGAATTGCAAGAACTTTCTTTACAATAAATAAATTGTTTAAATAACTTATATTTCGATTTTTCAGCGATCCCGCTTCGAACCGGTCCCTCCACCACCCCCTAACGGAAATGACCAAGGATTGGACAAGTCTGAGCCATCGGAGCCCGAGGCAATTGAATCAACCGAATAAGCGTTGGGTTTGAAATGGAAACTGATCTCAGTTCTCGGTCAAACGGGTTCGCAATATTATCAAATTTGGGTTGCCCCTTCCTTAATATAAATATTTTAAAAGTTGAGGACGAAATGTTGTTAATCTTCCCACTTTTTTATTTTTGCATTCGTCTTGTTGACTTAGAGTTGATGTTAAAATACTAAAAGTTTGTTTTACTTTCGATTTTAGGTATTAAATTGTCAATTTTAGTGTTCTGAACAACTTTTGACAAAAGATGCAATCGGTTACTGTTTATACTAGTTTTTCTTTAAAATTTGTATATTTCGAATACAGTTTTAGACCGCATTGCCCAAATGACCTTATTATTTGAATTATTGAGAGTGTTGTCTAGCTACTATAATATCCTTTATGTTACCTTATTCAAAGAGCCAAAATTGTATTCTGCTGTTTCCCCACGTTTATGTCGTTCACTATTTTGAATACTTATTAATTTCATCGTTGATTAACTAATTTATCGATTGGTTTGTATTGTTTTAGATGAATAAGTGTTGAAAGCTGATAAAATAAATAGTTTATTGTTTTAAGTACAAACTTTTTCGTTTTTTAAATTGTTTTTACTGTGGTGACACATTGAAAGCAATAACCCTTTAAAAATTGAAGAAAATCTACAATTTGATCCACTAGGTCACCTAAAGCAAGATAAGCTAAAAAATACGCTGTCAGCCCCTAAAGCCTGATTAAAAAGCTCAAGTTTAAACAAGTCAATTTAAACATAAACAAGGTCATAATTTATTTATAAGTTAACTGGGAAATTTTATAATGCTGAAAATCAACTTCACAGGAGTAATGTCTGATATTGAAGTAGGGAAATTGAATGTTTAGAAGGCTGTCGCGCGTTCCAACTGCTCATTAGCAAGTTGAAGTTCGCCAGTCTCCTTAATTTCGTTTTCATTTGCAGTAATATAGTTTTTGAGATCATCCCGGGCTGTCCTGACTTTGCGTTCAATTGTAGGAATCATGCTTATGGTCTCCTGAAGAAAATTGATGTTATGTTGATTACAGAATCCAAAAAGATAGTAAAGTAATATTTAAAGCATTATTACACTGTAGGCTTACTGTTAAGCCTAAAATTAGCTCTGCCTGATAGCTATGAAACTAGTTATAACTAATTTTAAGTAAATGACGTGAATAACATCAGAGGTGGTAAAAAAATCATTACTCTGGCAGTAAACTATCTAAAATCCAAAAAGAAACAAAATACTTACTTTCCAGACTTCGTCCAACTTTTTCAACTCATATGCACTAGGATCTTTGGCCTCGAGTTCAGTATAACTTGCCTTTTGTTTCTCGCCTTCCTTAACATAGTAATCCACTTCTTTAATCAATCTCTTCAACACGTTCGTCTTGATGGTAAGTTGCTTTACCACTTTAGCATCAGTCATCTTAATCAGAAGGGCGTAAAGGCACTAAAACGAAGAGATAAACTTGTTATACACGAAGATAAACTTGTTCTCAAGATATTTAACCAAGTACAATTTCGATACAGCAAAATAGCTTGTAAAGAAGAAAGACAGTCATTTATACTTGCTTTTTGTAACAAAACAACAAAAAATTACTCATTCTCCGCGCGAACATTTCGAAATTTTAAAAATCTGCAAGTTTACAAAATAAAATTAGCGAAAAACAGAATGCCAAGAGATCGTTTTCGGGTCGAAACCAAAATTATACAAAGTACCGATAAAATTAGAAAAAGTTTGCCGAAAAAGGGCCAAAATTTATGAACAACTTGTTATTTTTGATAATTTTTACATATTAGATAGAGTTTATATTGTTTGTAAACAAAAATATGCGGGAAAACGGAAGTTGGGGTTTATGGTCAACTTGTTTCATGAATAATATATGTTTTTGCGCTCGAATGAAGTTAATAATTTTCATTATGGGTTTTAATGTTTTCTTTTGACTAATGATATAATTTTGAGTTGTAATATTTTTTTTTATTTTTTATTTTCAGAGAATTGTTTAGAAATTATATTGCACTTGCCGAACGGATATTACCTTTATTTTTTTTTGATCATAACATTTTTTAAAGAAAATCTAGGCACTTGAAAATTTGTGTGCTTATAGAAAGGTTATTTGGCTAACTAATGTGATAAAACTTTTTTCTTAATTGACAAAAGTTTCAAAGTTATATCAGTTTTGCAGTGGGTAACTTAACACAACATATTTTTGTAAATTTTCTTGTTTTTTCAATGTCAATCAGACAAAGTTTTATAAATATTTTATTCATAATCAATGTGAATTTAAAATTCGATGTCGTTTTGTGTAGAATGTTAATTATTGGCCAGCAGACAACAAGCGCAACATGCTAACATCATTGCCAAACAACAACATGCGTCGCCTTCATCATGGCGCCTAAAATCGAAATTTTATCAAAGTATTTTCAATAATAAGATAAAATACTTGTAAAATAGTATTCTTAATCTTTGGTTTTACTATTATCAGTTAGGGATTTTAAAAATTGTGTCAAAAAGGTTGTCAAAGTTAAAAAGGCCTATCAAAATAGCTGTTAATCGATAAAAATTGGGTAAAAAGGCTGTGTATATTAGATAGATCTATTCTTTTTTTGCAAAATATTTACTAAAAAGATCCATTAATTCTTTCGCATTTTCATTTTTAAACTTTTTTAATTTTATAAAGCCAAAAAATGCGAAAAAACTAATAGATCTTAATTTATTATTATATAAACAACATGTTTTTTGGCTAAATAAACCTACCGATAAACTACAACAGTGTTTTGTGGCGGATATCCCATGCAAGGCTGTGGTGGATAGCCCTGTGGTGAATAATATGGCTGTGGACTGTGAACCGCGTAGGCTGGTTGTACTGGGTAGGCTTGTTGTCTACACATTTGTCAAGGAAAAACGACCGGATTGTGACTGACAGGAATGGGACATAGTAGTTTTTGATTCGATCTGAACAAAAATTTTAAAATCGAATTTTGAAATTTTTTTGGGAAAAGATTAGGTATAGCTATGCTTTGCAGTGGCTTTTGATAGTAGATTGTAGGATTTTTGAGAAAAAATACAGTTTTTTGTGTTATTTCGTTAAAGATTTACAATTTCTGAGCGATTTTTTATATAGGTGTTCCACTGAGTATTGTAGTAGCTGTTGATAGTAGATTTTAAGATCTTGAGAATAATACAGTTTTTTGTAACTTATATTTAATGATTCTAGATCAAAATCATCGTTTATACTTTAAAAAATGCACTTTGCTGAATGTCTGAGAACTTTTGGACCAGGAAAGCCCGAATAGATGTACCTTAAAGGCATTTTTCGCATCTATTTGGTTCAAAAGGTCCCAGACTTTCAGAACCGTGCATTTTTTAAAATTTAAATAATTATTTTGATCCAGAATTTTTAAAGATAAAGTACGAAAAGCTGTATTATTCTCAAAATTTTAGAATATACTATCCACAGCTACTACAATATTCAGTGGAATTTCTGTATAAATATTCGCTCGTAAATTGTAAATCTTTAACGAAATAACACAAAAAACTGTATTTTTTTCTCAAAATCCTACAATCTACTTCCAAAAGCTATTACAACATAGCTGTGCATGGCCTTTCTAACAAAAAATTTTATTTTTATAAAATTTTTTAAAAAATGAGTCAAAAATCTTAATATTTATTTCTATCAGTCACAATCCGGTCGTTTTTTTTGGCAAATGGGCCAAGATCAGTCTCGTCGGCGACCACTACCACCTTATTCCCCACAACCAGGCTATGGTGGACAACCAGGATCAGGCTTTAGTGGACAATCAAGTTATGGCCCACCACCGGGCTATGGAGCACGTCCAACCTATGGGGCACAGCCGGTTTGTCCACAACCATGTTATTCACCACAAGTAGTTTATGCACCACAGTCGTACATGGGGTATCCGCCACAAAACACTGTTGTAGTTTATCGGTAGGTTTATTTGGCTAAAGATATGTTGTGTTATATGGTAATGGATTTGGATCCGTTAGTTATTTTGCGTTTTTTGGTTTTAAAAATTAAGAATGCTTGAACATGAAAGTGCGAAAGAATTAATGGATCTTTTTAGTATTTAGTTTAGGAAAAAATATTAGATCTACCTAGTATACCCATCTTTTTTACTCGCTTTTCATCGATTAACAGCAATTTTGATGGACTTTTTTAAATTTAACAGCTTTTTTAACACAATTTTTAAAACTCCTAACTGATAATAGTAAAACCAAAGATTAAGAACATGATTTTACAAGTAATTTATCTTATCATTATAAGTATTTTGTTAAAATTTCGATTTTAGGCGGCATGATGAAGACGCATGTTGTTGTTTGGCAATGTTAGCATGTTGTGCTTGCTGTCTCTTAGCTAATAATTAACATTCTACACAAGATGACATTAGATTTTAAATTCACATTGACTATGAATAAACTATTTTTAAAACGTTGGCTATTTGATATGTGATAAAGTTGGAACGTTGTTTTATATTACAGTAGGGGCTAAAGGCGAACTGATTTTACTATTTTCTGTATAGCTTCCTTGAACTGGGCTATATAGTCTTGAAATTTTTCGTGATGTTAGGTCATTTATATTGTTACCGATGTAGCAAAAATTGGCTTGGAATTTGTAGGGGTTTACTGTAGTTTTACAGTAACTTCAATTTTAAAAAATTTTTTTATTTTTCACCTAGGTTATGTGAAAAATGTAATACTACTACAATATGTTTAATGATAGTTTATTGTGTTTACTATAAACGTAGATTCGAATTCATTATGTACACATAAAGTTGAGATTTCAGCGCGCGGGTTAGATTGAACGTGAGGTAGGGTAATATAAGGCGATTAATTTGTTGTATTGGTCGCCTCTTATCCGTACCATCCTCTTCTGCCGTATCCACCAAAGCCTCGACCGTATCCCATACCTCTTCGGCCGAATCCTCGCCCAAAGCCTCCGCCACGACGGCCCCAGCCTCCCATGCGACCGAAACCGCGGCCGATGCCCCAACGGGCGTCGGAGACGACGAACATGCAAGATAGGGCGACGAATAGGAGCACTAGTACGTTTAGGTTCATTATCTGAAAGTTGAAGGTATTATTAGGTGTTGGCAGATAGGTGAAGGTAATATTAGTATATTGGCAGATAGGTATATGTCAGATAGATCAGAGAAAAGGAACTTTTCTGAAGTTTTCTTATAAGATACAATTGTAGTACAGTACGATATTATACCATAATATATTAGGCTGCTCAAATAATTATGTGCCCCATCTCAAGAAAAATTATTTTGGTTTTGAGGCACAGAATTATTTGAAAAAACTGATAGTCTAATAGTATCATATAGTACGATACTATACTTAAAACTTATAAAAAACGTTTAGTACGTAGTATAAGGTTAAAAACTTCCTTAACCTACTTTCCTTAACCCTATACTACGTCGTTCTTTATGATAACAAGGGAATATAAAGACCGGAAAAAACATGGTTACAAGAAAATTACCGCCCCAAAGGTTAAAAAATATTTTTGCGACAACAAGAATAACATCTAATCAAGTGGTAAATAAAATTGCGAGTTTATCTAATAACAGTATTTTAAATTTTTAATAATACTGTTTTTCAAGGTCCATTAAAGACCTATACCTGTTATCAAAAAGTTACAAATGAAAAGAAGGCTTTGTGTATATAAATTATAAGCTGAATTAAAATGACAGTTATTAAGACTTAATTGCCATGTTATGTCTATCGATAATGCGATAACTTCCTCTTTTTTTCCTTTTTAAAATACAATTTTTGTGAAGTTAATTATTGTGCTAAAGATTCTGTTATCTTCTGTACACAAACTATGTTTTGGAAGTTATAGACTGCTTCTAATGTAAATCTTAATAATTTAGCTCATAGCCTACTAACAGAGAAGCCTACAACCTCCCACAGTGGTTTCTTTTCGATATGTGAGGTTGTAGACTTCTCTTCTAACATTATCTTCTAACATGTAAGATATTAGAGCGAAACTCCTGTATAAATAATCGCTCCGGGATTTGAAAGTTGTTCGTTATAAAGAAGTTTCGGTATAGAGGATTTTTAAATGCACTGTGTAGTGGTAGACGGGGATTTAAAAGTTGTTCGTTACACGGGAGTTTGTTATAGGGAATTTCTACTGTAGTTTATCTAATAGCTTATCAATGTATTACAGTAGAACTCTTTTATAACAAACTCCTCTATTTAGAACGAAGATACTGTATAACGAACAACTTTTAAATCTCTGTCTATCATTACACAGTGCATTTGAAATTCCTCTATACCGAAACTCCTTTATAACGAACAACTTTCAAATCTTCGAGCGATTCGTTATACAGGAGTTTTACTGTAGTTATAATTTAGTTAGACAAGGGCAAGAAAAAGGTAGGAAAAAAGTAAGTCTTACTATACTTATCTACAAAATAAAACCAAAATTTAATTTCCAAAATACTTACCTTTAGCGTTATTACAATACCAAGTTGTGACAATGTCTGATCACCGGAAAGAAGGTGTTTATATACCCAAACCAAACGTATTGTATGTCACGTTACCTGACGGTTTGTCGAAGGTTCGATCTTTCATCAATCAACAATGACGTCAATTGTGAGGGTGGAACGGTGGAAAGTGACAAAGAACAGTCAGGGTACGGAAGATACGACGGAATAGAGGGTAATATGCTTAGTTTTAGCGGTTTTAAGAGGTTTTCGGAAGGATAAGGGATGAGGTTTTGTGAGTCACGAGTTTTTGAATTTTTTGAAATTTATTTTTTTACTGTAGTAGACTGTTTATCGTCGTATCTTTTGACTGTTATTACTAGATAGTACTATATCTATTCTGAGCACGAATTTGATGAATTAGAATAGAACAAGTTTGCCAAGCTTTTCACACTTTTTTTACTTTTTTTTTATCTTTTTAAAAAAAGTTGTTTAGGAAAAAAGGTTAAGAAAGGTATTTACTTCCTTCTTTAAAGACGTAATTAGACCGTCAACTAAATAAACTTCATCTTTCTAATGACCTTTCACGTTCATAACTCAAGAAAACGTATTTCTCAATAATTTTTGTTTATCAAAGTTGTAATACCGTTTTGTTTCTTGAACAATTTTTAATTATTGATATTTTATTTCACATAAACATCATTTCAAAATGCTTTTGTAAAATTTGTTTATGGATAATATAAAATTTTCTGGTTGGTCTTTTTAGGACAAAAATAAACACTATTTAACGAAGAAAAAATTTTAAAGAAAATATTTATTAATTAATTGTAAAAATTAACAAGTTCATAACAAAATAGACAATAAACTAGATTAAAGTGACTTGGCGGTACTGTAACCGAGATTCGAGTAGACTACCAAAGCTGATGCGGCATAAGCGACAGAATAAACGACTTTTGAGATCACCAGCGACCATGAAACTACATTGTACTGGCTTTGGAGGAACCTGGAATTTAAAAAATTAGTTTTTCGTCAAAATTTGGGCTGATATCTAGTATAATATGGAATTTTAGTCGTAACTTTAAAACTCATAGATGAATAACAAAATTGCTCAAAGCAAAGTTAGAAAAACTTTAAAACTTACGACAAAACACCTTCACGAGCCCATCCGATCAACACAAAAGCCATGGCAATCCGATAGATATTGTTCTTGTCGTTTCTCTTGCTCAACCAAACAAATGTCGCTAAACCAACATAAAAGGCCATGTCTGCATTAGCTTCAATTCCACGTTGAATATAAGCCCAGGAGAAGGCCATTTTTCGAGCCCCAATGAACAATGGCAACAAATGTGAGGCTACGGAATGAGCGAAGGCCCAGCTGAATCCAGATACCAAGAATCTGATCTCTCCACGCCCTGTGGCCATATTAATCGCCAACCATAGTCCAACAACGTCAAACAGATCCCCAGTGTTCAATAAGAAGTGTTGGAACTGAAAAAGGTTGAAGGTGTTAAAAGTTAGAAATAAAATTAGTTGAACCATTGTTTAGCTGATGTAGACTACGGAATTTTAGCCATAAAAAATTTCATTTTAATCCGAATACCAAGAATTGTATATCAAAAGATTCACCAGGTTCTTACGAAGCTTTTAGAAAACCTCAAATTTTAATAAGGTAACCTCCATAAAAACTTTATTAACTTGACCAACCACCTAAACAAAGAAAACACACAAAATTAAAGAACTTACTCCAGAAGCAGTGAAATTGTCGGGTGCCGGAAAGAACGTAGCATACGTTAACAATTTACAAAACTGTGTGAAGAAGTACACACCTCCAGCTTGTAGGAATTGGAACAACGAACTGTATTCGGATAAGACGGAATACTTGTAGACAACGAAATATGGAGCAAATGCCAATACGCAACAATTCACAAAATGGAAAAACGTCATGGCTATTACTCTCTTATTAACTTTTACCTAGGTATCTACGTTTAGTCGAGTATTATTCAAAACTGCGAGTAAATTCGGTCAAAAAGGCCAAAGGTTTTCTATAAATTTTTCTTTCGACTATTTTTGGAGATGGCGAGCTGCGAAGCGCAGGGTTATACGCTGAAAGGTGTAGGAAAAATTATTCGGAAAGTTTCTCGTGGAATCTATTGAAGATCCTGAAGCTTTTTGGCTTCTGAAGATGGGGATAATGTTTGATTTTTGTTTCTTTTGGATTTGATTTTATTTTACTTTGTTTTTTGTTGAGAACAGAATACCGTATGAATTACATTTCAGTTTGTTAGTGTAAGATAGTTCTCTGCAAAAATATGAATTAGAGATCATTTACATTTCAAACCATTAATAAATTCATTATTCCGTGTATTATCGTGTGTTTTACATTTAAACCTTGAATGTTTTTATCAATATTGCACATGAAAATCAACTCCCAATCTTTTAGGTTCTCAAGCATGGAATCGGATCCGCCTGACAATGATCCGATGAACCTGAATTCTCCGGACTTTGATTCAGAAGCTTTTGTTAGTCATTTAATCAGGAAGAAAGGATTGGATGAACTCGTTGCAGTTGAAGAGAACATGGTTCAAAATGTTCGTCGATTGGACAATGAAATGCAGCATCTGGTCTACGAGAATTACAACAAGTTCTTGACGGCCACAAGCACGGTTAGAAAGATGCAGACTGAGTTTGGGAAGATGGATGAGGTGAGGGTTTGATTTTTGTTTTTTATTTAGGACGAAAAATGGTTTAAAGATGTGATGGTTAATATCGAAACAACAGATTTTTGAAAATGGCTTTGGGAAATAGTTTAAATTGCTATTTATATAGTTTTTGGGGTTAATTTGAAAACTTAAATCTATTTTTTAAAGTTCAACAGATTATTTTTATATAATTTACAACTATTTATGTTTGAATAACGTAGATATTATAAAGAATTCTATGTATTTGTCAATTCTTGTTAAACCACAACCTTAACCTTTATGAAACTTTATTAAAGTCTACTCTACCTTTTTTGTAGGAAATGCGGACAGTATCGGATAAAATGGCAAGGATATCAGCATTATCAGGTCAGCTATCAGGGATTTTTCGTGAGAAACGAGAAAACGTTCGTAAACTAACGGATGCGTCAAAAACGGTTAAATCCTTGAATTATGTTGTTAATCTGCCTAAAAAGTTACAGGTGAGAGATGAATAAACGTAATTTATGTATTGTTTTGTTTTGTGTGGCTAACATTCGGTTTTGGTGTATAATAACTTGTTTGATGTTGGTGTTTTTGGAATTTTGTTTCTTTTTCTGTTGGTTTTAAGTAATACGTTTCATTAATCATAAAAGTGAGTACGTTTTCTGAAAGTTTAGTGATTGTATCTTGATTAATGATAAAGTTATGGTTAGTTGAAAAGTCAAAAGACAAAGAGTTTGTTTTTGATTAAAAAATGGCGATATTCCTGTGCTCACTTGCTGGTATTACCTTTAAAAAGTGCTAGTAAGACAATTTTAATTATTTTTTAAATTTCAGATTCATTACGAAAAGAAAGAGTACAAAAAAGCGATCAAAGCCTACAATGCAGTGAAGTGTCAATTGGAAAAAGTCAAGGATTATGGGTCGATGAAAGGCATCTACAAAGACTGTTCCGAAGTCATGAATAAGATTGAAAAGAGGCTTCGAGCCAATTTTTCATCGCCAATAATTGCATCTGAAGAGTTTGTGGAATCTGTCAGGCTACTTAATGCACTAGGAGTACCATTGCCGAGCTTGGAGCTTGAACTGGGGAAACAATGGACCGAACAGCTGGAGAAGCAACTAAAATCACTTGAAATTGAGGCCAATTTGGTTGGGGATGAGAAGAAAAGAAGCTATAATGACATCTTGGAGTTTGTCGAGAAAGGTGTTTGTCCATTCTTGGCTGATTTGTCACTAATTGCGTCGCTACACACGGAGCTATTCAACACGGTAAGGGTGGGGATGTTGTTGTAGGAAAACGTTGATCTTGGAAATTTTTTTTTGAAAGATGTGTTAAAGCAAGGTCTTTCGTTACAAAACAGAAAATGGCAAGAACTTTTTTTACAAAACAGAAAATGGCAAGAACTTTCTTTACAAAACAGAAAATGGCAAGAACTTTCTTTACTGAACATACAATGGCACTAACTTCCTTTACAAACCCTTATTTTCAGTCAGCCTGCTCAGCATTCGTCCAAATGCTCAAAGACAATATGCAGACTCTGAAAACAGTGTTGATTACAAGATTTGAGCAAGAATCCAACCCACGCGAATGTGCCTTATATGTCCGTGCATTAGACAGGACTTATCGAAAGATCAGCGCTTGTTCCAAACTACTGCCACATTTGGACTTTTCGATTGAAAACACTTCAATCGTCGTCGATGCTGCACATCACCAAATCAAAATATGTCGAGGAGGTGTTTTACAAGCTGTTCAAACGGCTTTGGATGAGGTAAGGGTTTTATCTTTTTATTTCTGAAAAATTTGGACAGCGTAAATGTAGGGTAGAGATCTTTGTTTCTAAGGGTTTGGAAACCGGCTCGGTTCCTGCTCCGGAGCAGGAGCCGGAGCTAAAATTTAAAAAAAAGGCGGAGTCGGAATTTCTAAACTTTAGTAAGGATTAAAGTGTCTCTTTTCGGTATAATATGGTAGGGTATGGTGAAGGTATTGAAGGGGGGGGGGGAATAGTAATATAAATTGGTAAGCAGTACGGTAGGGGTATATTATGGAGAAGTAGGGAAAGATAGGACAAAGTAGGGTAAGGTAGGGTAGTGTAGGGTTGTATAGAGTAGGGTACGGTAGAGTAAGGTAAGGTAATGAAGGTAGTGTAGGGTAGGTTGAGGTACGGTAAGGTAGGGTAGGATACGCAATGGTTGGATAAGATAGGGGAAAATAGGGTAGGATAAAGTAGGTTAGGGTAAAGTATTTAAAGTAGGGTGTGCTAGATTATGGTATTGTAAGCTAGGGCAGGAAAAAGTATGAATAAAATGAATTGAGAAGAGGTGTAGACTGAATTTTTTTGAAGAAATAAAAACACAAATTATTGTTTATGATTACTAAAATGCTATTTTCAGGTAGTAAATGAAATAAAAACCAAGTCTCCATCGAATTCGTCATCTTCAAGTCGTTTCGGCAACAACTTTTTGCAACCCTTACTCGGCAAACTGGATCAGACCTTTTTGGTGTCAGTCAAGACATCATTGGCTAATTTACTATTGTTTACGGCTAGTGACATTACTTTTTTGACTAGTGCTGATTCTGGTAAGAGGTTTTTGACTTTTTTAATGGGGGTGGTTTTTAAAATAAATTTTTTTTGAATTATGGTGTTCAAATAATTCTGAGCCTCTTCTCAAATAAAATTTTAATATGAATTTTTTCAGCCCATTCCTTCTCCTCATTTGGTGTCGACGTCCACGAAAGTGTTGTAGTAGCCTCACTGAAAGACTTGGCCGGATATTCAACCAAAACCTCACCTAACCTAATATCTGATGCCAATTTAATCCTCGGGGTGTTTTTACATGGAATAACAAAGAAGAATCTGAAGTACTTGATGGACTTGTGCCAAGAACAGTATAAAATTAGTGAAGAAATTGCAGAAGCCTTATTGACACGCCCTCCGGCTATAGTTGAAATTATTGACGAAGCGGCTTTGAAAGTTTTGGCCAAATTTGCGGAACAGAGCGGCCAAAACTTCTTTGAGGTAGGTTAACTATAAGGCCTTGTTATATATTTTATATAAGGGTTTTTGAACATTGGGTTGAGGTGGTTTGAGATTCGAGGTATTTTATTCATCATGAGCTTCTGCTAGGTAGTGATGGACGAAATTAAGTGTTTCTGGAAATGTTTATTATCAAATTGTGTGATTTATAACTCAAGTGAAAGCATAAAGTCTGTGCTACAAGATTGTGTTAGGTTTAAAAGAAAAAAAGAAATATAGGATCTCACAATTTTATGTGCAATTTCACCTATTCCTAGTGTAATATAGACAATTCTTGCAAAGAAAAAAATTCTTTGAGCTGTTTGTGGTATGTCGTTTTATGAGCCGCTAAAAATTTCGTAAGCTAAGCATCAAACTTAAAACAAAATTTTTTTAAGTATGAGAAAATTTGTTCACTGTGAGCTTCTAAAGATTAGGTAGTGCAGGACAAAATTAAGTGTAGTAGAAAAGGTTATTACCAAAATATCTTATATGTAGCTTAAATGAGCTAAAGTCTTAGCAACAAGATAGTACTAATTTCTCAAGAAAAAAGTTATATAGGATATTACAATTTTGAGTTAAATCCCACCTATTTCCGATGCTAATTTATAGGTTGTATAAAAAGTGTTGAGCTATTAGATTTTTTTGCTCAATAACAGCAATTTATTTAAAAAAAAAGTAATTTTGGCACAATGAGCCTAAAGTTTTTCAAGCTTTTTTGATGCCGGTAATTGAAAATTCAGAACTTCTGGAGCCAAAGATAGTTTTGGTGGCCTTTTTGATATTCTTATAGAAAAGATTTTTTCAAATAAGAAAGAAATAGTTTACGTGTAATCTTAAGTTTGGTATAATGTGACAAGTAACTCTTTATTTTCAGACCCTAAACGCAAATTCAACCCAATGGCCGACGATAAAGGAAAGCCCAAATCAAGTTCGAGAAGAGTGTAAAGCATTGGTCAGAGAGGTTCAGGCTTTGGATGAAAATTTACAAGTTTTGGTAGGTTTATATTTTTAAATTGTCAAAATGTGACATTTTTTTGGGATTGTAAACCATTTTAATAATTGCTAAATTCCTGGCTAGCGATGTATGATTAGACTTGTAAAAGGGCTGGACCCAATTTTTCTGTCAGGATGTTCATACTTTTTAGCATTTTGCTTTTTAGTCTACAATCAAACCTTGTTTTCAGATGGACGACAGCACGAAGAAAGAGCGAACTCCAGATTCGATGCGAAGCCTCAGCCAACGCCGACTTCAACCCAACGCTGACGCGTTGAGTGGTGCCCTGGAACGAATGTGGGCGGACGCAGTGGAAGAGTTCGCCGCCCCAAAACTCGATTTCAAACGATACTCGATCATTGGTTGTGTAATAGACAAGTGCCTGCGGCTCTTCTTGGAATGGGTCCGCAAAAACAGCTTTAGCCGGTCCGGCGTCCAACAGATCCAAGTCGACAGTTTCTACCTAAAACAAACGTTGTGGCGCTTTGTGTCAGATGAAATGGCCATGAATGTGCTGATCGATGAAGCCTTAACCGCTGCTGTGAATTTGTGTGAAGATCCAAAGCTTTTGGAACCGGCCAATGTCAAGGAGATCTGCAATCGCGCTGTTTGAGGTGGGTGGAGATTTTTAATTTTTTTATGTTGAGTTGGGTAATGTGGAAAATTGGTCATTATTATAAGTTAGAATGAGAAATTTTGTGGGCCTAGACATTAAAGGGAGCCCACTAGGCAGGCCAGGCCTTCCTCTGTCGGAAATATTGAGCCCAGCGCGTTTACAGATAGACTTAAGTGCGTTTATATCTGTGAACATCACTGTATATCTAGGTAGGCTGGTCCCAAATTTAAAGTCACCAAAAAAAAGATCCCAAAAATAGAAAAAAAATTAAAAATTGTGTGCACCGTGCACATGAGATCTGTAAATCAACAAAAAAATTTTCAAAAGGCTAAAAATATTTGATAATTTTTTAAAAATTTTAAGAAAAAATATGTCCTTATGGCAAAAAAAGTATTTTTTAGTCTTTTTGCCCTGACTAAAACCTCCCGCTTGGCAGTGGGTATTGACACACTTTAAATGCACGGTTATTCTGTGTAAATATTATGGTAAAAAATACTAACATGGGAAGTCACTTAAATCGTACCTCGACTTTAGGTCGAGACCTATATATTCTTAAAGCCCTGTAATCACTGAGTATGGATCTGAAAACCGTTTTTCCGTATGGCGCTTAGTTTTCGAGAAAATCGACTTTAAATTTTGACCGTATCTCCAAAAGGAAAGCGCGCGAGAGTCTATCGGAAATAACGAAAATAAATCAAGTAGCGATTCTGGCGCAAATGGTAAAGCGTTCGGTTTCCGATTCAAACTACGTAGGTTCGATTCTGGAGCCTCTGAATCATTTTTTAACAAAACTTTCAATATGCATACTTATGTAATTTTTGTAGTTTTAAAAAATGAAAATTGACATAATTTAGTTAAATAAATAAAAAATTATTAAAGAACATTACCTAAAGCAATAATATTTTAAAATAAACAAAACTCATGCTTTTTGTGCATTGTGCTTTGGGTGTCACCCTCGCACTTGTTGTGGGGTTCCTGATGTTCGATTTGGACACGGCGACAGCATCGATGCTGCCTGCAATGACCGAATCGTGAAGACAATGTTGTAATATAGCAGATGGTGATTTCGACGATGAATCAGAGGAGGACTTGATTGAGGATAGGAATAATACGGCGGATCCAACGTACGAAGATGTGACCGACGAAGATAGAGGAAAAATATATGTCGTTAAAATTATGCAATTTCATCTAACAATGATATTACAAAAATTACATAAATTTGCATATTGAAAGTTTTGTTAAAAAAAGATTCAGAGGCTCCAGAATCAAACCCACGTGGTTTGAATTGGAAACCGAACGCTTTACCCTCTGCGCCATGCCGCCACTTGATTTCTTCTAGTTATTTCCGATCGAGTTTTCAGCGCGCCTTCCTCCTTTTAGGGATTCGGTCAAAATTTAAAGTCGATTTTCTCGAAAACTAAGCGCCATACGGAAAAACGGGTTTCAGGCCCATACTCAGTGATTACAGGGCTTTAAAAATATATAGGTCTCGACCTAAAGTCGAGGTACGATTTAAGTGACTTCCCATGTAAGTACTTGTGCATATTATTGAAAAAAATCATTATGAGAAGGCTTTAGATTGTAAAAAATCATTATAACAAGATTTAAGATGATAACAAGTCATAAAGACAATATTTAAGGCGATAAAACATTGTTATGGCAAGATTTAAAATAGTTTTTACCACAGTTAAAGCAAGCCAATTTCAGGCCTTCGCAACTCTCACACTTACTGTAAATATATGGCAAAAAACTGTGATTCGAAATGACTTCATTCCTATACAACAACTTTTAATATTTATTTTGTTATTACAATACTAACTATTAATTCCATTATAAACAAGATTTATACCTGGATAATATGTTCCAAAAACAAAAGGGAAAGTTAGTATATTACACTGGAAAACCTAATTAATACAAGATAAAACACTATATGTATGCTAGTATATACTACCCTACGGCAATAAAAAACACTATACCTTACCCTACAGAAATAAAAAATCTACACAATCTAACTTTTCAATGACAAAAGTTAGATTGTCTAAACAACCATTTTCCTATCAATTTTGCAATTAAAATTGAGCGCAGTAAAGTTTGGGTAATTATTTTTCAAAAAGTTGAACCTAACCGTGTCCACAAACTTGTAGTCCCTCATTGACAGCCGGTTGGCCCGGTTAAAATGCGTTCGATTGTATAAAATGCGATGCCAACAGTCGATGGCTCCAAAATCCACCGATGGCATGAATTTGTTGGCGAAAAAGTGGGGTTGGTCTTCGATGTTGGCCTAAAACAAGTTGTAAGGCATGTAAAAGTAGTTGTTATTTGTCTTGAATGGCATTGTATAGAAGCGCTTTAGTTGGCGTGGACAGTAGGGATGTTTGTTTCAAATCATACTGAGTAAAAAGTCAACTTTTCTTTAAAATTTTGAAAAACAAGTCAAAGTCAACATAACGCAAATAAAACCTCACTTTGATGTCTTCCATGCCAAACAAACACAAGTAGTGTCTGTACATGCCACTTTTACACTTCCCACTGTCCATCCAAATCGACAGTCGCGTCATGTAGTTGCTTTCCACCTGTCCCCGCAGGCAATGCAGCGTAAAACCCCCAGGCAGTCCCACCGCATCGTTTGAATTCAAACTGCCGATGAAGTTCTCGTCTACGCCAAACGCATTCCATTCAATTCGGTCGACAAAACGGTCGATATTCATGTTTGTTAACATGAAATCGACCGCTTTTTCGCGACAATGTCACTTGAGGCAACGACTTGGCGAACAGCATGACAGGTGGCTGGCCGTTGTGAAGTCGGGTGTTGCGATGGGCTAGAATGGGTCAAGTGTGGCAGTACGTCTCAGTATGCTGTTAGAGTTAGATAAGGTAATCTGTTTGAGATGAATCATTAGACATGAGGAACGGACCGGGCCAAGCCCGTTTGCACGTAAAAAAATCGGACCGGGCCGGCCGCAACAAAATTTAGATTGGGCCGGGCCCTGTTTTTGTTCCTCATCTCTAGAATCACTGTTTTGAAGACCTACGTATTGAGAAAGTGATTAAAAGTCAAAAATGACAGAGTTATAAGAACGAAACACACAATGCCAATTTGGCGGGAAATTCAAAATTTAATTTTTTAATCTTGGTTTTTTCGAGATTGACTGGAAAGCGCGATTTAAATCGTACTTTGCTGAAGATCTTATATTTACATGATCTTTCAATATAAAAAGTCTGAAGTCAGTCAGAGCGGGGCAGGTCGGGCACTTTCTTTGTATAATTGCGAGCTGAATTCACATTGTTTAAGCATGATAGTACGTACCGTTCTTGAACAAATTCATAGCTTTAAAAGACCAGTTGACACCGGGCTGTATTCGCTTAATACTCTGTCTGTACGCTTGAACATCGTTGGTACCGTTGTAAAGTTGTAGAATGCGAATTAGCTCCGAATTCGTTTTGATCTGTATATCGTGATTCTGAAACATAGCTTTAATAAGTCTAATTTACTATAGTGTTACTTGTACTAGAGTGGAACTTTTGTATAACGGATTTCAAGCTATTCGTTATACAGGGGTTCTACTTCTGTTTTACTAGCAATAAGTTATTAGACATGAACTAGTATAATATGTAGTATAGTAAAACAAAGCACGCTTGCAATCACACAAACCTCTTACTTGTAGTACAAAAACATACTTCCAATTGTGTTTCGTGATCATACGAAGACATTCCATCATAGAACGCGTCCCATTGTGCCCTTCCGAATCCATCCGATACTCGACTCGTGTCACGATGACATTCGGCAAACAGGCCGAAAGCGCGTGAAGCCGAGCGTGAAACACCTTCGGCGCTTTTGCATCGATCGCATAACAGTAAATGTTCTGCGGCGAATACGAAACGGCTAACTCGGATTCGAGGAACAAGTAGTCCTGGAAGAATTTGAAATTTTGAAATTTTACTATTTTTTCAAATTTTCCAAAAAAATTTATAAAATAACAAGGTAAATACCGACCTGCCTCGCTCTTGACTTTAAACTTTTTATATAGTATGACATTGCAAATATAAGATCTTCAGCAAAGTACTACATCGCGCTTACCAGGAAATCTCGAGGAAAGCGAGATTAAAAAATTATTTTTTAAATTTCCCGTCAAATTAGCATTGTGTTGCAAGCTTATAATTTTGTAATTTTTTAACTTTTAATGGTCTTTCTTTGATATATTAGTATAATACCTTTAAATGAACCTACATTTTTTTAATTTGTAAGCGTAGCTGGTCTGGAAGGTCGAAAAAGGGCTTGAAACGCAATGCCAAATTGGCGGGAAATTTAAATATTTAAAATTTAAAACTCAAAAGCGCGAGCTAAAACTTTTTATAAGTACTATTGGTAGTACAACAAATTCATATAAAAAGTTTGAGCTGATTCTGAGCGGGGCAGGTAAGGTACTTTCCTTGTATAATAACAAGGAAGGTACCCGACTTGCAATGTTCAGATTTCCTTCAAATTTTTCCAATTCAAAAGTCATGTAAATGTAAGATCTTATCCAAATTTTAAAACCATTCTCTTTAAAACTACAGTAACCTTTACCTTATAAACCAACCGAACATAAGCCAGTGGGAACAATATCTCTTTGGGATATAAAGTTCGGTGCGAGAAAAAATGTCGGGATTTAATGGCAGCGCACGTAATTGCCAGCCCGTCCAATGTATGCGGATCACGGTACGTTATCCGATGTGCGCGATACTTGTGAGGCTTCTCTATATATTGATGACATTGCTCTTGAGTCAAGCTTGTTAATGGGCGATAGTTGGGCAGGGCTAAAATGCGTGCTGTAATTATTAATATTACCCAAGTTAGATAAAATTAGGGTTGGTTGGGGGTAGGTTAATCGTTAGTACTGGGAATTGAAAAGGTATAATATAGTAGATAGACAGTGCCTGTGCGAGCCATTTTGATGCCGAGAAAAGTAGGAGGGAGAGGGGGGGGGGTAGTTTAGGGTGGTGTAGAGGTAAGGTATGATAGGGTAGGATTAAAGGTGGCTATCGGTCTGGTCCTAAAGCAAGGACCGCGGCCCTAGTTTTTTTGACCGGGCCGATTATGAAAACGCATCTCAACGGACCGATGCGCCAGACCCATCCTGCCCGGACCAACAGCCAGCTCTAAGTAGTATACGATATGGTGTTGTGTGGTAATGTAGGGTAGGGTATAAAATAGTAAGATAGATTTAGGTATGATAAGATAACATTTTTTGTTATTCTTACAAAACCAAATATCTGTAACTACTTCAGAATCATGAAATAATAATATTTAGTCTGTCTTACTTACCGTTTATTATCAATAAAACGGCCGGAAAACAAAAAGCAGGCCGATTTGGCCACATAGCAAAAAAATAATTTGTTTTATCCGGCTTCTTATCAAAGCCTCGTGCCGATTGTTTACTTTTTCAACAATCAAAAGTACAAGAAAGCCAAGTTTTTTTTTATTTTAGCTAGTTGAACACACGTGTTTTTTAGTTTTGACAGCTTTCCATTCAACTCACAAGGAAAGTACCCAACTTGCCCTGGTCAGAATCGGCTCAAAATTTTTATATCGATTCTTTGTACCACCAGTAGTAGCTTTGCTCTTTTTGTTTAAAAATTTTAGCTCGCGCTTTTAAGTTTTAAATTTCAAATCTTTGGGCTTTTTACGTACAATTTGGACTATTTGGCATTGTGTTACAAGCACTTTTTTCGACTTTACAGACTACGCTTAAAAATTTTAAAATGTTGGTTCATTTTAAGGTTTTCTACTAGTATATCGAAGAAAAATGCTTAAAAGTCAAAAAATGGCAAAGTTATAAGCTTGAAACACAATGCCAATGTAGAAATTCAAAAAGTAACTTTTTGATCTTGATTTTCTCGAGATTGACTGGAAAGCGTGATTTATTACTTTGCTGAAGATGTTGCATTTACCTGATACTTCTATAATAGAAAGTTCGAAGTCATTCAGAGCGAGGCATGTCGGGTACTTTCATTGTTACTGATCGTTAATTAATTTTTTCATGAGTTATAAACCCCTGAAGGTAGGATGACATATGCTTTTTCCAAAAGGTGATAGTTTTATTTAAAAAGAAACAACTAGCAAAAATAAAAAAAGGTGTTTAACTCCTTTGTTAGAATTCTTCTGTTACCGTCGTTTCGTTGCAACGTAGATTATTAGAACAATAATGCTCAGACACAATAGCGACCCGCCAATTGAGAAATCTAAAAAATTTTTATGTAAAGCTTCAGCAGTTGTACATTTCAAAAGAACGTTAAAGTTTTGTAACAGACCCCCCCCCCGCCAATGGAAACCAAAACAAGATTACTATCGGTCTGACTTTTAAAAATTGTGACATAAATTTTGTTTATTCGAGAACTTTTAATAGGCCGTTGATAAGGTTGCAATCTTCTAATAGAACTTACAAATCCAACCATTGTTTTTTTTGATCTGTGGGTGAGGCAGATGTGGTGGTCGTTGGCTTGAACTCGTTATGGAGTTCCGCCAAAAATGATAGGTTCGTAAAGGTAGGGGTTGCCGTGGTTGCGCAACCATTTTTTTAAATTAACAAGGAAAGTGCCCGACTTGCCCCGCTCAGAAACAGCTCTAAATTTTTACATGAATTCCTTGTACCCTTAAAGAACCCATAAAAAATTTATTTGTCGAGTCTTAAATTTAAATTATTTTGTTTTTCCGACCTTTTTGGCTAATTTGGCATTGTGTTTCAAGCGCTTTTTTACTTGATGGACTTGTGCCAAGAACAGTATAAAATTAGTGAAGAAATTGCAGAAGCCTTATTGACACGCCCTCCGGCTATAGTTGAAATTATTGACGAAGCGGCTTTGAAAGTTTTGGCCAAATTTGCGGAACAGAGCGGCCAAAACTTCTTTGAGGTAGGTTAACTATAAGGCCTTGTTATATATTTTATATAAGGGTTTTTGAACATTGGGTTGAGGTGGTTTGAGATTCGAGGTATTTTATTCATCATGAGCTTCTGCTAGGTAGTGATGGACGAAATTAAGTGTTTCTGGAAATGTTTATTATCAAATTGTGTGATTTATAACTCAAGTGAAAGCATAAAGTCTGTGCTACAAGATTGTGTTAGGTTTAAAAGAAAAAAGAAATATAGGATCTCACAATTTTATGTGCAATTTCACCTATTCCTAGTGTAATATAGACAATTCTTGCAAAGAAAAAAATTCTTTGAGCTGTTTGTGGTATGTCGTTTTATGAGCCGCTAAAAATTTCGTAAGCTAAGCATCAAACTTAAAACAAAATTTTTTTTAAGTATGAGAAAATTTGTTCACTGTGAGCTTCTAAAGATTAGGTAGTGCAGGACAAAATTAAGTGTAGTAGAAAAGGTTATTACCAAAATATCTTATATGTAGCTTAAATGAGCTAAAGTCTTAGCAACAAGATAGTACTAATTTCTCAAGAAAAAAGTTATATAGGATATTACAATTTTGAGTTAAATCCCACCTATTTCCGATGCTAATTTATAGGTTGTATAAAAAGTGTTGAGCTATTAGATTTTTTTGCTCAATAACAGCAATTTATTTAAAAAAAAGTAATTTTGGCACAATGAGCCTAAAGTTTTTCAAGCTTTTTGATGCCGGTAATTGAAAATTCAGAACTTCTGGAGCCAAAGATAGTTTTGGTGGCCTTTTTGATATTCTTATAGAAAAGATTTTTTCAAATAAGAAAGAAATAGTTTACGTGTAATCTTAAGTTTGGTATAATGTGACAAGTAACTCTTTATTTTCAGACCCTAAACGCAAATTCAACCCAATGGCCGACGATAAAGGAAAGCCCAAATCAAGTTCGAGAAGAGTGTAAAGCATTGGTCAGAGAGGTTCAGGCTTTGGATGAAAATTTACAAGTTTTGGTAGGTTTATATTTTTAAATTGTCAAAATGTGACATTTTTTGGGATTGTAAACCATTTTAATAATTGCTAAATTCCTGGCTAGCGATGTATGATTAGACTTGTAAAAGGGCTGGACCCAATTTTTCTGTCAGGATGTTCATACTTTTTAGCATTTTGCTTTTTAGTCTACAATCAAACCTTGTTTTCAGATGGACGACAGCACGAAGAAAGAGCGAACTCCAGATTCGATGCGAAGCCTCAGCCAACGCCGACTTCAACCCAACGCTGACGCGTTGAGTGGTGCCCTGGAACGAATGTGGGCGGACGCAGTGGAAGAGTTCGCCGCCCCAAAACTCGATTTCAAACGATACTCGATCATTGGTTGTGTAATAGACAAGTGCCTGCGGCTCTTCTTGGAATGGGTCCGCAAAAACAGCTTTAGCCGGTCCGGCGTCCAACAGATCCAAGTCGACAGTTTCTACCTAAAACAAACGTTGTGGCGCTTTGTGTCAGATGAAATGGCCATGAATGTGCTGATCGATGAAGCCTTAACCGCTGCTGTGAATTTGTGTGAAGATCCAAAGCTTTTGGAACCGGCCAATGTCAAGGAGATCTGCAATCGCGCTGTTTGAGGTGGGTGGAGATTTTTAATTTTTTTATGTTGAGTTGGGTAATGTGGAAAATTGGTCATTATTATAAGTTAGAATGAGAAATTTTGTGGGCCTAGACATTAAAGGGAGCCCACTAGGCAGGCCAGGCCTTCCTCTGTCGGAAATATTGAGCCCAGCGCGTTTACAGATAGACTTAAGTGCGTTTATATCTGTGAACATCACTGTATATCTAGGTAGGCTGGTCCCAAATTTAAAGTCACCAAAAAAAGATCCCAAAAATAGAAAAAAAAATTAAAAATTGTGTGCACCGTGCACATGAGATCTGTAAATCAACAAAAAAATTTTCAAAAGGCTAAAAATATTTGATAATTTTTTAAAAATTTTAAGAAAAATATGTCCTTATGGCAAAAAAAGTATTTTTTAGTCTTTTTGCCCTGACTAAAACCTCCCGCTTGGCAGTGGGTATTGACACACTTTAAATGCACGGTTATTCTGTGTAAATATTATGGTAAAAAATACTAACATGGGAAGTCACTTAAATCGTACCTCGACTTTAGGTCGAGACCTATATATTCTTAAAGCCCTGTAATCACTGAGTATGGATCTGAAAACCGTTTTTCCGTATGGCGCTTAGTTTTCGAGAAAATCGACTTTAAATTTTGACCGTATCTCCAAAAGGAAAGCGCGCGAGAGTCTATCGGAAATAACGAAAATAAATCAAGTAGCGATTCTGGCGCAAATGGTAAAGCGTTCGGTTTCCGATTCAAACTACGTAGGTTCGATTCTGGAGCCTCTGAATCATTTTTTAACAAAACTTTCAATATGCATACTTATGTAATTTTTGTAGTTTTAAAAAATGAAAATTGACATAATTTAGTTAAATAAATAAAAAATTATTAAAGAACATTACCTAAAGCAATAATATTTTAAAATAAACAAAACTCATGCTTTTTGTGCATTGTGCTTTGGGTGTCACCCTCGCACTTGTTGTGGGGTTCCTGATGTTCGATTTGGACACGGCGACAGCAAGCATTGCTGCCTGCAATGACCGAATCGTGAAGACAATGTTGTAATATAGCAGATGGTGATTTCGACGATGAATCAGAGGAGGACTTGATTGAGGATAGGAATAATACGGCGGATCCAACGTACGAAGATGTGACCGACGAAGATAGAGGAAAAATATATGTCGTTAAAATTATGCAATTTCATCTAACAATGATATTACAAAAATTACATAAATTTGCATATTGAAAGTTTTGTTAAAAAAAGATTCAGAGGCTCCAGAATCAAAACCACGTGGTTTGAATTGGAAACCGAACGCTTTACCCTCTGCGCCATGCCGCCACTTGATTTCTTCTAGTTATTTCCGATCGAGTTTTCAGCGCGCCTTCCTCCTTTTAGGGATTCGGTCAAAATTTAAAGTCGATTTTCTCGAAAACTAAGCGCCATACGGAAAAACGGGTTTCAGGCCCATACTCAGTGATTACAGGGCTTTAAAAATATATAGGTCTCGACCTAAAGTCGAGGTACGATTTAAGTGACTTCCCATGTAAGTACTTGTGCATATTATTGAAAAAAATCATTATGAGAAGGCTTTAGATTGTAAAAAATCATTATAACAAGATTTAAGATGATAACAAGTCATAAAGACAATATTTAAGGCGATAAAACATTGTTATGGCAAGATTTAAAATAGTTTTTACCACAGTTAAAGCAAGCCAATTTCAGGCCTTCGCAACTCTCACACTTACTGTAAATATATGGCAAAAAACTGTGATTCGAAATGACTTCATTCCTATACAACAACTTTTAATATTTATTTTGTTATTACAATACTAACTATTAATTCCATTATAAACAAGATTTATACCTGGATAATATGTTCCAAAAAACAAAAGGGAAAGTTAGTATATTACACTGGAAAACCTAATTAATACAAGATAAAACACTATATGTATGCTAGTATATACTACCCTACGGCAATAAAAAACACTATACCTTACCCTACAGAAATAAAAAATCTACACAATCTAACTTTTCAATGACAAAAGTTAGATTGTCTAAACAACCATTTTCCTATCAATTTTGCAATTAAAATTGAGCGCAGTAAAGTTTGGGTAATTATTTTTCAAAAAGTTGAACCTAACCGTGTCCACAAACTTGTAGTCCCTCATTGACAGCCGGTTGGCCCGGTTAAAATGCGTTCGATTGTATAAAATGCGATGCCAACAGTCGATGGCTCCAAAATCCACCGATGGCATGAATTTGTTGGCGAAAAAGTGGGGTTGGTCTTCGATGTTGGCCTAAAACAAGTTGTAAGGCATGTAAAAGTAGTTGTTATTTGTCTTGAATGGCATTGTATAGAAGCGCTTTAGTTGGCGTGGACAGTAGGGATGTTTGTTTCAAATCATACTGAGTAAAAAGTCAACTTTTCTTTAAAATTTTGAAAAACAAGTCAAAGTCAACATAACGCAAATAAAACCTCACTTTGATGTCTTCCATGCCAAACAAACACAAGTAGTGTCTGTACATGCCACTTTTACACTTCCCACTGTCCATCCAAATCGACAGTCGCGTCATGTAGTTGCTTTCCACCTGTCCCCGCAGGCAATGCAGCGTAAAACCCCCAGGCAGTCCCACCGCATCGTTTGAATTCAAACTGCCGATGAAGTTCTCGTCTACGCCAAACGCATTCCATTCAATTCGGTCGACAAAACGGTCGATATTCATGTTTGTTAACATGAAATCGACCGCTTTTCGCGACAATGTCACTTGAGGCAACGACTTGGCGAACAGCATGACAGGTGGCTGGCCGTTGTGAAGTCGGGTGTTGCGATGGGCTAGAATGGGTCAAGTGTGGCAGTACGTCTCAGTATGCTGTTAGAGTTAGATAAGGTAATCTGTTTGAGATGAATCATTAGACATGAGGAACGGACCGGGCCAAGCCCGTTTGCACGTAAAAAAATCGGACCGGGCCGGCCGCAACAAAATTTAGATTGGGCCGGGCCCTGTTTTTGTTCCTCATCTCTAGAATCACTGTTTTGAAGACCTACGTATTGAGAAAGTGATTAAAAGTCAAAAATGACAGAGTTATAAGAACGAAACACACAATGCCAATTTGGCGGGAAATTCAAAATTTAATTTTTTAATCTTGGTTTTTTCGAGATTGACTGGAAAGCGCGATTTAAATCGTACTTTGCTGAAGATCTTATATTTACATGATCTTTCAATATAAAAAGTCTGAAGTCAGTCAGAGCGGGGCAGGTCGGGCACTTTCTTTGTATAATTGCGAGCTGAATTCACATTGTTTAAGCATGATAGTACGTACCGTTCTTGAACAAATTCATAGCTTTAAAAGACCAGTTGACACCGGGCTGTATTCGCTTAATACTCTGTCTGTACGCTTGAACATCGTTGGTACCGTTGTAAAGTTGTAGAATGCGAATTAGCTCCGAATTCGTTTTGATCTGTATATCGTGATTCTGAAACATAGCTTTAATAAGTCTAATTTACTATAGTGTTACTTGTACTAGAGTGGAACTTTTGTATAACGGATTTCAAGCTATTCGTTATACAGGGGTTCTACTTCTGTTTTACTAGCAATAAGTTATTAGACATGAACTAGTATAATATGTAGTATAGTAAAACAAAGCACGCTTGCAATCACACAAACCTCTTACTTGTAGTACAAAAACATACTTCCAATTGTGTTTCGTGATCATACGAAGACATTCCATCATAGAACGCGTCCCATTGTGCCCTTCCGAATCCATCCGATACTCGACTCGTGTCACGATGACATTCGGCAAACAGGCCGAAAGCGCGTGAAGCCGAGCGTGAAACACCTTCGGCGCTTTTGCATCGATCGCATAACAGTAAATGTTCTGCGGCGAATACGAAACGGCTAACTCGGATTCGAGGAACAAGTAGTCCTGGAAGAATTTGAAATTTTGAAATTTTACTATTTTTTCAAATTTTCCAAAAAAAATTTATAAAATAACAAGGTAAATACCGACCTGCCTCGCTCTTGACTTTAAACTTTTTATATAGTATGACATTGCAAATATAAGATCTTCAGCAAAGTACTACATCGCGCTTACCAGGAAATCTCGAGGAAAGCGAGATTAAAAAATTATTTTTTAAATTTCCCGTCAAATTAGCATTGTGTTGCAAGCTTATAATTTTGTAATTTTTTAACTTTTAATGGTCTTTCTTTGATATATTAGTATAATACCTTTAAATGAACCTACATTTTTTAATTTGTAAGCGTAGCTGGTCTGGAAGGTCGAAAAAGGGCTTGAAACGCAATGCCAAATTGGCGGGAAATTTAAATATTTAAAATTTAAAACTCAAAAGCGCGAGCTAAAACTTTTTATAAGTACTATTGGTAGTACAACAAATTCATATAAAAAGTTTGAGCTGATTCTGAGCGGGGCAGGTAAGGTACTTTCCTTGTATAATAACAAGGAAGGTACCCGACTTGCAATGTTCAGATTTCCTTCAAATTTTTCCAATTCAAAAGTCATGTAAATGTAAGATCTTATCCAAATTTTAAAACCATTCTCTTTAAAACTACAGTAACCTTTACCTTATAAACCAACCGAACATAAGCCAGTGGGAACAATATCTCTTTGGGATATAAAGTTCGGTGCGAGAAAAAATGTCGGGATTTAATGGCAGCGCACGTAATTGCCAGCCCGTCCAATGTATGCGGATCACGGTACGTTATCCGATGTGCGCGATACTTGTGAGGCTTCTCTATATATTGATGACATTGCTCTTGAGTCAAGCTTGTTAATGGGCGATAGTTGGGCAGGGCTAAAATGCGTGCTGTAATTATTAATATTACCCAAGTTAGATAAAATTAGGGTTGGTTGGGGGTAGGTTAATCGTTAGTACTGGGAATTGAAAAGGTATAATATAGTAGATAGACAGTGCCTGTGCGAGCCATTTTGATGCCGAGAAAAGTAGGAGGGAGAGGGGGGGGGGTAGTTTAGGGTGGTGTAGAGGTAAGGTATGATAGGGTAGGATTAAAGGTGGCTATCGGTCTGGTCCTAAAGCAAGGACCGCGGCCCTAGTTTTTTTGACCGGGCCGATTATGAAAACGCATCTCAACGGACCGATGCGCCAGACCCATCCTGCCCGGACCAACAGCCAGCTCTAAGTAGTATACGATATGGTGTTGTGTGGTAATGTAGGGTAGGGTATAAAATAGTAAGATAGATTTAGGTATGATAAGATAACATTTTTTGTTATTCTTACAAAACCAAATATCTGTAACTACTTCAGAATCATGAAATAATAATATTTAGTCTGTCTTACTTACCGTTTATTATCAATAAAACGGCCGGAAAACAAAAAGCAGGCCGATTTGGCCACATAGCAAAAAAATAATTTGTTTTATCCGGCTTCTTATCAAAGCCTCGTGCCGATTGTTTACTTTTTCAACAATCAAAAGTACAAGAAAGCCAAGTTTTTTTTTTATTTTAGCTAGTTGAACACACGTGTTTTTTAGTTTTGACAGCTTTCCATTCAACTCACAAGGAAAGTACCCAACTTGCCCTGGTCAGAATCGGCTCAAAATTTTTATATCGATTCTTTGTACCACCAGTAGTAGCTTTGCTCTTTTTGTTTAAAAATTTTAGCTCGCGCTTTTAAGTTTTAAATTTCAAATCTTTGGGCTTTTTACGTACAATTTGGACTATTTGGCATTGTGTTACAAGCACTTTTTTCGACTTTACAGACTACGCTTAAAAATTTTAAAATGTTGGTTCATTTTAAGGTTTTCTACTAGTATATCGAAGAAAAATGCTTAAAAGTCAAAAAATGGCAAAGTTATAAGCTTGAAACACAATGCCAATGTAGAAATTCAAAAAGTAACTTTTTGATCTTGATTTTCTCGAGATTGACTGGAAAGCGTGATTTATTACTTTGCTGAAGATGTTGCATTTACCTGATACTTCTATAATAGAAAGTTCGAAGTCATTCAGAGCGAGGCATGTCGGGTACTTTCATTGTTACTGATCGTTAATTAATTTTTTCATGAGTTATAAACCCCTGAAGGTAGGATGACATATGCTTTTTCCAAAAGGTGATAGTTTTATTTAAAAAGAAACAACTAGCAAAAATAAAAAAAAGGTGTTTAACTCCTTTGTTAGAATTCTTCTGTTACCGTCGTTTCGTTGCAACGTAGATTATTAGAACAATAATGCTCAGACACAATAGCGACCCGCCAATTGAGAAATCTAAAAAATTTTTATGTAAAGCTTCAGCAGTTGTACATTTCAAAAGAACGTTAAAGTTTTGTAACAGACCCCCCCCCCCGCCAATGGAAACCAAAACAAGATTACTATCGGTCTGACTTTTAAAAAATTGTGACATAAATTTTGTTTATTCGAGAACTTTTAATAGGCCGTTGATAAGGTTGCAATCTTCTAATAGAACTTACAAATCCAACCATTGTTTTTTTGATCTGTGGGTGAGGCAGATGTGGTGGTCGTTGGCTTGAACTCGTTATGGAGTTCCGCCAAAAATGATAGGTTCGTAAAGGTAGGGGTTGCCGTGGTTGCGCAACCATTTTTTTAAATTAACAAGGAAAGTGCCCGACTTGCCCCGCTCAGAAACAGCTCTAAATTTTTACATGAATTCCTTGTACCCTTAAAGAACCCATAAAAAATTTATTTGTCGAGTCTTAAATTTAAATTATTTTGTTTTTCCGACCTTTTTGGCTAATTTGGCATTGTGTTTCAAGCGCTTTTTTACTTGATGGACTTGTGCCAAGAACAGTATAAAATTAGTGAAGAAATTGCAGAAGCCTTATTGACACGCCCTCCGGCTATAGTTGAAATTATTGACGAAGCGGCTTTGAAAGTTTTGGCCAAATTTGCGGAACAGAGCGGCCAAAACTTCTTTGAGGTAGGTTAACTATAAGGCCTTGTTATATATTTTATATAAGGGTTTTTGAACATTGGGTTGAGGTGGTTTGAGATTCGAGGTATTTTATTCATCATGAGCTTCTGCTAGGTAGTGATGGACGAAATTAAGTGTTTCTGGAAATGTTTATTATCAAATTGTGTGATTTATAACTCAAGTGAAAGCATAAAGTCTGTGCTACAAGATTGTGTTAGGTTTAAAAGAAAAAAGAAATATAGGATCTCACAATTTTATGTGCAATTTCACCTATTCCTAGTGTAATATAGACAATTCTTGCAAAGAAAAAATTCTTTGAGCTGTTTGTGGTATGTCGTTTTATGAGCCGCTAAAAATTTCGTAAGCTAAGCATCAAACTTAAAACAAAATTTTTTTAAGTATGAGAAAATTTGTTCACTGTGAGCTTCTAAAGATTAGGTAGTGCAGGACAAAATTAAGTGTAGTAGAAAAGGTTATTACCAAAATATCTTATATGTAGCTTAAATGAGCTAAAGTCTTAGCAACAAGATAGTACTAATTTCTCAAGAAAAAAGTTATATAGGATATTACAATTTTGAGTTAAATCCCACCTATTTCCGATGCTAATTTATAGGTTGTATAAAAAGTGTTGAGCTATTAGATTTTTTTGCTCAATAACAGCAATTTATTTAAAAAAAAAGTAATTTTGGCACAATGAGCCTAAAGTTTTTCAAGCTTTTTGATGCCGGTAATTGAAAATTCAGAACTTCTGGAGCCAAAGATAGTTTTGGTGGCCTTTTTGATATTCTTATAGAAAAGATTTTTTCAAATAAGAAAGAAATAGTTTACGTGTAATCTTAAGTTTGGTATAATGTGACAAGTAACTCTTTATTTTCAGACCCTAAACGCAAATTCAACCCAATGGCCGACGATAAAGGAAAGCCCAAATCAAGTTCGAGAAGAGTGTAAAGCATTGGTCAGAGAGGTTCAGGCTTTGGATGAAAATTTACAAGTTTTGGTAGGTTTATATTTTTAAATTGTCAAAATGTGACATTTTTTGGGATTGTAAACCATTTTAATAATTGCTAAATTCCTGGCTAGCGATGTATGATTAGACTTGTAAAAGGGCTGGACCCAATTTTTCTGTCAGGATGTTCATACTTTTTAGCATTTTGCTTTTAGTCTACAATCAAACCTTGTTTTCAGATGGACGACAGCACGAAGAAAGAGCGAACTCCAGATTCGATGCGAAGCCTCAGCCAACGCCGACTTCAACCCAACGCTGACGCGTTGAGTGGTGCCCTGGAACGAATGTGGGCGGACGCAGTGGAAGAGTTCGCCGCCCCAAAACTCGATTTCAAACGATACTCGATCATTGGTTGTGTAATAGACAAGTGCCTGCGGCTCTTCTTGGAATGGGTCCGCAAAAACAGCTTTAGCCGGTCCGGCGTCCAACAGATCCAAGTCGACAGTTTCTACCTAAAACAAACGTTGTGGCGCTTTGTGTCAGATGAAATGGCCATGAATGTGCTGATCGATGAAGCCTTAACCGCTGCTGTGAATTTGTGTGAAGATCCAAAGCTTTTGGAACCGGCCAATGTCAAGGAGATCTGCAATCGCGCTGTTTGAGGTGGGTGGAGATTTTTAATTTTTTTATGTTGAGTTGGGTAATGTGGAAAATTGGTCATTATTATAAGTTAGAATGAGAAATTTTGTGGGCCTAGACATTAAAGGGAGCCCACTAGGCAGGCCAGGCCTTCCTCTGTCGGAAATATTGAGCCCAGCGCGTTTACAGATAGACTTAAGTGCGTTTATATCTGTGAACATCACTGTATATCTAGGTAGGCTGGTCCCAAATTTAAAGTCACCAAAAAAAGATCCCAAAAATAGAAAAAAAATTAAAAATTGTGTGCACCGTGCACATGAGATCTGTAAATCAACAAAAAAATTTTCAAAAGGCTAAAAATATTTGATAATTTTTTAAAAATTTTAAGAAAAAAATATGTCCTTATGGCAAAAAAAGTATTTTTAGTCTTTTTGCCCTGACTAAAACCTCCCGCTTGGCAGTGGGTATTGACACACTTTAAATGCACGGTTATTCTGTGTAAATATTATGGTAAAAAATACTAACATGGGAAGTCACTTAAATCGTACCTCGACTTTAGGTCGAGACCTATATATTCTTAAAGCCCTGTAATCACTGAGTATGGATCTGAAAACCGTTTTTCCGTATGGCGCTTAGTTTTCGAGAAAATCGACTTTAAATTTTGACCGTATCTCCAAAAGGAAAGCGCGCGAGAGTCTATCGGAAATAACGAAAATAAATCAAGTAGCGATTCTGGCGCAAATGGTAAAGCGTTCGGTTTCCGATTCAAACTACGTAGGTTCGATTCTGGAGCCTCTGAATCATTTTTTAACAAAACTTTCAATATGCATACTTATGTAATTTTTGTAGTTTTAAAAAATGAAAATTGACATAATTTAGTTAAATAAATAAAAAATTATTAAAGAACATTACCTAAAGCAATAATATTTTAAAATAAACAAAACTCATGCTTTTTGTGCATTGTGCTTTGGGTGTCACCCTCGCACTTGTTGTGGGGTTCCTGATGTTCGATTTGGACACGGCGACAGCATCCATTGCTGCCTGCAATGACCGAATCGTGAAGACAATGTTGTAATATAGCAGATGGTGATTTCGACGATGAATCAGAGGAGGACTTGATTGAGGATAGGAATAATACGGCGGATCCAACGTACGAAGATGTGACCGACGAAGATAGAGGAAAAATATATGTCGTTAAAATTATGCAATTTCATCTAACAATGATATTACAAAAATTACATAAATTTGCATATTGAAAGTTTTGTTAAAAAAAAGATTCAGAGGCTCCAGAATCAAACCCACGTGGTTTGAATTGGAAACCGAACGCTTTACCCTCTGCGCCATGCCGCCACTTGATTTCTTCTAGTTATTTCCGATCGAGTTTTCAGCGCGCCTTCCTCCTTTTAGGGATTCGGTCAAAATTTAAAGTCGATTTTCTCGAAAACTAAGCGCCATACGGAAAAACGGGTTTCAGGCCCATACTCAGTGATTACAGGGCTTTAAAAATATATAGGTCTCGACCTAAAGTCGAGGTACGATTTAAGTGACTTCCCATGTAAGTACTTGTGCATATTATTGAAAAAAATCATTATGAGAAGGCTTTAGATTGTAAAAAATCATTATAACAAGATTTAAGATGATAACAAGTCATAAAGACAATATTTAAGGCGATAAAACATTGTTATGGCAAGATTTAAAATAGTTTTTACCACAGTTAAAGCAAGCCAATTTCAGGCCTTCGCAACTCTCACACTTACTGTAAATATATGGCAAAAAACTGTGATTCGAAATGACTTCATTCCTATACAACAACTTTTAATATTTATTTTGTTATTACAATACTAACTATTAATTCCATTATAAACAAGATTTATACCTGGATAATATGTTCCAAAAACAAAAGGGAAAGTTAGTATATTACACTGGAAAACCTAATTAATACAAGATAAAACACTATATGTATGCTAGTATATACTACCCTACGGCAATAAAAAACACTATACCTTACCCTACAGAAATAAAAAATCTACACAATCTAACTTTTCAATGACAAAAGTTAGATTGTCTAAACAACCATTTTCCTATCAATTTTGCAATTAAAATTGAGCGCAGTAAAGTTTGGGTAATTATTTTTCAAAAAGTTGAACCTAACCGTGTCCACAAACTTGTAGTCCCTCATTGACAGCCGGTTGGCCCGGTTAAAATGCGTTCGATTGTATAAAATGCGATGCCAACAGTCGATGGCTCCAAAATCCACCGATGGCATGAATTTGTTGGCGAAAAAGTGGGGTTGGTCTTCGATGTTGGCCTAAAACAAGTTGTAAGGCATGTAAAAGTAGTTGTTATTTGTCTTGAATGGCATTGTATAGAAGCGCTTTAGTTGGCGTGGACAGTAGGGATGTTTGTTTCAAATCATACTGAGTAAAAAGTCAACTTTTCTTTAAAATTTTGAAAAACAAGTCAAAGTCAACATAACGCAAATAAAACCTCACTTTGATGTCTTCCATGCCAAACAAACACAAGTAGTGTCTGTACATGCCACTTTTACACTTCCCACTGTCCATCCAAATCGACAGTCGCGTCATGTAGTTGCTTTCCACCTGTCCCCGCAGGCAATGCAGCGTAAAACCCCCAGGCAGTCCCACCGCATCGTTTGAATTCAAACTGCCGATGAAGTTCTCGTCTACGCCAAACGCATTCCATTCAATTCGGTCGACAAAACGGTCGATATTCATGTTTGTTAACATGAAATCGACCGCTTTTCGCGACAATGTCACTTGAGGCAACGACTTGGCGAACAGCATGACAGGTGGCTGGCCGTTGTGAAGTCGGGTGTTGCGATGGGCTAGAATGGGTCAAGTGTGGCAGTACGTCTCAGTATGCTGTTAGAGTTAGATAAGGTAATCTGTTTGAGATGAATCATTAGACATGAGGAACGGACCGGGCCAAGCCCGTTTGCACGTAAAAAAATCGGACCGGGCCGGCCGCAACAAAATTTAGATTGGGCCGGGCCCTGTTTTTGTTCCTCATCTCTAGAATCACTGTTTTGAAGACCTACGTATTGAGAAAGTGATTAAAAGTCAAAAATGACAGAGTTATAAGAACGAAACACACAATGCCAATTTGGCGGGAAATTCAAAATTTAATTTTTTAATCTTGGTTTTTTCGAGATTGACTGGAAAGCGCGATTTAAATCGTACTTTGCTGAAGATCTTATATTTACATGATCTTTCAATATAAAAAGTCTGAAGTCAGTCAGAGCGGGGCAGGTCGGGCACTTTCTTTGTATAATTGCGAGCTGAATTCACATTGTTTAAGCATGATAGTACGTACCGTTCTTGAACAAATTCATAGCTTTAAAAGACCAGTTGACACCGGGCTGTATTCGCTTAATACTCTGTCTGTACGCTTGAACATCGTTGGTACCGTTGTAAAGTTGTAGAATGCGAATTAGCTCCGAATTCGTTTTGATCTGTATATCGTGATTCTGAAACATAGCTTTAATAAGTCTAATTTACTATAGTGTTACTTGTACTAGAGTGGAACTTTTGTATAACGGATTTCAAGCTATTCGTTATACAGGGGTTCTACTTCTGTTTTACTAGCAATAAGTTATTAGACATGAACTAGTATAATATGTAGTATAGTAAAACAAAGCACGCTTGCAATCACACAAACCTCTTACTTGTAGTACAAAAACATACTTCCAATTGTGTTTCGTGATCATACGAAGACATTCCATCATAGAACGCGTCCCATTGTGCCCTTCCGAATCCATCCGATACTCGACTCGTGTCACGATGACATTCGGCAAACAGGCCGAAAGCGCGTGAAGCCGAGCGTGAAACACCTTCGGCGCTTTTGCATCGATCGCATAACAGTAAATGTTCTGCGGCGAATACGAAACGGCTAACTCGGATTCGAGGAACAAGTAGTCCTGGAAGAATTTGAAATTTTGAAATTTTACTATTTTTTCAAATTTTCCAAAAAAAATTTATAAAATAACAAGGTAAATACCGACCTGCCTCGCTCTTGACTTTAAACTTTTTATATAGTATGACATTGCAAATATAAGATCTTCAGCAAAGTACTACATCGCGCTTACCAGGAAATCTCGAGGAAAGCGAGATTAAAAAATTATTTTTTAAATTTCCCGTCAAATTAGCATTGTGTTGCAAGCTTATAATTTTGTAATTTTTTAACTTTTAATGGTCTTTCTTTGATATATTAGTATAATACCTTTAAATGAACCTACATTTTTTAATTTGTAAGCGTAGCTGGTCTGGAAGGTCGAAAAAGGGCTTGAAACGCAATGCCAAATTGGCGGGAAATTTAAATATTTAAAATTTAAAACTCAAAAGCGCGAGCTAAAACTTTTTATAAGTACTATTGGTAGTACAACAAATTCATATAAAAAGTTTGAGCTGATTCTGAGCGGGGCAGGTAAGGTACTTTCCTTGTATAATAACAAGGAAGGTACCCGACTTGCAATGTTCAGATTTCCTTCAAATTTTTCCAATTCAAAAGTCATGTAAATGTAAGATCTTATCCAAATTTTAAAACCATTCTCTTTAAAACTACAGTAACCTTTACCTTATAAACCAACCGAACATAAGCCAGTGGGAACAATATCTCTTTGGGATATAAAGTTCGGTGCGAGAAAAAATGTCGGGATTTAATGGCAGCGCACGTAATTGCCAGCCCGTCCAATGTATGCGGATCACGGTACGTTATCCGATGTGCGCGATACTTGTGAGGCTTCTCTATATATTGATGACATTGCTCTTGAGTCAAGCTTGTTAATGGGCGATAGTTGGGCAGGGCTAAAATGCGTGCTGTAATTATTAATATTACCCAAGTTAGATAAAATTAGGGTTGGTTGGGGGTAGGTTAATCGTTAGTACTGGGAATTGAAAAGGTATAATATAGTAGATAGACAGTGCCTGTGCGAGCCATTTTGATGCCGAGAAAAGTAGGAGGGAGAGGGGGGGGGGTAGTTTAGGGTGGTGTAGAGGTAAGGTATGATAGGGTAGGATTAAAGGTGGCTATCGGTCTGGTCCTAAAGCAAGGACCGCGGCCCTAGTTTTTTTGACCGGGCCGATTATGAAAACGCATCTCAACGGACCGATGCGCCAGACCCATCCTGCCCGGACCAACAGCCAGCTCTAAGTAGTATACGATATGGTGTTGTGTGGTAATGTAGGGTAGGGTATAAAATAGTAAGATAGATTTAGGTATGATAAGATAACATTTTTTGTTATTCTTACAAAACCAAATATCTGTAACTACTTCAGAATCATGAAATAATAATATTTAGTCTGTCTTACTTACCGTTTATTATCAATAAAACGGCCGGAAAACAAAAAGCAGGCCGATTTGGCCACATAGCAAAAAAATAATTTGTTTTATCCGGCTTCTTATCAAAGCCTCGTGCCGATTGTTTACTTTTTCAACAATCAAAAGTACAAGAAAGCCAAGTTTTTTTTTATTTTAGCTAGTTGAACACACGTGTTTTTTAGTTTTGACAGCTTTCCATTCAACTCACAAGGAAAGTACCCAACTTGCCCTGGTCAGAATCGGCTCAAAATTTTTATATCGATTCTTTGTACCACCAGTAGTAGCTTTGCTCTTTTTTGTTTAAAAATTTTAGCTCGCGCTTTTAAGTTTTAAATTTCAAATCTTTGGGCTTTTTACGTACAATTTGGACTATTTGGCATTGTGTTACAAGCACTTTTTTCGACTTTACAGACTACGCTTAAAAATTTTAAAATGTTGGTTCATTTTAAGGTTTTCTACTAGTATATCGAAGAAAAATGCTTAAAAGTCAAAAAATGGCAAAGTTATAAGCTTGAAACACAATGCCAATGTAGAAATTCAAAAAGTAACTTTTTGATCTTGATTTTCTCGAGATTGACTGGAAAGCGTGATTTATTACTTTGCTGAAGATGTTGCATTTACCTGATACTTCTATAATAGAAAGTTCGAAGTCATTCAGAGCGAGGCATGTCGGGTACTTTCATTGTTACTGATCGTTAATTAATTTTTTCATGAGTTATAAACCCCTGAAGGTAGGATGACATATGCTTTTTCCAAAAGGTGATAGTTTTATTTAAAAAGAAACAACTAGCAAAAATAAAAAAAAGGTGTTTAACTCCTTTGTTAGAATTCTTCTGTTACCGTCGTTTCGTTGCAACGTAGATTATTAGAACAATAATGCTCAGACACAATAGCGACCCGCCAATTGAGAAATCTAAAAAATTTTTATGTAAAGCTTCAGCAGTTGTACATTTCAAAAGAACGTTAAAGTTTTGTAACAGACCCCCCCCGCCAATGGAAACCAAAACAAGATTACTATCGGTCTGACTTTTAAAAATTGTGACATAAATTTTGTTTATTCGAGAACTTTTAATAGGCCGTTGATAAGGTTGCAATCTTCTAATAGAACTTACAAATCCAACCATTGTTTTTTTGATCTGTGGGTGAGGCAGATGTGGTGGTCGTTGGCTTGAACTCGTTATGGAGTTCCGCCAAAAATGATAGGTTCGTAAAGGTAGGGGTTGCCGTGGTTGCGCAACCATTTTTTTAAATTAACAAGGAAAGTGCCCGACTTGCCCCGCTCAGAAACAGCTCTAAATTTTTACATGAATTCCTTGTACCCTTAAAGAACCCATAAAAAATTTATTTGTCGAGTCTTAAATTTAAATTATTTTGTTTTTCCGACCTTTTTGGCTAATTTGGCATTGTGTTTCAAGCGCTTTTTTACTTGATGGACTTGTGCCAAGAACAGTATAAAATTAGTGAAGAAATTGCAGAAGCCTTATTGACACGCCCTCCGGCTATAGTTGAAATTATTGACGAAGCGGCTTTGAAAGTTTTGGCCAAATTTGCGGAACAGAGCGGCCAAAACTTCTTTGAGGTAGGTTAACTATAAGGCCTTGTTATATATTTTATATAAGGGTTTTTGAACATTGGGTTGAGGTGGTTTGAGATTCGAGGTATTTTATTCATCATGAGCTTCTGCTAGGTAGTGATGGACGAAATTAAGTGTTTCTGGAAATGTTTATTATCAAATTGTGTGATTTATAACTCAAGTGAAAGCATAAAGTCTGTGCTACAAGATTGTGTTAGGTTTAAAAGAAAAAAAGAAATATAGGATCTCACAATTTTATGTGCAATTTCACCTATTCCTAGTGTAATATAGACAATTCTTGCAAAGAAAAAATTCTTTGAGCTGTTTGTGGTATGTCGTTTTATGAGCCGCTAAAAATTTCGTAAGCTAAGCATCAAACTTAAAACAAAATTTTTTTAAGTATGAGAAAATTTGTTCACTGTGAGCTTCTAAAGATTAGGTAGTGCAGGACAAAATTAAGTGTAGTAGAAAAGGTTATTACCAAAATATCTTATATGTAGCTTAAATGAGCTAAAGTCTTAGCAACAAGATAGTACTAATTTCTCAAGAAAAAAGTTATATAGGATATTACAATTTTGAGTTAAATCCCACCTATTTCCGATGCTAATTTATAGGTTGTATAAAAAGTGTTGAGCTATTAGATTTTTTTGCTCAATAACAGCAATTTATTTAAAAAAAAAGTAATTTTGGCACAATGAGCCTAAAGTTTTTCAAGCTTTTTGATGCCGGTAATTGAAAATTCAGAACTTCTGGAGCCAAAGATAGTTTTGGTGGCCTTTTTGATATTCTTATAGAAAAGATTTTTTCAAATAAGAAAGAAATAGTTTACGTGTAATCTTAAGTTTGGTATAATGTGACAAGTAACTCTTTATTTTCAGACCCTAAACGCAAATTCAACCCAATGGCCGACGATAAAGGAAAGCCCAAATCAAGTTCGAGAAGAGTGTAAAGCATTGGTCAGAGAGGTTCAGGCTTTGGATGAAAATTTACAAGTTTTGGTAGGTTTATATTTTTAAATTGTCAAAATGTGACATTTTTTGGGATTGTAAACCATTTTAATAATTGCTAAATTCCTGGCTAGCGATGTATGATTAGACTTGTAAAAGGGCTGGACCCAATTTTTCTGTCAGGATGTTCATACTTTTTAGCATTTTGCTTTTTAGTCTACAATCAAACCTTGTTTTCAGATGGACGACAGCACGAAGAAAGAGCGAACTCCAGATTCGATGCGAAGCCTCAGCCAACGCCGACTTCAACCCAACGCTGACGCGTTGAGTGGTGCCCTGGAACGAATGTGGGCGGACGCAGTGGAAGAGTTCGCCGCCCCAAAACTCGATTTCAAACGATACTCGATCATTGGTTGTGTAATAGACAAGTGCCTGCGGCTCTTCTTGGAATGGGTCCGCAAAAACAGCTTTAGCCGGTCCGGCGTCCAACAGATCCAAGTCGACAGTTTCTACCTAAAACAAACGTTGTGGCGCTTTGTGTCAGATGAAATGGCCATGAATGTGCTGATCGATGAAGCCTTAACCGCTGCTGTGAATTTGTGTGAAGATCCAAAGCTTTTGGAACCGGCCAATGTCAAGGAGATCTGCAATCGCGCTGTTTGAGGTGGGTGGAGATTTTTAATTTTTTTATGTTGAGTTGGGTAATGTGGAAAATTGGTCATTATTATAAGTTAGAATGAGAAATTTTGTGGGCCTAGACATTAAAGGGAGCCCACTAGGCAGGCCAGGCCTTCCTCTGTCGGAAATATTGAGCCCAGCGCGTTTACAGATAGACTTAAGTGCGTTTATATCTGTGAACATCACTGTATATCTAGGTAGGCTGGTCCCAAATTTAAAGTCACCAAAAAAAGATCCCAAAAAATAGAAAAAAAATTAAAAATTGTGTGCACCGTGCACATGAGATCTGTAAATCAACAAAAAAATTTTCAAAAGGCTAAAAATATTTGATAATTTTTTAAAAATTTTAAGAAAAAATATGTCCTTATGGCAAAAAAAGTATTTTTTAGTCTTTTTGCCCTGACTAAAACCTCCCGCTTGGCAGTGGGTATTGACACACTTTAAATGCACGGTTATTCTGTGTAAATATTATGGTAAAAAATACTAACATGGGAAGTCACTTAAATCGTACCTCGACTTTAGGTCGAGACCTATATATTCTTAAAGCCCTGTAATCACTGAGTATGGATCTGAAAACCGTTTTTCCGTATGGCGCTTAGTTTTCGAGAAAATCGACTTTAAATTTTGACCGTATCTCCAAAAGGAAAGCGCGCGAGAGTCTATCGGAAATAACGAAAATAAATCAAGTAGCGATTCTGGCGCAAATGGTAAAGCGTTCGGTTTCCGATTCAAACTACGTAGGTTCGATTCTGGAGCCTCTGAATCATTTTTTAACAAAACTTTCAATATGCATACTTATGTAATTTTTGTAGTTTTAAAAAATGAAAATTGACATAATTTAGTTAAATAAATAAAAAATTATTAAAGAACATTACCTAAAGCAATAATATTTTAAAATAAACAAAACTCATGCTTTTTGTGCATTGTGCTTTGGGTGTCACCCTCGCACTTGTTGTGGGGTTCCTGATGTTCGATTTGGACACGGCGACAGCAAGCATTGCTGCCTGCAATGACCGAATCGTGAAGACAATGTTGTAATATAGCAGATGGTGATTTCGACGATGAATCAGAGGAGGACTTGATTGAGGATAGGAATAATACGGCGGATCCAACGTACGAAGATGTGACCGACGAAGATAGAGGAAAAATATATGTCGTTAAAATTATGCAATTTCATCTAACAATGATATTACAAAAATTACATAAATTTGCATATTGAAAGTTTTGTTAAAAAAAGATTCAGAGGCTCCAGAATCAAAACCACGTGGTTTGAATTGGAAACCGAACGCTTTACCCTCTGCGCCATGCCGCCACTTGATTTCTTCTAGTTATTTCCGATCGAGTTTTCAGCGCGCCTTCCTCCTTTTAGGGATTCGGTCAAAATTTAAAGTCGATTTTCTCGAAAACTAAGCGCCATACGGAAAAACGGGTTTCAGGCCCATACTCAGTGATTACAGGGCTTTAAAAATATATAGGTCTCGACCTAAAGTCGAGGTACGATTTAAGTGACTTCCCATGTAAGTACTTGTGCATATTATTGAAAAAAATCATTATGAGAAGGCTTTAGATTGTAAAAAATCATTATAACAAGATTTAAGATGATAACAAGTCATAAAGACAATATTTAAGGCGATAAAACATTGTTATGGCAAGATTTAAAATAGTTTTTACCACAGTTAAAGCAAGCCAATTTCAGGCCTTCGCAACTCTCACACTTACTGTAAATATATGGCAAAAAACTGTGATTCGAAATGACTTCATTCCTATACAACAACTTTTAATATTTATTTTGTTATTACAATACTAACTATTAATTCCATTATAAACAAGATTTATACCTGGATAATATGTTCCAAAAACAAAAGGGAAAGTTAGTATATTACACTGGAAAACCTAATTAATACAAGATAAAACACTATATGTATGCTAGTATATACTACCCTACGGCAATAAAAAACACTATACCTTACCCTACAGAAATAAAAAAATCTACACAATCTAACTTTTCAATGACAAAAGTTAGATTGTCTAAACAACCATTTTCCTATCAATTTTGCAATTAAAATTGAGCGCAGTAAAGTTTGGGTAATTATTTTTCAAAAAGTTGAACCTAACCGTGTCCACAAACTTGTAGTCCCTCATTGACAGCCGGTTGGCCCGGTTAAAATGCGTTCGATTGTATAAAATGCGATGCCAACAGTCGATGGCTCCAAAATCCACCGATGGCATGAATTTGTTGGCGAAAAAGTGGGGTTGGTCTTCGATGTTGGCCTAAAACAAGTTGTAAGGCATGTAAAAGTAGTTGTTATTTGTCTTGAATGGCATTGTATAGAAGCGCTTTAGTTGGCGTGGACAGTAGGGATGTTTGTTTCAAATCATACTGAGTAAAAAGTCAACTTTTCTTTAAAATTTTGAAAAACAAGTCAAAGTCAACATAACGCAAATAAAACCTCACTTTGATGTCTTCCATGCCAAACAAACACAAGTAGTGTCTGTACATGCCACTTTTACACTTCCCACTGTCCATCCAAATCGACAGTCGCGTCATGTAGTTGCTTTCCACCTGTCCCCGCAGGCAATGCAGCGTAAAACCCCCAGGCAGTCCCACCGCATCGTTTGAATTCAAACTGCCGATGAAGTTCTCGTCTACGCCAAACGCATTCCATTCAATTCGGTCGACAAAACGGTCGATATTCATGTTTGTTAACATGAAATCGACCGCTTTTCGCGACAATGTCACTTGAGGCAACGACTTGGCGAACAGCATGACAGGTGGCTGGCCGTTGTGAAGTCGGGTGTTGCGATGGGCTAGAATGGGTCAAGTGTGGCAGTACGTCTCAGTATGCTGTTAGAGTTAGATAAGGTAATCTGTTTGAGATGAATCATTAGACATGAGGAACGGACCGGGCCAAGCCCGTTTGCACGTAAAAAAATCGGACCGGGCCGGCCGCAACAAAATTTAGATTGGGCCGGGCCCTGTTTTTGTTCCTCATCTCTAGAATCACTGTTTTGAAGACCTACGTATTGAGAAAGTGATTAAAAGTCAAAAATGACAGAGTTATAAGAACGAAACACACAATGCCAATTTGGCGGGAAATTCAAAATTTAATTTTTTAATCTTGGTTTTTTCGAGATTGACTGGAAAGCGCGATTTAAATCGTACTTTGCTGAAGATCTTATATTTACATGATCTTTCAATATAAAAAGTCTGAAGTCAGTCAGAGCGGGGCAGGTCGGGCACTTTCTTTGTATAATTGCGAGCTGAATTCACATTGTTTAAGCATGATAGTACGTACCGTTCTTGAACAAATTCATAGCTTTAAAAGACCAGTTGACACCGGGCTGTATTCGCTTAATACTCTGTCTGTACGCTTGAACATCGTTGGTACCGTTGTAAAGTTGTAGAATGCGAATTAGCTCCGAATTCGTTTTGATCTGTATATCGTGATTCTGAAACATAGCTTTAATAAGTCTAATTTACTATAGTGTTACTTGTACTAGAGTGGAACTTTTGTATAACGGATTTCAAGCTATTCGTTATACAGGGGTTCTACTTCTGTTTTACTAGCAATAAGTTATTAGACATGAACTAGTATAATATGTAGTATAGTAAAACAAAGCACGCTTGCAATCACACAAACCTCTTACTTGTAGTACAAAAACATACTTCCAATTGTGTTTCGTGATCATACGAAGACATTCCATCATAGAACGCGTCCCATTGTGCCCTTCCGAATCCATCCGATACTCGACTCGTGTCACGATGACATTCGGCAAACAGGCCGAAAGCGCGTGAAGCCGAGCGTGAAACACCTTCGGCGCTTTTGCATCGATCGCATAACAGTAAATGTTCTGCGGCGAATACGAAACGGCTAACTCGGATTCGAGGAACAAGTAGTCCTGGAAGAATTTGAAATTTTGAAATTTTACTATTTTTTTTCAAATTTTCCAAAAAAATTTATAAAATAACAAGGTAAATACCGACCTGCCTCGCTCTTGACTTTAAACTTTTTATATAGTATGACATTGCAAATATAAGATCTTCAGCAAAGTACTACATCGCGCTTACCAGGAAATCTCGAGGAAAGCGAGATTAAAAAATTATTTTTTAAATTTCCCGTCAAATTAGCATTGTGTTGCAAGCTTATAATTTTGTAATTTTTTAACTTTTAATGGTCTTTCTTTGATATATTAGTATAATACCTTTAAATGAACCTACATTTTTTAATTTGTAAGCGTAGCTGGTCTGGAAGGTCGAAAAAGGGCTTGAAACGCAATGCCAAATTGGCGGGAAATTTAAATATTTAAAATTTAAAACTCAAAAGCGCGAGCTAAAACTTTTTATAAGTACTATTGGTAGTACAACAAATTCATATAAAAAGTTTGAGCTGATTCTGAGCGGGGCAGGTAAGGTACTTTCCTTGTATAATAACAAGGAAGGTACCCGACTTGCAATGTTCAGATTTCCTTCAAATTTTTCCAATTCAAAAGTCATGTAAATGTAAGATCTTATCCAAATTTTAAAACCATTCTCTTTAAAAACTACAGTAACCTTTACCTTATAAACCAACCGAACATAAGCCAGTGGGAACAATATCTCTTTGGGATATAAAGTTCGGTGCGAGAAAAAATGTCGGGATTTAATGGCAGCGCACGTAATTGCCAGCCCGTCCAATGTATGCGGATCACGGTACGTTATCCGATGTGCGCGATACTTGTGAGGCTTCTCTATATATTGATGACATTGCTCTTGAGTCAAGCTTGTTAATGGGCGATAGTTGGGCAGGGCTAAAATGCGTGCTGTAATTATTAATATTACCCAAGTTAGATAAAATTAGGGTTGGTTGGGGGTAGGTTAATCGTTAGTACTGGGAATTGAAAAGGTATAATATAGTAGATAGACAGTGCCTGTGCGAGCCATTTTGATGCCGAGAAAAGTAGGAGGGAGAGGGGGGGGGGTAGTTTAGGGTGGTGTAGAGGTAAGGTATGATAGGGTAGGATTAAAGGTGGCTATCGGTCTGGTCCTAAAGCAAGGACCGCGGCCCTAGTTTTTTTGACCGGGCCGATTATGAAAACGCATCTCAACGGACCGATGCGCCAGACCCATCCTGCCCGGACCAACAGCCAGCTCTAAGTAGTATACGATATGGTGTTGTGTGGTAATGTAGGGTAGGGTATAAAATAGTAAGATAGATTTAGGTATGATAAGATAACATTTTTTGTTATTCTTACAAAACCAAATATCTGTAACTACTTCAGAATCATGAAATAATAATATTTAGTCTGTCTTACTTACCGTTTATTATCAATAAAACGGCCGGAAAACAAAAGCAGGCCGATTTGGCCACATAGCAAAAAAATAATTTGTTTTATCCGGCTTCTTATCAAAGCCTCGTGCCGATTGTTTACTTTTTCAACAATCAAAAGTACAAGAAAGCCAAGTTTTTTTTTTATTTTAGCTAGTTGAACACACGTGTTTTTTAGTTTTGACAGCTTTCCATTCAACTCACAAGGAAAGTACCCAACTTGCCCTGGTCAGAATCGGCTCAAAATTTTTATATCGATTCTTTGTACCACCAGTAGTAGCTTTGCTCTTTTTGTTTAAAAATTTTAGCTCGCGCTTTTAAGTTTTAAATTTCAAATCTTTGGGCTTTTTACGTACAATTTGGACTATTTGGCATTGTGTTACAAGCACTTTTTTCGACTTTACAGACTACGCTTAAAAATTTTAAAATGTTGGTTCATTTTAAGGTTTTCTACTAGTATATCGAAGAAAAATGCTTAAAAGTCAAAAAATGGCAAAGTTATAAGCTTGAAACACAATGCCAATGTAGAAATTCAAAAAGTAACTTTTTGATCTTGATTTTCTCGAGATTGACTGGAAAGCGTGATTTATTACTTTGCTGAAGATGTTGCATTTACCTGATACTTCTATAATAGAAAGTTCGAAGTCATTCAGAGCGAGGCATGTCGGGTACTTTCATTGTTACTGATCGTTAATTAATTTTTTCATGAGTTATAAACCCCTGAAGGTAGGATGACATATGCTTTTTCCAAAAGGTGATAGTTTTATTTAAAAAGAAACAACTAGCAAAAATAAAAAAGGTGTTTAACTCCTTTGTTAGAATTCTTCTGTTACCGTCGTTTCGTTGCAACGTAGATTATTAGAACAATAATGCTCAGACACAATAGCGACCCGCCAATTGAGAAATCTAAAAAATTTTTATGTAAAGCTTCAGCAGTTGTACATTTCAAAAGAACGTTAAAGTTTTGTAACAGACCCCCCCCGCCAATGGAAACCAAAACAAGATTACTATCGGTCTGACTTTTAAAAAATTGTGACATAAATTTTGTTTATTCGAGAACTTTTAATAGGCCGTTGATAAGGTTGCAATCTTCTAATAGAACTTACAAATCCAACCATTGTTTTTTTGATCTGTGGGTGAGGCAGATGTGGTGGTCGTTGGCTTGAACTCGTTATGGAGTTCCGCCAAAAATGATAGGTTCGTAAAGGTAGGGGTTGCCGTGGTTGCGCAACCATTTTTTTAAATTAACAAGGAAAGTGCCCGACTTGCCCCGCTCAGAAACAGCTCTAAATTTTTACATGAATTCCTTGTACCCTTAAAGAACCCATAAAAAATTTATTTGTCGAGTCTTAAATTTAAATTATTTTGTTTTTCCGACCTTTTTGGCTAATTTGGCATTGTGTTTCAAGCGCTTTTTTACTTGATGGACTTGTGCCAAGAACAGTATAAAATTAGTGAAGAAATTGCAGAAGCCTTATTGACACGCCCTCCGGCTATAGTTGAAATTATTGACGAAGCGGCTTTGAAAGTTTTGGCCAAATTTGCGGAACAGAGCGGCCAAAACTTCTTTGAGGTAGGTTAACTATAAGGCCTTGTTATATATTTTATATAAGGGTTTTTGAACATTGGGTTGAGGTGGTTTGAGATTCGAGGTATTTTATTCATCATGAGCTTCTGCTAGGTAGTGATGGACGAAATTAAGTGTTTCTGGAAATGTTTATTATCAAATTGTGTGATTTATAACTCAAGTGAAAGCATAAAGTCTGTGCTACAAGATTGTGTTAGGTTTAAAAGAAAAAGAAATATAGGATCTCACAATTTTATGTGCAATTTCACCTATTCCTAGTGTAATATAGACAATTCTTGCAAAGAAAAATTCTTTGAGCTGTTTGTGGTATGTCGTTTTATGAGCCGCTAAAAATTTCGTAAGCTAAGCATCAAACTTAAAACAAAATTTTTTAAGTATGAGAAAATTTGTTCACTGTGAGCTTCTAAAGATTAGGTAGTGCAGGACAAAATTAAGTGTAGTAGAAAAGGTTATTACCAAAATATCTTATATGTAGCTTAAATGAGCTAAAGTCTTAGCAACAAGATAGTACTAATTTCTCAAGAAAAAAGTTATATAGGATATTACAATTTTGAGTTAAATCCCACCTATTTCCGATGCTAATTTATAGGTTGTATAAAAAGTGTTGAGCTATTAGATTTTTTTGCTCAATAACAGCAATTTATTTAAAAAAAAAGTAATTTTGGCACAATGAGCCTAAAGTTTTTCAAGCTTTTTGATGCCGGTAATTGAAAATTCAGAACTTCTGGAGCCAAAGATAGTTTTGGTGGCCTTTTTGATATTCTTATAGAAAAGATTTTTTTTCAAATAAGAAAGAAATAGTTTACGTGTAATCTTAAGTTTGGTATAATGTGACAAGTAACTCTTTATTTTCAGACCCTAAACGCAAATTCAACCCAATGGCCGACGATAAAGGAAAGCCCAAATCAAGTTCGAGAAGAGTGTAAAGCATTGGTCAGAGAGGTTCAGGCTTTGGATGAAAATTTACAAGTTTTGGTAGGTTTATATTTTTAAATTGTCAAAATGTGACATTTTTTGGGATTGTAAACCATTTTAATAATTGCTAAATTCCTGGCTAGCGATGTATGATTAGACTTGTAAAAGGGCTGGACCCAATTTTTCTGTCAGGATGTTCATACTTTTTAGCATTTTGCTTTTTTAGTCTACAATCAAACCTTGTTTTCAGATGGACGACAGCACGAAGAAAGAGCGAACTCCAGATTCGATGCGAAGCCTCAGCCAACGCCGACTTCAACCCAACGCTGACGCGTTGAGTGGTGCCCTGGAACGAATGTGGGCGGACGCAGTGGAAGAGTTCGCCGCCCCAAAACTCGATTTCAAACGATACTCGATCATTGGTTGTGTAATAGACAAGTGCCTGCGGCTCTTCTTGGAATGGGTCCGCAAAAACAGCTTTAGCCGGTCCGGCGTCCAACAGATCCAAGTCGACAGTTTCTACCTAAAACAAACGTTGTGGCGCTTTGTGTCAGATGAAATGGCCATGAATGTGCTGATCGATGAAGCCTTAACCGCTGCTGTGAATTTGTGTGAAGATCCAAAGCTTTTGGAACCGGCCAATGTCAAGGAGATCTGCAATCGCGCTGTTTGAGGTGGGTGGAGATTTTTAATTTTTTTATGTTGAGTTGGGTAATGTGGAAAATTGGTCATTATTATAAGTTAGAATGAGAAATTTTGTGGGCCTAGACATTAAAGGGAGCCCACTAGGCAGGCCAGGCCTTCCTCTGTCGGAAATATTGAGCCCAGCGCGTTTACAGATAGACTTAAGTGCGTTTATATCTGTGAACATCACTGTATATCTAGGTAGGCTGGTCCCAAATTTAAAGTCACCAAAAAAAGATCCCAAAAATAGAAAAAAAATTAAAAATTGTGTGCACCGTGCACATGAGATCTGTAAATCAACAAAAAAATTTTCAAAAGGCTAAAAATATTTGATAATTTTTTAAAAATTTTAAGAAAAAATATGTCCTTATGGCAAAAAAAAGTATTTTTTAGTCTTTTTGCCCTGACTAAAACCTCCCGCTTGGCAGTGGGTATTGACACACTTTAAATGCACGGTTATTCTGTGTAAATATTATGGTAAAAAATACTAACATGGGAAGTCACTTAAATCGTACCTCGACTTTAGGTCGAGACCTATATATTCTTAAAGCCCTGTAATCACTGAGTATGGATCTGAAAACCGTTTTTCCGTATGGCGCTTAGTTTTCGAGAAAATCGACTTTAAATTTTGACCGTATCTCCAAAAGGAAAGCGCGCGAGAGTCTATCGGAAATAACGAAAATAAATCAAGTAGCGATTCTGGCGCAAATGGTAAAGCGTTCGGTTTCCGATTCAAACTACGTAGGTTCGATTCTGGAGCCTCTGAATCATTTTTTAACAAAACTTTCAATATGCATACTTATGTAATTTTTGTAGTTTTAAAAAAATGAAAATTGACATAATTTAGTTAAATAAATAAAAAATTATTAAAGAACATTACCTAAAGCAATAATATTTTAAAATAAACAAAACTCATGCTTTTTGTGCATTGTGCTTTGGGTGTCACCCTCGCACTTGTTGTGGGGTTCCTGATGTTCGATTTGGACACGGCGACAGCAAGCATTGCTGCCTGCAATGACCGAATCGTGAAGACAATGTTGTAATATAGCAGATGGTGATTTCGACGATGAATCAGAGGAGGACTTGATTGAGGATAGGAATAATACGGCGGATCCAACGTACGAAGATGTGACCGACGAAGATAGAGGAAAAATATATGTCGTTAAAATTATGCAATTTCATCTAACAATGATATTACAAAAATTACATAAATTTGCATATTGAAAGTTTTGTTAAAAAAAGATTCAGAGGCTCCAGAATCAAAACCACGTGGTTTGAATTGGAAACCGAACGCTTTACCCTCTGCGCCATGCCGCCACTTGATTTCTTCTAGTTATTTCCGATCGAGTTTTCAGCGCGCCTTCCTCCTTTTAGGGATTCGGTCAAAATTTAAAGTCGATTTTCTCGAAAACTAAGCGCCATACGGAAAAACGGGTTTCAGGCCCATACTCAGTGATTACAGGGCTTTAAAAATATATAGGTCTCGACCTAAAGTCGAGGTACGATTTAAGTGACTTCCCATGTAAGTACTTGTGCATATTATTGAAAAAAATCATTATGAGAAGGCTTTAGATTGTAAAAAATCATTATAACAAGATTTAAGATGATAACAAGTCATAAAGACAATATTTAAGGCGATAAAACATTGTTATGGCAAGATTTAAAATAGTTTTTACCACAGTTAAAGCAAGCCAATTTCAGGCCTTCGCAACTCTCACACTTACTGTAAATATATGGCAAAAAACTGTGATTCGAAATGACTTCATTCCTATACAACAACTTTTAATATTTATTTTGTTATTACAATACTAACTATTAATTCCATTATAAACAAGATTTATACCTGGATAATATGTTCCAAAAACAAAAGGGAAAGTTAGTATATTACACTGGAAAACCTAATTAATACAAGATAAAACACTATATGTATGCTAGTATATACTACCCTACGGCAATAAAAAACACTATACCTTACCCTACAGAAATAAAAAATCTACACAATCTAACTTTTCAATGACAAAAGTTAGATTGTCTAAACAACCATTTTCCTATCAATTTTGCAATTAAAATTGAGCGCAGTAAAGTTTGGGTAATTATTTTTCAAAAAGTTGAACCTAACCGTGTCCACAAACTTGTAGTCCCTCATTGACAGCCGGTTGGCCCGGTTAAAATGCGTTCGATTGTATAAAATGCGATGCCAACAGTCGATGGCTCCAAAATCCACCGATGGCATGAATTTGTTGGCGAAAAAGTGGGGTTGGTCTTCGATGTTGGCCTAAAACAAGTTGTAAGGCATGTAAAAGTAGTTGTTATTTGTCTTGAATGGCATTGTATAGAAGCGCTTTAGTTGGCGTGGACAGTAGGGATGTTTGTTTCAAATCATACTGAGTAAAAAGTCAACTTTTCTTTAAAATTTTGAAAAACAAGTCAAAGTCAACATAACGCAAATAAAACCTCACTTTGATGTCTTCCATGCCAAACAAACACAAGTAGTGTCTGTACATGCCACTTTTACACTTCCCACTGTCCATCCAAATCGACAGTCGCGTCATGTAGTTGCTTTCCACCTGTCCCCGCAGGCAATGCAGCGTAAAACCCCCCAGGCAGTCCCACCGCATCGTTTGAATTCAAACTGCCGATGAAGTTCTCGTCTACGCCAAACGCATTCCATTCAATTCGGTCGACAAAACGGTCGATATTCATGTTTGTTAACATGAAATCGACCGCTTTTCGCGACAATGTCACTTGAGGCAACGACTTGGCGAACAGCATGACAGGTGGCTGGCCGTTGTGAAGTCGGGTGTTGCGATGGGCTAGAATGGGTCAAGTGTGGCAGTACGTCTCAGTATGCTGTTAGAGTTAGATAAGGTAATCTGTTTGAGATGAATCATTAGACATGAGGAACGGACCGGGCCAAGCCCGTTTGCACGTAAAAAAACGCGGCCCGGGCCGGCCGCAACAAAATTTAGATTGGGCCGGGCCCTGTTTTTGTTCCTCATCTCTAGAATCACTGTTTTGAAGACCTACGTATTGAGAAAGTGATTAAAAGTCAAAAATGACAGAGTTATAAGAACGAAACACACAATGCCAATTTGGCGGGAAATTCAAAATTTAATTTTTTAATCTTGGTTTTTTCGAGATTGACTGGAAAGCGCGATTTAAATCGTACTTTGCTGAAGATCTTATATTTACATGATCTTTCAATATAAAAAGTCTGAAGTCAGTCAGAGCGGGGCAGGTCGGGCACTTTCTTTGTATAATTGCGAGCTGAATTCACATTGTTTAAGCATGATAGTACGTACCGTTCTTGAACAAATTCATAGCTTTAAAAGACCAGTTGACACCGGGCTGTATTCGCTTAATACTCTGTCTGTACGCTTGAACATCGTTGGTACCGTTGTAAAGTTGTAGAATGCGAATTAGCTCCGAATTCGTTTTGATCTGTATATCGTGATTCTGAAACATAGCTTTAATAAGTCTAATTTACTATAGTGTTACTTGTACTAGAGTGGAACTTTTGTATAACGGATTTCAAGCTATTCGTTATACAGGGGTTCTACTTCTGTTTTACTAGCAATAAGTTATTAGACATGAACTAGTATAATATGTAGTATAGTAAAACAAAGCACGCTTGCAATCACACAAACCTCTTACTTGTAGTACAAAAACATACTTCCAATTGTGTTTCGTGATCATACGAAGACATTCCATCATAGAACGCGTCCCATTGTGCCCTTCCGAATCCATCCGATACTCGACTCGTGTCACGATGACATTCGGCAAACAGGCCGAAAGCGCGTGAAGCCGAGCGTGAAACACCTTCGGCGCTTTTGCATCGATCGCATAACAGTAAATGTTCTGCGGCGAATACGAAACGGCTAACTCGGATTCGAGGAACAAGTAGTCCTGGAAGAATTTGAAATTTTGAAATTTTACTATTTTTTCAAATTTTCCAAAAAAAATTTATAAAATAACAAGGTAAATACCGACCTGCCTCGCTCTTGACTTTAAACTTTTTATATAGTATGACATTGCAAATATAAGATCTTCAGCAAAGTACTACATCGCGCTTACCAGGAAATCTCGAGGAAAGCGAGATTAAAAAATTATTTTTTAAATTTCCCGTCAAATTAGCATTGTGTTGCAAGCTTATAATTTTGTAATTTTTTAACTTTTAATGGTCTTTCTTTGATATATTAGTATAATACCTTTAAATGAACCTACATTTTTTAATTTGTAAGCGTAGCTGGTCTGGAAGGTCGAAAAAGGGCTTGAAACGCAATGCCAAATTGGCGGGAAATTTAAATATTTAAAATTTAAAACTCAAAAGCGCGAGCTAAAACTTTTTATAAGTACTATTGGTAGTACAACAAATTCATATAAAAAGTTTGAGCTGATTCTGAGCGGGGCAGGTAAGGTACTTTCCTTGTATAATAACAAGGAAGGTACCCGACTTGCAATGTTCAGATTTCCTTCAAATTTTTCCAATTCAAAAGTCATGTAAATGTAAGATCTTATCCAAATTTTAAAACCATTCTCTTTAAAACTACAGTAACCTTTACCTTATAAACCAACCGAACATAAGCCAGTGGGAACAATATCTCTTTGGGATATAAAGTTCGGTGCGAGAAAAAATGTCGGGATTTAATGGCAGCGCACGTAATTGCCAGCCCGTCCAATGTATGCGGATCACGGTACGTTATCCGATGTGCGCGATACTTGTGAGGCTTCTCTATATATTGATGACATTGCTCTTGAGTCAAGCTTGTTAATGGGCGATAGTTGGGCAGGGCTAAAATGCGTGCTGTAATTATTAATATTACCCAAGTTAGATAAAATTAGGGTTGGTTGGGGGTAGGTTAATCGTTAGTACTGGGAATTGAAAAGGTATAATATAGTAGATAGACAGTGCCTGTGCGAGCCATTTTGATGCCGAGAAAAGTAGGAGGGAGAGGGGGGGGGGTAGTTTAGGGTGGTGTAGAGGTAAGGTATGATAGGGTAGGATTAAAGGTGGCTATCGGTCTGGTCCTAAAGCAAGGACCGCGGCCCTAGTTTTTTTGACCGGGCCGATTATGAAAACGCATCTCAACGGACCGATGCGCCAGACCCATCCTGCCCGGACCAACAGCCAGCTCTAAGTAGTATACGATATGGTGTTGTGTGGTAATGTAGGGTAGGGTATAAAATAGTAAGATAGATTTAGGTATGATAAGATAACATTTTTTGTTATTCTTACAAAACCAAATATCTGTAACTACTTCAGAATCATGAAATAATAATATTTAGTCTGTCTTACTTACCGTTTATTATCAATAAAACGGCCGGAAAACAAAAAGCAGGCCGATTTGGCCACATAGCAAAAAAATAATTTGTTTTATCCGGCTTCTTATCAAAGCCTCGTGCCGATTGTTTACTTTTTTCAACAATCAAAAGTACAAGAAAGCCAAGTTTTTTTTTATTTTAGCTAGTTGAACACACGTGTTTTTTAGTTTTGACAGCTTTCCATTCAACTCACAAGGAAAGTACCCAACTTGCCCTGGTCAGAATCGGCTCAAAATTTTTATATCGATTCTTTGTACCACCAGTAGTAGCTTTGCTCTTTTTGTTTAAAAATTTTAGCTCGCGCTTTTAAGTTTTAAATTTCAAATCTTTGGGCTTTTTACGTACAATTTGGACTATTTGGCATTGTGTTACAAGCACTTTTTTCGACTTTACAGACTACGCTTAAAAAATTTTAAAATGTTGGTTCATTTTAAGGTTTTCTACTAGTATATCGAAGAAAAATGCTTAAAAGTCAAAAAATGGCAAAGTTATAAGCTTGAAACACAATGCCAATGTAGAAATTCAAAAAGTAACTTTTTGATCTTGATTTTTCTCGAGATTGACTGGAAAGCGTGATTTATTACTTTGCTGAAGATGTTGCATTTACCTGATACTTCTATAATAGAAAGTTCGAAGTCATTCAGAGCGAGGCATGTCGGGTACTTTCATTGTTACTGATCGTTAATTAATTTTTTCATGAGTTATAAACCCCTGAAGGTAGGATGACATATGCTTTTTCCAAAAGGTGATAGTTTTATTTAAAAAGAAACAACTAGCAAAAATAAAAAAAAGGTGTTTAACTCCTTTGTTAGAATTCTTCTGTTACCGTCGTTTCGTTGCAACGTAGATTATTAGAACAATAATGCTCAGACACAATAGCGACCCGCCAATTGAGAAATCTAAAAAATTTTTATGTAAAGCTTCAGCAGTTGTACATTTCAAAAGAACGTTAAAGTTTTGTAACAGACCCCCCCCGCCAATGGAAACCAAAACAAGATTACTATCGGTCTGACTTTTAAAAATTGTGACATAAATTTTGTTTATTCGAGAACTTTTAATAGGCCGTTGATAAGGTTGCAATCTTCTAATAGAACTTACAAATCCAACCATTGTTTTTTTGATCTGTGGGTGAGGCAGATGTGGTGGTCGTTGGCTTGAACTCGTTATGGAGTTCCGCCAAAAATGATAGGTTCGTAAAGGTAGGGGTTGCCGTGGTTGCGCAACCATTTTTTTAAATTAACAAGGAAAGTGCCCGACTTGCCCCGCTCAGAAACAGCTCTAAATTTTTACATGAATTCCTTGTACCCTTAAAGAACCCATAAAAAATTTATTTGTCGAGTCTTAAATTTAAATTATTTTGTTTTTCCGACCTTTTTGGCTAATTTGGCATTGTGTTTCAAGCGCTTTTTTACTTGATGGACTTGTGCCAAGAACAGTATAAAATTAGTGAAGAAATTGCAGAAGCCTTATTGACACGCCCTCCGGCTATAGTTGAAATTATTGACGAAGCGGCTTTGAAAGTTTTGGCCAAATTTGCGGAACAGAGCGGCCAAAACTTCTTTGAGGTAGGTTAACTATAAGGCCTTGTTATATATTTTATATAAGGGTTTTTGAACATTGGGTTGAGGTGGTTTGAGATTCGAGGTATTTTATTCATCATGAGCTTCTGCTAGGTAGTGATGGACGAAATTAAGTGTTTCTGGAAATGTTTATTATCAAATTGTGTGATTTATAACTCAAGTGAAAGCATAAAGTCTGTGCTACAAGATTGTGTTAGGTTTAAAAGAAAAAAAGAAATATAGGATCTCACAATTTTATGTGCAATTTCACCTATTCCTAGTGTAATATAGACAATTCTTGCAAAGAAAAAATTCTTTGAGCTGTTTGTGGTATGTCGTTTTATGAGCCGCTAAAAATTTCGTAAGCTAAGCATCAAACTTAAAACAAAATTTTTTTAAGTATGAGAAAATTTGTTCACTGTGAGCTTCTAAAGATTAGGTAGTGCAGGACAAAATTAAGTGTAGTAGAAAAGGTTATTACCAAAATATCTTATATGTAGCTTAAATGAGCTAAAGTCTTAGCAACAAGATAGTACTAATTTCTCAAGAAAAAAGTTATATAGGATATTACAATTTTGAGTTAAATCCCACCTATTTCCGATGCTAATTTATAGGTTGTATAAAAAGTGTTGAGCTATTAGATTTTTTTGCTCAATAACAGCAATTTATTTAAAAAAAAAGTAATTTTGGCACAATGAGCCTAAAGTTTTTCAAGCTTTTTGATGCCGGTAATTGAAAATTCAGAACTTCTGGAGCCAAAGATAGTTTTGGTGGCCTTTTTGATATTCTTATAGAAAAGATTTTTTCAAATAAGAAAGAAATAGTTTACGTGTAATCTTAAGTTTGGTATAATGTGACAAGTAACTCTTTATTTTCAGACCCTAAACGCAAATTCAACCCAATGGCCGACGATAAAGGAAAGCCCAAATCAAGTTCGAGAAGAGTGTAAAGCATTGGTCAGAGAGGTTCAGGCTTTGGATGAAAATTTACAAGTTTTGGTAGGTTTATATTTTTAAATTGTCAAAATGTGACATTTTTTGGGATTGTAAACCATTTTAATAATTGCTAAATTCCTGGCTAGCGATGTATGATTAGACTTGTAAAAGGGCTGGACCCAATTTTTCTGTCAGGATGTTCATACTTTTTAGCATTTTGCTTTTTAGTCTACAATCAAACCTTGTTTTCAGATGGACGACAGCACGAAGAAAGAGCGAACTCCAGATTCGATGCGAAGCCTCAGCCAACGCCGACTTCAACCCAACGCTGACGCGTTGAGTGGTGCCCTGGAACGAATGTGGGCGGACGCAGTGGAAGAGTTCGCCGCCCCAAAACTCGATTTCAAACGATACTCGATCATTGGTTGTGTAATAGACAAGTGCCTGCGGCTCTTCTTGGAATGGGTCCGCAAAAACAGCTTTAGCCGGTCCGGCGTCCAACAGATCCAAGTCGACAGTTTCTACCTAAAACAAACGTTGTGGCGCTTTGTGTCAGATGAAATGGCCATGAATGTGCTGATCGATGAAGCCTTAACCGCTGCTGTGAATTTGTGTGAAGATCCAAAGCTTTTGGAACCGGCCAATGTCAAGGAGATCTGCAATCGCGCTGTTTGAGGTGGGTGGAGATTTTTAATTTTTTTATGTTGAGTTGGGTAATGTGGAAAATTGGTCATTATTATAAGTTAGAATGAGAAATTTTGTGGGCCTAGACATTAAAGGGAGCCCACTAGGCAGGCCAGGCCTTCCTCTGTCGGAAATATTGAGCCCAGCGCGTTTACAGATAGACTTAAGTGCGTTTATATCTGTGAACATCACTGTATATCTAGGTAGGCTGGTCCCAAATTTAAAGTCACCAAAAAAAGATCCCAAAAATAGAAAAAAAATTAAAAATTGTGTGCACCGTGCACATGAGATCTGTAAATCAACAAAAAAATTTTCAAAAGGCTAAAAATATTTGATAATTTTTTAAAAATTTTAAGAAAAATATGTCCTTATGGCAAAAAAAGTATTTTTTAGTCTTTTTGCCCTGACTAAAACCTCCCGCTTGGCAGTGGGTATTGACACACTTTAAATGCACGGTTATTCTGTGTAAATATTATGGTAAAAAATACTAACATGGGAAGTCACTTAAATCGTACCTCGACTTTAGGTCGAGACCTATATATTCTTAAAGCCCTGTAATCACTGAGTATGGATCTGAAAACCGTTTTTCCGTATGGCGCTTAGTTTTCGAGAAAATCGACTTTAAATTTTGACCGTATCTCCAAAAGGAAAGCGCGCGAGAGTCTATCGGAAATAACGAAAATAAATCAAGTAGCGATTCTGGCGCAAATGGTAAAGCGTTCGGTTTCCGATTCAAACTACGTAGGTTCGATTCTGGAGCCTCTGAATCATTTTTTAACAAAACTTTCAATATGCATACTTATGTAATTTTTGTAGTTTTAAAAAATGAAAATTGACATAATTTAGTTAAATAAATAAAAAATTATTAAAGAACATTACCTAAAGCAATAATATTTTAAAATAAACAAAACTCATGCTTTTTGTGCATTGTGCTTTGGGTGTCACCCTCGCACTTGTTGTGGGGTTCCTGATGTTCGATTTGGACACGGCGACAGCAAGCATTGCTGCCTGCAATGACCGAATCGTGAAGACAATGTTGTAATATAGCAGATGGTGATTTCGACGATGAATCAGAGGAGGACTTGATTGAGGATAGGAATAATACGGCGGATCCAACGTACGAAGATGTGACCGACGAAGATAGAGGAAAAAATATATGTCGTTAAAATTATGCAATTTCATCTAACAATGATATTACAAAAATTACATAAATTTGCATATTGAAAGTTTTGTTAAAAAAAGATTCAGAGGCTCCAGAATCAAAACCACGTGGTTTGAATTGGAAACCGAACGCTTTACCCTCTGCGCCATGCCGCCACTTGATTTCTTCTAGTTATTTCCGATCGAGTTTTCAGCGCGCCTTCCTCCTTTTAGGGATTCGGTCAAAATTTAAAGTCGATTTTCTCGAAAACTAAGCGCCATACGGAAAAACGGGTTTCAGGCCCATACTCAGTGATTACAGGGCTTTAAAAATATATAGGTCTCGACCTAAAGTCGAGGTACGATTTAAGTGACTTCCCATGTAAGTACTTGTGCATATTATTGAAAAAAATCATTATGAGAAGGCTTTAGATTGTAAAAAATCATTATAACAAGATTTAAGATGATAACAAGTCATAAAGACAATATTTAAGGCGATAAAACATTGTTATGGCAAGATTTAAAATAGTTTTTACCACAGTTAAAGCAAGCCAATTTCAGGCCTTCGCAACTCTCACACTTACTGTAAATATATGGCAAAAAACTGTGATTCGAAATGACTTCATTCCTATACAACAACTTTTAATATTTATTTTGTTATTACAATACTAACTATTAATTCCATTATAAACAAGATTTATACCTGGATAATATGTTCCAAAAACAAAAGGGAAAGTTAGTATATTACACTGGAAAACCTAATTAATACAAGATAAAACACTATATGTATGCTAGTATATACTACCCTACGGCAATAAAAAACACTATACCTTACCCTACAGAAATAAAAAATCTACACAATCTAACTTTTCAATGACAAAAGTTAGATTGTCTAAACAACCATTTTCCTATCAATTTTGCAATTAAAATTGAGCGCAGTAAAGTTTGGGTAATTATTTTTCAAAAAGTTGAACCTAACCGTGTCCACAAACTTGTAGTCCCTCATTGACAGCCGGTTGGCCCGGTTAAAATGCGTTCGATTGTATAAAATGCGATGCCAACAGTCGATGGCTCCAAAATCCACCGATGGCATGAATTTGTTGGCGAAAAAGTGGGGTTGGTCTTCGATGTTGGCCTAAAACAAGTTGTAAGGCATGTAAAAGTAGTTGTTATTTGTCTTGAATGGCATTGTATAGAAGCGCTTTAGTTGGCGTGGACAGTAGGGATGTTTGTTTCAAATCATACTGAGTAAAAAGTCAACTTTTCTTTAAAATTTTGAAAAACAAGTCAAAGTCAACATAACGCAAATAAAACCTCACTTTGATGTCTTCCATGCCAAACAAACACAAGTAGTGTCTGTACATGCCACTTTTACACTTCCCACTGTCCATCCAAATCGACAGTCGCGTCATGTAGTTGCTTTCCACCTGTCCCCGCAGGCAATGCAGCGTAAAACCCCCAGGCAGTCCCACCGCATCGTTTGAATTCAAACTGCCGATGAAGTTCTCGTCTACGCCAAACGCATTCCATTCAATTCGGTCGACAAAACGGTCGATATTCATGTTTGTTAACATGAAATCGACCGCTTTTCGCGACAATGTCACTTGAGGCAACGACTTGGCGAACAGCATGACAGGTGGCTGGCCGTTGTGAAGTCGGGTGTTGCGATGGGCTAGAATGGGTCAAGTGTGGCAGTACGTCTCAGTATGCTGTTAGAGTTAGATAAGGTAATCTGTTTGAGATGAATCATTAGACATGAGGAACGGACCGGGCCAAGCCCGTTTGCACGTAAAAAAATCGGACCGGGCCGGCCGCAACAAAATTTAGATTGGGCCGGGCCCTGTTTTTGTTCCTCATCTCTAGAATCACTGTTTTGAAGACCTACGTATTGAGAAAGTGATTAAAAGTCAAAAATGACAGAGTTATAAGAACGAAACACACAATGCCAATTTGGCGGGAAATTCAAAATTTAATTTTTTAATCTTGGTTTTTTCGAGATTGACTGGAAAGCGCGATTTAAATCGTACTTTGCTGAAGATCTTATATTTACATGATCTTTCAATATAAAAAGTCTGAAGTCAGTCAGAGCGGGGCAGGTCGGGCACTTTCTTTGTATAATTGCGAGCTGAATTCACATTGTTTAAGCATGATAGTACGTACCGTTCTTGAACAAATTCATAGCTTTAAAAGACCAGTTGACACCGGGCTGTATTCGCTTAATACTCTGTCTGTACGCTTGAACATCGTTGGTACCGTTGTAAAGTTGTAGAATGCGAATTAGCTCCGAATTCGTTTTGATCTGTATATCGTGATTCTGAAACATAGCTTTAATAAGTCTAATTTACTATAGTGTTACTTGTACTAGAGTGGAACTTTTGTATAACGGATTTCAAGCTATTCGTTATACAGGGGTTCTACTTCTGTTTTACTAGCAATAAGTTATTAGACATGAACTAGTATAATATGTAGTATAGTAAAACAAAGCACGCTTGCAATCACACAAACCTCTTACTTGTAGTACAAAAACATACTTCCAATTGTGTTTCGTGATCATACGAAGACATTCCATCATAGAACGCGTCCCATTGTGCCCTTCCGAATCCATCCGATACTCGACTCGTGTCACGATGACATTCGGCAAACAGGCCGAAAGCGCGTGAAGCCGAGCGTGAAACACCTTCGGCGCTTTTGCATCGATCGCATAACAGTAAATGTTCTGCGGCGAATACGAAACGGCTAACTCGGATTCGAGGAACAAGTAGTCCTGGAAGAATTTGAAATTTTGAAATTTTACTATTTTTTTTCAAATTTTCCAAAAAAAATTTATAAAATAACAAGGTAAATACCGACCTGCCTCGCTCTTGACTTTAAACTTTTTATATAGTATGACATTGCAAATATAAGATCTTCAGCAAAGTACTACATCGCGCTTACCAGGAAATCTCGAGGAAAGCGAGATTAAAAAATTATTTTTTAAATTTCCCGTCAAATTAGCATTGTGTTGCAAGCTTATAATTTTGTAATTTTTTAACTTTTAATGGTCTTTCTTTGATATATTAGTATAATACCTTTAAATGAACCTACATTTTTTAATTTGTAAGCGTAGCTGGTCTGGAAGGTCGAAAAAGGGCTTGAAACGCAATGCCAAATTGGCGGGAAATTTAAATATTTAAAATTTAAAACTCAAAAGCGCGAGCTAAAACTTTTTATAAGTACTATTGGTAGTACAACAAATTCATATAAAAAGTTTGAGCTGATTCTGAGCGGGGCAGGTAAGGTACTTTCCTTGTATAATAACAAGGAAGGTACCCGACTTGCAATGTTCAGATTTCCTTCAAATTTTTCCAATTCAAAAGTCATGTAAATGTAAGATCTTATCCAAATTTTAAAACCATTCTCTTTAAAACTACAGTAACCTTTACCTTATAAACCAACCGAACATAAGCCAGTGGGAACAATATCTCTTTGGGATATAAAGTTCGGTGCGAGAAAAAATGTCGGGATTTAATGGCAGCGCACGTAATTGCCAGCCCGTCCAATGTATGCGGATCACGGTACGTTATCCGATGTGCGCGATACTTGTGAGGCTTCTCTATATATTGATGACATTGCTCTTGAGTCAAGCTTGTTAATGGGCGATAGTTGGGCAGGGCTAAAATGCGTGCTGTAATTATTAATATTACCCAAGTTAGATAAAATTAGGGTTGGTTGGGGGTAGGTTAATCGTTAGTACTGGGAATTGAAAAGGTATAATATAGTAGATAGACAGTGCCTGTGCGAGCCATTTTGATGCCGAGAAAAGTAGGAGGGAGAGGGGGGGGTAGTTTAGGGTGGTGTAGAGGTAAGGTATGATAGGGTAGGATTAAAGGTGGCTATCGGTCTGGTCCTAAAGCAAGGACCGCGGCCCTAGTTTTTTTGACCGGGCCGATTATGAAAACGCATCTCAACGGACCGATGCGCCAGACCCATCCTGCCCGGACCAACAGCCAGCTCTAAGTAGTATACGATATGGTGTTGTGTGGTAATGTAGGGTAGGGTATAAAATAGTAAGATAGATTTAGGTATGATAAGATAACATTTTTTTGTTATTCTTACAAAACCAAATATCTGTAACTACTTCAGAATCATGAAATAATAATATTTAGTCTGTCTTACTTACCGTTTATTATCAATAAAACGGCCGGAAAACAAAAAGCAGGCCGATTTGGCCACATAGCAAAAAAATAATTTGTTTTATCCGGCTTCTTATCAAAGCCTCGTGCCGATTGTTTACTTTTTCAACAATCAAAAGTACAAGAAAGCCAAGTTTTTTTTTATTTTAGCTAGTTGAACACACGTGTTTTTTAGTTTTGACAGCTTTCCATTCAACTCACAAGGAAAGTACCCAACTTGCCCTGGTCAGAATCGGCTCAAAATTTTTATATCGATTCTTTGTACCACCAGTAGTAGCTTTGCTCTTTTTGTTTAAAAATTTTAGCTCGCGCTTTTAAGTTTTAAATTTCAAATCTTTGGGCTTTTTACGTACAATTTGGACTATTTGGCATTGTGTTACAAGCACTTTTTTCGACTTTACAGACTACGCTTAAAAATTTTAAAATGTTGGTTCATTTTAAGGTTTTCTACTAGTATATCGAAGAAAAATGCTTAAAAGTCAAAAAATGGCAAAGTTATAAGCTTGAAACACAATGCCAATGTAGAAATTCAAAAAGTAACTTTTTGATCTTGATTTTCTCGAGATTGACTGGAAAGCGTGATTTATTACTTTGCTGAAGATGTTGCATTTACCTGATACTTCTATAATAGAAAGTTCGAAGTCATTCAGAGCGAGGCATGTCGGGTACTTTCATTGTTACTGATCGTTAATTAATTTTTTCATGAGTTATAAACCCCTGAAGGTAGGATGACATATGCTTTTTCCAAAAGGTGATAGTTTTATTTAAAAAGAAACAACTAGCAAAAATAAAAAAAAAGGTGTTTAACTCCTTTGTTAGAATTCTTCTGTTACCGTCGTTTCGTTGCAACGTAGATTATTAGAACAATAATGCTCAGACACAATAGCGACCCGCCAATTGAGAAATCTAAAAAATTTTTATGTAAAGCTTCAGCAGTTGTACATTTCAAAAGAACGTTAAAGTTTTGTAACAGACCCCCCCGCCAATGGAAACCAAAACAAGATTACTATCGGTCTGACTTTTAAAAATTGTGACATAAATTTTGTTTATTCGAGAACTTTTAATAGGCCGTTGATAAGGTTGCAATCTTCTAATAGAACTTACAAATCCAACCATTGTTTTTTTTGATCTGTGGGTGAGGCAGATGTGGTGGTCGTTGGCTTGAACTCGTTATGGAGTTCCGCCAAAAATGATAGGTTCGTAAAGGTAGGGGTTGCCGTGGTTGCGCAACCATTTTTTTAAATTAACAAGGAAAGTGCCCGACTTGCCCCGCTCAGAAACAGCTCTAAATTTTTACATGAATTCCTTGTACCCTTAAAGAACCCATAAAAAATTTATTTGTCGAGTCTTAAATTTAAATTATTTTGTTTTTCCGACCTTTTTGGCTAATTTGGCATTGTGTTTCAAGCGCTTTTTTTCGGTTTTCCAGGCAAGCTGCGCTTACAAATTTAAAAATTTAGGTTTATTTAAAGGTATTCTACTAGTATATCAAAGAAAACTGATTAAAAGTACAAAAAACGGCAAATTTATAAGCTTGAAACACAATGCCAATTTGGCGGGAAATTCAAAACGTAATTTTTTGATCTCGATTTTCTCGAGATTTCTTGGAAAGCGCAATTTATTATTTTGCTGAAGATCTTATATTTACATAATCTTTCTATTTAAAAAGTTTGAACTCAATAAGAGTGGGGCACTTTCCTTGTAAGCATTAGGTAAAAGATAAATATTTGCTAAAGATTGCTATTTAAATTTCAAGATTGGCAAAATAAAAACAAGCATAAACTTACCAACATCGTATACATTTTTATATAGAATACACACTATACAAGGAATAGCTTTATACGTGATGTTAACTATAAAAATTTGTTGTTTTATATGAACGAAGTATGATTTATGCTATGAGTTTTAAATCTTTGAAATAATTAAAAACTACGATAGGAATCGTTCTCTGAGTCTGCTTTTAATCACAGTTTGTGTATTGCTTTTTGAATTTTAATATCTACCTTCTCAAATTGAGTCATTTGCAGGAAGAAATGTGTTTATTTCTTCTTCGTGACTCAATAAATGCTCAAAACAAAGTCCGGAGGCTTTCTATATGGTATTGGACTGACTTTATAATAACGTATTTGCAGTACAGGTTCTTTGAAGATTGAAGGTAAATTTAAACCAACTAAAATCTTATTTGATATGAGTCTTTTAGGTCACAAAAACACCGTACACATTAAAAGACTATAAAAGATGTAAAAAACTAATTTTTATTAAAAATTAGCCAGCAATATGGCTGGAAGCAGCTTGTGTGGCAACAAGACAACGATACGTTTCATATTTCTAAAGCTTCTATGTATTCGTTAAGAAATCGATGGACATGGTACCAAAATTGCCGACCAAGTCACCCAATTTAAACTTGGTTGTAATGTTTGGAAACTGCTACAAGACTTAGTGCATTTAAAACCTCGCTATAACGAAGCCTCTTCATAACGAACAAATTTTTATTTCCTTAGCAATTCGCTATATAGAGGTTTCACTGTATTGTTTAAAACTTTACAAATAAAGTTGTAGATCTACCATATAGGACCTGTGATATAAGGGGAGTAGCTCTACCATATAGCACATGTGAGATAAGGGGGTCAATAATTATTTTACAGTAGAATAGACGAATGTTTGAAAATCTAGAAAACTTTTTACAGTATGCAGTTTACGCAAAATATTTAAAAAAAATAAAGATGCGATTACAAAAATTTTTTAATTTTATGTAAAACTTTGATTTTTTTTTGTTATTTTAATTTCATTTCGAATATGCAGCTGTGGTTAGGTTGTTTCGTGTTGTGTCTCTGCTCGACCTGGACGGACGCTTCTCATAATTGGGACAAAGACTATAATAAGGGTCATCTGAAGTTTGAGTGCAAGAAGCAGCGTGAGGACCAGAAATGCGTGGCTCTGGAGAAGGACGCGTTCGACAACTACTATAATTAGGGCTTTAGCAACTGTAAGAGGTAGTACCGGGGGGGTTGTTCTTGTTCGGGGTGACTCTTCCCCTCTTCAGAGCCGATCCGAAAAAAATCAGGTAGGTAAGTAAGTATCTGTACTTTTCGAAAAATTGGTGTACACCCCCCCCAGAGAAAAGTCGAAGTCGTAGCGACGCCCTGGTATCAGCACAACATTTTTTAGGTCGCAAAGGACAGGCCACGAACATTTACCTCACTTATTCGTTTGAGTGTAAGTTTGTTTCAATTTTGATATTTTTCAATTTTTAAATTGGACTACAGTGTAACGAACTCTTATATAACGAAAATCCCGTATAACGAACTTTTGAATCCCCACCAACCACTAAACAATGCACTTATAACTTCTGTAACGAAACCCTTTATAACGATCAAATTTCAAGTCCCCGAGCGGTTTGTTATGCAGGAGTTTCACTGTATTATGTTTTATCGTGTCGTTATGGCTGATGAGCGCGGCCGCCATTCCATGAACGCCGTGCCGTGAGTCAATTGTAACAAAACCCCCTATTACAACGAATTATTTTTTAACCCCTCTTACCGGTAAATGTCCAACCCTAATCAACAAGCTACGAATATAAATAGTAAAATAAGTATCACATACCCGTTACCACTACTGAGTCATTATCATTGATAACAAAGACACTGAGTTCATGGGTCCATGCACAGATTACCCCCCTCTCTTTACCAGTCTCCGCCTCAAATATGGCAAGTTGGTTTTCTTTTGTATGTACCGCAAAGTATTTTGTCGTATCATACATATTGAGGTACGATACTATACCGAATGGCCTTCTTGCGCAAATTTTGTATTCTTTTTTAGTGTAAAGTTCAAGAACAGTATCATATAGTGCTGTTTGATAACCCTTGTTTCGTGGGCGATCATAGGGTGGCATTTTTACCTGCATCCACATCAAGTCATACACCAATAAAACGGTCAAACTATAAACCAAGAGCTCCTTCCCTCGATGTATCATGTTGACTCTTGTGACTTTGTTAATGTATGAAGAAAAGTCGAGAATAGTAAATTCTCCGAGACCAAAGTCAATGTTGGTCAATAATACATAAGCATCGTTAATTGCTAAAGCTATTTTTCCTGTAAATGGACAACAAATGGCGTTATCTCTGTAAAAGTCGATTTTCGTAAGGATAGTATTATATGAACGAGATCCAAGGCTAAAATGATGGTAATAGTTAAAGCTTATTAATTAACAATAAGATACAACATAGATGCATTTTTTAAGACACATCCAACCAACGTTTATGTTTGCCAACATGATACTTGACTTGAATGTCCTTGTTTATTTATTTAAAAAGTAAAACACTTAGTATTTTACACAAAATTAAACACTATGGTTAAGAAACTTACTCTGAGAAAGCATACACCCAAGTCTCGCCTTTTAAACGATATACTACATGATTGTAACATTCCCGTTTAAAATCCATTTTGACAAGCTTGTAGAAGTACTTGCTCACCATAGCCAACGAACAAGTATCCTCCATTATCGTCAAATGCCGGATGACCCTGTGCCACAACTAAACGTTTAATATGCTTAAGCTTTTAAAAAAGTTTGATTTAGTACCACGCAGTATTATAGTTCAGACAGTCAAGTTTTATCATCAGTATTCAAAAATATTCCAGAATAAGGTGCTACTGCGAAAAAACCGACAGTAAACGGAAAAAGATGTTTTGGCAAAAAATTTACCACCGCAAAAACCTTGGTTTCCCGCTTACCGGGCCCATATATTCCTTCAATTAATTTCATATTAGAAGTGTTTTATCAAGTGCTTTTATAAATATGAAAACTATCTCAAACTATTGAAAAGTATCAAAAACATACCTCTGGCGGTAAGCAGGCAATAGACATTTTTACCAGAATATTTTAACACACAAAGCAGTGCTTTAAATCCAACCTAGACTAAAGTAAAACGCTTTCATCAACAACGACTTTGCGTCTTTTTACACTTTGTCGTATTACGTAAAAACGCGGGACACCACCATGGTGCCCCGCGTTTTTCTTTTAAAAAATTTATTATTTTACAAGAGAACGTTACAAACTATATACCGTCAATTGAAAAATAACTTATATCATATGAAACAGTGTCAAAAGTTATCAATCAACTTTCAAAAACTGCCATGCTTGCTTGGCTAGCAAGCTACACTTCCTCGAAAACCAGGGTTGGACGCAGGGCAGAGCATGGGCCCTGTAACAGGGCATTTTTGAATTGTTTTTTGGCGCGCTTTTTTTAAATTTTTTTTTGGCTAGGCCTAAAAACGCAAAAATTCCTAGAAATGGGTTTTAAACACTGCTAATCCATTTTACGTTGTTATTTTCTTGATAGCTATTACAGTTTTCAAGATAGTTTGGCGGGAAAACGAAATTCAAAAAAATGCCTGTTGAAATGCCCTGCCCCGCCCTGCGTCCAACCCTGTCGAAAACACGTTTAAATCACTAATTTCGGGTTATTTACAATATAATTTCATGAGATGCAGATAATGTCATCGTCAGAATCATCCAAAGTGACAATGTTCAAATTTGACGAATTCGATACCAACACTGATAAACGTGTATTTTTTGCCGAATTTCAGCGGCCACGGCTCCCCAAAAATAGAAAATTATTTAAAAATCGATTTTAGACATTTCGTCGGCTCAACTATTAATTCGAAAAATAAAAAATACAAAAATGTTGTAAAATATATTTCAAGTTATGCTATGTATATGTGGTAATACACGGTTTTACTTTTAAATTTTGTTTAAATATTATGTTTTTCCGCTTCTCTGGGAGCAAAACCGATGAAAATCCGTCAAGTTTGGACGCTATTACAGCCAAAGACGCGACAAAAAATAAAAAAGCGGCCGCCATAACGAAAAGTCACAAATTATCGGAAAAGACGATCGATGACGAAACTATATTTTGATTGATTTTACGGCTTGGGGAGCCGTGCGGCCCTTGTTACGAGTATTGTTAGAGAATTCGAGTAAAGTAAGTCCCGTTTTTCAATGGCTTTTATCAGCTTATCATGGACAATATGAATTAAAGTTTTTTCACGAACGCCAAAATATAAATTTTATTCAAAAGATAATAAATAAATACAAAAAAAGATACAAAATTAAATACGGAATAGATACAATAAAATTAAATTGCATATACATAATGAATAAAAAAGTAAGAAGCAGGTTAAGTGCGCGGGTTAAAAAACCCGCATCTTTTCTTGAGGAATATCACTAGTAAACTCAAAACAGCCAGTAGTAAAACGGTCATGATTGCGACGATGTCTGAAAATTCGCAATGACTAACGGGCTGGGTACAATTTTTTAACTTTTTCAAAAAAAAATAATTTGTGACCTCAAGGGCCGGGCCTGAAATTTATGAACGGCACAGAATTGCTCGAACAACCAAATAGCAACCTTACAGAAACTTACAAAAAATAAGCCATGTTGTATCTGGTACGGGTGTAGTTGTTTCTGCGTCGTTTGGAGTGCTCACTGTCGGAGGCAATACATTTAAATATTGTGCATGGACATTGGACAAACTCAATAACTAAAAAGCAGTTTTAACGTTTTTACATAGGTTTAGAAAGGGAGCCACTAGGCCAGGCTTACACCTGAAAAGGGGCTTAATAGGCCCGTCTTCGAGCCTCATTGGGTTGGATCAAAGCAAATTTAATGGGGGCAGGGCTGGCACATGTGCGCCCGAGGACCGCGGCTCAAACCAAGGCCCGGCCTGGTCTTTTTACAGGTCTGCATATGCTTAAAAAGTCATTTTTTGGGCTAAAGCGCGAATTTGTCACAAAGTTTGGTAAAGGTTTTTATAAGCAGATTTGCTCCCATTCTTAGGCAGGGGGAGGGGGAGTCAATTAATAAATTTTTGCTATAAAGGGTGTTTTATTAAGTTGGTCGAACAATTTCTGGGCCCTCTTTCAAAGCAAATTTCGGGCAGTGTTTTGCCGTACCGGTCCGGATGAGAATTTTTTCGGTCCGGTCCGGCACTATTTTTTTTCGCTCAGGTCCGGTCCGGACCGGAAAATTTTTTTTTTATTTTTAAAAAGAGCCAGGAGCGCTAAAACTGCTTTCTTTACGTTTAAAAACTCTTAAAAATATGTTTTATTTGCAATTTAAAAAAAAAAATTTTTTTTTCCGGACCGGTCCGGACCGGACTGGTCCGGCAAAACACTGATTTCGGGGTTAGGTGGCACAGAATTATTTGAAAAACCCAAAAAATGTACTATAAATTGATATTTAAAATTTTAAAATCAAGATAATAAAGCGAAAAAACAAAAAAAAACTTACAATTAAAAAAGAATTTCATCTTTTTCAAATTTTTTGGAACAGTATTTATACTGCGTAAAGTGCGAATCTGTACGTTTTATATGAACTATGATATGAGCTGTGAGTGTTGCACATTTGAAAAATAAATTAAAGCGAAACAAATGATCAACTACTGTTGAATCACAATTTGTCATTTTTTTCCAATTGCAATCAATATTTAGATGTTGTAAGATGTGTCATTGCGAAAAACAGCCTGGAACTGTCGGTCGCCTTCATAACACTCAAAAACAGAAAAAAGGTGCTATTATGCAAATTTTTTATTTTTGCTTCATTCGACGCAAATGGCAGTCATTTTGTTTCGGATATGTGGTTAGGTTGCTTAGTGTTGTGTTTCTGCTTGACATGGACGAGCGGTGCTCATATATACGACGTTGACTACAATAAGGATCATCTGAAGTTTGAGTGCAAGAAGCAGCGTGAGGACCAGAAATGCGTGGCTCTGGAGAAGGACGCGTTCGACGATTATTTTGTGGAATACACGATGCAATGCGAACGATCTATGTGTGACAAATACGGCAAGGACATTCTTGAAAAAGTTCACGGCTTCAGTAGGTGTTTGGCTCTTTTTGTTTAGACAAATTGGTTTTAGGCCGCAAAGGACAGGTTTCTCATCTTTACGTTACCTTCGGCTTCTTTTGTAAGTTTTTCGCTTTATTTTTTTATTGATTGTTAAGTAAGAGGCCAAGTCCTTATCAGATTGACTGATCAGCCCTATCACCGTTGATTTTTTAAAATTTTTTACTTTCTTCTCGGTAGAAGTGAGAAACGGGCCGGCCCGTCTTTGAGAAGCTTCATTTTTTCGATTTTCTGGTTTCAGATAACACAAAAAATGACGAGGATGTATCCACTCTTCGTTTTCCAATCATTGGCCGCGGCAGGCCGGCCTTCTTCTCGCAGGACAACCAAGTGTTGTTCACATCTGAAGTGGCGGACGACGGCACGATCACGATGGTTCCATCCGGCGTAAGTTGATTTTGATAATGCCGCGCTATGATGCATAATGTACCGTTTAAAATTTGGTTGCAAAAACTTTTATTGTGTTGAAACAAAAGTAGCGTGACACTTTTTAGTCAAAAAAAATGAAAACTGTCACAATACTTTTGGTCCAACCTAATAAAAATAACGTTTTTTAACATCTACAATAACATGATGGAAACAAGAAAACACCCTTTAGCTAACATAACATTTAATTATGTTTCAGATGAACACCAGAAAACTGTGGAAGGAGAAGGAGCGAGCTTTTGCTTATATTGACTACGTCTTCTACGACAAGGATCGTGTCGTTGACTTGCAAAAGAGGATTAAAAAGGTCTACGACGAGGCGTAAGTTTCTAACGAAAGTCGACTAATCGACTGGCAAGTTTTTAACGAAGTCGGCTGCCAAATTTTTAACGAAATCAGCCAATCGACTGGCAATCGGGACTAGTTGTGTGGTTCTTTTTCTTGCCCAAAGTGTTAGAATTGGAAAAAAGTGAATTTTGCGTGATTTTTTGTTTAGGAGTTTTATCACCGATATGAACGACATCCCCGGCGAAAGGGTCAGTTCGGACTTGCTAAAACAAATTCGGGAAAAATGTTTTGTAAGTTTTGGTTTTCGTGAAACGTTTGGGTAGTTCTTGCAAAGTTTCGGTGGTTTTTGTTGTTCCAAGTTAGGGAGGGTCATTTTAGACTAAGGGGAGATGGGTGGGATCCACCTCTTCTCTTTAAAGTTGCGCTCATAGCGAAGTGGCTCAGTTTGGACTAAAAAGCGAGTTGCACCAAGTACCCAAATACTCCCAGGGTTTTGGTATGTGATCTATATAGGACGAAAGGCCATAAAAAGTTGCCGTCAAAGTTATTTTCAAAAACTGCTAAATGTCTTTGGCTACTGAGTTACAGTACGCTCAATATTTTCATTATGATTAAAAGGCGTATCTTTAAAGTTCAAAAAATACTATTTTTAAATAAATATTTGCTTTAAAAAGTAGCTAAAAACAAAACTTATGACTAAAAAGGTATAATATTGTTTATGCTCTTTCATCCTATATAGGTGGCATACCAAAAGCCGACGGATATTTGATGCAATTTTGGATCAGCCCTTCCTTTTTTTAATTATATGAAAGTTTCAAAAAACATGTTTTAGGTCAGTAATGAGTTTTGTGCGATTGACACTGAGACCAACATGGTGATCAACACTCCCTACCCATCAGCCGGTCGTTTGGGCAAAATGACGATTGAACTGTTGCACAAACCAAAACTGACTGAGACTTTTCCATATTATCAGTTCCATCACGAAGATCTGCCAAAGTATGTATGTTTTGTCAATCTTAATAATAAAAGCTTGATTTCAGTCACGTTTTTTACTTCAAAGATGTTAGTGAGTGGAATTTCATTGATAATCAACCTAACCTTCACATTGATACCACCGATCTGTCCAGAACGAAGCCGTACTCTTTCTTTGCAAACGAAAAGTGAGTTTTTAAATAAGCTTTGGAATAGTCTTTAATGCTTTCTTTTTAGAAAAGGTATGCTTCGCTCCTTCACACCATGGCCAAAGCACACTGACAAGATCTTCACCATCATGAAAAAGATCGTGGAACAGGAGAGGCCGACTACAACCGTTGCCACGACCACAACCACTACGAAATACGTTGCGCCCATCACTCGTCCGAAAGGTAGTGGCGACGAACAGAGTCATGATGACAGTGACGATGGCGGTCACGATGAAGGTCAAGATGACGATAGTGAGCACGATGAGGAAACTCAGAATGATGATATAACTCAAAATAAGGATGAGGACGAAACTTCAGCCGGCAACTGCATTCATCTTATCGTCGCCTTGTTAATCGGCTCTTTGGTTTTACTGTTGTGAACCATGGGATTCTTTATTTAATGCCTTAAGAAATAGGAATAAACAGGTCTAAAGTTGAAGAACAGATATTGAAATTGGGCTTAATTGGCATGGATAAAATGTATTTATATTGGGCCGATTTTAAGATAAAGGAATTGCTAGTTTGATGCTGACTTCTATTATATTTGTTTCTGATTTATAAAAAAAATACAATTTCCGACCTGCTCCCACTTTTTCTCCCGCGAAAAACTTCGTTCAAACCTTATTTTTTCTTTTTTTTCGAAAAATTTCCTCGAATTTTTGGCGAAATGTCTTTGTGATGGTCCAAAACTGTGCGGAACTTCATTTCGCATTGCCAGAGACGAATTGCCAGAATAATTGGGAGGTTGCTGTATGTTTCACTCAATTCCGAGCTTTTCTGGTAAGGTTTTCATTGTTTTTTTCTTGATTTTTAGGTGAAGGATGTAAAATGAGACATTTTGATGTGAAACAGGCTATTTTCAATCTTAAAATTGTTGTAAACACACGGAAAAGTCTTCTGACACCTTGTTTTAGTTAATTTAAAATTATTAGGTTAAAATATATTGCTAAAGAAAAAGTTGAAATAACATGGTTTGATGGTGAATATCGGGAAATGGCTTGTGTCTTGGCGGGTTTTTGTCTGAAGTTTTTGTTATTTTTCATATAGTTAGAGTAGACATTAGTGAAGCTGTGCATGTAGTTTTGGATTGAATAGTTCAGGCTTCATTTCTTTGCAGCATTTTTTATATTACTTATGGTGTTAGTCAAGAGAAATGTTATTATTCCTTTATTTTGCGAAAATAGAGCATTTTTATATATATTAATAGGGCTTTTTAAGTTTTGTAGATGTTATCAAAGCTATATTATGGCAATTATAATTAAAGAAATATTTTAGTTGGCAAAAACAGCTGGATTAGCACCAAGTTGGTTTGACCACGAGAATTTGGCCGAGTTCGAACTTTTTCGGGTTTCTGACGTTGAAATCAACACTGATAAACGTGTATTTGTTTTGCCAGAGTTTAGCGGCCCTTGTTACGAGTATTTGAAGAATATTCGGGTGAAGTAAGTGTTCTTTACAACTAGGTTTATGTGTTTATCATGGGTAATATAAACAATTGAAAGCTCAATTTGCTGCTATGTGTTTTTAATGGATTTTTACTTGATTCTGTAAAAAATGTATATTTTAGGATAATTTCACCTTTGGTGGTTATACAGTGCTACTTTTGGGGAAGAGAGTTACCCATGAGAATGCTGCCGACTTGGTCGACCGTTCTTTCTGGACATTACGTTACAGTTCAAGGGTTTGCGTTAGATCAAGAAGTAATTTGAGTTTAAAGCGTTTGTTTACATGTTTAGGAGTCTGTTATTTTGATATTTAAAGATGTAACATAGACTTTTTTGATTAAAATAAAAGTCTTGAAAATCAGATTTGTTTATCCAATTCGACAAATCTCAAGTATAATATAAATGTTGATTCTGAAACTAAAATTTAAAAAGAATTGTTTAGGACGATATTCGAGCACGTATCTTAAGGTTGGGAGGAGCTGTTCGAAGAGTATTCACAGAGAAAACGACTATTTTATTGGTGCGCGAGTTCTGTAAAACAGATCGTGATGTTAAGGTAAGCTGTCATGAATAATATCAACTTTGAGCTACATTTTTTCAGCTTTAGGTATTGAATTTGTGTTTGAAATGTATCTCAAATATTGGCTTTTAATTGATGTTAGACTTGAAGTGCTACTCTGTTGGGCTCGTACAGGTCGTTAAAAAACATGCTATAGCTGTCATAAACAATATCAAGATTAAAGCCAAATTTCAGAACAATTTTCCAACTTTTCGATGCTTAACTTATTCAGAATATAGTTGAGAAACCTGTCTTTTAAACCATTTACCCCATAGGCATGATTAAAGTTGATAAAATACGAAATTCAGTTGATTTGTAGGCCATCATCGCCGCGAAAGGCAATGTTGTTGGTTTGGGATGGTTGGACGTGATCTGGGACCGTGCTCATTCAATGGAGAACGGCGAAAATGACTTTATTTGTGAGGAATTGTTTTCAACTTTTGAACAACCCGCTGCTGCCGACCTTCACTCAATAATATCACAACCATTTGACATTAAGACCTGGGTGAACAACATCACGAGTCAGGCCTCGATATCGACTATAAATCAAAGTTTACGAATACCGGAAATTAGTGTAAGTATCAGTATTTTTAAGGGAATGATTAGGTTTTTAAAAAATTTTAAAAAAGTGGACATGTTATACGATGAAAAATGTCCAAGAAGTTTATCCAACTAAAACAATATAAGAACTCCTACTTGAATAAAAATAGTAACTGAAGTGGTATTTTGAGCAAGAAAACGAGTTCCATATCGATTTAGGTTTAAAAATGTTACTTTTTACCTATTTTCACTATGTAATCAAGCAAAAACTGATATTGATGTACTTTAGCAAGCATCGGACAAAGAAAATCGTGTCACCGATACGACAATGACTACAACGAAACATACGACGGGTGAAAAGCCAAGAGGACGTTCGTCTATAATGTCAAATTATGTTAGTCGGTCTACAATCAAGGACAAATCTATGGATATCACGGATGATGACTTGAATGAACAGATTTCGGAAATCTCGATTATTGAAGTGACTCCGGACAACTCAGATGAATTGAATAGTAAAGAAGATTGTGAGTTTGTTATTAGTTTAATTATGTACGAGTTTGATTGGTTAGAGTGTTAAAAAATGCGGTTTTAATGTGAATGGGGGGGGGACGCTTGGACATGTTTAGAAGATATATAATAATATAAGTTGCCTTTAGTAGTATAACCTCGCCTAATATTATGTATTTTTACTATAAATTTGTCTTAAAACACCGATTTAAATTTAAAAAAATTTTTCTGATATTACTTTAGGTCCATCACCCTCGATGATCGAAAACGAATCGATGGGATTCGCGCCATCACGACATTTGTTTAACGAAGCTGGCCAAATTCTCGCCAGCCCCACGCAATCCAAGATGGATCAGCTGCTGGACGAATCGGATAGCGGCGAAATTATCGTGCACCGCGAGAGAACGGCCGAAAAGCTGGCCAGACGACAACGAACCGCCGACATGGTGTCGCTGGACGAAATGGAGTCAGTCTTCGAAGCTGCCAGCATCGGAAGCGACTACGAAAGATATCTGGAGCGGGGTGGAGATTCTTCGCGGGAACTGAGTCCTGTGGATACGAAGGTAGGTTGTTTTAGGGTGTTGAAGCTTCAACTGGTGTAAACTGTTTTACCCCTCTCCTTTCTCACTACCCCCTGTTCCCTTCTTCTCTCTCTCCTCAACATATCGGCTCCATATTGTGACTATTAACACGATTTTCTTTAGGTATCATATCAAAAACGGCACCTGATCTACACGAACACTGACCAAAAACGCATCAGAATCCCATCACCAAACGACAGTCTTTTCAGCGACGAATCGGTCGAATTAAACCTTAAATCCATTAATACGAAGCCGAAGCCTCGATCGAGAATGGCGAGCAATCTGGGACCACCATCCGGCATTCTCTACGGCCATAATATTATTTGGCAGGACAAGTGGGTGTTTTGCATTGGAAATGAGGATTTTTGGGATAAAATTGGCGTTTTTGTTTGACATGGAAACTTTTGGGTTCATACGTTGTTTTTGGTCACAGAAATTAGAAATTTGTGATAAGAACTTAGTTTTTTTTTATTTGAAAATGACAATTTTTCATTTTTTTCATTAAAATTGACTATTTTTGGGCTAAAAGTGCCATTTAAAGACGCAAATGAAATTTTTTGAAATTTTTAAAAATTTTTTTATTAAAAATCAAGATTTTGTCCAGTTTTTTCTAACTGCCGTCTTTCCAGAATGTTCAACGAATCTCGCGAACTAACTCAAGATCCCAACCAACCTCCATCACAATATTCTGGTTATGCTCGAGATCTGGCCCATCGACGCATCCAATTCGACAGTATGAGACAATACGAGTCGTAAAATGATAGCGGGTGTAGCATTCTTGTTAACGTTGTATATTGTTGTAGTTTTTGACTGAACCTAGGATAAAAGGTGAAAAATTAGGTGGAACGTCAAGTTTTTAAAATTTTTGAAGGTTTATTACCGTTGATTATTGTTTATTTAATTGTTTTGATGTATGTCGTATTTTTGTTAAGACATGTTTTTTCGTATAAAGTGACACTTGCAGCTCGCAGTTGCTGGGCCGCAGCCGTTTGGTGACCGAATTCGATTTTGCTTCGATAAATTGCTTTGATTACCTTTTCCTCTTGTTTTCTTTGATCTCTTGGGTTGAAATTTGTTAAAATTGGTTAAATATGCAATAATAATGCTCATTCAAGTATTTTTTTGAGGAAAATAGTTGATTGTTGAGGGTATATTAGTTTTTTTATGTTAAAATCTTGTTTTTGATGTTGTTTTGGGATGTATGAACGAGTTTTACGTGTAAATATTGTTTATGTTTATGTAATTTTATGTTTTCTATGTTATAGAGGTAGTCTAGTCTTTGGGAAATGGAAAGAGGTTACGGGCAGAAGAACATCCTCAACCAACCGATTTCTTGGTTAGCTGGACGAAGTCGAACATTGGCCAGACGACAGTTCAAATTTGATGTCATACGATTCATTGGAAGGAGAACAAGTTGTTTGACAATGTAAGCTTTGTTTCTTTTGTGTTTAGGTTGATTTGGAGGATTTTTATGTGTTTTTTCGCGTCAGAACCATGGATAACATGCATTTAATTAACTTTTGTTTTTCAGACGAACTAGATGAATGACTTGTTGCAACGAGCTGAGTCAGGACATGGATCATGTGGAGAGCTACAAATCAAGGCCTTTTAAGCTTGGTGGAGTTTTGAACGAACATTTTAGCCATTGATTTTGGTGGTATAGACAGCTGAATGAATAACGACCGTGAATTCGATTCTACTCTTAATGTAAGTTGATTTTATTGTGGATGTTATAGTTATAAAGGGTTTGAAGTTAAAAAATCTTAAAGCACAGAAATTTCGAGGTCTTGATGGATATTATCTTTGTTGCTTTGATATCATGGATAATATGGAGTTTTCTCATATAAAACGTGATTTTTTGTAAGATTGTTGATTTATTTAAAATTTTTATTGTATTTCTGAAGTTTTAAAAGAAAAATTTCCTATTTTATCGTTTTCGTGATTGAAATATTAACATAGACGTTAGATGGTTATAGACAATATTTCGAGGGCTTGAGTAAGTTTGGTATCGATGACTTTTGTTTGAAAGGTTGTTTTAATTTGTTTTTTGTTATCTTCACGGTACTTTCTGTCATAGATCTGAGGGTCGTTGTTATATTTACATTGAGAAAGTGCGGATATTAACATATGCTTTTGATGTGTCATGGATAAGTTAACAATTTTGTTTAAATATGTCAATTAAGAAATTTGTTTAAATATGTCAATGCAAATGTTGTAGAAGTTGCCACTAATCTGGCGGAATTGTCGAAGAGGCTCAAACATCTATCCATTTGTAGTTGGACAACAAAGATCTAGGAAAAACCATAACCAATGTCAGACACGATTCCGAAATGTCATTTGAAGTCAGAAGGATCAGTCCGTAAATCTAAAGGGCATGAAGAAAGAAATTAATCTATGATAATGTTTGTATTGTTTATTGTTTTTTTATTACCTGTTTGTCGTGTTGTTGGTTTTTGTATCGTTCTGAGTTTTACTTGTTTTTCAACTTTTTTCGTTTATTTTTGATTGTATTGTGCGTGTTATGTTACTATTTACCGCGTTGTTGGGTGGGTCTCTGTACCGTGCCGCCTTCTGATGGCTTCGGTTCCTAGCTAGGTTAGGAGGAGGTCCAAGAGCAAGGTGGGACGACAGGTCTGCTGGCAAGTTATAGATAGTCATTACTTTTAAATTTTAATGTTTTGACTTGACTAAATTTGAATTTTTCGGCCGGAACTTGGTTTTTTGGAAGGTTTAGCTAAATTGCCATTTTAAAATGGTAAAAGGTTGTTTTTGGATTCGGAAAAGCTGATTTTGATTAAAATTGGGATGCATTTTTGGCAGAAAAAGACATTTTTTAAGGGTAATTTGGCTCCAGACCTTGTCTGACCTCCTAAACTCTTTTTTGCAAAAAATTGTAAAAATTCCAGTTTTTATACTAAGGTTTGATTTTGTTATTTGAAAGCCTTTTTTCGCCCAAACTTCAACTTCCTGTCCGCTTTCGACCGGTATTTGCTTGATCTTTGTCCCTGTCAGGTACGCATTGGAAGTCGTCCTAACTGTTCGCGAAGTCCGAGAAATCAGAAGGCATCTCGGCAGAGACTCACCTTGGGAGAGGGAATTCGTTCCCTTTCCTGTGGGGGTGGAGCTGACCCCGCTTGGTCCCACCAAGTAGGGGAACTCAGTATCCACCTCCTGAGCAGGAGGCCATGACCAATTTTTCTTTGAATAAATATAATCGATTATGCCTGCGTATTGTTTATTCGAATAATCTCCCCCTTATTTTTCTTGGAGGACGGGGTGATGAAGTCCCCCTCCAAGCGGGGAAGGAGGTGGGTACCTCCTTTCCCAAGGTGAAGTCTCTGACAACCGAGCTACTTCTGACTTCTCAGTCTTCGCGAACAGTTGGGACAACACCCAAGGCGCACCTGACAGGGACAAAGATCAAGCAAATTCAACCAAAAACCGGTCAAAAAATGGGCAGAAAGTTAGTTTGGGCGAAAAAGAGATTTAAAATGACAAAAATCAAAATTTAGTATCGACAATTACAAGTTTTTAATGAAAAAAAACTGCAGAAAAGCGTTCTTTCAAAGTTCGATTTTTTCGACCAAAAGTTAAATTTCTAAAACTAGAACAAAGTTTTATAAAAAAAACGCTTTTTTGGAACTTTGAAGATAAAAATTTCGTTTTCGTAAAAAAATCTTTTAAAATCTACTTTTCATCCTATTTTCGACCGGTCTTTGGCCGAAAGTGTCAGTCAGAGTATACCAGACACTATGCATGGAGGTCAAACAAGTCTGAAGCTAGAATTCAAAAACAGTCCTTTAGCATTTTAAAACGGCAATTCAACAAAACATTCGAAAAAATCAAGTTTCGGCCAAAAAATTCGAATTTAGTCAGGTCAAAACCTTTAAAATTCAAGAAGTAGTGACCATCTATAACTTGCCAGCAGACCTGTCGTCCCACCTTGCTCTTGGACCTCCTCCTAACCTAGCTAGGAACCGAAGCCATCAGAAGGCGGCACGGTACAGAGACCCACCCAACAACGCGGTAAATAGTAACATAACACGCACAATACAATCAAAAATAAACGAAAAAAGTTGAAAAACAAGTAAAACTCAGAACGATACAAAAACCAACAACACGACAAACAGGTAATAAAAAAACAATAAACAATACAAACATTATCATAGATTAATTTCTTTCTTCATGCCCTTTAGATTTACGGACTGATCCTTCTGACTTCAAATGACATTTCGGAATCGTGTCTGACATTGGTTATGGTTTTTCCTAGATCTTTGTTGTCCAACTACAAATGGATAGATGTTTGAGCCTCTTCGACAATTCCGCCAGATTAGTGGCAACTTCTACAACATTTGCATTGACATATTTAAACAAATTTCTTAATTGACATATTTAAACAAAATTGTTAACTTATCCATGACACATCAAAAGCATATGTTAATATCCGCACTTTCTCAATGTAAATATAACAACGACCCTCAGATCTATGACAGAAAGTACCGTGAAGATAACAAAAAACAAATTAAAACAACCTTTCAAACAAAAGTCATCGATACCAAACTTACTCAAGCCCTCGAAATATTGTCTATAACCATCTAACGTCTATGTTAATATTTCAATCACGAAAACGATAAAATAGGAAATTTTTCTTTTAAAACTTCAGAAATACAATAAAAATTTTAAATAAATCAACAATCTTACAAAAAATCACGTTTTATATGAGAAAACTCCATATTATCCATGATATCAAAGCAACAAAGATAATATCCATCAAGACCTCGAAATTTCTGTGCTTTAAGATTTTTTAACTTCAAACCCTTTATAACTATAACATCCACAATAAAATCAACTTACATTAAGAGTAGAATCGAATTCACGGTCGTTATTCATTCAGCTGTCTATACCACCAAAATCAATGGCTAAAATGTTCGTTCAAAACTCCACCAAGCTTAAAAGGCCTTGATTTGTAGCTCTCCACATGATCCATGTCCTGACTCAGCTCGTTGCAACAAGTCATTCATCTAGTTCGTCTGAAAAACAAAAGTTAATTAAATGCATGTTATCCATGGTTCTGACGCGAAAAAACACATAAAAATCCTCCAAATCAACCTAAACACAAAAGAAACAAAGCTTACATTGTCAAACAACTTGTTCTCCTTCCAATGAATCGTATGACATCAAATTTGAACTGTCGTCTGGCCAATGTTCGACTTCGTCCAGCTAACCAAGAAATCGGTTGGTTGAGGATGTTCTTCTGCCCGTAACCTCTTTCCATTTCCCAAAGACTAGACTACCTCTATAACATAGAAAACATAAAATTACATAAACATAAACAATATTTACACGTAAAACTCGTTCATACATCCCAAAACAACATCAAAAACAAGATTTTAACATAAAAAAACTAATATACCCTCAACAATCAACTATTTTCCTCAAAAAAATACTTGAATGAGCATTATTATTGCATATTTAACCAATTTTAACGAATTTCAACCCAAGAGATCAAAGAAAACAAAAGGAAAAGGTAATCAAAGCAATTTCTCGAAGCAAAATCGAATTCAGTCACCAAACGGCTGCGGCCCAGCAACTGCGAGCTGCAGGTGTCATGTTTTACGATCAATCATGCCCATTTAACCATAGGCTATATTTGAAAAACCAAAATAAATTATGAGTTCGTGACCACTTTAACTGTAAATTTTCAACGCTTTAAATTACTTTTAAAAAACGTTATAACTATTTATATTGCACTAACATCAAAAATCGTAAGATTTACGGTAAGATTACTGTAAAATCTACAATAAAAGTTCAAAAAATCCGTTCAAATATCAATATAATTTAATATTCTTTCATTTGACAAAATATGTTGATAACAAAAAACAATTATAGTAATATACACATTCATCTACATGTCACAAGATACGATGGCATAGTAAAAAAGAGATAAAAGTTGATATCGACATTAATTAGCGGTTGGATTAAGCACGGGGAGAGAGTAAAATGGGCAAAGGTTACTGCAGTAAGGTTACTGTAATATGGTAACAATTCGAGGTGAACTATAATCAATGGGATTTAACAGAGATTTCTAGAGAGCCAAAAATGGGTACGAGTTATTATACTATATAGTTATTACATACGTAACGGCTTAATGCTATAAAAGTTGGATAATGAGGCGGAAAATCTACATTAACAACAGGTACAACGTGATGATGTTGTACATGCACAGCTAGAGACTAAATGCACTTTTGACTCAATAAATGACATCAATCGGAGGTAAGGGAGTTATCATCAAGTGTTGGACTGATTTTCGGCCGAAACTTTGAATTTCCACATAAATTTTCAATTTTAAAATACGAAACATTCAAAAATTAAAATTTCAAAAAGTTTTTAAAAAATCAAGATTTGTAGCCAAAAACCAGTCAGATATCTAGTCAAATACAACGTATAACCTATACAAAAGTAAATACAGTAGGTATTTACCGTAACCGGGCTGTTTTCTTCACTCGGATTTCCAGAATCCTTATTTCGATCGTGGTTTGTGGGAAAGCTGATGCTTTTCAATGTTCGCTATGACTGCCTTCAGGTTCTCCATGTTCTAAAACAACAAAATAAGTAAGACTTTATAGATGTTAAGAATTAATATTTTCAAAAACTCTAGTTTTCTTCAACTTTACCCATTTTTGCCTACTACAATATCTAAAACTTGAAAATTTTGCCATTTCTAATATAGTTGCATACTTAAAAAAATATAATAAGCATTTTCCAGTCTTTTTAGCTTAAAATAAATCTAAAATTAATAGAATCGGCCATGGTTTTCTTCTGTTACATCAACTTTCTTAAACTGTCTACTTTTACCTACTATAACATCAAAAACCATTAAATCTTTGCCATTTCCAATCTTCTTATACCATTGAAACCCAATAGAAAACATTCTAAAATCTTTTCCCGTCAAAATAAACCAAAATTCACCTAGATAAACTCACCTTCCTATAAGCTACATCAAATTTCCCTACTACAACATCAAACACAACCTACCAATTCCTTGGCCGAGCTGACACACTTGTCCCGAGTCTCATGTCGGTCCGGTTTCTTTTCGCCCATTGTCAATACAAACGGAGTAAAGTCTCGCTTGATTTTTAATGGTTCTGTGAACTTGTTGAAGACGTAGCTCTCCTTGTTCGGAGTGTAATGGGTGTTGGCTGGCATTTTGGTGAATGTCCGCTGAGACTTGTCGATCTGATACTCACACACATATACATCGTCCTCTTTGTAAAATGGTTCTTTGGGTCGACCTTCGCACCATGAATTTGGCTCTAGTACCAAACAGCGACCGACTACGGCGTCCAAGGGTAAGGTGTTGAAGAGAGGAGTCCAGAACAGCTAAAATGATATAAAATGTAACGTTTTGATTCGTAAATCGTTATTAGTAAAACTTAATCAAATCCTTTCCTATCTTCTTTAAGCAATTATTCCATTTTCAAACTAAATCTAGCAGCAAAAACAGTGATTTTCCTTAGCCACCTAGTGTAACATCGTCTTCCCCTATTTTTAAATGTTTTGACCCAAAAATAAATAAGACACCAAGTAAATTTGTACTTGTTAGCTCCCTCAGAATGCTCTCTCTTATTCATAAAAAATCGTCTCAAATGCCGACATTTTAGTCAAAAACATCAATTTTCATAACTATAGTTTAGTATAATATAATGTTTCAATTTTCTAAAGAAAAGCAAGTCCCTAACCTCCAGTAACCTTTAAAAACTATTCCTAATCTCCACAACCTTCTTTTTGTAATAAGGTACCTAAACATCAAAGAAATAACAACAAACACTTACCTCTTTCTTGTGAAACAAGCGGTTCGAGTCGCAGAACGTTTCATGCGGTCGTGCGTAATAACATCCAAACACAAATCTTTCGCCGTTCGGTCCTGTGAACAAACGTTCTATTCTGAAGCATCTCAAGTCGCTTCTTTTCCATTCCTGTTTCTCCTTCTTAATCTTCTTGTTATCCTTCACCTCACTCTTCTTTCCCTCCTTAACATCACCCTTTTTGGCCTTTTTCTTTGGTGTTTGATCCAGCAACTGCTTCAGAATGACCTTGTAGTCTTCGTTGATTGTCTTTTCAACGTACACGGCTTCATTGATGCGAACTTGAAGTCCACGAGAGGTTACCAAGGTGCGATAGTAGGTGCAGTTAGGTAGAGTCTCGTCTGGTTGTGGATTCAGCACAATATCAGCTTTTGGAGGGGATTTGATGCTTTTCAGACAGAAATCGCATTCGTAGTCGTCGGATTTACTGTCGTATCTGGAAAAGGAAAGATTATTTCTTTTTTCTCCGAAAATATGATAAGTCAATATTGGCGATGCGGTTCATAAATATTGACTGAAATTTTCAGCCGATAAATTACAATTTTGAAAGTAAAACAGTAAGAGATCGTTATAGAAATGTAGCGGGATATCTGTTTTATATTTTTATTATAAAAAGATTTGCCGTTTGACCTCTTAAATTCGAAAAATTTAAATTCTCCTCAAACCACCTATAAAAATATCGCGTTTTCTTCTTCGATTTTTCAATAATTTCAGAGCAAATCTTCAAAACCTTATCAAGCCAGCTTTCCAACATCAAAATAAAAACCTACTTGACACAATCAGCGTGAAGCCAGAACTTGCACGTGTCGCATTCGACCATCTTTCCATCGTCTTCGAACATACCACACACACATCTAACACAATCGCTGCTGTCCGTGTTCTCCTCGATACACACCATATTATCATTGTTGTACGATCCCACTGGTTCTAGGTCCTTATCCATGTATGTTAGATCCGCATCGGCCGATAGTACTCTTGTATCGGTGCGTTTCGCGGTGGTACCATTCAAACTGGTGCGTTTTCGGTCCTCGGTGAAGCTTTTGACGGCTTCTTTGGTATTAAGGGCCTTCTGGTCTTGCATAAACTTAAGCACATCCTTGTTCTTCTTGATGTGGGTGTAATGTGACCTGAGGGATTCGATTTGTCGCTTTTCACAGGAAGTTTGAAGCGAATTCATCCAGAACTTGATGGTATTGTCAAAGGCCTGGAGTAGTTGGATTTCCGAGGTTTTGAGGCGGAAAACCTTGAGGATTTGGGACTTTAGCTGGGCTAGTTTGGTCTTCTTCACCTTGTCTGCGTGTTGGATAAGGTCGTCGTATAATGTGGTCAGGAATTCGATCAGATCGTAGGGGGTTTCTTCTTCTGGCATCTGATCTTGAGGAGATTTCTCTTCGTTTTTGGTTGATTTTCCTGCATTTTTGGCCGTTTTTTCGTTGTTTTTGTCGATTTTGGTCGAATTTTTCAGAACTTCATCCAGACTTTGTTCCGGTTTTTCAACGTTCTGGCCGTTCTTAACATTCTCCTCTAATCTCTCAAAAATTTTGTCCAGATTCAGCTTCAAATTAATTGATTTCTTGGTCGATTTCCTCAAATTTCTCAATAAAAACAGTCGATTCTCCTTGACACTGATCTTCTCTTGTTTCGTCAGCTTTTCCGGCTCCAGCACTGGTCTTGGTGGTGCTTGTGAAGGTATTGTTGAAGCACATCGTGGCTCATTACATTTGCATTCCTGAGCCGGTTCCATTCGGGCGTGGTATTTGTAGTCGTATGTGAGTTCCTGACCTTCTGGGATGTGATGTTTGGCGAAGATACCAAGGCGGTATTGATTTCCGACTTGCCATCGTTGCATTTCACAGTTGGGTTTGCAGGAATGGTTCATGAATCTGGCGATATTACCCTTGTTGGTGGCGTCCACAACATAATTTGGAGTTAATTGGACTCCGAATCGAGGTTGTTCCACTGACCTCATCATGTGCCTTAGCTGATAGGACTCTAGCTTCATTACCTCGCCAACGTACTCACATACGAATTGTCCGGCTTGTATATCTACGGTGGTTTTAATGCCTCGACCGCGGTCTTTGGTGTCGAACATCTGAAGCTGGTGGACGGCTTCGTTGCTCAACATACGACGATTTCGGCATTCGTAGTGGATGCTACACGTTGATTGGGTGCATTCCGTGTTCTTGGCACGATGAGGACAGTTTTTGGTTAGACACGCTTCTTCTGGCTCACATTCGCACGCTTCTGGCTCGGGTAGGCGGGGTGGCTGGTCTAGGAGGACATCTGGAATGCAAAAGTTAGTATTTTTAAAATTTTTTCTTTCATATTTAAAAAACATTTGATCATAGTCTTCAAAATGGCATTAAAAAGCCTAAAAGGTGCTCCACAGTGCAGTTTTTCGATACTTTTTAAAAATTGCACCGTGCAAAAAATCCGAGAACTTTTGAAAGGCCGTTATAATTTTAAACCTTGGCAAATACAAGCCTACTATCAGATCAAAAAATATTTCTAACATTCATTATCAAAAATTCCCGCATTTTAATATTTCTTCCCCTTACCCGACCTCACCGCCCAAAAACTGCCAAAACAAATCAGACCCAACCCCGAAAATTTCCCAATACCTCCAAACCTATAGCTAAAAACCTACTTGATCTGATTTTAATATACTCATCCTTCATATTCTTTGATCTTTTGCGTTTTCGAACCATCGGAACCACATCCAGCATATTATCCATGGTCTTGGCCGGCTTTGAGGCTGATTTTTTTGCGGATTCTGAATCCGGTAGTGGGTGTTTTCGCTTTCTACCACGACGTTCTTCTTTCTTCACAATTTCGACCGGCTTTTTGGTTGAATCGTTGTGTTTTTTCGTGGATTCTGAAGACTTTTTGTCCGTTTCGCTTGACCTTTTGGGTGTTTCGCTGGATTTTTTCGCATTTTCGGCAAATTTCTTCGCACTTTCAGTCGATTTTTTGGTGTTTTCGGTCGATTTCTTTGCGATTTTCTTCATTTTTTCTTGATCTTCCTTTCGTTTCAGGCTTTTGAAGGCGGATTTGCTGCTTTCCGAGTAGGTATGCCTTCGCTTCTGAAGTTCTTCAAACTTTTTCGTCTTCTGAACCGTCGACTTTTCGCTGTTTCGCAGTTTTCTCCTCGATTTCTTCGCATTTTCCTCGATTTTTCGCCAATTCAAAGCACAAAAGGCTGGTGCCAGTCGATAATCCGGTCGAATCTTGAGTTTACACTTGCTGAAGCGCATCGTCACCTCTTCGACCATGCGTTTCATGCGTTGGTTCAGTTTCTGGATCAGATTCCGGCGATATTCCTTGAGGTTTCGTCGATTTGTCGGGAGTTCCATCGCGTTTTCGTTGTTCTCCTTGTAGCCATCGTGGAGGGACAGAAGCGGTTTCACGGGGAGGGGGTCGTGGTGGCATTGTGACGAGTTGGTTGCGTCTTTTATCGTGCTCAGCGGCCGATCTTCGGGCTTTGTGATTTTCATAAAGGACTTTTCGAATTCTTGGATCTGAAATTTAAAAAATTTTAAATTAAATAAAAAAATTTGAAAATAGTATTTAAAATGAAATTTCCGGCTCAAATATACCCAAGACAAAGCTCTATTACCTAAAATATTACCCTTACTACTACCCTTTTCTCCAAAAATCACCCCTCCCTCCACAAACCTCACCCTAATATAGCATCAAACCTAACAATATGAAACCCTAATACCCATAACGTGACATTAAGTTAATTCCCACCCAAATCTGGTCTAATTAGCCGACAATCGGCATTAATAACCTGTTTACTTCGATATTATGTTAGAGTAGGACTTTCGAGTAAATGAATGTACACCACTCACATGGCCAGAGAACTAATTCGCGGCTTCTTTTTTCGACCGAAAACATGTGCAAGGTGACGTTTGACTACGTGCGACGGTATTTTTTATGTTTTTGGGTTGAAAAACGTCGCAAAAGTCACAAGTTTTGTGCAAAAAAGATGGGAAAATGGTCGAAAAACGGTTGTAAAGTGCTTTTAATAGGCTGCAAAAACTTTGTTTACAAAAAATTTAACGTGAAAAGACAATATCTTTCTATCAACAAAGATATGGAATGCGAAAACTTTCTTTACATCTTCATTTTCATAAAAAATCACCGTTTTCCCCCAAAAAACGCCGAACTTCAAAGGGACTTCAACTTCAACGCTCCGCAGAAACTTCCTTTACATATACTTTCTCAAAATTTAAAAAAATATAACTTCAGAAACTCAATATCTTTCCATCCTATCCAATTATTCCACAAAATTCTGAATCCAAAGTCATAAAAAATGGCAAAAACCCCCTCTGCACCCGACCGGATTCGAACCCGCACGTATCAACTGCACCCTTGCTTAAGTTGCCAGATCGGAAGAAACGCATTGCAATTAACTAAATTGCTTTTTTTGGAAATTTGTAGAAAATTAAATTACAAATTTACAGTTAAAAGGCTTAAGGTAAAATCTGGCTTTTCGGACAGTAAAAATGTATTTCTTGGCCTTTGGCGAAAAACCCGGAAAAAACGGTTCTGCCATTTCTTTTTCGAAAAATCGTGAAATTTAAAACAAAATAAAAATTTTAAAACTGAAAACGTTTCTAAATTCATCTTTTTACTTTTTGTGTCAATTAGTTTTGTCAATACATTAATTTTCTTTCTGCTGCGCAGGTGGATGGGCTTAAAAGGTCAAGTACTTAAATTTTCATAAAATCTTAAACAAAAATTATTATTTTTATAATATACTGTCTTTTCTGTATCATCTATCACTGATTTGCAAGTTCTATATTGTCAAGTTCAAAGGTTATGATGAATTTTCCCCCAACAGGTGATATAGGCCTAGTGCAATATAGTTTTTAATCCTAATGCTAAGCCCAACCAGTTTTTTATATTCAAATATGTATTTTTACAATCCTCAGAGTCTGCTTTTTCATACGGTATGCTATTCACATATTTAAACTAGTTTTACTCTCAGCTACATCAAGATTTTCCTTCCCCGCTTCAAGTAGGTCTAGTGTAATATAACTTTTCGTTCTAATGTTAAGCTCAATACGTCTATGCAGGTAGATCATCTATTTTTAGAATCCTCAAAGTCTCCTTGTTCAAACCAAATGCCATTCATATACTTAAACTTGTTTTACTCTCAGCTACATCAAGCTTTCCCTCACTGATTCAGATAGGTCTAGTGTTATATAATTTTTAGCTTCTACTGCTCTTCCCAGTGTAATTCCAGGATAACCGCTTAATCGAAAACACTTTTAAGAATCTTCTGCTTCATTTCCTGTCCAATTCCGGCTTCATCAACACCTGTCCTATCAGTAACACTATTAGAAACATTAAAATCTTCCTATCATTCCAGTGTAATATCCTAAATACCTCTTGATCCCGGCGTCGCTCGAACTCGAGACAACAAACCCTCTCATCCCTTGTTCGTCAAGTGCAAACAACCTTTTGCGGAGTCGGTTGTAACAATTGTCGGACTGTAATTACAAGATTAAAGTCAGTGGCCACGCCTTTCGGCCCGCTGGCAATGGAAGATTCATGGGAATTGGGTTTCGAATTTCCATAGAAACAGGCCGAAACGAACGCTTTTTATACAGTAAACAAGCCGGTATGTAGACGTACTAACGGCCCAATGAATGACAAACATACGGCTATAACACTGATATAACACAGAGGTAATTGTAGGCATTAAGTATGTTATTGTAGTGTGAGATGACAGATTGTAGTGTTTGAAAAGTTATGATTACATACTCTTAGTTATTCTACATCTTATTCCTTTCCTGTTCCTAGAAACGTCAAAAAAGAAGCTATAATTTGCAAAGATGACATGTTATACGAGGAAACATGTATATAACAAAACATGTTTCATCGCATAACAGGTCTCCTGATGACACAATAAATGTAAATTCAAAAAATAATGCCTTATCATACTAGTTTTACCATTCTCAACTAGAAATACTAATAAAAGCTTGAAAAGTGACATGTTATACGATGAAACATGTATATGACAACACATCTTTCATCGTATAACTTGTCTCCTGCTAATAAAATTGATGTAAATTTAAACATAATGCCTTATGACGACTAGTTTTACCATTCTCAATTAAACATCCTAAAAAATTCAAAAAGCGACATGTTATACGATTAAACATGTATACAACAAAACATGTTTTAGCGTATAAGATGTCTCCGAAAGTACAAAACCGCTTGAAATTTAAAAACAGTACTTCAGCTCTAACTTTTCCATACTATAGTAAAAACTTGCTTAAATTTTCAAAAAAAGTGACAAGTTATACAAAAAAAACATGTTTCATCAAACATGTTTCATCGTGTAACATGTGTCTTTTTTCAAAATTTTGCCAATTTGTGAACAAAATATGGCATTTTATGATGACAAACTAAATTCCGAGCCTATTGACATTACTTTTTGATATAAATAAGACGTAAAAACCTGGCTAATCTTGAAAAACCTCGAGGCTATTAGGCAAACATCCTCATATCCGCTGATGAAAACATTCTGTTTGTGCCCTCTAAAGTAATTGACTGCCGACTTGGCGAAGAGGATTTGAGGGTATTGTTCGAGGATGGTATTTCGGATTATTCACGGCACATACGAACGACATACCATGGTATATTATGTGTTGTGACTATTAGGAGTGATACATAAGTAATCTTTTATACATTTAAATACATTTAAATGTAAAATGACATAGCTCAGTATTTTTAAAGTGTTTTTTAGTATTTACAGCTAAGTGTTACCAGTAGGATCATCTTATGTTATGATATACCCAAACATGTTTCATAGTATAAGTTGGCACCAAAAAAAAGTTCTTACTTCCATTGTAAAATACGCGAAATTCAAATATTTTAAGTTAAAAACGTCTCTTTTTTTCATAAGACGAAAATTATTAAAATCAGTCAATGAGTGAAAAGTTATACGACGAAACATGCCCAAGTCAAAAGTAAAATAAACTTTTTTTGGAAAATTGGATAAACTGCCATTCTTTCTCTTATTTTAACCTAATGTCACCCTTCTTTTCACATTTTAACTCATTTAAACATTAAAATTGACCTTGTGTGACAAGTTATACGATGAAACATGTCCGAGTCAAAAGTGAATAAACTTTTTTTTAATTGTGCAAAATGCCATTCTTCGACATAACCCTCATTTTTTAAACCTCAAAATAATTTTTCAAAACCTCGACTTATAATTTAAGGTGAAGCCTATTAATAGGCCTCCCCACCCCTATAATCGCATGACATTGACAAACAAAGCGCAGTAATTAACTTTACACCGCGTACATAATAGTACAATTACATTTGGCAACTCGCTTTCATTCGAACACCGCCCAGAATAAAAAAAACCAAAATAGTGGGCAGAGCGGGGCGAAAAGACAGAGAGAAAGGGGTGGATAACATCAGACGAGAGGTGCCGTGATGTTCTTTCGAAACCGCGCATCTATTATGGGCATTGCTTTGTCAACATGCAGAGAAACGTAGAGTAAACATGTAGATCTATTAGCATTTTTAGGGAAAAACGTTTACAGGGTGCGCCAAAAGTTCTGTTACAAAACGTTACCGGTCGTTTTCTCTATGTAAAATACGACAATTTATAAAAAAGTTTTAAAAAATCGCAAATTTTGTTCGAAAAACTTTTTAAAATGCCAAATTTTCGAAAAATTTAAAAAAAAATACTTTAATAGCTTATACCTATATTACTCTAGCATCTTTTGACCTTCACCGAATGTCATTAAGTCTAGCCAATACTCCCAAAACTTTTGTCATCAATACACACTGTTCTTCCCGTTCAAAAACGCCAAGACTTTTGTGTCTACCTCCCAATCTTCCTCTAATACCAACAATAACTAACAATATTATGTTATCCATGACCACCTACGTGATTAAACTTCCGTATAAACACTCTCGTGTCGCAAACAATAAAAAACGCATTACATATGGCAAGAAAAACGTGAGGGAACAGAGAGCCAACGCTCCATTTATAACGCAGCCAACGTTCCGCTGTCACGTGAGGAAGGGGTGAAGACGAATGGCAGTTTTTAGGCAATAAATGAATCACATTGTTGTTGCGATCGCGTCGACTGCTAGCCAAAAACCTTGACCAGCCTTTTTGTAATGACTTTATGAGATGTGGATAGACTATAGTCAGAAAGGGACAAGTTATACGATAAAATATGTTTGGTCGTATAACATGTCGTTAATTGACCATAATTAATAGTTGAGCATTCAAAATTGACACTAAGGTTGTAAGTGGTACCCTTGTACTATATATGTGTTCAAACTTTTAATTTTATAATTTAGTGACAGGTTATACGATGAAACATGATACGGCGAAACATGTTTCAGCGTATAAATTCACTAAACTTGAAAATTTAAACTTGTAAATAGTAAAAGTGTTAGTCTTACCACCTTAGTTTCGATTTTCGATTTTCAATTCTCAAATTTCAATTTTAGTTTTCAGGAGACAATTTATACGATGAAACATGTTTCGTCGTAACATGTTTCGCCGTATAACTTGTCACTAAAGTAAAAAATATATAAAATTTACACTCATAACTAGTAGAAGTATACCTTTGTCAACCTTAATCTCAATTTTCAATGCTCAATTGTCAATTTCAATTCTTATACGACAAGTTATACGACCAAACATAATTCATCGTATAAATTGTCTCCTTTTTAAAAAAAATCAAAATCTAACGTTTTTACTATTATTATATTATCTCTAAAAACCCACAACGTCATTTTCATACCTTATGTCCCTAAAGCGACAAATTATACGATAAAACATGATACGACGAAACATGTTTCATCGTATAACTTGTCCTCCAAAATAAAATCCACCCCCAAAACCCAAAAATAAAAGTAAAACCGACCTTTTCCGGATCCCAGTGATCTTTCAGCTTGTTGATAATCTCGTTTGGTCCCATTGTGGCCAAGAACTGGAACACGTCCTCATTCATGGCGGAGCTGGGCCGGACCGAAACCGATCGTGAGCGGTTCGAAACCGGACTTGAATCCAAATTCGGTGCATCAGACTCAGTGGACAGTCCTGCTTTCGGCCCTTCGTCGGATTCTGGAGATGCCTCCACATCAGCTCGAATCAGGGTTGGCATGTCCGAGAGGTCGGCTTCCTCGCTTTGGCACGGAACGGTGGAAGCCTTGAACGACGCCGCCGATGAAGCCGATGGAGGCTGCAACGCTGGCGTGGGTTCTGCCGGGTCAAAAGGCATGGCATGTGCGGTGAATGCGTCCGAACTCAGCGGCGGGGTGAATGCCATAGCGGGTGGAGAGCCGTCGATGGACTGAATCCCGGAGTCCGGTGACGTCGACACCTGTTGTTGAATTTGATGTACACGTTGATGTTGATGAACAGGTTGATGTACCGGGCCTTGCCATTGACTGTAGTATTGTGTGTTTTGGTAGGAGGTGGAGGGGTAGACGTTACATTCGTAAGTGTACGGTATTTGATGTTGGGGATTCATCGACGTTGATGAGTGGGGTTGCACTAAAAATGGCATAAATACAACGTGAAATGACTTTAAATGTCATTTTTGACAGTTTTTATAAAATTCCAAAAATGTGTCATCGTGACATATTTTTCAAAAAATGCGTCATTATGATAGTTACAAATAGTAAAAAGCATGCAAAAAATCAATTTTAAAACGTACTTAAACTCAATTTTACTACCATTTTTAAATTTTAGAAACCTACTCTGCGACGTGCCAGCCGTCTGGTTACAGTAGTACCCATCGTAGCCGTTACCGTAGTAGGGTTGTTGGCTGATGGGCACTTGTCCGCCCAAATACTCTTCAGTGTTGATGCCGCCATTCGTGGGCATGAGTTGGTTCATTTCGATCGAGTTTAGGTCTTCTTGCAGGTCGCTCATTCGACACGACGTACTCGTTGTGGGCGCAGGCTGCTCGCTACTCGTCGATGGTTCAGAAATGGCGCATTTCTATAAAATATGTCATTATTATTGAATAAATAAATTCTTTTAAAACTTTTACAATTTTGGATTACTTTTAGGCAAAAAATAGAAACAAATTCAAATGAAATTTTTCGCGGGTTTATTGGCATTCCGTTTTAAAACCCTAAACCGGTCCAAAAATAAAAGAATCATATATAAAGACAATAAAATAACAATTAAAGATATTTTTTACAATTTCATATATAAAATTCTTCAAAAAATTTAAATTTTTATTTTCCCGCCATTTTTGGCATTCTGTTCCAAGTGCTGTTTTTGATGTAAAACAATGTAAAAACAATAACAAATGCTATTTTACACATTCTAAAACATTAAAAATGTATTTTACAGAGTAAAAACATGCCAACTGACATCAAATTCCCTACTACAATATCATACATATATAAACCATACATCTACTACAACATTCAATTTACTATACTCTACTCATTTCTTTATGTTAAAACCCTTTTGCACGCTAATTCCTACAATTTTCTTTCCAAATTAGTAACAAAACCAAAATTAAATAGCGAAAAAGTCGTTTTAAATGCCTCAGGCCGTTGGGAAACAATAGAACAACTCGAATCAGCATTATCAGTCCGCCAAACTGATAATAAAACAAATAAAAACAATAAACACTTCAACTGGGTGTACAAACAAAAATAAGGGGGGATTAGAAAAGAAATGGCAGTTATGAAAGATAGAGAAACACATGTCTAGTGTAATATAAAGTCGAGTTGTATCGAAATCGCTTGTTTATTTACGAAATTTGGTGGAAAAACAAGACGATTGAAACTAAAAATACGTTTCTGAGGCTTGAAAGTAAACAAAAATTTCGAGTTTCACACAAAGATCCTTATATACCATGAAACTCTAGTCTCCTATGTTGTATACGAACTGGGAGGAAAAGTACCCCTGCCCCACTCAAAATCAGCTCAAAATTTTTATATGAATTCCTTGTACCACCAATAGTACCCATAAAAAATTTTAGCTCGCGCTTTTGAATTTTAAGTTTTAATTATTTTGATTTCCCGCCAATTTGGCATTGTGTTTCAAGCACTTTTTTCGACTTTCCATTCAAGCTACGCTTAGAAATTTAAAAATATAAGTTTACTTAAAGGTTTTCTACTAGTATATAAAAGAAAAATAATCAAAAGTCAAAAAATGGCAAAGTTATAAGTTTGAAACACAAAGCCAATTTGGCGGGACATTCAAAACTTAATTTTTTGATCTCGATTCCTTCGAGATTTCCTACTTTTACTTCTATATAAACCCATTTCGTACATATTATAGACACTTTATACATGTTATAAACATTTCCAAACCCCCATCCACACTTTCAACCCCCATTACTCTCATTTGACCTAATTATAGCACCAAATCCTAGTATAATACCCATAAATAGCAGCTTTTTATGTTTACGTGCCCATACTAAACGAGTAAGAAAAAAGTCTATTTGTCACTTGTGGCTTTACATGCTTTTACGGACTTGGGTCCAAAAATAGCCGCGAAACCGGCTAAAAATACCTTTAATCGCTTTAAAACTATACGAATTTGGTTAGACAACAGTCGGAGCTTGTTTCCTAATGTTTACATGTTTAAAAGTACAAGTTTTTGACAAAAATTTAGAGAATAGATAATGGTAAATGTATAAAGCCAACAATTTTTTAAAATCAACCGGTCGAAATATTTTTATAACAAATTTTAGAAAAAACAACAAAATTTGAGAAAAGCATATCTTGCATAAAGTTCCATAACTTTTTGACTAAACATAGCAAAGCCACACAAATTGGTAGAAACATACTGCGTTCTATTGCTAAAATTTGCGTAAAAAAAAAGCTCCCAAAAAAAATTATACCTAAAATACCGTTATCTACCACATTTTAACTAAAAATTTCAATTTTTTGCTAATTCTAACCCCAAAACCTACAAAAATAACCCTAACAATACTTTCTCAAGCTCACTAATACTATCTTTAGTACTTTTGAACCCGTTTCAACACTAATTTAATATCCATAATTACCCGGTAATTGAGTATAATTACCATGTAGTCTGTTTACTGTTTAAATTGACTATTCTATTAATGGAATCAATGTAAACATGCTATTTATGTAAAACAACTTTTGAAATATAACAATTAGTGCCATAAACAATGGGTTTTCAAGAATAATTTATATTTCTCAAAATTGTAGCCAACAAACATCAGTTTTCGCCTTGTTTCATTGCACCGTGCAAAAATATCAAAGACTGCACAGTGCAGTCTAATAAGCGTTTTCGCTGTGCCAAAGTTAAAAGTAGTAATTCACAAAATGTGGCAAATTTAATGACTATGACTTACACCAATCCAAAATTTACAAAAATTGAAAACTTAAATTTTAAAAATGACTGCACAGTGCAGTCGAAAAAGCCTTGCACAGCGCAATAAAATTAAAGTTACAATCCACAAGAATATAAAACTGTACTTTTCTGTGCTCCTACGTTAATATGTTACTTTTTACAATGTCTAATCCTAAAATTAATAACTGGAAACTAAGTATTGTCAACAAATTACGTTGTAAAGTGAAATTGGATTATTACGTGCCGTTTTTCTCAATATCAAGATTATTTTGTTGTACGTACTTTTAAACTACTACTTAATCTATTATAGCCGGATTTTCCAAGTGGTTAGAAAAGGCAGTTTTTAAAACTTTGCTTTGCACCGTGCAATGGTTTTTGATTTGCACAATGCAGTCATAAAAAATGTAAAATCAAAAAAATTTTTTAATGATAAAAGTACAACAAATTGCTTAAATTTTTCAAAAAATCATTTTCAGATTTGTGACTTTTTTACGCTTGCACTGTGCAATCATAAAAAATCTGCACGGTGCAACAACTTTTTTCCAGATTTCAAATTTTTTTTCATAGGCTAAAAATACAATTAATTGCGTTACGCCTCACTGAAGAACTAAACATGGCCAATAATAATAAAACACGGCCAAACACAAATGACATCATATTAGGTCGGAATACGAAATTATTTCAAAAAAGTCATTCCAAAGCTCATTTCATATTAATTTTGACGCCAAAATAACAAATTTCAGATTGTTTTCGTGAAACAGTTCGCCCGCAACGAATAAAATAGCCTGCACAGTGCAACCAACAATAAACCGCACTGTGCAGCCAAGAAAAAGAGTGCACAGTGCAATCAAAAGAAAACACTGCATAGTGCAGCAAAAAAAGAGACTGCATGGTGCATTCAAAAAGCGACTGCACAGTGCAAACAAACAAAAAGACCGCAAAGTGCAAAATAAATAAAAGTGACTGCACAGTGCAGTCGAAACAACAGACTGCACAGTGCAAAAAAATTTAAACCGTAAAAAATAATACTAAAAACCAAAACTAAGGTCCAAAAGTATACAGAAAAGAATTTTAATCTTACATTTAACATAACCTTTTATTTTTCCATATATTTTTTGACCAAAACATTCAAAATTTTAATTTTTTTTTCAAAAAAAACAAAAGCAAAAACAAGTTGTTTTAGCTAAAGTGGCATGAAGATACGTCACCAAGACATAAAAAACAACTTCCTCATGGCCAAGGGAAGTTACACAAAGTACACATTTTTAAAAACATTACATATCTTAACCATGTTTGACATAAAACAACGGTATTCTTATACTTTTACCTACTATAATATAATTATAAACCTTAAAAACTACAAGATATACCTATACTATCACGTATATAATATATAATACTTTGATGATAACATTACATTAAAAAACACTGTTTTAAACCAAAAAATAACCTTAAAACTTCTAAAAATCGCCAAAAAATAAGAAATTCATGCCTAAAAACCTCTAAAATTAAACATTTTACCCCTTCAAACCTTATTTCTAAACTTAAAAGTACATGAAAATTATTAGTTTTAGCAAGAAAATTAATTACAACTCTGTTTTTTACACTTTCATTTCAATTATAATGCAATTAGGTAAGAGAATATTGACGTAGCCTTATCAATACTTGTTTATAAAAAAATGTTTTAAAGAAAAGTGGCTCGGAAAGTAAAGAAAAAGTGATAAAAGAGTACTTTGAAGTGAAACAAAAGCAACTTTTTCATTTCCTTGTTATCTTTGCTTTGACGTTAATCAAAAATAGCCTAATAAAGGTAAATAAATAAGCCTAAAATATAGAAAAAATAGCCTAAAAACGAGATTTTGAAAAAAATGTCTAAATTTTAATTCTAAAATATTTTATTGTATTTTACATACAGAAATTAAACATTATTTTTTGCACAGTGCAATAAAATAAATTTTTTTTGCACCGTGCAGCCTAACTTTTTCGCTTGCACCGTGCAGTTAATAAATTTTTTAAATTTAGAAATACCATTTTATATCACAAAAATGACCCTTTAAATCCCGAAACCTTATAAAATTCCCCATTTTCCCCTCATTTTTCTTAAAATTTTTTTTTTATTTTAGTCTTGCACCGTGCAATCCAAAAAATTAACCTTCCCCGTGCCATTCTTTAACCTGATTTTTAAGATTCCAAACAACATTTAATATTAAAATCAAGTCTCTATATTCTAGTTACACTTAAAAAAGTTAAAATTTCAATTTGTTTTTTCAATGAAAATTTGAAAACAACTTTTGACCTTGCACCGTACAGTCAAATAATATGAAAGAATATTTTAATAGTATTATACGTAATTCAAACGTTTGTTTTTGACCAAAATATAATTACTATTAGATATAGTTACTAATCTTATGACACTAAGATACAAAGCTCCCCCCCCCCTTTAAAAAATGACAAAATCAAAATTTTCAAAAATTTTAGAAAACTTGAAAATCTCTTTTTGACATAAACATAAGCTCAAAAATGCCAAAAAACCCGTAAAAACCAAATTTAAAATTTTTCGAACGCAAAAATTTCAACAAAATTTCGAAAAAATAACCAACCTGTGTCCCACTCTTCGCAGCCTTCTTCCCCTTAGGCATTGCAACACTACTGCTCATGACAACACTTTTCGAAGTCATTTGAATCGCCGAACCCAAGGGTATTGACCCACTCACAGCCAAAAGCTGCTTATTGGCACCAGACGGTACCAGTGCTTTGAAAGCCGGCTTCAGTTGCAACGTCTTCGGAGGTGAGTTGAGAATTGGCATCGGCTGAACGGCGGATGCTGGCACCGGCCCGACTGAAGTCAACTTCATCGTGGATGGAATGGCAGTGGCTGGCAATGGGACTGGTACAATTTGAGGTTGGACCAGAGGCTGGAATTGGGAAAATTTAAATTTTAAAGTTTTTCAATTAAAAATTTAAAAAAAATGTCATTTTTAAACATACTATGACATTTATTATGTAAAGAACATTAGTTTTTAAAACATTTTTTAAAAAAGAGCCAAGTTATACGATCAAAGATGTTTTAATCTTGAGCATGTTTCATCGTATAACATGTCCCCACTTTTCAATTTTAAGCCCACTTATGCTTCAAAAATGAAAAATTAACCCTAAACTTAACAAAAATCAAAAAAAATCCAAAAACCAACCTTTTTAGGTAATACTTTAGTAGTACTCGTCGTACTGGTCGCGGTACTAGTAGAGCCGGCTGGTCGTATGAGAAAGCCATAGCGCGGCGTTTCCCGATCCTGCTCATCCCGACTCTTGAACATACACGGCACCGCTTCAAAGCTCATTCTACAAGATGGTGGCACTCGGCTTCAGTTTTTCGAAGTTTGAATTGTGGTGCATTTGAGAAAAATTTTTGAAATTTTAAAAAAAAGTGGGAATCGAAAAGTTCGATCAGTTGAGTTCAGGTGCGAATGGTGCTGGTTGGCAAACGTTGAAAATTTTGTGTACCGTAAGCTGAAATTTCAGAAAATTAAAATTTTTTATTTTAAAAAATGAAAAATCACGCAAAAAAGAAAAAATAACGCGGAAAATAAGCAAGAACTTTCTTTACAAAACATAAAATGGCAATAACTTTGTTTACATATCAAAAAACGACAAAAACTTTGTTTACAATCTTAAAAAAAGATAAAAGCCAAAAAACAAATGTATTTACAAAAGCAAAAGATAGCAGAAACTTTCTTTCCAAACCAAAAACCGCAATAACTTTCTTTCCAAAATCAGAAAATTTATAAAAATATAAAATCCAACAAAAAATCCCTTTCCCATTTAAAAAATCATGAAACCGCAAAAACTTTCTTTCCAGCCTTAAAGTTAGCTAGAATTTTCTTTTCTTCGTAAAAAAACTGCAATAACTTTCTTTCCAAAATCAGAAAATTTATAAAAATTAAAAATCAAGTAAAAAATACCTTTCCCAACCACAAAATCAAAAAATTGCAAAAACTTTCTTTCCAGGTTCAAAAGTTAGAAAGAACTTTCTTTCCGAAGCAAAAAACCGCAATAACTTTGTTTACAAAGTCGCAAAAGTCAAAATAATAAAAAAATTAGAAAAAAATCCCCTTCCCAACCTAAAAATCAAAAAATTGCAAAAACTTTCTTTGCAAGATCAAAAAGTTATTAAAACTCCTTTCTAGATCAAAAAGCGCAATAACTTTCTTTCCAAAAATCAGAAAAAATATGAAAATGAAAAATTCACTAAAAAACCCTGCCCCGAACCAAAAATGAAACATCGCAATAACTTTCTTTCCAACTTCCCAACTTTTCCCCTTTTTACCCATTTCCCCCCCACCCCCCCCTTTAAGTTTCCCATGACATTTCGAAAAAACAAAAAGAGCTGGAATAAAAATATAATTCGAACAAGTTTTGCGGAGAGGATGGTGCATATATAACACCATTTCGAGGACGTGTGCGTCTCTTTATTGGCCGCCTATCGATTTGTTTTTTATGGCCACCTTATTGGGACAAGTTGGAAAACAACATTAAATGCTACTGTCTTCGCGGATTTTTGGCATCGTATGTTGAGCGCGGTAAACGAAAAGGCATTGTGTATTGTTTGTAGTAAAAGGGATATTTAAAACGTTAAATATGATAACGAAAATGACAAAAAACGACTGCACGGTGCAAGAAAAAACAAATCGTATTTAAGACATAATAGTACATCGTAAGCTCGACATAGTATCACATCATACATCAGAAATATATGCCAAAAATAATCGAAAAGTCATTTTAAACCAATTCTAAAATAAAATGTCGATTTTTCCTTCACAAACTTTCTTGCACCGTGCAAAAGACACCAGGGTCTCATATAACTGTCCCATTTGTACCAAAAGTACCAATTTAAAAAAAAGTTAGTAGCATATGTCCTTTTAGCCACTTTTAAAATGCCTTTTTAACAGATTTTGGAATATTATAAGCTAGTACGTTTCTTGGCTTCTCACGGTCTAAAATAAGGTGGTTGAGAAAGGAAAATCGACTCAAAACAGGTAAAATATGGCAAAAAAAAAGGTAAAAAAGCATGACAACATAGTAAAAACCCTTGGATTTTATTTTCGCTAGTTTTACAGCTAGATATTAGTTAAAAATTGATTTAAATTAAAGAAACCCATCAAAATCCCCTTTTTGTCAAAGATGATATAAACTTCACTATAGAAATAAAGCTTCAACTGCTGAAAAACTTATAAAACGTGACATTTACATAATTCTAACCATAATTACTTCATTTACAAGTACAAATTGTAAGTACAACTTAAAGCATAATAAGAGTAAAATACAATTTTATTACGTATTCTAGCAAAAAATTGAATTTTTCTCAAGCTTAACTAATAAAAAAGATAATTTTAATGGCTTATAATGGAAAAAAATAAAAAATATTGTAGAAGGTAATAGCTAAAAATCCAATTTTATTATTTTTGGTAGCAAAAGTGCCGATTTTAGGTATTAAATTAGCGTAAATTTCGATTTTTCTAGGTATTACCTAGCAAAAAATTGTATTTTCTTGGTTCGAACAGATGAAAAATTCATTTTTAAACTTTCCAACCCGTAAAAAAAGTCATTTTTAAACCTTTCATCATGTAAAAATCATTTTTCTATCTAAAAAAGCGATGAAATGGCAATTTCTCATCTTTTTGTACCTTAAAAAAGGGTGAATACTACCCTTGGGATACCTCAAAAATTCATTTTTTAGCTATTTTTTAACGTAAAATGACATTTTCTTAATTTAAATGGATGAAAAATTAATTTTTAAATATCATACCGCCCAAAAATTTTAATTTTTGATCGGCTGCTGCTTAAAAAATGTGATTTTACGACCCTTAATACCTAAAAAATGTGGTGTTTTCTTCCTTTAGTACCCAAAAAACAGAGATTTTTATGTCTTATCAACGTTAAAAGAAGGTTTTCATTTTCTCTATTTATAATAAAATAGCAAAAACTACCTAAAACGACCCTTCCCCACCCCCTACCATCTAAAAACTACAATTGTCTAGGGCATGACATATCACATCCGCACCGCCCGTCCTTGGCCATTCAATTATGATAAAGGGAAGGCGCATGAAGAAAGGCGTTTAAACGACTTGCGAAATATAAAGAAATAACACCCACAAAAAAGCGCCCCGAATTAATGGTGCATTTCGAATTAAAAACATATCGAAAAAGCGAAAATTTTTGGGTGTGTGTCGAGGCGACAAGAGACCCGGCTGCAAAAACCCCCCGACCCCACCGCCGCCCAAGAAAAGCAGAGACACACACACACCGCTCGCTAGCCTTCTTCATCATCTTTCCCCTGCCCCACTATCGCCCCATTCCCTTTTGAATTGCGCGCTTTAACCGAAACAACATTTTCGTTTGACATGCGAACACGCGACTAGCCGCTCTCTCGTTATTCGCGTGCAAATGGCCACTATTTCGCACGGTCTCTTTGAATTATGGCGGAGAAGCGTGCTCTCTCGCTGATGCTTTTTCGTCTTGAAGAGAAAACGCGCTCTCTGGATTTCACGGCGGAAATTATGTTCTCTCGTGCACCCGATTCCACTCGCCGCATTATTTTCTCTAGAAGAGAGAACGCGCTCTCTTATTTTCGTGCGGAACATAATTCTCTCTCGTCCGTTTCCTCTCGCCTTTTTGTTTTCTCTGCGAAAGAAAACCGCGCTCTCTCCTTCTCCCACAAAAATTAATACTCTCTCGTTTTCCCTTTTCCGTCTCGGAGAGAAATGCCCGCTCTCTTCAAATCGCACGCAACTTTGCGCTATCTCGCTGCCGTCTCCGCCAATTTTCATGGATTTTAGGGCTCTCTCGCGCCATATTGCCCATGTAAAGCAGTTTAGAGGGTTGTATTACTACTAACCGACAAGACTTTTTGGCGCAGAAATTTCTTCATCTCATCGTATTTGTTATATAGTAACAATTTGCGGGTCTCTCAACTCTTCGCAAACATTATTTTATTGATTTGCAAGAGATGGTAAACGAAAAAGTGGAAAGTGATAAAATAATGAAAATATATGTTAAACTAAACATGATTTAAACATTAATTGCTACCTAACATTATTTTTCACTATTATAAGGTATAAAAAGGCAAAAAATTATTAAAAAATTTGAATTTTTGATTTCCCGCCAAAAGTGAAAATTAAAAATGTAGGCATAAAAATTAAAAAATGCAAAAAACAGACTAATACCTTTAATGTAAGCCCATTTTTACGATTTCCACAATTAAAAATGAACAAAATTCAAACTTTAAATTTCCCGCCAAAACTAAAATTTGAAATTTTATAACAAAAAATTTTTAAAATGATAAAAATGTACATACTTTCATAAAATAAATCAGTATTTTTCATTTTTAGCCCATTTCCGTCGGTTAACCGATCAAGAAAATTCAAATTTGCGTTTTCCCGCCAAAACCTTAATTTTCGAAATCGAGAGTTTAAAGTGCATTTCGTCGCCGCAAAAAACAAACTAGCATATAATTCGACTATTCACTCAAAATACCAACTATCCTCCCAAAAATACCAACTACTTGACCTATATTTGCATTGGCAACTGAAGAGTGCAATATTATCCTAGATATTACCCAAGTCCATAAAATCGCCGAATAATTAGTCGAGAATAGGATGGGGGGGTTGTAATGGGAAGACACAACACACTGACGCTCATCGCAATTAATTCCGTTATAAGCGAGTGTTAAACCCACATAAATTTGGTCTGACTGTCGCGCGCCCTCTCGGATCGTTCTGCTCTCTGGTTTCTCTGTGCTCTCTCGCTTTTGTGTTATGCTTTTTGATCAGAAGAATGAGCGCTTTATTTGAATAGTCGATTGTACACACGTCCTGGATCCGCGGCTAAATCGCGCTATACCCAAAAACGGTGAGACAAGGGAGAAGCGAGAGAGTAGCAGAGAAAGAGAGAGAAGATCTGACCTTATAAGTCTTGTAATCGCCAAAGATGAGATGATTGGGATATTATAGTTAACATATGACAATTAAAATGTAATTTGTAGCTACTGCATCCTACCCAACCTACCCCACCCTATCTTGGTTTATATGCCATTAAAAACAAAATCAACCCTCCCCTACAATAATATATGACAAAATGCGCCATGTCCTATCCAGCTCCCTAGCATCAAGCAAAGTATATATAAATAGAGTATAAAAAGCAATGTCTATCCATTTATTTACCTTCAACTAAAGTGCATCTGCACTCTAAGAGATGCATACTTCAATGGTTATTTCGTGTTCATAGACACGAAATTAGTCATCAACTTTGGCTTTCAATCTCTACTTGTGTTTCTACTCACATGTAAAACATTTTCGTATGACATGCGACAGTAAAAACATATAAAAAAGATAGTTAGTATCAAAAACCTAAAAAATTGTAAATTTTTTAAAAATCAAAAACCGAAATTCAAAAAACTTGTCATAACTCTTAAAAACCCAAGTCTCTAAACACTTTTTGACCAATCTAACAAAATTCAAATTCGTTTTTAATTCGTAAAACCATAATTTTTTAAAATTGCACGGTGCAATCCCACTTTTATGACTGCACTGTGCAGCCTATTTGAACTGCATGGTGCAGACTTTTTCCAAACGATATAAAGTTGCCAAAATGAAAACATATATCATTAAAGTTTGTTTTTTCATGGCATACTTTATCATGTTATCATAAATTCTAAAGCATTTTTTATAATTTTTTGTTTTTTCTTACATTTTTGATCCTTCATTTTTATTGCACCGTGCAATCGTCTTTTGACTGCACAGTTCAGGTCTTTCAAGGAAAAATTTAAAAAAAAACCAAAAAAAAAGGAATTTCAAAAAAAGTAATACCTAAAAAGCAAAAAGATTTGAAAAAATTTAAAAATATTACCTAAAAAGCAAAAATATTTAAGAATATTACCTAAAAATCAAAAATGCTTAAAAAAAGTTTTAAAAATAGTAATTAAAAAAAAAAATCAAAATATTCTTAAAAACAGATTATTCAAAAACACCACACAAAACAAAGAGAACGCTAGAGAAAAACAAATATAAGGCCAAGAAATCCGAGTTCACCCCTCGACAGATAAAAAATCGGTAAAAAGTGGGGTCAATAGTATGTCTGATCGTGAGTTCAAGTGCTTCACCACTATGATTAAAACAATTTTCAAAAATAAAGACAAAGAGATCATTTTAAACGCCTAAAGCAATATTCATATTACCCAAATTCAAAATTTAGCTTGTTAAGTCATCAGTAAACTATGCTATAGTCTACCAATGTTAGTGAAGTCGTATTTGACAAAAAATTCTCTAATTCTGATCCATGAAACACAATGCCAAATTTTCCCGCCAAACTAATAAATTTTTTTTAAAATCATGGTGTTCTTAAACTTCAATCCATTTGCCACAGAATGCCAAGAATTGTCGCCAAAAACTGAAATTTAGAGAATTAAAACTTGAAAAAATATCAGCGACAAACACGCAAAATATTCAAAACACGGTAATTACAAAAGAAAAGTTCAGAACGCGTATTTTACAAAAAAAACCCCGTAAACCAAAATTTTTTTTGGCTTTTACCTTCTCCCAAATAAAAAAAAACAAGAAATAAAAACCTAAAAAATATTAACAAAAAATCAAAAAATTTTAAGAAATTTAAAATATTACCCAAAAATCAAAAAATTTAAAAAAATTTAAAATATTAACCAAAAATCAAAAAAAAAATCCAAAAATATCTCCAAAAACCCCACTTTTATCAAAAACTTTATAAAAAACCCCCACTCACCATTAAAATCCCAAAAACCCCGCCAAACAAAAACTAAAATTTCAAAAATCGAAAAATTTAAAAAAAACTAAAATATCACCCAAAAATCTAAAAAAACCACAAATATCTTCCAAAACCCTAATTTCACCAAAAACGTTATAAGAAATCCCCTCCCACCCTAAAAACCCCAAAAATCCCACAAAATAAAAACCTCAAATTTGAAAAATCGAAAACTTTGATGATAAAGAACAAACAGTTTCTCACCCCATTCCGCCTGACAAAATTCGTTAAAATTGTTCCAAAGAAATCACGTGAAGAAATTAAAATCGAGAAACATATGATAAAAAGTATAAAAAAGATAAAAAGAAGGGCTTTTTTAATTCCTGAAGAGTTAGGAAGTTGGGGGTAAAAGCATGCCAGACAAAGGCTAGAATAAGGTAGAAGCAAGGTACTACCTGCTAACTAGGATAAGCAGGGCAAAGCGGGTCAAAGGCCAGAGCTACAGCTAGGGTAAGACTAAGACTAATGCTAGACTACGCCTATAACTATTGATTGAGCTAGAGCTAGGACTAAGGTTTTAGCTAAGACTAGGGCTAGAGCTTTGGCTAAGGCTAGGGCTAGGGCTAGGGCTAGGGTTAGGGCTAGGGCTAGGGCTAGGGCTAGGGCTAGGGCTAGGGCTAGGGCTAGGGCTAGGGCTAGGGCTATAGCTATGGCTATGGCCAGGGCCGGGCGGGGACTTTTGGTCTGGGGGCAGGAGTCCAAAAAATCCACAGGAGGGACCACGTTCAAATTTTTAAAAAAATTTTTTTATGGGGGGGGAGGGGGGTACCCCCCCGTCCCCCCCCCCCTCGCGCCCGGCCCTGGCTATGGCTATAGCTATGACTATGGCTATGGCTATGGCTATGGATATGGCTATGGCTAAGCTTAAGACTAACGTAACGGTTAGGGCTAGAGCTAGGGCTAGAGGATAAAGTATTGGTTAAGCCTAAGACTAAGACCACGGGAAAGGGCTCCAGCCAGGGCCAGTGCTGAAGCTAGGGTTAGGGCTACGGCGAGAGCTAGGGCTAAAGCTAGGGTTAGAGCTAAGGCTAGGCCTATAGCTAAAGCTAAGGCTAAGGCTAAAGCTACGAACTACAGCTAGAGCTCGTAAGCTCAGAACTAATGCAAGATAAACAATGAATTAGAGTAAAGTAAAACACTACAGGATAAAGCTATCGTAAACAAGTATTTCAAAAGCCATGCCCAAAAATAGTGAAAAAAGTTTTGTTTTCCCCCCAATTCATTAAACATTATTTGAATATCGAAATAAACAACAGTTTCGGAGAGGAAACAAAACAATTTGGAGGATTCAGAGAACAGCGTGTCGAAATTCATTGTTTTTATTTAAAAACGTCATCCTATTATTGGAGGGAAGGTAAGGGGTGGATAAGTAGAGGCTACTCTATGTAAAGGTAAGGGGCGATACAGTAGGATATTGTAAAATAAGGTAGGCTAGGGTAGGGTAGGGAGTTGTAGGGTAAGATAGGGTAGGGTAGGGAGTTGTAGGGTAAGATAGGGTAGGGTAGGGTAGAAAGTTGTAGGGTAGGGTTGGTAGACTAGAGTAGGGTAAGGTAAACTAGGGTATGATAATGTAGGGCGTAATAGAGTAAAAGTTTTAAATTTCAAATGATTTTTGAATGGTCAAAAAGTCTTTGGAAAGTAAAATTTTTAACTCTAACCATAAAAATTTTAAAAAATTTAAAACAAAGTTAAATATATCGTTTTCTCAAAAACTTTTTGACCACCCAAAAATCTGTTTTTAATTTAAAACTTTTAAATTTAAAATTTTTTTTTCGAAATTTAAAACAAAAATCAAAAAAAAGTAACAATAAACTTTTTGACAACTCAAAAAAAAATTTTAATTAAAGTTTTTTCAAATTTCAAAAATTAAAGAAAAATCCGAAAACTTTTTGACCGCCTAACATTTTTTTTAATTTCAAATTTTTTTCAAATTTTAAAACAAAAATAAAAAAAATTAAATTTCCCATGACTTTTTGACCGGCCCAAATTTTTTAACCTCCCAAATTTTTTTAACCGCTTAACATTTTTTTTTCAAATTTTTAAATTTTTTTTTGTAGTTTTTTTTTGACCGTCCAAAATATTTAAAAAAACCCACTTTTCAAAAGTTAAAAAGTTAAAAGTTAAAAATTTAAAAGCCCTTTCATAAACAATAAACTGGAAACCTTCCTCGCTAATTAATACGTAACCTTCTCTCAGATAGGCGAATTCAAAGTAATCTTAGAGAGTAACCTTTGGAACGACGGAACGGCCTTAACCTTTTTCGGAGCGCTTTTTCCATAAAAAAAACCTACCCCTGCCTCTCTTTAAACAAGTGAAGAAAAATAACAATTTGGGAAAGAACAACTCAATTACATTGTGTTTGGCATGAAATAACTGCCATATTTGAGGCGGTTTTCGAGGAAGAGTGTATTCAAGAAAAAATGGCAGAATGAGGATGAATAGAGTATGACGTTGTCATAGACAATATAAGTGATCTTATCGTACTGAATAGTATAAAAAAGGCTGTGACAGGATAGGTAAGGTAGGATAAGGTAGGGTAGGTTAGAATAGGGTAGGATAGGGTAGGGTAAGGTAGGGTAGGGTAGGGTAGGGTAGGGTAGGGTAGGGTAGGGTAGGGTAGGGTAGGGTAGGGTAAGGTAGGGTTGGGCAGGGTAGAATAGGGTAGGGTAGAATAGAGTAGAATAAGGTAGGACAAACCAAAATAGATTAAGATAGGGTAAGGCACAGCATGAAAAAGTAAGGCAAGACAGAGAAAGGCAAGGCAAAACAAGGAAAAGCAAGCCAAGGCAGATCAAGAGCTAAGGCTAAGGTTAGGGCTAGGACAGGGCAGGCCAGGCCAGGACTGCGTAGGTTAAGGTAAAATAGTGTAAGGTAAGATGAAGGAAGGCAGGGCATGGTAGGGAGGGTATGGTAGGGTAGATTAAGATAGGGTAGGGTAGGGGTAGGATATGGTAAGGTAAAGCATATTGTAAAGCAGAGTAATTTAAGATATAGCAGGAACACCGATCGCGATCGTATTTTACAAAAACATTTTGGCGCCAAAACAAAAATTCAAAAAAACAACAATTTCAAAATTGCTTTTGAAATGAAAAATTATCGCAAAAAATAATAAAACAAAAATAATTGGGTAGTAAATCAATTACTTTCATTCGCTGATCAGCCAAAGATAGCAACAATCAAAAGAAAACTGTATCAAGGGTTTGGATAGTTAGTGTTACACCATGGTTAACAACAAACAAAACATGTCAGTTTTAGCAAGATACCTATATTTAGAACAAAATAGGTATCCCAGCCTTGATTATCTGTTAATTGTAACCAGAACTTATCAAAGCTAAACCTGTAAAATGACCGGGCTTAATTTTTCGGCCCGGCCTCTTTCAAACTTGCTTTGGCCGGGCCAAGCACACCCTCTTTCAGGTCTAATCAAAGCAAAAGAAAGTAGACACATTGGCTTCAAATAAGTTAAGAATTCTTACGCTTGTTATCACCATTGTATACAAGAAGCTTGTGTTTTAAAAATGGTTATACTAACAAGAATGTTTTGGTCTTATCAGTAAAGAGCAAACAATAACTTAAAATTGATTTTAAAAACATAAAAAAAGCCATACCCTGCCCTATACATATTACTCTATCCTACCGTGCCTTGCCTTGCCTTGCCTTACCCTACCCTACTCTACTCTATACCCTCCTGTCGTTCCCTTCCCTACCGTACCTCATTGTCCCCTATCCTGCCCTGCCCTAAATGGACTCTGCCTTACCAAAAGTTGGCATGCTAGGTTAAAATCTCCCAGGTAGGTAGGGTAGGACAAAGCAAAAAAAGAAAAGACAACAGTGCAGGGCTAGAGCTACTTTACCCTACCCTATTTTTACATAGCCTACCATACCCTACATTACTCTATCTTACACTGCCCTGCCCTACCGTACATTATCTTACCCTGCCTTACTTTACCCTACCCTATCTCACCCAGACTCCGCCCTGCCATGCCACGTCCTCTCCTGTCTTGCCCTTTCTTAAAACACCCTACCCTAGTTTTCTCCATCCTACCTTACCCAACCCTACTTTGTCTTACCCTGCTCAAAAATTCCCCTACCCTACAAGTACAAATAACAAACGACTAAAGCCTACAATGAAATTGTATTAGTCATGGTTAATATGAGTATTTTACCCGCGTTTCCGAGAAGAGATATATCCGAAAAGGCAATAAATAATTTCTTTTCCTCCAACCAAATCTCAAAAGTTCCTTTCTACGCATATGCAAAAAAAAACTGGTTTAAGCGCTGTATAGTTGAGGCAGGTCGAAATGGGTAGGGCAACAAGTTGTAATAGGTTGTTTACTTTTTCGTCGAGGTCTTGTTACAATAATATCAACTTTTTCAAATTATAAATTTATACTACATGTATAATAGTAAGCAAATTTAAAAAGTCATCATTTACAAAAAGGTATGACAATAAAAAAGGGGGTAGAAGAACTAAAAATGATAAAAGATAGGGAGAAAGAGGGGGGGGGGAGAGGAGAAAAGATAAAATGATGAAGAAGGGAAGGAGAGGAAAAGATAGAAGGATAAAGGAGAGAAAGAAGAAGGCATGGTAAAATTTAGACAGAAAAATAATACGCCCCTCCAGAATGTTTCAGAATTTTTACATAATCCCCCCCCTTTCCAATAAAAATATGAGGCAAAAGTAATCCGCTTTAAAAAAAATTTTACCCCGCCCAATAAATTTTTTTTTCAAAATTTTAACCTCTTTCTCTCCCCCCCCACAATAATTAAAAAAAATTTTTTTTTTATTTTTTACCCCGCCCTGAAAAAAGAATAAAGCCCCTCCCCCTCTCCTCCAGAAAACCCCAAAAACATCCCCCTCCCCAACTCTAATGTACGCCTACCCATAGCACTCCAATTACTTAATTACAACCCCATTACCATAAAAAATAGTAATCATAACCGATTCATAATGGTTTGTAACTGTTTGTTTTACCTTTCCAATAGATCAAGTAAACCAATTTATATTGTAATGGAACAACCCCCTCCCCTACCTACCTATGTATATTCCCCTTCCCCTTCTCTAACAGTCTCTATTCCTAATAACTTGTGGTATTAAAACAAAAAAAAGAGAGAAACCCCGCTTTATAATGTAAACATAAGAAAAGATATTTATCAGAGACGAATCGAAGGTCCCCCCCATTTCAGAAAAGGTGTGCATTTTGTGGTTTTTGCGTTTCCAAAGTGTCAAAAGTGGAAGGAGAAGGAAGCAGGGGGGGGGGATGAGCGGCGGAATCGATAAAACATAAAAATCTCACCAAATTTATGTGAATTAACCACTACAACATCAAGGTATTCAGTGGAACCGGAAGTTAGAAATCATTCAGGTTTAGGTAAGAAATGGCAGTGGTAAATTGATGATATTAGGTAACAAAATGATAAAGATGAAATAAGGTTTACTTTTATTCTAACCAAGATTACATTACCATACCCTACCCTACCCTATCTTAATCTAATCCACTCTACGTTGCCTGTCCTGTCTTACCTTACCATAGCATTCTCTATTTTACCCCGCCTTGCTTTATTATACCCTGTAGGCATGAAAAACGAGCCAGGCCTGAACAAAATTTTAATCGGGACGGCCCTGAAAATTGGGACTGCTCCTTCCTCATGTCTAATCCTGTCCCACTATACTCTACTTTACCCTACCCCCTCTCTACATTGACCTATCCTGTCCTGTCCTACCTAAACCTGCCCCGCCCTAGCAATTCCTACTCTAGCCCAACGTGAAGGGAGAACGGTCCGAGTTGTGCTGTCTGTTACAAAACTTTACCGGTCGTTTTCTCTATGTTGCTATGTATACCGTCTAACGTGAAATGAACCCAGAGACGTCGGTACAGATTGTTTCTAGAGAAGGGGCAGAGTAAAACCCAAAAAAAAATTTTTCCAGCTTGGTTATGGAGAGGAGGAATCCACGCTCCTTCACCGATCGTCTGTGTGCCTGAGCTTATAGGTAAAAATAAGCAAAGTAGGGAACGATATCATGATGTTGGCCGGCCCTAGCACATAAATTAAAAACCCAAAAATCTCTTAATATGAGCAATACAAAACACTATGTTGCTTATAACAAGATTCAAAGATTAACTTTATCAAAAGTAGCCAAAAATCGCTACAAAAATAACCCCCCCCCCCTCCTAACAGTCATAGTAACAGTAAAATCTCTCTACCCAATAACACCATTTTCAAAAAAAATATAAAAATACTCAATGTTAACACGACAATTACTTTTGAAAAACCTTGGGCGGCTAGCCAGCTCGAAAACTAATTAAAACGTTAACAGCATTTCGGAAATGTTCGCCGTTCCAATGTTTTACTATCAAACTATGAGAGTAATCGATTACCGTTGTCGAAAAACACTTGTGTAACAAAAAATATTGTGTTTCAAAGTCTAAGGGTTTAGGCTGTTTTAGGAGGGCAGTGTTTAAAAGGTCACCTTATTGTTGTTTTAGTGGGTATTGGCTAAGTTATGAGTAATATAGTGGGCCAGGATGCCGAGGGAGAGGGAGGGGTAAAAGAAGAAAAGAAGTGACTGTAAGAGTAGAATAGAGTAAGGTAAAGTAGAGTAAGGTAGAGAATAGGGTAGAGTAGAAGATGACTAAAGAAAGACATAGTAAAACAGGGCAGGTCAAACAAAAGCACAGTATGGTGAGATAGGGTAAGGTAAGGTATAAAAAATGTAAAAAATCCCAACCTCTTTTTCCCTCCCCTCTTTTGCCTTAACTCTCAAACCAACCCGCCTCCTCTCCAAAGCAAAATAAGCAAAAAAGGTGAAAGCACCAGCCAAAAATAAACTTTTAAACCTGCCCAAACGCGCATAATAGAATATTTCAAAAACCATTTTTATAATACCGAAAATGACCGGTCAAAAACTCAAAAAAAAACGTCCCCAACCCCTTGCTTACCATACACTTAACCATACATACCATACACTATACACTTAACCCCTAAACACTACCCGCTTATACCTTACCCAACCTTTACACTACCCGCTTATACCTTACCCAACCTACCCTACCCTACCCTACCCTTCGGTCCTCTTCCATTTACCAAGCATAATAAAAATTCAAAAAATCTAACCTACCGCTTACTTAAAAATGGAAAAAACCTCCTCTGCACCTTCCCTTATGTTCTCTATATGCCAAGTAACAACCTGCCCTCTTTTACCCCCCTAAGCAAACTTAAAATCCAAAAAAACACCAGCCAAAAATAGCCCATTAAATCCGCCAAAACACCCCAAAACCTATGCTTTCGAAATTTTAAAAACCCATTTTCATGAACCCGAAAACGACCGTCGAACGTCCAAAAACCCTTCCAAAATTCACGGCGAAGCCATTTATGGCGTTCCGAATGTTCTTCCCTCCTTCCCCAAACCCCTTCTACCACTCCAGTAGAAGGAATAGGGTTTGGGGATCAGACCTTATCCCTCACCTTAAATTCCACTCTCCCCCCCCCCCTTTACCAGCGTTAACCCCCTAGCAATTAAGCTCATCAAACGCTTTTAAAAAAAGTGATTCGTATGTCTTTAAAGACGACATAGTGTCTTTAAAGACAACATAGAAACAAGACAAAACGAAATGACGAGCCTGACACGTTTTGAATGGACGTGATGGAGTGATAAGAACGTGAACGGAGAGGCTATCACAACTTTGCAATATTGTTGTTCCCCTTCATATTTACCTTCTCTTCACGAAAAACCGATTTAGAGGTCAAATTTGTTTAACAGTTGTGATTAGTGATAAGTGTAAAGAACAAATTGGAAAAAGGAAAGAACAAAGAGAAACAAGTTGATAAAAAAAGGTTTTACGTGTTATTGAAGAAAAAATGTCGAAAATAGTATAGAGTAAAACTCCTGTACAACCAACTCCTCTATAACAAACCATATTACCAACTATTTTTGGATACACGTTTACAACATAACAGTGAAAGCAAAACTCCTTTATAACGAAACTCCTTCGTAGCGAACAAAATTTGCTCACAAAAAATTTTAAAATTATCTGTAGCATAGAGTTACCAAAATACTTAATGCCAATAAGGGCCAATTGTAAACTTGCAAGGAAAGTACTCAACTCGCCCCGCTCCGAATCAACTCAAAATTTTTATATGAATTCCTTGTACCATCAATAGTACCCACAAAAAATTTTAGCTTGAGCTTTTGAGGGCGCTGGGAGAAATGCGGTTTTTTAAATGGGTTTTTTTTATTTTTTAGTTAATTTAGTTTTAGTATGGTGCTAAATAGTACTAAATTTTAAATTGGTATTGTTTTATATTTTTTGGTACTAAATGGCACTAAAAACCCAAAATGGTACTTTTATGTTAAAACCGTACCAATTTAAACTTATTTTGTCCAATCAAAACCAAAGCCCAACTTAAATCTGCCCTAACATATCCCTACTCCAATCGTAAATACCCCTATCCTACAGGCTACACTAGTCCTAACCTACGCTACTTTACACTACCCTACCTTACCCAATCCTACCCTACCCTACCCTAACACTGCAAACTAATTATCCTACACCCTCCACAAGTTCAACTTGATCTCATGCCACAATTGAGGTCATTTGAGTTGCCCCCTCTCCTGATCGTCAATATCTATCTTCGACTCGCTTAAAACAACATACGAATCGATACGCGCCTTCCGCAAAAACTATGTTGAAAGTCGATTTTTGGGGAGTTAAAAATCATAAAAAAACTACTACTACTCGTTTCCCTTTAACAAAAATAAACGACGAAGAGTCTAGCGCGACATAACGCACATTACTCCTGAATATCAACTAAACTAATGTGTTTTGGGGAGCTGGAGTAACATGACCACTTTTGAAATGAATATAGGTATACAAGAAAAAAGTTTTGAAAAAACATTTTTTTTAAATTTCGCTAAATTTCAAAAATTTTAAAAAACTAAAAAATTTTTTAAATTTTAAAATTTCAAAAAAATTCTACTAATTTCAGTTTAAAATAATTTTTTACAATGCAAAAAACGTCAAGAACTTTCTTTACAGATGATTAAACGAAAAAGGTTTTCCTAAATCGTATTCATCGTATAAATTGTCATCGGCAGGCTGCAGAGTGTAAATTATGATAAGTCGTCAGGAGAAACCGAGAACTTTCTTTACAAAACATAAAATGGCAAGAACTTTCTTTACAGATATTTAAACACGAAAAACCTTTTTCATAAATCGTATTCATCGTATAACTTGTCATCGGCAGGCTGCAGAGTGTAAATTAATTTGAAAGTCTACGCGAATAGGCATTAACTTTTTTTACAAAGCAAAAAATAAAAAGAAATTTCGTTACAAAACCCAAAATGGCCAGAATTTTCTTTACAAAACCAATAATGGCAAGAACTTTCCTTACAAAGTCTGAAACGCCAAGAATTTTTTTAAATCGTAAATTTACACTCCCAGTAGTAGAGTTTGTCGTATTTTTACACTTTTACGTCTAGCCTCCTTCCCCCACCTCTCCAGCTCTAACCCCCCTCCTTCCCCCCCCTCCCGCCTATATTATTCTTAACGCAAAATTTATACAAATTACAAAAAGAAACAATTAGAATTTGTTTTACTTCTCCCCCCTTTGTTATATCGACTGGAAAAGGGGTCGAAGCATGGAGAGAATCGAGGTCGTTTGGCGCTTTATGGATGCGCTTACAACGGTAAAACCCATCTCAAACAAAAGTAATCAAATTGAAATGTTAAGAACGGAACGGCGTGTTCGGAGTTTAAAGAACCATTATGAGTACTTTGATTAATCATGTATAGCAACTAGGTAAAACAAAAATTGCAAGAACATTCTTTACAAAACACAAAAATGCAAGAATTTCTTTACAAATTAAAAAATGACAAGAACTTTCTTTACAAAGTATAAAACGGCAAGAATTTTCTTTTCATAACAAAAAGTAACAAAAAACTTTTATAAATTCTCATCGTATATCAGGCTGCACAATATAAATTTCGTTTTTATTCTTTAAAAACGCTGTAACAACCTTTACAAAACACGGAATAGCAAGATGTGTCTTTATAAAACATAAAATGGCAAAAACTTTCTTTACAAAATTTAAAATAACCAAAACTTTTAAAATTTGAAATCATCGTATATCTTGTCACCTGCAGGCTGCAGGATATAAATTTCATTTTTATTCTTTGAAAAATTAAAAATTTTGTTACCACAACAAAAAATCGCAATAACTTTCTTTACATAAAATTAGAATGCCAAAAAACTTTCAAATATTCTATCCATCGTATAACTTGTCACCCGCAGGCTGCGCAATGCAAAAATGAACACAAAAAAGGAATTACTTTCTTTATAAGCCTTAAAATGACAATTTTTAAAAATATCCTTAAAATAATATTGCAACACCCCTTCTTCCCTGCCCCACCGGCCCCTCATCGTTCCCCACCCCACCGGCTACATTTTTCGAAAAAAAATCAAATTCCAGCGTAAAAATAGGTTTAATCTTCACGATGATACGCCTCTTCCATATTTGGAAGTAAAAAAGTTGGCGACGACACTTTGGGCCCCGCTTCTGGCCAAATGAGTAAACAACTTCTTTTTTTCAAGGACAAAGATGGAGAAACCAACGGCTTTAAAAAATTTTATGGCCTTTGGGGTTGAACTGAATGTCCAAAACTAATAAGCGGCCAGTTTGACGCAAAACAAAGAGAACATGGTGTGGAAAGAAAGTTTTTTCATTTTTTTATAAAATAAACTACATTCTAAAATTTGTAAAGAAAGTTCTTGCCAAATTTTGTTTCGTAAAAAAAGTTCTTGCCGTTTCATGTTTTGTAAAGAAAGTTCTTGCCATTTTTTGTTTTTAGAAAGAAAGTTCTTGCCACATTTTGTTTTGTAAAGAAAGTTCTTGCCATTTAAAAAAATAATAATTGCGCCGTGCAAGCTGCGGGTGACAAGTTATACGATAAAGCCTATTTTTCAATTTCTAAGCCTTATCTTAAATTGTAAAGAAAGTTCTTGTCATTTTTATTTAGGTTCATTGAGTCCATACTGACAAAGTAAAAACATACTATTTGATTTTTTTAGTACAACTAAGTAAATATCTTGGCCTACTGCAGTAAAATTTAATCTATACTATAAAGTTCAAACGTGCGTAAGTTATAAAAATGTATGTTAACTTATTGTACCTACCGTACCTTACTTTATACTTTACCCTTCCCTACCTGCCTTGCCCTGTCTTGTCCTGCTTTGCCTTGTCATTCCTTTCCTTGCCTTCCCGATAGCTTTCCCTAATCGGCTTACTTTACCACGCCCTACGATGCCACCCTTTGAAAAATCATGTCCTGCTCTATCATGATCTGATCTGTTTTACCCCAGCCTACCTTATCCGTACCCTAACTTACTCTACCACCCCGCCACCATGCCCTGCCCTAGTATCCTTATCCTTTCCCTACCATGCCCTTCTCTGCCCTGTCTTGTCCCGCGCTGCCCTGTCATGCCCTGCCCTGCCCTACCTTACCCTAACACAAAAATCATAATCAAATCCTACCGTACCATCCTCAATATAGTCCTCGGGCAAGTTTAACTCGATTGTAAGAAAGTGGTTAAAAGTGGCCGGCGGATGAAGACCCGGAATGACATCCGTAAAGCAAATGAAATTGGTTTAAACACTGAAAAAGGGCTTTGTCAAAAGAAATGCCCGGAGGCATTTGATGCCATTTTCCTTCGGTTTTTTCAAGGTTAAGAACGGCGGAGATGGCCGTGAGAATATTCGGGAGAGATACACGGCCGCAAAAACAAAACGTCCTAACAAGCACAAGATCGGCCCGAACAACCAACGCTATAACAAGGACAATAGGAGTGTAAGAATTTGGGCATCAGCGCACTATAAATACCGTAGAGTAACGACGTCATTATTAACAAAGAAGAATATTAAAAAGTAGGGTAGGCAAGGTAAAGTAGAATAAGACAAGATAAGAGAGACTAGGAAAACGCAGTATAAAGTTGGGTAAATTAAGGTAGGATAAGGTATGGTAAGGTAGGTTAGGGTAGAGTAGAACAAGGCAGAGTAGGGCAAGGTAGAGTAACATAGGGTAAGATAGGTAAAGGGTAAAGTAAGGTAAGATAAGGCAAATTATAATAGAATAGTACTAGCTAGCTATAGTTAAGCCCAATGAAATCCTCGGTATATCCAAGTATTAGGCACCGACATAAAGAACTCGCCATGTTTTACCTGTAAGTTCTTGCAAAAAATGGCGCGTTCTTTATGTCGGCACCTAATACTTCATGATACCCAAACCTGTGTTTTTTCAAAAGTTGTCCTGTGCTCTACTTTACTTTACCCTGCCCAAACTTATTTCTATATTACTAAAGACACTTTATTCTGCACTGTTATATAATAGTTTTAAAGACAGCTCCACGTATATGACCCTACTTAAAAATGTTATAAAATACCATCCTGCCCTTTAAAATCATCAAGCAGTATAACCCGCCAATTTAATCTTATTTTTATACTCTACCTTGCCAAAAAATTTCGTCCAAACTATTCTACCCTACCTTATCTTTGTCTCGCACTAAGTAAAGCAACTATATGTAATAAGACAATACAGAAAGATTGGCAAACGCTTTATTGTTACCTATCACAATTACAATCAAATTACATACACTAACCAACATTGTTCTAACCTACCCTAACTTATCCTGTCCTACTTTACCAAACCAAACGCTACCATGTCCAACCGAACCCTACCATACCCTACTTTACAACTGCTTTATTCCAGCCATACCCAAAAAATCAACTACCCTACTTTTTCAATAGAAATGTCATCAAATTCCAAATCCTACTCCCCCTCCCCCCTAATCAAACAAATCTCCTCGAAATCACCCGCCCAAAACAATCCAGCTTTCAAATAACTCAAAACAAAGCGATTCGAGTTGTAAGACACTAAGAGCTTGGTTTATTTATTTACTTCTGCCTCTTATTAACCATGTCTTTCGGATCGGGCGAAAAATAACAGATTTGTCGGTTTTTTTAAAACAAAGCCAAATCAATTCGGATCAGTCCCGAGAGCCATGTTGTGATTGAGACTTGTCAAAACGATTAATCCTTGGCCCACGATTTATGACTCGTTTTATGAACATACGAGGATGAGTAGTAGCGAATTCGACGCATTTAATTCGATATTAACACTTTTATATAGTTCAAGTTGGCATATAATAGGGGGATTTCAAGAGCGATATAGAGGTGATAAAAGAAGACCTAGTTGAGGTGATTTAGATAGAAATATACAAATTAAAAGCAAAATTTCGCAAAATAAAACAACAAGATGGCTATGTAACAAAAAATTTTTATAGTATAATATCACGGACAGTACTGAGAATGATAAGTTAAGATAATGTACAATATAGAGTAAAGTAGGGCAGAATAAAGTAGAGTAGAATATTTTAGGGTAGAATAGGATAGTGTTGGGTAGCACACAGTAGAGTAGGATAAAGTGGGTTGGGATGTTGTACTAGGATATGAGAAAGTAACTTAGGAGAAAGACAGAGCAAGATAAAGTAGGTTACAGTAAGTTAAGACAAGGTACAATAGGGTAAGAAAGTAAAGTAAAAGTAAGTGTAAGGTAAAATAGAGAATCGTAAAGCAGGATAAAGTAAATTAAGAAATGGCCAGATAGAGTAAAGTAAAATAGGAAAATTTGGCCATGCCTTTTAAAAAATTTTAAAATCAAATTTAAATTCGGCACCAGATTTAAAAATTTGTCAAAAGTTCCTCTACTCTTTTTCTTCTTCTTCCTATAAGTTGTAATAACTTTTAGACCTAAATAGCTATGTATAATATAACTTTCTTCAAACAAAACTATATGAACTAATTCCAAGCCTATATATCAATTTACCCCTCCCTAAATAAAAACAAACATAAGAAAGACACAAAATTAACCAAAGCTAAATTGCCAAAATTAAACCAGCTATTCCTTGACTAAAAACCAAGAAATATATATCAAGATGACTAATCGAATATAATAGTGAGTGGAAGAGGAAGGAAATCATTTTTTATTGTTAAAAAGTTTGTGGCTCAACAATTTCGAGAGCGAATAAAAAATTATGTTTTCGATTCGAGAGAGCTTGGCCACAATCATCATTATGGGCCTGGTTATAAACTAAACCTGTTTTAATATTGTAAAAATTTAAACAAAAACTCAAAATTTTAAAATTTTAAAAAGTTTTGCGTAAAAAATCATATCTTAGTGCACAAAAGTTCTTGCCATTTTTGGTTTTATAAAGAAAGTTATTGCGATTTATTCATAAAATAACGAAATTTAGTGCCCTGCAGCCTGTAGAAGTTATACAAAAACCAAAAATTAAAGTTTTGGGTAGAAAGTTCTTGCCATTTTTTGTTTTATAAGAAAAGTTCTTGCCATTTAATGTTTTGTAAACAAAGTTTTTGCCATTTTGTATTTTGTTAAGAAAGTGTTTGCCATTTTGTATTTTGTTAAGAAAGTTTTTGCCATTTTATGTATTGCCAAGAAAGTTCTTAGCATTTTGTGTTTGTAAAAAAAGTTCTTGCCATTTTTAATCTTACAGTCAAAGTTACTGCTATTTCTTTCAAAATAAATACCTAAACCGGCCCAAAATTAAAAATCAAAACTACCACGGTCGTATGTTATGACAAGATCAAGCCCATTCCCGAATCAAATTCCTCACTTTCGGCAAAAGTTAAAAGTGTTTTTGGCCAATTCAAACGGCCCAAAAACTCATTAAAACCCTACGGCATGCAAAAGTTATGGGTTCGAGGAAGGAAGAGTGATGAAGAATATGATATACACATTGTTCAACCAATATTAAAGATTAAAATTATTGAAATTTGAATATTTGTCGGTATAAAATGGCAGAAACTTTCTTTACAAAACAGAAAATTGCAAGAATTTTATTTAAAGAACAAAAATGGCAAGAACTCTCATTAAAATACAGAAAGTTGCAAGAACTTTTTTTACAACATGTAAAATGGCAAGGATTTTCTTTACAAAACAAAAAACGGAAAGAACTTTCTTTACAAAACAAAAAACGATTTAATTTGTATTATTCTATCTTTATTTTAATGCAGCTTTATATGTTATGGATTAGGTAAACATAAAAAGAAATGCCCAACGTCATTACTCGTCGATACGGACGATAAAGCTTGTTATGGGTTTTCGCGTGAATCGAAGGTATTTATATAGATTTTTCCTCGTTTTTACTGGTAATGTCTTGAAAGCTTTAGAAAATGTAGAGTGAATTATTATTTTTTTAATTTGGCATGTTAGAGATGTAATAGATGATAAACTGATTATAGCGGGTAGAAATATGATAGCTATAGATAGCCGTACAAAAACTCCTATTTTTTAATGTTGGGAACAAGATTCAAAACGCCAAGGAGAACAAAAGTCTGCGGAACACTCGTTAGTATTTATTATAATAGTCGTTGTTGCAATGGTAATACAGTACTCTCTATCTGAAAGGACATTTGTGTTTACTACATATAGCGGGTATTATAGAGCTTTATAGAGCGATTTTTAGTGCAAGTTGACATGGCGAACGGAATTTTTCGTACACATAAGGAGAGTTGCTTATACAGATGGTTGACTATATAGAGAGAACACTGTAGTACTTAAGGTAGGATTTATAGTTTTTATGTTATTTGCTCTAACCAATGTTATGCCCGGACCGGTCCGGAGCGTTTTTCATCGGTCCGGTCCAGTGAGTTTCGGGTCTGGTCCAAACTTCAAATTTTTGAATCCGGTCCGGTTCGCAAAAAAATTTTTTTTTCATTTTTAAAAAAAGCAAAAAGCGCTAAAACTGCTTTCTTTTTGCTTAAAGGACCAGTTCGCCCGTTCAAATATCATTGGCATTCTGTCGCAAAAATTTGACGTTCATTTTTTTTCGCAAAAAACCTGAGCAGGCCGGTCCCAAATTGGAGAATTCATTTCGACACCGACCCACTCACGTTTTTTGTGAAAAATGATTTTGATTGAAATTGCATGATTTTCAACGCTTTTTTCGACAAAATGCCAATGATATTTGAATGGGCGAACTGGTCCTTTAAAAACTCTTAAAGATAATTCTATTTGCAATTTTTAAAACAGTTTTATTAAAATTAAGAATTTTAGTTTTCGGACCGGTCCAGAGCTTTTTTTTCGGTCCGCAAGTTTTTGAGTCCGGCGCGCAATAATTTTTGTTGGGATCCGTCCGCGGACTCCGGTAAAACACTGGCTTTGATTATTAGTTTGTTATTACTGTGGGGATGAGTATAGTTAAAAATATTGTTATTGTAATAAAGTATGTTTTGGGTGCTAGTCTCTTAATACGTCTAAGTAAAAGTTCATTATCTTGATTAATAGTTGCTTTTTCGATCTCAATGTTTTCTTCATTTGCCACGTTTCATGTATTTGGTCGCACTATATCTTTTAAAAACTACATTTTACTACGCTAATTTAACTACTGTTGCAAATTAGCCAATTAGCAGATTTGCAAAGAAAACAATCGATGTTTAGTTGACCTTTCGGGAAGTTTGCAAGCGCTTTGGGTGGCCGCGTCAAAAGTCGTGGGTGGCCCGCGCCAGACACTATTATTTAAAGTTATCAATCCATTTGTAAACAGGTGTATAAAAGCCTAGCAAGGTCAGCTACTTACTACAACACAAGTCTGGGGTCTTTTGAGGGGGGGGGGACTTTGATATTGTTTTTTATAATTCTTTTTCGTGTTATGTTATATATACGTATATATTTTGTTATCTTATACATATATAATACATATATATATAAATATAATACATATATATAAATATAATAGATATATATAAATATAATACATATATATATAAATATAATACATATATATAAATATAATACATATATATATAAATATAATAAATATATATAAATATGATACATATATATATGGTTTATAAACCCAAGTTTGAGCTTAACAACATGGACAATAAACGATAAAGACCAAAATACTACTGTACTAAGCTATAACTCTACTGAAAAGCTAATGTTGCAATTTTATTCACAATTAACTACATTTTTTTCTACATTGAATAATGTACCTGATATACTTACTATATTTCATAAAAGGCTTTATAATTGTAAAGAAATTGTATTCAGTGTTAAATCTATTGTTTGAATTCATTTTTGAGTCTGGAAGCGATGTGATCGCTTCCAATCTCAACGATGAAGTCATCAAAAGTGAATTTTGCCACATCGTAGTCATATCAGAAATCACTTTCCTCCCAAGTGAAAGAAGTTCTATTCCAATCAATTTGAAAAACATTCGATACTTATATTAGAAGTCACTTGGTATCTCGACCGTCATTCAGAAACGCTTCATTCTCAAAAAGTGTCTGAAGAAACCTGTAATCAAACAATTGCAATGTCACTCAATGAAACAATCTTTGAGTATGAACGTAGGACTGGACGACTAACCCGAGTAAAAGACACGCGTTCGGTAGACCTACTCAGGACAATAACGATTGGAGTTTCTTGTTCAATAAGATTATCTTCACAGACATCGACATGCATCAAATAAATCCACACGGATCAAGAAGACTTATTCGATGAATAGAACGACCAAATTAAGATCTGACCGTAGTCCTAATTCATGACCAACAGACAGTTAATCATCATGAGTTCCTGACCGACCTCATCGAATACGCTACTGACGCATTAACCGAAACCATGGATTTGGATAATTTGGATGACTATCGTAGCTGGTTTACAAACGTACACCGTTTGAAATAAAACAATAAACAAACGTAATCTGGAAATGCGTAATCTACGACATCAAATGGAATCCAATAAAGATCTATACAACAATATAGTGTGTCAAATCAACAATTATAACTCAAAGTAGTTGGTTTACGTAAGAAGATAGAGCAAAATAATAATACTATGAGACGTAAACTATGTTTACATGCTAATTTATTTTAGCATTTATTAATTGTTCTGAAAATGGCAAATCCCCCAAGTATTCCTACAATTCTACATGATTGTCGCGAAGTTGCGAGTTAAGAAATACAAAAACAACTAAGAAGTCTCTAACCAACTAGACCGCGGGTCGGTCGTATTTTATATTTTTGGATAAATAAATATTTTAAATACTGTAACTTTAGCTAATACTACTAATATTCATAATAATTTTATGACATGGGGGCTCAGCCGGTGAACTAAACTATGTTTACATGTTGTTACATCAGAAGCATCAATTTTCCAGCGATTCGCAATGTCAGCAAGTGAAACCAATCCAAAGGTTGTCAACGATGAATTGAAGACCAAGGTCTTGGACGATTATTGCGAGAAAGCTGTCCCCAATATCTCTTTGAGAGGATCAACATCAAAGCCAAAGTGGTTAACGTTCAAGGATTGCCTGGAGTCCAAGTATCCTATTGTCAACGTCTTGAAGGGATTAATCGTTTCGGAGAGTATGAAAGACAGGGAAGGCAATCCAAATCGAGATGGAGTTGTTCGCATGGGAGGAGGCACTGAAAGATGCAATTGTTGTGCCTGACGATGAATTCAAGTTTATCCTGCTGGCCGCATTGGGAGTCTTTGTTCATGAAACTACCAGTGACGCGTCCCCGACAAGTCCAATAGTGTATGCTCTATATCTCCAAGCTGCTCTGGTCCATGGATGTGTCGTAAAAAACGTTGTGGTTAATTGGAATGACATCGGCACATTCACCGAGTACCACAAGAAGTGCTCCACAGTCCAACCCACTGATTTTTTTGGCACGGTGACTACATTACGAGGGTTCATCGCTTCATCCAAGAGCGTGCAAGGAAAGCAATTGATTGAAACCTTTTTGAGAAAGTTCTTCTCTCACTACTACAAGGACAACAACGTCAAGACAGACACAATCGACTTTCTGCTCAGTTGTGCTGGGAATGTCGAGAAAGTTTTGGCATTGTCACTCTATTTTATGAGAGCTTTGGTACGAAACCCCACGACAGTCTTGGCCAACTTCAAAATCGAAGGAAGAGGATCAGAAGTGGCTCGTTTTTGTGGCTGCACTGAAGTTTTTAGCAGTTTCCCCGTTGATCCGAAGTACTTCGGTTCCTGGAAAGAGGCAACGAATGAATTGCTCCCAACTGCTGCCTTCACATGTGCTGCGTTGGCTTGCATCTCACCAGAGTCGTACAACACCGTAAGAAGATTGTTCGGTCTGAGATTTGAATTTTCGTCCATGGCCATCATCAATAATGATCGACTATATAACTGTAAGGCAATAATTGCCGAACGCGACCAACAGATCGCCAATCTCATAAGTGAACACGATCAACAACTTAGAGATCTAAGGGATGAAATGGTAGCCAATGAACGGTCACTACATGAACTTATTGTTACTAATGAAGAATTAGAAAATGAATTAGCAACTCTTCGTCCACAGGCCGCTCAAGATGTTTATAATATTGTAAATTGTGCCTACAACATGATCACAAATCCTGTGATTGTACAGAATTCCCAAATTGGAAAGACCGGTTTAACTGTCTTAACACCTATAATATATGTGGAAAGTGTTTAAATGTCGGACACAAAGTCTATGATTGCCGAGTGGAAGGATTCTGCCGCCATTGCTTCACCACGAGCCACAACTCAGCCCTTTGCCGAAGAACATATTAAATTGTATGGTAATTGTAAGTACAGTATTATATTCTTAAATCTTACAGTTTTATAACCTTCAATTTTATTATTCATTTAGTATTATAATTATTTTCTGTCATTATTATTTTAATATTATAGTAAGTAATTTCGTATTATTGTTATTGTAATATTATTGTAAAACATTTCTTCTTGTCGGGAATGTCGAAACTTCTAGAAATATCTAGAAATTCGATATTAATAATAAAGCAAACATTACAAATCATATTCAATATTTCACATTAACATTTAATGTCTTTTTAAATATCACATTAATATCTATTGTGTTCTAAAATTTGTCTATTTACTTTATGACAAACCACATTAAATTTATCACTTTGATTCCTTTAAAAGGAATCGTTTCTTATCATTCTTTATGGTAATCTTATAGTCATATTATAATCTATATTATCATCGCTGCTGTAACCTTAAACAGATAAATAAACTTTAATAATTAAAACTAGTAACTTATTTTACTAGACGCGTTTTTTACCCAGAAATCTATCTACAGTTTTGTAAAGAAAGTTGTTGTCATTTTATGACTTGTAAAGAAAATTCTTGTCAGTTTATATTTGGTAAAAAAAGTCCTTGCCATTTTTCAGCTTTCAAACTGAAGAAAGTGTTAATATTGTCTTTTAAAATCAAAAAACAAAAAATTTTATCCATTATGCAAATTTAGTATTTCTTACGTCTTGTTTCCAAAATATTCATGAGAAAAAACGTTTCATTTCGTTGTTTTTACCGGTCGAAGAAAAGTCGCTGGAATCATTTTTCTTATCCAAAATGAGCAGTAAGTTTGTGTTTTTGAAATTTAAAATGATTTTTTAAAATTGTAAAGAAAATTCTGCAATTTTTTGTGCTGTAAAAAAAGTTCTTGTCATTTCTAGATTTGTAAAGAAAGTTCTTGCCATTGTTTATCCTGTAAACAAAGTTCCTGCCATTTTAATTTTCCTCAAAAAAATATTTAAAATTTCAATATTTTCAGCTTCCTCGTTCTCGATGAACCGTGTGGTGAACCGTCGCTTTTGTCGTTCCGTGACCAAGCCTCAACCGATCATCTCAGATGAAGATCGACATGGATCTGTTTCATTCAACAGGACCCTTGAAGTCACCAAAAATCCGTTGGGTAGAGGAACGAAGCCGCTTATCACCACTACTTGCACTGTAAGCTTTTTTTTATTTTTATAGTTTGTAAAGAAAGTTATTACGGTTTTTTGTCTTGTAAAGAAAGTTCTTGCCATTTTTTGTTTTGTGCCATTTTATAACTTGTAAAGAAAATTATTACCATTTTTTGTTTTTTAAGCAAAATTCTTGCCATTTTCAGTTCTGTAAAGAAAGTTCTTGCTTTTTCAAAACTAAAATATAGTTTAACTTTCCAGACCAAGCCAGTACCACACCGCAATGCAACAGTACGAATGCGTGGCGGCCGAACCCAAATTCCACCGCAGAACCCGCCAAACTTAAAAGTGCCGAAGAAACAGCCAGCTAACGCTCGCTACACGGAATGTGTGAATAATTGCAAAAACATCGCGGTTCTGATTGCCTACCCATGTGGACATCCATTTTGTGCACAATGCTGTCATTTGGACATGGAAAAGTCGCAGTACGAACAAGACCATCAGAATATACCTGGGTATTGTACAAAGTGCATGCAGAACTTTAAGTGCTTCGCTGGGATTCGTAAGTTTGTTTCGACTTTACTTATCTTATATTAGACAAAGTCTAACTGTAATTCTACTGTAACCAATCCTAGCTTGGTTACGTAAAAGTTCAGTAAGGCAGGATACAGAGCGTAGAGTACGGTAGGGTATGTTAGGGTAAGGCAGGATAGAGTAGAGTATAGTAAAGTAGAATAGAGTATGGTAGGGTGAAGTGGGGTAGGGTTACATACGGTAGGGAAAGGTAGAGTAGGGTAAAATAAAGTAGAGTAGAGAGGTAAGGGGTATACCTGAGATAGTATTAGGGTAAGGAAAGGTTTTAGTTGGACTAACGTATAGTAGATGAATTAATGTTTACTTACCCTACCGTAACCTACTTTGCTCTAGTAGGCCCTGTTCTACCATACTCTACTCTATCCTACCCTACCCTAATACACCCTACTATACCCTGCTTTAGTATACCCTACTCTACCACACCCGACCCTACGTTACCCTACTGTACCATACCTTGCCCTACTACCCAACTTGCCTTAACAACCTATAGATAGCAATGAAAAACCTCATTTTCAGCCGATCTCAAATTCTTCTACAGTATGAACGCACCGGCTGAATCGGAAATGAAAGTCTTCTCCAAGTTGGATGAACAGCTTCAAGCAGGTAAGACAATCAAACTAAATTATTTTTAATTTCTTTATACGTTATTGATACCTATATTAATATATACTAGACAAAATGGCTAAAGTTTTAACTTAAAGACCATAAATCTCAACTTTAGTTAAGGAAGAAGACTAAAAATCATGAAAAATATTGGTATGGTAGAAATACTGTAGCTTCGAAAAGAATCTAAATTTTATATTTTTGATCAAATACTGAGTTGACAAATTATATAACCCAAAATTATGAGAATTCTCAAATTACCACCTATTTTTGGAAAAAAGTTATGATTAAAAACAATCTACCTCCATACTGTCCACTGAAACCTTGGTGTATAAAAGACAATTTTTGACAAAACTAAACAAAAAAATCAAACAAAGTTAATAAAATCTAACTTAAAATTATTGTGAAACAGTTCATGAATTCGTATTTTACAAAATTAAATTAGCGTATCTGTAAAAAAAATTATAGCCAAATCCCCTACATTAATATAACAAAAATCGTTTCAGAACGTCAATTGGAAGAAATGCAACGTCAACTCGAAGATCTTCGTAATCAATGGGACTGCCAGATCTGTTTCGACGCCAAATGTGACATTGCTTTTGGCTGTGGACATCGTGCTTGCTCAGTTTGTGCCGACAAGATCAAACGATGCCATTATTGCCGAGAGCTCATCGAACAGAGAATCAAGATTTTCCGCTAATATTTGGCCGTTTTATTCTTATGTATTGTGCTATTTAAAGACTATAAACTCTTACTATTGTAGTTGTGATTAATTTTTATTGTATTTGTTAAAAATCGCAGCGCTTTTAGAGCAATAGACTATGTTGTAGTAGATCAGACAGCAATTAATTTTAATATAGCACAAATGTCTTCTACATCGTATTTTAACTCAAAAACACTTAATGATTAAACCTTTTCCGCCAAAAACTCGTCAAGCCCACAGACAGCCACCAAAACCCAATGCCAAGTGAACGAAGCGCCACAGAAAATATAAATTCCGCGAAAAAGTCGCAAAATGTTTCTTATCTCGTCTTATCAGTCTTCCACCACGGTTGTACTAATTAAAAATGGTTGATTTCTCCAATATAAAACAGAAAATATTGGACATTACCAAGGATTATCCAGACTTCCCCAAAAAAGGCATTTTATTCCAGTAAGTCGCTATTTTTTGCCTATAACAACATATTTTTGGACCTTATAGACTTATATTTCACTTTCAGTGATGTTTTACCAATTTTCAACCATCCTAAATTAGTGCAGGAGCTGTGCGAAAAGATTGCCGAGAACTATAGGGGGAAAGTAGACGCGGTAGCTGGATTGGAAGCGCGAGGTAAGTGGTTTGCCATGGATAACATGGCTTTTTCTTGGGTTTTAGGTTAGAAACATTTTGTACGCACTTTAAAATGGCAAAACTTTCAGGATTTTTGCTTGGCCCACAAGTTTCGATCAACTTGGGTGTCCCATTTGTGCCTATCAGGAAGAAGGGCAAATTACCTGGTGAAACCATTCATGCCACATATAAAAAGGAATATGGCGAGGTAGGTGACACCTTCCTCTTTTAACAATCAAAAATTTAACCTCATTCTCTCTCATTTATCTATTTTCCCATCAAAAATTCGTATCAAACATCCACCTACCTCAATATCCGCTAATGTCCCCAATCTTCAGGACATTATTGAGATCCAAAAGAACGTGCTTCCTCCTCATTCTCGTGTCCTCCTCGTTGATGATCTCTTGGCTACTGGCGGAACGTTGAAGGCGGCATTTGATTTGTTGAAAACGGCGCAATGTGATGCTGGTGAGGCGTTCGTTTTGGTCGAATTGACTGGTCTCAAGGGTCGTGAGGTCCTGAACGGTGCTACGGTTAAATCACTTATTACGTACGAATTCTAGAAAGTGTTGTTTTGATGGATTAAAGGTTGATTGTTGTTTGTAAAATACCAGTTCTTTCTAGACGAATGGTAGCCTAACTTAATATCGAAAAAGCTTCAGAAAATAAAGAAAACATAAAAAAATGGACAGAGATATTAATAGTAATACACAAACACACTTTGGACAACACAACCAAGATAAAATATTACAACATATTTGTTATCATTTATTAAAAATTTAAAAACGACATTATTAGAGAGCTATTAGAACGAATTTGCGTAGATAACATTAAAAAATTCGATAAAGCTGAAGGATCGTGAAGAATTATACTGTTTTGACTGTATGTCATACAATGTAAACTTTATATTACACTGTTTTCATCGTATATCACACAATTTAAACTGTATATTATACTGCGTACACTGTAAATTATACTTCTGTCCAAGTGTATTATACTACTTAAAACTGGGTATTATACTATCTTTTGATATAGACGTGGGTATATGTTTCGGAATGGCAAAAAAATGCGTCATGATGACAAAAAAGGGCGGATTTCAACTTGACAATACGAAATTGTGCATGTTGAGGACGGCAAGAGAGAAAAATCAGTTTACAATATCAAATTGAAATTACAATTTCAATAAAAAAATTTACAATAATCTATAATCAAAATGCTTAGATAATGAAATGTAAAGTTATGTACCTTTAGCTCCAAAACCCTCAAAAACGCCTTGTTTTAGGTACTGTACTTAACATAAGTTCAAAAATATTCAACAAAAAAGTCATTAGTATGTGTTATGCGTAGTGATTGAGTCTACCAGTATGTTGAGAAGAGATACGCTCATGTAAAGCAGCTAATGATGATCATGATGGTCGTGATCCTCGTGATGATGTTCATGAGAATGGCCGTGCGAGTGGCCGTGGGTTAATAGACGGATGATGCCGATCAATGTGAATCCTATGACCATGGCTAGGAGCTGGAAATGATTGGATTACATTTAAACTGACATTTCAAACTTACTTTAAGCAGATTTGGATGCTCGTTGTCTCTTTCGTGTATTAATACTTCGAAGAACGTTACGTAGAGGAACGTTCCCACCGTTAATCCGTGACAAATCAATATGATTGTGTCTTGGAGTTGGGCATTCATCGATGCATGTCTTACCAGCATGCCTATCACACCTCCAATCGGGGTCATAAAGGCTATTAGAACCATGGATAATATAACCCATTTCAGGCTATGGGCATGGGTTCTAGCCAGCTGCAATCCAATTGAAAAGGCTACTATGAGCTTGTGAACCGTTAGGGATATGAATATTGCCCATATTTTGGCCGGATCTGTCTAAAAATGGGATTTATATTAATATAGGTATGAAACGCTGTATTTAGTCAAGATTTTAATTTTTGTTATGATAAGATACTTCAAAATTATTTTTATCGTCTCCAATTTTAACCTAAGCTCTAACTTGATTAGACGTGCCTTTTATACCCAAAAAATCTCAATTTCTAACCTCAATATCTACTACAACATAACAAACAACCTAAAACAATATCCCACCTGAACTCCCAGTGCCAATCCCTCGATGATGGCATGAAAGGCGATAGCCAAAACAATCGTAACTGATCGTGTGGAATGACTGTGTGGATGTGGTCTACTGTGTGTGATAATAGGTGGGTATTCCTTGACAGTAGCACAATTTGCTTCACAACGTTCTGGTTCGGCGATAATTGGTATCGTGGCTTCTTTACACGTTGCTACAGAACATTGTCGAGGCGATGCCACATTCTGGGTTTCGGTTTGAGATGGTTGACTTGGTGAGAAACCACCGTGATGACGATCGTCTCCATCCGCCGCTCTTAGGAGTCCTACTTGGTCTACACGGCTTCGGCTTCTGAAATTTAAACTTTAGATGTCAAAGGATTAGAACTTTAGATTTTTGAGAAACTTCGCTTTCATCAAAACTGCCTTCTTTCAAACTTATAAATCCTCCTAAAATCAAAAAAGTCCAATATTAACATAGCCTACCGTTCCATTTCGCTCTCCGAGCTTCCATGACTATGTCCAGCATTTGGCAGTATAATCAGTACCAACTCCTCGACCAAAAACAGTACGAAAAACCCAGTACAAGCCAGTAATTCAGCTACGGGGAAGTCGGGATCAAATCCATAGGTTTCCTTCATCATCTCCACATGTTCGAAGAGCTCGGGGAACAAGTGCAAGAAACATGTCGCCAAGAATACACCAGCGGAGAAACAGGTAAGCAAACATAACAGTAATGATACACGGGACTTCTTCTTGCCTGTACCATGTTTGTGGGCCCGTTTGCGGAGAGTTCGAAGGATCTGCAAAGAGGTTTATATTAAAATCATCAAAAATGTGTAAATAACATCAAAAATTTTAAAAACAGTAACACAAAGACCAAAATCTGATTAAAAATTATTAAATAAATATTAAAACTTTTCCAAAAATCTTAAGATTCCCAAACAAATCATCAAAAATCTATGACAAATCACAAAATTCAAAACTGATGATTAATATATTTGATTACATGGGAAAGTGATTGATTGCTTTGTTAAGATCGGAGAGATAGTGCAAGACGTTTACAAAAATGTGCTAATATCAGTCACGTTTGATCTAAACGTTCAGTTCAGACAGATTGTTATCTTTGAGCTTTTTTTAACCTTTACATACTCGCCATGGATAATATCGTTAAAAGTTACAAAATGAAGTATTTAACATATAAAGTGGTAGCTTAAACTCCTTATAAACCTAAGATATAAAAAACGACTTAAAACTTGCGATTTTCAACTAAATTACGACCAAAAACACCTTTTTCATGAATAACATAATCTTATAATAAAAAAAACCTTATAACCATGAAAGCTTATTGTTTCTAGACTCTAAACTACATTCTAAACGTTTTTAAAACTTCTTAGCAACAAAAGACCACAAAAGAAACACTATAGTTTAACGTTTCATAAGAATATGACCGAAAGTAGTTTATCAAAGTCCAAAAAAGCTATATATCTTTGAAAACTTATTGTTTTTAAACTCTAAACTATACTTGGACTGTTTTTTAAATTCCTTAGTAACAAAATATCGAATAAACACAACACTCATTTCAAAATTAATCGCAATATAGCCAAAACTATCCCTTCAACCCTCCAAAAACGACCTTATCCTTGTCTAAAACTCTCCTAAACACAAAAACAATAAAAAAACTAAAACCTACCCAAATTGGAGTCAGTCCAGCCACCGCCGTCAACAGAACCATGGCTATCAAAAGCCCAGACTTGAGTAATGTCGTCGACATTGCCTGAAAATAGCCAATTTATCCTAAATATAGTGATTTTATCCATGATAATACATCATAACGTTTGACGAAACAAAACAATATAAATTCTAATTTTAGCCTTGAGAAATCTAGTCCCGTGAGTGCATTTTTCAGCCTTCACGGCTCGAAAAAATAAAAAATTTTATCATTTTTTCCGTTGAAATTCCGCCTGGCTTCACGTTTCATACCGGTTTGTTTTCGTGGTGGGACCAAATGAAAACGGTCTTGTCAGTGTAAAATACGAGTAAGCAACTTTTTTAAAAAAATATTTTTTATAAAAACTAATAAAAGTAAAATTTAGGCTTAGATTTTTAACTTTTTTAAATGATAAGTGTAACTTTGGTTAAAAATATTAACCTTTAATCTTTTGTCACTTTACTGTAGTAAATCTTTGAAAACTCAACGAAATGTACTTAAAAATGACCAAAAATATCATGTTTATCATTTCTAACTAAATCTACCTCCAAAAACCTCAAAACAATTTCAAAATCCCTCAAAAAGTTATGTTATCCATGGCACCTGGTCACTATTTGTATATATACTAATCTCTTTGATAGTCATTAGGCTGCTAAGCGCTGTCCAGTTGTTTTTAACACTATTCTAGACTGCTCTATTTGTAAACATACTTAAAACGCAAAAACAACTTCTAGAACGGTCAAAAGGACTTCTAGAAGGGTCAGAATAGGGCTTCCAGAACAGTCTTGACCGTTCCGTGCCTCATATTTCGAAGCTTTGTGACGGAAATGTAAAGAAGCGGCTTTGTTTGTTTTATTCATGCTATAACAGATGTTTTACAAACTATAAACTACAATTTATATTTGTATTGAAGATTGGCAAAAAGTCTTGTCGTATTTACCCCTGCAAATGCATATAAATTGACGACAAGACTTTTTTATGAGAAAGACTATGAAAATAGACTAGAGTAAGCACGGCGAACCTAGGTAACCCAAAAAACTAAGAAGAAGCCAAAAGGAACGTCGTTTTATATACCTATGACAATATTAATGAGACCATTAATCCCTGGTCGATTGACTTGCACTTGTTTTACTTTGTCATTGCAACGTTATAGTAACCTTTGTTCTTCATGCGTATTACTCATTTTGTTACAGGAGTTCAAGTTCATGTTTTATGGGGGTTGACTGCAGTTTGAGAAAACGTCATCGTCTACTATAATATAGGGAAATAAAATTTATTCATTGCTTGCAAAAAATGGCAAGAGCTTTGATTACAGAACGTGAGGAACGGCAAGGCTAGCCATAAAATCACAAAACTTTTGTTGTACAAAGTAAAACGGCAGGAACTTTCTTTACAAATACTAGAATGGAGAAAACTTTCTTTACAAATCGTAAAATGGCAAGAACTTTCTCTACAAATCAAAAATTGCAAGAGCTTTTTTTAAAAGTCAAAAATGGCAAGAACTTTCTTTACAACTTACAAAATGCTTTAAAAAACAGTAAAAATTGTATTCATCGTATAACGTGTCACACGCAGTCTGCACTGTTCCCATTTTTTCTTTCTTTCAAAGCGGAAAAAACTTTTCTTTCAAAACAAGGCAAAAACGTTTTTTACAAAGCGAAAAATGGCAAGAACTTTCTTTACAGAATGAAAAATGGCAAAAACTTTCTTTACAAAACGAAAAGTGGCAAGAACTTTCTTTAACACTTTTAATATAATAAAAACTTTCCTTCCAATTCACAATAAACTAGTATAATAATATTTTTTCGACTTTAATCGTATATTACTCAACATTTCAAACCATAATTTCAAATATTTAATAAAACAAATTAAAAATTATTAAAATTGATAAAAAAAAACTCATAAAAAATGTTCGGAATCAAAGACAATATGGCATATATCTGACGAAATAAACGAGTGTAAAGGCTGTAAAATCATGAAAAATGGGAAAGTAACAATAACTTATTATATAATCAACAAAACACACAACCGTCTGGGTATTGATAATGTACATATGGGGAGGAGACTGGGCTATACGGGGAGGAGACTGGGCTACTACAATATAATTTTTAGCTGGATTTAGGCTAGTATAACTTAATTATAGCTAAAAGAACAGATGCTACCTATGTATTAGCTTGTATAAAAAATAATTAGCTGTCTTTCATAACGGTATGGTGTTCAGTAGCCCAGTAGTTTTTATACAACCTAATAATTTGATGTTTTATATCCGAAAATGTCGTTTTTTGTATCAAAATCACATTTTTTACTTCGAAAGTGACGTTGTCAATAAGCAATAACATCAATTACAAGCCTAAAACCCCCTAAAAATCATGATTTATAACCTAAAGTCATGATCTTTCGCCTATAACCAGACCAATTAAATATATATTAAGTTTTTCAAATAATTATGTGCCCCCTTCTAAAACAATTTTTTGGAGTTAGCGAGCCCAGAATTATTTGAACTACTTAAAAAATCAAAATCCAGTTATAAAAAATCACAATTCCTATAGAAATCAATGTCTGGTATGACATTTGCAGATGTTACTTATAGTAAGAACCACTTTAGTCTGTAAAATTGCCCAAATTGTGAAAATGACATAGAGATTTGGTCGTTTCGAGATTGCAAAACAGCTTGGAACCAAGCGGAAGTCGAGGATTTTATGTCTGGAGCGAGCTGAAAAATAAACTATTAATATTTAGTTAATAATTTACAAATTAAAAAAACCGTATCTTACACCTAAAGTTTAGTTTAATTCGAAAAAAAAATGTTTTAAAAACCCAAAAAACGATTACTTTTCATGCAAAATTTAACTTTTTTTGAATTTTCGTAGTTAAAGCCTCGAAAACAGAAAAATTACGAGAACTAGAACTACAGTAACTTCGTCATATATTATTATTATTTTAAAAAACTAACTTTTGTTTGTCTATTGTATCAATAGATATAATAAAAAGTTCTTTGAGCTTGCTTATTTTTAAAAAAATTTATAGCAAAAACAATGAAATCTGATTACTTTTGAGGATTACGTAATTTTTATTCAAAAAAAAACAAAAATCGTGTTGTACTTTTGTAAGTCATGCAAGACAAAGAAGACAGTGTATATTCTCAGAAACTCGTTGTTCTTTAAAAATCATAAAATTACATTTTTGTAAGAAACATTGTGTAGTTTTTAAATTTTTTAAATATAAACTTCAGTTTTCAAAAATGTTTTTATATATCACTCATATAAAGCAGAAAAAGCTGTGTAAACCCTTATAGTTTCATAGACATATCTTCCATGATAAAAAAGATAACAATATTAAAAAATTTGAAAAGGCCAATTTTTTAATAATAAAAAGTTCAGTTACAAAAAGAGGTTAAAAATCTGTCATTATAAAAAGAGTGCCACACTATTGAGGTTCATACTAAAAAAGGTGTCACTGTATTTTAAAACCCACAAAAACAAAAATTTTTTCACTTTAAAATATAATATGTAGTCTTAGTTTTTGAAAAATACGTTAATCTTAAAATTTCTTTCCTATTCACTTACCCATTCCTGCCACCATCGCCTTTTCCACCCACCACATTCACTTCCACATGGTTCCCATTCTCCAGCTGATCATCATCCTTTTCAATAGCTAAATTATCTCTATAATTCACGTTCTCATCCTCTGATTCCAGTGACATTTGATGTAGTTCAGCTGGAGCATCTTTGGCTTTATGTACTTGATCTGAAGAGTACGAGTTCAGAGAGTACTCGGAATGATGAGAGGATGAGGTTGAGGATATGACCGATGTTGAGGAATGTCTTCGAGGGATCACGGTCATCTTCGGCGCCGAGTTCGACGTGCCCAACCGATGCGGATTCTGATTCAGAAGGCTTTGGATTTGTTTGTGGGATTCGAGAGATTCTGGCTGGACTTGAACCACTGTCACCGCTTCGATTTTGCCTCGGCGATCGATGAGGCTTGGAGGCTCGGGCGCACATAGGGTTCCCAGACAATTTGTGAATAAATTACCGGTCGAATAGAGAGATCCACAATATGAGCCTAGAAGATCGCTGAACGTGTCCTTGACTTCTTCATTCGTGGTCTGATTCGAGGCTAGCAAGTAGGTATGGAAGCAGGAGAGGCCGACCACCGACCAGACTGATATGATTGAGACTAGACTGACAAATACTGAGCCCGGGGTCTTGTTTATCGCTTCTACAAAGTTTCGCTGCTCCATTGATACTGAAATTGGATTTTTTAAAATTAAAAAAAAATTTAAAATGCAAAAACTTTCTTTCCAAAATAAAAAAACGACTTACACATGATAAGATGAGCAATTGAGCACGCTCCAACTAGAAAGTCTAGAATAGTCAATAGCACAACAAACAAGTAGAAATTTCGATAATTCCTCAGTCCAACACAGTTTCCAACCCATGGGCCTGAAAAAGTTAATATAATAAAGGTCAAAAAGTCTGTAGAAAAATGAAATTGACTACAACTTTTTTAGACGATTTCTTTTAAACTTTAAACACAAAATTCAACATGAAAATAACCAAAAACAAGTATAACATAAACTCACAGTGATGATCAAACCTTAACACACAATTGTCGCAAACAGAGCAATGCGATGCTCGTGGCGGTCGAAATATTCGACAAGTGAAGCAGTACTTCTGTACTACACATTCGTTGAAGATTTCGATCATTCGAGTTCGAGGCGTTGTTGCACTGGGATTACCCGTCTCTGTAACAATATCAGTATTAAAATTTAAGTAATAAAAAGAATTCTTGTGTCAAAAATTTTTTTAAAAGATTTAAAAAAAAAGAACTTTCCTTACAAAATGTCAAATGGCAAAAACTTTCTTTACAAAACAAAAAAAACATTTTGGAAACTACAAATATAAAAATTATCAAAACTTTTTGACCCTAAACTAACAATATTAGGCTTCTTACCAATTTTGAAGAGACGTTCTTGCTCAATAACTTCTTTGTTCGTGGCGCGTGGAATGATACCAGGATCGGTGAATGAGGTTTTCAAGAGGTTTGCCATTACCAAAAAGAACAAAATTGCGGCACATACCGGTAATGCGATTGAGACCCGTTCGGCGATGAAGACAGCACTGAAATCACAATTGCTATATTTATATATATATACGTATTACAAATATGTATTTTGATTTTAGCATGAAAAAATTAAAATTTTTCAAAATTCCGACTTTTTACATTAATTAGTTAAGTTTAGGAAGTATTTTTTAAAACTTATCAACATTTTACCTAAAAATCAATATGTTCATTTTATAAAGCATAACAAAAAGTATATATCCTATACGTTTCATGCTCATATATCGCTGTACTAAATAGTTATGGCCAATTAAAAAAGTCAAAAATTAAAAATGTTCGATTCCGGCCAGAAAACGGGTGTCTTTGTGAACTTTAGGCAATATTTTTTAAACCCTACCAACCTCAAAGCTGAAAATCGATATGTTCATTTTATGAAGCATAAAAGCAAGTATGTACACTGTAATTTTCATGTTCATATCTTCCTTTAATAAAAAGTTACGGGCAATTGAAAAACTCAAAAATCCAAAAAGGTTCGATTCCGGCCGGAAAATAGCCGTTCTTCATACTTTCAAAGGCTTGTAATTAGTTTGCCACATTAAGTAAAACGTCAAAACTTATACGTTATGTACTACTTTTTACGCTTTACTAAAGGTATGTATTATATTTTTGATAAATTACAAATAAAATCAAGAAAATAATGCTAAAATTTCATAAAACCAACAAAATCCACCTTAAACCCCAAAAACCTACTCAAAAATAAAAAATGCGGTAATAGTAGTGAAGATCATGCCAATAGTAACGTAGAAAGCGCCATTCTGCTCGGACATGAGTATCCGCCCGTTCAGGCAAAACTTGTTTTTGCCTTGATGCGCTTTGAACTTTTGTTTTCCCACCATTTCTGGTTGAACTGATGGAGCGTAGAAGCCGTTGCCATTCTCCACTGACACCTGGCCCGACAATGTCCGGCGGACTGTGGGTAAGGCGGCACGGCTGTAGTGGTGATGGTCTTGGGAGATTGGGGCGATTACCGCAGGAGAGTAGGTGCTGGTAGTGGGTTGGGCTATCGATGGAGAGCGGAGCTTGTCCGAGTCCAACTGAAATGAGATAAATATTTTTTAAAACGTGTTTTAACATCATTTTTAAGAAATATATTACATTTTCTAGTCAGAAAGTTGTTAAAAATAAAAGCCGGACCAATTCACAAAAAGTTTTTAAAAATTTTTCTCTTTAAAGATATTAAACTAAAACCATAAAAATGTATTTCTACATCTTTTCTTCTTCTTAGAACATTAAAAAACATCCCTACCAACAATTCCATACGATAAAACACCAAAAAAAGTCTTGTCGTTTTTTTCCATATAAGCTAATACAAAATGATGACAAGTCTTTTCTACCATCTTTAAAAATCAAAATGCCATGCCCTAAACTCAAAAACCTTACCAAAACTGAACTAAACTTACAGTTTTCATAATGACGCCAGTTTGAAGTGAGGTTTTGGCTCGAAACCGGTTCGGATTCAGCGGAAGATTCGAGCCGATTGTAGTTTTTCGTCGGCTCGTCGCGTTTGAATCACCTGTAAAAACGATATGAGGAAACAAAATTATTATAAAAACCCCTCTCAGCGGCTTTTCGAGTGATTTACGTTTTTACAAGCTGCGGATAGAATAGTGTTGCACTTGGTTTTAGAAGGTTTCAAATTTTTGATAATGTTGTAGTTGGTACCTCAGTTTAAACTTAATTTTACAGCAAAAAATCAAGCATTTTAAATTCCTAAATAAACCTTTGTCTAGCCATAAAAAAGCGTACAGCGAACTCCTGTATAACGAACCACTCGGAGATTTAAAATTTGTTCGTTAAAGGTTTTTTGTTATAGAGGAATTTTAAATGCACTGTGCAGTGGTAGACGGGAGTTTAAAAGTTGTTCGTTACACTAGATTTTCGTTATAGAAAAGTTAGATATACAAAAATTCCACTGTAGTAGCCATAAAAAAACAGTGAAGAACTCATCTACAACGAAAACTCCATATAACGACCAACTTCCAAATCCCCGTCTAGCACTACATAGAGCATTTAAAACTCCTCTATACTGAAACTCCTTTATAAAAAAAATTTTTAAATCCTCGAGCGATACGTTATAGTGAATTTCCAATGTAGTTAAAAAATATTCATCAAGATGACCCCTTCCCCAACTTATACTAAACAATTTTTATCAACCCTAGTAACTCACAAACAGCAGCTAACCACATTTTCAGTATAAAAGTGCAAAAGCAAAAGATTTTACAAAGGTTTCAAACCATTTCGAATGATTTTACAGCTCCCCAAAATCTCATTTCCGTTTCGTTTTTTCACTTTCGCTTTTCGAATTCGTTCTGTTTCCACGGGCGACAAAAGGAAAACTATACGCTGCTAACTTTTATGTCAGCCGTGCATCGTAATTATACGTTCATGTACTTCATACAACGTGTGTTTTAGATATACAGTTGACAGTTGACCAAAAATGGCTGTTTTTTTCAAATCAAAGGCAAAATTTTTGACTAAAACAACAGTTTTTAAGGCCCAAATTGAACAAAAATGCCTATCTCATTCACTATAACGTAATATAGCCTCTACCCCAACTACTACAAACACAACATATCTCACTCTTCACCTACTACAAAATAAACTTAAACCTATTCCACCTACTATAATATAAACCTATAACTACTCCACCTAGTATAATATAAAGTAATATAAAATTCCTCCCCCAGCACTTCACAAATTCCGTTTCAAAAGGCCGTTCTCACCCCTCGAAGAAGCTCTTTTTGACTTCAATTAAAAACATTGGTTTGAATTTATTTACAGCCCGGAGGAACAAGTTAATGACTGCGCCGGTCCTGATTCGCTTCCAGTTTATTGTTCTCGAGGTCAAGAACGGACCAACGAGGACAACATTGTGTTGGTTTTAGGTATTTGTGTTGTTATTGTGGGTTGTTTTAGCAGTTTTTGCAAGTAATGTAGCTTATTTTAGTTGTTTTTAGTTTTTTCTTTGATTATTTTAGCTGTTTTTTAGTATTTTTCCATTGATTTCAGTCGTTTTTTAGACTTTCTTTATCATTGTATTCATCTTTATTGTCATTTTCACTTGTTTTAGCTTGTTTAATAAGCATTTTTATTTAGTTTAGCTGTTTTTTGGCAGTTTTTTTCACTTTTATAATTAATATACTAGATTTTTAGATGGTATTGAGCCAAATACTTAACTTCTTTTCAACCCCCAACTACAACCCCATTTGCTTTTGTCAATTTTACAATTTAAAAGTCATTTCACTTCCCCGGGCTGCCGTTTCTTACATTACACATGCCCTTTGCCTTGTTTTTTCCGCTTAATTTCGCTTCCGTAAAACACTTTCCGACATGTTTTCTAATGACTTTTGCTGCTTCTTTCTAATCTGTTTTCCTTGCCATACATGAATTATAACTAGTTATGTAAACGTGAAAACATAAATAAAAGCGGTGAACACATGTTATCCATGAAGAATATTCATTTCCTTATTTTTAAACCACAAAAACCACATGCTTTTCAAATTTCTGACCTTTAAAAATCAAGGTTATCCGAAAATGTTTTTAGATTTGAATATTGCGAGCCACAAACAATATAAAATAAGCTAAAGTCACCAAACTTAATAATATTTCAATTGTTTCAGAGAATTTGTGGCTATTACATTGAAATGTAAATATATGACAATAAAACAGAATTTAAAATTCCTAATACAACAAGAAAAAGCATGTGATTGAGCTTTAAAAACCACTATCATTAAAATCACTAGAATCTTTTACATATTTTGAACCTTTTTGCAAAAAGCCTGCTTAAAAAGCTTACTATAACATAAGATAGCTCATACTTCCATAAAACCTTAATGTCATTACAAACAAGCCCTCAAAATAAGTAAAAAAAATGTCTTTTAAATATAGTAAACATACTTTACAATCACTTTTATTTTAAATCCACTCAATATAACTCATTTTTTCTCATACATCCACCAAGAACCTACTACAACTTGAAAAACGATTTACTACTGTCTAACCTAGAACCTACTACAATAAATAATTAGCATAGTAAGAGTAGTATCTTATAACCTCTTCAAAGATGCATTACAGCCAGTTTAACCACCATTACAATTATTAAAAGCCACTTCATGCCCACAATTCCCCAAGTACCTACTATAACTTAAAAGAGCGTATACTTTAAGCATACCTTCTAATGTCGGTAAACTATATTTCGATAGAGCAAAAGAAATGAAGGTTCATATTAGTAATCACCATATTAGTTCAATTTTAATTGAACAAACTTCATTTGTCAAACGATTTCTTTCCACCGGCCCTACTAGTACCTACTGTAACATAAAACTCCTCACAACTCATTGAAAACTTCAAACTACTTTAAAAACATTACCAAAAATAATAAAACACTTTCTTTTACAGCTCTTAACACTAAATTTAAGCCAATTTCAAATTAAAATTCATCTAGTTCAAGCCATTTCCCCAACCACCCCTTTACAATAATATAAAACCACTTGCATTTGATCAAAACCCTTGAAAACCCTCCTGTGTTCTTCCAAAAACGCTCCTAAAAATCGAAAGCAACAAGAATAAATCAAATCAAGGCGTACCTGCGAGTCGGTTTTCGTCGCTCAACGTGCGTCGTTCCAAGGACTGATTCCGCAGCTTCTTCTTGGTGGCTTCGAATTCGGAGGCCGTGGAGCGTTTGGCTGGGCGTTTGCTGCGATGTGAGCGATGCGGATAGCTGCGGCGACTCGAGTCGGTCGACCGGGTGTCCAGCAACGCGTCGCAGATTGATATGTCGTCCTGGAATGGGATGAATTATTAAAAATAAGAGATTTATATTGTTCATGCCATTAAGTTAGAAGTGAAAATAACTTTTTAACAATGTAAACACAAAATACAAAAACAAAAGCTCTAGAATTTGTTGACACGCTTATAAGGCTTCAATATTAAAAGTTGTGGCAAAATATTTTACGAAACAGTCACAAAAATCAATGTTATACATGGCATTAGGTACCAAACGCTCAGCAAAATCAAAATAGGCCTAAAATAAATAATCTTGTGTCCAAATCAACAAAAAGAGTACTACACTTCAGTCATTAAAATCATATTTTAATTTTTTGACTGCCAGCCTAACATAAAATGAAATTTTATATTATCCATAACATCAGATGTCAAAATATCCACAAAAGAGACAAACCTTATGTAAGATAGTATAACTTTGTATTAAATACAACAAAAACGCCTTTAAAATAAAATTCTTATAATACTTTTTCAATATTTTTACCAAAAAATAAAATTTTATATCACTCATGACGTCAGATTAAAAACTACTAAAAAAATTTTTCAAATTTAATCGTAAATTCACAAACTTTACAACAAAAAACAATAGAAATAGTATCAAAATCCAATAACAAACCCTATTTTTGAAACCCTGTCCGAAGAAGCCTACATATTCATAAAAGTTTATATTATCCATGCAATTCCTAATAAATTTGAAAAGAAAGAATCCCTAAAACAATGAACCAAGACAATACCTCAATATGAAAATGTAGGAGCTCTTTAAGTGTTAAAAGGCTATAAAAATTTAATCTCATCTAATTGGAAATATCTTTTTTGTTTTGAAAGCCAGAAGGGATTAGCGAGATTAATGTTAGCGAGCTACCTTTTAAACGTTTGTAACGAGTAATCGTACTAAAAACGTCATAAATGCCTTTAGTTTTAAGGAGACTTAATATTCAATCAGTTATTGCCATCCTAGGTCCTGTAAAGAAAGTTCTTGACATTTTTTGTCCTGTACAGAAAATTTTTGCCATTTCATGTTTTGTAAAAAAGTTCTTGCCATTTTAAATTCTGTAAAGAAAGTTATTGTCATTTTATTCCTTGTACAAAAAGTTCCTGCCATTTTATAATTTGTAAAAAAAGTTCTTGCCATTTTCTGTTTTATAAAAAAAAGTACTCGCCAATTAAACCCACTGTTCCACCTTTTACTCTTTCAAACTATATAAGCTGCTAACGAAAAAACGTTGTTTCCCTCCCGCACCCAACACTTTTTACCTACTTTATAAACAAAATAAGTTAAACGAGCGGAAAAAGCCAAAAAGAAAATAATCGAAAAAAGTTCTTTTCACAAGCAAATTAATCCCATCGCTCTTTAATTGCTCTAATCGAACGATAAAGTGTATGATTATCGATGACATTGGTGTAAAAATAGTTAGGTTTCTTTTAACGAAGATAAATGGCAAGGACTTTCTTTACAGGACATGGAATGACAATAACTTTCTTTACAGGACGCGGAATGGCAAGAACTTTGTTTACAAATAAAAATGGCAATAATTTCCTTGGCAAGACGTGAAATGGCAAAAACTTTGTTTACAAACGAAGAATTGGCAAGAACTTTCTTTACAAAGCAGAAAATGGCAAGAACTTTTTTTACAAATCTAAAAATGGCAAGAACTTCCTTTACAGAAGATACAACAACACACAATTTCTCCTCAGCAACTAAAATAACAAGAACTTTCTTTACAAAGCTTCAAAAAATTCTAGAAAAACATTTTTTTATTCAAACATGTCAAAACTACCTCCTTTTTTCACCATAAAACCTCAATTTCCCCAAAAAATATTTAAAAACCATACTTTCCTAAAAGAACTGCCAAAATATATCACGCCAAACCTAAAATTGGTTTAAAATCCGCCTTAGGGTCTTTAGAACAATGCCAGCTGCAAAATCCTCCCAGATTTAATTAGGATTTCCAATAATTTCGCCCAAAAAATGAGAAGAAAGCCAAATTTTACGGAATTTTTTTCGAATTTTTCGGCGCGCGTCCAGAAAAAGGTGTCAGTGTGACTTCGTTTTAAAGGTCTTGTAATTAATCGAAGATTGTATTTTTGGAAAGATGCAGCAATTAAAATTGATTCAAAAACATTTTATTGAAACTTAAAAAAAATTTCGTATATGATCTGTCAGAATGACATTTTTTAAAATTTGTCATTATGACAAATTTTTAAAATAACTTGAAATGATCAAAATTTAATCTATAGAAACAAAAGGTAGTTTTAAATCTCAAAAATAATTTTTAAATGATTCTAGTAATAAATAAATTTTTTATGTCATAATGACATTCATTATGACAAAATTTAAAAAAAACTTCATGAAAACTAAAGAATATGCCAAAACACTTCAAATGACCTCACAGACCCATAAAAATAATTAAAAACTGCCCTTTGAACGTTTCACTATAATACCCTATATTACACTTGACATTATCAAATAAACCCCCCCATTTTATAAAATATAAAGCATCTTCAAATTTTCCATGGTATAAAGATTCATTCCCAAAATTCGCAACCCTATTAGCCTAACTATGAAACGTGAATAATGATGTCAAATGATGTTTAGTCATCCATAATATAAATAATATAAACATTTCGCTCAAAAGCATAAAAAATTCGTTTGCTTCGTAAAATGGAAATCAAACTCGAGACTCTCGAGGCTCTTTTTGTAATTTTTAAATCAAAAAATTCGACCCGTTTTATGAAAAAGGCGAGACGAAGAGGGTGAAAGTTAAGGGTTTTGAGTGTATTTTGAGTAATAAAGCTGGTTTTTGATATGGAAAAGATAATTTTTTAAAGGAAATTTATATCAAAAGATTCTCCAGATATTTTTACGTAGTCTGAAACCAAAAAGATAAATAAAATTTCAGTCTAAACTGATTAAAAATGGCTTTGAAATGGCCGACCCTGGCAAAAGTTTCTTTGCACGGTGCATTCATTTTAAAAAACCATTTTAAACCTTAAAAAACGTAAGAAAACATAAAATTTCAAAATTTAAGACCTGACAAAAATAAAATCCAGAATTTTTAAAAAAGTTCAAAAATTTCAAAATTAAAAATTTTTTAATCCACTTCCCGGAGGCATTTAAAAGTCTGCGAATCCACGTTAAAAACCGAAAAATGAACTTTAAGTGTGGTATTTCAAGTGTTTCGCATACAAAGGATTCAATTTCAACCATTGAAGACCGTTTAACAACTCAAAATAACAATATCAAAAACAAAAGGCAACAACTTTCTTTACAAAACAAGAAATGGCAAGGACTTTCTTTACAGAACTAAAAATGGCAATAAATTTCTTTACAATACAGAATATGGCAAGACTTTCTTTACAAAAGAAGAAAAATCAAAAAAAAACCTCATCTGCCGTACAACATGTCACCTACCTCGCGCAGCCTGCGGCTGAACAAATAATTCCGTTTGGGCGCATAACGATGATTTGATAAGGGCGAGGAGAGGGTGCCGCTTATCTGTTGGGCCGCAAATTCCTGATTCCGTTCCACATATGAGAAGATAATCTTGAAAAATGTGATTTGAGATGAGACCTGTAAAAAGAATGTTATAAAATTTAAAAATTGAAAAAAATGTTTAGATGCAAAAACAATGGCGCGTTGAAAAAAGGTAACAATAAAATAAAGTTTTAAAATCGGTCCCGCACCCTACCCTACCCTACAATACCCTACCCTACCCTACCCTACTCTACTCTACTCTACCCTACCCTACCCTACCCTACCCTACCCTACCCTACCCTACCCTACCCTACCCTACCCTACCCTACCCTACCCTACCCTACCCTACCCTACCCTACCCTACCCTACCCTACCCCTACCCTACCCTACCCTACCCCTACCCTACCCTACCCTACCCTACCCTACTCTACCCTACCCTACCCTACCCTACCCTACCCTACCCTACCCTACCCTGTCCTACCATACCTTGCCCTGCACTATCCTGCCTTCTCTTGCCTTTCTTGCCCTGCCCTATCTTACCCCTACGCTCTCTTGTATCGCCCTGACTTATCCTACAACGCTCTACCCTCTTTTATGGCTGATCTACCATGCCCTATAAATTACTCCTTCCTAAGCACACCATAAACCTGCCATACCCAAAAAAAAACTTCCAAAAAACAGCTCGCCTAACAAATTGAAAGCTTCCTTTCGAAACCAAACTTGTTAAAGTACTACTTGTTAAGAAAAGAAAAAGAAAGCTGCATTAACCAAATGCAAATTTATTTTAATTTTATTTCAAATTCAATTATTCAAAAAGACGAAAAAAAAAAGATTTTCTAAGGCCACAAGTCAATCAGGAACTGATTTCTTCAACATAAATTAATGTATATATACTATATTGTCATTAAAAATGGAAAAATCTGCTATTGTGAAAAAAAAGATTATCGACCGGTCGAAATAAGGTTTTTGATGACTGTAGCCCAAGAGATGAACAAACATTTAAAAAAGCCTAAAAGTGAAAATTTTGTCGAAAAATTTTAAAATAAACGTGCCCAAAGTACTATTGCAAATTGCTTTTTCCAGTAAATCTCGAGAAAATCGAGATTAAAAAAATTATTTTTGGATTTCCCGTCAAATTGGCATTGTGTTTCAAGCTTACAACTTTGTCATTTTTGACGTTTAATCATTTTTCTTATTACACTAGTAGGCAAACCTTTAAATTGACCTTTTTAAATTTTGAAATGTACGCTATCTGAAACAAAAGGTTTAAAACACAATGCCAAATTTGTTAAATTAGCGAAAAATTCAAACATTAAAAATTTAAAACTTAAAAGCGTAAGCTAAACTATTTTATGAGTACTATTGGGGGTAAAAAGAATTCATATAAAAACTGGCTTGATTCTGAGTGAAGCCGGTCAGGTATTTTCCATGGTAAGCAACTACAAAACAACTATAATAAGAAAGAAATCGTTCTTAGTAGTAAATATTCAATTCTTTACAATATTATCTCTATTGTTTTATATCTCAAGTCGTCTCCTTCTCCTCTCCACAATTCATCCCCTCCACCTTCTCCCAATTCAGCTCCTCCCCCACTTCCATATCTGGCCGATTATATAAACGTTTCCTTATTTTAGTCCCAGAAGCTCCCGAAACAGCCAAATGTAGCCACAAATCGCCTTTAATATATGCGAAAAAGACTATTTTTATCAAAAAAACTTTGCGCTCCCGAGGCTTTTTCCAGAAATCATGGCCGAAAAAGGGGAAAGAGAGCCCAAAAAAGGGAGAGCATGGGCAGGATTTTCGTAAAAAATAAACTTTCTCAAAGCCCAAACCAATATATAATGTATCATGCCCTTTTATAGGACAACGGGAAATGGAATGGGAAGTAAAATGTCTTCAAATTGAACATCGACTTTGAAGAATATTGGAAGATAAGTTTAAAATCACAAAAAACATCTAAAAGTTTTAAAAATATTAAAATAACTTGATATTTGAAATTCAAAAATATAAGAAATCATTTGTGGGAAATAACAACAACGTATTTTACCTCGTACTATAAAAAATATCGTTGTTAAAATTCAAAACCCCCAAAAAATAAAAAATCGTATACCTTTTAAAAAATCCCTTTAGTGAAATTTTAGTATAAAAACTAAAGTAAAAAATAACCATAATGTATAAATATACCTCATCGACAAATAAAAACAACAAACACACAACATTTTTGAACCAAAAAAGTCAAACAGTTGTTCTGCGTCTGACGGGAATCGAACCCGTGTCGATTGCTTGGAAGGCAACCATGCTGACCATTACACCACAGACGCGCGCTGTCAATTTTTTTTTGATTCGGCACTTATTGGTTTGAAAATGGAAAATAAAGGGTTTTGATAATTTTTGTTGGGTTTATGGGTTGTTTTTGAAAAATGTAACTTAAAATTTGGTAAAAAAATATAAATATTTGGCAAAATTAATATTTTCTGATAATTTTTTCTCATTTTTGATCATTTTTACGCCTTTTTTGGCAGGCTAAAGATTTTTTCATACCTAAATTAAAAGAAACTTTTAGATTTGAACCCAAAACATACAATTATAAAGTACGAGACCCAAGTAAACCCTCAATAACTATAAAGAACATCAAAAATGCTTAAAACATCCTTTATTTTTGTCAAAAACCTCAATGAAAACAGCTGAAAAACACGTTTTTTTATCAAAATTACAGCCTTTTTTCGCGTTTTATGTCGATTAAATCGACACAATGGCCGTTTCTATTATGTAGCACCGTTAGAGCCCATAAAACATATTAAAAATACATTTTATACATGTCATTAAAGTGTTAAAAAGCCATAAAATGCTCAAAGACCCTTCATAATCGACAGTTTTATCGAGATTTCAAGACGTTTTCCCTTAGGGTCAAACTTTAATTTGGTTTGATTTTTGGAGGAAAATCAATGTGAATGATTTGGGATTGGTTAGAGGTTTAGTTGTTTGTTAATTATAGAAAATTTAAGGTGTTTTAGATCTAAAATATGGTACAAAAAAGTTGAAAAACCAAAAACTAATTTTTATTATTAAATAAAAATTTTAAATTTTAGTACAATTTTAAAAAGTTAATATAGTAACCAACAAAAACATCCCAAAAGCCCTCATTGTGAACCAAAAATCCGCTATCTAAAATATAATCTACGTCTGATCGAGTTAGTTCGAAGAATAATAAACAAAGAATAACATGCATGCTTATGCTCTCCCCCACTCCCATGACATGACATTGGACATGCAAACAGAAAAAACGCTGAATGAGGACACGAAATCCTTCAGATTCCGCAAAAACTTGAAAATTCTCCGAGGAAAACGACGGCCACAGATGGGGCCCGGTTTGGAACTATTCGTGGTCCTCAAACACATGCCATGTCTGATGTTTATGTTCCAAATGACATTAGCAACATTTCGCAATGTAGTCGAGTGTTGATACTCTAAAAAAATTGCATTATGAAGAGTTGAAAATAAAAAAAAGCAAGAAAAATACTAAAATTTACTTAAAAAAAATACGTTTTATCCTAAGAAAATATGTTTTTTCCTATTTTCAATATCAAAAAACTAATAATAAACTAGTAAGATGTTAAATAAAGTAAAGTTTGTTATTATAAATATTAATAAAACATAACATTTGTAGAGTAAAAAAGCCAAAAAGTAGTAATGCGTCTGACGGGAATCGAACCCGTGTCGATTGCTTGGAAGGCAACCATGCTGACCATTACACCACAGACGCGAGCACCTACATATCTTTTGATTTCATACGCATTAAAAAGCGCTAGAAGTCTAGCTAGAAGTTCAAGACGTAGAGATAATTACTGGTAATTTTTACACTATATAATATAAAAATGGTATAATTTTAGTACGTTTTTTGTAAAAATAAAGAAAACTATAAAACCGTTATTTTTTGAAATTTATTTTGAATTTTTACAAAATTATAAAAATAAAATGAAAATAAAAAAATCCGTTTAAAAACTAGTTGAAAATCTAAATACTTCAAATGTTTTATTGAAACAATTTTGTAATAAAACAAAAAATGTGATATCAAAATACGGGCCTAACAGGTGAAAGCATAAAAAATTCGATTATTCCTTCGGTCTATTAAAAATTTGTAAATATGCGCATAAATCAGTTTACATGCAAACACGCAAATAATATTGAAAAAAAGTAAAATTTTTTTTAAATAGCCCTAATAAAGCTTTTTTTTATTTGATTATATCTTGTGAAAATTCAAAAAAAATATTTGAGCGTAGACTTGTAAAGAGGCTGTGTCCATTTCACAATAGATTTTCTTTAGACCAGCTAGTATATTTAAAAAATATAATTTTTTTTATTTCACAATTGCAATAGTTTCATAAAAGTTTTTTACATTTTCAGCTTTTAATTTTAAAACCAACCGTGATGCGGCGAAATGTCAAAAAAGAAAATAATTCGTTTTCTATTGGTTCAGGGTGGCGTGCAGCTCCTTATATAAACTCATATTAATAATAACTAGAACAATTTTTAATGTACTACTTCTCTTCCCTGCATAACCAATACTTAAACAACTAATTTTTTAAAAATTTTAAAAATTATTCTCAAGTAAGTAACTTTAAAATCAGATTCGTTTTACACCCTTCAAGACAAATCATTCGTTGCGGGTCGTAAGCTAAATCCCTGAGGCCTTATTTTAAGTCCCAGGCTTTGGGCCCATGTGCCGGTCCGGCCGCCTTTCAAACTTGCTTTGGCCGGGCCTCGTAGGTTCCCTTTCTGATTTACTTAACATTCTAAGAATTAACATTACCTAGCCCTGTAATCAATTTGTTTTTGCTGTTGGACATCCCTACACTGGTCTTGCTTTGAAAACCCTATCCTAATCAGTAAGAGACTCCGGGTTTTGGTTTTAAGTACCGGCCTTAGGACTAACATGTACGGGACAACCCTTTAGGGCTGAGCTAATGCCGAACTTACAAAATTTTTAGTAGATCCTCTTTCAGATCTATTTGACTGTCAAAAAAAGTCTTGTCGGTAAATTACAAATGTCTTCACATGCAAAAACGATAAAACGGTTTTTAAAGCCCCTGTAAACCCGGTACTTTATTATGTATTATCTTAAAAATTAATAAATTTTAGTTTTTTCGCTGCAAAATTTGCACTTTTCTAATCACTTTTCAAGAATATTCAAAAGCATTTGTTTATCAGTACTTATGTGACATGCTGTCTAATTAATTTATGATTCGTTAAGCAAACAAGCATTTTGATTGATAATGAACAACAACATGAAACTTTGGCTTAGCATTGTTCGTGTTCTTTTGGAAATGCCTTTTTGTGTGTTGGTAGTGACAAAAGTAAACGTTTCATACCTAAAATTATTTATTTTCAATAAGGTTTTTGCGAAAAAAGGTTGAGTTTTATAAAATTTGTTTGAGTTTAAGTTTATAAATAATGTTTTTGAGTAAAGGTTTTGGAGGCGAATTTAATAAGTTTTTAAAATAGAATTATGGTTTTTAGTAAAAACTTTAATACTCCAAGCAAAAGAATAAAAACAAGATATTTTTAAACTTTTTTAAAAAAAGCAGCTACGACCTATCTGAGTAAAGGTAGAAAGGAACCAGACGAGTCCACTTTTGAGGCTCGGCTCAGGTCTGGGACCTAATGTTTATGCCCGGCCCTTTATTTTTTTTCCTTGCCCGGCTTGGTCAAAAAATCTAGGCCCAGCCTGGCTCAACCCGTTTTAAAATTTCAAAATCAGTCTGTTTAAATTTTAGCTCAAGGCGGGCTCGGCCCGCTCGTAAGGCCTGGCTGAATCAGTACCAAAATATTTTTCCAGACCGGTCCGGCGGTCCAGGAAAAGCACGGTGCGTTGTACACCCATTTATATGAAGGGGAAGCAACTCATAAATTTTTTGTAAACGTTCATTAACAAAACAGTGTTAATAGTGTACTTTTAAACCACTTTATTTTTAATTTTCCGCTTTATTTATTTATTTTACTAATTTTAAAGTATCTTTTAATATGCTTTAAATCTTCATTTTTAGCACCATGCGATGGCTCATACTTTTGTGTTTAACTATACCTATAGCCTATTCAAAGCTACGTTCAAGTGAAGTTGTGGATCCATTAGAACGAGTAGACTGTAGCCCAATTCCCGGTTCTACTATTGACAATTGTCCAGATTATTGTCCATATCATGAAGCAAAGGAGCAGGTAGTATAATTTTTTGTTATTAATTTTAAAAAATTTTATACTTCCCCGTTTTTAATTTTGTGACCAAAATCGTTCAATAATACTATATATGTACAGTAATCTACCCTACCTTATTCTACCATCCCTACTCTAGTTTATCCTACAGCACCCTACCCTACTGTACCTACCCTACTGTATGCAAGCATTGACTCTTTGGTATAACCCTACTCTATCTTATTTTGTGTTAAACCATATTGCATTTTCACTACAACAACACCACATATTATTTAAAAAAATTTTCAGGCCGAAGCCAACGTCCCAGCCTGTCATTTCCCTCGACAAAGCGGTTACTTTGCTGACCCATATGAACACAACCCTTTGACCGGAACCAACACCTACAAACTTCGTATCAACCCATATTCGGCCAAGAATCCCTATGGCGAAACAAGTGAGAAGATCCGAGTAGAAACGGCAGAGATTGGATCTGGATTGAGAATCAAAATTGGTGATCCAAATGCTTATGAACCAGATATTGAGTTGGATAAAAGCCCAACGATCGAATCTGATGAGAAATTAGTTTTTAAACTGCACGATGATGAACTTTTCACTTTTTCGGTTGAAAGGGAATCGAACAATAATACGATTTGGGATACTTCGATTGGTAAGTATATTTTTTTAATTTTTAAAAAAGTAAGGTTTTTGTAAAAGGACACAAGAGACAAGGTAGGAAAAATTAAGAACGGTAGATAATGTAGAGTAAGGTAGGGGTACAAGAAAGAAAAGTAGGGTAAAGCATGGTAAGGATAGTAATAGAGGTATTGGTAACGGTGAGATAGGGGTTAGGAGTAGGTAAGGCAAAGTAGGATAGGTTATGATTCAGTAGGGGTATTATTAGATTGAACCAAAAGTAGCGGGACACATATTAATTGAAAATAACTGAAAAGTGTCCCGCTACTTTTGGTTCAACCTAATATTAAAAGTGAAGGTAAGGGTAGGATTAGAGGTACACGGGTAGGGGTAGGGAGGGAAAATTGGGATAGACTATGATAAAGTAGGGGTACTATTATAAGTGAAGACAGCGGTAGGAAAGGAGTATACAGTAAAAAAAACAAGACCAAAATAAACTCTAAAAAATTTTTTAATTTTTCAAATTTAAAACTACCGTTCACAATGCTTGAAAAAATTTAAAAATAAACGTTTTTCAGGCGGTCTAATCTTTGGTCCCCAATTCATCCAAATTGCCACAAAAATCCCCACAACTTCGATCTATGGCTTCGGTGAAAACATCCATCAAGCCCTGAAACACGACTTTTCAAAGTACAAAACCTGGCCACTATTCGCCCGTGATCAACCTCCAAAGTCAGATGTCGAAAACTTTATGAATCTATACGGTGTTCACAACTTTTACATTGGAATCGAAGATGATGGCAAAGCTCACGGTGTTTTCGTACTGAACTCTAATGCTCAAGAAGTTTCGACCGGTCCAGCGCCACATCTGGTCTACCGCGCCATTGGTGGCCAATTTGAAATTTTCTTATTCCCTGGCCCATCAGCTGAAGATGTGATAAAACAATATCAACAAGTTATCGGAAAACCCTACTTACCGGCTTATTGGGCATTGGGTTTCCAGCTGTGTAGGTATGGCTACAAGTCGCTGCAGGATATGAGTGATACCTTGGATCGAGTATTGAGTTACAATATTCCTATTGACACCATCATTCCGGATATTGACTACATGGAGAGGTATAAGGACTTCACGGTTGGACAAGATGTAAGTCAACAATTTTCGTTTTTATACCTAATTTTTTTAATTTTGATAGTATTTAGCTCTACCTTTTCATTTCTTGTCTACATTTTGATACCAAAATTCCTTTCAGAAATGGTACCGCCTCCCCAATTTTGTAAAAGAGCTGAACAAGAAAGGAATGCACGTTACAGTAATCCTAGACCCCGCCATCCAAGTAGACAATGCAATTTTCGATAACGCCAACTCCAAGAATGCCAGTTTCATTTCATGGCCTAGAAAAGATCTAGTCCAGAATAAAATCAACGATCTCTATGATAACACCAAAGGTACCACCCATATGTTATCAGTAGTGTGGCCGGATCGTCACATCGTATTCCCCGACTTCTACGATGATACACAGAAAACAGCAGAATGGTGGCAGAGCGAGATTCACGACTTCTACGACCGTGTCGGCTTCGAAGGCTTGTGGATTGATATGAATGAGCCAGCGGCGTTTGCCACCAACGACCCCAACCCATGGTACTACGACAACCCGGACCATCCCAATATAGAGCCATTATGGTGCCCAACCACAGGACTAGATGCCTACCATGATAACCCTCCCTATCGTACCTCGGCCGCTTATCAATTCGGCAAAGATTATCCTTTGGCTGGTAATACCATTTGCATGTTGGCTACAGCCAACCGAGGTAAAGAGACCTTTTACGATGTAAAGAATCTGTATGGCTTGAAGGAAACTATTGCAACATACGATGCTCTACGTAACGCTACGAAAAAACGTGGTCAAGTGATTAGTAGAAGCACATTCGCTTCATCTGGTCACTATGGAGGCCATTGGTTGGGTGATAACACTGCCAGATGGGAGGATTTGAGAACTAGTGTCATTGGAGTTCAAGAGTTTAACATCTTTGGTATACCATTTGTAGGTTCAGATGTGTGTGGATTCATCGGAGTGAGCAATGAAGAGTTGTGTTTGAGATGGCAGCAACTCGGTGCTTTTCATTCGTTTTACAGGTATGGTAGGGTAGGGTTACCACAGAGTAGAGGTGTATGTAGGGGTAAAACTAGAGGCATAAATAGAGTAGGGGTAGAAGTAGGGCAAAGTAAAGCTTTACACGTAACATCAGGTGAAAATGAATTAAAGCTAAAATTTCAGAAACCACAACGACCTTCACCAACCCAACCAAGACCCTTCAGTATGGCCATCAGTAGCCAAAGTGACAAGAATCGCCAATGAATACCGTTACCGTCACCTGCCCTACCTCTACGCTCTGCACTACAAAGCATCCCAAAACGGAGGTACTGTAATTCGACCGGTCGCTTTCGAGTTCCCAGAAGACAAAAATACGCATGCCCTCAGCTATCAATTTATGTGGGGACCAGCAGTACTTGTTATACCAAATGTATGGCCCGGTACAACTACGGTCAAAGGTTATTTGCCAAGTTCTGTTTGGTACACTTTCTACGGTAAAAATTACGGTAAACAGGTAGAAAAGTCTGGAGTTGTGGCGACTTTCGAATCTCCAAAAGACACATCAGCACCAGCTTTTCTACGTCACGGTGTGGTACTGCCTCGACAAGCCCCAGGTATGAATACTCAGAAATCACGCGAGAATAATCTACAGATCGTAGCTGGGCTCGAGAAGATCGACGACCTCTTGTGGAAGGCAGAAGGTGAACTCTTCTGGGACGATGGTGATAATGATGCCTATCTGCATGAAAACAAAGTCAATGGTTATCGACTTTACCAACACAAACATTATGTCATCTTCGTGACGGCTACACCAACCGTTGGTCGTGTTGTCATTGTAAAAGACAAAGACGACACAGTTGACCAGAAGATTCCACCGATAGAGGAAATTGAAATCCTTGGCTACCCAGTCGAAATCGACTTTGATTCCATTGAAGTCAACAACCTTAAAATTTATGTGAATAAGACGGAAAGTAGCTACGATGCTGGAAGAAAATTGTTGAGAATCCAGAACTCGCGATCACCTTTCATTCACCTACAATCATCGTACTCCAATGGATGGACTGTTTACTGGAGGAACAAATGATTGGTCGTTAACAGAAAAAAATGATTAAAATACGTATTAGAAACATCTGATTTTTTCGATTATCTTAAAGCTTATTGTAGCTTACATATAATAATACGTAGTTATTAGAATATTCGGTAATAAGTTCGCGAATTAAAAAATAAACTTACGATAAGTTGAATATTATAAAGCAGCACAAGTTGCAGTGTTTTAAACATGAAGTCTTTGAAAAAAAAATCAATAAAAATTCAATTCGCCAAAGGCCAAAAAATTACTTTTTTTTGGTCATAACGACTTATAAAAAATAATTATAAGCCCAAAATTTTATGTAATTTTAAATTACTTATTAGGTCAACTATCTAAAGGACAATATTTAACAATTTTTCAAAATTTTGAAGTTAAAGCAGTTTTACCATACCCATTTTTCCGCAAATTATGATTTTTTAAATCATAATTTAATAAAAGTCCATATTTTTACACTGTGGGACTCCTGCATAATGGTGAGGGGGCAAAGGTAGCTAGCTACCTGTGCCGATTTTTTGCGAAATTTTTTTTTCCAAAAATCCACAGGGGGACCACGTTCAAATTTTTTTTCGAAAATTTTTTTTCTGGGGGTACCCCCCCCCCTCGCGCCCGGCCCTGATGGTAAGTAACTTTAAGGTTTGCCTAACAATTACAAATTAAACATACCTGTTTAATGCAGTTTCGGATTCCACTTCATTTTACATCTTCTAGATTGCCGGTCAATGTACTGACGATTAACAAGAACATTGTCAAATGGGTTCCTCTCAATGTTACGATCCCTTGGAGAAACGAATTCATCCTAAAATCGACAAAAATTTTTAAATTTTAAAACTTCCTTATTTTAACTTGCTAAGACATTAAAAAATGCAAACACCGAAATTCAAATTTATTGTTAAACAATTATTATGAGAAATGCTGTTTATAAAACCGGAGTAATCTACGTTCTCGACTAATTTTTGCCACTAGAAACTGATTCTTCATGCAAACTTCAAAGGGCTCTACGATTTTACGATTTGAAACAAAGTCGTCCTAAAACGATTTTTCTGATAATATATCAAAAAAATTAATTTCATTTTATCTTACTTATCTCCTCTTACATAATCACTGTTTTTTATTTAATAAAAAATCAAAATTATAACACTTTTTTGTACCAATTCCCAACTTAATGCTCCAAAGCATTAGTAAAAAATTATAAATCTGAACTATACAACAATTTACTAAAAAAATATCAACAATTTCGTCTAGCTATCAAAAGTAATCTGTTTCGTCGTTGAAATCTTGCTCCTCTCCTATAATCGAGAACAGCTTCAAAGGGCCCGATTTCAGAAGCTCGATCATGAGATGAAACAAAATCGATCTATAACGATGCCAATATATATTTTCTCATAAAGCCACAGTTTTAAAGAATTTAAAGAAAATTATAAACTACAAAACCAGCAACGGATCCCTAAAAAAACAGCAGCAGAGAGAAATTTTAATATTCATTTTAAAACATCCAACAACGCCTTCCATTAACGATGATAAAACAACTTATTTATAAAACATCAGCAATTCTTTCTAGCCAATCGAAGTAACCTGTTTCTCCGCCTAAACCTTTCTCCTTTCCTCATATAATCAAGAACAGCTTCAAGAGAACCAGACTCAGAACGACGATCACGGCATGAAACCAAATCGATCTGAAATTATAATGTCTTTTTCTTGTTGTAATACAATACGGTGTTAAAGACTTTTTAATTCTAATCTTAAAACGTACTATCAACTGCTATTACAATGTACAGTGAAAAGTCTGTATAACAAATCGCTCTAAAATTAAAAATTTTTTCGTTATAAAATGTTTTGATGTACAAAAATTTTAAATGTACAGTGTACAGTTAGGTTTAAAAGTTCATTGCAATAAAAATTTTTTTTGTAGAAGAGTTCCATTGTATAGTCTTTTAGTAAGCCTTCAAAAAGTGACACAACGTAAACAAAAAAGTAAACTTAATCTCAAAATTCATTTTTTATTTAATTTATACTCAAGAATTTTCCGGCTGGTCCCATAACTTCATATTGCTACTTCTTCGCACTTTCAAGAACGTTTATTTAACTTTAAAAAATTTCGCAAATTTTTAGCACGGACACCTCTGGCAACGATAATCCGATTATACACAATCAATTCGAATAGTCCCTTGTGAACATTTTGATTAACCGACGATACGAAATCCAACTGAAATACGAATTTTGGATATTTAAAATTAGGTTTTTCTATATTTAAAAAAAAATTTTTAAACACCGTTTTTGGTATTAAAAAGCATGACATATCTACGGTTCTACTGATTATAATAAACAAAAAAATTAATGCCAACACAAGTTCTCCTCTACCCGCCCCGCTAGACATGAGAAACGGGCCGGGCCTGAATGTTAGGCCCGGCCCGATCTAAATTTTGCTCAAGGCCGGCCTAGCCCGTTCCTTATGTCTAAGCCCCGCTGTTATGTCTATTATCTAGGAGCCGAGATTACAATAGTACTTTCAACTATGAACGTAGAACAACGCCAATAATATATAAGTATATATACTGTATTGTAAACTTTAGGTAGCAGGGTTTCAATGAATTGGTCATTAAAACCCAGCTATAACAAAATACAATCTACCCTGCTCAACTCTGCTGTCAATTACCTGTTATACAAATTAAATATAAAACATTAGTGTCCTCCGGTTTACATAGAACAACAATTTAATAAAAACAACACTAACATCAACAATTTCTTTTGCATAACCGGCGTAGTTGATTTCTTAGCCTAAATCTTGTTGCTTTTCTCTTATAATCAATAACAGCTTCAAATGGCCCAAACTCCAACTGTCGCATATGACATGTAACAAAATCGATCTAAAACCATACCGTTTTAGTACATTTCTACTACCTGTTGTTTATTGTTAGTTTAAACAATCTTCATTATTAACTAAAATTGGAAACTATCGTTTTTGGCTTCTAGGTAGTGCATTGATCAGTACGCCTCGGTTCCGCCGACAAAACTGAAGTAACAAAAACCGTTTGTTTGTTACAACATCTTCAAAAACTCCGGATTCTATTTTGGAATTGGAAGACGACACAAAGTCTGTCTAAAATTTTATATTTAAAAATAGTTTTTATTATTTTTAATTTTTCTATCTTCCCGCTTCTTCGATTAATGGAAGTTATTAAAAGAATTACAGAATCAACAACTTTATTTCAATAAAACAACAATCTTAAAGTAACTTGTATTCCCTTTCTAGTTCAACCCCAAGCTCCATTTCATTTTTCGTTTTTTAGAAATCTTTGCCGCATACTGCCGGTTACCTAGAACTTTGTCAAATGGATCCCAATCGACAAAACAATCTTTTGAAGACACAAATTCATCCTGAAAACATGCAAAAAATAAACCAAATGTTTAGGTATGGACGTGTAAAGGTGCCCGGACTAGTTGCCCTCTTGCAGGCCTATCAAACCTATTAAAAAAGTTCATTACCCTTGTTAAGGTTTTTAAATTTTAAATACAAAAAGACGTAGGTTAAAAGTACGAAGAATTCAATAAATGACACTATTGCTCTTCTGGTTTTTAGAAAACTACAAAATTTATAAAAGTCCATGACAAACTTTATAAAATTTTGTGAAACTTCTGACAACAAATGGCTCGTGAATTATAAAATATACAAGAGTTTTAAACAAACTGCGTAACAATAGCCGATAATTAAAAAGTTGTTCGTTATACGAGATTTTCGTTATACTGAATTTACAATGTAATTACAACAGTTGCATTATGAATTTTTCATATTTCGTTTACGCAAACGTTTGATTCGGTTAACCCAATTAGAAATGACGCCTTCAAACACTCCTACTTCTACGTTATGATCACACGATGTTACATAGTCCACCTATAAAAGTAAAGCCTTAACTAGCCATAATATAGTAGACGCACATCATAGTTGCCAAAAAATCCAAATATCATTTTTGACTTTTGGTCAAAAATGCGTAGAATATCATTTTTTGTCTTCTTAGCCTTTTCTAGCTACTTTCTTCTCAAAGTAGAAATGTGTAAATATTAGAAGAATAAAAAATGATTTTAAAAACAGGCTTTTTCAGTACGTTTCTTTACTTAAAGTCTAACCAAGTACTTAATCATATTATTTTAATTGTAGACTAGCCAAGTATTTCAGCATTTTATGTTTACGTTGCCTTTGTCGAATCCGGCAATTTGAAATAATCAAATCCATTTGATTATTTCGATTGGCAGATACAAAGTCTTGCTGAAAAAATCGCTACTTTATAACGTTTTTGGCCACGTTGTGTATACTATGTAATTTAATTAAAATCTTTCAATTTTTACATTTGTTAATTTAAGAATGCATAATATAAAAAAAATATTAAAAAACAAGAATAACACTATTAACAAAATGTTGAAAAAATTTAAAATTTTAGACAGATGTCCATTACAAGTTTAGCCCAAAAGTTTATAAAACTAAGCTTTAACAAACACGCTTTTCTTTGATGTTTCTCTTTTGCTGCCATTCTTTAATTAACCTATCCTACCTAAAACCCATCACATTATTTACAAAATGCCACAAAACATTACTATAAAAGGCCAAACACTAGCTAGAACAAGACAGCATTAAAAAGCAAATAAAATATAATTCTACGCACTTTTTGACCAAGATAAAGCTACCAAAGCAAAATGAAAGCCTAGTCTCAACTATCCTATTGAAATAATAAAAAAAGTTCCACCTACCACGTGAAGTTGAGGATAAGGTTCAAAGAGGTTGTTCAAGTAAAGTCGACATTCATTACGCCACGGTCTTCCCCTGGTCAAACAATGATCATATAAAGGGTCTACTACACTTCTTGAGATCAAATATTTTTCGTCTTCTGTCACACTGTAACCGCCTTTTAATTTTTCGATAAATTCTTCCACATCAATCGACTTTCCTCGTGGTTCTTTGCCTTTTGATGGCTGAAAATGGCATTTATTTATTTGTTTAATCATTAATTGACAGAACACAATGTTAAAAATAAACCTTTCTAAATCCTAAATATCATCAAATCCCTAAAATCAAAAAATTTAAACTGACATGTTTATAACTTCGTAACAGGTCCTCCAATCTTAATATCGTCAAACATCGCGGAAGAATCGGTTCTCCATCTTCGAGTCTGATACGCTCCTAAAAGAAAATTTTAAATAAGATCTTACTATTTACTAACTAAATCTAAATATAAAACCAAATCTACTTACCCTATCCTTTTCATCAACAGTAACAACAACAATATCGCGATATTCAATGTTTCCATTCATTGGAGCCTTCTTGAATTTCTTGTCCTTCAACACTTCAACATTCATAACTTTTTCCACCTCCAACTCTAACACAGAAGCAACTTCACTCACAATATTCTTCACAATTCGACCTGATTTCGTGGGAATCAAACCAACTTGTTCTCCTTGAAAGTCGACTACTCGAATCCGATGTTTCAATCTCATCTAAACACAAAAAAATATAAATATTAATTTTCTTACCTTTAATGGGTCCTTTGTAACTTTAAAAACAGTTGGTACATTAGGGACCTTCGCCTTCCATTTAATTTTGAACCATTTTCCGTCTTTACCCATCTGATGCAAGCATCGAGCTTCTTCAATCTTGATTTTCTTTTTTGCCAGTGCATCTTTAACTAATTCAACAACTGTATTACCCGTATTACATTCTATGGTATCTAACAATGATCCCTTGATTGTGTAGACCTGTAGTTTATGCATCTAAAATTAAAAAGTTAAGTAAAAGATTTAGATCAACAAAATTACAACACGGAACCACAAAAACCAGTGTAAGATACAAAATCAGAAACAAGTATAACAAATCTTGCATTAAAAAATTAATTTAATTTGTTCTTTATCAGTTGTTAAAGGAATTTAGGTAAAATTTATCAGTTGTCAAAGGAATTTAGGTAAAATGTCCCCGGAATGATCATGTCCCCGTTTGGGACATGTATTAGAGGGACAGGGAACTTACAAAACTTGATTTTAAAAGTTTGGGTGTGTTTCTGAGAGGTTAGATTTTTTAAAGTACAGTGATGGACATATTCGTGTTTGGGACATGATCGATCCGGGGACATGATCATGCCGGGGATATGATCATTCTTTGGAGAGATTGTTGTAACGGTGACGTGATTATGCTGGGGACATGATATTGTTGTGGAAATTATTATGCTGGGGATATGATAATGCTAAGGCTATGGTCATGCTTGGGACATTATCTTCATGATCGTGCTTAGGACGTAATCATGCTGAGGACTGATCATGCTGGGGACAGGATCATGCTGGGGACATTATTATGCTGGGGACATGATAATGCTAAGGCCGTGATCATGCTTGGGACATTATCTTCATGATCATGCTTGGGACGTAATCATGCTGGGGAAATGATCACGATGGGGACTTGAACGTGCTGGGGACATGGTCGCTTCTAGGCTTATATGGGCTAAATTTGATCGAATTTTTTTGCAAAACTTTTTTTAACTACCCCAGCTTTTACAAAAAAAATATAGCCTATCTGTAAATGCATCTAGTAAAACACGATTTGAATCTAACAAACTTCTAAACCTTTAGAAAATTCAAATTTATTTATATTACAATTTCGAATATACAATATTAACAACTTTTGATTTTTGCTTCATCTAGAGAGACGGAAGATCGTTGTAGACTTTTGTTTTTATATCAATTTATAACAAGACTTTTGAAAAGCGACAATTGTTTAAAAACGAAATAAAAGGAGAAGAATAAGTATATTATACACAAAACTGTGGCAAAAGGTTGGCTTTGACTAGGAAATTTTGAAAAAAGATAAAATCGGGTTTAAAATAAGTTTTTGTCTTCTAAAAATTCGAAAAAAGTTATTGTTCTAGTTATTAAAAAGCTTTTTAAAAGTACGTAACAAACGCTCTAATTTTAGGTAACAAATCCAACAAAATGCCGTTAAAAGAATTTCTTAGCCATTTTAACTCTAAATCCTTTCTACCACTCCTTTTGCCACATTCTCAACTACACGTTCTAGACTTTGTCATCATGGAACCACCAACGAGTCATGCTGGGCCGACTGTGACAGGTGTTGACATAGGCGGTATTGTCCATTGGTGGCACTTTCTTTTGGCACGATGATAGCATGGATAAGATGGAAAGACAAACTGCTTGAACGTTCAGGGCTGGCGTCCAGTCGTCGAACAATATCGACAGGCAAATATGACCGTTGGAGTAGACGTGCGGGTGGACTGGGATGTGGGATCCAACAAAGGTCACCTGGAAATGGCAGTTTTAGATTTTTTAAGATTGTTAAGCGCTCTTCTTTTAAATTTTATAAAGTGTAAAATCCTAATTTTTTAACCTTCTGGTATCAAAATCAATCTCTTTTCATACTTTAATACCTAAAAAACTAAAACTCTTCAAAAACCTACTTCAGGCGAGGTAAATGGATATTGATTGTCGAATTTGAAAAGCAATTTGAAGATCTCGCCTTCGTACAGCGTGTTCGGTGCTCCATTTACGGTAACGGTCCAATTCAGTAGGTCTTTCGAAGCCTCTTCATAATCAATTGACATTCCTTCTGGAGGCTCGGTGACCAACTGACTGAGTTCTTTGGCTAGCCGTCGACGTGATGCGTCCATTTTTGTCGGCCTTCTGTTGTTGTAGGTTTATGAAAAGTACCCTGGAGATGGAAAAATTGAAATTTTAAGATTTGTAATGGTCGATAATTTAAGAAATACTATATATGACACGTCACGTTTTGTTCATCATGTACAAGTATAATAGTATTTTGCTTCGTAAATGGCACAGACGGTAACGTTATAGCCAACAATGTTTAATTTTTTGAATTTTTAAAATATTTTGCACTGTGCAAAAGCTACAAAATTAAAAAAAAATTATTTCAAGGTAAACACAATGCCAAATCGGCGCCGAGCTTAAAAGTTATTGTAACATTAACGACTTAAAACTAAACATTACTTTTGCCGAACTAAAACAATATAATTACGGCACATAGAGTAAGCATCATCAACTCAAAATCCCCCGTTTCCAGTACAAACCCTATACGTATCCCCAAAGTACACATCCGTAACTCAAAACTCCGTGAACCTTTTGCAGAACACAACTACAAATACAAACAAACCCTGCCTAGGGTCGGTCCACTTCCCCATTCCATGTACATCACAAAAAACAAACCTACAAGTCCCGTGAAGCTAATCGGTTCGTTAAAAAGTGAATTTACGTTGGAAGTGATTAAACTTTTGACATGAAAAGCCTCCTCCACTACCTTTTGTTTTTGTAGGGAAAAAAGGTAGTTAAGAGCTGTGACTGAAAAAAGAGACCAGTTTTCCTAGAGCGCGGGTTTAATCCGAGTTGAATATTAAGCAAACACATAGGTAAAGCGAGTGACCTGAATATTCAAGTAGGTGTTTTAGGAGTTAGTATGAAAATGTTTCAATATGCAACAAAACGGCATAAAGTATAAAGTTTTTAATATTCAAAAGAATGGCATAAGGCATAACTGAAAATGCTGTGGAACTTCTGTATAACAAACTCGTCTATAACAAAAATCCTGTATAACGGAAAACATTTAAATCCCAGGTTAACACTACACAGTGCATTTAAAACTTATGTGTACCCAAAATTTTTTATAACAAATAAATTGAAAATCCTGGAACGATTCGTTATACAGGAGTTCATTGTACGAAAATATAGAAAATAGGCATAGTAAGAGCTCAAAAAGATATCATCTTTGTTGAAGGTAACAGACGGTTCTCTCATTTTAAGTTCAGATAGAGGTTTTGGGCCCAAATCAGCATGCCAGCCTATTAGCACAATAGACTATCATTCTACTTAACTTCAGCACAACAAATAATTTTTTATATAAACCAGCTCTTGTTATAAGAAACACTAAAAATAGCCCTATGTATTTTGTTTATTATAAGTAGACATGCGGTACGATACGTGCCTGCCCTAAAAACGGCCGATAAAAAGACCAATCGTTATAGTCATTAACCCTACTAGTCAACAAACATGTTGACCTTTTCAAATTTCCTTATATAATACTGAATTAAATACCAATCTAAAATTAAAAACTAAAACTGCTACCATAAAAAATTAGCTTCGAAGAAGACACCGATAAAAGTGAGATCTGTTGCAATCTTAGTCCGACTATATATGAGAGCAAACAACCAACGGGTTTCTAAACACGGCTGGAGACTATTGTAACGCTTCTTCGTTGTTATAATGCAAACGAACGTTACCGCCAAACTAGTTACAACAACTGGAAAAGACAAGTTAGGTTATGGAAGATGTCATTCGAACTCATTGTTTGATTGAAACTTGATTAGTAATGTCATAAACTAATTAAAAGTTATATAATTAAAAAGTCTGGGGACTTTTTGACCTCAGAAGAAATAAGTTGATTCTCTGTTGACTTTTTGACCACAAAGAAATAATTTGGTTTTCTCTGAACTTCTTGATCAAAATTAAAAATCCCTATCTTCTACCTACTTTTCGATAAAACAGACTCATCCTTATTACCTTTTGAGCAATAAATATTAAACCTTACACAGTAACCTCTTGATTCCGCGGACAGTTGCCCACTTTTACACCTCCTCCATTACTGCGTGAAACCCAACAACACTTCAAAGCCTTATTAAACCTCACGTAGTGAAGTGTGATAAAGGCTGTTAGAAAGTGAAAATGTCACTTTTTTGTTTTGTTTCTCTCTTTTCTCTTCGGGGCTTTTAAGTAGTAGTCAAGGTCAAAGATTTTTGTTTTTTTCGAATTCCAAAACCCAACAAAAACCGCGGATTTCACACCGCAAGCGCGTTAAGAACATAAGCCAGAACAACAATGCAAAAAGTTATTTCAAGGCTTTGTACTATGAGGTCTTAAAAGAAGTTTTTAAGTTTTTGTCCACGGATTCAAAAACTATTTTAAAGTAAAATTGTAAATTGTTGACAATTGGTAAATGATAAGCAATATAACATTTTTGTAATTGATTTTGTAAATAAAATACCCTTTGTGATACTGACGATCTAGAAGGCTTATTTTCCAGTGGAAAACGGTCAAGAGAAGCGATGTGTCCATTAGTCAACTCAAAACCCCAATTCTCTATTGTTGCTTATAGAAAGAGCCTACGGTAAAACCTATTCAAATCGTAACCAAAAACAAAAAAAAGGTATTGTGATAACATCATGGTGAATACAAGTTGTTATGATACATACAAAAGTTAACAAACACCCAGTTCTCAGTATCCCTACTTTCTACCACTACAAAGCGTAACCCTCCTTCCTCTACAAAACCCCTTAATATTTTCCACACCTTTCACTAATTGTTCCGAAAATGTTACTTTTATTACTTTACAACGCTCTTCTTCCTCCCCCCCCATCCCCCCCCACTCCATATACTAGTAACTCAGTCCAACAAACCAAGACCGCATTAAGATTTGCTGAACGCTCTTCACGAGCACTAAAAGCCCGGCTACAATTTTTAAGCGAAACGGCTCGCCGAATGACGCGTCTTTGCCTCAAGGTCTTGGCCCGCCGGCTTCTCCCTCGCTCTCCTCGCTTTTTGGGTATGAAGGCCCGAACGAAGCGAGCATGTGTATGCGCGCCTGTGGTGTAATGGTTAGCATGGTCGCTTCCCAAGCGACCGACACGGGTTCGATTCCCGTCAGGCGCATGCAAATTTTTGCGGTTTGAGTAAAATGCACATTCTTAAATAGTATACTAAAGAAGAGTTTTGTTTTTGAATATTTAAATACCTAATACTAGAAGAAAATCGTTTTTTAACTAAAAACTTCTAAAAAAGTTCAAAAGATCTTTGAAATTTAAATAAATGACGATCTTTGTTATACTAAGCAACAGCCAGAACAAAGCAGCAGCCTCCATTCCCTCAAAACATCAAATCTAAACTTTCCCTTCTATTATAATGAAAATTTTTCGTTTCCTTTGTCAAAACATCGCATTAACAACCTACCAAGAGTTCAATTGGAACGAAACAAAGAAATGTCAACGTCAATCTACAAATTTCAGCGTAACTTTAAAAAAAAGTTTTTTCTGATTTATTAAAAACAATAAATATTATAATCCGTTCCGGAAAAATTAAATAAACAATCATTTTTTTCAAATGCAAAAAAAATGAGATCCAAAGTAAAATGCATTTTTAAAATGAAGAAAATAATTTGAACCCTACAACAAGAACAATTTTATAATTTCTTAATTTTATATAAAAAATGAAACTTATGTAAGTCAAAATTAGCTATTAGTCTAAAATATGTAAAATAAAACTAGACTTATTAGCCTTACTTACAAAGCAAAAAAAATCTATGCAGCTAGTCCATCATCATAACATAAGAGTGCATTATGATGTCCATTTTCGCTAATAACCTGAACTATAAGCCTCAAAAATCAACGTTCAAATACAAAAAAAATGATTTTTATGACATTTTGTCTGAACAAAGTGCAAAAAAAACTCAAACTAATTCAACACAAACAGACTTGTCTCAATTTCGAAGAACTTAAAAAAGAAAACAAGGAACGACTTTAAGCTTGAAAAACCAATCAAAAGCGTATTTTAAGCCTTTCAAAACCTAAAATTTTGTCAAAAGCCAATGAAAAACCAATATCTACGATTCGAATTGAAAAACAGTCCATTCACGATCAATCAGCTCACTATCACACAAAATTTTAATCAATTTCGGCCTAAACAAACACGAAATACGTCAATGCCCTATTAGCGCAAAATATGATAAACAGCCCCATGATTCGGTCGGCCTTCGGAAAAAGTGAAAATCGAAGGAAAAGTGAGTCAGCTGATTGGAACACTTCGTCTTTGTCGCTCGCGGGATAAAAAACCGTCAACTTCCCATGTATAATATACAATGCGAAGCAAACTGGTTATTTTGACTTGACAGGTTACTTTTCATTTTAAATTTTTTAAAAGAAACGGCCAATAAAGAGAAAAAGCTCAAGTTTTTAAAATAAAAATACCCGTTGATAACATTGCATAGCAAACTGAATTTTAAATTAAGAAAATTAAGCTTTCCTTCACAAATTGACAGAGTAACTGTTTATCTTGAGAATATATTGTACATATGACGCTATAAAACCAGTTCGTATTATTAAAAATAAAACATAAAGATAATCTTGATTGTACCAAAATTTCAAGCCTTAAAATACAATATTTTAAAATTAAAATAGACTTTAAACGTAATATCACTTTACAGCAACGTAATCCCCCTCTTAAAACAATTTAAAACTAATCGTAAAACCCTAAAAATAAAAACTTTGTACAGTTTAGAACAACTACAAAACTAAGTCAAGATTATGTTATTTCAAAAGCGGTATTTGAATACTCATGTGACAGATTATCTCCACAAAAATTAAAATTCAATTTTACAAAAAAAACTTTAGAAAACGTTTCCACGTGCATTTAGTACTTTCAGTCGGCCAAAAACTTGTTTTTTAACCATAATATCATTTAAAAATTTTAAATTTTGAAAATTGTTAAAAATAAATTATATGTCTGTTATAATCAATACCAAGATAAAATAACATTCTTTACTAACCAAATTTCCTATATCAATCGTTTTTTAAAAAAATATTCTTACTACGATTAGACGACTGATTAGAACAGTAGCTTTCTTATAAACGTGTTCTCTATGACAATATTGACCATTACTAAAGTTTAGTGTTCTCAAAAGACTCCATAGAACGTTTTCAAAACTAATTTTTGCCCAAAAGTTCATCCCAAACTAAACCAATTTCAATCTCCAGCTTCTATTCATATTAAAACCCCCAATATTTGACCTATAAATCAATTTTTGACCAAAAACCGGCTTAATTTCATAAAATTAGAAGCAGGAATTGCATCGAAAAATAGGAAAAAGGAAGGGTCAATCAATAAAAGTAACAAAAAACTTTATAAAACAGCCTCGTACAAGAGCAAAAGAGAGGATTGAGAAAAAGCGAGAAAAAAACAAAATTTTTTGAAGAGACTCTTTTCTCCCGTCTGTCCAAACAGGGACAGCCCCTCCTCATTCTCTCACATGCTCTCCAACTTTTTTGTCTCCGTTCTTTTATGACAGAAGCCTCAATGGCTACATGACCGAAAACTTTTTATTAACAGGAGCCGGTTTTTCCACAGGAAATAGTTTTTATGACATTATTCTGATTGATATACCTTGTTTTATTATAAAGTTATTATAATAATATAAATTATAATGAGGTTGACTACTACTTCTTGTTGCGTATAACATAAAACAATACAATAGAACCTCCGTATAAGAAACTCTTATATAACAAAACCCCCGTATAACAAAAAACCTTTGAACCCCCGGCAAACAGTAAACAGATTATTGAAAACCTCTGTATAACAAAACCTCCTCATAAGGAACAAATTTTAAATCCCCTTGTGATTCGTTATACAGAGGTTTCCCTGTATATAAAAATAAAAAATATCTATAATTAATATAAAAATATCAAAAAATTAGTCACCTTATATTTCTCTATAACAAATTCCTTTAAAATCCCCAAAAAGTTTCCTTCCCATGCCGGGAATCGAACCCGGGCCGCGTGGGTGAAAGCCACGAATCCTAACCACTAGACCACATGGGACGTGCTCAAGGCAGAGAAACAAAGCTATACAAACGTTAACTCTTCACCCACTAAACCCTAAGTAACATTTAATGCAAAAGTATATTTACATCTCCAATTTAAAAACAAAATATACGTTGCAAACTTATCCATTTCATAAACATCAACAACAAATGAAAACTTTAGCACCAATTTATTAATTAATTTTAAACTTTCAAGTGAGGTAACTAACACTAATATCTTTCTTTGGAAAATAAAAGTAGCTAGGCTATCTAAAAACAATCAAAAAAATCTATAAAAAACACCTGAAAAGCCGGCAAAAACAATGTTTTACAAAAAACATAAATGCATAAATTTTAACGTTTTTTCTCCATAACGTAATGCGATACGTAAATGCATAAAATTTAACCCTTTTCCTCCATAACAATGTTTGTTTTGCGAGTTTAGCGCGATTATTAGATCTTTTCACAAATCTTACAATAAAATATCAACTAAAACAACAATAATAATAATAATAAATACCGTATATCCATGAGATTTTTAAACTGAAGGCTCAGACTCCTCAATTTCCATCTTTACACAATTGAAATCGTAGAAGCGGACGAGTGGGTCCTCGCTTTGACGATGAATTTGTGCCAATTGTTCGATGGTGGTAGTTGGAGCGTTGAATTTTGAAGCGTCCACTGATCCAATAACGATTTGGGCACGTTTGGCTCGGCTCAGAGCGACCAAAAGACGTTTGGCCGTCGCGTAGCATGGCCATTCTTGTTTTTCGCCGTTCATGAAGCCGCCTGGCTTGGTTTTGACTAAATCGACTAGACAAAAGTCGGCTTCAGTGGAGATGGCACGATCAATTGTTTGGCCTTTTACTGGGTTTCTGTCGAAATAGGTTTCTTGGACTGAAAAGGGAAGGTTAAGATTGCAAATTGAATTGAAAAGCAAGATTTATAATGGATATATCGATATAAAAATTTAAAAATCAAAAAGATAACGCAAAGTTCTTTACCAAAAACAAATTATTTACTATTTTGATCTTCATAAAACCCAAGAAAAATAAAAATAATGTCAAAAAAACCTACTTCTATAAGGAGTCAGGTACACGCAATCGCTCTTCTTCAGCTCGTTCGTCTTCATAACAGCATCTATCAGCATCCTGGCATAGTTTATGTTTCTTTTGTTGACATACTGAATCTTTCTGCTTGTTTTGGCTGATTCCTCATCCATGTTGTCGGCACGGCAGTAGTATCGACCGGTTGAATCTGTGGCGGGAAGATTGACAAAAATGGAAGTGAAGGGTTGTGTATTCAAAGATTTCAATTCTGGTGGGACGTTTTTGATATGACTAACATCAATCGTCATTGGTCTTTCTTCGGGACAGTTACTGAGATCAAAGTTGAGATCACTGAAAAGGTACGGTTAGAATAAGCTACTATAACATTTTTATAAATCTTTGACGACAACAATAGTAAAATTTTTTATAAATCCTTGGAGGATGAGAATCAATATCAATGAACATTTGTTGACAATTCAAGAGAATAAACTTACAGATAGTAAAACTGGATCAGTTTTGACAAACTGATCGAAGTCCGGACAACTTGAGTCATTTGTGAAAATGAAATTTTACATTTCAAAAGTTGTGTCAAAGCAGATTCGTCAAATCCGGATTTCCTTTCAGCTTCATCGTCCATGAATCTTTCACGACAGAAACGGGGATTCAGTTGCCATTGATCTCCTGAAAAATCAAAAGTTTATAATTTTTGAAAACATCGTTAAGAACGTTTTTTAAATAAATTAAAATACAAAAAAAACTTTCTTATAAGATTTCAAATGGCAAAAACTTTCCTTACAAAATTTGAAATAACCATGTTCATTTAAAAAGTTTTTTCTTCCAACTAAAACGCTTACCGAACAATGTCATGTATTGCAGCAGTGGCCGAGCTTGTTTGTTTAGATCGACCAAAAAGCTGTAATAATCGACCGTACGCATTGATGAAGCCTCATCAATCAATACATGTTGAGCTGGGAATGTCTTCAAAAGTTCCGGCATCAAGAACCTGACCTGCATGACGACAATTCCAGCGTTTTCGGCCGCATCATCCTTGTAAAACGTAACATCATCGACGACTTTTGAACGTTCGTTCATCAAATCGGTTGGACTGATCTTGTACATTACATGATATTTGATTAGATGTGGATAATGTTCCGTCTTCAAATGATCGGCAATCTTCAGAAGACGTTCCGTGATTTCAGCTGCTGCATCCGGCCGTGCTGTGGCGATTAAAGTACGACGACGAAGGTGGAACCAGTTGTAAGCAGCCAAGAAACAAACGATTGTGGTCTTTCCACTGCCAGAAGGGCCCTAAAAATACGGGTCTTTTTATTTTTGTATAAACTTGAACTAGCAAGAACTTTCTTTACAAAATTTAAAACAACAATAACTTTGTTCACACAACAAAATATGGCTATAACTCCTTTTACAAAACGTATAGTGGCAAGAATTTGTTATAAAAATTAAAAATAACAATAATTTTCTTTACAGGCTAAAAAATAGCAATAACTTTCTTTACAACCCATAAAGCAACAAAAAACGAAGAAAACCTTACCAAAACAGCATGAATGTCCTTTGTGTAGCACTGTTTCGCAAACTCCATCTGAGTATCAGTCAAACAATAAGGAACTGGCATAAGCTGGTTGAACTTCTCCAGGTCTTCCTTGAACAAAACCACATCGGTCGAATGGTCGGTAATCAAAGGCTTGTAAAAGTTTGTAGTCATACTGGCGGCGTAACGTGGGAAGAGGTATGACTTCTGCTCCTCCATGAACTTTTTCACGTTTTCTAACTGTTTTTTGATCGGTTCGCATTGGTGACTAAAGGCAATGTACATAGAGCCATCTTGGATTGGACCAGGATTTTTGATAATGTTCACTAGTTCTTCAGTGTAAAATGCTAAAAAATAAAATATATTTGAATAAATTTATATTGTTATAGAAGTGACAAATAGCAACAAACTTTCTTTACCAAACGTAAAATGGCAAGAATTTGTTTTAAAAATGTCAAAATTATCTTGCCTTCCCCTTCAACATCTAATACAATATAGAAAACGTACTCCACTCATCCTCAGACACGTCGCCATTGCACCAGTACACATTAACATCTTCTCTGAACTTGGATACAAGAGGGCGTACCAAATCTTTCGGCCATTCTCCGTCGTTTCTGTTCTCAGTCAATGAATCGGCGTCCTCTCGCTTACCAAGCAGGATTTGAAAGCCAGCACGTCCAAGGTGTAGCAATTTTTCTAAAATTTATAGTTTAACAACTTTTAAAAATATTTTTAAATTCCATATTTTCTACTTGAATATTTAATGGTAACAACGTTTTTTGAAGTAAACAAGTCTTGTCACAAGCTCGAAATGTTTATCAAGTTAAAAAGCTACAAGACTTTTTAAATACCGTAAGATGATAAAATCTACTTTTTCCAAAGCCTTACCTTTAAAGTACTTCCTCAGACCATCATCAACCCCGTGATGAACAGTCGGCATAGTGAATGTCAACTTAGACACTGGTCTAGACTTTCCATTCGACGTCAAATTGATCTTCACAACCTTCACGTTGAACAATGGCAACTCAAAACTCTCCAGAATGTTCTCGTACTTCCACAAATACTCATAAGCCTGAATCATTGCTCTGCCACTGAAATTGCCAAAGGATTGTGGTCGTTTGATCATGGTGTCTTTGTAGGATCCACTCAGTACAATATCATCCACATGTTTTGGATTCAAAGTGGCCAACTTTTTGTAGTATTCACGCTTGAACTTCTCGCTGTACTTTGGGTACGTGTCGTGATGTCGTTGCTTGTAGAAGATGACTTTGCGACGTTCAAAGTCTTTGTTCATAAAACCTCTCATCGCTTCCTGACATTCAAGTTTGTGTTCCTCAAAGTTCTTGAACGAGCATCGACACCTGAAGCAGTCGTATGGGCACTCGGCAACTTCATGTTCGTTTCCACAATTGAGACAGTAGAGGTGTAAACGCTAAATAATGTAAAATTTTGCTTAAAAACGTTGAAAATAAAAAATGTTTCGTCGTTTTTGTGTTTTTTCGACATTATTTAATGATTATGAAGCTTTTTGAAGTCTATGGTCTTCCACTGTTTACATAATGCTTCGTGATACGCTCGTATCTAGAAAACATATGGTCTTTAACATGGCCGGTGATTTTGTGGTCATTTCGTGAATTAACAAGGAATTGTCGTTCTATATTTAGATAAGATCTTTTGTCGTGTGTTTCGTGACAAGCTATGTTGTCTCACAATCTTTTTAACAAAAAATTTTGTTGCAGGTTTCACGTCTTCAGAAATCGCGCAAAGTTCTTATATTTTACGCACAAACGTGCTTCGTTCTGTGTCATATAAAATAAAAACAGTGTTTTCATCTCTGAATAAGAACCTTATTTTTTTCATATTAACGTAATCTTGTTAATCTCATAAATTTTGCATCCGACATTTGATCTTACTTACGTAGCTCACGTTAGCAAATGTAAGCTATTAACTCTTTATACCTTGTACTAGGTTTTCTTCAAACAACATAGGCTGTATGCCGTTTTTTATGAACAACGAAAGGTGTAGGACCTTCATGACTAACAACAAGAAACTCATGACCTTCATGATAGACAACGATAGTTGTATTAGCTTGATAGCTTCATTCATTGCCGGCTGGCATCTTGGTCTTTTCCAGTATAACAGTTCCACTTTTATCTTCCAACTTTTCATACATACAATAACAAAACTGGTAAAAATGAGACTTACTTTTGAATCTACACCTTCTTCTTTAATATCGTTGGAACTTGTATTAGCCTTGTCAATCGTGGATCTTCTGTTTCCTGCGGACCTGGTACGTTTCTTGTGCAGAGTGGACTTGTCGTCAGGCGGGACAACACAATTGTTGCTAAAGGTAATCCTCGGCCTTTCAGACCTTGTAGTACCCGACGGGTATGACGCTCTTTTATTATCCGAATTGAAAGTAATTCTTGGCCTGGTTGACCTCGATGGCCGGTCGTCGGGCACGGGTTTGTTAACCGGCGTTTTTGGGCCTTCAGATTTAACACCAAAATCTTTAGATCTGTTACGATTGTAATCCCATGATAGCCGTCTATCTTCAGGCAAACTCGGCCTATTGGATCTTCGATCTGATGTAGCTTGTCTTCGTGGCTTCTGCTCCACATTAAAGTTGGGAGCTCTGGTAGAATTGTTGTTGAGGGATCTAGCTCCACGAGCCCTGTAATCCACCGAGCTGGTGCGACTTGGCTTGATTCTGATTGGGCTGTACCTTGAACTTCTGTTTTGTCCTGCACAAATTCGCGGTGGTTCGTCTTCAACGTAATCAGCAAGAGGATTCGGATCAAAAGAGCTCTCAGAAGACCATTTTGAGCGATTGGGCATGCCTTTAGAGCTTAGAATCACCCCATTTTTGGAGACTCCAACATGACTTGCAGAACGACGTCTGCTTGCTGATGAGTACATGTCGAAGTGGTCTCGTGGCCGAGTTGTTTCAAAGCCAGTGTCAGCAAAGCGCAGGCTGTTGACTTGCAGAATCTCTCCTGAATCCTTGCCATCTATCCATGAAATCTTAGGCTTCCAAGTATTCAGATTAGGCGGAGTTCGATTTTCTGGCGATGAGTCGAGTTCCATTGGTAATGGTTCACCTTGACGTCGAGTAAGAGCACTACATTGAGGTTTGGTAAACACATTACCTTGTCGACCGCCTCTTTGGCTGTTTGGAAAAGCCAATGGACTGACATTAGTGGATGAGCCATAAAGTGACGGTGATTTGAAGTGACCATCCGACAGATCTCCACTTCCATGTGCACGATCGTATGATGTATCGAAAGCGGAGGTTTCCGTGTCGTAGCTGTCAAATGGCATTCGTAAACCATTGAATTCGTTTGTGAAAGAAGAACCACCTGAATACACAGTCAATGGTACGCGTGTGGCCGAGTTGATCTTCTTCAACAAACCGTTCGTTGAGTCTTCTGATTGGTTTCGATGAGAAAAGCTGTGGCTTTTCAACGGAAGCATAGGTCTTTTGAATCGGCCATCATATTGTCCATAAGAATGATCTTGGCGGGTTGAAAACTGTCCGGTCATTATGTCGTCAAATGAGCCCCATGTTCCTCCGAATCTATCACCCCGGTCAATATTCAAACCATTTCCCGAAGGCAAATTAGAGAAGGAATATAAAGGCGCAGGGAAGGCATGTGAATTTGGCCGAACGATCCTGCTTCTAGGCTTTAAAATTCGTCGCTGCTGTGAATGGTGAAGTTGACTTCCTTGGTTTTGATTGGGCAATGATCTTCGTCCATCTCGTCGCTGGTACGGATGGGAGAATACCATCTGAAAAGAAATTAAATTAAAGTGAGTAATAAACCCTCAAATAGTACACAAATACAGCGATAATGTATTATCTAAAACATTAAAAAAAGGTTCAGTTTTAAATTCAAAAAATTTAAAAAGATTTTTCGCCTGAATACCTAAAACAATATAGAAAAACCAAAAGTAAGCACAAAATAATATAACTTAGCACAATAGAGTTTAAATGACAACAACCTATTCATAAAAAAGATATTTTTATCGTGAAAAATAGTGCAACGATAGCTGAAACTTTCTTATCTTACTATAATATCTCCGTTTTTAAGAAGAAAAAAAAGTAAAAGAAGACCTTATAATTAATCACTTTTCCTCATGAAAAAACCTGAAAAACGTTAACAATACAAAGAACTAAACAAGGTTAATCAACAGTTGTGTGTTTTGCTATCAACTTAAAATTTTAGCCTGACAGTAAAAAAAAGATAATTTAACTAATTTTTGGGCTTTTTAAACAAGCTTTTCCTTTAAAAAGCTTAAGTAATAAATCAACAAAGAAAGGATGAGGCCATATTCGAATAAAAAACCAGCAAAATATAATTCGCGCGAGAATAAAAGTCCCAAGCCCCAAGTCAAAGGCCAAAAAATTTATGGCTCCTCCTGAATGACTGCGCCCGCAATTATGCAGACTGCGGTTTGAGAAATTAGCTTTATTTGATCCAAAATTGAGTAGAACTAGATTCATGTATGAAACATAACAATAAGAAGCTTTTAAAAGACCATTATTTTAAAAAAAGTACATTTTAAACTGCGGTAAAATAAAACGAAAAAAGCAGAAGTCAACCTAGCCTTGCAATATTTTGAGAGAATCATATTTTTAAAAAGAATTAACGCATTGAAAAAAAGATTCTCTTTACAGAAGGAGAAGCAATATAGAAGCGACAAACCTAGAGGAGAGATACCTTTTATTTTACGTATTAGATTTTAATCAAAATTCATGTATAATGACAACTTAAAATTAAAGCTTATTCGTTCGGAAAAAGTTATCATATTTGTTACTAGTTAGGGCAAGTATCATTTCCAATGTAAATACACTTTTAATGAAAATAAAGACCCCAGCTGATCAAAACTATTCGCACGATTACTTTGGGAAGAGGCTGAATAAAACAATCATAAATGACCGCCTGTTTTGAGAGCACAAAGAGTGGCCCAACAGACAAACGCTGTAACATTATAACATATTGAGTCCAAAACTCGTACTTCTAAGCCTGTAACTTCTTAAGACCATTTTTGTAAATTGAAAGATAAATCGTAAAAAAACTTGGTCCTCATTGGTAATTTTTTACTTACTTGAATTTTTATCAATAATACTAAAAAATTACTAATATCACAACGATAAGTTGATAGAAAAGAGAGGACAGGTAACTTCACACACCAGTAAAATCATAATTGTATAATATATTTTTCTATATTTGTTTTAAGAAAAGAAAACAGAACCAAAGTTCTGGGAAAGTAAGCAAGTCTTTGGTCTAAATGATAAGACAGCAAGTAAACCAATATAACTTTAATAAGAAAATTAATAAAAAGGCAATCTTCACAATATATAAAGCAAACATTTATCCAAGGAAAAACTATTAAACTGAAGGTTTGGAGTGACATAAATGCTATCAACACGTTATAAATGCTATCAACAAACCACACACGCTTTGCTAAACGAAAAAATCTTATCATCAAAACATCTTTATTAGCCAAACCTAGATCTAATAAATGTTTATAGCTTTTTAGTTTAAAAATTTTTTTGGGCAACTATAGCTTTCTGACCCTATACAAGCAAAAAAAGTAAAAATTATATTTTTTACTTAAAAATATTAAGTAAAAATATTAAATAGTAAAAATTTAACTTGTAATTCATCGGGGTAAGCGATGATCAAGCGAAATAAATAAACCAAAAGTGTATTTTGATATCTCAAAATTTCAAATTTCCTGTCCAAAACACACTTTGCACGGTGCAAATAATTGTTTTGATAACTGCACCGTGCAACTATTTTTTACGGTTTGCACCACTGCACTGTGCAAGCCAAGTTTTGGTCGTCAAAAATCCTTTTTCGAGGTCTCGATCGAGGACCACACATTTTTCAGAAAACCCAAAAGGCCATGGGCGATGGCTCGAGCCAAATTTCAAAGACCAGTAAATCGGCCCCTTTCTTTGCTTTCCCTGTTGCGTCCTCAATTGCGCAATCTTTTTTAATCGCATTTACTCTTTGTCGCAAACCTTTTTCGCGCGCTCCCTTTCACTTTCTTTATTTAACTCGTCGCTCTCTCAATTCGTGCGCTCTCTCTTCCCCCTTCTCGGCAACAATTCGATTGCACTGTGCGAATTATTGTCGCAAAACAGCTCTCTCGATTCGGCGAAATTCAGCAAGAAAAAATGAAGCAAAATCTGGGCGACGTTCCGGTCTTTCATTTTTTGCACGGTGCAGTCCATTTTTGGCGGACAAGATCAAAAGAAGTTCAAATGTCGCTGAATGGTTTGCACAGTGCAGTCCGTTTAATCAAGGCTTGCACGGTGCAGTGGCGCTTTTGCCGGAAAACTTCAAAAGGATTAGTTATGCACGGTGCAATTGCGTTTACTGAAGAGAATTACCCGAAAATTTGAGATGACTAAAGAAGCAAAGAAACCATGAGAATTTGGGCAACAAATGAAATTCAAGGGATTTGAACAACAAAAAAAGATTGCGTGAATTCGGGGTGTCCAGACCGAGAAGACCGGGGAACCCATGTACTGGATTCTAGAATGTTCGACGAGTCCTAACAAAATTCCATACCTTTGCGATTTCAATTTAGGTTGCACGGTGCAGTCAGCTATCAGTCTTTCCACTAAAGAATGTTACAGCTGCACGGTGCAGTCCCTGGGAAAATCGCGCCCTTTTTATTCCGCTGCACAGTGCAGATTTCCTGCGCGATTACCCGATACAGGCAGCGATGTTATCAGTCTTTCCGGAAAAGAATGGGATAAACTCGCAAAACCCAATTTGAAGGAATCGCTGTCGCGCCGAGAATTGGGCGACAAGCGACAAGGCTTGCGACAGTCGCTTGCACCTTGCGACATTCCAATGGGAATCGCAATGTCGCAGGGTGCAAGCTTTGCGACAAACTGTCGCGTCGCGATTTGAAAGGCGATGCGACAGCGTGTCGCGGTTTTCGCAACGCACAAGCCACCACTGTGTTCCGTGGAAGGCTTGCGACAACTTTCTTTTGACTGTCGCAAGTCCCCTGACTGTCGCGACAACCGACCGGTGCGACAATTGGGGGCCTGCACTGTGCAGTCTTTCCATGATCGTTTGGGGTCGAAAGAGGTCGCGGGGGAAGCTGCACGGTGCAATGGGGCTGCGATTTTCTCAGGGATTGCACAGTGCACTCCTAACATTCTTTTCCGGACAGACTGATAAATCGGGGTTTCGCACGGTGCAGTCGGATAAGCGGCATAGATCAAAAGAAATGCGTTTGCACAGTGCGATTCGTTCGAGCTTGAATTGCACTGCGCACGCAGGTTTTGGTGGGAAAGATTTCAAGATTTGGTTTTGCACAGTGCAATCGGTTAAAAATATGGGTTGCACGGTGCAGTTGGTTAAATATTGGGGTGCACCGTAAAATCGGTCAAAAATAGACGTTGCACGGTAAAAAAAGGATTTTTTACGGTGCAAAAGTTTTAAACACAATTTTTGTATATTAATCAGTTTGGGTTGCAAAATGGGTTTAAAATAAGGTTTGCACCGTGCAATCGATTAAAATATGACTTTGCATTGTGCACTTTTTAAAAACGTGGCAAGAACAACGAAACCAAATGATAGTTTGGTTTGTATGTTGTTCTATCATGATAATATGGTTTTTAAACTATTATAAAATTAGTTATAAATTATAAATAAACATTTTGTTAGGTTGGAAAAGATAAATAATTTTTAAAAGGTCTAAACAGTAAAAAGTAAAACATTATTACGCAAAACTATACAAAATTGATTGTAATGATTCTGTCTAGAAAAGTGACGGCGCTAGGACAAATGCGGTTGTTGGACATTTGCGGATCTTTGGTTTTTGGACACTTGCGGATTTTGGACATTTGCGGATTTTTTAAAGGTTTTTTTTTATTTTTTAGTTAATTTAGTTGTATTATGGTACTAAATCGTACTAAAGTTTGAATTGGTACGGTTTTAACATAACAGTACCTTTTTGGACTTTTAGTACTATTTAGTACTAAAAATATAAAAACAGTACCGATTAAAAATTTAGTACTACTTAACATTAAGAAATACTAAGACAGTGCCAATTTAAACTTTAGTACCATTTATTACCATACTACAACTAAATTAAATAAAAAATAAAAAAAACCCCGTTAAAAAATCCGCTAATGTCCAAAAACCGAAGATCCGCAAGTGTCTAAAAACCGCAGATCCGCAAATGTCCAAAAACCGCATTTGTCCTAGCGCCAAAATGACATTCAAGAGCGGTTATTGATGAACTTTTACAAAGACTCGATTAAAGTATAAGGAAATCAATTTTCTGAAATTACAATAATATAGAGCATAGTTTTTATTATTATAAATACTTTTACTTTTAAAAAGCAAGTACCATTGCAAAATTCTTCAGCCAAACTAATTGTTCTCTAAAAACTAAGGCCCTAATTCATTCAAACTCCCCCTTTTTTCTCATTACAAATCACCGTATTAGTAAGCCTACCTCCGTTCCGTAAACAACGAAGAAATAGTATGCAAATGCGAAGGTCGGCGACGTCCAATACTTGTGATCGATCCCACTCACCCTTTCTTCTTATATTTTGGTATTTGTAAAGAAGAAGGAGGTGGTTAAATTTGAATTCGTTCGCCCTGTTTATTTCTTGGCCAGATGGTTCTTAATGTCCGTGTACAGTAATCAGTATGATTAATCTGTTTATTAAAAAAAGTTGGCTTTTATTACAAGGAATATGATATAATAAGGAAATGTGTTATCGATACCAAGATCTTTTAGATTTTTTGAGAAAAATCTTTGAAGCGGGTCACAAAGACGATTAATTATAAAGGTTGTTGAAACGTTTACAAACCAAATTTTGTTTTGAAAGGAAAGTAATAAAACCTCAATCCTTCCATTAATATAAACAAAATTTTGAAAATTCATCGGTTTTCAAGCTTATACGGAGAAAAAACATACTATAACATGAAAATACAAAGAAAGCACAACTAAATGTGCAATATAAAAAATTTACCCGTTTATCCTAATATTTTACACGTAATACATCAATATGACATCATTAAATCGTAGCTTCACAACAGACAAACAAACCTAGTTAATTTTTAGTCAAAGAAACCATAAACAGTTAAACATTCTAGTCCAGTCCAGAATGTTATTAATTTTTTGTTAAAAAACTTAAAATTTATGTTTTGGCAGACTTTACAAGAAAAAAAAGAAGCAAATTTCGTGATATCCATTGAACAATATTAATCATGAGGTACGCAATACTTCCGTATCATTTCATTGGTTAGTTGTAGGTACATTTCCGGTCCTTTTTCATATTGTAGGTAAGTATATTCGTTGCCTTTGTCAGTAAATGGTATAGCTGGCTCGATTTGGGTTCCTTCATGCCACTCGTTAAACGAGGTAATAGATACAATGTCCGGCTGCAAATAATGTGAGTTAAGACACTCAAAGTCCCAAAACCTCAATTTTCTTCAAGTCTACTTAATCATCCTCAACTTCTATTCAAATTTATACTATCAATCATACCTTTGCCGTATGCGCAGCTTCAAAATGTTCAACATAATACTTTCCACCATCTCTCGCCCTCGTATTCACTCCATTCCATGGTCTGACTCTGATATCGTCGTATCCTGGTCCAACTGATGGTACAAACAGTAATCGGTTTTCTTTACAGATTTTCGACAATCGTTGCCAATTTTGCATGGAAGAAGCTTCTGTGAAGCCATCAGCAGCAAAATAAGTGTAGATACCGTCAAGCCCACCTGATTTCACACCTTGTACGTCTGAGAGTCTTAGGACGAGGCCTGAAATAAATTTACCATAAAAAAAGACTACGTACAAAACTCGGTTTGAAGATATATAATGGAAGGCAATTGAAAATGTTAGGCTATATTAACCATACATTTTCATTACCTTCTTCATTACTCTTCAAAACTTGGACTTACCAATCAACAGTGCATCAAATTCAGTTCCACGAATAGTCTTCTTTCCATCAACCAATGCTATTTCAGCCCATTCATCGGTAGATACTTGATATGAATCATAAATATACATCACGGGCAACAATTTATCCCCGTATTTAGATTTCATTTTGTAAAAAGCGCTGTGATTCCCATACAATTTAACTATTTTTTCAATGTCATCTCGTACAGACAAAGCTGTGCGTCCAGCATACGGTTCCAGATGAAAAGCTAGCTTCAGTTTATATTGAGCGCAAACGTCGAGTAGTTTGGGGATTAGGTAACCTGAAACAGTAGTAATGTTTATGTTCGAGAAATTTCTGTTTTTGACACAAACGTTTAAATCTGAAAGTATGCTAACTTACCTTAAAAACTTAACAAATCTTTTTTATTATTCTATAACTTTATAATAACATAAAACATACCATCAGCATCAGCTTTGTCTTCGCGAAACCACGATACAACAACAACATCAATACCAGCAGATCTCATCCACTTAAAGTGTTGATCAATCAGTGACGGATCTCTACTACTATATGCAGATAATTGAGGATAAAACACATTTGGTAGATCCTCTGGAGGCTGGTAACGTTCTAAAAACAAAATAAAAAAAAATATTATTTGAGAGCTATAAGTAACCAACTTTTTTTAAACTGAAAATGCTTATGTTACTGAAATGCCAAACGCTTACTTTGTTCACCTTTCTTTGGCCTTTCAAGGAGTAATAAAGAGTGATCCCAATGATAATACCGTCCATTATTAAACTTTGGATTTCCATACCATGGATAGTAAAATATGTGTACTGGTGGTGCTTTTGATGACTATAATATTCTAACTAGTACTTGACAACAAAAACATTCTTATATTAATGTATTCTGATATCAATATATATTTAATATTACATAAAAAAAATGTACGCCCCGTATTTTACCTTCTGTGAGCACTTCACATCCTCATGCGCGATTGGAGTATCAAGAATTAATGGTTCTTCAGTTGGCCTCGGAGTACTGTCATGTTCATGTAATTGCTCAACATGTGATGTTTCTTTCTCTTCTTCTTGCAATCTCTTCAGCTGATTTTCCAAAACTTGTCTTTTTGACCGTTCTTTCATCTAAAATATTACTTTAAACAATTTTTCGAACATGTTTCCGGTAAATTATGTTTTTAAATTCCAGTCTGGTAAGAAAGTAGTGTAATATCAATTGCTCTCAAGAACAAAAAAAACGTATACAGCAAATAACCATTTTAAAACCTTTTTCTGTGTATAAGCTTATAATAAATAACAAAGACTGCTCAATTTTAAAGTCTACTTTCCTTCAAATCTTTACCTATCAACACCAGCTACACTAAACCTCAATAAACTGCCAAAAATTAAATATAAAACAACCCATAACGCAATAAATCGCAAAAAACACTTACCTCATCGTTATTTCCTGACCTTACCATAAATACGACACTAATTATAATACTGGCGGCGAATGTAAAGATAATCATAGTCTTCAAAAAGTGCATAACATTCATTTTGGCCGCTTTTCTGTCAAAACTTGCATCCAAATCTTTGATTATCGAGTATTCATAGACCAAAATAAATCAAAAACAAAGATGTTACCGTCTTTGTTGTTGTTAATTTGTACAAATAACATTTCGAAAAATACCAACAACCTTATTTTCAAACTCGAACTGCGCCCGGGTAAAAGTAGGAGGATGCAGCACGATGCAGGCCGCGTGAACTTCTTATTTTTTATGCGTTACAAATATGGCACTTATAATGAAAAATCAATTCTAAAATATATGTATTTTTAAAAACATCAAATAAACCTTTTCATTAAATTTTAAGTTTATTGAAAACAAATATAAGATAACATTAAAAACTTTGGAAAAATCATAATTACGTTCTACAAGACCATATTTACACATTTACTTCAATATTATACACGTAAATAATCAATTTCACGTTTCAAACAACATTTTTACAACAGAAAACAAATCGAATTAATAATGTCACCTTTTTAAAACGATATCTATTATTTTTCCATAAAACATAATCTCTCTTCCTTACTAACAAAAAATCGTTTTTATAGTAAAGTAGATTAAGAGTTCCTCTATCACAAAAGAATCAAGTTAAAAATGGCATTATTAACCGACTTAGAAAAAAAAAATCTTTAAGTAAAAAAATGCCCTAAAAGCACCATAAAATGCCAACTTTTACAAGTTTTTCCAAAGTAGCACGTCTTAAAAACCACCAAGTGTGTAGAGAAGTAATAGAGAAAAGAACAGACACCTAAAATAAATATCATAAAACAAAGTTAATCTAGAAAATAATTTTATGCAATAGCTTTAAAAACAATGTCAAACAATAAACTAGAAATAAAATAAAGATTATACAATGTAGCACAGCTCATAGACAAGTAAAACATCACGTTCACGCACCTGTAATAGAAAAAAATCTCTTTTTAATCACAATTTTCAAATTTTAAGACAACCTGACCAATATGACAACAAATTCAGCCAAACAGATCATTAACAATAAAAAACCTTATGCCAAACACTTTTTATACAAAAAAAGATGGTTAAATATCATAACTTTGACAAAAATTCCAGCAAAATTAGACAATTTTCGCAATATCCATAGGAATATTTTGATGATGAGGCACGAAGTACTTTCGTATCATTTCATTTGTTAGTTGTAGATACATCTCCGATCCTTTTTCATACTCTAGGTAAGTATAATTGTTGGTTTTGTCCGTAAAGGAAATAGCTGGCTCAATCTGGGTTCCTTCATGCCATTCGTTAAACGAGGTAATCGACACAATGTCCGGCTAAAAATAATGTAAGTTAGGATACCCAGAGTCCCACAAAACCTATTTCAATCTCCTTAATCATCCTTAACTTGCGTTGAAATTTACATTATAACTCATACCTTTGCCGTATGCGCAGCTTCAAAATGTTCAACATAATACTTTCCACCGTCTCTCGTCCTCGTATTCACTCCATTCCATGGTCTGACTCTGGAATCGTCGTATCCTGGTCCGATTGATGGTACAAACAGTAAGTCGTTTTCTGTGCAAATCTGAGACAGTTTCTGCCAATTTGTCATGGAAGCAGCTTCTGTAAAGCCATCGGCCGCAAAGTACGTGTAGATGCCGTCGAAGCCAGCTGCTTTCACGCCTTTTACGTCTGAGAGCTTCAAGACCAAGCCTGAAATATGAATCATAAGGTACTTTTACAAAAACAAAAACTTTATAAGCATTTTTAATACTATTTATTCCATCATTACATTATCAACTTTTCAATAAAATCTTCAACTCACCAATCAACAGCGTATCAAACTTTGTCCCTCTGATAGTATTTTCTCCACCTGGTAATGCAATTTTTGCCCAGTCATCATTCAGTACGCGATATGAATCATAGATATAAACCACGGGCGTTAATTTGTCTCCATTTTTGGGTTTTGTTTTGTAAAAAGCACTGTGATTGCCGTATGTGTTCACAATATACTCAATATCGTCTCGTACTGATAATGCTGTGCGTTTGTCATAAGGTTCCAGATGAAACGCTAGCTTCAGTTTGTATTGAGAACTGACGTTGAGAAGTTGAGGCATTAAGTCTTCCCATGGATAACCTGACAAAATATTTATTTTTTATTAAACTCGTTACCCCAAGCAAAACCGTTATTTAAAAAAGCCCAAATATGCTCAAACATAAAAACCATTATTAATCATTTTAGAAGTACAAATTTTCAATTTACAATTAATACATACCATTATCATCAGCTTTGCCTTTTGGATACCACGACACCGCTACAACATCAATTCCAGCAGAGCTTATCCATTTAAAGTGCCTGTCAATCACCGAAGAGTCTCTACTACTATAGGCAGCTAGTTGAGGATAAAACACACTTGCTACATCAGGTGGAGGCTTATGACGGGCTGAAAGTAAACGTTTGAACTACAAAATTTTGAAAAATTGCTATAATTTTCAGGCTATAGCACAAGCATTTTAAGTAATACCTTGATCATAACACCAAAATTTTTAATAGCGTTATTCTTACTTTGCTCGAAACTCTTCTTTGGCTTTGTCCTTAACAGCAGTGGATGATCCCAATGATAATACTTTCCATGATCAAACTCTGGATTACCGTACCACGGATAGTAAAATATATGAACAGATGGTGGTCTTGATGGCTGTAATAATATAATTAGTTATTTGAAAGTATCCTTTGTACAATTAATTTGTTAATAACAAACGAAGAACACTGAGTATTAAATATCACAACTCCATCAATATTTAAAAAGATAATTTTGTACTAAACTAAATATTTTGGTTATAACAAATGTATTGTAACATTTTTATCAAACGTATGCGTCAAAAAATGAGTATTTTACCTCTTGTAAACTGTTCACATCCTCAGGCTTGTGACTTATCGGAGCATCTGGATCCGATAACCGTTCATTTGGCTTTGGAAGACTGCCACGTTCATGTACTTGTTCAACTTCTGTTGTTTCTTTCTTCTCTTCTTTCAGTTTCTTTATTTGATTCTCCAAAATTTGACTCTTTAATCTCTGTCTTATCTAAAACATTAAAATAATGCATAAAAATTGTTTCACTAAACAAGCATTTTGCAAAAAATATTGTAAAAATAACTGCTTATTAAGGTAGTCTAATACAAATTGAATTAACTAACCTATACATCAACAAAATGTCAAATTTCAAATACCAAAACACCTAAAAACGTAACAAAAACTGCAGAAACCCTTACTTCGTCGTCATCCGCTGATCTTATCATAAATATGGCACCGATTATGAAGCTGGCGACGAACGTAAAGGCAATCAATGTCTTCAACAAGTGCATAACATTCATTTTAGCCGTTTCCTGTCAAGTCTGCATTGAAATATTTGCGTTCCAAGTATTTACGGACCAAAATAAGTCAAAAACAAAGTTATTATCGCCTTCGTCCCCGTTAATTTGAACAAAGTGGAATTTCGCGAAAAAACAAACAAAAGAAATTTATTTTTAAGCGCGAACTGCGTCAGGGCAGAAGAAAAGTAAATAAAATGGAATGCAGGCCGCGCAAACTTTTTATACGAAGGTATATTACCGTCATTTATTTGACAAAAAATATTGTAAATGTAACAAGTATGATAAAGCTTTGATATCTCACTAAAATGCGTATAAACATAAGATCTACGGTGTTATTATACTCATAAGCACCAAGATATTATGTGAAAATTACGGAAAACGCCGCCGGTTTCTCACATTTTTAACGAACACAATTACGAAACGAAATGTCGCTTCTTCATGGCACTTTAATCTTAAGCTTTTTGCTTTATTTACTATGAAAATTTTAAATCATAGAAAAAAAAACTCAAAATCAAAATTAAATTGTAAACTGATATACGAAGTAGGACGCTGGAAATATGACGTTGTTGTAAAGCATTACAAAACAACTCCCAATCCGTGATGGAATACAACTGCAGCTGCAGTTGTATTCCGTTGCAACTGATAAAATTGTAAAATAAAAAAAATTGTGTAAAAATTGTAGATTTTGGTGTTTAGATTGTTCATTGAATTTTTGGGACACGCGGTTTTTATTATACGTAGTACATATTTAAATTCTGTTGAAAGTCATCTCGTCATGAAATTCTCTTTAGCATTTATATTGTCTAGTTGGAACAAAATAAAGTAAGACAAGTGCATTAGCCAATCCTTGACAATATTGGTTGTTTGTTGTGCTCAACTGATGTGTAACTGTTTGCAAAAAAAAACAGTTTTTACAAAGTTATATTGTAATATACTCTCTTTGAACGGGGCATTCAGACTTCTGATTGAATTGTGGTTTAGGATCACAAATTGTAAATATTAGTTGTTTTGTTTGATTTAATTTGTGGATTTTATTCATCAATGACATATTTTATGGAAGCTGCACTGATGTTTTGTATTTCTAGAACTGACCCTTTTTTGGAATATTTTACGAAGATAACGTATTTTTTGGATTTTTTTAACAATGACATATTTTATGGAATCATGATTGATTTTGTGGAATTTCGTCGTTCTTGCGCAAAGTTTTGCAAAGTAATTGCTGTTCTTTTCCTTCGAGACGAAGAAAATGTTCTTTGCTTACTGATTTTTATAACGTTAATGTAGTTTTTCTACTATTTTAAGACATTGAAAATGTATATTGTCTGTGTTTAATTTTGTATTTGACTTTAAAACAATATTTTTTAATTTGTTTTGAATTTCAATTAATTTTACCTTATTTTAGCTTCAAGCTGGGCTTCAAAGACGATGGTAAAGAGGCATATAATGTCATTGGGAGGTTCATCTTCTTCTACAGACGATCGCCTATTGGACAATTTAAATTTAATTTCACCTGATTCTAACTTAACATCACCGCGATGGTCAGACGTAACTAACCCAACGGAACCAAATTACACAGTTTCCGAGGATTCTTGTGCAACACTGACATTAAACATTGAGTTCCTGGTTTATCCAAAGGTAAGTTGATTTAATTTTCGTGTTTTCAATGTTCAGAATGGGAGATTGGGAAAAAGCGTCTGGTTTTTGGTGGATTTCTGGACGATTATTGTTCTTATAGACAAAGTTGATCCTATTTTTATGTTGTTATTGGTGAATTTAATGTTGTATTATCAGAACTTTCTGTTTTAAGGAAAAGAATGATAATATAATGTTAATTTTATTTAAAACTTTAAAAATAAATATTTTTATTGCTTTTTACTAAAAAAGATATTTTAGCCCCCAGACAGACAAGCAAGTTGTATAAACTGTAGCGACAACTCTCATACCATCGAAACATGTCAAAAGCCTTGTTTCAAATGTCGCCAGCCGTTGACAACGGAAGAGAATCATCCATTCGATTGCGAGGATCTTCTCAAAGGCTTCATTTACAAGAGGTTCGAAATCAGGAAGAGAGATCACTACTTCGCACGGGAAAACTTGAGGTACCCAGTTTATGGGGAGGACTATGACAAAAAGTTCTACACCAGGTTGAGTCAATTGACGGCGTTGAATGAGGAGAAGTTTGTTTTGGAGATAGTCCCTATGAGGTCTGAATTGTCTATTCCACGAGGATTCGGGAACTTTGGAGGTATGTTGTTGTAGGTAATATGAGGGAAAATAGTTAATTTAGGTGATTTGTGTGCTTTTTTACAATAATTGGTTAAAAATTTGTTATTTTTAGCCAGGTCTATCATCACGGCTTATGAGTACTTGTGCAAAAAGTTGAGTGTTATGGAATCGTTCGAATTCAAGCTGGAAGAAGTTGATTTTGGGAATTACGGAAGGATGATTCCGGGATTAAGTGAACCACCAATGTTTTTGTCATTTGTGCCAAAGGTTGAGCCGTTTGAAATCATGACTCCTGAAAAGCAGAATTTTATTAGGAAACAACTGTACTTGAAAAGTAAGTGGTCTTAAAGTTTTACAAAAGTCCTGTTGCTTTTTTTGATTAAAACAATATAAAATGATTCATGGCTTTATCTAAGATTTAGTGACATTTTGATAGGATATATGTTGAGTTTCTTTTAGTTGAGGTAACGTTTGGTTAATTTTAAAGATATTTTTATAAGGAAAGTCGTTCTACGGCCGCTGTTAATATAAAAAACAGACTATATTACTCTAAAGAAGATGGTTAACGATTATAAAGAAACTTTTTTTTTCAGATAAATTGTATCATCAAGGCTTTTTTGGGTTTCCAGTGTACTTCTGTATCCGTGACGAAGGACAATCATATGGAAAGGACTCTGATTGGCCGAGCAATATTCCAAGGAAAAAAGTGTCAGGTTGGAGGCTTCCAATCACTGTCTACAAATCTAATCCACCATTTAATGGCCGATCTTGTGAGTTTCGTAGTTGTTTTATAAATTTTGTGGATATTACATTATTCTGTTATTATAACTATTCACTTTTTGTATATTTTTAACGAACACGCTAAAAACTTTAATTTTGCGTCAAAAAGTAGAAAATTTTATGACTCTTTTTATGATTTTAGACTTGATCATCGACCGTATTCACAAACTAGCAAATACACGGTTTCGCCGCGACATTTGTCCAAAATTGTATCTGTCCTTCAATCATCGTGCCGAAGACATGAAACGTCATCTACAACGTCTACGTGCTATCATCAACAGGCCGTTGCAGTATCAAACATTTCCAAGAAACTTCCAAGAGTTATTTTGCAACTTTTACGCTCCGAGACAGCCAGTTTTCTTTGATTCTGAATCTGAGGTACAGTTTGAAGATTTGGAAAAATTCAATGGACTAATACCTCAGCAACTCAGACTTTCCGAGGAGCATTTGCATCACGCTGTCAAGGTTTATCAACACGAATTGCATGTTATTTTGGTGGGTTTTTGTGTTTTAGATGTTGTTATCCTAAGGGCGTTTTGAAAAAAAAATGGTTATGAGAATTAATCGGTTGATTTATGTTACGTTATATGTTATAATGAAAATGTCTTCAAGTATGATATGTCTTTTATGACTAATTTTAGGGCCCAGCCGGAAGTGGCAAAACCTTGATCATGTGCTTTCTCGCCGTTTTCAACTGGTTCCACAACAAAAAGCCATCTCTTCTTCTCACAACTCGACGAGATGCGGCCGATGAAATAACACTTCGAGTAGTGAGGATGGCCAATACCATAATGAATAGCCCAGCCTATCGCTCACTCAGAAACAACAACATTGTCTGGTACAAGCTGGAAAAGGACGCATTGTATGAGGATAGGCCAGAAGAAATTAAACGATATGCATCGGTCGAGAGTAAGAACTTCAATGAAGTTGGCATTCTGATCATGGTTCACAACATGATAGTCCCAAGCGAGGTTTTGATGTTTGATGCTAATCACATCATGTTTGATGAAGCTTCATCTGTCTCGACTTTGAGCTTTTTTGGTTTGTTGGCTGTGTTCAATGAAAGGGAGCGAAAGAATTTGAGGAACTTGACAATGTTTGGTGGGTATTTTAGTTTTTAATTGGATTATATAAAGCTTTTTGAAATTAAAACTTGGTATTTTTAACGAGTTTTTGAACTTTTTTTAAATTATGATTTTTTTAACTTTTATATTATTTTAGGTGACCAATTCCAACTGGACTGCAAATTTTCAAAAGAAACCTTTCTTTTTCACCGTGCTGAAGCTCAATGTGGATTCAACGAATCTGCGATGTCAGAACTCTTAAAAATGGGCATTACTTACACACAAATGACGCAGGTCTCACGAGCTCCAACCTCTTTGGTCAGGCTGGTCCAACCGTACTATGACTTCGTACTGGATACAAGCCGATGTTCAGTTCGCAGGCCAATTACTATAGACATGACTGGTGAAACCAACTCAATCCTGGGTTTGTTGGAGAAAGTTCCATTCACTTCGCTGTTTATCAATTTATCTGCCAGAGACAGCAGCAACAAGCATTTTTGTGAAGCGGACGAAATTGATCAACATGGCCGTGCACGTGGATTTGCTGGTGATCGGAACAACAGTTTGTATGGTGCTAATGGGAAGTACCGTAATGTTTCGCTGACGAATTTGCGGAACGCATTGTATGCCCGGAAGTTGATTCAAGCTATTATGGAGGAGAAGAACAATCATATTGGAGCTAAGGACATTGTTTATTTGACTCCGTATCGCAGTAAGTTGGATTGGGATTTATGTCATGTTAGAGAGGTTGAGAATTAAAGGAAACATTTTACAAATAGTATATTGTAGGTTATGTAGCCAAAATTATATGAAGTTTACAGAAAAGGTTTAAAAATTTTTTTTGCAAAATTTTAGAAATAAAAATGTTTTTTCAGTGCAAGAAGCCCTTTTTACTCAAGAATGTCTTTATCACAGTCAGAAACATCCATCTTTTATCCACGTCAAAGCACGAACCATTGATCGTGCTATTTCGACCGAAGCTCTAGTAGCCGTGATTGACCTGGTCAGAACTGACGGTACCGGTTTTATCAGCGATGAGCTTGGCGAATGGCCATCCTATGACGTTCCAAAGCGTTTGTTGGTTGCTCTGACTCGTGCAACCAGAGCTCAGATCATTATTGGAACAGTTACTGGGACCGGGACGAGTGCGGTTGAAAGACTGGCTGAGAGCCATCGAAACAGCAAAGATTTGTCGGTCGTTTACATCGATTTGAGTGAGTATGTCAACAGTGCTGAAGGACTCTGAAACGCGATAAGATTTTTTTGGAGGTTGTACAAGGAAAAGTACAAAGGAACTATACAGTTAATTTTTTCATGGTTTTTAATGGAGTTTTAGCTGTTTTTTGTGGATTTATGCTAGCTTTTTTATATTGTCTATGAGGCCTAACGTTTATTTTATATCCTAACTTAAGTTTTGAATTTTGAGGGGTTTTCCGATCTTATCTGTTACCTTTTTGTACAAAATTCAATTTTTTTTATTATGGAGCTCACAAAAACGTAATATTTTTATTATTTCTTTCTAATATTGATGTTGTTGTATCCTATAATGGGATTTTTCATACTAATAATTTCTCAATTTTTCATCTTGAACATATGTTGTTCACCATTAACTCTTTTTTTATTTATTTTATGTTGTCTTTTGTACATTTTATACGTTGTTTTGTACATAATTTTATGATTTTTTGCTCACTTTGTTTTGTTTTTGCGATAAAAGCGATAAATAATTGCTACGGTTGCCCTGAAGGTTTTATTAGTAAATAGTTAAGTAACAGTTGATAACTTAAAGCTTTAATATTATATTGCTACGGTATGGGCTGTGAGTAGTATTATTGGATTTAGAATGGATGAGTAATGTAATGTTATGATTTGTGGCCTTATTTTTTGTTAATTTGCGGTCTAGTTTTAGCTTCTATGTGTGCTTTCATAGAATGTGTACGCGAAGAACGGCCGAAGACGTTTCTCGATAGTCAACGTCAAATAATGTATTATGAAGATTGGTAATACGTTAGCAATGGTACAGGTCGGTTGTTCTTTCTTTTTTGTTTAATGTTAATTTGGGAAATCTTTTAAAGAAAATTGGTTATAGAAGAGAAAAATAAGTTCAAAAATGGAAAAAAATAAAAAATGGGAATGAATGTTAAATTGAGAATAGTGGAGTATTAGTTGCCGACATAACGAACCCGCCATTTTTTACAGGAAATGACAGGCAAAGTATGGCGGGTTCTTTTTTTCGGCACCTAATAAATGGTTAGGTATTGCGTACTAGAAGTTAATTTAGGTATTAAGTACTAGAAGTCACTTAAATACTATTTTTTAGCAAAAGTCATCACTCTAAGCTCCTCACTAGTCTTTGCTACTCATTTCTCTCCTTATATTCATCAAACGTTTGTTGATCAGATTCGTCAATTTCATGTCATCAGACGAAAAAACAATGTCATTTCTTAACAATCGCACCTATAGCTCGGCCTCTAGCTTTCGAGCCGTTCGTAAGTCTGTTCGATTGTTATTGTTATTCGCAGAAAATTATTGCAACAACAAATATTGAGCTATTTGGAGTTATAATCTTTCGTTTTTTAGGTTTAAATTTGCTTCTCTGGCTAGAGGTATTGATTTTTTTTTGAGTTTTACTTTGAATTATAAATCACAGTGTAAGGTTTTTAGTATGAACCTCTATAGTATGACATCCTCTTTATACAGGCAGATTTTTGACAATTTTTCAGAATATCGACCGTTTTTTGGTGGTACTTTTTATACCTTTTTTTGACATTAATTTTATGTTATCTGTCATAGTTTTGCTATTATTCAACTACCCTTTTCTTACCGTCTTCTACTTTCTCCTACTCATTTTCCAACCTATCTTCTCCCCCTACCCCTACCTCACCTACATTTTACGAAATCAGCTGAGAATGGGACAGTTGGTGCGAACTGTTGAACTGGCACCTGCCCCACCTCGAAGCGCGTGATTATTTTTCGCAGCGAGCCGTCTGGCCCCAAAAAAACCGGTTCACGTGATATCGGATATAGGTGGACAAATGCCAAAAAACGGAACGGAGCAAAGAGCAAGTTCTGAAGAGTATTGCGATATTTGACGATTTTGTGAGTGCAAGGTTTTTTTGCCGAGCCGACTAAAAGTCAGTTTGATAAGTGGGTTGGGGCGGTGTAGGGGAAGGTAGTTGGCTTGGCTGTCTAGACGATATTTTCTAGATTCTTACAGAATTTTGAGGTTTTTCGCTAGGAGTTGGAGAAGGTGGTTCGACGATATTTTTGAAGGTTACTTTCCGTTTTCAAAACTACAATAATATCTGTTAAAATAGGATAGCATCGACCGGGGACGTCGCTACAGGTTTTTCTGCATCTACCCCTAAACTTTCCTTAGCGATGTCCTACGTCTTGACCAGCGTCAGGAGGCATGGAAGAAATTTGATTGAGGTTTTCAGCCGATTTATAAAGATTAAAATTTTTTTAAATTTTTTGAACGAAAATTTCCGCTCGGACGTTGTGTGTTGCCTGCGAAGACAGTTTTATGATATTGAAATTGACTTTTTTTATATTTATATTTGTGGCTAATGCGTACCTTCTAGTTTGTTAAAGAAACTTGTTCTTATAAAACGTAATGCATGTAGTTCCAGAAACCTAATAACGTATAAATTGCAATAAGATGCAAAAAATATTGTAATAATACAGTTTTAATTAGCAAAGACTTGGCGTTTTTTGACGGCTTTTGAAATTTTTATGTCAAAACGTAATAAAAACTTATTGTATAATCTTTATGAAGGTAAAAATGGGATTTTATTAACGAAGTACATTAAAAACTTGTATTTTGTAAGGTAGAAAATGGCCGATGTGGGATATACTTGCTATACTGAACGAAAAAGGCTTGTTTTGCTTATAACTAGAGTCTTCTGCATACTCTGCTTTTTAAGACTGGCATGCAAACAAATTTTAAGTTTATTTTAAAATCAAAAAAAAATGTGTTTATGTTTCTTTCGAACCCCACGAACTTTGCCACATCTTGCCATTTTGCAGCTTCCACGCAGATTTCAGCCTCATTAATTTCAACAAGATTATGTCATGATGTAATACAAATTTTAATCAGCATATGGCCAAATGCAAAACTGGAAAAGAAAACCCAAGATGAATGTGTTGTTATCGCTCGTCGAAATTTGTTTGTTTGATCGAGTCTTGTTTTTCGAGTCAGATGAGCCGGCTATTTTTAAAAAAGTTCGGACGAACACTTAGGCAGGCGGTAAATCAGCGGGTACGATATTAGACATTATAATGGGCGGCAGAGTAAAGGGATTGATTGATAAAAATATCTTTTTGGGGGGAGGGTTATCAAAATTTTTATGTTTTATTTTTTGATTTTTTTTAAATAAAAATCTTTTTCTGGGAGTTGGTCGTAGCTAAGCAATGAAATTGGTTTATTTAGCAATTTTCTTTTTTTTGTTTGTCTACATTCGTGGGAGGGGGAGCAGACGGTGGGTGGGTATGGCAGGGCAGGATAAGATACGGAAAAAAGAGTAGGGTAAGGTAAAGTAGGGTGAGGTAGGGTAGCGTAATTTTTTTGTTCGGAAAATATTTTTTTAAAATAATTTTAAAGTGTTTCTTGATTTAAAATTTTTTTTAAATTTTTTTATAAAAATGCTTGACCTGCACCGCTCTGATTGACTTCCAACTTTTTATATAGAAAGGCTATGTAAATGTAAGATCTTCAGCAAAGTAATAAATTTTGATTTCCAGGAATTCTCGAGAAAATCCAGATTAAAAAATTGCGTTTTGAATTTTCCGCCAAATTGGCATCGTTTTAAGCTTACAACTTTGGCGTTTTTTGACTTTTAGGGATTTTTCTTTGAGATACTAGTAGAATACCTTTAAGTGAACCTATATTTTTAAATTTGTAAGCGTAGCTGGTCTGGAAACTCAAAAAAAGTGCTTGAAACACAATGCCAAATTTGCTAAATTGGCGGGAAACTAAAATAATTTAAATTTAAAACTCAAAAGCGCGAGCTAAAATTTTTTATGGGTACTGTTGGTGGTACAAAGAATTCATATAAAAATTTTGACTGATTCTGAGCGGGGCAGGTACGGTACTTTCCTTGTTAGAGTGAGAACTTTGCATTTTTAAAACGAATTTTCGAAAACTTTGACATGTTAATTCTAAAACAAAATACAAATCAAAAAACGTCATTGCATGTTCCGCTTAATTTTGCTTGATCCGCTGTACCGCATTATCCTTCTTTTTTTTTCATTTTTCGAAATTCAATTCCAACCGGCTGTCCAAACATTCCTCCTTCCTTATGGGGACGAACGGAGGCGACGCTCATCCCTAAAAAGAAGCGGCCGAAAAAAGCAAAAGAGAGTCTTCACACAGCCACAAGGCTTACCACTTTTTCGAAAAAAAGTATATTTGTTCATTGGGAGCTTTCAGGTTATCTACATTGTTTGGGTTGGCCTTGAAAAGGCATTGATAATATATTTAATAGCATAGTAAATACTCTTTATAGACAATGTAGGGTGAACGTGGGTAGGCAACAGAATGTGAAAGAGAATTTTGTAGTATATTTACTGCCCCGCTCAGAGTCAGCTCAAAATTTTTATATAAATTCTTGGTACTACCAATAGTACCCCTAAAAAATTTTAGCTTGCGCTTTTGAGTTTTAAATTTGAATAATTTTAATTTCCTGCCAATTTGGCAAATTTGGCGTTGTGTTTCAAGCACTTTTCTCGACTTTCTAGACAAGCTACACTTATGAATTTAAAAATGTAGGTTCATTTAAAGGTTATCTACTAGTATATCAAAGAAAAATTCTTAAAAGTTAAAAAATGGCAAAGTTATAAGCTTGAAACACAATGCCAGTTTAGCGGGAAATTCAAAAAGTGATTTTTTGATTTTGGTTTTCTCGAGATTTCTTGAAAAGCGCGATTTAGTACTTTGCTGAAGATCTTACATTTCCATTTGTTAACCAAGTAAATTTCTTGTAGTTAAAAACATTTTTTTGTCTACCAGAAACTAGTTATGGATTTCTTATTGCAATTTTTTGAAAGTTTTGGTTTTTAATGTCAAAAACAGCCTTTTGACGTATACCCACTACATTTTTGATCTCTATTTACCTTTGTTTACATGTACAATTTTTGGCTTGCTATGAAGTAGGTGTACAAATTCTTAATTGTCATCAATTATCTATACCTCATGAAATGCCATCAATTACCTATGTCTCATGAAATGCCATGAAGTATGTATACCTCACGAAAACTGACACTTACCGTAGTAACATTAGAATACAAAGTCTTTGTTGCTAAGCGTAAACTGAACCTACGTCAAATTGGCTTTGTCCAAAACGTAAATTACTCTGAAATACCACGAATATCAACGTAAATTGGGGATTAAAACGTCTTGCAGCCGAAAATTTGCTCAATTATCATTAAGATATCGCACTTTGTAGAGATTACAGCTTGGGATGAAGATGCAATTGGACATTGTGGAATTATGGCGTGTAGATTCTTGTTAAGATTTGGTGTCCGCATGAGAAATGACATTTTTTGGTGATATTATTGCTTATTAAATATTTTAGGGTCGTCCAGGGTAAGGTAGGGTATGGTAAGGTAGGTAGGAAAATTTAAAGGTAGGGTAGAATAAATTACTGTAGGGCACAATATATTACTGTAGGGTAGGATAGAAGATGCTGCGGAAAGGCTAGGGCATTTGCTATGGTTACGTTTATTGGCTAGAGCTTAGGTTTAGGCATGGGTGTGGGCTTGGCCTAGGGTTGGGCTCGGGCTTTGTGCTAGGGCCTGTTGGCTAGGGTTCTTGGCTTACGACAAGACTAAAAGAAGGATACACTACTTCTAGGTTTGGTTTAAGCTATAGTTAAAAATTGTAAGAATTTATTTGTTTTTTTTATTAAGGACTAAAACCTACTATCACTGTTTAGTATGGAATTGTGCGGGTACGGTGATTTGCGCAAGAGACTTCGACGAGTATTCCACCTTTTATGGCTATTATCAAACTCCCTGCGACCTTTAACCTCATGAGAATTTATGAGGTTTTTATAATATATATACTGTTTAAGTAGCTGTTTAGGCAATTTTAGTTGTTGGCGCAAGGAGCGGAGCCAGAGCTTATCAAAAATCAAACTCTGGAGCACAAAGGTGGAGCTCAAATTTTAAAAATGGTGAAAGCTTGGAGCGGAGCTTAAAAAAAAATCAGAACTCAGATTGCAAATGCAAATTAGTCCCGTTCTTAACAGGATTAGCGCCATGTTTGTTCGAAATGAAGTGTTGATGTAAAGGGGGGATTAGCGAGTGTACATGGGGGTATTAATTCCGTATGTAGGTGGATTATCAAAATATTATTCTACACAATTAAATTCTATACAAATTGAAATATTGAGGAAGAGGAATTGGCACTGGAGTTGGATTTTTGATTACTTTAAAAATGAATGTGTCATTATGTGAAAGAGGACCAATAACTGCTATTGTAAACACAGAATACTTGGTTGTTAGTGTTGTTTATATGGAGTGAGGGGGGCATGGGGCGGGATGGGAGGATTGAATGCTGTTTATAAGGGGAGGGAGAGGGATATGATAGAGGGGGGGGGGTAAAACATATCTTTGGAAAAACTTGAGAAAGAAGGAGGGAGGGGTATTTTTTTATTTAAAAAAAATTCTTTTTGTAAATTTTAAAAAATACAAAAAATTTTTAAAGTTGTTTTTTTCTTTTTTAGGCAAGTTTTACAAAATTTTATTATTTTTTAATTTTTAACAAAATTTTATTATTTTTTAATTTAATTATTTTAAAATTAAAAAAAGACTTTTTTTTGAACTTTTGAGCCCCGCGGACACGTTCCGGCGATCGAATTTCGAGCATGTTTTCAGCTCAACAGTTTTGTTTGAAAGAGCGTTCCATTTTGTGTTCACGTTTCTTTCTCGCCGTGCGCAATGACGTCGAAATACACGGGACGTGAGGGAGGAACGGAGACCCCCACCCTCCCTCTAGGCCACAGGTTATTCTGGCTTGGTTTCTAATTTTTGCGGCTTGCCTTTGGAACGTTGCACGTTGGGGCGAATAGCATTTTGTGGAACGTTAATTACCGACTTCCTGGACTTTGGGATAAGCCGGTTTTTGGTGAGTGAGATGTGAATGAACTTATTTGTGTAATACATAATGTGATATATTAAATTAAAAGTTAAAAAATGTCATTTTTGTTCAAAGTCTTTGAAAACTAGATCTGTCAAGAATTAGTACTGTTATAAGAATGTCATGTGAAGTTGTATGGGTAAAAGCCCTAGCTATTGTGCTTTGTTAGGACTAGCTCAAAGACTCGTACTAAATAGCTCTTGGCTTAGTCCTACCTCTAACTCTAGATCTATCTCAGTTTTTAGTGCTAGCTGTAGCCCTAGCTCTAGTCTTAGTTTTAGCTTTAGCCTTAGCTCCAGCCGTAGCTGTAGCTCTAGCCCTAGTCCTATTCATAACCTAATTTATAGCCTAAGTTCTAACTCTAGAACTAGCTTAAGCCCTAGATCTAACTCTAGATATAGCTTTGGTTCTAGTGCTAGCTTTAGTCCTAGCTCTAGTCTTAGTTCTAGTTTTCGTCTTAGCTCTAGCTTTAGATTTAGCTTTAGTTCTAGCCTTAGCTTCAGTCCTAACGCGGATTGAGCGTTGTATAGGTAGAAGCCTTAGCTCTAACTTTGGAGTCTAGTACTGGCCATAGCTCTAGCTCTAACTTTAGTTCTAATCTTATTTCTAATCTTAGCCATAACCTAATCTGTAGCCTAAGTGCTAACTCTAACGATAGCTTAAGCCCTAGCTTTACTTCAGTCTAAGCTTTGATCTTAGTGCTAGCTTTGTCTTATCTTACCTTTCTCTACCTTAAAAAAAACTTTTTTTTGTCCACGATTTTCATTTCGAAATACGAATCTTCTAGCTAAATTTTGAAACAGTCGAAACCAGCTCGAAGTAAAGTGAAAACTATAATGTATTTTCGATGTAAAAAGTAGCATTTCCGTTATTTCCAAACATTCAAAGTCGGTACGGCTTTTACCACGTTAAGACTCTGATTAGTGAAGGCGGATAAGAAGGCTTGTTCAATTCACTTTTTGGTTCTGTTTCGAATGTCTTATCTTATTTTAGAGTATTTGATAATATGGTGAAATATAGTAATAATGAGATGTTATTTTAACTTTGGATTATTAGGGTAGAGTACAGTGAGGATATGGATCTATTATACGGTAGAGTAGGGTAGGAAACGCTTATTGTATAGTGTAAGGTCGGTAGAGTAGGGTAAGACCTATTGTAATGTAAGCTTATTATATTATCTAAACCATGTTTAGCCTATCCGTGTCTTTCTTACTCTATACTACAATGATAAACACTGCTATACCCTAACTTTTTCAATATTTACTGTATACGTCAGGCAGATTTACTGTATCATACTTTTGATGACAATCTCCGTGCCTGCATTTCCGAGCTCATTAACTGGGGACAAAGTTGCTTAAGCTAATTTACTTACGCGCTCTTTCTCGGCCTCAGCTCATTGCCTTTGGCATTGCTTTTTAAGGGAAATGATACTAAAGTTCATTTTTTATGGTATTACAGCAAAGTTAATTAGAGGTTTGAAGGGTTTACAGTGAAGTTAATCTTTTCTTCCATTACAGTAAATTGGATTTTCATATTTTATTTTGATATGTTTTGAGCACATGTTACACTTGGGTCTGGTAGAGGACAACGCAGCGTTAAAAATTTGATTTTTTAATGGTTTAGGTATAGCTGTTTAAAATGGCAACAGTTTTTGAAATTGTGAGTTTATAGGGTGGGGTAGGTGTTGGGATTGCTTCTAGCTTTTTTATAATGTTGCACTTGGTCTTTCTTGTTGATTTAAAAAAAATTTTTAGGTTGGGCTTGGGGGGGGAGGGGATAGATCTGTAAAGGGCTGGGATTTAAGCCCGGGCCGTTCTTCATGTCTAGACCCGTCTCGCCTCCTTTCAAATTTTCTTTGGTTTTTTTTCTGTTTTAGGGGATGGAAATTTTTTAAAAATTTTTTAAAAAATTAACAGGTATTATACATTTATATACTTTTTACACCGTCATCTATAATATTTCTACTTTATTTTTAAGCTACGCTTTATGTCTTATAAACCTTCATTTTATATTATAAACTACGACTATTCTTTCCCCAAGCTACGCTGTAACAATGGAAATTTTACCCGCGGTTTCAGCGTTCTGCCGTTGTTCCCACCACGTCCGTTAAGGACACTCTTTTTCATGGACTTATTAAAAATTAATTTGTCATCACTTATTCCGAGGACAGGGACTTTTGGCTTCGACCAAAGTCTTGAAACGGAACGCACGAGAGTCGGCGTGAAAATTTGCTGTGTTAGTTTTAAAAAATTGCCTTAACAGCTTAGAAAACGTGCCTTGTTTGCCTGAAAATTCGCCATGCTTGTTTAAAAATTTGTCGTGTTTGCCTGGAGTTGTTTTCGTGCCGGGCATTCGGAATAGCATATTATTATTGTTGTTTTACGGTGCAAGGTTTGTAGTTTAGTCGGGAAACTCAGTTTGGTTACCGTGGATTTGTAGATGTCGTAGCATGGAGAAGAAAAGAGGTTCATTGTTGAAGATTCAGTAGTGGTGTAAACAGGTTTTTTGTTTAAAAAAGTTGTAAGGAGGTTGTGAGTAGGTAAATTGAGAATGTTGTCATTGATAGATTTAATTTAAAATGGTTTTAAAATTTGAAAATTTTTATAAAGCTGGCCAAATCCTTACGACATATTTTAGAAAAGTCAACGCTTTCGTTGCGGGACCTAGTCTGGAGTCTTGATTCATTGGTTTGGGACTAGCCCTTGGGCCCACATGTTTTGGTTCGGCTCTTTTTAACTTTTCTTTGGCTCCGCTCAGCCCCACCTGGGGGCGTGCCTAGTGGGTCCTTTTTTGGTCTACTATAGGGTGGTTTCATAGTTTTTGCTCTGTAAAAGGACAGGAACCTATAACTTCTTCCTTGCTACAGGGAAGAGTAAGGCGTGGCACTAGGCATGTTTTGAAATGATCTTTTATGGCAAAGGTCATATTGCTAATAGAACTCAGCTTACATACTAAACGTTGTTTTGAGAGCATATATTTTTTTTGTTTTCAAAGCTAAGTTTTAGGAGAAGGTAGATTAATAGGCAATTTTTGATAATGACTTTATGTCTGTAGAGCTTAAAAAATTTATTTAAAAATTTAAAGGTTTTTTAAAGGTTTTTACATTAAAAATGTCTTTAAAGCATTGTCTGTAAACTGAAGCTTATTTTTCTCATTTTTGAGTTAAATTTTGCATTTTAAGCTTTTTTACTATTTTACTTTATTCATTTTTACAGTTTTTTTTTATCATTTCATCGCTTTTTTTCAAAATTTACTTGCGTGTTCTTTAAAACCTCGTATTACAAAGTACGATGCGTGCTGACACGAACGGCGTAACATAATACATAGAGCAAATTGCAAAATAATCGAGCTTTCAACTATTGACAAGATAAACAATATTCTTGATATTTTGTAACTTTAGGGGGGGGGGGGGTGAGTGGGGTGGTGTCACTCTTCTTGCCTTGCCTTGCCTTGCCTTGTTCTAAATTGCTATGCCTTGCCCGGTATGAGGCATTTTAGTTCTGTGCCTTGTTTTGCGTTCAACCATAGTAATTCTTAAAGTTTTGACTATTGCCAACCCAACATAGTTTGTTACTTTAACTAACAAAACCGAGCTTTGAACTGCTGGTCGTGTTTGGAATGTGCGAGTTTTATAAGTTCCGTGTTTTAAAGTCGTTATAAAGAGATCAAGATAACTTTTTTTTCAGATTTTCCGAAGGTCTGGGACCAAAGCTTTTTCTTTTGTTTGCAAAGCGAGGGTTCGTCTTAACTGAATTCAAAGTTTTCCGTGAAGATGACGGTCTTCTGGAGGCTTCTGGATTTAATATTATACTATATAATAAGCGGTATTAATTGTGCTTGGGTTTGTAATTTCAGCTTTTTATTGACTTTCTCAAAAAGTAAAGATTCTTTATGTCATCACCGTTTTACTGAATGATGTCACGTGGCCAACTAATTTATTACCCATAACTCTATACAATTTTATTCATCAAAGTAATGTAGTTTACTTGGACAATTACTTGCAATCTCTAGCCAAACAACAATTGAAAGCCATTAAGAACGTCATTCCGTCTTAATATGGTTATGTTATTTACTCGAGGCGAAAGAGCATGAACTCGTTTTATTCAACTCGTTTTGACATCATTTTCCCATAATTTAGATATTTATGCCCTCCTTCTCCATATCAAGTGGATGTTTTGCCATTTTTTCTTCGATATTCGTTGAGAAAAAGGTTATTTGCAAATATTTTTTGGCTTTTTATGGGTTTGAATAGGCTAGGGCAAGTTTTGAGGTACGGCGAAATTTGGGTGGGGGTAGACTTTTTAATTAAGGTAGAGTTCTAGAGCAAAGATATATGGCTGGGGAAAGGCAAGTTTTAGGGTAGTACAAGGTTAAAGAAAGTCAAAAAGAATTGGCGTACCATTCTTGCTGAAGCAACAAGGGTTAAGCTGGGTCACAAAACAGTAAGGACGAGTAGGTCAACGTATTACTGTACATATATGGCAAGGTAGGTCATGGTAGGCTAGGGTAAGGTGATACTAGAAAAGGTAGTAGAAACAGGTTTGGAAAAGGTGATGATAAGAGAAGGTAATGAGTAATGCAAACTTTGAGGTACGGCAAAAGGGCTGAGTTAGATTTTACAGTAAAATAGGGCTCAAGAGAAGGCTCGTGCAAGGTAAATGTTTGGATTGTATTATACAAGGGTTGGGAAGGTAAAAGAAAGTAGGGTAGAGTAGGGTAGGGTAGGGTAGGGTAGGGTAGGGTAGGGTAGGGTAGGGTAGGGTAGGGTAGGGTAGGGTAGGGTAGGGTAGTGTAGGGTAGGGTAGGGTAGGGTAGTGTAGGGTAGTGTAGGGTAGGGTAGGGTAGGGTAGGGTAGGGTAGGGTAGGATAGGGTAGTGCGAGCTTCTTATGAGTAATATAAAAAGAATGCCCTTCCATCTATTTTTACCAATCCTTAATTGATATTGACTTTGGTATGACAATCTTCACTATTTTAATCACCTGACATAAAATTAATTTCCAGAACGCCGTAATCACGAAGAATACCAAACTATAATATAATGTGCAAAGTAAATCCAATTTACGCACTTTGAGTGTTTACGAAAGTGGCATTAATTAATTAGTAATTAGAAGTTATTAGTACTGCAGATTGCTCGACCATTTTGAGGGGGTTTTGCGGTCGAATTGGAAAAGAGATTAGAGGGTTGGGAAACTTTTATTATTTGATAAAAATGGTCATAAAGACCATGCACACGAAGCGTTTTTTGAGCGGTGGGACGGGGTCGCTTGATTACACGGCCGTGCACGGTTTTAATGCTTAATTTGGTTAAAAAAGAAGTTGTCATAGGATGGTATGCTAGTACTTGAAAAAGAATTTGTCATAGGATGGTAGACTTGAAAAAAGTTTTGGAATTTCGAAAAATTTTGTTTTTTTAAATTAAATTTTTATAAAAATTGCGAAATTACAAAAAATGCGAAAACTAATGGCAAAAAACTACTAGTTAGTATTATATAGTACTATTTAGCTAGTATTATACTCTAGTAGCACGTTTTCTAACTATTAATTCACTACTAATATATAGTACTATTTATCCAGTATTATACTCTAGTAGCACGTTTTTCAACTATTAGTTCATTAGTACTATATAGTACTAGTTAGCCAGTACACACTACATTCTAATGGCACTTTTTTCAACTGTTAGTTTTTGGTGCTATATAGCTCTACCAATATTCACGTTATTGCCGTATTGGTTTGTTCATACTACTATTCAGTACTATATAGTACTGTTTAAGAAGTATTATATTTTTGCAGCACGTGTTCAACTAGTATTTCATTAGTACTATATAGCACTATCAATATGCTAAGTTATTCGTTTTTAAAACGTTTAGTATTGCATAGTATTAACTAGTAGTTTTTTGTACTATATTGTTCTATTTGACCAGTAGTATATTTTAGTAGCACGTTTTTCAACTATTAGTTGATTATTCCTATATAGCACTATCAATATGCAAGTTATTGTCGTATTAGTGATAAAAAGGACGAGGAAACTTAAGGAGGTTTACCGTAAGACTCAGTTGTGATGTTATAAGAACAGTTTGATATACCTATTAGGCTAGATTGGCATACTATAGGGTTGGGTAGTCATATCATTTTGTGGTTTTGGCATACATTTTAGGTTTGTTGTCATACTATTGGCTTTGATTCTCCGTTCACTGGGTTATGTTGTCATAGAATTCATTTGTGTTATTATGTTATAGTGTTATATTGCCATAATATTCAGTTCTGTTGTCATACTATTAGGTTAATATTAGGTTTTGTAGCTTTACCTATTAAGTAGTGTTGTCATCCAATAGGGTTGGGTTGTCCTATCATATATTGACATTTCATAGCCTTTGTACTGTTCTTGCACTGACACATGTTGTCATACATACAGGTTGTCATACGATAGGCATTCCAGCGTCATTTCGCTGCTATTTGTGGCCACTATTAACCTTTTTTGATTTATTTAATGCGTGTTATGTTACAACCTTTCCTCGAGTGTTTACTGACGTGTGAAGACACACATGTACTAAGTTGTATATATTACACACCACCAGTATCGGGTTATTTTGTTTACATTCGGCTGAAAGTCTGAGGAGTTGAACAAGATTCGTTAGGCAATGTTTGTCGACGTGAAGACGACATACGTTCTATGGTGGCTGGGGAACGGATAAGGAACGTTGAAAGAGTTGGGAATGTTTTAGGTGAGGTTGAGATGTTTGAAGACGATTATGTCGGATTGAGATGTTTGGGGAAGTTTAGGTTACGTTGACGTGTGTTGAGTACTTGCTGCCTGACAGTGGGCAAAATGTTTTTTGGGTGGGTTGTTAGGAAGGACGGAGAGGCAAAAAAATTTTTGGGGGGGGGGGGTGAGGAGGTTCATTAGGATGGGAGAGGAGATAAAAAATATTTTTGGCGAAAAAAAATTTTCGAAAAGGCGGGGTGAAGTATAAAAAACATTTTTCTTAATTAAAGAAAAAAATTTTGGGCGTGGTAACTTACAATTTTTTTGAAAAGCTAGGGGAAGGGGTTGAAAAATTATTAAAATTTCTGTTTTACAAGGCTTGTTAGATATAAAATGAAACTTTTTGACTTGTTTATACCTAAAAATGTAAAATCAGATATATATGAAAGAGGCCAAGTAAATTTGAAAGGTACCGGGCTATCACAAGAGGTCCGAAAGCCAGGGCCCAAACCAAGTCCCAATCCAATATTTTTACAGGCCTACCAAAAGATTGAGCTGAACCGTTTCAGCTCAATCTTTGTTTTCTCTTATTTGGTCAATAGACCGGAACTAATGTTCAGTTCCGGCTCTAAAGCTCAAGCGTTTTGGCTTGGGATTAACTTGTTTTACGTGATGTTGGTGACATTTTAATAGTTCACGTAGTTTTCGAAACTAGGTTTAAAAGTTGTTTGAAGGGGTGGGTTTTTTGGTTAGAGTTGGCTGTGATGCAATAGGATCAGGTTATAAGTTACTTAAAACGAGAGTTTTTTTTGTAAAACGGTTGGTTGTAACGGCGGTCTAAGGCATATTTAGGCTTAAAAAGACTCAAAATTTTAAATATTTAAAAAAATTTTTACTACAGTTTATTTCAAAACACATTAGAGTAAAACTTATATGTCAATACTCAAGTTTAAAATGTTGAATGTGAAAAAAAACTTTACAAAATAAGGTGTAGTCAACTCTTTCTTTCATTATTTTGAAATTAATATAAATAAGTTTGTGAAAAAGAAATTACAGCGTGAATTTGCTTCCTCACACGTGTAATACTCGGTTCATAACAGACGTATAATTAGAGTAAAATAAAAATTTAAATTTAAGAGACTTGCGGGTACAAAACGACCAAATTTGGTGGGTTTGGCATGTCATAACAATTGAATTTTTTGTTTTTTTTAAATCATTCTTACTATGTGCTGAGTTAGGGGGTTGTTAAGGATGGATTTGCAGACAAGAGGGTGAGGGGGGGGGGAGGAGGTGATGTATGTTGGAATATTGAAATACTGTACCATATTTTTCAGCAAATTAGTACGCGAATACGTACTATGTTACTATTACATATATATCGTACTTTAAAGCAGTACCAGAGTAGGTAATATAGTAATCTATCGTACTGTAAAGAGTAGATAGTACGAATAAAATCACTAGAATACGTATTACTGTTTAAAATACTGTAACATCTAATAGTATTCTGATATGATAACACTATATTTTACTGATACTACTATATGTTTAATTATTTTGTTTTTTATATTACCGTGAACTCTTGTATAACAAGCTCGTGTATACCGAAACTCTTTTATAACCCAATATTAAAAGCCTGGAGCGATTCGTTTTACAAAAGTTCTGTTATATCTTCTCATCATCCTTTTTCCTATACCGTAGTAGTTCATGAAGCCAGCTTGGTTTCTTTTTTGGGCATTTCCGGTTACGTGACTCCCAAGGTTCTTATCGTTCCTTTATTATGTTTGGGTAATGTGCTATGGGTTGCAATAAATGGAAGTTGAGGCTTTTTGAGACTAATTATTAGGGGTGTTTCATAAGTTTTGTCTTTTTTACGAGTCTGTGTCAGGGAGAGAGGTAAAATTTTTTGAAATTAAGTAAAGAGGGGGAGCACGTTTACTTTAAAAAAAGTGTTTTTTGTATTTTAGTTAGGTAAAGTTTTGATCTTTTGCTCGGAAAGCTAATTTGCCTTAGGGGCTTTTAACCTTTATGGTTTTGTGTAAATTTTAGTTAATGTTAGCTAAATTAAGGTTAAGTTACGGCTTACTCTTTGTAGAATTTGCACTTTATTACCTATATTTTTTACTTTATTACTATTGGGAGTAATATATATAGCTATTGGGGCTACTAAACTTTATCTTTTTATCAATTTTGCTACTTTTTATAGTTATTATAGTTAATATATGTTCTTTATTAAGCTTATATGTTGCAGAATACCTTCCTTTTTAAACTCTTTATTGCTTTATATCTTATATGATATTATGATTGTTATGGTTATATCTTCCTATATATAATGATAAAGCGTTCTTATCACGTACAAGTGTTGGTGTGTTTTCTCGTTGCTACATCTTGTGGTTAATCACGTTTTCCTTTAATTACCTACATTCAAAAGGTGGGATTATCAGTTCGTAACAACAGGATGTAAGATAATACAATGCTTGTGTTAGTCTTTCCTTATTCACAATGTTTTCCACTTATTGAAATATATTTTATTAAGGTTAAGAAAGTTGTTATATGTTTGAGAGGGGTTGAGGTGATGGGGGAGAAGCGGGGGTAATAAGGTTGGGTTATGTTTGGGAGGGGAGTGGGAGAGTTGATAGTAACAATTGGTGGTCGTATGTTTGAGGACGAGGGGGAAGGGTAGGATAATATATGGCTTATTTAAAAATTTTTGAAAGTTTTATACTTGTTTTGATCTAAAGTGGCGTTTAAAAGGGTAAAAAATTTTTAGAGGGTGTAGTGTTAGGGGGAAGTCAGTGACAAAATTTTTTTTTTAACTTTGAGATTGGGGTTTTTTGTCATGTTCAAAACTTTTTTTTATTTTTTCTTCTTCCGCCCTCCTTTCCCCCCCCCCCCCCCCCTCAATCAAAAAAATCTTTTTATTTTTTTCTAAATTTTATTTGCGTTTTTTGCAAACATTGCTATTATTACTTAATTTTTTAAAACCTATATGGTTTTATTTCTTATCAATCTTCCCCACCCCCCCCTTCCCTATAGCACCATGCTCATTATCACAATTTTAAGAATTTAATTTTAATTTAAAAATTTAAAAAATTTAAAAAAATTTTTTGTTAAAATATCAAAAATTTTTAATTAGAAATCCTGACAAATCTTTCGAGACAAAAAACCAATCATGCCGTCCGGATGCACAATAATTGGTTTCTCAAAAGTGGCTAGAATAATTGCGCCTCTTCGATTTCCTTCCGTCGCGGGGGCTAGCGGCCGTTATCAACGGTTTCCGCGACCGTTATCAGTCCGTGTTCACCGCTTTCAATAACAAATTTTTTAAACATTTTTTGTGAGGCATGATTAAAACCGGAGTGAGGAGTGACGTTTCCATAAATAGATAGAAAAAAACGAAAAATTTTGAAATTTTTGGGATTTTTTAGGGCAAATCGCCTAAGGAAGGTTTTTGAAATTTCAGGCCAAAGTCTGAGATTTGAAAGGGTTCTCGGACGAAATTTGAAATTTTAAAATATTTTTGAATTGAAAATGGTGGTTTGCTACACTTTTCTTTCTAGAACTGGGTTAGATCAGAATAGGGGACCACTAGACCTGGCCCAGTCTGGACACGGCCAAAATTAAGATATGAGTCTGGATTGTGCCCTGAAGCTGTGCAGACCCAAGAGCCGGTCTGAAAACTCTAAGGCCTAGCTTAGGTCCTGCAACGAAAAATTTGACTTGCGAAAGGTGTACAACGGATCAGATTTAAAACCTGTTAAGAACAATTTTTCTATTGGACATATTATAGTATGCTCCTAATATTTGAATCGATTTTATGTCATATATTAACTACAACTATGCATTGTGGATATTTGTAGCTAGAGAATGCTATGGTACGTGATATTAACATAATATGGCTGTAATCATTATAAAAGTACAAAAAGAACTGTCTAGTTTTGGGGTTATTTTTAGATTTATCAAAGTAAGTTAAAGCAATGTAAAGTAACATGTTGTACTTTTTTTGTAGCAGACGGGGGGGGAGGGTGTCTTATGCTTTGTCATAGGATCTATTATATATTGGCATATTAAGGGTAGTTTTGACAGACATGAGGAAAGGGCCGAGCTCGATTTTCAGGCCCGGCTCGATCAAACTATTGCTCAGGCCCGATCCTCATATTAGATTTAGGTTTTGGTAATTTATTCTGAGGCAGGGTAAATCGAAAGTAAAAATAGCGTTGCGTTGTGATGGGCAGGGTTTTTTTTGATTTTTTTAATTGGGTGTGGGAAGATAGTATTTTTTTTTAGTTTTTTTTGTTTTGGCGACTTTTTGAATTTTTTTCAATTTACTCTTCTCCTCTAGCGACGCTCTTGCCTATAACAATAGTCAATACTAATAACAAACGTATTACCTAAAATGTTCAAGTTCATTCGAGTACCGGAAAAAAACTTGCTACGTGCTGAAAATGTTTCTTAATGTGTTTTCTTTGCTCGTGCACTTGTGCTTTGAAGCAATTGGGTCTTGTTATCGGAGCTAATTTACAAACATTTGTTGACGTACATTTATACATACATCATTCGAAAAAGTTGTGGCTACGTAATCGGCGCTCCTTTATTTGAAGTATAAGTAAGCATGATTTGGGGCATGGTTTTGAGGTTTCTCCAACAGTTGGTCAGTATTTTAAGGGTAGTCTTCGTTAAGTTTGGCAGTTTTTTTTGATTTGGGGTAAATTTAGTCCAGCAGAGGGACGGAAGGGTAAATTTTAGTTTGGCAAGTGTTCTCCAGACTTTAGAGCCAAATCATAAGAAAGGAGGGGTCAATTTTAGTTTGGCCACTGGAGAGGAGGGGCGATTTTAGTTTGGAAGAGAGAGAGGGAAGGGGAAGATTTTAATCGGGGTAGATTTTGGTTTTCAAGGTGTAGTTGGGTACACAGTAAAATTTTTTTTACTTTTTAAAAATTTATCAGGGAGGGCGTGTTTAAATTTTAAAGTAAAAATTTTATTGGGCGGGGTAACTTTCAATCTTTCTATGCATTCTTTCATTTGGTCTAGGCATTAGGCTTTGGATAAAAGGAACATCTAGGGCTGGTATAGTGACTTATCACAAAGTACTTTGGTTTTTAAGGCCGTTAGAGCCCGGGAGGGTAGATTTTGGCGTTCGGGTTAGGGGTACACTTTTTTTCTAACCACCACTTACCCTCCTTCCTTACAGCCCTGCTCGACTCCCCTCCCCACATCACTGCCACTTCAAACCCAGACAAGCTGTTTGAGAATCCAGGGCCTTTGATTTGGATGACTAACTTTGAACTCGCATTGTTTACATTTGGAATTTTGGTTGAAGTGGGAGGGCTTATCTTGGAGCGAGGTGGGGCAAGCACTAACAGTCCAAAACCTCGAAATGTAGAAAAAGACGGAACGGAACGTTCGTGAAATGTACGCGAACGCTCGTGGAACAAACGTCTTCCTGAAGGGGTTTTGTGAGGAATGCGGGTCATGGGTGACGGTATTTTGGAATTTTGATTAAGGGGGGGGGGGATGAGAAATTAGAAGGGTATTTAAAGACGATAGGTATTTTGAAAGGGGGAAGGGAGGCGGTAAATCATAATTTTTTTAAATTTACTTTACAGTAGGTCATGGTAGAATGGACTTGGATTTTGACGCGCCATTCTTTTTGAATCTGGTAGGATTAGGTTAGTCGAGAAAAGTGTAAAGAAGAGTAGGTCAAATTATTACGGGAAATGACAAGGTGGGCCATGGTAGGCTAGGGTAAAGCAATTGTACGTTATTTTAAGAGATAGTGATAGTTGGGTAAGGCAAAGTATGGTTTGGTAGGGTAGGGTGAGACAGAGAAAATTCGGGTACGGTAGGTAGTACTAACTTTGGGCATGGCTTCAGCATGGCTACTACCATATTACGCTAGCGGAGAGTAGGGTAGGGTTGAGTAGGGTAGGGTAGGGTAGGGTAGGGTAGGGTAGGGTAGGGCAGGGTAGGGTAGGGTAGGGTAGGTTAGGGTAGGGTAGGGTAGGGTAGGGTAGGGTAGGGTAGGGTAGGGTAGGGTAGGGTAGGATAGGGTAGGGTAGGGTAGGTAGGGTAGGGTAGGGTAAGGTAGGGTAGGGAGGCCGATTAGTTGTAAAATTTCTTAACAACCGGATGTAATATTAAAAGAACGTAATGATAAGGAGAAATAATATGTTATAAAGGTTTATATTGATAATATAATGCTAGTTTCATCATCCGGTTTATATGAAGCTATGTCGTTTTATTATAATCTACAACGTTTACTATGTTATTTATGTACTATTATATTATATTTACTCAAGTTCAAATATTCTTAAAACCTTGTTTTTGCTTCTTGAATCCGCCGGTTTTTTAAAATGAAATTAAGTTCAGGGGGGGGGGCGGGAGGCCAGCCGGGTTTAAAGAGTTTGTTTTATTTGTCAAAGTCAATATTTGAATAATTCCGCCTGCTTTTTTGGATGATCTTTGTTTTGCTATTCGTGAAATTTTGAAATTTCAAAAAATATTTTTTTTTCAAATTTTGAAAATATCATATTTTCGGACTTTTTGATTTTACTTGATCATCATGTTGTTGTACTTATATTTTATTTTTTGTATTGGTTTGTCTGGCTTCTATAGAGAATAGTTTGTTTATTGTAGGGCGTGCTTTTGCGAGAGGGTAGGGGTAATTTTAAAGACAAAGGAGGGGGTTTGGTTTGAAAGAGTCGTGATTTAAAATTTTCGATATTTATAAGTTTTTGCGCGGGGGGGGGGCGGACAAATTTTTAATAAAACCTTTTTTTTTGCTTTTTAGCCCTAGTCTAAGTCCTAGCCTAAGCCCTAGCCTAAGCCCTAGCCTAAGCCCTAGCCTAAGCCCTAGCCTAAGCCTTAGCCTAAGCCCTAGCCTAAGCCCTAGCCTAAGCCCTAGCCTAAGCCCTAGCCTAAGCCCTAGCCTAAGCCCTAGCCTAAGCCCTAGCCTAAGCCCTAGCCTAAGCCCTAGCCTAAGCCCTAGCCCTGATCCCTGGCCATAGTTATAGTTACATCTGTAGTCTTAGCCCTAGCCTTAGCCCTAGCCCAGAGCTCTAGCCCTAGCGTTAGACTGAGTTCTTTAATCTATAGCCTTACCTCACGCTGAAGACCTAGGCTCAGCTCTAGTTCAATCTCTAGCTCTAGACATGAAAAGGGCTGGGCTTAGCCCAAATTTAAGCCGGCTCTGTGAAACATTTTCATTGGGCCGGTTTTTAAATAGGGCCCGGCCCGTTCTTTATGTCCCCTATTTCTAGCTCTAGTTGTAGATCTAGTTTTTGGGTGGGGAGGAGAGAACTTTTAAGGGGGAGAAAAAAGTCATTTTAATAGTAAAAAAATTCTTGGATATTATTCAATCTTCTTCGAAATTTCAAAATTTTGGGTTTGAAATTTATTGAAATCCGGCTTTGAATCCGAAATCACTTCACACAACAGATACGGAATTGCTTGCCAGGGATCGTATTCAAAATTTTGGGTATTAAATTTCGATACACGCGTGCCTTTTCCCCCAACCCGATTTGCATAATTTGGGCGTGGGATTAAGCGCTTTGGTTAAAATTCCTTGTTCCACCTCCCGGGCGAGGGTTTCGCTTTGAGCTACACAAAATACAAAAACTTTGAATGGGAAGCGGTGTAGGCAAGCTTGTGTAGCTTATTCTGAATTCATTTGAGAACATGGGTCGACTTTTGGAGGCTTATGATCGCTTTTAGCGGGGTGTGTAGATTTTAGCGGGGAGGGTAGAAAGGATGGGGGGAGGGTTTAAAAAGTTGAGGTTTTATTGGGCAGGGTAGATTTTGAAACTTGATTTCTACCGAGGAGGATATATTTTAAATATTTTGTTTTAGTGGGCAGGGTAAATTAAAATTTTTTTTTACTCGTATGAAAAGGCGTGGAGTTTGGACGTTGAATTTTTAACGAAGGGGGTAAATTAAAAAATTTTAGCGGATTGTAATAATAGTTTTTGACGCTTGTTTAAACTTGACTTGTTGCCTTTGCCAAAGCCTAAACCACGGCTAACCCCTTTATCTCTAGCCTAACTTTAGCCATAGCATTATTTAACCTTTCTTTGTTAGTTCTAGTGAGGGTAGATTTTTTAAAGTTAATTTTAAAAGGGCAGGGTCAAAGTTTGAAAGTTTAGCAGGGAGGGTAGAAAAACTTCTAATTTTTTGTACCGATGAGCAGATTTTAAAGTTTAATTTTAATTTTTTTGTTGATTTTTTAACAAGGAGCTTAGAATTTTTTGAAATTTGAAGTGGGAGAGGTCGATTTTGATGTGATTGCCTGCAAAATTTAAAAAAAGTTTAATAAAATTTGTTTCTTTTTATAAAGTTTTGTACTCAACCATTACCACTGTGCGCGATTGCTCAAACTTTACAATTTTATAGTGGTACATTCACATTCTTACCCAATTTTAATTCCAGTTAATGGCATCCGGGCCCAGCGACCTCGGACCATCGACCTCGGAGGAGCCGTTGCATCGGCCACGGCCCAAACCCTTGATGCAGCTGCCCACCGTTTGTGTTTCCAACCTCTCCGAACCCACCGTCTCAAATGCTTTCAGCTTCACACAGTACCGTAATCCGGTCGAAAGTCCATTGGTATCACCGGTCTATGTGGACACCCATCTGGTGGGTTACTGTAACTTTTTGCGATTGGGGTAGGGAATGGTTAAAATTGGTGGGATGTTAAGGTTTGATTAGGGTTTTAGGATTGTGTGGTATCAGGGACGTAGTCATAGGCGGGGGGAAAGGCCGGGGAGGGTGGATGGGGGGTAGATTCACCCTCCCCAAAAAAAATCTGTAGACGGCCCTTAGTGGACCATTTGTTGGATTACAGTGCTATTCTTAGTAGGATGAACATCATTTTTAGTACTAAGAGGACCATTCTGAACATTTTGAAGCACTGTTTAGATGTGTTATGCCATAAAAAAGTTTTGTCGTTTTTGGTCATTGTAAACATAGTAATCTGACGACAAGATTTTTAATACAATGCATATTATTTTCAGTCTGTTAAACTTTAAAAGCAGTACTATTTTAAGTAGTATCAGTACTAATTTTGGTATAATAAACTATTTTTAATACCAAAAGTTACCCATATCAACCTACTTCAATATTATGCTAATTTCCTAATGTTCTTTCGACTTTTTGACCCTCGAACTTCCGTGAAACGCGTCTTCCCTTTCCTAAAATGACCAGTCGAGTGTGTTTCCGCTTCCCAAACACAGAAATGACAGACGATTGGAAACGTTTTGGCGACCAAAATCGACGTCAAATTTCTATTTTTGCCAAAACTTGATGACGCTCAAAGTCACTTTTAATAGTTCAAGGAAGAAAAAAAAACGTCGTGACATATTTTTAGACGGTTTAAAAGTACAATAAACGTAACGGAAAATAGTTTTTAGGATGGAGGTTTGGTTACTGTAGATGTGTTTGAAGGGTAGGGGTAGGGTGTAGTGTTGGGTAAGGGTAGGGCAAAGGTAGGACGAGGATAGGGAAACAGTAGGATAAGGAAAAATGAAAGGATAGGGCAAGAGTAGGGCAAAGGTATGGCAAGAGTAGGGCATGGATAGGGCAAGGGTAGGGCAAGAGTAAGGCAAAAGTAAGTCAAGAGTAGGACAAGTGTAGGGCAAGGGTTAAGTAAGGCTTAGGAAAGACTTGGGCAAGGCTTAGGCAAGGCTAGAGAAGAATTAGAAAAGTATATACTAGACGGGTTGGGGAGGAAGAATTTTTTAAGTTGGTGAGAGGCGTGGTAAAAGGAGAGTTATTGGCTTATGGTATGAAATTTTCTATTAAAAAAACTATCACATTGAAACTTCTGTATAATGAATCGCTAGGGGACTAAAAATTTGTTTGTTTTGAGGAAGTTTTGTTATACAGGAGCTTTAAATGCACTGTGTAGTGTTAACGGGATTGAAAAGTTTTTCGTTATACAAGGAAGTTTTATCTCCGCAGGCCGGGAATCCCGCAATTTTCTGAAAAAAAGTCAATTTTCTTGTAGGGGGAATGAAATAAAAAAGTAAAAAAGTAAGCTGATATAAATTTAATAAAACTTAATGAATCTTGGTTTCAGGTAGAAGGAATTCACGGTTTTCGGCTTCACAGTGGCGGAGCGACAAGCACATTGATGTTGGATCGGCTGGATCATCGTCATGAAAGAATGTCATCAAGTTCGTCGGATTCTGGAGTGGCTTTTCCTTTCTCCCCTCCGGCTAATCATTTGGGTAAAAATTTTTTGAAATATTAAAATTTAAATTTTTTTGGAATTTTAGGTACAAGATTTGTGCCAGATTATTTAAAAATTCTAGCATACTGTAACCTGTTGTATTATACTGTAACATTCCAGGTCTGAGCTCCCCGTCCCTGTCGCTGTCGATTTCGCCACCCGGCTTGTCACCACTTCAAATCAGCACTGACAGTGCATTCTCAACCCCCACGCCCAATAGTGCAACAAGAAGACGATCTCATTTCACTTTCGACAATGTCAATATGAACAAAAAAGGTATGATGATCAGGTTTTTGTGGCATTTTATGCCTTATAAAGAAAGTTTTTGCCATTTAATAGTTTGTAAAGGAAGTTTTTGCCATTCTACAACAAAAACAATTTTCAGATGACGGGATATCAGACCACCTTCTTGATCTGAGCAAGAACCTCCAAGCCAACATGCTGGCCCAGCTGATCCGCCAGTCCAAGGAACAGCTCCAGCAGTCCCAGCACGATCCCCTGAGCGCATCGGTTTTTCGTTCCGAATCGCTGCCAGCCTGTAATCCACTCCAAAATCAACAGATTCCCGTTAATTTCGGACCGAAGATCCATCAGAACAGCCAGAACGATCTTCAGAAGATGCTCCACAACTTCAACATGATCCAACACGCTCAACGGTTGAACAACATGAACTTGACCACACATGCTCCGATATCAAGGACTGCTTCGTTGAATACTCAACTTTTACCACAGCCAAGCCAGGCAGGGCTATTGCAACGGCCACCGTTGAAGGTAAGGTGTTATTCTTGGTTTTTTGAGGTAAAATACGAAGATTTGAGATATCTCTCCTATAATATAGGGGTTTTGAAAATAAAATACGAAGCTATCAGGGATAACTGCCATAATGTAGGGGTTTTGGAGGTAAATTATGATATTTTAGTCAATCATAACATATAAGGCTTATTTTGAAATCAAAAGACAAACCTTTCGAGCACAAACTATATATTTTTCAAGACTTTAAACATAAAATACGGTTTTATAAACGGTTTCTTTCTAGTCACCGGCCAAAATTTTTCAAAAAATTATTTTTTTCTTCCAGAAAAAGTAAAAAAGTGAGCTTTTTGTGGTCTATCAGTGCTTTGGACATTATTTTTCGTATTTTAATTGAATTTTAACTAAAATCAAATTCATACGTTTTGTAAAGCATAAAACTTAGTATATATTACGAAGTTTTTTTTACTATATCTTACATTATAAAAAAATTACAGCTTTCTAAAGGTTCAAAGATACCTATTTTTTGGTTTTTCTCCGGGAAACCAAACTTTTTTTTAAATTTCGGACTTTTTCAACAGCCATAACTTTTTTATAAAACAATATATAGGTATGAAACTTTGAGAATATTTACTTCTTTTTATGCTTTACTAAATGTGTGTATTCAGTTTTTGTTCAAGTGTAGGTAAAGAATGGAAAATAAGATCGAAAGTTGACCGGGTCAGGCAAAAAGTACAGGCATAAAGAGAATAGCTATAATTTTGGGTAATAATTTACTTTTGTTTATTTTTTGATTGTTTTAGTAAAAAAATAAATAAGCCAAGTTTTTTCGAAAATTTATTGGTTTTTAGCGATTGAAAAAAAGATATACCTATTTTGAAAGTTTGAAAATCAAGAAAAGTTCGATCCCGGCCAGAAAATTGGAGGTCATGAGGGTTTGAGGGGATGTAACCTTTTTACAATTAGCGTTATGATCACAAAACTTTTAGGATATATACTATATATTATGCTTTATAAAAGGTATTAAGTTGATTTTTGTTAAAATTTAGGTAACACTTGGAAAATTGTGTTCAAAGGTGACCAAATGAATAAGGTTTAGGTATTTTCGTGTTTTAATGAAAAAAATTGTCATAGTAATTTTTGTATGCCTTAAGAGTGTTAAGGTTTACAAAATATAATTTTTAAACGTTTTATCTAACTGTAACTTCATTTTCCAGGCCACTGTCAGCTCTCCGTTATGTGGGACAGCGGCCGAAACTCCTCAAACTCTGCGCCGAACCGAGAGCACTAAAAGGAAATTTAAGCAGAATAGTACGGATGAAGAGCCGAAGCCAAAGACAAACATCAGTGTGACATTAGAGCCGTCAGCTGATGACAATGATGAAGATAAACAATTCATGTGCCGGTTTTGTAATAAGGTAGGTGAAGAAGGACAAGAACTTTGTTTACAGGATGTAAAATGGCAAGCACTTTCTTTACAAACTAAAAAAATGGCAAGGATTTTTTTACATAACCAAAGAAATGGCAAGAACTTTCTTTACAAAACAAAAAATGGCAAGAATTTTCTTTACAAAGCGAAAAATGGCAAGAGCTTTCTTTACAAAACACAATATGGCAAGAACTTTCTTTACAAAACACAAAATAACAAGATCTTTCTTTACAAAACCTAAATTTGCAATAACTTTTTTTACAAACTAAAAAATTGCAAGAACTTTCTTTACAAACTTTAATTTTTAATTTTCTAGGATTTCCGACGTCCAGATATTCTGTCACGTCATCTCCGCCGTCATACCGGCGAAAAGCCGTTTTGTTGTGATTGTTGTGGCAGACACTTCTCTCGTTCCGACCATTTGCGAACTCATCGACGAACTCACACTGATGAAAAACCGTACAAATGTGACGTTTGTCCTTATGCGGCGGTAAGGATTTTTATTTTTTTTTAATTTAAAGTTTTGGAACATAATAATGTACAGTGAAACTCTTGTATAACGAATTGCTTGAGGATTTAAAATTTGTTTGTTATAAACGAGTTGTGGTATAATAAGAGTTTGATGTACAGGAGTTATACTGTATAAAGATTATTTTTCAAAACTTTTATATTATTTTTGGTTGAAATTTTACTAAAAATGGCATTTATCGACATTTTAAGACTTATAACTTTAGTTTTCTCTTATTTTTTGTTTTGTAAGCAAAATTCTTGCTATTATACCAGGCTCGGACACAGGGAAGGGTGCTCTGTACCATGCCTTGTAACAGGGCAAATAGGGCATGTTTTTAAAATTTTTTACAGGGCAAGGCATGCCCAATGCCCTGATGCTCTGCATGGCACATGGCATGCAAATTTGCCTGCTCTGTGTCCAAGCCTGCATTTTACGTTTTGTAAAGAAAGTTCTTGTCATTTTATGTTTTTTTAAAGAAAGTTCTTGTCATTTTTTATTTTATAGTCAAAATTCTTGTCATTTTATGTCTCATAGTGAAAGTTTGTGCTATTTTAATTTTTGTGATGAAAGTTCTTGTCATTTTAAATCTTGTAATCAAATTTCTTACTAATGGTGTCACTTTCAGCGTCGCCGTGACGTCCTAACCCGCCACATGTCAACACGACATCAACAAAAAGCCGGGCCTTCGCTTTTACCACGCCGAGTACGAAAAGCCAAGTACGATACGAAGAAGAGCAAGCTGGTATCACCACTATCGCCCAAACCAACAAAGGTACCATCCACCGAGGTGATCAGTCTGAGTGATAGTGAAGATGAGGAAGATATCTTTGTTGACGTCACTAACTGGGATTCAGATGAGGACAATGGCATCAAGGAATCGCTTAAGAAGACGGATGTTACAGTATCCTTGAAGGAGAAAGATGGAAAAGTGAGGGATACTGTAGAGGGTAGTACTCTTTTGGACAAACATGATGGTACTTCTGATATTAAAATGGCTGGAACTTGTACTAAAGGAAATGAAAATGGTACTACAGGGTCTGAAGATGGTACTATTGGTACTGAAAATGAAAGAAATGGTACTAAAAGAAACAAAGATCGTATAAATGGTACTAAAGGAAATGCTTTTGGTAATACTGCGATAAATGATGACAATCTCGCCCGAAATGTCATTTTGAGCAGTATGTATGGTACAAATGGAACAGTACTGAAAAATAGTACTAAGACAGAAGATCTGACGGCAAATATGGATTCAGAAGTTGAACGGGATTCTACGGTTTTCAAGGTACCAACGATTGTCAAAGATGGCATTACGATTGGTACAAATAGTAGTGGAAGTGGTACAAGATAAGAACGGTACTATGGTGAAGACTTTTGATTTTTATTGAGTATCATTAACTTTTAGTACTGTATAATAAGACTTGTAGTACTATATGTATCTTCTGGAACAGTTATATAGTATTCTTGGTTAATACTACACCATTTACTTCATAGTACTAAGCATTTTTGTGAACATCACTATATAGCACGTCTAATGGTACTAAGCTTAGACAACGAACTTTGGGTACTAGATTGAGCATCAATTAGCACCGGTGGTACTAGGTGCCTTACTAAGAGCTAATTTAGTCTTTTACAGTATTATTCGTGCTCGACAGTACCGTTATACTTGATAGTACGATAGTACCTGGTAATACGATAGTACTTGATAGTACAGTATTACTTGGTAGTACCATAGTACTTGATAGTATCACAGTATTTTTTCTTTTAGAATAATGTTTTATTTTATGTCTTTTATCAAAATAGCCAGTATTGTCAATTTACAGTGGTCTCGATGTTTTTACTGTGCAATAATTTACCGTATAATCAAGTCAATCTAAAATATTTTCATTTTTCTACTATTTTATAGGACTTTTAATCGTATTTTCAATTTAAAAGTCAACTTCAAAGTATGTTTTTTTATAAAATGTCATTTTTAATTAGCTATCAAAACTTATATACCCCTTGAAGTTACTGTAATTTTACCCCGAAAAAACACCTCGATTCTATTTCGTAGCTAACCCGGTGATCAGTTATATTACACTACACATGATGGTATTACATTGTCATAATCAAGTCTATTTGGAACAAATAACGCGGTCTACAACTCTTTAGCACTATTTATATTATCTTAGGTTTTTTTAAATTTTTTAAAATGAAACATAATATTTTTGAAAAATTTGGTCTAAATTTGTCATAAAAAATCATGTTTTTACATTATTTTTGCACTTTTATTAAAACCAGCGTTTGGAACTCTGCGCCCGAGCTCCTGCAGGCTGCAGCTAATTTTTTACGTGAAAAGCGACCTTGTGACAGTTTTAAGGCTAACTTCTTCAACAATTATTTATAGTTAATCTATTTTTGACCGTATTTTATTATTTTCAACCGTATTTTATTATTTTCAATCTTAATATATTATCATAGAGGTTCATAGACCTTAAGTTTGAGATTTATCTCGTTTTCTGACTTTCTTCTAATTATTGACCGAATTAGTCATTTTTATTTGATTTTTCATTTGAAATTGTATATTATAATAGATTTCTAATCAAGCTGTCGAAAAATTTTTGTCATTTTTGAAAATTAAAAAAATTTTTAAATTTTTTGAAATTTTGATTTTTTTGAATTTAAAAAAGTAAAAAAATTAAAATTCTTTTATTTTTCAAAGCTATTTTTACATAGCTTCCAAAAAATGGCAAAAACTTTCTTTACAGCCACAAATTTATATTATTTTCGGTTTGGGATTGATCTCTAAAACAATATTTTTAAGTCTTGGTGTACAATACCTACTTGTTTCTCATTGTAAATTGTTAAAACATGAATAAACTTACTACAATATTTGGGATTTGTTCATAAATTTGGGCAAAAGTTGATGCTTTTTGTGTATTTATGTTATTTTTGTGGTTTTTTGTTACCTTTCTTAATGTTTTGTTGTGTTCTTAACGATTTTGTGCCATTTTAAACGTGCTAACGTGTGGTAACCTAGCTTGTGATATGCTTTTGTGTTTGCTTAACTCAAAACAGAGGGGTTGCGAGGTTTTAATTGTGTTTTGACGACTTGTACATATTATGTTATAGTTAAAAGGCTTGGCTTATTAGAACTGCCAATATTTATTGACAGATGGGTGTAAGTGTATATAAAAGGCGTTTATTCTGTAAAGAAGAAGGTAATTTCTCATTCACTTAGTGCGTACTACCTTCAAATTGGCAAGAACTTTCTTTACAAAGCGAAAAATGGCAAGAACTTTCTTTACAAGCAATAAGCTGTCAAGAACTTTGTTTACAACACATGAAATGGCAAGAACTTCATTTACCGGTCAAAAAACAGCAAGAAATTTCTTTACAAAACGTAAAATGGCAAGAGCTTTCTTTACAAAACACAATATGGCAAGAACTTTCTTTATAAAACACAAAATGTCAAGGACTTTCTTTACAGAACAAAAAATGGCAACAACTTTATTTACAACACATAAATTGGCAAGAACTTTATTTACAACGCAAAAAATAGCAAAAACTATAATTTCGTTCCCCAACTGCCTTCATGAGGTGTCAAATTATCGTATGTAAATTCGATTCGCATGGGAAAGGTTGTGCCGTATATGTGTATATATGTGATGTGAAAGAGTCTTTAGAAAACAAGATGGCCTCGGGGGTTTTTTTCGTCTTTTTACGGCCAAAAAAGTTTTTTCGTTTTCAAATCTCGTATAATCGGATCGAAAAACCGGTTTTTCACCTGGTTTCCAAAAGGGCATGCTTCAGGGCAAATTGAGGCAAAAAGATTGTTTTTTTCTTCGAAATTTGGAACTTTAAGCTTGTTTTGGCGTATTTTAGGTCATAGTTGGCATACATATTTACATTTTTGTGATTTGTTTTGTAAAGAAAGTTCTTGCTACTTTAGGTCTTGTATGGAAAGTTCTTGCCATTCCTTGCTTTGTAAAGAAAGTTTTTGCAATTTCCTTTTTTGTAAAGAAAGTTATTGCTGTTTTTAGCTTTGTAAAACGTTACCGCCATAACTTGTTGACAATATATGTAATGTAGTGTTTCTTTACGTTTTTACTATTGTTATTTGGGCTCCTATAAGAGATTATCTTAAAATAATACTACATATTACTCGTTCGGAACAAAGTTATGGCTCTCTGAAACAGTCTTTTAACTTTTATATTATAGTATATCGCATGCCAGTTTACCCAAAATTTAGATTTGGTATAATCGACTGGTCGGTTGGAACTACTGTAATATGAGAATTGTACTTTTATAGCCATTTTTTATTAAGTATAAGTGTTATAAGATCTGCCAGTAGGAACTTTAGGTAGAGTAATATACTGTAATAAACTAAAAGTTGGAGTGGGTCTTATCGACTGGTCGATTGGGACTACTTTTTTGTTAGAGTTGTAAAAAATGATAAACGATTAGAAATACCAAACGTAATCATTTTGTTGTTAAATTTTCCAATATTTGTATAAGCTTGACCTTGTTGTTTGTTGATTCCGAATCAATTTTATAATTATACTGCTCATGGTTAATATTATTGATAGTTGGTTTGCAAAAACATACTATTATTTCTTGGATTTGTATTTTAAAATTATAATTTTTGTTAAAACTTGATGCAAAAAGAATGACGTATAATTGAAAAATATAGTTGATGCAAAAAGAATGGCGCGTAGTAAAAAGACTGATGCAAAAGTATGTCGCGTTGTAAAAACCTTGATTTAGAAATAATGGCGCGTAATCGAAAATTGTATTTGATGCAAAAAGAATGGCGAGTATTGAAAATCTTGATTCAAAATGAATGGCACGTACTAAAAAGACTGATGCAAAAAAAATGGCGCATAGCAAAAAAAACTTGATTTAAAAAGAATGGCGCGTAGTAAAAAGACTGATGCAAAAAGAATGGCGCGTAGTAAAAATCTTGATGCGAAAAGAATGGCGCAGATTGGTTGAAAAATGTATTTGATGCAAACAGAATGACGCGTAGTAAAAAAACTTGATGCAAAAAGAATGGCGTATAATTGAAAACATAAATCTGATTCAAAAAGCACTGTTGGAAGATATATTTGCTGCAGGCGCGTAGTAAGAAACTTTGTTCGAAAAAAAATGGCGCTTAATGGAAAAATATAAAGATGCAAAAAGAATGGCGCGTATTCAAAAACTTGTTGAAAAAAGAATGACGCTTGGCCATTTTTTAAAAAATCAAGACGGTATAACAGACTTTTGGCCCCATTGTCGAGGTTTTGCCACGCCGTTCCGTGCTATTAATTTCCATTTTTTATTTTATTTTTCGCCAGCCATATGTCAGCCAAGAGAATACCGAAAACAATATAATATAATACGGCTTTGAATTTATTTCATTTTTTAGTTAGCAGGGGGGGGAGTGTTTGGCGGTCAAAATTTTATATTTTGGGCCATTTAAGTAATATTCGGCTTAACTACAAAAGTTTTGGTTGTTGGATGGGTTGTAAACAAAGTTCCTGCCATCTTACGTTTTGTAAAGAAAGTTCTTGCCATTTTGGTTTTGTAAAGAAAGTTCTTGTTATTTTGTGTTTTGTAAAGAAAGTTCTTGCCATTTCTTGTTTTGTAAAGAAAGGTCTTGCCATTTTGTTTTGTAAAGAAAGTTCTGGCCCTTTAATGATTTGGTAAGAAAGTTCTTGTTAGTTAAGTTTGTAAAGAAAGTTCTTGTCATTTTATGTTTTGTAAAGAAAGTTCTGACCCTTTAATGATTTGTAAAGAAAGTTCTTGTCATGTTATGTTTTGTAAAGAAAGTTCTCGCCGTTTCTTGTTTTGTAAAGAAAGTTCTTGTTATTTTTTACTTTGTAAAGGAAGTTCTTGCCATTTTTTAATTTCTAAAGAAAGTTTTTGCTATTTATTTGTTTTTAAAGAAAGTTCTTAACATTTTTTGTTTTGTAAAAAAAGTTTTTGCTCTTTTACTTCTAATAAAAGTTTTCTTTTGTTTTTTTTATAACTGTGGTCAAAAATTACGTAGAAGATAAACATTAAGAGCTTCCTTGTGCCGTGCCCTGACCGTTAAGAAAAACACCAAATTCGACGTGTGACTTGTTTCACTTATGTATAAGATTTGTTGTATACGCAAAAATGTAATTTCGAGAAGAAGATTCAGCGAAGAAGAAGATCGCCTCCACCTCCCCCCCCTTCCTTTTTTTTTGAATATTTCGGTTAAGACGAATTGAAGAGGGAAAGGTTGAAGTTGTTGTTTAAGTGAGGAGATTCCTTTTAGCGCCGCTCTCGAAATCTCCGAAACCAACACAAAAAACCTTATAATACTCTTGTTACTACTCGAATCATACTCTTCTTAAACCATCGGTCGCTTTTTGAAGGGGAGATGCCTCGGGCTGGGTTTGAGTCATGTTTTGGGTTGGAGTGAAGGTAAAGTAAGGTAGGGTAGGCAAAATTGCGAAAAATTTGTTTACAGTACAAAAAATGGAAAGAACTTTCTTTACAAAACAAAAAATGGCAAGAAATTTCTTTACAAAACTTAAAACGACAAGAATTTTCTTTACAAAACTTAAAATGGCAAGAGCTTTCTCTAAGGAACTTAAAACGGCAAGGACTTTCTTTACAAGGCTTAAGATAATATGAGTTTTGCAAAAAACTGTAACCTCAATTATATGTAATTTCAATTTGATTTCTTAAAATTTTATACAAACATAAATGAACAGAGGCATGAATAAGCATTCTTATTTCAGGAGGCATTTCATTTTTAAACGTGTCTTTCAAAAAATTCAAAATGTGACAAAAGAAACGTTAGAAATACATATTGTTCTTCTGCTATTCAAACGTTATCAACTTGTTATTCGAACTGCTATTTAATAAAAAAGCTTAAATTTACCTATGTAGGGGCGCTAGGACAAGTGCGGTTTTTGTACACTTGCGGATTTTTTAAAGGGGTTTTTTTATTTTTTAGTTAATTTACAGGGTGTTTCAAGAAAAATGTTAAAAACTAACTAGCTATAGTTTTCTTTCTAACAAAGCTACAGATGCCAAACTTGGCATGATGAAAGTTTGGAACCACAAGTTTTTTGCCACAAAATTTTGGATTTTTTAAGTACATACTAAGGGCGTTATGATTTTTTAAAAAATGTTCATTTTCCCCGGAATTACACATATTTTGAGTTGGAAATGCTTTTTTTGGTGAAATTTTCTAAGTTTTTGACACTTTTTCAGTTGAAAATGAAATTTTTAGCCAAGTTTTCGATTTTCAAACGTCGGCGGAGACTCGGCGGACGCCGAAATTTATCGGCGGAGGCTATAACTCGCTTCAAACATAATGTAGCGACGTGAAACAATGTCTCCGCCGACTTTTGAAAATCGAAAACTTGGCTAAAAATTTCATTTTCAACTGAAAAAGTGTCAAAAACTTAGAAAATTTCACCAAAAAAAGCATTTCCAACTCAAAATATGTGTAATTCCGGGGAAAATGAACATTTTTTAAAAAATCATAACGCCCTTAGTATGTACTTAAAAAATCCAAAATTTTGTGGCAAAAAACTTGTGGTTCCAAACTTTCATCATGCCAAGTTTGGCATCTGTAGCTTTGTTAAGAAGAAAATTATAGCTCGTTAGTTTTTAACATTTTTCTTGGAACACCCTGTAGTTGTAGTATGGTACTAAATGGTACTAAAGTTGAAATTGGTACGGTTTTAACATAACAGTACCATTTTGGGCTTTTAGTACCATTTAGTACCAAAAATATAAAAACAGTACCAATTTAAAATTAGTACTATTTAGCACCGACGAATATTAAAACAGTATTAATTTAAACCTTACTACAACTAAATTAACTAAAAAATAAAAAAAAACCTTTAAAAAATCAGCAAATATCCAAAACCGCAAGTGTCCAAAAACCGCATTTGTCCTAGCGCCAGTGGGACCGTATAACAACTTAACTTATTGTGAACTCTGGCGATAAACTTTATTTTTTAACTGCGTCAAATCATTGGTACATTTTGGTGTTTTTGCTGTAATCATACGCTGTGACTTCATTTTGAAGGTCTTCTGAAACCCTTGACGAAAAAAGTGTCTTAAAATTTCAATTTTGGATTAGAAGGGTATACTTGTTCAAGATATTTTTTATGATTTTCCATTTTTATTACTAAAATTGTTTTAGTTAGTGTAACAAAGATTTAAAGACTATATTGTACTGTATTATGTATCGTAAAAAGCATTCTGGCTATTTCAAGTTTTGTAAAAAAAGTTTTTGTCATTTTAAGCTTTTAAAGAAAGTTATTTCCATTTTGAGCTTTTTAAAGAAATTTTTTGCTATATAAGTCTTGTAATCAAAGTTTTTGCTATTTTTTGTTTTGTAAAGCAAGTTTTTGTCATTTTCCGTCTTGTAAAGAAAATTTTTGCCATTTCAAGTTTTGTAAGTAAAGTTCATGTCATTTTGTCATGTAAACAAAGTTTTTGCCATTTTAATTATTTCCATAAAGAAAATTTTGTCAAATTTTCCTCAAATCAAGTCAAGAAACCACAAAAAGCGTGTACATCGTCATCTTCTTACCTCACATATCTTACTCACTTTTTACTTCCGCAAAATGCACTTTTTCAAAGCCGGCTGCACTTTCAATACGCGATGGATCTTAACTGGTTATTAAGTCGAAATGAGGTTATGTGAAATTTAAACGTATTGCGCGAGGTCTTGAATTCTATTTTATTGTATATTTCAAGATTTTGGGGCTTTAATTTTAAAATTTTTTAAAAACAAATTTTTAAAATAAATTTAAATTTTTTAAATTTAATCTTTGAAATAGCTTTAAATGAGCATATTTTTGGATTTTAGGTAGTATTTTCACTATTTTTGAGAATTTTTATAACAATACCACAATTTACCAGCAGGTTATACTCATTTACACACCAAATACCAGCTATTTTTATATTACACTCAATGTTTTCCTCAATTTCAGCTGTTTTCGCAAGTCAAATGTAATTGAATTGGCCATTGAAAGGTCTCGAAAGGCCTCATAAAACGCTAATTGTTTGGAGGACCGGGCTTACGATGATGTTATTCTTGTCACTGTGCCCATATTTGTTTACAGCGCAACACTCGACCCGCGGCGGGTCAGCTCTCTCCCCTTTGTTGTGACTCGTTATTTTCCTCCGGATTTTTTATATTCGTGGTTTGGAATCGGTTTTTTCGCCTTCATAGATGAGAACTCACGATTTTCTCCACTTTTTGCGATTGAACATCATCAGTGAAATATTTGTCTCGCATCAGTTGAGATCCCGTGGTTCCATAACTATAAAACAATATTTTCCTTGATAAGAACGTGAAAGGATAACAAACTTTGATGTTTTAAAATCAAGCATAACAAAATTTGGTGTTTACAAAGTTGATTTCAAACGGTAGATCATAGTTAGTGCTCACGCGTTTTTGATTTTTGGAATTTGCATTATTCATGAGGTTTTGGTGGCTGTGGTTTGAAAAAGGTTCGTATCTTTGCGATGTTATCTTTGATTTTATGAAAGTTGGCTTCAAATCGTTTGTTGCAATGTGGAGATTGTGTAGTTTTAAATTTTAGATATAAAAAAATTGTAAATTTGATTTTTATCGAGAAGTGACGTCTTTTTATTTGATGTCGAAGATAATATTTCTTTGATGAATAATATGTTTCTATCTTTAGAAAACGTCATGATATGTTTTGTGTAGTAAAAACATAGTCTTTGTTACTGTTTCGTTATAAATTTACCTTGCTTTAAGTTTATTTTAGTTAATTATATTAAAAAGTTTGAGCTATGTTTAGCTTAAAGCATGGGTAATATGAAATGGACTGAAAACTAGTTTATTTGTTTTCATAACTTGCTAAAACTTTGAGGAATGATACTCTGTAGTATTTTTGTTATGTTTTAGAATGGCTTTACATTTTTCTTTTATTTTGTAGCATTTTTACTCGATTATATCACCTTTTCTTCATAAAAACCGGTCTTCAGTATTGTTTCTTGTTTTTGTTAAATTTTTAAAAGTGCAAGTAAATAGTTGCATGTTTATTAAACTCGTGAATGTTTTTCACATATAATTAATGTTTACTTTGTTAAAATTACACATATTTTCAGGGTTTGTTGTTCGAATGTTATCTTATGACTTCTGGTAAGTATTTTCTTATTTTTCTTCGAATTTTAGGTTTGAAACTGAAGGGATTTAGGCAGTTGAATGTTGCTAAAAACATAGACAGGGAATTTTTAAGAATATGCGTTAAAAATTTCATAAAATCGCCAAAACGCCTTATAATGGATATTGTTTTAGTTCATCCAATTGAGCCTACAAATAACTCAACAAAATACCGGAATTATGCCGCTTCGGTGGACAAAGCACTTAAGGCTTTTGAGTATACGAATGATTGGGCGGATTTGATTGCCTCCCTGGGTAAACTATGTAAAGTACGTTGATATTGACATAAAAATTTGGCAAATATCAAATCTTGCTGTGTAATTGAATATTTTCGATAAATTTAGGTAGTTCTGATGGTTTTCTTGTGAATTTTGGATAAATATAGTTTTAGAAGATTATGTTTAAGTAAAATACGCTTTCTTCTGTAACAGGTTGATCAAATTTAAGTTACAGAAACAAAATTTATATTAACCATGACAAGGTAATCGAATTTTTGATAATTTTGACAAGTTGATTTAAATCTTGACATTCCAGGTGTTTCAATCGAACGCCCGCTCTTTTAACGACATTCCAAAAACGGTTACCGTGGCCAAACGTCTTTCACAATGCTTACATCCAGCTCTGCCTTCGGGTGTGCATCTCAAAACCCTCGATACCTACAAACAAGTGTTCACGGTTCTAGGTCAGTCTGACAAACTGGCCAGATGTTTATATTTATTCACGATCGGTTTGTTCCCATTAATGGACAATTGTGGCATCAAAGTCAAGTTGGAGTTGATGTCGGTGTTTGAAAAGTTTTTGTTGCCTTTGGGGCCTAAAATACGACCGGCTTTACCCGGCTTCATTGCTGCAATATTGTTTGCGTTGGAGGAAGGGACGGATTTCTATCTACCGGCTATTGAATTGTTGGATCAGGTCATGGAAACTGCTGGGCCTTTGTCATTTTATGCTTGTTTGTGGCAGGTAAGGGTTTTTGATAATTTTTGTGGTTTTTAGGTATGAAAAGGATTGGATCTTAATGTTTATATAAGAAAATGGACAGATTTAGTTATTTAGGTATTAAAAAATGCGATGTTTAGGTATGAAAAAATTGAAGTTTAGAGGATTTAGATTTGAAAACGGCTTTGTAAATTTATTTTTGGGGTTTTATAAAGAAAAATGGCAAAAACTTTCTTTACAGTGCATAAAATGGCATGAACTTCCTTTACATGATACTTTTTGGCGAAAAACAATATTTTTAACTTTAGGCAGTTCGAGGCTCACCATCAGTCCGACTACCAGCCTTAATATTTGTAAATTACAAAATCGACAAGCGGAAACCAATAGACGATCAACTAGCCATAATATCCGGAGGCCAACTTCACGCCGACTACATGACAGATGCCTTGTGTGCAGTAGCCGAAGATCCGGGCAACCCTCTAATCCAGCGCAACCTTCTCGACTTTCTTTGCACTGCCATTCCTCTAAACTCGGCTCACGTGGCTCAATCTGACTTGGTCCAGATCCTAAAGCGATGTCTATTCGTAGTGCTTCGTCGTGATATGAGCTTGAATCGACGTCTCTATCAATGGCTTTTGAATCGGCAAGCAGATTCGGCTCAGCCGGCTTTAGGCGGAGCTGAAGAATTGACTGATCTCGAATTCTTCCATACCTACTCAATCCCACTGATTCGACTGGCTGTGGCCGACTTTCTACCTCAACAAACCGTGGAATTGCTGGTGAATTCGAGTGTTTTGCCGCTGAGTGACGGGTGGAAGGATCATAGGGTGAGTTATAGTTTAGAGAAATGAAAAATAAAATAATTGGAAAAAATGTTTTCGGTGAAAACAAAATCTTTAAAACGCTTTTAAATTGACTTTTTTCAATAAAATTTTTATTTTAAAATGGTGTTTTGATGTTTTGAAGTTTCTTTTATTCTGCAGCCTGCGGGTGACATGTTATACTAATTTTTTTTAAAAGATTTTTGACTTTAAATGTATAAAACTAGGGTTGTTTATGACTTTGTTTGTATTGTTTTGAATTTTAAAACGGTATGACGGGTATAAATACTAATTTTTTAATAATTATGTAGGTATAGACTAAGCAAAAAAATATTTTTTGATTTTCAAGACTTTTTGAAATTTTAATGTTTTTGTTTAGGAAATTAATTTTTAAAACTTTTAACACTGTTTTTACTCTGCTTTTTCAGAATGTGCAAATTCAATTCACAGAAGTGCGGCTATGTCGTTTATTGCACTATTTCCTGGATCGGCCGGAACTCGGAACTCCAATCCTTAACGAAACCCTACTAATGTTCCTGGAATATGCATGTCGAAGAGATAGTGAGATGGTGAGAGAACTGCAGACATCTTGTGAACAAACTGACCCATCTTTTTCGTTTGGTACACTTTGGGAGAGTTGGAGCCAGAATGATAATGTTTTGAACGAGGAAGAGAAGGTAAGATCTTTAATGGGGTATTGTGGTAGGGGAAGGCTAAATAATGTTGTTATTGGGTTGAGTTTGGGGTCTGCAGGCCGCGGGTGACATGTTATACGATAGTTGTACAATTTATGTTTCTACGTGTTTTTTGGGTTTATCTGTATTATATGAGTACATTGTTGTTAAAATAGTACTATAAAGTTGTATAAAGGCAAATTTAAACGTACTTTTTTAGGAACGACGTCTCGACGAGATCAAGAAGAACTTTAACTCATTATTAACATCACTAGAGCCCAATTTCCTGTGGGATTACCTGGGAGACTTGTTTGTAAAGCTCCTCGAACCCCCACCCTTCAAAACAGATCTAACCGACGAAGAAGAAGCCTCATTAACAATTGAAGAACGAGAGAAACGTCAGTTCGAAGAAGCGAAACGAAGAGAACACCTCATGCTATACCCACTGATGATCGTGTTTTGTGTACAGAATGTGAGACTAGATGCACATGAAGATATCAGGAACAGACATATCTCATCACTACTAAAACGGATTCTGGATGCGATTAATGAAAAAGGCTGTGAAAAGTTTTCCAGGGATAATGTTGTAGCTTTACTCTGTGTTTGCCGACGATTGTTGGCCGAAATTGGTCAGAATGCTGCCTTGTTGGAGCCGGAATGTAAGGATATGTGAAGATATTGATGTTGGGAAGACTTTTCTTTAGTTTGAGATTGAAAAAAATTTAATTTTACTAGGATTTTGAAGCTTTTTTTGAAATTTTGATCAAACACCTACCCAAAAATTCAATTTTTTGCTAAAAACGGTACAAAATTTTAATTTTTTCTTAGATTTTTGGTTTTACTGCTAAATTATGATTTTTATTGTACTGTAACTATGTGGTAAAGCTTGTTCTATTATAAAGAAAGCATGCAAAGTGATTTGTGGTTGTTTTAGCATCAACAACAATCGAAAAAGAAACGGATGAAAAGGAGGAACAAGAAGAGAATGAACGGAAAGGCCTGTCACCAACTGCAATTCGCAAAAAAGTCGAAGGTAGATGTTGTGAAGGTTATATTAGGTTTTAAATAACTCTGCGCCTCTTTACTCTGAACACTTATTTAGAGGGGCGCAGAAATTTTTGAACTACCTAGTATATGTTATATATGTAGTGTTGTGAATAGACATATAGATTTTGTTTGGGAAATTGATGTTGTTGGTGTTGTAAAAGGTCATTTGGCTTGTTTTTGGCAGACATTAGTTTAGAAATGGCGTTTTATTGTTGAAAAGGGGGAGAAAATGGCGTTTTTGAAGGAGAATTGTGGTTGGAATACCTGTTTTCAGGTGCATTTTTTGTTGTAAAAGACTTTTTTTAGTTAATTAGGATTTACAAGAACTTGGTTTTAGCTAGATCATGTGTTTAAAATGATGTTTTAAGGCTAAAGACTTGCAAAAAATTTGGTTTTTTTACGAAAATTGTGGAAAAAATGGCCATTTTTTGTCGAAAATTATCTAAAACAAGCTGTTATTAAGCTAAAAATAAAAGAAAATGGTAACCAATGAGAAAAATGATATCTCTTATTTAAGTTTCAAAAATTTTACATTTTCAGACCAAAAAGTAGTGGAAGACTGCTCAGAATCATGCCGAAACCTGACGGTAAAAATATGCAAATGGTATGTGAGAGGAAGAGATCGTGACAAAACTGGCGTTCTAACAGCAGCTCTTCATTTACTCAAGGATTTTGCCGAGTTCCCATTTGTGGTGTTTGATCCGGAGAATGGTAAGGGTGGATATTGTTTTAGGTTGTGATAATAAGCGTAAAAGGAAGTATTTTATTAGTTTACATAGTGATGAAATTAAAATATTGTTTTAGATAGTATAAAAGGGGTTAACAAGTTTTATTTTATTTTTAACGTTTAAGAAATTACGATTTGCGATAGTACTTGACTATTTTTTGGTTCTGCAGCCTGCGGAAGACAAGTTATACGATTGAACTTGTTTTTGAAAAATTGGTTTTTTTGTGAATTTAAGAATAAATCTTGTTGATATATAAATGAATAGCTAAATATTAAGAAAATTAGCTATTATTTATTTTGGGGGACAACTTATACGGTAAAACCTGTTTTTTGAAAAAGTTAAAATTTTACCAAATTTTTGAAAAAAATGGTGGTCTTGATTTTTAAAGCATATGAAATGAAAACAGAAGTGATTTTGCTTTAAAAGTTTTTCTAATCTTACTATTTACAGCCAATATCACTCGAAACTCACGCTACTCAAACGCCGACTTCTCACCATGGCTCGAAGCTCTACTAGAAGTTTTCGATGCCGACGAATGGACAAAATTCATTCAACGACAAAACATCGATGAATCAAACTTAAAAATGGAAACAATTCAAGATTTTGAAATACGAGCCAAGCTTCTGGATATCATGATTCAGATAGCGGTGAGGACGGCTTCAATTCTGGAGCAATGGTACGTGTATCACGGCCGGATTCCGAGGAATTCATACATTGCGGTGGAGAAAAAGTGAGTTTTTTATTAGGGTGTATAAAAAAGGTTGAGCTACTTCGATTTCAGAAAAATAGCTCGATCTTTTTTATACAACATTATTTCAGGAAATCCCCTGAAAATGACGAAAGCCTCGATTTTTTTACGATTTTAATAATGATATGCTAATTTCCAGGCCAGAAAAATCGACCCAAACCTTCCTCTTGAAGCCCTACATTCCAGAAGCCGAAGCCCAGAAGCTGGAAGAGATCAACTTCTACAGAAAGGCCGCCTTCATCCTCTGGAGCCATCTCGAAGAACAATCTCCAAACACAAATTCTTTGATCGTATCACGCCTTCTGATGCGACTACACTCTCGAAAGTCTCAAGATCGATCCAGTGAAGTGGAGGATATCATAGTACATGACCTGACTTCAAACAACAAACTCATAAGCCTAAGAGCGGCCGTCAAGTTCTGGGTAATGTGGGGCTTGAATCGAGATCAAGACGAAGCATTAACTGCTGATTCTTCTCCGCCAAAGCCGTTGAACAAAGTCATCATGGTGTTCTTAGGATTCATGGCTTACGAGAATAAGAATGTAGAAGTGAGGGATGTGGCATATGCCTGGTTTAGTGAATGTGCAGAGTGTGGGGATCTACACAAGATCTTGCAGGTGAGAATTGGGGTTTTACTGGGTTGGGGCAGTATATTGTAGTGGATAGAAGCATGTTTTTATAAATTAGTATTACTCTTTTTAAATGTTGTTTATGCTTTTACTGGTCTTGGGGATTATATTGTTGTAGATAGGAACATATTTTCTTAATTTTAAAATAAGGATATCAATTTCAGATGTTGTTCATGATGCTCCTAACCCCAGCCTCAGCTCGAGTATCAGTCCAATTCGTTCAAATCGACAACCGCTTAACCAAACACCAACTACCTTCACTACCAGAAGAAACGAATGCTGTCAGTCTAACTACAGTATCAGGCAAACAGACCTTCCACCACGTTTGTCGCGATATTGATGTACCTCTAGACGACCGGACTTCGTGCTCAGCCACAGCACCATGGAACAACTTTCAGTACCTGGATTGTACTCAACAAGAACAATGGGTTCAAGACCTGAAGAACAAGTTGTTAATGCCTGCGGTAGCGGATCCAGTAGCTCACGATCTAACCATCTTTTCGCAACGACCATGGCAGAGCTTTTACCCTCAAACTCCAGGTGATTTGGATGAGACAAACTTCCTCGACGCTTCGACTTCTGGTCGACCAAGAACTCCAACTCAAACCGACAACTTTCAGAGCTCATTCAAGCCGGAATCGACCGGTAAATCATCGACTTTCACTCCGGCTCACAAGAGGACGGTGTCGGATATTCCACAGTTTGATCAGGACGCGGAGAGTATTGGTGAGTTTGTTATGTTATTAGGCTGCTCAAATAATTCGGTGCTCTTTAACTTAGAAAATTATTTGAGAGAGGGCACGACATTATTTGAACAACCTAATAACATTTTTTTATTATATTATAGTAGGTAATCACTCAAAATGATTATAATTCAATAATTGATGACATTTTGAATCATATTGTAGTAAGTGATATATAAAAATAAAAAATGAATCTCAATGTCCTTCTAGGCAGCATGAGCCTAGACGAATCCATCGACCAAGAAGTCTGCGAACTCATCCAACAAATCGTCGACCAGATCTGCGACGACGAACTCAACCAATCCGACCTCCAGCGACGCCTCGAAGAGGATTCTGAAGCCGAATCCGAGCCCGATCTCCAACGAAAACCCGAGAAATGCAATGGAATTGCACCAGACCTGGAGAGTATCAAAGAAGACGACGTCGCCGGCCCATTACCGACCGGTCTCAAGTCGCCAAAAGAACGAAAACACCTTTATATTAAGAATGGCACACGATCGGAAAAGGCTCTTAGTGAAAACGGATCTATCGCGGCTTCGACGGCTTCGGCTCCGGTTTTGAATGCGATTTCAAGGGTACCGGATAGTATAAAGAGAGTCAAGTACGGACATAGAAGGCAGGATTCGTTGCAGGAAACTATTTTCAGTACGAGTACTCAGGAGTTGAGGTAAGGATGTGGGGATGTTGAAGATGAAAATTAGCTTTAAAATTTGCTGATATAAATTTAGGTGATTATAGGGGCAAAATTGATGAAAAAATTAATGAAGGTACAGATTCTGAGCTCTTTCATTAATAAAAGTGCAGATTCATAACTTATTTGTAATTAAAGTACATGTTTTAGCCGTTTGAACTTGAGTTTTACTTTTAAACTTAATTTTTCCTAAATTTCAGGCTTTTCGACCCAACCGAATTGCCAAACCTAACCTCACCCGGTGATGCCAAACAACCCCTCCTGGACGAATCCCATGCTCACATGCTACTATACGCAGAAAGCCCCCGAGTAGTAGACTTGGGCCGCGCAGAAGAGATCTTCCGGATCATGAACGCTCTATTAAGGAACAACACCGAGTCTAAACTAGGCAAAATGATTGTCGCCTGCATGTTATTCACCAACACAGCCCAACTACAACAAAACCCGGTCTCATCGGCCGCAGCACAACAACTTCTGGACGCTTTGTCACGTCACTACAAACACATCCAAGGCAAAGGCTTCTGGGGAGACGATGAATCCCCAAAATCGGAAAATGGAGAAAAAGCAAGAAACCCGACCTTCTTCGAAATCTTCTGCACCATACTGTTATACTTTCTCCGCTCCTACTACCTCAACTCGCCCACAACCGCTGTCTCGAAACAGGACCTGGAACGGTCGATAAAATGCAAAATCGTGGCAATGGACTGCTTCAGTGAACTCCTGAAAGTAGTCAACGAACTGATAAGGGAATTCAAATGCCGAGAGTTTGTCAACTTTGTACAACAAAGCTACCGATTGAGTCGGACGCAGCGTGTGGTCATTAGCTTGATGTTAACCATGGTACCAGCTCCACCGAATCAAAAGTCATGGAGGTAAGTGGGTTTTGGTGGTTTTTTGAGATAAGTACACTACGGTGGGTTAAAAATACTGCTTTGCAATGAAAAAGTGGCTTTTTATGTTAGAAATGTCGAAAAATTTCTATTTTACGAGAAAGTGAACGAAACGTCATTCTTGATTACTGCTTCAGGCAGGTTGTGACATTTCGACTTTTAAATAAATTTTTAATTATTTTAAAATAATTTAAAAATCGATAAGAAAGTTGAATATGAAGTAGTTAGAGCTATATTTGTTTTGTATAGACGAAGTGTCACTATTGATTTTCATTCGCCGAAGAAAAATCATTAAAATTTCAGTGACAAGAAAAAGAAAAACAACTACAAGAATAAACAATATAATAAGTAATCTTGAAAACTAACACCTTTCCTTTAACAAAGAATCAAAAAATTAGCCACAAGTATATTTATTAATGAGCTGTTATATTGAAAGCATCAAAATTAGTCGATAAAACGGACGATCCATGATTAACTAGTTGCCAGGAGACGGAGCAGGTGATTTAGCGGGCGATCGTGAATCCTTGTCCGTGGGTGTGTTCGTATTCTCTTTGTCCTTATTTTCTTCTTTTTCCTTTTCTATTTTCTTGTTCATCTCCTCGACCATGTCTTTGCGTTCCTCCTCGATCTTGGTACACAGGATCTTCATGGCGGCTTGAGCGTTGGTCAGTTGGACTACCGCGTTCTTGGCAAAGGTGTACTGGAAATGGCAAAAGGTTTATTTATACTGGCTTATTAGGGGTAGCTTTGTAGGTTACAGTATTGAGCGTTGTAAAATACGGACAGTATGGCTTATTGTAATTCTGCGACAAAAAACCTTTAAAAACTGACAAAAACCCCCTCTAAAATCTCGCAAAAATCCACCCCTACCTCATGCTGAACAAAAGCCTTGAAGCACTGAGTATGATGCGAGGGCGAAGCTTTGTTTTGTTTCATCAACGCCTCGCAAATCTTCCACTGCAACGCTCTGGCCTCCACGGTCTGATCCCTCTTCATTGCCTTTTCTGGTGATGGGTTCTTGGCTGCGGCCGAAGTCGCACTCTCCACGGCTTTGCTCGCCTTCTGAAGACGTCGCATTTGTTTGACCAGGTGCGGAAACTCCTCATCGACCCACAAATGAACCGGCTGATAGGATTGATCATGTTGTAGTTGGACCTTTTTCTGTTGATTCTCACTCAGCCAATGACAAACCTGTTCGATCTTCACCAAAACAAAGAAATAGCCTTGTTCTGGGTAGAAGGCTTTGTGCTGAAAGTTGGGGATTGATATAGGTATAGCTTTAGTTTATAAAATATTGCTATAGGAATACGACTCGGTGATTATAACGCTGATATAGGTGTAGTCTCAGGTGGTATATCTTTGCCAAAATCATAAATTAAAAGTTTTGTCGTTTTTGAACTTGAATATCAACGTAAATTGACGACAGTACTTTCTTTGACATTATAGTAGATTTTGAAAATGGATAAAATGGCTTAAGTAACTTACATTTTCACAAGTAGTCATGAGGGATTGATACTGATCAGGTTTCTTCTTTAAAATATTCGTGGAAAGGTGGCTTTTGGGTGGGTTGGCTCGAATCACCATTTGTTTCATTTGCTTGACCATTTCCGACATGTTCTCACGTCGAGTCTGAAAAGCTTGGGTTTTACAAAAGTTTTGTAATATCTACTCGTGTAAAGAGGCCGGACTAGATCTTTTAATTCGGCTAAAAGAGCTTTTTGCAAGCCAAATCTTTCGTTGCGGGACCTAAGCTGGGCCTTTGGGGCTAGGTTTGGGCCCCGGCCTTCAGCTCTACATGTGCTGACTTGGCCCTATTCAAGTCTAGTTATAGACAGGAATTGGTTTAATTTTAATGTAAAAATGACCTTTAAAACCAATACAAAAGCCATTTTTTGCTGTTTTCTAAAACGAGTCTGTAAAAGATAGCCTAAAATATAAAATTTTAAAAATGTCAAAGAAAACCCCCACCTTGAGCTCTTTAATATCGGCCGCGAACTCTTGCGGCAACTTGGTGAACTTGTCCAGGAAACCAATCATTTTGGAAAGAAGAAGCCAAGCGACCGCGCTTCCCTCTGTTTTACGGATCAAATGATGTGTTTTGGGATGCTAATGAAATTGAAGAAAAATTTTTGAAATATTTGAAGTTTTGACACAGCTGATACAAGAAAAACAATAAGTTTTAGAAGAAAAATAAAAAATAAGAGTGTAAAATAAATGGTAGTTCTGGTTAAGATACGTGTTCCGCTCCTATTGGTTTAGTTATGGCAATTTTTACAAGATTAAAGAATTGTATTTTGTGAATTTTGAATAAAATTGAACTTTGTTTTGCCAGTTTTGCTTTTTTTACGTTCTGCAAATGTGAAAAAGGTGTACTTAACGCCCAAGACATGTGATATAGCTTTAAATAATTCTAAGGTTGTTCTGATTTTAAATCTGTTTTTAAAAGTTGCTATATTTTTGCTTTGACCGATTTATGGCTGTTTAAAGTTGGCACACCTTTTTTATAAATTTTTCAAAATGGTCATGAAGAAAAGGGAAAAGAAACGAGCTTGAAATTTAGCAAATCTCTTCATGGCCTTTTTGGGAAATTAATAGGGAAACAGAGACCAATTTTAAACGACCATAACTCGATCGAAAGAAATATTTAAGAACTATTGAAAACAGATTTGAAATCAGGACGATATCAGAGTTTTTTGAGCTATATTAAATGTCTGGGAGTTAGGTACACATTTTGACATTTTCCTTGTAATATGAACGTGAAGAAGACAAAAGAGCAGATTTTTTTGTTAAACTTCAAGATCATCTGATTTTTTACAAAAAAGTTGTAAAATAATGCTAAAAATGACATTCTCTAAGTAAAAAAAACCATAATGACATAATATTTTCAGAATGCCCTTAACAGTCGATATTGCCGAGTTCAATTGTGGCCCTCAGAACAACGAATCCTTCCGTCGGCTAGCCTTCTCCTTCCATCAAAGCCTTCTAAATTTGGCCTCAACACTAGTTGTACTAGAGTTCAACATGTTCGACGGAGTACGACATTATTCGAGTCAGAATCTGGGGATTTCATTCGAAAGGCTACACGAGAATCGGCAGCTCTACAATTCACCTCAGAATCGGTCGACGATCAGAGATCCACGATATATGGTGGTGGAGTTGAAGATGTTCATTGGAGTGGTGTTGAACGCGTTGAGACGAGGTTCGGAACGTCACGTTTTGTGGCTCAAGTTTGTGGTCAATTGTCTACCATACTTGGATAGGTAAGGATTACTATATTTTGATATGGCAGAGTTCAATTAAATTTTGATCGATAATTTATGGTTTTTTGGCTTTAACATTGCATCTTCAATAATTTTGCTTTCAGAACCTTGCCAACCTTCTGCGTCCACGTTGTAGATCAACTTTGTCGCAATATCTATGCCTGTGTCTCATCAAACTTTGCCGGATTGACAACAAACTCCTTATCAAACTCGACCGATGGCAGTTACGAAGCCTTGGTCAGCGAACCAACAACCCCCATCAAGACCTTTGAAGATTTCCGATTCCCCAAAACCGACGTCTTCTCAGCGTTGGGTGCGATACAGTCTCAAAACTACCCATCCGGATACTGTATTGGACTCTTAAAGACCCTAACATCTATTTTACATTACGGTATCATTGATGCCAGTCCAGCTTCGACCCCGTTCTTATTGTTGAGGGCTAGCTTCAGCAACTTTTCGGCAGCATCGTACTCACATTCAACAGCATACGGTAGAGATAGTACGGTATCGACTAACTCGTCATCATCAAATAACATGAGCAGTATGGTTGGAAGTGCCATATCAGCCATACCTGGAATCAATTTCTTGGGAAAGGTGTTTACATCGAGTGATAGTGGGAATGTAAGTTGTGGTAGGGGGAGCAAGTAATATTTTAGGTAACAAAATAATTTTTTTAAATTTAGTGATAAAAATGAAAATTTTAGGTAATACTTAAGTTTACATTTTTAGACTCACACAAGTGCATTGAGTGCCAAACTAGAATCTAAATCCTACGAACCCTACAAGATAGCTAAGAAAGAGCTGACTAAAACCTTCCCAGCTGTCCTAGCCATCCTCAGCGACGTCTGGTACTTCACCTCTCATGGCGTTCAACCACGAACTCCAATCGGCAACAGCAGCACTATTTGTGGCCACATCCTCGGGCTTGTCGGCCCAATGGCCAAGTCCCAACCCCAAGTCCTTCTCCACTCGGCCGCTTTGGTATGGCAAACTCGAGGCATCCCCTTATCAATGAAAAAGGCTCAAGATCACCCTAGCTTCGACTACACCCATCATCAGAAGTCGTTGTCTGAGCTGATGTTGAAGGTATTCTCTTTTGCTGAAATGGTCAACTCAACACTGGATTTGCTGAAGGATACGGCCGGTAAAACCCCATCAACGTCGAACACAACAACTACTATAACATCAAAGAATCAGGAGAAAACGGTGGCTACAAACCCGAATGAAGTACCATTGTTGGAGCTACTCCACTGCACGATGAATATCATTGCGACGAGTGAGCTGAGACAGACTTGGGCCGCTTTAAATGTACTTTTTAATGAAACGAATCCGATCAATATGAGTCCGAGAGGCGTTTTCTTGATCTTTACGTAAGTTTTCTTGAAGTTTGAGCAATGTTTAGGTAGTTATTGGTTTGAAATTGGATTTTTTGAATTACAAATGGATTATATGATACAAATAATAGTATATATGAATTAAAAATCTTGTAAAAACGATTCAAGCACATCAAATAATTTAAAGAAGCAAAGTGATGATCATCGATTTACTTTTTCCGATCGGTAGGACTATTGTAGTGTTGAGCTTCTTTGGGGCTCTTGACACTCTTCTTGTCTCTGACTAAGTTTCCATCTTCGTCCAACATTAATTTAGTGTTGTGGACCTGGTAGAAGTATTTGATTAAAGCATCTTGGAACACGGTGTCGGGGTTCATTCTTTAACTGGAACAGCATATTGAGAAAATGTAAAATACGGCACTTAGAAGACATTAGGTATTTATTATAAACAAATTTCTTGTTTACTATGACGAGAGTTGCTTATACAGATGGTTCACTATATAGAGAGACCACTGTACGTACAGTGGAACGCTCTAACGAAGTGTTCCGGGATTTCAAACTTGTTTGTTATAAATTATTTTAGATATAGAGGAGTTTTTAAAACTAAAGACTAAATAAAAAAAATAGTTGAAATGTATAACGAATTGCCATATATCGAAATTTATGTATAAACAGTATAATTTTATTTTCTAACTGACACAACACAGTGGCTTCCCTCCTCTATACCGAAACTCCTTCATAACGAACAAATTTTAAATTCTCGGACAATTTGTTGAACAGGAGTTTAACTGCATAAAAAGTGTGAAAATGTTTAAAAACTTACTAGACGATGTTAAGGTGAAGGTACGAGTCGTAAATGATGGATAAGAGCTGTTAAAATGAGAAAAATCGTTTATAACATAATAGTTTTGATATACAACGCGCGACATTTAGTTTTTGCTTTTTTTTTTGGTTTTACATTTGGCTTGTGTTTTCAAAAGGTATCGGGTCAAACATAGAAGAAGAAATAATATATAGGCAAAAGAAAGGATAATATAATTTAAAAAATAGTGTATGGCAAAGACAATGCAAGAAAGCATGTTTATATACAACAGAAAAGACATTTCTGTGAACTTTTTGACCAAGATATAGCTTGAAAGTAACACTTTGATACCTAAAAATGAGCACTACTACTTGTAAGGTTAAAAAGTTTATAGAAAAATTGAGTAAAAAGCGTTAGTTTTAAGGTAAAAAAGCTGTTCTATAGACTTTTTGACCTCAAAATCTTTTTTTTAATATCAGTTTCTTGATGAAGGCTAAGTTAACATTACATTCTTTCAGAATCCTGAGCGATTTTGTAAAGTTGTGTGGATCTCAAGTCGTCATCGAAGACCGGTCGATAAGCAGAGGATGTCAAGAAGCCTGTCAACGAATAATCGAAGCATTGAATTTGATCGTGGGTTGGCAATTGGAATCGACCACTTGGCTGAAGAGGACATTGGTCGTGAAACAAGACACTTCTAGTAAGTTTTGTCATAGTTTTTATACATTTTGGGATGTAATTTGTCATAGGTTAAGTTGAAAAGGTCTTGTTAAACATTACTAGGGCTATTTAGTAATGTTTGACAGATTTTTTAATGTAAAATCTTGTATTTTAGTTACCTCAAAGATTTTATGTTGTTTTAGGTAATATTTGTTCGAAATTGATCTTGTTTTACGTATATCAGATATTTTTTGGGTTATAAAGCCAAACTGTTTTGTTTTTAGGTATAAATTTTGAGTTTTTACGCTTTTTTAGGTACATTTTTTGTTTTTTAGGTAATAGTGATTAGATTTGACATGATGTTTTTTGACTTTTAAGGTTTTCTTGTTTCTTTTCCGACCATATTTTACTGAGAATTGACCTTATTTTAGATAGAGATTTGATTTTTTAGGTAATGAATATGAAAAGTCTCACCTTTTTATAGATTAAAATTATAATTTATAGATTTTTTTCTTTATTATGTGCATGTCTCAGTTAAAATTGGGCTTGTTTATTATTAAAAATGTTATTTTTTGCAATTTTTAGGCAAAGAAAACAAAAAAAATTTACCTTGTTTTAGGTTAAAATGGTGATTTTTTGACTTTTTCTTAGTATCTCAGCTCCATATTTTGCCTAAAGTTCTTATTATATTTGATTTTTGTGACTTTTTTAATTGTTTTGGGCTGATAGCATACTTAAAACTTATTTTATTTTAGACCAAAAGCTATCAGATGTTTCCCCAACCCTCGAGTTCAAGAACACTGGCTCAATGTCGGAGAACAACTCGATCAAAGGCTCAACCAACTCACTAGCCCCAAGACAATCAAATCAGCCTTCAATCGACTCTAATTCTCAATTGGCTGGATCTGTTGCTCAGCTCTCAACGATGACATTCGAATCCAAAAAGTCATCGAGCTCGTTGATAAGGTCGTCACTGAAGGATGGAAACAACAACAAAAAGGACCCCACCAACAGTACACAGGCACTCTTCTTGTTGGCTGAGGTGGGTTTTGAAGGGAATTTATGCTTAGGGGTTGCTTTTTTGGAAATTTGTATAGGGGGTGTTTTTTGGAAAATTTTTCTTAAGGGGTGTTTTTCTGCAAAAAAATTTTTAAGGGACTTGTACTTTCAGAACCTAGCCGAACTGATCGACTCGATTTGTCGCAGCGAGGACAAAGATAAGCTGATCCCGACCGTCCAGGCCGTCTGGAACAACACCCTACCCTACCTGAAAGCCAAGTCCGCGCGAAACGTTCGCTTCTTCCTAGCCAGCTCAATGTTCTTGGCCAGCCTCTCCAGCTTCAACTACATGCGGTCGGTGTGGAAGAAGGCGGCGATGGACCTTCTCCTCGACTCCAACTTCTTCAAGATGGACAACAAGGCCCTGAAGCAGTGGTTGATTGTCATCGACAATCTGATGACAAATGACAAAACCTCATTCAAAGAGCTGCTACAACGAATCCCCAGTGGCAATACAACGGCCATTTCGAATTTCATGACGAACAAAGATCAAGAGAACGAAATGAGAGCGCAGGCGTTGAAACGACTGGCTTTTGTCATATTGTCCAGTCAAACTGATCAATATTGCTCCAATTTACCGGAGATTCAAGGTGAGTTTAGGAAACGACATGCATTACTCATTGAAAGGGCTTAGTTTTGTTTTGGAAAAGATTTAGGATGATAAGAAAGTGATATTGTGTTAGGGAGAGACAAGTTATACGATGAAACATGTTTTATTGTATAACATGTCACTTTACTTGAAAAGTTGATTTTTTACTATTGATAACATGATTTTAAGTTATTTGAAGTATTCTAAACTTGTTTGGAATTTAAAAAATTCTATTTTTGGTCTAGAAAGACAAGTTATACGATGGAACATGTTTCACCGTATAACATGTCGCTTTTTTAAAAAAAACTAAACTTTATTTGTCGGATACTCAATAAACTGTTTTCAGAACGTCTAACCGACAACCTCCGGCAAAGCAGTGTACCAGTCGTGCACTCTCAAGTATTCGTGTGCTATCGAGTACTACTACTTCGAGTACGACCAGGGAATCTGTCTTCAATTTGGCCATCCATGGTGACAGAAGTTGTTCAAGTCCTAAGCCAACTCGAAACGCACATTTTCCAATCCACATTGGATGAGCTACGATCCCCGAAAGACGAGAATCTGCTACAGTTGTTCTTATCATCGTGCAAATTCTTGGAAGCACTGTGCACTCTGCCCTCGGGCTACATTCCTCAATTCCAACTCTTCAATTGGGCTTTTGTCTCACCAATCACGCCAGACCCTCAACATGAAGGGTTTGTACCATTTGCGACACGACTGGATCAGTTAATGGAGAAGAAGGTAGGGTTATACGATCGAAGGGGTACAGAAAATACTCCTGTGTAACTAAAATTCATAAAAAAAACATTGAGCTGATTCTGGACGGATCGCGCACTTTCACTGTAAGATATTAAAAGACATGTTATACGATGAAAGGTGTACTTTTTAAATATTTTTAAAATTTTGAAATAAATTTCAAAAAATTTTATAAAACTTGAAATTTTTTATTTAAAACAATAGTAGAGGTAGTAGAGTTTTAATATTCTTATTTTCAGTTTGGAGCCCTGAGCGATCGTGACAAGGAAATGAGGTCGGCTTCTCTATGTTCGGTCAAAACTCTGACGGCAGTCCAAGAGCTTCAGCCCTTCTTCCACGCACTCGCCTTCCAACATAAAACAAGGATCTCGAACTTGGGCGGCAGTTTTCAGGTAATTTTTAAGTTTTTTTGAATTTAAAAAAAATTATTTAATTTTTGAAATTTTGTGGCATTTTCAATGATATTACTTTGATATTTGAATTGTCAATGATATTAACTTTGCTATTTACATTGTCAATGATATTAACTTTACTATTTCCAGGAGACCGAGATGCGAGACGCCAATTACCTAAACGGAAGCCTCACCTTCAACTCGGCCCTTCAGCGACTCGAAACCGCCCTTCATGTGGACTTTGCCGACCATTGGCAACTCTAGAATCAATCAATCTGTCAATACGAAAACGAGTATATATTGTTGGTCGAATACGTTGTTACTCTTATTTTATAACTCTGTAATTACTATTATATGTCGCGGTAAAATATTATATTGTATTGGGATAGTACTGTATTGTACGATTGCTAAGATATAGGTCTTATCTTGGTAAAATACTATGTGTAATGGTAATATATCATGATATCTTCATAGTACGTTCTTGTTAATGATCCTACTATGCTACGTTGATGAAATACTATGTTGTATCGGTATAAACGATCGGTGAAAACGGCTTTAAAGTCGAAAGACTGTCATTTCTTGTTGGATTTTGTCTGTTTGATAAAAGTTTTTTATTTTTGATCTATATTATGGATTTTTATATTTTCTTTGATTTTCTAAATCAATTGTGGCAATACGGTCATATTACTGTCTGATTTTATTAAGTTTTGTCATGTTTTCGATCAATTTTGGCCCGTTTAGCCAATTTTTGGCCGATTTTTTTGATTTTTCGAAATTTAAAACCGATTTTTAGGGTTCTTTTGACATCTTACATGTAATCTTGTACATTAGCCTATAATATTGTCTTATATGGGTCTTACGTTCAGTTATTTTCTTTTTTATCTTATCCACCACTTACTACGACTTGTGATATAATCGAACAGCATGATCAACCCCTAGCAAATAAATTATTCAAATTTAGAAAGATGGACTTTTACGTTTAAAATATTCAAAAATGGAATTAATACTTGTTTTTTGTTGTGAAAAAGGACTAAAAGATGTTTTTAATGTTTTTATATGTAAATTAATTACCTTTCCTCTGTTGTTCTTTGAATCCTTGGATTGAAATTAGCTGGAAAAGCTTGAAAATATAATTTTTTATGTGTAACCTGACTAACTTCTTGGGAATAATTGTGATTTGTGGGAGTATTATGTTGTTTCCAAGGTTAATATTATGTTTTTAATGTTATATTGCGCGAAGTTGGATGTTTGAGGGTGTGAAGAATTATGCTTATTATGATTTTTTATACTTTTTCGTTGTTTCAGAGTAAAGCTGATGCTTTAGAAATGGATGAGCTTGAAGTTATGGCCAGAAGAGCATTCACATAGCTGGCTCGAGGGACTCTGGACAAAAATAGACAGAGCGGACCAGATTTTAGCATGATTCTTGTGTAATACACAGGATCAGATGGAGGACAAGTTGTTTCACATGTAAGTTTTGTTATTTTCTTTATTTCTTCTGTTTTTAGGCTAATTTTGAAAGGATGGTAGACGAAAATGGACAGAGCAGGCCAGATTTCGATGTGAATTTGATGTGATACGATTGATTTGAAGCAGGACAAGTTGTTTTACATGTAATTACTATTCTTCGTTTTTCTTTAATTTTAGGTGAGTTTAGAGGGTTTTCATTTGATATTGATTGAGGTCAACGTGATGTGTAATATTCTTTTGGTGATTTTATAATTTTCAGAGATTGTGGGTGTACAATCTTTTGGAGTGAGCTGTATATCCTCAGGGACGACGTGCTTAGCAACAAATGAAGACCCGGCGAGCACGTCCAAGTTCAGAATCGGAATAAAAATAAATTCCAAGTATGCCTGCGTATTGTTTATTCGAATAACCTCCCCCTTAATTTTCCTTGGAGGGCGGGGTGATGAAGTCCCCCCTCCAAGTGGGGAAGGAGATGGGGTGCCTCCTTCCCCAAGGTGAAGTCCTTGACAACCGGGCTACCTCCTGACTTCTCAGACTTCGCGAACAGTTAAGACAACATCCAAGGTGCACCTAGCTACCTTACTACCATTTTGGAGACGAAAAATTAATCAATTGAAAGCGAGGTTCTCAGAATCCAAAAACATTTTTTACCATCTTGAAATTCGAATTTAACAAAACTCGAAAATTTAGTTTCGCCAGAAACAAAACATTTTTGTCAAGTCAAAACTTCTAAAATTTCAAAGTAATGATGACCATCTGTACTTTTCATCAGACCCTGCCAGCCCAAACTTGCTCTTGGACCTCCTCCTAACCTAGCTAGGAACCGAAGCCATCAGAAGACAGCACGGTACAGATACCCACCAAACAACGCGGTAAATAATGACACAACACGCACAATAAAATCAGAAATAAAAAAAACAAGTTGAAAGGGAACGAGAAAAATTCTGCACGGTACCGAAACACATTCAAAAACGCGACAAATAGGTAATAACGCGCAAAATACGATAAATAGTACAAACATTATAATAGGTTATCTTTCTTTCTTCATGCCCTTTAGATTACGGACTGATACGTCTGACTTCAGATGCCATTCTAGTCCTGTGTCTGATATTGTTTATGGCTTGTCCAAGCTATCTGTGGTCCAACTACAAATTGGTCGATGTTTGAGCTTCTTGGGACGTTCCACCAGATCAAAGGAAACTTCTAAAACATTCGCGCACCTCATACAAATATAAAAATTTCAAAAGAACATCAAAAATTGTCATGTTCAACCAAAACTTATGTTATCCGTAACACATCTAATTTCATACTCATTACAATTTCATATAACAAGAAATGGAAACAAATTAACATAAAGCTTTTATAAAACTTGCCAACAACAACAGAAATTGTCTAGAACTCATCTAGTTTCAAATAACAAACTTTTATCCCCAAAATTGTCATATTATTCAAGACATCAACTGTTCGTAGGTAAATGCAGCCAAAAGTCTACAATTTTATGTCCTATTGGTAAAATATAGTCTTGGATTAGCTTCCACAGATTAGTAAAAATAATATCAACAAGAAAATTAACTTACATCAGCCATAGAATCCAACTCATGTCCATTATTCGTTCATCCACTTTTCGCCAACTAAAAGGCTCCAAAGATCGAATCTGAAGTGCTCGCCATATCTTAATTTATCGTCCACGACATCGTTCATGAAGACTTACATCGCTCCCCAAAAGATTGGCCATCCACAATACCTGAAAATTATAAAATCACCAAAAGCATATTACACAACACATTGACCTTAATATCAGAGGAAAACCCTCTAAACTCTCCTAAAATCAGAAAAAAACAAAGCAAGAATAATACTTACATGTGAAACAACTTCCCCTGCTTCTAATAATCGTATCACATCTAATTCACGTCGACACCTGGCCCGATTTTCGGCCAGCATTCCAACAAGCTCATACCTTTTAAAACTCCTCCAAAATTTTCCTAAAAACAGAATAAAAAAAGAAAACAACACAACTTACATGTGAAACAACTTGTCCTCTATCTGGTCCTGAGTATTACACTAGAATCATGCTAACATCTAGTCCGTTCAGTCTGTTTTTGTCCAGAGTCCCTCGAGACAGCTACGTGAAGATGTTCTTTTGGTCATAACTTCAAAATCGTATATAATTCAAGTCGATCTTTACTTTGAAACATTAAAACATATGAAAACATTATAATAAACATGATCTACTTCTTCAATCTCGCGCAACATAACGTCGAAAACATAACATTAACCTTGAAAACAACATAAGACTCATGAAAATCATAATTATTCACAAAAAGTTACTCATATTCAACATAAAAATGACATTTTTTAATTTTTTCATCCAATTTCAATCGAAGGGGTCAGAGAAGACCAGGGGAAAGGTAATCAAAAGCAACTTGAAGCAAAAAGAAACTTCGAGCGCAAACGTCTGCGCCCGCAAGCTTCGAGTTGCGCGCGAATTTTATACGCTAGAAGATGTCCAAGACAAAAATATTATCTAACTATACTCAAGGGTGTAAAACTACATAACTACATATCCACAACTTTAAATTTTATAAACAATAAAAAAATTTCCTACAAAATTTTCAAGAAAGTTTTAATTTCTAGAAATCGGGGTTCAAACTTCATTTCACCATTATACCAGTAGCCCAGTGTGGTTGTGTGTGCAGCATGATCAACGTATTGTTACCTTTATGTTTTCAAGTGTTTTGGATCGGAATTACTTTTGCCGTTTGTACGAATTGTGCTAAACAAAAGCCGGCGCCCAAGGCCAAGAAAAAGGCAGCGGAACCGTCTTCGGGTGCTGCGGTAGGTTTGCCTTTTTTTTATTATACGTGCTTTTTGGAGGTTTATAGTGCTGCAGATAGCTTGAAAAGGCTAGAAAAAGATTGCTTCTGACTTTAAAATTTTTTAAATTAAAAAAAAATTTTAATGAATTTTTCTCAAATTTTAGCCAGAAAAACCCAAAATGAATCCCCAAAATCCGCCCAATCCGTCGGCCGAAGCCACGCCCACCTCCACATCCACTGATAATAATCCGCCGCCTCCTCAGAAGTCTACTGTTAAACAGACAACGACCGAAACCAAAGGCAAAAACAGCACGTCGAACGATGAAACGAGGATAACAATGAATAGTCATGAGAAGAAACCGTCTCAACGTGATAAGAAGGAGAACAATGAGAAGAAGAAGAGCGGAGAGGAAGTGAAGGAATCACAGAAACAGAACAATAAGAAGGCCAAGGAGAAGACCAAGACGAAGAGTCAGATTGACGACGTCAAGTTGGTAAAAGTAAGGTTTTGTTTGAAATGAGATTTTTTAGGGAGAGGAGGGCAAAAAAATTTGTTTAAAAAAATTGAGTTGACTAGGGTCTTCCTTGTTAAATAATTACAACATAACATTTTTTTACCCCCTCCCTAATTTTTCAAATAAATTTTTTTTTAAATTCAAAATTTCAAAAAATTTAAAATTTCAGCAAAATTCGGACGACCCCAGCGAAAGCTCGTACGACGAAACGCTAAAGAACGTCCAGTCCATCAAATGCGACCCGAATGCACCGCCTTCGATAGACGATAAAGGAAAATAAGATTGACTCTATTGTAATTGTAGCAATAAACAACTTGACTAGGGCTTTGATTGATCATGCCAAAGGACTTTGATTCTTTGAAGTTTTGTTATAAATTTGGATTCTTATTGTTGTAGAATGTTGTTGCCATCAAAAAGTTTAATTTCAACCAATATCACAGGTTATTAATTTTGAAGTTAATTGCTGTCAAAATAAAAGACAAGAAAAAATGGAATACACAACTTTTAATGCCCTGCAAGAACTTTCTTTACAAAAATAATTTTGTGAGACCTTGTCAGTACTTTGCCAGTGGTGTCTTTTTTCATATTTTTCAAAAAATCTTCTATCATAATATGCAGAAAACATAGCGCAAGCTTTTATAATATACATAAATGCCGTCGCGTATGTCCCATATTTCCTCAGTAAATTCAAGTTTTGGCCATAAACTTGACGAGTCTAACTTAAGTATAATATGCGACTCCCATTTAAATCTAAAAACCAACAAAAATATTTAAAAACTTACAGGTTAGTCAATATACGAGCACGCAAGTCATCTTGCCATTAAGTTCCATCAAATGTGCCCAACTATTCCAGTGCAAACATTGGTGTTACCTGAAATTAACTCAATATTAATATAAACAAAATGTAAAGACAAATCTGAAACAACACGTATAAATCATTATTACCATAGTATAAGCAGTGCAACAGCACTATCTTTAAACTAAAAACACTAGTTTGAAAGACATAAAAACGATAATATAGAAAAGGATACTATTTTTCGCCCAAAAATTGAATCGTCTTTTCAAAAAGCCCGTATTTTACAAAAAAATAGTTGAAAAACTAGTAAAAGAAAATAAAGTGAAGAAAAGACAATGTATTTATCAATACTTTGTTCAAAGATTTGATTAAACGAGCGGGATTTCAGGAATTTTTCCTCGAGAAACATTATTTTCCCGTTCATCGTATAACTTGGAGCGCGCGAGCTGCGAAAAGCGAAGCAGTTGTTTTGACTGTGAAAACAAATGTTATTTGTAAACCCATGTGTACCAATGAAAATACACGATCAAAAAGGAAAATTTAGCTTGATTTTTATTATTTTTTAATATATAATGATTTGCTTAGTCAGCTTTTACATATTATATTGTCTTGAAGTTGATTTGGCCGTTTCTTAAATTTTTTAAGTAAGTTTTTAACTTTTAAAAGAATATGATTTAGTATTCTACTACAATATCTAAAATCTGATGTAAATAGCTCTTACCTTTTAAAATTTTGAATTTCCCTAAACGCGCGCTGTACATAACATCATATGCCATTTTCACTGTTGTTATGGCAACCAAATTCAAAAATTTTAAAATTGTTATTTCTTTTTGAAAAACAAGGTTTCTACACCTATTTTGAACCATTCTTTTTAATTTTTACATTATTTTTAAATATTTTATGTTGATTATTCTTTCGATATTGTAATAGGTATGAGTGAGCAACGTCCTGGAGCTGCGTACGAAGTCTACTCTCTATGTGAGGATCTCGTGGACAAACTGAAGCTTTTGGAGTATGAAAAAGAGCTTTTGCCGAAAGTTGATGGATTCAAGATTATTCCACGGTAAGCAATCTATCGTATAAATAGACATAGGTATATGTTTACTATAAATTGACCAAAACTTAAAATTTCAAAAATATTTTTTAAAATTCAAAAATATATTCAACAAGCTCATAAAATTCCATTTAGACACTACTTTGCTCAATCCACAAACTCAGGAGAGCAGTTTTTCATGTTCACCGAGTTGATTGCATGGCTAATGCGCAAAGCCCAGTGGAAGGATGTTAATATCCCTAGTTTTAACGATGATCCTAACATGATAGTGAATATGGTATTAGAAGCGTTGAGAGCAAAAGGAATTGAGGGGAATTATGCGACACAAAAGTTGAAAAACGGCAGTGGTCGACAATGTGTGGAGGTGTTACTGGCCGTCACTGAGGCTGCTCTTATTGCCAATTCATTTCAGTTCGAACGGTATGGATACGAGAGTTTATACAAACCACAAAATAATAATAAAAGAACTAATTGAATTTTCAGAATGATACCAATAGAAACACAGGACGAAAACGAAGAAGCAGATCAACAACGAGATGAAGAAGTTCAGTCAGAGGTAAGATGTTATATAAGAAAGAGCATAAATTCGATTACAAGACTAAAAAATGGTTAGAACTTTCTCTCTATAGCATTAATTGGCAAAAGCTTTCAAAACAAAAAATTGTCAGTCATCGTATAAATTGTCACCTGCAGGCTGCACACGATTATTTTTACTTTTTTATATTGAAATAGCAGGAACTTTGTTTACAAAACAAGACCGTTCTTTAAAAAAAGTAAAATGACAAAAACTTTCTTTACAGGACAATGACAACAAAAAATTTATTTACAGAGTGTAAAATTACTATAATACTTACTTTTGACTCTAACCTTGAATAGTTTTTCAGACAGACGAAGAAAGCCTTGGAATAGCTGAAGACGAAGATGACGTTGCTGAAATAACTGAACAACGACCTTTAGACATACAAGAAGAAATGTTCAACGTAGGTTACTATACAACAACTTTTTTTCACCGTAGCCATCATTAAGACAATGCTGAATCTAAAACTAGGATAGATATGGCAGCTACGGTAGAAAGAGTATGGTAATGTAGGTGAGGATAGGGGCAGGGGTCAGAAGCGGGCCGGGCCCAACTTTAGCTCAAGGCCGGCCCGTTTCTTACCTTGAGATAGGGTAGACTAAGATAAGGGGAGAATGTAAGGTATGTAAGGCTAGAGTAAGGAAACAAACCTGCCGTTCTATCCTATAATACTCTGTTCGAAAAGGGGTTTAACCTCCATTTTCGAGTTCAAAATTCCAACAGTTTGATACTTTATAAAATTTTACTGTTTCAAAAATTACAACAAATTTGGGATAAATAGTAATCAATTAAACAACGATAGGATAAATTGACAATAAATATAGATTGAACAAACAGATACAAAATTGAATAAAAACCTAACTATTCGGCTCAAAGGTACAATAACTTGCTACAAACCAAGATCTACTCTAAAATACTCTACTCAAAAGATACAATAACTTGCTACAAAATGAAATCTACTCTAAATACTTCTAAACGATACTATAACAACATACAAACAAATCGTTACTAAAATACTGCTTCTAAGGGCCTACTCTAAATACTCTACTGAAATGATACAATAACGTCCTACCAATCGTTATCTTTCCTACCTAAAATTCAAGAACAATAATAACAAAATGATAAACTAACGTAATTTCCTGTATCGGTCACGGTGTCAGTGTGGTGTGTGGGTCGTCTGGGTCTGTGATCGTCGTCGTCGTGGGTCCAGGGTGTGGGGTCGGTGGGTGTGCGGGTCGTCTGGGTCTGTGATCGTCGTCGTCGTGTTGTTGGCTTGCTGGATCAGTTGGTCGACCTCTTCTTGAGTGCACGTCGACCTCTCTCCTCGTTGTCAGTCCACACAACTGAATTTTCAACCCAAAGACAATGACAAAACCATTGCCTCAGGTTTCGGCCGCGAAAAAAGCCAAATCGAACGAGAAAAGAGAACGCTTTTTTGCGTCGGTTCGCGCCCTGATCAGTGCGGGCTGCGCGATCTTTTTCTCCGAAAGGATAATAAGTAAAGGTTTAAATTACAGTTTAAAAGTGTTTTAATCAAAATAGTAAAGTCTAAATTAAAGTAGTAAAGTAATAAAGTATATTTTAACTCTAATATCTCACAATTTGTGAGATATTTGACAACTCTATAATAAAAAAATATTCAGACCCAAGAACCCCTACAACAAATCCTCCACAGTACCACAACATCAGACGCGATTAAAACCGAGTTGGATCGTGTGCTTCCTCAACTACGTGTCACTGTACGTGCTACTGATAAGCATTGGAAAATGCATTCAGAACAACTGTCACAACTTCAAAAGAATCTCAACTCATATTACGAAAGTATTCGACCGTTTTTGGCCCAACTTTCCGGAGATTTGAAACAAAACGTGGACAAGATAAACTCAAGAGAAAAACACCTGAATGAGCAATTACACAATGTACTACAGGAGTACAGAGTGGCAAGGAATTCTTACGTTGAGAATATGGAAAAGTACAAGTAAGTGGATTGTAAAGAAATTTCTTGCCATTTTTTGTGTTGTAAAGAAAGTTTTTGTCATTTTTTTTATTACCAAGAAAGTTTTTGTCATTTTTTATTTATTACCATCTTAAGTTGTTGAAAACAAATTCTTGCCATTTCACTTTTCAAAACCTTGCCACACAATTTCATTCCAGAGAAGCCAGCGTAGGCCTAGATCAACGACAACAAACCCTACAACAAATTGGGGACGAAATCGACCAACTAAAACAACAAATCGAGCGACAAGGAGCTGAAAACCTAAATGGGGCTTCATTGATCAAAATCCAATCAGCAATTACAAAGATGGAACGACGAATCTTAGAAGCTACCGTACAAATTGCTGTAGTTGAACAACAGCTACACAATGGAGAACTGAATGAAAAAACTTCTAACCTTTACGGAATGTACTAAATTATAGTTATACTGGAACATACTATAGCTTAGACAATGTAATTATGTATCACACAATTCGGCGTACTAATAAAAGTTACTGACTTATAGTCTTTTCTAAGTTTAATCAAATTAAAGTATTCACGTTCAAATTCCAACTCAATGTACTAAATAAAAATTTATTAAAACTATGCGCATAAAAGCAAACTGCTTTTTTTAATGCCTTAACTAAGAAAACCAACTAACAATGTACAATTAAACCAACATAATCAATTACTTTGCTTCCACTAACATTCATCTAACTCTCCTTCCATCTCTTCTTCCTGCTGTTCTGGCTTCGCAACGTTGATAGCCTTCATCATCTTAATGGCGCTGACGAACAGCTCCAAATCTTCTTCAGAAACCGACGACTTAGTCGACCGTGCCTTTGGTGTCTTATTGCCATCGTCACTGCTACACCACAAGTTGCCATCAACTTCGTTGCTGAAGAAAGAGCTCCAGCCGGCCTCATTTTTGCATGGTGAAGTACCACCAATGCCGAAAACACATGGCGACTGGCTAGTAGTCTCAAAAGGAGACATAGACATGCCCGTCGTTACAGCACTGCATGGCGTGCCGACCTGGCTACATGTTGAGTCTATGCTCCTGGGACTGTACCAATTACTGGAACAGTCGGACTCTGGGTAGCCCGATTCCAACTCCATTGCCTCTTCATCGCTGAGCTCCGCCTCCACCGTGACGAGCATGGTCTTGTTGTGATTCCATGCCAAGTCGAGTCCCTCAAAATTTCTAAAATACTTGGCCAAAGCGGTGACGAATACGGCGTCCATTTTTTTGAGTATAATATCTGTAATCGATAAAAGTCTTTACACGATACAAGTCAGTAAGTAATATTTTAAAGTAGACAGCCGTTTTGCATTACAACATTAAGATTTTTCATTTTTGAACCTTCTTATATAATCGTATAGACTTGTTCTATTACAAAAATTAGTGTGACATTAAAGATAAACTACGAAATCAGTGCAAATTCAGCGAACTAAACTTAAATTTAATAATTCAATATCTTGTAAAAATTTTTTTCTAATATCAGGTAGATATTTTGCGTTTCGTATAACGAGAGTTCGCTTTATTGATTTTTTAAAGAGAACTGACGATACTGCAACTGAAGAGAACTATTATAAATTAAACAGAGTTAATTATAACGGGGATCGTTAATAGTATCAAAATACGTAGAAAACCTTTATTAAATTCTTCGGCACTTACAGACCATCAGCCGTTATAGCCAACACAAAACATCCACCTACTATATTAGTTGCTTATCCTTTTAGCGCTTTGTCAAGAAATATAAATTTTTTTAAAAAGACGAATACATTAACAATTAAAAAGTCTAGTTAGCTTAAAAACAATTTAAACAAATAAATAAATTAACTTACCAACTGAACTTCAAGTCTATCAGAAATACGAATGATACTTTTCGTCTTCGCTCGGTATGTACACTTACCAAGCCGGAGGTCGACGCGACGCTCTTCATTAACAACTACATTAAGTCGACTTCGTTGTAAGACCATATAGAGCGCGTATAAGAATATAACAGAAACACCTTTAAGAAACGAATACGAATGCATTAAACAATGCGAGTATAATATAATTTCTCTACAAAGCTTACGCTTCCAAGATTATCAAAGTCTTATTGAACTACGCTTTCTAACATTCGAATTTTGAATGAGTAGAAAAATATATGTCTTCAAAAGATAGACAAGGCTTAGAGGTCTTTAATGCCTCAAGAGTTTTTCAAAAGAGCAGTCCAAAGAGTTTAGCTAAAAAAAAGTTTATCTTGAAACATCAACAATTTCAAGATGAAATAACAAAAGAAATATTTAAATTTTCATATAAAAAACAATAAAAATGGAAGGAATAAGAAAAAAGATAAGCCCAAGATAATGAAAGACGAATCATACAAGTTTCTGGAGACCATTATCAACTAACATAAACATAAAAAACACAACAGTACCTTCATTACATACATATATTGATGTGATAACAAAAGTACAATGATATAAGACAAGAGCCTAGTTAAACAATACTTTTAACTATGCGTCCTTTAAAAAACCAGAATTTATAAAATTAGAAATAATGATCTACTATGACAATTAAAACCCACGAAAACGAAAAAATTCTAATAAATTAGCTGTACTATAACATAAAAAGTTCTTTTGAAATCTCAAAGTTTCTTTAGCTATTTATCCCCAAAACAACATCCACCCTTATACAGTCAAAACAAATTCAACCAATAACATCAATGTACTCATCATTCCGCTCTCCTTCTAGTTCGGCCAACAACTTCTTCAATTTCATTTCACTTTCTCTGGTCAATTGACCCTTCTCCACTGGCTGACCCTTCAACATGACAATGGCACTTGTAAACAGCTCCAAATCCGTGTCCGAAACTGGCGGTGTCTTTGACTGTTGTCGCTTCTTTGATCTTCCTTTCCGTTTAGTAATAGTAGTCAACTTCTTTGGCTTTAAGTGTTGAGTTGGCTCGATTTGATGTAGGTGTTGAAGAGATTCGAATAGGTCCTCGGATGTGTACACTTCTTTACTGTATGAGAACACTGGAACTTCTTGACCAATAGATGGAGCTAGTTCTTCGACTGAAAATGCTATTTTAATAAAAATCGACCATAAAGTCACAAAATATGTAAATCAAATTATCATTCATTTACAATACCAAAAAAATTTTAAGAAAACTTTTACTTTCAATCTTGATACGACTTTTTTCATTGAAAAACCAAAAAATTCCCTTACTTTCTTTATATACCAAACAAAAAACCAAAAACTTACCCCACTCAAACCACTGACTTCTTCGTCCAACCATCTTCACGGTGTCCTCACGACACGGCGTATGAAATCTGTGTTTCAAGTGACACGTACTGATCACCAGCTCATTTGTCGTCGAATCAAAGATTACTCTCATATAGGCACCACAGTCTCGCGCATTCTTCTCTCGATTCGGCTGCTTTGCCTCTGCCCGACGTCCTGGTCCATGACGAAAACAGCGGAAGTACAGACTTCGAAATTTAAACTGTTCTCGTGCCGCAATTCCATATTTGACACCCATTTGACGAGAACTGTTTATAGCCATCCGTTGATGGGTTATCGCCATCCATTCCACGAATTTGGCCCGAAATTCTTCAAAACTAAAAGATAAATCCGTTTTTAAACAGTACTTCCAACACTATTACTCATTTGGTCAGCTAAAAAATTTTTACCCATTAACTGGACAACTACTTGAAATATTATGCTTTTCAGGTAAAAATTAATAACTTGCCCTAAAACCCCAATAAATCGTACGCCAACAAACAGATTTAACTCCCCAACATAATTCTCAACATAAATTTCACCTTTTTCAGCAAGGAAACCCATTTTCTTCAAACAAATCCATCCAAGCGTAATATAAGTTTACCTAAAATTTAAAAAAAACGTAAAAGAACTTACCAACGAAATCGAGCTCCTTGAAAAACGCCCAATTTCGCATTGTCCACATGCTCACACACTGTTATCACTGAGTTTTCCATTCTTCATCAAATAATCTAAAATTACGTACCAAAAAATAGGTTGAAAAGGTAAATATCGCAAATTAACACGGTTTGAGAGCTAAAGCAACATGGAAAGCATGCCCAATTACCAAAACCAATATAAAACATTGATGATAATTGTTGAAATACCACAATTTTCATCAAAACAATATTCAAAATCTGTTTCGTCACTTTTCGCATCGAAAAAAGATGGAAAAACTTGCGAAATTCACAAAAATTACCCGCGAAATCCAGAAAATCTGTCATCGACATTGATTTTTCCACAAAATATGTAATCTTCCAAGCTATTATTTTGAGATTTTCTGGTTTGCGTTTTTATAAAACTAAAATCATTATTATATCTTGTGCATATTTTAATGCATTATTACATTGAATTATTAAAATGAATAATATTATATTATCATAGACAGCAATATCATATGTAATATAATAACATCTCTATTAGTCGTTTTATACATAATTCTAGTTGAAAAATTTATAATAGACTAGGTACCCTATAAACATGTATAAATAATTTTTACTAATTTTACTATTTAAAAGAAAAAACTATTCGAAAAAGTAGATACATCAAGATGTTATTCATCTTTAACCTCCAAAACATGTACAGCCGTGGCATAGCCAAGTGGTTGACAATATAGCTTGGCAACAAGAACCCGAAGACACATTCCAGACAGTCTGACTCGAATTGGCAACTTTACTCTTTGCCCTGCAGCGATTTCACTAAAACGTAGGTTTTAATACCTTGGACTTCAAAATTTTATAGTCCTCACCTATGGCTTTAAATAATTGTCGTTTTGTACCTTAGATTTCTGTCTATATATCTATAGTAAGTATTGTACCTTGGCATTCTCTCAACCACAATCTTCTTGTCAGCATCATGACCAGCGACCAGTTCAAGTCGACATTGTTTTAGAGGTTCTGGCAATGGATTCACGATAGCAATCAATGCCACAACATTATCACCGTATGTAGCTATCGCTGGTGCTACAATGCCAATAACTGATGTTGTTAGATGAAAATCTTCTTCATGAAAAATGATTTGACCAGTTTCTTCGACCATTCCCGATATAACAGCTACATAATCATGGCTATCGTTATTTGAAGCTCGAATGTATTCGGCTACTGGGGTCAGAAGTCGGAGGGATTCCTCTTAAAATGTGGTTTCAAGTTAGTTACATCTTCAGTTTATGAAGATATACCGTAAACTACCGTTATAAGAAACAGCAAGAGAAGGACTTAAGAAGCTATATACGATAGTACTATTCAGTAGCTACTAACCTTCTCCCGAATCCAGTTCATAAACCTCTTTGTAGCTGTTAACTTGGACACCAATTTTGCCATTTTTATGTCGGTTATGAACTCTGACAGACACTTTTACTGTGCGAAACACTTGGGTGTTATTTTTAAATCCAATTTCTACTATCACATTGTCGCCAATAATCACCTACAACGATATAAACTGCAATTTCTTCTATTTGTCACAATTTATCTTTTGTTTCATCATTTGTTTTATACAAATATCCTATGTATATTGTAATATTTTCCTTGTAATTTATGTTACTTATCCTATAATACCGTAAAACTCATTCTATATCTGCTGTAGTATCGTAAAATCTCTACCATAACCTACCTCATCAATAGGAGTAACATTAACCTCCACATCGACCGGGTTTTGAAGGACATTCGAGCCGTATAATAGTCGTATCTTGTGAAATCTTTCTAGTGCTCCAGCAGTTTTCAAAGCTTTGGTTTGCTCTCGATCTTGTAACTTCGTACTTTTACTGTAATAGCTATCCGTTATGTCCATAGGATACAAAGGGCATCTTGGATCAGCTGTTATTATCGCTCTTGCTGAACTGAAAAATAAACATTTTTTAAATGGATTTTTAGTATAAGATGATGTATTTATAACCTGTTATTAAAGTTTTACTAACTTTTAGCAGTAGTACCAACACCTGTTGTCAAAAAAATTAAAATTTTTTACAGTATGTCTTACATTTTTGTCTATTTTTTAAAAATATTTCTTTTCAATTTTCGAAACTTTTCAAAATTCGATTATTTCAAAAACTTTTTTACTCTAAAACAGTTCATTTTTGAACAAAGAATCATGAAGATAAAAAGCGTTCAAGTCATCTTTTCAGCCATTTTATGCCAATATATCGATGGATAGTAAGTTTTTTAAAATAGTTTATTTTCAACATTGACCACGATACAACTAAAGTTATAATAACTAATTTTATTAGGTTGTTCAAATAATTATGCGCCCCTAATTCCGAGAAATTGCTTTAAAAGGGCACATAACTATTTAAACACCTAATTATTTCAAAATTTAGCCAAAGTTTCCCGTTTCTAAAATAAAAGATGATTCTGCAGACTTTTTGACCCTAAAGATACAAAAATATTAAAGTTTGCCATTTCAGTCTAACCGAAATTTCAAAAATGACGATTGTCGACCGCGTATTCGGAGACTATACCAACTACCACCTTATACAGTACTCGATTTATCCAAATGAAAATTGTACCGTAGCTACGTAAGTTAATTCATCTTACAGTTTACTTTGAAACTTTGTCATTTTTTGTGTTATAAAAGGGACTCAAGCCAGTTTTAAAGGACATCGTAAACCAAACTTACTTTTAGTAAAATACGACATTCGACATTTTTGTTTATTCTATTGTAATACAGTGAACTCCTGTATAAAGAGTCGTTCGGAGATTTAAAAGTTGCCCGTTGTACGGAAATTTTGTTATAGAAAAATTCGTTATACAAGAGTTCCACTGTATATTGGATAAAAGTGTTACAAGAAAAGGTTTGTCATGAAGTTAAGTCAATGTCTAATTTTTAAACGAAAAATAATCTGCTTTTTTCAGATTGAAAGTCAATTTCTCCATTTGTGAAGCCTTCGAAGTGCAATTATCACCGTTATCGTAGGTTAATTTTGAATTTATTAGCCAAAAACGTAGGTATAGCCGGCTATTTCTCTAGGCAAACGTTTTGCCTATAACGGTTTAGGCAAAACACGGTTGCTCAGACCGGTTGAAGCAAAACACTATCTCCTATAGAAATAATCGGCTGGCTACCAGAGGCGTCGCTAGGGGGGGGGGCATCCACCCCCTCCCAGAGCCGATCCGAAAAAAAAATTCCACAGGTCCTGTACGTGAAAAATCCAAAAAAAATTTTTTGAAAAATCGGTCCACAGGAGCTACCTGTAAACGAGAAAAAATTTTTTTGAGTCTCCACCCCCAGACGTTTTTGGTCTTATTTATAACAGAATTCAGCAGTAAAATGTTAAACAACCCTACATTTCAGAGAAAGCGGCGAAAAGCAGATAGAATTTGCAGTGAAAACCGGCTCGTCAGATCACTTCAATTTCGTCCGAAAAACCCATATTACAGTACTCTACAAAAAAGGCTACATCATTGCAGATGGAAAACTGGTAGGCAAATGCCCTTGCGTTCCAGCCATCGACCGACGCACCGAATACGACCGACTTTCGACCACTTTTGTCATTGAAGACGGATGCGCTTACAAGATATACATCGACCCATACTATGGTATGGCATATGCACCAATGCTGCAACGATTGACCGCTGACAACTCGTCCAGTGATGACGATAAGATCAAGGTTAGAGTTGTTAAGACCAACTGGAACTTTTATGCTCTGAATATACTGGCCAAAGTGATGTAAGTTGGAAATAGCATAGACTAAAGTTTAAAAAATTGTTATTCACCCGCTTAACTACAAATTATTTCAGTGGAATATTCATTGGAACAATTCTCTTTGCCATTTTTTGTGTGTGCGGTTGCCAAACGCTGGGAAGAGAAAAAGCCGTCTCCAAATCAGTTTGCCAAAGGAAAAGGACCAAGCGGAAGTAAGGAACCATTAGGAAGCAAGGACCAAATTGGAAGTCAAGAACAAATTGGCAGTAAGGAACCAGGAAAAGTCACCTCGTTAGAGCCATCAAGTAGCGACAATACCAGCGATCAACTAAAAGATAAGAAAGGAAAAACGATTGACACTTTTGCCAAAGAAACAAAGGATTCCAAGGCCAGCACGGTCAAATAAAGCTTTGAAATGGCATAACGAATAAACTTTGATATTTACGTTAGATTATATTACGTTTTTAATAAGTTTCCTTTAGATTTAAACGAATTTTTAAAATTTTAAACACCAATTTTTATAATTTACGATATTCTGTTAGCCCAAGAATAAAATTTACCTTATTTCTAACCTTTTTTTTCAAATTTTACTGCCAATAAAACCTTTAAAAGTTCACTTACATTCCATTTTTCTTACAACACCGAACATGCAACAATCTATATTCGTCTATTTCATGGTCGTACTCGTAAAACCATAGCACCTTGTTACTTCGATATATTCCACAAAAGAATCGCGCATCGTACGGAAGATCCAGCTTCGAATTCTGAAGACTTTTCAAAGCAGCCGGTCCAGCTTGACGTTCAGTTAACGGGGAATCGGGTGCGGTTGGATCTAAAAGCTGCCACCCATCGTAACCAACACCAAGATCAGTACGAGAACAATAACATTCGACCCAGAATTGTTGAGTACGTGTACAATCCCATAACTGGCCCTGAAACATTCACATTGATATCATTTTTTCAGGACAAAAATTTATTTTTCAAGAAAAAAAATTATTATTTTACCAAAACATGGACCAAAATTATATTGTTTTAGATATAAATTGCGGTAAAACCTAGTTTGTGTCAACCAAGTTGCCTATTGTAAAACCTAAAATCGCAAAACAAATAACAAAAAGACTTACAGCACTATTCTTCATCGGTTCAAACACAAAATCGCTCGAGTTTCGGACGAAAGCCCGATCCACAGTCAAGTTGGGATCTGCATCATAACATGCCTCGATACAAGTGACAATTCGAGCACAAATTCCGAGTGATCTGACTAATGACACATACAAATTTGCTTGTACCAAACTTTCGTTTGAAGGAAGAGATTGTTGAGAGTTCAAAAACTTCAATATCAGCTGCTTCGTGGAGATATAGCCTGATTGATCAGGTTCGTTTCCAAGGGCAAAAAATAGGTGTTTTACCTGTAAAGAATACAATGTGGATATTATAATACTTTTTACAACGTTATAAATTTAAAAAGCCCTTTATTAAGCATTTAAATCAAATGAAAACACTAAGAATACCCTAATTTGGTAAGTCGAATCATTACAATTAACATAAAAAAAGCGTAAAAATAGTTTTTCTACCTTTTTTAAATCCAAAAGATAGCTAAAGGTCTTCAGAGTCACATCAATTTGACACGATATTGTTCATTACATCAAAAAAATAAATTTATTTTTCCGAAAAACGTCCAGGAAATACCTCATTATGACATAATTAATCCAAACCGTAATAGAATAAAAGTTTGAAGTTTTAAATACGTTTATCAGTAATAGTTTGTAAAACAAAATGTTTAAAGTAAGTAAAACCAGATTAAACTTACTGCATATGCCAACTTCCGTATAACACGAACAATGTTTTGTCGATCATCGGTCAAAGTTGCATTGTCCGGTCGAGCAACCTTACTCAACAAGAATATAGCCGTTTTCAGGGTGTTTTCATCAAACTGAAAGTAATTTTATTACTATTGCTTATGAAGCATTTGAAAAAAATCTTTTTCAGGTGAGTGTACTTTAAAATCGCCTGGCGTGATCATGTCGGCGGCATGATCATGTCCCCTGTTAAGGAGTCAGGTGAAGGAAATATTATTTTTGGCACACTATTTGGATACCTAAGGCATCAGTAGTTGATTTCTCATAAAACTAACCTGATCATGAATCCACGGGGTCTTGGTGAAGTTGTAACCGTTTGAACCAACTTTAGTGCCGGTAAAACACATTTCCGTTGTTTGGCTCAAATAAAACTTTCGTTCACAAGCATTTCCGTAAAAGGCTGGGTCGGCTAAAAAATTTTTTCCAGTAAAATGAATCGTTTGGGGATTTTAGATCTGCGTGTTATAAAGCAGTTCCGGTTTAGGAGTTTTAAATGAATATTACTGTATGTATACCTTGTAAAAACGGATTAAAAAGTACGTAGACTTCAGATTTTTGAAACTTGGACACACTACATTCGTGAATATCGGTCAATTGATCAGGTTCTTCAAAAAAACCGCTAAAGATGCGCAACGTCCAACAGCCGATAATGCATTTTACTGGTATGTTAATCTAAAAGAAACTTTTTGTAACTATAATATTTTACTTACAATTTGTAAGAATCTTAAGTTAGTTAAGACTTACCTCGACAGTGATGACGTTGTGATCAGTTTCAATCAATTCAGCCGTCCAATCGGCGGAAGTGTTGTCATCAAAGTTGTTACAGTTCGATTGGAGTTGTATTTGTTGGACTGAGTCTGCTACCGACCTTCCTGCTCCTAAGGATAGCTATACAGTCCAATGTTACAATAATCAATCTTACCCTGCTCACTCCTTATCTTTACAGTGTAAACTAGTACAATTACATCAACTTACCACTATCAAAAACAAAAATGATGGCATGATTTGTAGAGTTAAAGAGTCTGTTTGCAGTTAATTGTAATGTAAAGCTGAAACCTCGTCTCACAACCAATGTTTTGTTATTCTGCCAGTTGTAAGCTTCAGTAAAGTTCTTTTGTCGGTTTTTTGAAATGTCAAAAAACAATCCGTTTATGTCCAACCAGGCTGAAATATATTTTAAGATTAGTCCCAGACTACAAAACTAAACACTAGTCTCAATTCTTCTCTCCTCTCTTACACTATACTGCGCTAAATGTCACTTATGTAAAAGCAGAACTTGCTATAGTAAACACATAATGTCAGTCCCTTATTGTTGCTTATAAGATACGCCTACCGTATTTTAAAACACTGAAATATTTCTAAAAACTTACAGCTTCTGTCACAACTAGCATCACATGAAGTGGATGAAAGTAGGTCATCTACTACATACTTGTCCATTTTCTGGACCTTTAGATACAAAAAATACAGTTATCTCATGTATAACAAACTCCTCTATAACAAAGTTTTACCAAAAGCAATATATAAAAACTGACATAAAATGGGAGCGTTGTGATCAAATAAAATGCTGTAGAACTTGAATCATAGTGATTTTTGGGCCATTTTATGGGGCTCAAGTCAGAAGCTAGTTGACTCATTTCCACGTTCAAAATTTCAATTTAAATGCACATTTAAATATACATTTTTATTCTTATTTGAGGCCTAAAAAACGATGTGATGGAATGCATGTGTTACTACCGATTTAAAAAAAAATACAAAGAATACCAACGAATACCAACGTTTACTCCTAACGCTCTGTTTACCATACCTTTTGGGGTCGTTTGATTATAATGAAGTTTGCATTAGACTCACCAAAACTTATTTTTATATTTTGTTAACTTTTTCATGTACTGTGGCCCACAACATACAACAGAAACTTTATTATTATACTCCAACAAAATTACAACAATATTATCCATGTCATCATAGTAAATTACAGTAAAAATATTAATGTCATCTTAACAAACTTGCTCTATTTTAACAACTTTTATAATATAATATTATTGGCAACAGAATTAATAGTATAGTACATAAATTGAGATCGAGATTGCTGAATTTGATGGATCGTACAAAGTTTTAGTTTGTCGTCGGGATAACAAAAAATTATATTGTTTTATAGTAATACACTCAAAGTAATAGACTATACTTAAAAATGACACAGAGAATTTAATTTTTTTCAGCTTTACGAAATTAACCTTTTCTCAAGAACATTTTTAGTACTGTATGTCTTATGAGATTGTTTGCTCGGAATCTGATTCAGGTGGGTAGCATTTTTGTAAACAATTTTTGGTAAAACAACAAAAGTTTTCAGCGAGATTGACGACTAATGATGGTTCCTGGCAGATCACGTAAGTATATTGTAGTACTTTTCTGCTGTGGTGAATTAGGCCGTCACCTAAAGTAACATGAATTAAAAAACTACTAACAAAATATCTTCAGTAAAACTTACTAATATTAAACTGGCTCATGTAGAAGCAAGGCCATTGTTTACCAGGATAAATGCAATCGTTATTTAGCATATCCAGCACAACTTGAGTGCATTTTTGAAATTCGTACTTCTCTAGGTCTTCAGTCGTGTAACCATACACAAGGAATAATGTTACGGCCAACAAAAATAAAGGAAGCAACTTCATCAGCTGAAACATTAATTCTAGTATTATAATACAAACTTCTGTTATAGTAAAAACAACGTTGAAAAATAATTCTTTCTACATTGGTAAAGAAACCTAGGCCACACGTGTTACCTACAGGAAGCTAACACGCTACAAAATAAAATTGCCTCAGCTTTTGAAACAATCATAAGATAATAAATTCTTGTCGCTATTGGTCATTAATTTGTAGGTTCAAAAACGACAAGATTTTTTTAGAAATACCAACAGTTTTAACGTTATTGAATTATTAAAGTGGTTTATTCTTATGAATTTGACATTGTAAACGACCTCTTTTTATAGTCTCGTGTATAACAATAAATATTCTAGAAGCTCAATAATGAAATGAAACACATTCAAATCTACAATTTTAAAGAGTATCGCGTGCTTTTAGAACAAGACTAAAGAATAATGCCAAAGTTGTAAAACTGGGTGTTAAAGAAGGACCAGTTTGTCTTGTGTTCTGTTTTTGCAACAAATAAAAAATAAGGTTTTATTAAAAAAGTGAATTTTCAATAAATAATGGCCAAAATATAAATTTAAAATAACTTATTTAAAATGTCATTTTAAATGTAAACACGTTCAAAAGTGTGTAATATTTAAAAAAAATATGACTGCACGAAAGACGAACGCATGTTTGGTTGTGTGAAAAACGGATTAAAAAGTTTAAAATGAGTGTTATTTTAGTTTTTAAGAGTGTGTGCACGAGTTTACATCTATTTTTACATTGTAATTGAAAAAATAATTTTTATGCATACGTATATCTATAAAATTGCCGTTTAAAATTATAGCTACATAAATACACTTGAGTAAGAATATGATATGATACCTGTGTACGCACTTTTAGTGTAACATATTTAAGATAAAATAACAAAAATTAAATTTATTTAAACTTTAAAAATCTACCCAATTTTTGAAAAGTAAAAAGATAATTTAAAACTCGTCGTGTCGTCTCTGCCCCACAATATTCAAGTACTTGGCCGCATCGTCAGGATGGTCTGGAATCAGATCACAAATTGGTGCCAAAAACGAGAACTCCCTTTGATTTTCAATACAAAACGCGTGGAGACAATGTAAAATATTCGGTGTTAGATTCGATGGACAAAGCTGAAATTTTCTTAATTTTTGGCTTCGAAATACTAACTTTAACACTTTATTTTTAGTATAATATAAGTTGTTCAATGAAGCGTTACATAAGGTATAACGTCCATTTGTCCCCTTTCAACGTGATAATGTAAATGCCTTACCCAGTGTTTTGCCGGGACCGGTCCGGTCCAAACTTCAAATTTTTGGATTCGGTCCGGACCGGTCCAAACCCAAAATTTTTGGGTCCGGTCCGGTCCGCAAAAAAAATTTTTTAATTTTTAAAAAAAGCAAGGATCGCTAAAACTGCTTTCTTTTTTCTTAAAAACTCCTAAAAATATGTTTTATTTGCAATTTTTAAAACAGTTTTCTTAAAGGACCTGTAAAGACAGCGTTTGAAAAATCGCCATGAACCTGGCATTATGTCTTATCGTGGCGGGACCAAATGGAAATTCTCGCGTAAAATATTTTCAGAAATTTTTTCATGGATAATATTTTAATGAATGTCCTTGATTTCACTAGAAATTGCTGTTTTAACTATTGTTTCTGTGTTGTAAAATGCTATTACTGGCTCGAGTTTTCCAGGTTTTATCCGAATTTACACTTTTATTTTATTATAGTGTACTTTCCGGTAACGTTTTGATAACTTTGGCCAGATTCATGTTAAAACAACTTTAAAAGTTGATTGGTAAGTATTTTTTATAATATTTATGTTGTTTTAGATGAATAATCTATTTTTTAGACACCCACCATTAATTTTCAACTGTTTTGATGTAATTTCGCACTTCGATGTTGTTATAGCGCAATTTCGAACTAAAAGATGAAAGCGTAGGCCGTTTTTGGACTTGAAAACTTACAGAATAGATGGAGAAGATGTTAAAGGATGTTTTTAAACCGTTGCGGACGATTTTGGTTCAAAAAGCAGGGTAAAGAAGGATTTCTGCCGGATCCCAGCTAAAACAAGGTCAACAAGATATTCGTAAGTGTTTTATTGCCATTTTTGTTGTTTTAGGTAGAAATTGGCTAAGTAAGCTTAATCCACAAGTGCTTGTCCTCTTGCAATTGATTTCCGTCTGTTTTCACAAAAGAATATTGCGTAGATGCGGAATTTATAGGTAACAAATGAGAATTGGGCAGTGTTTCGGATATTAAAATCGACGAAAGTCTATGACAATTTATACAATTAATTAAACTGACCAATTTGATACCTAACACAACAACAATGGCAATAAAACACTTACGAATCGCTTGTTGACCTTGTTTTATCTGCGATGTGGCAGTAATCCTTCCTTAGCCTGCTTTTTGAACCAGAATCGTCCGCAAAAGATTAAAAACACCTTTAACATCTTCTGCAGCCATTCTGTAAGTTTTCAAGTCCAAAAATGGTCCAAGCTTTCATCTTTTAGCTCGACATTGCGCTATACCAACATCGAAGTGCGAAACCACACCAAAACTGTTGAAACATAATGATAAATGTCTGAAAAATTGATTATTCATTTAAAACAACATAAATTTTATAAAAAAATACTTACCAATCAACTTTTAAAGTTGTTTTAACTTGAACCTGGCCAAAGTTCTCAAAACGTTACCGGAAAGTACACTATAATAAAATAAAAGTGTAAATTCGGATAAAACCTGGAAAACTCGAGCCAGTAATAGCATTTTACAACACAGAAACAATAGTTAAAACAGCAATTTCTAGTGAAATCAAGGACATTCATTAAAATATTATCCATGAAAAAAATTTCTGAAAATATTTTACGCTAGGATTTCCGTTTGGTCCCGCCACGATAAGGCATAATGCCAGGTTCATGGCGATATTTCAAAAAGGGATTTTTCGGGGGTTTACAGGTCCTTTAAAATAAAAAAATTTTTTTTTTCCGGACCGGTCCGGAGCTTTTTCTTCGGTCCCGGTCCGCAGGTTTTTGGGTCCGGTCCACAATAATTTCTGTTTCGGTCCGGTCCGGCAAAACACTGGCCTTACCTATATTACAGTTTTAGTTTTAAACAAATAACTTACATTACGACAGAACGGACTAGGCAAGAACAGGTATTTTGCCGCTTTCAAAATGATGTCGTAAGCTAACAACGTATTGGTAACACAGTCATCTTTCGAAACTCCATGAGGAAAAGGGCCCTTTTTCTTTTCATCAGATGGCGGATACGCGTAGCATAATTCGGTGCAAAAATCGTCTATTACCACAGTTTGTAAAAGGTCTTTAAAACTTTGCACCCTTTTTTCCACTAATAAAAAGTTGTGCTAAAAACAAAATTTTTAAGGTTAATTTATTTCAAGAAACGAGTCGCAGTCCAGACATGCGGTATAGCTCAAAAAAATCTGAGACCTGATCATGAATCTATTTACAAAGTTAATGTTATATTTACTCTTTGTAACCTAAAAGTTTTGCTTTGTATTCGACTTACTTCAAGTATAGTCGTAGTGCTCATACACATACTACACTGGAAACATTTAGTCGAGTTGAAATCAGTACCTAAAATTTATTAATATATTTTTAAAAAATTAAAAATAATGACTTGGAATTAAAACTTCATAAAACGACAATTCCCTTCAGAGAGTACGCACAGCATAACTATATATAGGGGTTGGTTTTACAAGAAACTTTTTATTACAAAGTCACCCTTCACTGTGTTCAAAATTCCTCACCATTTGAATGATCAATACACTTAGGAAAAACCTTCAAGCAAATTTGTTCTGGTTGTGGCAAATAACTCAATAACGCCAAAATTATCTTTTGCATTTCATCCTGAAATATAATACTTAATTTTTTTTCAATATCCTAGTTAAAAATAACTCGAAAAACTACTAGGCTTTTTTTCAAGTTGGCAACGATTTCAAAATGCAGATAAGACAAAATAATAAAAACAATATCAGTAGTGCAACAAAATTTTATATTATAAAAGCAATACTTCTATTACAACTCACACTTAAATTCCCCAGATTTAGTTTAATCTCATCAATGATCATAGTTACAAGTCCAGTACAAATCGGACACATTGGTCCAGCATGGTTTGTGGCAAACAAAGTCAAAGCACCGTAAAGTTGTTCCTCGGTTACTGAGTTCAACCCGTCGTATCCTCCATTGCATATCTTTTCTTCATCTGCCAAGTTTTGCTAAAATTACAGTATAGAATAGTTTTTGTACTAAAATTCAAAAAAGAATAAGACGGCACTGGTCAGTACAACATTGAAACTTACGAATAGCGAACTCATATATTGTACATAAATGTCATTTTCCGACGTTTCGCCAAAGATACTTGGTATTTCAAAGTTACTTGTTTTATTATCATCATCATTTGGTGGCGGGAACATTGTCGGCTTTCTTTCTCCACATACCTCACTTAAATCATCATCGTCTTTAACTTCTACATTTCCTAAGCCTACCAACAAACGTGATAAGCGATTTTCAGCTTCATATTGTGCTAGATGTTGAACGACGTTTGTAAGACGTTCTCTTGCTTGTTTGACTTCCGCTCTGCATTTTTTTACCTGAACATTTAATTTAGTATAGTCAAATCATGTTATTAGCTAAGAGAGGCCTAAAATAAAGCATATGAATATTAAGCATGAGATTATAGCAAAAAAGAGTGTAAAGCGCATTCCTATTGTCAAAAATTTTTAATAAGTGGACACTTGATAAATCTTAGTTAGACTATAATAACCTTTATATTAACTTACATCAAACTCAAATTTAGCTGTCACAGCAACAAATAAAAAAGCTAAACTAATAAAAACAAATTTATTAAACATTCTAACTAGAACAGTCTTAATAAAAGTAGTTTAAAAAACAGAGCATTAGTAGGTTTTTAAAAAGAATATTAACGTTGTTATCACTAATCAATGATAAGGCGCTATTTGTTTCAGGACACAAAATTAGCTGGCTAAAATACAAAACTCAACGTAAAAAGTACCTTTGTATTCTTCTTTCCAATTCTAAAACTCAATCAATTACAGAATTTTTATATATCGAAATAGTTCGCGAAATAATTTTAAAAAAGTTGAGTTCCTTGCCATAAAACACAAAAAAACTAAGAAAATTAAAAAATTTAGTTTTTATTGAAATTTAAAACTATATTTTAATATCAAAGATGAGGCTAGTATTATTCACTTATCACAATTTTCTGTATAACAAACTTCTTTTTACAAAACATAATTTCGTCCTTCGTAGAAAAGAGACATTGCAGCCTGCGCGCTCTAACTGTTTGTCTGGGCGCAAATTGCTGCGAATTAATTTTGGAAAAAGATTTTTCGAGCGTTTTTTTTGTTAGAACGTTTAAACTTATTTTAAAGTAGTTTTACCGTTGTTTTTATAATGTTAATTACTTAATAACATAATAATATTTTAGAATTTTAATACTAATAATTTTTAGGAATTTATGTCAACAACAAGGTCTCGAAAACCTCGAGAAGAAGTGAAGCCCGAGACGGAGTTAGATAAATATAAGTGGTATGAAACAGTTTGGACACCAGAAGTAAGTTTATTACGTATGTTTTGGATAATAATGATGTTTATTATATGATTCAGGACTCTAACCGTAAAAAATCGTTTTTAGGAGTTTAAAACTGCCGAGTTTGGAGTGAAACGTCGTGTCGTTATCGACGGATGCAACTTTATTTATAATGCGGGCAACAAGGCATACGATGTACATTGTGACAATGAGTAAGTAGTCCGTGTTTTATTTTTTTGCTATTTAGGTAATGGAACAAGGTTTTTAATGAGTCAATGGTCTTAATTATGGTCGTCATAGTTATTATTATAAAAAAAATGTTTTATATTATAAATACATATAATTCTAATAAGAATTTACATCTTTTTGATAGTTTATTGTCAACAATATATTTTTACAGCAAGTTCAATCCAGTAGCTTTATTAATCTTGGTGTATGACTTGATGGAGTATGGATTTGACGTTCATGTGTATATAAAGCAATATTTTAAAAATGAAGCGAAGGCCATGGATAAGACCACAGTGAATGAAGATATTATTAACGTAGGCTTTTTAGTCCTAATTTAATCAGGTTATACCATCTGTTTGTTTTACCTTGATTTTTAAAATTTCATTTTAGGAGTTGGAAGCGTTGGAAATTGCTACAGTGCTGCCTGATCAGGTAGATGACGATAAAGCTGCATTGGAAGATGCCGAGAAAACTGGCGCAATTATTTTATCTTTAGACAAATATAAACAGAAGGCGTATGATGGGTTCAAATCAAGATCAAGACGTTGTGGATTCAACGTGGTTACAACTGGACCACCAAAAGACATGTGTTCTTTTGAAGCTAGGCTTCACTGTAGCATCAAAATTGTTTTGGATGAGGAATTCAGATGTGAGTTTACATTTTTTTCTTTGGGTTAGCATTTGATTACAAATTTATCCACATCTTATGTTCAGGAAAGAATGTTGTTGCCGTTGTACATTCTGGAAAGAAAGTTGTTGCTATTTTGATATCTAATTTTAAAAAGGTTTTATGTATGGTAATTTTTCAGGGACGTCATACGTTTTACCAGGCGAAGAAGACTACGTAAAAGTGCAAAATTGTGAAAAGAAGATCGATATAAAGAAGCGTATGGATGCGCTTCAGAAAATGGATGTTTTGGCAGATTGGTATTTTCTGGAATGTGCAATCTACTCAAAAGCCGTTACGGAAGATGATATCAAGAAGATTCAGGAATCCATACCATATTACAACAAAAAGTTCAAATTAACTACGAAATTCAAAAAATTTTACGACACTTATCTCACTTATCAGTAAGTTTATTAAAGTTTTGAAAAATTTACTGTTTCACACTGTTATGTCGTATAATCGACGTTTGAATTACTATAGATAGTTCGTTTTAACAAAACAGTTTGCGTTCTTACATTAAAAAATTGCACTTAAAATAAGTTGCTTAATATGGTACTGTAAATTATGTAAATGTTAATATAATTTTTGCAGAGGCAGTTTGCTGTGAACATGGAATCTACGAGGTACAATGGCTTACACGGGTAACGGTAGTAAATGTCGATGTGGCTGTTTATTTTTACGTTTTGATAATGTCATTTATTTTTTATTGTATAAATTTTACTGCGCTGATTTGTTTGGCTTTAACTTTACAAACTGTTACTGTTTGGTCATGTAGAATTTTGAAAAATTGGCCGTCAATTCAAAAACTAGACTGCAAACAATAAACTTTCAAAAATTCGCACCGTGCAATGCCTTTCAATGATGGAAAAACAAGACACAATGTTGAAAAGGGAGAGTGGAAAAGACAAAACTAAACAAGAAGGCCTGCACAGTGCAATCACCCAAAATCAAAGAAAAAATTGTTTTCAAATTGAAGAGATTTTCCTCAGAAATAGGGGATCCCTAAGAAGTCGCACAGTGTGAAACCCGCGACAAAAGTCTGCACGGTGCAAAAGATGAGAGAGAACAGGAATAAGAGAGGGCGGAAAAGAAAGGAAAACAAGGCAAAGAAATCAAAAAAAAAAACGCAAAAAAAATTGGGCTTTTCATCGGCAGGTTTCGGGCCAAACAAGACGCGACATTCTCATTGCACCGTGCGAAATTGCGTTGTGACAACCGGCTGGCGTTAAACGAACTGCACAGTGCAAGAAAAAAGGAAACGCGAAAAAGAGAGCAATTTTCGAAAGGAATCGGACCATCAAATCGGCGGGTTTCGGCCCAAAACAAGAGTTGCGACAAGTGCCACAAACTGTTTGCACCGTGCAGAATAAGGGAATGAAGAAAAACGTGAGAGTGGAAAAGAAGTGGAAACATTAGAGAACAATTTGCGGAACCAAAGATGTGAATTTTTGTGGCAAAAAAGGCTTGCGACAAGCGCGACAACCCTATTGCACGGTGCAGAATGAGAGAGTGAAAGAAAACGAGAGAGTGGAAAAGTAAGGGAGAGAAAACATTAGAGGTGAATTTGGGATACCTGGATTATTGATTGATGCAACAAAAGGACATGCGACAAGTGCGACAAGCTCATTGCACCATGCTGAATGAAAGATCAGGGTACAGTGAGAGAGCAGAAAACGGAAAAAACAAAAAAGCATTTTGGAAAAAAAACGACGAATTTTGACACCAAAACGGGAGTTGCGACAAACTGATTGCACGGTGCAGAATGAGAGAGCATAGGAGTGAGAGAGAGAGAGGAAAAGAAAGGGTAACCAAGATTTGCCAAATGATTTGAGAAGCCAATCAAGCCATCACTTTGAAGGTTTTTGTTTCAAAGCAAGAGCTGCGAAAATCTGCACGGTGCAAATCAAAAATGAAAAAGACTGCACCGTGCAAAATAACAAACTTCGAAGTAAACAAAAAAAGTAATAAATAAAGTTTACAAAAGTTTAAACGTAAATTTAGGTCCTAACCAAAAAACAGAGGTTCAATAAATTATGGCAATGTTAAAAACGACGTTACTTTTGCACCGTAAAAAATTTAAAAAAATAAAGAAAGAATAAAAATCTTTAAAAAATCAAGCCCGCCTTATAATTTGTATTGTTTATTCTTTTTCCATTTATTTTTGTCATAATTAAAAGCATACAATCTAATCAGGTAAAAAACAAAGACATTATTGTACGTAAATGGCTAATGAAAGGTACGATGAGTACAATCGTGGAGGTTAGTTGAATTTCTTGTTCAAATGGAATAATTAGGTATTACAGTACGAATTGATACTATAAAATTTGGGGCGTATAAATTTCGGACAGTGATCGGCATGTATGTACATTGTTAGACCGGGTTACAAATGGCAACCCTACCATTAAACGACATTCGAGGTCAAAGACGTGCATTATGTGCAAAAGTGCAATAGCCGCAATAATCATCAATAAAATATGAGTTTTACGACAATATGTCACTGATGACAAAGGTTTGACCAATATAAAACTTACATTTGAGAAATATTACATTAACAATACAGTAAATCTAATAGCAATACATATACCTATATAAAAGACTAAATGCATTGCCAAATAATAATTCATAACTAATGTGAAACTTTACACACGACACGATAACATGAATAATATAAATTCCTACAAACAATAATACAAAAGAATAAATTTGGATAAAACAATATAAAAACGTAAGATTACAATCAATAATATAAAAATTGAGACTTTACAATAGAACCGAGAGAACACGACTACAATTCGAACTATTATCGCCAAACACCAAATTTGCCACCTTCTTGATACATCATCCAGTTATCGTTCTCCGGTTGCATATATTGTTGTTGTTGTTGATAATCGCCGTTATAACAGTAATTCATGTTGTTGTAGTAGCTCAATTGTTCTTCTTGGTTGTAGATTTGTGACGAAGTTGAGGATCCTGATGAGGATGAGCGGATTTCTTCCTGAAACGACCAAAATATTATATTATCCATGGTAAATCCTTTTAAAAAACTATCGAAAACCGGTATTTTTTGTCCAAAAATCAAAAGAAAAAAGTGAAGGAATACCCAAAAATCATTAATAGTTACAATAAAGCTAAAACACAGCAGCCTTCAAGAAATTCTTACCTTTAATACTGGTGTGGTTGGCATCTGATACTTAGCCGTCATACTCGCGTTCATATGGCTTTGATGTAAAGAAGCATTAAAATGATTAAAGTCATCGTAGAAGCCAGATTCTGGAGTGTTTGGAGCGTTTCGGTTGTCCGTTGGCGATGGGAACGCGTTTCCATACATTGCTATTGGTTGGTGTTGGTAATCTGAAATTTTCAAAATAAAGAAAAATTTTAGAAATATCAAAAAATTGAAACTTATAATAACCAATTTTACAATTTTTGCAATAATCTGTTCTTAAAAAACATCAAACAAGTATCACAAGAAACATGTTTTGTCGTATAACATGGCTTTCTTCGAGAAAATCGTTTTCTAAGAAATCTTGGCCAATTTCCTTACCTCCTTGATTCATATGAGGCTGATTTTGGGGTTGTAGTGAGATCGGGTTGGGGATTTGGTGGTTGTCAATGGCCAAAGGTGCCATTTGACCGTTCTTCCGCTTTTTGGCGGCGGTTTCGTCGTTGAACTGGAAGAAGGCTTGTTGTTGTTGTTGGTAGAGGAAATTGGCATCCATGGACTCAATTGGGAACTGGCACTTTTGGAATTGCTTGTTTTGGTCCATTGTCGCCATTGGAACGGGTTGCGTCAGAGATCTGAAAAAATTAGGTATGATTTCTTGGTTTTGTTGAAGTTTAGGTATCTGTTCTCGCTTTTACGGTTTTGGAGGGGAATTGATGGATTAAAGGAAGGAAGGAAAGGGGATTCTTTGTAAACTAAAAGTCATTGGGTGTTCTTAGACTAAAATTAAGGTTTTTGTTTTATGATTTTGTAACAATTACTGGAAAAAGTTATCTTTTTGAAGCGTTTAGGTAACACTTTAGCTTTTCGCATTTTGTTCTCGGCTTTCTTTTGCAAACTCTTCAAAAATAACTGAATACAATACAAGAATCCTATATCATTCACGTGAACTTCACCACCACCTGATGTTAAACCGTTTTTTTCGGATTCCAACGTTAAATTCAATTGTTTCTTGCGCTCATAAATTTTTACGAAAACATTGCGCAAAATGCTTTTCCACTCTCGCGTTACTCGTTTCTCGGAACGACAAACATGTTGAATGATTGGTTAAAAAATATTATAAGGTGAAACCGTTCCACTTTGCGCTTCAACGAGAAACAAACGTGGATCCGTAAAAAACGTTGACGGAGTCAAATGGATGACTGGGGATACGTTGGGGAAGCGTATTCAGTTTTTTTGAAAGATGGTAGAGATATTTTTAAAGGCGATAGATGAATATGATTGAAGATACGTGAAGAGAAAGTATAGAAAGTAATATTCACTTATGTTACAAGAAATGACTGAAGATATCAAGAGAAATCAAGAAAAAAGATGACAAAGAGCAAAGTTAAGATGAGAGGCTACTAGAAGCTATCTTAAGATCTTCAGCTTGACTACAAAGGTTAACTGCATTACAATTTTACGAAGTTTGTGATGTTATTACGACAGTCGAGTTATTGACGCATGATTTCGCGAGATGACAGTGTTTTCGAGTTCGGGAAGAAAGTTATTTCGGATAAACAAGTAATGGAATGTCGGCGACCTTGGTTGCGTAATAAGTCAAATTGTGGATAAAAAAATTCGCTAATTACTGAGCCATTGGCAAGAGGTAAAGAGACAATAAGTTAGAAAGTTAGATCACGATGAATTTAATTAGGAAAGAGTTTGCGATAAGAACTAAGAGTTTGAAGCTACCATAACATAACATTTTAAATTATGAAAAAGTCTATATATTATAGCTTATACCCAGAAATCGCAACAATCCCAAAATACAAAACAGAAGATCAGTTGAAGCCCCGAAAACTTCGAATTTTAATATTTTTAATCCTAAGCTTCGAAATAATTCAATAAAAGCTAAAGAACTCAAAATCTAAAATAATCCAAGGAATTTACAACAAATTCAGTTGTACTTACCGTTTCTGAGTCTTTTGTCGCTCTTCGTTCGCATTTATGTCCTTGACTCCGGGCACGTTCTTCTTTGGCTTCTTTCTCGGCTTGTACTTATAATCCGGGTATTCTTTTTGGTGCAGTTGGCGAAGGCGTTCGGCTTCTTCGATGAAAGGTCGTTTCTCCTCTTCGCTCAACTGTTTCCACCGCGTACCCAACTGTTTCGAGATTTCAGCATTGTGCATATCGGGCTGATGTTCGCAGATTTTCCGTCGTTCAGCTTGGGACCAGACCATGAACGCGTTCATTGGTCGTTTAATGTGATTCGACGACTTCTTGCAGTTCGTGGCATCAGTGTAGGGTGTCAGTGAGGATTCGCTGACTTTTGTCGACCCAAACATATCGACCGTTTCGTAGCCGGCACTGTTGGGTGAGGTGGAGGTGTAGTTCATTTCGTGGTGGGGCATGTGCAATTGTGGGGGTAGGTACATTGCGGATGAGGTTGAGGGTATGGAACTAGACGTGTTTGAGGGCGAGGGTGGGGTACGAGACCTGGAACGGTCGGCTGTCGATGGGGTGGATGCGTTTAATTGTGAGTACTTGGTATGGTTGTGGGAGAATTGGGAATCTGAAAAGAGGTAAAATAAAATTGTAATTTGTCTAAAATATCATCTACATTATCATTAAGAAACTATATATCACAAGTACAAAAATATTTTAGTATACTATAAAGAACTCGAAAGTCTTATAGTATACATATTTTTACATTTTCCGAAACATATTATAGCTAAATAATAATGAGCTGAGTACGAAAATATTGGCCTTATATAGTAGCTCAATTATCTGCTAGATTAATTAATTACCAACATCTTAAAGCAATTTATACCCGTACTAAACAGCACACATATCATCTTATAGTAATGTGTCTTATAGTAATCTACTAATTTGGCACGTACATAAAAGAACTTTTACATTTTGAGGTTACATATAAAAATTAAGCCAAAATATTGATTTAATTACTGTTCTACTATCAGATCTGCATTTAAAACCTAAAATTCCACTATAAAACAAGCATAAACTTATATTATACTAACATACAGTTTTTACACTATATTATTCAATTACTTAATTACAAAACAAACTTACTTATCGAATTGTCACTAGTGTCGAAGCGCGGTGTCGTCTTGATGGACTCGATGTTCAGATGACTCTGAACCGGTTGAGGGTGGGCCACGCGAACCGGCGGATAAATGTAGTCGGGCGGGGCGTGGCCGAGCCTGCAAATCGTGAAGAAAAATGTATTAAAATGAAAATCTTTTCAAAGCCCATAAACATAACTAATCCGCTTAATGCCCTGCAGGTTCATCTAATTTAAAGTGCGTCAAACGATTCTGTTTTCGTGATGTCAATGTAAATATGTAGATATGTGCGATACTGCAGAAATGGGATACGAACATCACAAATTGGTCGGTGTAAACATGTTTGCAATTTGGTTTGGGGATTAGAACGGTGATGGCACTTTAAATTAGTGAACCGCTGGCACAATAACAGAATATGACGAAAATAAAGGTGGAAAAATTTTAAATAAGGTGTAAGAATAAAGAATTATAAGATAAAAGTCTTCAAAACGTTTTTACGGTACCGTATACTGTAACTTACCCATCCTGCGGAAAGTTGTCCCAGTCAAAATTGACCGGGAATTGGTCAGCCTCCGGTTTGATCAGTCCATTGTTGCAGTTCATCATCACCGAACTCGGAATGGACATTAGTCGTTTTCAGCTGGGCGTTTACAACATAAACTGAAAAAAGTATGTAAAATACGGAATAGATCATACCGCGAAGTTCTATAAAAAACGTATTGTATTATCAAAATTTACGTAGGTAGACAATCAAAAGAGAAAAAACAATTTTTTTGAGAAAATGAGTGAATTGATACGGTAATCCTATTTCAAAAAAATTTAGTGAGACAATTTAAGAATTAGTACCAAAACCAAGAAAAATACAGTAACCTCATTAAGAAACTATCAAAATACAGTACTTAACCTCTTAAAACAGAAATAATGACCATCAAGACTAGACTTGTTTATACCAAAAAACACTTAAAAATACTCCATAGCACATAAGGCATACGTAAAATAGTATATCAATTACCGGCATAATCTCATTGTCTAATCTCTGGGATTTTACCTATTACTTCCTGTTGTGGTTAGGTACTTTGTTGAAATTCTTGGGAACGTGATGTGGGAGTAGTCTTACATTGTAGATCGACTAGGAGGAAGAAAAAAAGGTTAGAAAGTTCTTTGTGGGTATAGGTACCAATAGTGTCAAATGACCTTATGATTTTACTATTGATCTATAGGATTTGCACAATTAAGAGATAGGAAGAAAATTTGAAATATGGTAGTAGACAGTTATTGAGATTACCATCTCTTAGCAGTAGACCTGAAAAAGCGCCCACTCGGCCCGGACTAGGCAGGGCCCTTTACAGATCTACTTATCAGTTTATGGTACAGTGCTGTATGAAAGAGCGGAAAATATCACATAAAATTTAAAAAAGTAGGTTGCTATCAACAGTGTTTTGCCGGACCGGTCCGGATGAGAATTTTTTCGGTCCGGTCCGAAAAATTTTCGGTCCGGTCCGGCTCTATTTTTTTTCGCTCAGGTCCGGTCCGGACCAAAAAAGGTCAAGTCCGGACCGGAAAATTTTTTTTTTATTTTTAAAAAGAGCCAGGAGCGCTAAAACTGCTTTCTTTAAGTTTAAAAACCCTTAAAAATATGTTTTATTTGCAATTTTTAAAACAGTTTTATTAAAATAAAAAAAAATTTTTTTCCGGACCGGTCCGGAACTTTTTTTTCGGTCCGGTCCGGAAAATTTTCGGTCCGGTCCGGCTCTAGGTCCGGTCCGGACCGGACGGGTCCGGCAAAACACTGGCTATCAAGAAAAAACTCTGAACACTACGACAATAGGTATAACTTAATTTATAAAAACCATGTTTAAAAAAAATTAAAAAAATCAGAAATTAAAAAAAATATACAAGAAACACATCTAGATGTAAAAAATCCACCAACCATCCTCTACTTTACACACTACTACAAACTGACAAAAACCATCCCCAGATTCCCAACAATTTTTATCAAAACAACGCCAAAATTTCACCGTAGGCTTCAGAAAAAAATCATCTACATCATATTATATGCGTAGAAATTAACCCTTTTTTTGAATTTATTTATAGGCAAAACCATGTAATTTAGAAATTTCTACTTATTTTGGATGTTGCCTAACCAAAAATGTCTACTGGTTGGCTGTGTGACCCTGGATTATTTCACCTAGGATTTGTTACTACGAGTGCCAGTTTTATCGGAAGGAGCGACAAAATGAAAGGATAAAGTTTTGGCTATAATAAGGTTAATTGGCGTTTGAATATAATATGGTTGATCCGCTTTTGCCTTTATTGAGGTGATTTTGTTTATATTAGAGATGAATAGCAAAACAAGGATAATTTAGAGCGTTTAATTGATATGCTAGAGGTTTTATTGTAAAAAATGTGTTTTCTAGCTTCTTTTTTGTAGTGCTACAAGGAAAATACTTGTGGATACAGCTTTCTCTTGCTAGGGTACATATCTGCGTAAAAAATCATTGTTAACATCATACTAACCAGCGTTAAATTTCTATTAAAAGCTGTACAAAGACCAAAAAATCAGCCTAATAATACTATTCCTTGTATTAATACATGACGACTGTTCTGTATAGTTTTCCACTAATACTGTATAAAAAATGTTTTCTAAAAAAAAGCCTTAAGAACGTTGTATATAGCCTCCATTTCATTATGAACCATGAAATTGCACGTTTATATAAAAATGGATAAATTAAAATTACGTAAGAGACAAGTTAACAAAAGAAAATACGCATAAAATTAATGAAATAGTACCAGTTTTTTTTTGACTTATACAAGTTATTTTGAGGTAACCTCGACAGTATGTTGAAATTTGACATTTAAAAAATGTCGTATTTCAGACATTTTTTAACAATAGAAACCTTGAAGTATGGCCCCGTTGTCATCAAAGATAACCTTAGATCATAAAACAGATTCTATAGAATTATTGACCGATCTAGGGTCCAAATTTCATAGAAAGCCTTAGGCTCTTTTTTATGCTTCAGAATATTATTTTTTAACCCTCAAAATCCTTAAGGCTTCAAAAAATTAAAAAATTAAAAAGTTTGCCGAAAATGTCAAAACTTGGCTAGCCATTACTCAACGAATGATTTACACTAACTGGATGCAGGTGGCATCTTTCGTAGCGCAAAGTCATCTTATCATAGCGTCAAGAGGGAGGTCAAGATAAATGGAGCAACAATGACAGATGCAAATACCCACGAGCGGCTCTTCAGTAGTCAACTTTCCGGATTTTCTCAATTTTTCAAAATGAATTTTAATCAGCCTATTTATCGACCGGTCGGTAAGTTATAGGTACAAACACAGACATTGAAAAAAAATTTTAACACTAAGCTTTATACAGTATCATCAACTATTTATATACTATTATAAGCCCATAAAATCCAAACAATAGTAGACTAGGTACTATAGTAACTTTAAAACTATTACCCATAAGATGACAAATATTGCGCAGTAAAAAAGTTATAAGCGAAAATAATTTTACAGTAATCCGCGAGAATGTCAAAATCAAATTTTTGAATGTTTTCCCCCACCGACTTTCATTGTCCGTTTTAATTGACTTTTCACGGACAATGACTAACCAAATTAATGTGTAATAAGTTTTTGCTACAAAAATTTACTACCGCCTCCACGGCCAATAAGTTATGATTGCTTCATAGTATGCGATACCGAATTATCAGTATTTAAAGAAAATGCATATACGTTTTAAAAATTATATATGTCTACTATACTACTAATCCTAAATATTATAATTTTCATGCATATCACATGTTATCCATGTAACATTAACCACAAACTACTCCCTTGCAAGCTCTCGAATAGTATGAAACCTCCCTCGAGAATCCGCAACTCCCCTTTCCTACTAAATCTCGAAGGTGAGACCGAAAAATGTCGCGCGACATGTGACGGAACTTTCCTCACCAAAAAAATTATCCCCCCTCCAACCCACCTTTAGGGCTCCCCGCGAAGCCTACGAGCCCAAACTGTTCTTCGACCAATTAGCGAATCCCGACCGTCTTCATCCCTGAGGGCTTTTTGGAACGTGTTTGCACTCTCGACCCCTCCACCCAAGAAAAACGGATCCTAGGGCGGTGCGACGGGCGCGTCTAGCCTCCGCCCCGGGCGTGAGACGGTCGCGCGCGCACACAGGTGTGGATCCTTCATCTACCTAGATGAAGGCTTGGTCGATGAACAAAAAAACTCAGACGTGTCGCTTCGACTAAACGTCTGTGATCAACGACTGCTCTGAACATTGTTAAGCGTTAGAAGTTTAAGTTTAAAAAACCCAAAGTTAAACATTACAATTAGAGGATCGTTGTTAGTCCTCCAGTCAATCAATTTTTTTACATTTCTTACAAAATTCAATGTAAAACTACTAAAAAATCAAAAGACAATAAACCGAAAAAGCAATCAGATATTATATAATCACCTACAACAAGAAGAAAGTCCAAATTATGCCAAAATATTCGCTCAAACTCTAATTAATACCTAAAACAAAGTCCCACGAAGAAAAAGTTCAAAATTTTTTCAATTGTCAGCTTCTGCCAAAACTAGCTTTACAAAAAAAAGGAGTAAAAACTAAACAATTACATGTTCATCCACAGCTTACATCAAAAACCAGTCGGATAATACGAAAAATCAAAGAAAACAGCACTTACCATAGCAAAATATTGTGTCCAACATAATATCGAGTAAAACAGAAGTAAATAATAGGTAAATTTTCAAGACATATAGGTTATAATATCCAATATTCATCCAGAAAAAGATTTTGATAAAAAATGTTAACTTTACACTTCAACAAAAAGCCAAGGATTTGGCAATATTTGTTTTCGTGTTGGGACCAACTGATTCGACAAATGCATTTTATGAATTTTTGTCAAATGATTAGAGAATTAAAAAGTTGGTTCTGCTTATGTTTAAAACTGTCTTCCAGCTAAAATTTCTGTTTTGGATCCAGCTTCAAAGTTAAAACGAAGCTTTTCCTTAAAACTCGTATTGAAGCCGGCTGACAACTAGTACGAAACACTTTCTACCTGCTTTAAAATCAAAAACCATTTTCTTTACTATCTTTTTTCCTCTATATAACCCTTAACTTTATGCCCATAATCATCCCTTTCCCCTTATTTTTAATTCCCTTTCTAATTACTAATAAGAAGAAGCCTGGAGGGAAAGGCCGTAAAATCCGAGCGCGATCCACGCTGCGATGATGATTGAGTACATGAAAGAAAAGTAAAAGTAATAAAAAAACGAAAAAAGTAACAGGTAAATCTTGTCGTTAACGACAAGGTGGAACAAAAAACTTTTTTTTTCTTTGTTGTGATTAGTTTTGCGGAGCTCAACAACAAAATCATAAAATATTAGGTAGGGAGGTTGCAGATTAAGGAAATGAGCAGTAAAATTATGGAAAGATGAAGAATATGTAAAAGTATAACATAACTAAACATTGTCTATACTTAGAGTGTCTTTCAACTTTTGAAATTTAAAAAAGCATGTCCAATGTAAGATATTAGGTATACAAAATGTAACTGGTCATAACTCAGCGAATTCAAAAGCGAGCATGGTATAACTTGGCTATAATAAGGCTTAGACTATCTTGCTTTTGTAAACTAAATTTCATAATTTTGAAATACAAGTTGACGGAGAAATTAATTTTTAAAGACAGACTTTAATAACGCTGATGTTTAACAAAAAAGTTTAAAGCCAAATTTTGAATACTAAAATTAAACAATAAATTAACATATTTTACATATTGTACATCTCGTATATCCCTCTTCAACTAAACTTTTTTTTCCGAAACGTTTCAAAACCCGCGAACGTGCACCCAAAAAACCCATCCGAATCGTCTTCCCCCGCAGAAAAGTTGCTGAACATTTTCACACTTTCACTTTCAACCCGTTGCGCAATCCCCGTCGCAAGAAGTGAAAGCTCAGCAAATATCCGAAACATCCATCGTTGGTTTTTTTTGTTGAAAAAAAATGCTTTAACGTTGAACCGGCTGGAGAAACAGCGTGGTGGCTGGAGGGAAATGGTGAGAGGAAGGGCATGGAAAAGGGGGGAAGAAGAAGATATTGGGGGGGGAGAAATGGAAGAAAATGAAAATATAGTAGTAGAGAGGTGAATATTATTATAGATAAATATATCGAGAAAGATATTACTGAAAAAGATATTGAAGAATGAAGAAATAAATTGTAAAAATGCAGAGAAAAGGGCTTAAAACTTCAATAACTACGTAAGTTAGGGCAAAGAATCTTCAGAATATCAAAAGAACTACTTCAGAATCAAAAACTTCAGAATCAAAGCAAAAAAAACTTCAGAATCAAAGCAGAAACAATTTTAGTAAAAACTGAATTCCCAAACTAAGAAAAGAAACTTCAACCTTAAAAATTAGCTACGGAACCTACAAATCTTTCTAAATAGCACTAAAGAAGCTTCAGAATCCAAAACAAAACTTTAACAATCAAACACTTTATAAAAATAACAAAAATTCAGAAGCCAAGAAAGAATTTAAACACTAAAAATAAACCTCGAAGACCCCAAAAACATCCCCAAAACACAAAAAAAACAAAAAAGAAAACCAACAATAAAAATGAAAAATCTTCCGCTCATCTCAGAGCTTCCAAGATTCACATAGAGCGAACTCCCATTGATAACGTTCGAACGTTCGACGAAGCGCCTGCGGAGCTACAAAAAATCTCATGTTACAAGCTATGGCGTAACGAGATTAGACTGTCTGCGGAAAAAAGTGTCGTCAATGTGTGAGTCAATGGAATTGAGACGAATCTATGGTGAAAGTCTGTGAAGGCTGAGGAATTTGATTCTGCATGAGGATTGCTGGCAGTTTTTTAAATTTTAGTTTACAATATTTTAAAATATTTTATAGTAAATTAGAGGTTAATTTAGAAAAAGTATGACTTAAGACTTAAATAGAACAAAGTAAGTTCCTTATCACCTAGCCAAAAGTAAAAATCTACCCTGCCTGTATCTTGTCTATAAAAACCATATTTGCCATACCCTTTAAAATCTAGATTTGTCCTTAACCCAAACAATCAAATATGCCTTACCTCAAGCTATAATGAAGAATAGAGTTTTCTCCTGTATCTTCCCCAGCCCCACTTTTCTCATCACCCTCTTTTTCCTTTTTACCCCAAAACAATAGGGATCATCCCCCTCATCCTTTCCACCGTAACCCATCAGCATGAAGTGTGCCAGATAACTATCAACTGGCACTTACAATTAAAAATAGCTGTGGGCATTCCGTCACGCGCAATCAGTCAATCCTAGATTGGCCCTGGTATTTGTCGCCCCAATCCATAATCTAATACATAAGTGCCAAAACAACACTCGATTACGGTGACATCGGCGAATGAACAGGTCAATTCGATAAGTATCGCATGCGTCATACTGTGATGGATCAACATGGCATGGATTCTTTAAATTTTGAAGTTTTTTATGTTTTTTATGAAAAAAAAATTGAAAAATCAAATTTACCCCGCCCAAAATTAAAAAAATTTTTTTACTCAACCCAAACATTTTTTAAAAAACTTTTTGAAAATTTTAGTAAAATACTTTTTTATCTTCCCTCACCACTTTTTTACATTCCAAACTCACCCGCCCTATCATATCTACCACAGCCTATAAACATGATATATAACTACCCACAAATCTACCTGAACAACACAACAATATAAGCTCTGCCAATTGTTAAAACAACCCTTTGTGTCCATAAATACCTCAACATAGTCCTATATTAACACTCATTGTCGCTGTCTATTGTTAACACTCACATATCTGCATCAGAGTAAAACAATAAAGACTGCAGTAACTGCATTACTCTACGTTACGGTAGCCGTAATCCCTGCAGAAACCCTTTGCCGGATTATGAACATGTAAACAGTCGATTACGCGTTTGTATGTCATGTTCATAATATATACATTTTAGATTCTACGTTCGCGTTCAAGCTAATTAAAATAGATTAGCCGGCTGCAAAATATATGACAAGATGAATGTCAACAGATTTTTTAAGATGCTGTGCTTGGAAAGGGATAGCTCAGCAGACATTGTGACATAAGGACGTGACTTTACTACAACAAAGCATATTTTTTAGTAGCAAGGCATCAAAGTGCCAAAAAAAAACTCTTGTCTTGTCGGAAAATGAATATGAAATGACGACAAGACCCTTAACACACTGATAATATATATTATAGGCTAAAATAAGTTTATGAAAGTACACTGTATAAAATAAAAAAACGTTGTTATAAACCGAAAAAAGAAAATTTAGGTCATATGCCAAGTTGGCGCCAAAATTAAAATTTGAATTTTTTGCAATTGTTAAACGTGTGAAATGATAGCTAAAACTTTGTATACAAACAATTTTAGTACAAGCACAAAGTATGCAAAGTTTCAGCAAAATCAGAGCCTTGCTTGCAACATTATGCCAAATTGGCGCCAAATTTAAAGCTGAATTTTTAAAAGTGCAAGTACATGGCCAAAATATTTTTTTTATATTAAATCACTATTGCAAAGTACATTTTAAATATATTTTAACACAATTTCTTTAAATCCAACCTTTTGCAAAGTTCAAGACTACAAAACCCAGTGCTATTAATTACCGAGCAATAAAACAGAGCATAAGCTGGTATAACATATACTGAACCTTGATAATCCGCCTTATTACAGTTCTAAATCTTGGCGAATTAAGAGTGTTCTCAACTTTGTAATACTTTGTAGAAATTCGGGATTTAACATTACTTTCTGGAACATAATTTTGTACATGAGATTTATCTTTTGGCTTTTATTAATATTTCTTAAATTAAAAAAAATTTTTGTGTTAAATATAAAAAAATGAAACAAATTATATTTTAATTTTAATATTTTCTAGCATAAAAATGACAATTTTTATTATGTTAACCATGCCAATGACTTTTTGTATTTTTCGATTCATTTTTTTTTGAATTTGGCGCCGATTTGGCAATGTGTTGCAAGTAAAAGTACAGTTTTCTAACACTGTGTTTATTTATGCCATGTAAAATATTTATCGAAAATTTTAGCTTTTTGTTGAACTTTTTAAAAATTTGATTTTTGAATTTGGCGCCAACTTGGCATAACGTTTTAGCTAGACCGGACCAAGGATCAAAAGTATTTATTAATAGGAACTTGACGTTTAGTCGCGGCTCGATCAAAACCGGGAGTGGCCGGGACCGTGTTAGCTTTAGCGCAATGCCGTTTCGTTTCTCACTCCTAATCGGGCGTAGCGGGTCTGGTCCTGCACCCGTTTAAATCTAGTTTTAACCTTATTCTTTGATATCTAAAAAAATTTTTTAAAAAATTAAATTTTTTAGCGTAAACCTAAACTCTGTATACTATTTCTTTACAATTCATTAATTACCATGTAAATTTAGTTACACCAACACGGATAAAACACGAGTTAAAACAATTAAACAAAGCCCTTGAATACCCCCACCCTCTTAATAAAAATTGAAAAAAGTGAAATTTGAATTCTTGTTAATCCGTGTAAATAAATGGTTTGTGCGTCAAATCACAGAGGATTCAATTAATTAAATTATTGTTTATGTTCATAATTAAAGAGTCAAGCGTCATTATGTGCATGTTATATTGGATTTCATAAACAAAATTTTAATTTATGAATAAAGTCACGCTTAAAATTTCGAAAAAGTAAACATTAATTTGCGTAGAGATCAAACGGAGTAATTTTAAAATACAGTAAAATTTTGGTTGTTTTGCAAAAATGTGTTTTTTGAAAAGTAAGGCAGAGCAAAATAATAATGACTGAGTAGAAAAGAGAAGAGTGCGGCAAGGTGATGTAAAGTAAGGTAGAATAGAGTATGGTAAAGTAAGATACGGTAAAATAAAGAATAGTAGAGTAGGTTGGTGTACGGCAGAGATAGGGTAGGTCAGAGATAGAGTAGGGTAGGGTAGGGTAGGGTAGGGTAGGGTAGGGTAGGGTAGGGTAGGGTAGGGTAGGGTAGGGTAGGGTAGGGTAGGGTAGGGCAGGGTAGGGTAGGGTAAGGTAAGGTAACGTAGGGTGGATAAAGGTAAGGTAGAGAAAAGTACCATGAAGCTTTAATTTAAGCGCGGCCCTCGAGACCGCACGATCCACTACTACCCATAACATTCAAAACCAACCCAAACAACCCTTCACATCCGGAGCAATGACAAATCCATAGATGAAACAAAGCTAAAGATACCTAAAAATGTAAATCCGCTCAAAAATACATAGTTTCCGCGAACTGTTTAGTATCGTACTGTTAACCTTTGAGCACTAATCCTAATCCGCCCACCCATTTTTAGTCGGTTTCCTAAAGCTCTTTGTCTTTGGGTTGTTTCGAGTTATAACTGGATCAGTACTTAATATAATACTGTTCTAATACCGTATTTACCAGAATTTTCGGTATTTTTAGTTTTTGGAGTTTTTGTTGTGTTACAAGTTGAAAACACAAAGAAATATGACAGAAAATTAAAAAAAGATGCTTAAAACCGCTCTTTCGAAAATATGAAAAAAACTGAAAAAAAAATTTTTTTTTAATTTTTAAAATTCATTTTTCCTGCCAACTTGGCATTATATTGCAACTAAATAGTAAAATATGTCTTAAAGCGTTAGTAACAGTTTAATTAGACTAATAAGACAAGAATTCTATTAAAGTTCAGCATCACCGCTTTCTACCCTCAAGAATGACCTCTCCTGAAACTTCAACCCTCTGACCAGTTGAACTGAAAGAAGATCCGCTAGGTCGAGCCAAATCGTAAAAAAATTAGAAAAAAGCACAGTAAAAAATATTAAAAATCTAGGCCAAGTCGTGCAAGCCCGAAGACTGAGCCTAAATCAGGATATCAAGATCTCATAGGCACAACTTAGGTCTCACAACGAAAGCTTTCACTTGCGAAAAGTGTAAAAAAATCTGATGTTAAAGATACTTAATTAAAATTTTTTTAAATTAAAATTAAAATTTCGGGGTCAAAACATTGGGACTGGCCCGACTTCTTTACAGGTTTACCCTCTAAGGCCACTTTACAGGCCTACTCCCTAAACTCGACTCTCAGACCAGCTATAATAAGAGTACACGGTACTCACAAAAAACCAATCTTTTACTACTTCAAAGCGCCACAATCTAGTCTTTCACCATTCCAAAGCACCACAACATAGCCTATAATAAAATAACTTATAAGACATTACTGACGTGCAGGTCAATCTGTTTGTTATGTCTACGAATGTTATTATCAGGTCCTTTTTACGTTTTATTCGCTTCTGGAGTTAACATTTGCAAGCGCGCGGATAATCCGCCAAGTGTGGATTTGAGAAATGGAAACTGTAAAAATGGTATTTACAACAAAATTTGTAAAAATACTTGAAATTGTGTGAAGACATAGAAGTGCCATACATAACATAACTGCCATACATAATATAGTCCTAGGTAGAACATATTTAGCTTGTATTGTAAAGTATTTACTTTGTATTATGAAGCGTTACATTACAAAAAGCATTGCATTACATTACAAAAAATTAAAAATTTGTGGTTGATTACGTCAATTGAGGCTTATTACTGTAGAATTTAACAGTATTTAGAAAAGATTTTAATTACTGGATGTTACTAGAAGACCTAGAGGCATACATTGTTCTAATATTGTAATTTTTTTGTTTACTATCGTTTACTAAATTCGTTCTTAAAGCAAAGATGACAGTTATGTCGTAGTAAAAACGTTTCTAATGGTAAAATTACATAGGTACGAGTGTCGTTATACAAGAGGTTTACAGAAGCTCAGCTTTATTTTATACTGCTTTTGCCAAGATTTATCAATAAATGTTTTAAAATGACCAATAGCTTATTGACACTAGCGAAAGTATAAGCATATTTTTGGACCGCATCGCGTATTGGCCGTTTCTTGTTTTGCCTTTGGCTTTCTTTTGAATATGATAAACAAAAAGCGCCGGAAGGGACGAATGCTCACGTCCGTGTTTTGACACAGTATCAAAAAGCATCGCAACGCATACTGTATTTAGTATAGTGAAACTCCGGTATAAAAAACTTATTTATAACGAAATTTCCGTATAACAAGGAACATTTACATTCCCAGCACATAAACAGAGAATTTAAAACGCCTGTAAAACGAAACTTTTTTATAACAAACACATTTAAAATTCTTTATCACATCGTTATACAAAAGTTCTACTGTACTTCTTTTATTATTAAGAAAATGTACAGTATAGTTAAGCCAGCAACGATATAGACTAAAAAAACGACCGGCTTCATATAATAAAACGTGCTATCATGTCTTTATATATTATAACGTACAACACTTATTTTCACTTTACTATCACTTTAAGAAAAAATCATTAAGCATAAAATAACCCAAATCATGGTTCCATCCTGGAGCTCAAACCTATCGTCAGCTTACCTAACACAAAAACTTCATCATATTTTCGCCAAAACATATTATTATTTTCCTATCAAGCTACAAGTCTATCGTCATTCCCCATCATGCTACAAACCTATCGTCATCCTCCTTTCATGCTACAAAACTACTCATCATCACATACCATCCGGTAATCCCAAAGTGACACCACAGTAAACATGCTCCTTTATCTACAGACAAAAATAATATCATCCAGATTCCGAGTAGATGAACATGTTTGCAAAACGGTTTATCCAATTGACATCACACCGCATCAGATGTTTGCAAAACGAATGTCACCCGAACATGACATCGGATTAGGAGCAATTTACGTTGTCGCGGATTAAAATGTTTTGAATATGTGATGATAGCGGATTATTACGGCCGCGGTCTCGCTTCTATTACCTTTTGTTTTGTTATTGAGGGTGTAATTAACACTGAATAAGGCATGCAAACAGTAGTTTGTGCGTATGTTTTATAGATCTTTAAAATACCGTATTGAAAAAATTAAAAAAAATTTTTAATTTCCAAAAAATGTATTTTTTAAATAGGTAACTTTTTAAAATTCGGATTTTTTTACCCTACCCTACCCTACCCTACCCTACCCTACCCTACCTTACCCTACCCTTATGAAAAACACTAAAAAGCCTTCAAAAAATCCAGTAATTTTTTTGAAATTATGCAAAGGAAGTAAAAAAAGTACAGGTAGAACGATTAAGCTGCATTAATTTATTCAAATTTCAAATTTTTCGAAAACGAAAAACTTGGGACAAAAGCCAAGGAAATTTGGACGCCTACTGTAAGAAAGCGAGCAAGGTGTCGCAAATATAATTTAAAAAATTTAATTTTTAAAAAATAGTAAAATAAACAATTCTGCAAACTTTTTGACCTCAAAGACATGATTTATCTATACTTTTTGAGCACGTCAAGCCAATGTTTACTGTAACACTTTATAGTCTACTCTTTCTTCAAAAAACTTAATTCTACCCCTGTCTTAAAAAACTTTAGTCACCCCTCCCCCTCCTTCAAAAAACTTTAATTACCCCCCCCTCCTCCACCTTAAAAACTGTAAAAACTAAAAAAGCACGTTAGGTCTCGTGCCATACCCAAAAAAAACATAAAATCTACGCCTTCAAATTGTTGCGTTAAAACCCGTCCAAATTCGTTAAAATTCATTTCCCACAGTCGTTGCTTATAAAAAATCGGAAAATTCGCGCGGATTTCAGGCTCGAAATTGGGTATTGGCCATGGGAACGACGAAGCACGGTAAAGGAAAACATATTGTAACCAGGTGGCTAATGTAATGAAGTTTGTAACTTTTTGGTGGATATATATGATATTAGGATTGTGAATGAACAAAATTCAGTAAAATTTTGATGACACCTGCTAAAAAAAATTTTTAAAATTTTTTTTACCCTGCCTTGTAAAATTTTTTTTTAACATTCCCTGCAGTAAAATTACTTTACAAATGTTAGTTTAAGCTTATTTCAAGATACAAACTACAGTGAAAAAAATTTTCAAATAAAATGCCAAAAAACACCATGCCCTTGTCAAAAAAGTTGCAAACCCCAAATACCATGCCCTTGCCAAAAAAGTTATAAACGCCAAATACCATGCCCATCTCCAAAAAAGTTGCAAGCCCCAAATATCATGCTTAATTTATGCCGGCTTGGCCAAAAATACCGTAACCCAAAACCGCATAAATTACCGGCTCGATTGTTTTCATTACTATGCCATTTCCGTACATGTTTCAGTAATGTTTCCTATTTTGTCGCCGAACATAAAAAACCGCGCCGTATGCAAATTTGCTTTGAAATTCGGTTCGAAATTCCGACAATTTCAATAAAAATTTTGAACTGTGTTTTATTTTGACAAATGGTACGTTACCCAGTGTGTACTACAATGTTACTATTTCTTAATGGCTACTATAATATCACGGTTACTTTGTGTTTACTACAATGTTACAAACTTAGCCCAAGCCTATAACAAAACATGGCCATCTTTGGACCTGCTAGTTCAAAAAATAAATAAAAAATTTTAAGGCCTACTGTAATTAAGGCCGTATTTTACATAAAATTTAATTTTAAAATCAAAAAGTTGCGTAATTTCAAAAAAAAACGTAAGTCTGACAGCCGGGTGGCGTAATTTAAGTGTTTCAAGAAAACAAGTCGATCCACTGTAATTCACTGTCTAATCTTGTGAACGTCGCTACTTTTACATGACTAATCTTCTTCGCCGCACTGTGTAAAAGTAAAAAAATATTTACTGCAAAAAAAGCGCTTTTAAAAATGAAAAAGTTTTAGTTTAAAGTTATTAGTATCAAAATAAAAAAAAATTAATTTTAAGACTTAAAAGACAAAATAACAAAAAAATTCAAGTACAAGAGGGAGTACTGTGCAAAATATGGTAATACAACATTGAGAGACAAAGCAGTAAAATAAGACTATGGTAAAGTAGGTACTACTGTGCATAGACATGAAGAAGGCCGGACAGCAAAACACTGCCTATACCAAAAACTTGTCATTTTGTTCTCAAAATTAACCAGAATTAAAACTCAATACAGTACCCCTTTGATTCCACAATGTTTTGGCCAAGTCTTTTCTAATCAAATTGTTTTTAAAACTTTTCGGAAACGGGCGATTTTAAATAATTCAATTTTAACATAACAAAAGCCATTTTCGCGCACTAATTTTTAAGCTTAAAAAACTAGTGAATTCAATAAAATTTCGACAAAAAAATCGGAAGCAGTGGGCACGTTAAAAAATGGCACAACACATCATACAATAGGAAATAGCGCGACAGACCATTCAGTAGAAAATGGCACAACAATTCCTATACAAAAGTTAAATTAAGTACAAGATAACAGTCTGTCAGACAGGCGAGTTTGATTTTATGAGGGAGGGAGGGAGAAGGAAAGAAATTTTTTTTTAATTTCCAGCGTGTTTTTCAACTTTTTTCAAAATCAAAAAAAAATTATTTTTTAAAACTTAGCGCTCTAGTCCCCTAGTCCCATAGCTACCTAACCCTCTATCTTTCTATCCTTCTAGCCTTCTAGTCCTCCAGCCTTGTAACTCTTCAGCCTTCCAACCTTCCGGCCTTCTAGCCTTCTAGCCTTCTAGAATTCCAGCCTTCTGTCTTATGCCTTCTACCCTTCCAGCCTTCTAGCCGTCCAACCCTCCAGGCCTTAAGCCCTGCAGCTCTCCAGCTCTCAAGTCCTCTAGCCTTCCAACTTCCCCCCCCTGTCTTATAATCCCCCCCGTTCAGCCCATATGAACTTTTTTTTTGAATATCAAAAAGAACTACTTTCAATTTTTTAAATTTTTTATGGAATACCCCCCCCCCCCCCCCCCTCTTCCCATATAACAACACCACGCTGCGGGCCAAATGAATTGTGACTCTCCAACAATTTTTCGCTAGACCCTGTAAAAAAACGGCTCGATCAAGAATCGCGAATAAGAAGTGGCGGAAAAAAGCGTACGTCCGAGGACCAGTCAGCACATAAAAACGACCGGCACGTTTGATGGACGACCTGCGAAAAAACCCTCGGCCAAACAATCGCCGGGTCCGAATGTCAACAGAAACCAATTTCACTCGCTCTTCCGAAGGCCCTTTTGAAGAGCGACTGATCCTTGGCAACCTTCCAAGTAAGAGCTTCGAAAAATTATCGCTATACACTGACATTTACTAGTAGAGTAATGTAGAGCTAAGGGATAAAAAACGGGCCGGCCTTGATCTAATGTTTAACCCAAGAAAAGATAGAAAACAGTCCAAGCCTAAACGCTGAGGTCCTCGGACTGGGCCGGGCCTCATAAAGGTCACTCAAAAGTGGGCCCAGTCCCGCCCGTTTCTCACCGTTAGTTAGAGCTGGATATGGCGGAGTAGAAAAGGTTAGATCATGATAAGTTAAGGTAGAAAAGGGTATGCTAGGTTCAAGTAAAGTAAGATAGCGTAAGGTAGAGTAAAGTATAGATGGGTACGGTAAAGTAGGGTAAAGTAGAGTAGGGTAAAGTAGAGTAGGGTAGGGTAGGGTAGGGTAGGGTATGGTAGGGCACAGTAGGATAAGGTAGGGTAGGGTAAAAAAACCCTGAAGCTTTCATTTAAGCCCGATCCTCAGGCCCGTAAAATTCGGCCCAGTCCCTTTAAATTTTTTTTTCAATCCGTGTTTGAGCCGGGCCTTGTTGAACCTACTGTAGCCTAGTGGGCATCCATCTTAAGTCTATCTTAAATTCACAGACTCCGAATTTGCATATTAATCCTTTGTATCATTCATAAAAACATCCTTCCAAACAAAGTTTAAAGCTATTCCAATCCAAAATCAAAAAGTACAGTAACCCAAAGCACCCAAAACGTCGAATTAAAACTTTTTTCCTAATTACGGACTGATTTTCAGGTCAATCCAGTCGTTAATCAGTCCTTAAAATTTGTTCGAAAAAATATTTTGCGGCAAAATTTTTTTTCATTTGAAGTATCCGCCCCACTGTTCGAGTAATTTGTCAGCCGCGCGACAATTTTTTAAACACGGCTGGCAGCAAGACGCTGTGTCCGAGTTGTGCGGGAAAAAATGGAGGAAAAACGATCGGTTTTAGTTAAACTTTTGAAATTTGAGGTAAAATACGAAAAAACTAATCAGTAATTTTACTATTCAAGTAGTAATTACTGTACCGTACCCTATCCTACCCTACCCTACCCTACCCTACCGTACTATCCGAACCGATGCGTAGCGTAACCCGCCCAAACCTACTCTTCTCCACTCAAACTACACCGTAATCAAACATACTCCACCCCCCCCCCCCCATCACAAACCTACTCAAGATCACTTAAAACTACTCTGCCCTAAAAAACCTATTATACATAGACATGAGCAACGGGCCGGGCCGGGCCCAATTTTCAAGCCCGGCCCGTTTTTGATTTTGGTCAGGCCCGGCCCGATCAGAAAAATTCTAGGCCCGGCCCGTTTTAAAAAATTTTAAAACTTAAAAACTAAACGGAAATTTGGCTTTAAATTGTTTTTTCCCTATTATTTTCAAGCCCGGCCCGCGGGCCGGGCCTAGATTTTAGGCCCGGCCCGTTTTCGATTTTGCTCAGGCCCGGCCCGTTGCTCATGTCTAATTATACACCACCCAAACCTATATCCATAAAAAACTGATATATCCCATCCAAATCTACTTTAACTTATATACCCAAACCAACTCCATCCTACCCTACCCTACCTGAAATCAAAAGAAAGCATTAAAAAAACTTAAATCAACAAAACTCTTAAAAACCCAACAAATCGACTCAAAATTTACCCTCAAACATAACAAACGGCCGCAGGGCCCAAACGTTAAATCAATAAAGTTTTGAGCCAAAACCCACCTGCTACGATATGTTGTGTCCCGATCAATTCTCGCCGCAATTCGTCAAGTTCCGGTCACTGAAAATTCAATTTGAAAAAGTGTTCAAAAAACGACTTGTACTCTCGAGTCATAATTAATATGGGTAATATGAGAAATGGTTTTTTGAAAATAAGTTTTTTTTTGAAAACGCTTTAACATGTAAGTGATGACATTTTGACATTTAAGACATACTTTAAGATTTTCATGAATATGTTTGGGGCTTTTGACAAAAATTTAAAACGGCAATTTAAAAAAAAATCAGTAGTAAAATAACAATGTAAGTTACTGTACTAGGTTGTTCAAATAATTCTGAGCGCTAGCTCAAAGCAAATTTCCGTGATTAGAAGGCTCTGAATTATTCGAACAGCCTCAGAAAAAAAAGTTTTAAAAAAATTTTTGCCCCCCCCCCCTCCTTCAAAATTTACCACGCCCGCCAAAAAAAAACTTGTTTTAAAAAACCTAAAATTTTAAAATTTTTTATTTTGTTCGCATGTTAATTTGTACTTTTTTTCACCCCCTCGTCTCCCCCCCCTCCCTTCCCCCAAAAAAAATACCCCGCCCAAAAAAATTATCGCAAAAGAAAATTTTTTATACCCTAACCCTTCCAAAATTAAAAAGATTTTAGTTTTTTATAAAGGCTAACTCAACAAAACGCGTATTTTTTTTGTCAGCTGCCAGTCGGTTTTCCTTTTCGGCGCCGCTCATTGGATAAAACAGCCCGAGGCCGTCGAGTTAAAACCTCGAAATTTGCAAAGTTTAAAGTTGAATGTTTCAAAATTTAAGCACGCTGTAAAAACGGCCGTTAGGGAGTTTTAAAAAGGCGTGGGTGTGGAGTTTGGCCGTTGTCTTGGGGTAGAAAATTTAGATTTGCAGGTTTTTTGAATTGTGAGGAGCGGTTTTATTTTTGCCTTTACTTTTTTTTTGAAATTAGTGTGAATTTTGAAACTTTGCGTGCTTAAAGCTTATTCTTTTCGTCAACTAATTTTATTGAAATTGTTTTTAAATTACAGTATTTAGAAAAGTTACAGTATCTTTTCTTCACCCTAATTTTTAGAGACTTTAACAATGTTTTCAGACATTTTTATATTTTAAAAACAGTTCAGAAGTTTTTTTGCCAAACCTATAAAATAAGTTACATAGTGCATTAAAAAGTGTACCAATTTGCAAAGTTTAATGGATATACCTAATCTTATACAAAAGTTGTGCTGCCCTGTAAATGTTGGATATTAAAAAAAGTTCGAATCCTTTTGAAAAATGTTGATTTTTTTACTAAAAATTTTAATTATTTACTGAAAATAGCTAAAAACAGTTTGCTTTAGTCAATATAAATATTTGTTTGATTTTTCAAGTTTCTATACATAAAATTTTATTTTTTGATTAAACATTAGCTTCACTAACCCTAAATTTTTAAACGGAATAGAAGAACTTTGTATAACAAACTTCTCTATAACAAAAACCCTATATAACGAACTCCACTGTAACAAAAACTTCTTTATACCGAGCAAATTTTGAAGCCTCGGCCAACACTACACAGTACATTTAAAACCCTTATCTAAAAAAACTCCTTTATAACGAACAAATTTAGAATTCTCCAACAATGTAAGATTCTCTATATAAGAGTCCCACTATTTTACAAAACTGACCTTATTTTCAAGTAAAAACGCTCAATAAAAGAAAGTCTTGCTATAGTAAAAAAAATTAACATCTTCATGACGTTGCTGACCGGAATTAAAAAAAGATTTCCGGACAGTTCAGGCAGAACACTATTGCTTACACTGAGAGCCTACTAGAACAAGATTTACAAAGTGGTCTTCCTATATATAGTGAACCATCTGTATAACACCCCCTATAGTAAACACAAAATGTCGGTTCCTTCGAGTTGCTTATGTAGCGAGAGTACTGTACCAACATTAATAATTCGTTCCACTGAAAAACCAAAATGTCATCCTCAAATCTTAAATCACCAAACATCAAAAATCTTATAAAAACCCCTCATTTTACGACAAAAACCGTTTTGTATAACGTACAATTGTTAAGACGTAATAAAAAAGTTTGTTGGCCGGTTCGCAGCGGAATTATTTTTTTGCGGCGGTGATAAGAACGTTTTTTTCGGCGTTTCAGTCTTTACTCGCTAATTTATCTCTTCCACAAAATAATCGAAAAAAGAAAAACGTAATAACATCGGAATGGGGCTGGTGACTGTACTATTCCCGTTTTTGGAAGTTTGCCAGCAAAGGTTCGAGTTAAAAGTACAAAATACGGGGTTGAGGGTGGGTAAACATGATTTCAGGTAACAAATTTAGAAAAAACAATATTTTTTGAAAAATACTGTAATTTTTGAAAACCTCATTCAAAGCTAGGCCACAAACATATGACATGGGCAAGATTTGCTATTTTTTTGAGGAGCAGGGAGGGGGGGGAAAGGAGAGAAAAAGGTAATAATAAAAATCAAAGAATTAATACAGTGCCAATAAAGTGTAGATTGACCAAAAGTAGTGGGACATTTTTGATTTATCTTTAAACTACAAAGTGTCCCGCTATTTTTGGTTCAATCTATACTAATCCTTTCAGTATGAGACACTCTTATTAGGTACAATATTAACATAAAAATAGCTTATAGGGTAGTCTTCTTTTGTTATTCCAAGCTTGACTTATGCCCAAACAATACCCACCTTTAGTTTATCTAAACCCAAGAAATACCGAGACATCACCCATTTTTACTTAACCCATACTCAAAAATTTTATTACAGTAGCCAACCAAAGTTAAATTTAGTGTATGACATGCCAAGAATACCCAGTTTTAGTTGACCCATACCCAAAAACTGCCTATACAATAGCTTTCCTTAGTTAACCCGTACCCAAGAATTTCCCGTACAGTATCCAACCTAAGTATAAGACATGCCAAGACAACACCCACATTTAGTTAACCCATACCCAAAAAGTGCCTATACAGTAGGCCTTCCTTAGTTAACTCATACTCAAACTCTTAATTAAAACATGCCAAGACAGTACCCCATTACATCACGTCAAAACTACAAAAATAGCCCCACCGAATCGAACAAAGAAACGGTACAAAACCGACAAAAAGAATAACCAAAAAACATACGAATTCCCTTCACTTTCCTTATCTGTTCCCACTGCAACAACAATAATATAATAATAAAAAGCGCCCATGGATATCTACGACTGTTATCCCTCCGTATGTTTGAGCTATCAGCCCTGTTATCCTCTGCTGAATATCTTTTGTCCATTCTTTGTTTGGTCACATTTGGGGGGGGGGTTTGTGGACACAAACGTCGTTTCAGTGGACGCGGAAAATTTGGAGACGGACTTTGTTTGTTAAAAAGAGATAGTAAAGTAGTAAAAAGTGAAAGCGAACAGTCATACGAAAGTGAGGATGTGAAAGGGAGAAATTTGAATATTGTCTTTGAAAAGAAGATTTCAATTTTTCATCAAAAGAAGTGATTTGGATAAAATTTTAATGGTGTTTTAGACTAAAATGAGTTAGATCAGCCAAACCAATAACGTTCTTGCTTGAAAATTAGGCTCATAAAAGCAGTGTTTAGACCAGTCCGGAGCGTTTTTCACCGGTCCGGTCCAGCGATTTTCGGGTGCGGTCTAAATCCAAAATTTTTAGGCCCGGTCCGCAAATTTTTTTTTATTTTTAAAAAAAGCCAGAAGCAAATCGCTTTTTTGCTTAAAGTGTCTTACAAATCTATTTTATATGCAATTTTTAAAACAATTTTTTAAAATTAAAAAAAAATTGGACTTGCCCGGCGCTTTTTTTCCGCCTGGATCCGCAGGTTTCTGGGTCGGGTCCGCAAAAATTTTTTGTTAGGTCCGTCCTTGGACCGGTCAGACAAAACACTGTATAAAAAAGTAAATGACTGGTTTGGACACGGCCCTCGGTCTCACATGAGCCCGACCCGTTTCAAAATTGCTTCAGCCCAGCCTGAATCAATCCCGGGCTAGGCGCACCCTTGCAGATCTACAAAAATTAATATGTACAAAAACTTTTTTTACGATTTTGAAATTTGAAACATTTAAGTTTATCTTTAACGGGAATTTGGCAATCATATAGATCTTAATCTACTACAAGTTAACGTGCCTCATGACATTTTGATCCCAGACGAAATTAAAAATAAGGGATGATGACAAATCTATATAATATATCCAAACAAAAAATGAAAATTTTACGAAACGTATAATATCACGGACAATTTAGTTCTTTGTCTGTCTAGGAAAGTGAAAATCAATGATCAAACAGATTTTAAGTCTATAAATAGTTTTTTGAACAAATAAACAAAAAAGCAACATTATTTTATACCTTGGAGCATTATGTAACCTATAAGTACGGACTTGAGTAAAATGACTAACTTTTGTAAGGCTAAAGCAAAGGCTCTGGGCTAGGTCTCTGGGCTAGGGCTCTGAACTAGGGATCTGGACCTGGACTCTGGGCTAGGGCTCTAGGCTAGGGCTCTGGGCTAGGGCTCTGGGCTAGAGCTCTGGGCTAGGGCTCTAGGCTAGGGCTCTGGGCTAGGGCTTTATACTAAAACAAATATAAAGTTTAGGCTTACCAAGACGTAAATAATAGCAAGTATGCAGGGCCGGGTGGGGACTTTTGGTCTGGAGGCAGGGGTCCAAAAAATTTTTTTTTCCGAAAATCCACAGGGGGGGGACCACGTTCAACTTTTCCAAAAAATTTTTTTTCTGGGGGGGGGGAGTACCCCCCCGTCCCCCCCTCGCGCCCGGCCCTGCAAGTATGACAACCATACTATAGAAAAACTACTGTTAAGCTCCCAAAAAAAGCAGGACATATAACATTAAAATTGCGCAAAATCATAAAAAATTATTTATTGTTTTCACATTCAGTGCGAATTTTCAAATGAACTTGGAAGCGAGAAAATTAACATATTTCAGGAAGCGAATTAATAATCAATTTGGTTAATAATATTGCTTTACATTATTGGTTTGGTTTTTAAGTTTTTTTTTTAAAAAGTAAAAATTTGAGTGAATTTTTAAAAAAATTTTTGAAAATACAGTAGAACCTGCGTGAAGAAAATACAGTAGGAACCTCTGACTCCTGTATAACAAAACCACTGCATAACGAAAAACTTTTGAATCTCCGGCTAACATAACACAGTGCATTCATAACTCATATATAACGTCACCTCTTCATAACGAACAAATTTTACATTGCCTACCGATTCGTCATACAGAAGTTATACATTTTACAAAAATAATGAAAATTTTGAAATTGAAATTACTGTCAAAAAGTGAAATTAAAAAAAAATACGCAGAAAAACCACAAAAATTTAAAAAAGACCCTTTTGTAGTTAAAAAAGTCGTTAGCCTTTGAAAAAAACCATTAAGAAAATCATCTTTTTGAAAAATACACAACACAAATTTTAAAAAAAAGTCAAAAAGCCATCACTATAAGTGCCATAAAGTCCTACCCGTTATCAATACAGACAAAAAATGCCCTACCCCACCCTCTCTCTTAAAACAAAAATAACCTGACTAGGTTCAAATATGCTTAAGAAAACCTCACTTCTCGGTCAAAAATTAAAAAAAACCTTCAAAATTCGAAAAAATGAAGCAACGAATTTGAAGCCGGAAGATGCGGCGCAAATTAAAAAGGTATCAAATACCCATTTCCGCCATCGGTACAACACTTTTAAGCCAAGGTAACATTTTAAGCTATATAATACAAGGTTGGCAAGAGTAACTGGGGCTAGAGTTGTATTGCCTGTAGATGGCTTTTTTGGATCAGAGTCCTACTATAACACGTGTCCTACCGTAGCCTTCACTAGTCCTGTCTTAGTCACTATTTCTATCCTAGCCTCCACTAGTCCTACGCTAGCCTTCACTAGTCCTGCCCTAGCTCTAACTTGGCTTTACCTTACCCTAACTTCAACCTTGTCTTGGTCCACTCCCTTTTTGTAGCTTAGCTTCAATATAACCTAAAGTCATAGTTACGCCAGCCTTATCGTAACTGTGTTCTACCTCTGGCCTTAAATTAATCCTACTCGAGTACTACCATCATCCTCCTAACCAAACTCTTCCTTGAAAGCCAAAACCTACAATAATTTAGCCCCGTTTTCGACGGCATTTTGGTTTTTTATTAGGCACGCCAAGTATCGTATTCTTCTCCACCCGCCCTGTGTTTTTTATTGTTCGAATGTCGCGAAAAACGACTGTGCCCTCGAATTTCGAGGCTTTTTATGGCTTCGAATAATGCGTTTGACGATTTTAAAGCGTGGCGAACAAGCTGGCTGAGGTATATACGGTAATTTCAGGGGTACATGTCTCAATATTTAAAATTTTGGTTTTTTACAAAATGCCATACCCAAAGCGAAAAGTTCTAAACCCCAAATACCAGGCTTAATTTATGCCATTTTGGCCATAAATACCGTAACCTAAAACCGAATAAATTACCGGCTCGATTATTTTCATTACTATGCCATTTCCGTACATGTTTCAGTAATGTTTCCTATTTTGTCGCCGAACATAAAAAACCGCGCCGTATGCAAATTTTCTTTGAAATTCGGTACGAAATTCCGAAAATTTCATTAAAAATTTTAAACTGCATCCTATTTGACAAAGGGAACAGGAGGTTGTTATCTGGTGCCTATTATAAAATCAGATTCTAGACCTAGCCTATAACAACAGCCTACAATTGTCCCAATAATAACCAAAAAGTCTTAAAAAGTTTCCAACCCCAATTAATACGTATATATTTATTTACCGCACAACAACAATAAATTACTGGAAAAATAAATAAAAAGCGGCGAACAGAATCGATAAGACGAATTTCGAAAAAAAACTTTTTTGATATCAAATTATTGCATAATCTCTTTGAAAAGACATATGATAATTTTCTGGTCAAAAATTAAATAGAAATTATTGTTTTTTGGTCAAAAGTTAAATAAAAAAAAATTTTAATTTTAAATTATATGTACAGTACACATCTTATAGTAAATTCTTATCTTTAATCAACGTATTATTAGTAAGTCTAAACAAGCTTACCTTTTTCTGGCAAATATGCCGTATGTTTGAAGCGATGTTATTAAACTACTTGTCATACAATTACTACTCGTCTTGACATTGTCATAGGTAACATGAATCTGAAACAGTGAACTTTGGCTTCTATAGTACAGGCACTGAATACAATAATTTATTTTTTATCTAATACAATATGATACAGTATTATATATTGGTATAATAGAGATGGTACCAGACGCTTCTCATTTGGACTCGTCTCCTCTTGTCTGAAAATGAAGAATAATTACTTTATAATCAATATCTTATAAAATTTAAAAGGTTTTCGTTACAAAATTTGAAGTCACAAAGTTAATAAATCTTACATTAGTTTGATCAATTGTGATGGTACCTCGGTTTTTGTTCGCTACTACTTTAGCTTCGTTGCTCTTCGAGCTCGACTTTCTGTGGCTTTTCTTTTTGTAAATCACGTACGTTGGTTGTTCCTAAAATATGTTTATTAAAGTAGTTAAAATTGTTAAACTTTTATTTGAGTTATATATAAACATATTTTTAGTTTTATGTCACCTTAATTTGGATAATCCTCAATAATGTTAGCATCAGCTTAAGGCTTGATCAAATCAGTTACACTGAACTTCTGCAACAAAACTTTTTGTGCTACGGTGAGTGTTTTATTTTTTTTTGAACTTTAGGCAGCTTAGTATGTTAGAAATTGTATGGGTTTGTTTTCCAAAAATTTGTTGGTAAAATTTAAAACCGAACATATAATTTATGATACTGAAAAAGATTGAAATTTTAAAAAGATTAGCTTACTCCACCCTTGTTCATAGGCTTCCACTCCACTGTCTTCCTCGGATTGTATTCCGCATTTTTGTCTCGACTTTTATCGTCTTTATACTTTGTAATACTGGGTCCTGGTTCTTCCTGATCACGTAGGCCTGTTTTCTTTCTGGTTTTTTGTTCTTCTGGCTTTCTGAAATAGCAAAAAATGTTTAAAAATTAAAACTAAAGAATCGTTATAATACATTTCAATGAAAATTTAAAGAAATCAATAGATAAAACAAGTAAAATCTTACTCTTTTTGGGCCGACATAGCAAACTCGATCAACCGGTTAAAATCGGGTATTTTGAGTTGAATGACAAAAAAAATAATTTTTAGGGGTTTTAATTTGTACGATGTATTTCAAATCATTTTTAAAAATTCATGTTGGTTGTTTTTTAAATTCGCAAATTTTAAAATCATATATCCGCGCCACGCAGATTCATATCGTGTCAGTACCCAAAAAGCAAACGTATGTTGCGAAAAATTATTTTTTCTTGCAAACCTGGTTGAAAATTTCGATTTAAATTTACTGTGTTTATTTTTGTGTTTTTAAGGTTTTATTATGTGAAACTAAAACAATATTATGTATTGAATAACCCATACATTTTCAGCCCAATTCTGTTTGGAATTTTTCTTCGATTGATAACATTTGCGTACTTAAAGGATTATCCATTATATATGGTCATGTTGGATTTACAGTATCATGGGACTAGTTTCTTCGACTAAAAGATGCGATAGCGTTGTGGGATGAAAATGGAAGTCTTTACACCGATAAATACCATGGAGTACCGCAGTTATTTTTTATCCACTAGTATCTCAAGGGTGTATTATACGTGTTTTATTCATCGTAAGTTGTTATGTTGATTTTTTTGGCTTTAGATTGAGTAGAAATTGACCAATACTAACATGGATAATATTTTAGACTTGAGATGTTATTGCAGCTGTGGCATTGCTCAAATCAGCCATTTTTGCGTGCAATGAAGCTGTTGAAGTGCGTGTAGTTGATAAAACATTGTTGACAATGTATGTGTTGAATCCTTTGACAATGGGAGTTGGTGCATCTATGAATACGTCTGGAAACTTGAATATGGCTCTGTGTATGACGTTCTACTTTTTTGTAAACAGTATGTTTGTGTTCATTAGTTGTCAATGATGTTAAGGAAAGTTTTAAAATAAAAACCATGGAAATTCTATATTGTTTTAAGGTCGAAACATCCAATGTTAGGTTAGGTAGCAGTAAAAAACAAGATTATTAACGGCTGTTTTGTTGTCTTGAGCTAAACCTGATCTTCTAGCACGTTGAGGAGTTTTTATAGGTATTATTAAGTCTCAATCAATACAAATATATTTATTTACCGCGCAACAACAATACTACTGGAAAAATAAATAAACAGCGGTGAACAAAATCGATAAGACAAATTTCGAAAAAAAAACTTTTTGATATCAAATTATTGCATAATCCCTTTGGAAAGACATATCATAATTAATTGTTGGGTCAAAAAGTAAATGGAAATGATATTTTAGTCGAAAAGTTAATAGAACAAATTTATAGATCAATTCGGTCAAAAAGTTTGAAGAATTGTTCATAAATTTAAGTTTTCTAAAATTTTTCGGTGCCGACATAAAGAACCCGCCATACTTTGCGTCTAATTTCCTGTAAAAACTGACGGGTTCTTTATGTCGGCACCTAATAACTAAAAATCAAAATCGCTATTTACTTTTGGACCCAATGAATGTTGGTAAAAATGGCTGAAACTTTTACTGTGAAAGAGAACGTAAACAGTAACATAGTAAAATTAAATATTTCATCACAATATACAGAAATAATAATATATTAGCATAGATAACATCAATCTCTTGGTACTTTATCAGAAGTTGGGTACTAAATACATGCTTTTTGGTACAGTTTCGAACTCTTAGTAATATAAAAACAATTTTTGGTACTTTTTCCGAATTTAGTACCATAAAAACAAGGTTTGGTACTATTTCAAACTTTTAGCACTAGAATGTGCATTTCGGTACTATTTTCAGATTTAAGTGCTAGAAAAAATTTTTGGACTATAGAAAGATTTTAAAACTGCACTGTAAGACTGAAAGAGTACGAATAACAACTTCTTGTAGTACTCCAACCAAATTGGCACCGTAACAACCACTATTCTGAAGTAATCCGCCTTCTGAAGCCTAATCCTCCCACGTTAATGAATGCCGATCGTTCACACGCAACTGACAGTTTCTTTTGCCATACCAATTCACATATGCAAATTCCGAATTCGACACGATCGAATTGAATCTGCCGCCGAACTTGGCCGCAGCTTCGGATTCAATCTTCCTGGCCGCATCCAAATTGTCTCCAGATGACACAAGCGACGTCTCCACGATCTTCCGCAGTTCAGAATCCTCGCAGTTCAACGATGCTTCATCGACTTCAACATTCACATTGTTGGTCGCGGCCGCATCGTCGGTAGAGTCGCCCACGGTGGAGGTGTAGCCGGTGTCGGCGGGCGTTTTGCCTTCATAGCTCGGTTTCTGGTCGATCGGAGCTGGCGGAGGCGGCGGAGGCTCTTGCACGGTGTAGTCGGTGGAGGCGGGGGTTGATGGGGAATATGCTGGAATATTGGGGGTGGATATTAATATAGCTAGAACATTTAATTTTTTTTTGTACCCCCTCCCCAAACCTAAATAGAAGTTTACCCCCCCCCCCTTCCCAGTCCTTAACTTACATCCTTGATCATAACTGTTTGGTTTGCCATAAACCCCACCAGCACCATTAGTATGTTCCTCCCTGAAGTCGTCGTAGCTGTTCTCAATTTCGCTAGCCGGATCAGGTGGCGGTAGATTCTGAGGAGCATAAGACCCACTAGAGCCAACTGGAGCCGATGCCGGCGGGGGTGGTGGAGGTGGCGGAGCATACGATGGCGAGGAGATGTAATGTGGAGGTGGTGGTGGAGGTGGGGGTGGTTGAGCGAGAGGTGGGGAGATTATACTAATTTGTGGTGCTGGAGCTGATGCTCCACAACCGGTCGAGGCACCACCACACCCACTTGGTGATGGGGCTGGTAGAGGGCGGGGGTAGCTTTGTTGTGGAGCTGCGTAGGAGCCACCCGCGTAGGAGGAGGCGTAACTGAAAATGACAAGATTAATTAGGGCTAATGTAATCTTAGAGCTAAGATAATAGGGCTCTAATAAGGATGTTACAGACTAACTGTAAAGTAAAGATAAACCTCTATTAAAATTACCTTCCACCAGGACAAACAGGCACCGAAGGAGCACATGAAGCAGCAGCTGATGGACAACACGCTGCTCCGCCGCCGCCTCCGCCAATACACGCGGAGGAGCGATGAATATTGAGTATTAGTAGTAGTAGTAATGTGGTTTGAAGTTTTTTCATTTTGCCCAACTGAAAATTTTAAACTTTTAAAAATATTCAATTTTTAAAAAATTAAAATTTTTAAAATTACGAATTTAAAAACCGAAAAATTCAAAAACTACTACAAAATGGCTAAAGTCTGTCGGACTGAAGCATTTTGCGCAAATCCCGCGACAATAAGATGGCACGCCACTTTAAAATCGTTAATTTTGACTCGATGACAATATAAATAGTGTACTTGATGTTCAACAAGCCGCAAGACTCATCGTGTTATTCAACAATTAAAAAAAATATTTGCGATACGAAATCTTGAACCTTGGTAAACGAAACGCTTACGTACGTGTTATGAAAAATACAGTAAACTCATGTGGGAGGGGAAGGAGTAAAAGTAGAAGTAGAAGTAGGGGTAGGATTTGGGCTAGAGTTTTGGACAAAGCTAGAATCGGGACTTAGGCTACGGCTTGGGCTAAGGCTAGAGCTAAGGCAAGGACTAGGGCTAAGGCTAGGGCTAGGGCTACGGAAGAAAGGGTAATATTTTTTTGTAAGAAGGATATGACGCCCTTTAATAACAAAAGCTACTTTAAGCCAAAAACAATACTTTTCAAGCTCGTTGGTGAGTGTGTAATGAAAGATGTGATCAAAAGCAGCCTTCTTTTTGCCGTACCTTTTATGTGTTTTACTTATTCTGTAATTAGAAGCGTTTCCCGGTCAAAAAATCGTTACAAAAGAGAAAACCTGTTATTACGAATATAATATTTTTATCGCTTACTGTCTTGTTGCATATTAACAAATTTTAAAGTTAAAAATTTTTGAAAAATCTAAATTTTTAAAATGCCGCTAAATTTTTCTTAAAAATTGTCCACTCTTTCATTATTCATCTACCCTCAAATCGAAATGGTTTCTCTAGCCCTGAGTATACCATCAGTACTAGACAATACCACATTTTCCTTATTTCTTTAGCATAACCATGATATCGAGCCTACAATACATAAATTAGGTTACTCAAAAAATTCTGTGCCCTTTCTCAAAGCAAATTTTTAAAGTTAAGGGCACAGAATTATTTCAACAAGCTAATACATATATAGTATTGACCATAATATCAAGTGTGATATACACGGCAGGGGTCCAAAAAATCGTGCCGATTTTTTGCGAAGATTTTTTTCCGAAAATCCACAGGGACCACGTTCAACTTTTTTTTCAAAAAATTTTTTTTCTGGGAGGGGGGGTATCCCCCCCGTCCCCCCCCTCGCGCCCGGCCCTGGTGATATACATAGAATAGGCCATAGCACCAAGATATCATCAACCCACCGCATTCAGTATTTTTTAAAATTACCCGCCCTCAGGATCCAAAATTATCAACCCTCAGAACTCAAAATTATCAACCCTCAGAGCCCAAAAATCTAAAAGCTTAACTCCACATGCCCATAAACACCAGCCCAATCAAAATAACCCATCCAAACCTGCCCCTCCAAAGGCAATGAAAATGTTTTCAAAAATTTGATATTCGAGTATTCTCCTCCCTTTATCCGTTTTTCCTTTTCAAATTCCCCGTCTTCGCCTGGGGCGCTGAAAGGATCCCGTCACGGTCCCACGCACAAAAGCCGTCTCAAATCAAACTTGGGCAATCTGAACTGACAATCACATCCTTATATAGTTTTAGGGGCAAAAAATGAGGATGAGTCAGATTACTAGATAAAAAATGAAGAGAATGAGCAGTTGGGTGTAGGAAATGATGAAGTCTGGAATTTTAGGTAACAAAGAAAGGAATTTTAGGATTTTAGGTGACAAAACAAAGAATTCTAGAAAGTTAGCTAAGAAAACAGAAAGATAGAATTTTAGGTAACAAAGGAATGAATTATAAAATTTTAGGTAGTAAAACTAAGAATTATAGAATTTTAGGTAATAAATATAAAAAAGTAAGACTCCAAGTAAGAAAATAAAAATTACAGTTTACAGGTGTAAAGAAGCTGCAGCTAGCTGCTTTAAGACAAAAATGCCTTTATAACCCTTCCCTCATAAAGAAATTAGTACCGGCAACAGTACAAAACCTATCTCAAAAGGAAAAAAATAAAAAGTTGTCCTAAAGCAAATTTCTTTGAACTTTTTAAATTTATTTGATTGGTTATATATAAAAAGTTGCAAAGTTTACCATAAGATCATCTTCTTGATTGTTCTATTCCGTTTTGGGTAAGAAATCAAGAAACTTCGTTAAGTGTTTACGTGGCCGATCGGTAAAAAGGCCAGATAGGCGTGCGAAAGGTGATTGGTTCGAAAACCGTATCAAGTAAAGCGCTTTTTTGCATGAGTGACATTGTTTTGCGCCTAACAAAATAAAGTTTTGGCATTATTTAAATCGAAAAACATTTTTTAAATTATAAAGATGCCTTTTATGTAACGTTTAAGTCCATTTTGTAATCAAAAAACGTATTTTTTGGCTTGAACTTCTTTTAATAGTCAGGTAATTTTTGTTTGACTGGCCGTGTCTAGCTGACTAAACTAATTTGATATATAGTTTTCAATGTAACTTTTTAAGCTCTTTTATCTTATGTAAGTCGTGCTTTAAACTTTGTTCAATATTTGGTGTAATTACGTTTTTAACGAAAGTTTGGCGCCAAATTTAGAATTCAAATTTTCTAAAAAATAAATTTACAATATACTGTAACTTTTTATCGCTCTTAAGATTCTAAATATACATATTCAGTTAAAAAAATAAAACCTAGTATTTCATAATAAGATCCAAAAAACGCCGACAAAAAACTTGCTCGAGGCTGTAAAGAAAGTTCTGGCACACCGCTGTGCGCAAAACGAGTTGAATTCGAATAAAGTTAATGCTCGAAGAATGAAACTATCTACCGGATTTGGGATTGATGACATTCCATTGACAGTGAAACTGTCACGACGTCATCAAATGTCTACTAAAGGGGTGTTGAGTTATTTTATGGAATCGTTTCACAAAGAAAATGTAAAACGAGTTTCTATTTGTATCGAAAGGTACCTGAAAGGCTTGTTTATTATATGGAAAGCTTGAAAAGGCTTGCTTATGTTTCTAAAAACCAAAAAAGTTTCATATTTTAAAGTAAGCTCATAATAAATTTTACTTTAAATTGCAATTTTTAACCCTGCATTGAAGATAACATGTCATTTTAAGCCTTATATTAAAGCAGAGATCCAATATTTTACTTTATGTTAAGAATACAATGTCGTTCCAACCCTTGTTTTGAAGCAAAAATGCAATTTTTAACTTTATATTAAGATGAAGATTTCATTTTTCTGTGAATTTTAATAAAAAATGCCATTTTAAACCTTATATGAACAATAAAAATGTCATTTTCAATCCTAGATTAGAAGAAAAATGTTATTTCATACCCCCACCCAATTCCAAGAACCTCAAGCTCATATTACCCAACTCTGACACAGATATTATATAATTCAGAAGGCGAGCTGCTCCCATCTCTTCGCAACTACATTAATTTACTTTACAAACCAGTCCACTGAATTGGCGTAGTGTATTTTATTCTTCCTTTGAGAGTACTAAATTACAACTTTAGAGCTTATGACAGTGACAGTAAAATTGAGATAGATAATATATTTGTATGTAGTAAAAATGTTTTTTAGATTTTTGATAAAATACTTGAGATATATCATGATAAGACGGTTATTAAAATTGCACAGTAAGAGTAGAAAAACGGGCAGGGTAAAAGATAAGACACAGTAGAAGTTTTGTATAAGGAACCTTCTGTATAACGAGCACCCTTGAAACGGAACCCTCTAAGCCCAACCTAGGCCAAAGCAAAGTTACAAAAAGGCCGGACCAAAAAATTTTTTTTTATAAAATAAACGGTAAAAGAACAATTAAAAGATAAAAAAATAATAATCAAGAAGATTTTTTTCCTGTACGACCCTACGTTATCCCCCCTTCAAGCCTTACCTTGCCACAGGAAAGTCCCTAGGGGGAAGCTGATGAACGGAGATAAATAAATCGACATCTTCTCCCCCAAAACCGGCCTAAAAATTTTGTGGCTTTTACGCCCTTTCATCATTTATAAAATCCATAAATTTCCAAAGCTGAACCAACCGCTATTAAAATTCTATAAAACCTTTAAACCTTTTAAAAAAAGAAACTTCAAAAATTGTAAAAACTTCAATAAAAACTCAAAAATCAGTCAAAACTTTGTTTACAATCTTCATTTTCATGAACTAAAATATATATATATTTTAAAATAAATTTAAAAACAAACATAAAAATTTTTTGTTGAAAAACCAAAAACGGCATTTTGAGCGGTGTTTCACGCTGCTTAAACGGATCGAACTCCTCTTTCCGATTATTAAACTTTCTCATGTCGTGAAGAGGAGAATTTTAATTTCCCAAAGGTTACAAATCCGAAATCAAAAACAGAACGACGAGGAAAGAGGAAGTGGCAGAAGTATTTGTTATTAGAGCCAAAAGGGTTCAATAGGCTTGACCCGGTCTTTTTATAAGGGTATTGGCGCAGCCCGGGGTCTTTATATGTCTATTGGTCCGGCCAGGCTCTTTTATAGGTCTACTAGCCTAGCCTGACCCTAGATAGGTCTATTGGCCTAGAACGACTCTTTTGTACGGCTTTTAGTCCATCTAGGCTGTTTTATAGACCTATTGGTTCGGCCGGACCTCTTTATGGGTCTATTACTCCAGCCTGGCTTAAATCGTTCGTTGCGGACCTTAACTAGGCTCCTGGGAGCCTTTGTTTAGGCTCAGCCTTTAAGCCCCCAATGTTCGGAATAACCCCCGCCAATCAGAATTTTTTACCTGTTCCGGATCAAGCCTAGTGGGCCCTCCTTAATTTTTTAGAAAAAAAATTTTAAAAATAAAAAAATTTTGACTCCCAGTTGATTTTCATTCAGCAATTTTACTTTCCTTCCCACCTCTATAAAAAACCTCAAAAAATGACAAATTGCATTTTTTGTACCGTTTTCACTTTCCTCGTTCATAACGCGACAGAAGCGGACGTCTTCAGCAATAAAATTTAATGCGCCGAAAGTCAAGTGGACGATTGGCTTAAACGCCACCTGAACGACGGCTGTTTTTTTATGAATTTTTCGAAAAAATACGCCACAAAAACCGGCTTCCACATGCAAATTTCACACACCGCCTTCGGGTTTAATTGGCGGGAAATTTTTGATGAAAAAGTTGGAACGAATAACATTATTTTAGCTGGTGTTGGTGATGATTGAAGCAATTTTACAGCCAGGAAACTAAAAATTGACAAACTAGATTAATATTATATGAAAGAGCATCAAAATGATGTACAAGTTACCAAAATTTAAAAAAATATTTTAAACTTATGAAAAGTTATGACGGTTTGAACTTGGCCAAAGCCGAAAGTTCTAAGCGGAATCGAACTTTTTATGCTTTTTGACATTTTTAAATGAATATAAATTTGTGAATAAATCAGGTATGAAGATGAAACATTGCAAATAAACACAAATTTTTATGCTCTATCGAAATTATCTTTCATATTCGTAAAAAAGTGTAAGTTGTTTTTGAATTGTCATATAATATTATAGTAGCATACAGTGTCTTTGAAAACTTTAATGAAGATAAAGTTAAATATATGGTAGAAAGTGTTTTTATTTTATTGCCTGTCTATTTCTACTCTACTTTATCAAGTTTGCCTCATTTCCCATTCAACTTTGCCCTTTTATCCTAAAAAGCAACACTTGACTCACCGGTCAACTCTCTTTCTCTTTTTATAAATTTCTAAAAATTCGCAAAATTTCCAAGTTTTTCGCGTTTTTCTTATCTTTTTTCGCTGATTTCCACCGTTTCGTTCCTCTCAATTTGTTGATGGAAACATCAAAGGATTTACTATGCTGTTCTATGTCATTGGGTTTACTGGAAACAGAATTTAATTGACTGTAAAGGGTTCATATATTGGGTTTTTTGCTGTTTTTTGGGCTTTACCTTGACTTTCTCGTGTTACTCTGGTTAAAAATTACATTGAAATGCTTTGAAATGGGTTGAGAATTACAGTGTAATGGGTTTGGTTTCTATTGTAGATGTGGAAAGATGTTACGGTGGCAAATCGAATTAATTTTGGCGTTCTTTGCGCGATTTGCTTTATAAGCCTTGATGGTGCATGGTGAAGATTGGATGTTCACTTTGGGTTTTGAAAGGTCTGGCTTGTATTTTTAGTACATGAAAGTAATTTTGTTGGGGTTTAAAGTTGAGATTTTGTTTTAATTTTTTTAATCTTTGACGTTATGAGCGCTAGAATATTACACTTGATAGGTATGGTGAAGATTTGACGTAACTCAAGTTGTTAAATGTTTTGAAAGGTTTAATTGATGTTTTTAGTTTTGGAAGGTATTGTTCTTCCTTCAGATATTCAAATACTGTTATTTCAAATCTAATTTTTTGTTTATGATAAGGATTATATTACACTTGTTTCATAGTGAAGATTTGATAGTTGTTCAAGGTTTTGAATGTCTTAAAAGGTCTGGTTTATTGTTTAGGACTAGAATATGTTGCTATTGTTTTTAGAATTCAAAAATTTGGTATCATTTTTTGTTAAAATACGTTGGCCTTGCTACAATTGTTTTATATATAGTATAGTATACTTACTTTATGTGTAGTAACCTTACTTTTTGTCTATCCAGTCTGCCATTATGAAGTTTTTTATTACACAACAGCCGTTTTTTAAATTCTTTTCAATTTTTTATTGAATTTTGATTCTTTGGGTTTGAAACATTGCACAGACGGTTCTTATAAGCTTTACAACGTGTGGGTGAGAGCGAAATTCAATCTCGGGCAACATATCCGGGGCGATTCTTTTACAAACGAAATTTAAATTTAGAAATTTCTAGAATTTTTGGGTTATGGTCTGAACTTTTATCAAATTGAGGTACATTCTAGTAGTTTTGGCATACTTTTGTATAACATAGATTTTTTTTTGAATTTTTGAAAAATTTTTAAAGTTCTAGACTTATGTTAGGCCTATTAAAAGCTTTAAAAATTAAATTTAGGCTTAAAGTAGTTCTGTTACTACGAATTGTGTCATAATTTAATCACTAATTATAGCTTTTGACGTTTAATTGTCTATTTATAGTTGCTATGGTAATCTTCTGGAATATTCTGTACTTGTAAATTTATTGTTTTAGAAATTTCAAAGCATACATGTGTTTTTTGAAGGCAAATTCTTACAAACGTTTGATCAAAGTTTATCTTTAGACATGCTTTTTAAATTACGGTCTGGACTTTTTTAAATACAGTGTAACTCTTGTATAACTTACTCCTCTATAACGAAATTTTTGTATAACTAGCAATTTTTAAGACCCCGGTCAACACTACACAGCGTATTTAAAACTCCTTTATACCAAAACTCCTTTATCACGAACGAATTTTAAATTGCCGAGCGATTGGTTATACAGGAGCTCCACTGTAATTCACTCTTCCTTAGCTAGACAAACATTTTTTGACCTCTTGCGAAACCAGACCACCAACGATTTATTTGGCTAGCTGAAAAAACAGTTTTTCTTCGAAAATCGTAAGGAAAAAACCTCACGTAAGACAACTTTGCCCTTCTATCGGAAACATTAATTATAATCAGGGTACAAGGTTTATACTTTTTGAGTTTTTCTCAATGTTTCCAAAAGAGTTACTGATAAATGACCTCACCCCAAGCGCTGGGAGGCCAGCTGTGTTTCAAAATACGTTTAAGAAAGTGTATTTTGGGGCTAAGGGAGGGTACAAAGGTTGGGCTGGGGGATTACTTCATAACATTGGTTTTAAAATTATTGTTTAATTTTTTGAACTTAGATGCTTTTAAAATTTTATGGGTTTTCAAATATCTTACACTTTATTTGAGATTTAGCTGGGCATAGTAAAAATAAAATAAAACATTATGTTGAATTCTATAAAAAATTTTTAAAAGTTTTTAAAATTTCAAAAACTACAGTTTTTAATGTTCTGACTATGAGATGATTACATAGTAAAAATCGAGATAAGATCAGTGATATATATCAAATTAAGGAGCATAAAATTTTAAGTTTTGTAGCAAAAAGATTAGCTGCTAACACAAAATGATGTTTCAAAAAAGTTACAGTATCTTAATTTGGACATTAGAGCAAGTGTTTACTTTAGTTGCTTAAATTTGTAAATTTGCATATTATCAAAAAACGTTGGAATACTGTAACTTTCTTGTAACTTCATCTTATGTTGGCAGTTAATCTCGTCACTACAAATTTTAAATTTTTTGCTTTTTTATTTGGTATATATCACTATTTCTAACTTGTTTTTACTATCTTGCCATCTCTAGCTAGATTTTGTATTAAAAACTGTAGCTTTTGAAATGTCCAAACATTTTTGTAAAAATTTTAATGAAATTCAACGCTTATCACAAGACATTAGGTATGAGTTGGTGGTTTACAATGCTAAAATTTAAAAAGGTTTACAATCAAACGGAACTGTTGTTGAAATTCACATGATTACAAAAATTGGTAACGTCTTCAGAAATCTTATTTGATTATAATTGACAAGGTTACTGTTACATCCAGGAGGTCAGTTAAAGACAAGGAGAGGGGAAGTTGCATCTTGTAGGAGACTTGTTAGACATGATACGGTTGTTATTCTGATGACATGGTCAATGAGACTTTATAGGGAATTGTCTAGGAGGAAGAGGAAGTTATCGGGGTTTAGTTTGGTATAATATGGCAGTTATCAGTTTTATTTAATGTTACTGTAGAGTTTAAGTTTTATGTATATTAAAGGGTACAGTAGGTGTAGGTAAGTACCGTAGTTGTTTGAAATTGGTCAAGTACCTTGACTTTACTGTAGTTTTTATACAGTAAAGTCATGGTAATTGGCTATTTTTTAAGATACTACGGTGCTTACTTATGTCTACTGTACCTTTTGTGTTCTATAAAAATAGCATTACTGTATCGTTCAATACAAAGCGTGACTGTCGTATTAAACACCCATTGACTTTCTCTTCATTCTGGCCAATTCACTATTTTGCTCTAGACAGGTTGATTTACGTTCAATATAGGGTAATGTAACTTTTGATTTTGGAACTCTTTTATTTTAATACTATAATCATTTTCTTCAAAACACAAGAAAATCAAGTACAATTCTATATTGTGTTTGTCTATTTTTTATATTGTCATACCTTGTTCTTCTTTCGACTTTGAACTCTGACGTTTTGGCACTTTTTCTTGTGTTTTGAATGACATATTCACTGCAAAGGGCTGTTTGTTTGATGTTTTCTGTTCTTTATAAATACGAAGATTAAGCTCGGAATCTGGTCATTATTTGTAAATGTCTGGTATTATTTTACGTTTAATAAGTTATGTATAAGTGCTTATATTGGGAATTATTACTCCTATTCGCTTCGTCTTTGGCCTGGGTAAAGTAGCAAGGGTGCTATTTTTTAGTGTTATATAGGTAGACTTATTGTTATATTTTGGGCTTAGAATCGCTTGTTTTGGTCAGTTTTAATTTTTTTTTGAGTTTTGGTCTTTGTTGAAGGCAGGTCAAACGATTAAGTTTTTTTCTTATTATGATTTGCGGTTTTTGAGCTGTTTTATTCAAAAAAAAGTTGGACATTGATGATTATCTATAAAAAATGGCATTTTCATGTTTTTGTTTTTTGATTAGAGGCAATTTATGATGTTCGGACTTTGCATTTTACATAAAGTTGCAACACTTTATAATAACCTGAAGATTTTAAAATTTCTGTAAGGTTTTTTTGAAAGAACTTTGTTTACGAAGCTTAGATTGGCTAATTTTAAAATAATATACAGTAATCTATATAAGCAAGCTGAAGCGACCGACATTTTGTGTTTACTATAGGGAGTGTTGTCTTTACGGAGTGATTTTTAGTGCAAATTGACTTGGCGAGCCAAATTTCTTGGTTACTATAGTGAGAGTCGCTTATATAGATGATAGAGAGGCCACTATATGACTAAAAGAGGTTAGAACTTGAATAACTTAGCTCTTAATGTCTAGATACACAAAAAATCATTATTAATGTGCAGTTTATTGTTTAATTTATGTATATCATATAATTTACTACTGGGAATAACTCAAAAAACACAATATACGAGGTAAATATTGCTGTCTACACAATAATATAGTATAATTAGGGGTTGTTTGTTATTGTTTTGACGCTGTAATTGGCCTAGTTAGTAGAATAGATATTATAATTTTAAAAAGAAGGATTTTTTAAATTTTTTCTAGACAAAATAAAGATTTTTAGGCTAAAATAAAAACTGAAAGAATTTTTATTTTTTGAAAAGCTAGAAAAATCCGAATTTAGAAAACCTTATCTGTAGGTTTGGAAATTGAATTAATTTCAAAAGGTCATTTTCATTAAATTTTATTTGGAAAAACCGTTTTTTCTCTTGCTTTTGAAAACCTTGTTTTTTGTAAAGAAGGTTTACGATATTAAACTAGGGGTTTTTATTTGGAAACTAGTAAAAAGGTATAAAAAGGATCAAAATTTATAAAATTACAGTGGAACTTCTGTATAGCAAGATTTTAAAGTTGTTCGTTATATGAGGTTTTTATTATAGAGGAGTCGTTATACGAAGATCGATGTATATTGTTCTTTGACTTTGTTAGAAATAACTTCGTTGAATGATGTACTAACAATGAAAGTCTTGAGTCGAGAAGATTCACTGAATGAAGGTTCTTTTTAGTTGTTTTTGCCATTTTTTGCTTTGTAAAGAAAGTTCCTGCCGTTTAGATTTTGTAAAGAAAGTTCTTGCTATTTTTTGCCTTGTAAAGAAAGTCCCTGTTATTTTATGACTTGTAAAGAAAGTTCGGGGCTCATCCAGAACAGCCCCCCATTCCGTTTCACACCCCCAACCGCCAGTTCGCACCCCCAGTGAAACCCCCAAGCTCCAACTCCAGGTTGATCCCACTTGGCCGAACCATATCGGTAATGTCCGAAGTTGGGGGTTGAGGGTCGCGCGAGAGAGTGCTGGTCTACTGACTGGCCAGGGCGGTGAACGGAGGAGCAGAAGGAAGAATTTGCAAAATCTGCTGCTTTTTATACCCATTTTCATTGATTTCGTAAAGGTCAATTTAAAAAATGAATAATTTTTGACTTTTTACGTGCCGGTTGTAAATTTCATTTTCTGGGGGTGCGATCTACAGTGGGTGGGGGTGCGATCTACAGTGGGTGGGGGTGCGATCTACAGTGGGTGGGGGTGCGATCTACAGTGGGTGGGGGTGCGATCTACAGTGGGTGGGGGTGCGATCTACAGTGGGTGGGGGTGCAATCTACATTGGGTGGGGGTGCGATCTACAGTGGGTGGGGGTGCAATCTACATTGGGTGGGGGTGCGATCTACAGTGGGTGGGGGTGCAATCTACATTGCGTGGGGGTGCGATCTACAATGGGTGGGGGTGCGATCTACAGTGGGTGGGGGTGCAATCTACAGTGGGTGGGGGTGCAATCTACATTGGGTGGGGGTGCGATCTACATTGGGTTGTTCAAAATTTTCTGCAAATTGAAATTTATGTGAGAAATCGCAAGAGAAAAAAAAGAAATTTTCAATTTGCTTTTTGGAAATGAGTCTTTGGGGGTATGTTCTGGATAAGATCGGTGGGTGCTTGAAATGGTATGGGTAGGGGGGCTATTCTGGATGAGCGCCGAAAGTTCTTGTCATTTTTTGTTATGTAAAGAAAGTTTTTGTCATTTTCATTTTTGTAATGAAAGTTCTTGTCATTTTCTGTTTTGTAAAGAAAGTTTTTGCTATTGTATAACGTGACAAAAGTGGATGACGTCAACATTTTGTGATGAATCATAGTTCTATGTTAGCTAACCTACGCGCTTCGTTCCTAAATTTGTTTTATTTGGTCTATTTATTTAGTATAAGATGTAAAATTGCAATTTAAAACTGTCTTTAAAGGAAGGCTTTGATGTTATAAACTAAAGTCTTATGTATGATGTGGATAGTGTTGGGCGCGGTGTATTTTTTAGGTGAGGGAGTGTGGAAGAAGTAAAAAATTGAAAATTTATTTTTGGCTAAAGACTCACGGACTTTTCAAAATTAGACTTATAAAAGGGTCGGACCCGGCCCAATTTTTTGGCTCGGCCCTGGGGCTTCATATGTCGTGCCGTGCCGGCTTTTTCAAATTTTCTGGGGGTCGGTTTCCTTTCAGGTCTATTTAAAGTAGAGAAAGTGAAAAAAAAATTTTTAGGCTAGGCACTTGGACTGACCATATTAAATTTAAATTTTTAAGAGTTAGAAACATTAAATTTAAAAATTTTTTTGAAATTTTAAAAAAATCTATTTTTAAGGCACATATTACATAGCTATTGCAATAGTTTTCGCTGTTCTAAAATGTGCGTGTGTTGAAAGCCGTCTTTATCTTTGTGTTTTCTTATGGAAATTGTGAGGTCTTTTTGTTATGTCAACAAAACTTTTGTTTACAATATTCAAGACCAAGTGATTTTTCTTTATTTTTTTGATATTAAGCTTATCAAGGTTTTTAAAAAACCTTGTTATAGTAGACCGTTGGTATAAGTAATCTTGAGAAGGTTACAGCTAAACTATTCGAGTTTTTTACCCAAAATTTCGCGAAATTTTTCAAAATTCGAACTAATTTTACAATTTTTTACAGTAAGATTTGGTTGGGAAGAAGAAGAAAATGCTGGATATTGATGTGATGGTTGATCCGTTGTATGAAATGGTGCCGAGCCCGGTCATCGGCTGCACGATTCTCGTCTTGTACTTGCTTATTCGCTTTCTCAGAGTATTCTCACATCCAGACAGACCTCGAGTCTACACGAAAGAAGTTGAGGACTCGAAGAAACCCACCATCTATCAGGTTCTGAAGAATTGCAAAATTCTCGATGAAAAGTAAGTCGATTTATGTGTGGCATAGACTTGAGATGGCACGTTTTTGCTGGTAAGAATTTTAAGGAGTCAATGATAAGGATGGTGAACGTAAAAAGGCAATGACTTTTTTTACAGACTTTAAAATGATAAGAACTTTCTTTACAATGTATAAAATGGCAAGAACTTTCTTTACAATGTATAAAATTCCAAGAACTTTCTTTACAATGTATAAAATGGCAAGAACTTTCTTTACAAGGTGTAAAATGGCAATAAATTCCTTTACAGAAATGAAAATTTTATTTATCGTATAACTTGTCACTCGCAGCCTGCAAAACCTCATTTTATTTATTTTACGCAGAAATGGCAAAAACTTTTCTTACAAAACATAAAATGACAATAACTTTCTTTACAAAGCTTAAAATGGCAAGAACATTGCTTAGAAAACCAAAAATGGCAATAACTGTGCTTACAAAACATAAAATGACAATAACTTTCTTTCCAGGACGCAAATTTACAAAAAGTACAAAATTTTTAATTTTCAGATACAATCCCCCAGCCCTATGGGGTCGAAATGGACATCTTCAAACCGCGGTCTACGGTGTTCTCGGTCACTCTACACTGAAACGCAGCTTCGACAAGCGTCACACACTGAAACTGACTGACGGCACTACAGTAACTTTTGACGTGTTCGAGCCAACAAAACCACATCCATCGGGTCAAGACTACACAATGGCGTTATGTCCAGGAATCTGCAATCATTCGGAGAGCAACTACATCAGGACGTGTGTTCACAATGCTCAAGAGAATGGTTACAGATGCGCCGTGCTGAATCATCTGGGAGCACTGGCTAACATACCGGTCACTTCGCCGAGACTGTTTTCTTATGGTAGGTTTGGAGGGGTCTTCACAGTATTTTTGTTCGATTATGGGGGGGGAAGGAAGGGCGTTTTTTAACGGGTTGGTTTTATTACAGTAAGCTAGGGGATTCTTTGAGCATATTTAATGTTGGGTGTGGTAACTTTATTTTTTTGAGAGATGGAGGGGGGGGGGTTAAAACGGAAAAAGAATTTTTAGGGGGATGGCATGGAAGATTAAGTTTACCTTTTAAAGTTTATTTATGAATGCCGGGGGATTGATTTAAAAAGTTTTTAGGGGTCGGTTTTTTGAATTTTTAAAAAAGTTAGGAGGGGTTATTTGTACACTTTAGCAAAAAATGAAAACAATTAGTTAAGGGCGGATGATTTTTTTACCTCCGCCCTCCCTCCTTTCGTCCAAATTTTAATTTTCTTTACTATATGCATAACAATATGTTAGGCATGATATACTTATCAATTAAAAAATTTTTATTTTCAGGAAACACAGCCGAACTGATGGCAATGATGGAAACCCTGGGCGAAGTCTATCCCCAAACCAGGTTTATCCAAATTGGCTTTAGCATGGGCGCCAACATCACCACTCTATATCTACACAGAACTTCAGAAGAGCTTCGTAAACGCACGGTAGTCGGCCTATCAGTATGCCAAGGATACGATGCTGATAAGAGTGGTCATCTGTTTCATGATTGGGAATGTGGCCGAAGAGTTTACAATTACATCATTACCGAGAATGTAAAACGATTACTGAGAAGGAACTTTGACGCTGTTGTTGCTCCACACGTCAAGACTGGAGTTGTGGATGAACAGAGGTTGTTCTCGGCTACTTCTGTGCTAGGATTGGATGAGCATTACACTAGGAGGATATTGGTGGGTAACTTTTTTACTTGGCTTAAAATGGCAAACACTTTCTTTACAAGGTATAAAATGGCAATAACTTTCTTTACAAAGCATAAAATGGCAATAACTTTCTTTAAAAAACATAAAATCGCAAGAACTTTCTTTACAAAACAAAATAGCAAGAACTTTTCATACAAAACACAAAATGTCAAGAACTTTCTTTACAAAGCATAAAATGGCAAGAACTTTATGTACAATATCAAAAATGGCAGGAACTTTCTTTACAAAACAAAATTTTCAAAGTTTTTAAAAAGTTTAGTTTAGTCCACTCAATAAACTCATTTTCAGGGCTACAACTCGGTGGAAGAAATGTACAAAGACGCGTCATCGTTTCACAAAATTCCAAAAATTCGAATTCCAACGGTTTTTATAAACTCGGCCGACGACCCCCTCTTCCCTCAACAACTATGGGGACCGGTCAGGGAGGTGTGTTCTCAAAGCGACAAACACGCTTTTGTACTCATGAAGCACGGTGGACATCTGGGCTTTCTCGAGGGCTGGTCCATGAAGCCATCGTCAGTGACGTGGCTCGACAAATTCATCGTGGAACTTGCGAATTCAGCTACGGGTTTACTGGATTCTGAACAGAATTGATATCGTTGAGACAGTGTCAAGGCTTCTGAAGAAAATATGAAGGATTCTGAAGGGAATTGAAATGATTCGACGTTGATTTTGGCATTTTTTAACAGAATTGACTTGATTTGACCTTGTTTTATATGGTTTATATTGTTTTAGACTTGATTTCAGAGGTTTGACTTGTTTTTCTAGTCTTTTTATGACTATATGTTAAGGATAAGATGTTGAAGTATACCTTTCAGTTGTAGAAAGTTATGTTCAAGTTAAATTTAACTGATTTGACTTTGTTTTTGGTGATTTAAGGCTTGGTTTTAGATGATTTACCTTGTTTTTTGGCTTGGTTTTACTAAATTTATTCTTTTTGCCATTCTTTTTTGACTTACTTTGAATAGTATGATATTAAAATGTAAAATAATGTCTTAGGAACGTATCTATAGATTTATGCTATTCTTTTTACTATGTATTCGTCTTATCTTCAAAAGTTAAGGGTAGTAAACTCGGTTAAAATTGTAGCTTTTGTGATCTCCACCTTGTAGTTATGTAGGGATACCCAGTTATGTATGTATATGAATATGTTTTTGATTAATTTTATTTGTTGGATAAATAAATTGTTATTATGTAGCAGGAGCATTGATTGAGATGTGTGGTTGTAACTGTTTCTATTCAGTTTTGTCCTTGTTTTGTTTTATGGGCATTTTGGGGTTGTTTTGTGGTGTTTGGTAGGGTTTATGTGATCCTTTATGGGGTTTTTGTGATGTTTTATGAGATGTTTGTGGTACCTTATTGGGGTTTTGTGGTATTTTATAGGGTTTTATAGTCTTTTATAAGGTTTTTTTGGTATTTTATGGCATTTTTGTTGTATTTTATAATATTTTCAGGTATTTTATAAGGCTTTTGTGGGAGGTCATGGTTTTTTTTGTTATTTTATAGGGTTTCGTGGTATTTAACAGGCTCTTTGCAGTATTTTGTCGGGTTTTGTGTTGTTATCAATGGAACGTTTGTTATACAGTCGAACTCGTGTATCACGAATCGCTAGGGGATTTACAATTTGTTCGTTATAAAGCAGTTTTGTTATAGAGAGGAGTTTTAAATGCACTGTGTAGTGATGGACGGGGATTTAGTATTTGTTCGTTATACATAAATTTCTTTATAGTGGAGCTCGTTATACAGGAATTTTACTGTATTTCTTTTTTTTTTGTTTTTTGATTTTACTTTGATTTGTAATGGTTATTTTGATGGTTCTACGTTTAATTTTTCTATTTTTATTGCTTTTAGTTGGGTAGTTTTTGTGTTTTTCATGTAGTTTTATGTTTATTTTATGTATATAGGAACACGTTAATGGTGTTATTACTTTTGTTTTAGTGTTTTTCTTTTTACTTTTTTACCTTTAAGGTTTTTAAAGTTTTGAGACTAGAAAAGTGAGGTTTAAACTAGGTAGGGTAACTAGACTTTTAAAGAGGCTGGGTTTGGCCAATTGGATTCGTTTTCAAATAACAAGGTAACAACATAGGTTGAATGGTTATGTTGGACTTTGAACTGAATTTTTTCTAAAGAAAAGATTGATTTCAGCGAAAGTTAGAGATATTATTGATTTACAGGTTTTGTCTTTATTATTAGAGTTAAATACGTCTTGTTACAGTCAACTTTAGAGGACTAATTTTTTAGATTTACTATTCGTTTGTTTTTTATTGGTCAGTTATTTCACATAGCTATTCAAGGTAGTATTTTGAATATTACGATGTACATATAGAGTAGTTTATTTTGCAATGATTCATAGCTTTAATATAGTTATTATCATGGATAATATTATTTTCTGTTCAAATCTTGGCCGATCTCTCGTTCATAACTAGCATCAATTTCATCAATATTCACTATCTTTAACTCATTCTCCTCATCCTGTTCTTCTTCGTACTCATTCCGAGTATCAACTCTGACATTCCGATTAAACTTACAGCCATTCTCTCCATAGTCCGACACTCTAACATTGTAGTAGAACACATGATCCAACACCGAAGTCTGACCGGTAAAATACATGGTTGCACATTTGATGTCACTTTCAGTACATGTCACGTACTCCGAGCCAATGTTCATTTCTTTTTTGTATATCACGGCCAATTTGTGGTGCCAAAACCGATTCGGATTAGCCAATGGCAGGTTTACTACAATGTCACGATTGTTGATGATACGATAGGATTGCTTGATGTGGCGGTCGATGAATTCTGCAAAAGCTTGATCTCCAGTACGAGGTTGGCCGTAGGTGTAGAGCATGATACGGGTGGCATAAGATGGGTGTGTATAGGCGATTTCGGCCGCGCATACGGAGGCCATCGCTCCGCCGAGGGAGTGACCGGTTATCTGAATATAAGGATAGGTTTAAGGTGGAGGATAGTAGAGTATGGTATATTAAGATAGGGTATGTAGCATAAGATAATGTACGGTAGAGTAAAGTATGGAAGGGCAGGGTAAGGTGCAGTAGAGAATGGTAAGGTAGGCGAAGGGAGACTAGAGTAAAGTAAGGTAGGGTAACGTAAAGCATTTTATATTAATATCGGGTAGGATAAAGTACGATAGAGAAGGGTAGCGTACACTAATGCATCGTAGGATGAATAAGGATAGGGTAGGTTAAAGTAGGGTATGATAGGGTTTGGCAATGTAAGGTATAGTAGAGTAGAGTAAAGATATGTCAGACCTTGTTTCCGAGAAATTGGAGTTTAAATTTGGAACTTTTTACAAGGAACCTACCCAAATTTTGTAGCTGGGAAACTGTTTGGCCAATTTCTCGAATTGTTCTTTCATTCCGCCAGTCCAAATGGCCTGGAAAGCGTTGTTGAAATAGTAACTAACTTTGGTACCATTAAATTCTGGGACTGGTGGCTTCACTAGAGTATCCAGGCCTTCTCGAATTACTTGTTCTTGGGTTTCTGAGCCTCTGAAATGTTAATATTGTAGGTTAGAGTAGTTAGAGGGACTGTAGAGTAGCTACAGTGATTACAATGGTATTACCATCTTACCGAAAAGAGATAATGATGGCTTTGTCTTTGTGTGACAAAGCGATGAATCCGAAACAGTAGTCATTCTCGTTCGAATCGCATGGTACACGGTATTTGGCTATTAACTTTAAAAACATTGGTATATTGTTAATACAGTAAGTTCTATTACAGCTAGAGTAAACCTTTAGTATATTCCGCCGACAGGTTTGTTTTAGGAGGCGGGGTGGTAATTTTTTTCTAAGGGGTGATTTTCTAATTTACTCTTTCTTCTAAAGATGTAGCTAGAGGGAGGGGGGGGGGTCGCTGGGGGTGGATTCACCTTCCTCTCCTTCTCTCTTCTTAGAAAAACCCTATAGCAACTTCTATGCTCTCTTCTCATACCGTATGCTTTTGACAAGCCACAACGTGCTTTTGATAAACTACCGTATGCTTTTGACAAGCTACAGTGTGCTTTTGATAAACTGCAGTAGGCTTTGACAAGCTACAGAGTTCTTTTGATTAACTACAGTATGATTTTGACTTACTATCGTATGCTTTTGACAAGCTACAGTGTGCTTTTGATAAACTACAGTAGGCTTTTGACAAGCTACAGTCTGCTTTTGATAAACTACAGTAGGCTTTTCACAAGCTACAGTATGTTTTTTGACTAACTACCGTATTCTTTTGACTAGCTACCGTATGCTTTTATCTAGCTACATCTCTAGTTTTTCTTGCTATGCTTTTTAACTTACCGTAGCGTTACTGAGTTTATTCTTGATGCACTGTTCTGGTTGATCTGAATAGGCGGCCGCCGCAAGTGGGAAAAACTTGGATCTGGATAGGAATTCGTTATAAACTGCTGTTGCTGGATCACATAGTAAAAGGCTTGTTATCAATAGAACGACATTAGTAACTGTTGTCATTTGTATATCGCCAATAGTCGACAACACTGGTGTAGTTTGGTCTAGTTAAGACTGGAGTAATATGTTCTGGTTAACTCTGGACTAACTTGGCCTACAGTGGTGTAATTTAGTTTACAATTGTTAATGTAAACTGGAATAGCTTGGCCTAGGTAAAATTGGTGTAGTTTGACTTAAACCAGGCTTTCTTTTAAGTAGGCCAGACTAATTTCGGAAGAATTTAATATGAGTGACAAACCTTGATAAATTTTGTTTTTCTAAAATTAATTGATAGATGTGTCACTTAAGTTAGTCAGAAGCATAATTTTGTATCTTTTTTTGATTTTTCAAATTATTATTTCGAAGATCTGTTAAAACTTTATTAAAATTTCCAAAGCATAAGGTATATACATTAATATAGCATTGAATTCACTGATATTACGACTCATTTAACAAATCTTGAAGATCTTTAGGTATATTATTGTTTTCGTACCATAGTGGGTTAAAATACGTCGTTTTTTGGACCGTGTTTTGTGATGTTTTAGATGATTCGTTTTGTTCTGGTAATGCTAGGGTCTTCTGATTATCTGATCTTGTAGTAGATGTTGTTGTATGTGACACTAATAGTGTCGTTGGTGTGGTGTTATGAGATACTAGTAACATAGTTGGTTTTGTGTTATCTGACACTAATAATGTAGTAGATGTTGTGGTAGTAGTTACTAGTAATGTGGTAGATGTTGTGGTAACTGACACTAATGTTGTAGTAGATGGTGTGGTTAGAGGCAGAATTGAATTGGTAGATATTGTAGTATTTAATGTCAATAAAGTTGTGGATGTTGTTGTATAGTGTTTAGAAGAAGCAACAGGTATTGAAGTAAAGGATACAAGTAAAGGTGCTAATGTTGTAGTAAGTGCTAGGTTTAGGTCTGTGGTTGTTGTAGTAAGTGGTGTTTCTAGGTTTGTGAATGTTGTAGTAAATGGTAGTAAAAGGTTTGTGGCTGTTGCAGTAGGCAGTAGTGTAGATTCTGCAGAAGCTGTTTGAGTCTGAACGGTCATATCTGGTGACAATGTTAATGTAGGTTTTGGAAAAGATTCTGTAGCTTTTGAGGATGTCGTAATAGGTTTTGGAGTTATGGTATTGTCTTCAGATTTTGTTATGATCGTATCTTTTACATTGGCTTGAGATTTTGCTAGCAGCGTATCTTCTACATCGGCTTCAGATATTGTTTTTGCTATATCTTCTACTTTACTTTTTGTTCCGTCTACTGTCGTATATTGATCATCTGCTATTGAATTCATACTATCAAAGTAAGCTTTTGAAGTTGTAGAGCTCAAGATATCAAAACGTAGAGCTTCTCGGTCTTCCATATTTGTCATGTACAAGTTTAAAGTTGGATTGTAGTCTAGTGCTTCTGGACTTATCGTCGTATGGTTTGTTAATCTTCTAAACATATCACTAGGACGATATTGTGATGGTATTCTGGGACTGTCGGTTGTGCTTTTACCTAGTAATCTACTAAAATCATTGCTCGTATTATATACTTGAAACGTATTAAAAATGGCACTTGAATTACCAGGCGACCTTCTGAAAACATTTGACGGTAACTCGATAATCTCGAAATGAGTCATCCCTTCTGACGACTCTTCTGCTTCTGGAGCTATTATCTTGTTATCACTGCCTTCTTGTTCTTTGTCTTGTTGATAAACATTGTAAAAGTGGTCTTTTGGGGCTGCTGATGTAGGTAATGCTAGTGTAGATTCAGGGGTCTCAAATGGATTTCTAGGTGGTTGTTGAGGTAATTCAGGTAGTTTGCTTAAGTCAACTGGTATACCAGGTAGTCCAAGCAGTGTTTGTGCTTGTTTTAGCTGAGCTTCGGAAATTCCTGGAGGTAGATTTGGTACATCAAAGGGTTTGTTTGGTACTCCGGAGAGTAGACCTGACACTTCGAAGGGTAAACTTGACACACCGAGAGACAAACTTGTTACTGCGACTGTTGAGTCTGTTGAATCAATGGTTTTTGTCGCTGCTTCAGGTATGCCGAAAGGTAAGCCAGGTACTCCAATTATAGAATTTGATTCTATTGATTTAGTTATACTAGGAGAACCAGCTGAAAATATGATTTTATAAAATTTTTATGACAGATACGGTACGGCAAGATTAGAGTATGGTACGACTAGGATGTGGTTAGTAAAGGTAGTACGGCTTAAGGTACTGTCTATAAGGTAGATAGACAGTACTTTTGTATCTAGGGAAACGGTAAAGCGCTAGGTTTGTACTTTTATCTCTAAAGTACTATAAGATACGGAACGACAAGACTAGAGTATGGTATGATTAGGGTGTGTTAAATATAGGTAGGGTAAGGCAAATAGACATTAACTCAGGAGATAGGAAAAGAGTAAGGTAGCGCTAGGTTTGCACTCTTAAGGCTAAGGTAATATGAGATATATATGTTTGAAAGTTACATGTTATATGTTTTTACTAACTTACCATATTCATTAGCATCTGCCTTCTCAGTCAGATCAAAGACTTCCACCTGATCAGGGCTTTGAATAAGGCCAAGATCTTGTAGTAGCTTTATGTCTTTAGGCAGTTTCGAATCTTTCGTCGATTTTGCTGATACTCCAGATAGCTTTCTGTAGCTTGGCCCTACTGGTCCAATTAACTGTCTATCACTGTTACCTGTTTCTTTGGCTAATTCAGTAGCTTTTGAAGAGGATTTGTCTGGTTTTAGTGGTTTTTCGTCATGATGACTATTTTTATGGACGTCTGAAAATATTTTATATAATTATGTTTGTCATGATATTATGAAGATACCATGGTAAAATTGTCGTTTTTAGTATGATTTATAGGTCTAGAACGATCTTTCTTACCGTGATTTGAAGCTCCAACATGATGGTTTTCACCGTGATAAGCTTTGTTATCGACCTGACTTTTCTTATCATTATCAACCCTATCTGTGCTATTTCCAATTCCAGGTATACCACTTTTACCATTCTCATGTAGCCGAATATCATCCGAGATACCAGGATTACCAGGCCATGATATCACCACTCCGCTAGCCGTACAGCATCTTCTACATACCGCACACGGGTTCGGTGCTGCCGTAGTAGTGGTTGTGGTCGGAGCATATGGTGGATAACATCGCCATGGCTGTGTTACACAGATGTTTGGAGCAGCGGTAGTAGTAGTCGTTGTCGTATATAGCCATGGATAACATATCCAAGGTTGTGATAGACATATATATTGTGTTGTTGTGGTAGGCGCGGGTGTTGTACATAGGTTAGGGTAACATAGACATGGTTGTGTTACACATATGCTAAGAGTTGTTGTAGTAACAGTCGGTGCTACTGTAGGTAAACATAGATAAGGTAGAACGTTACATATAGCTGGTCTTGTCGTTGTGGTAATTACAGTCGTTGTAGTAAGGTAAGGGTAACAAAGTAAAGGATTTGCTATGCATACAGCAGGTATTGTAGTAGTAGTGGTAGTCGCGACTGTCGTAGTTAAGTAGGGATAACATAGTAAAGGATTTATTATGCATAAAGCAGGTATTGTAGTCGTAGTTGTAGTAGCGACTGTAGTAGTCAGGTAAGGATAACACAGCAATGGATTTGCGATGCATATAGCAGGTATTGTAGTTGTAGTAGCAGTAGCTACTGTCGTAGTAAGGTATGGATAACATAACAGAGGATTAGTCAAACATATAGCAGGAATTGGTGTAGTAGTAGTTACTGCCGGTACCACTACCGGTATTGGTGCATAACACAACGATGGTGCTATGCTACAAATGTTTGTAGTACTAACATAAGTGGGGGTACAAGCTTCAGTACGGTGAAGAAAAGTAAAATACAGTAGGAAAGTGAAAATACTAAACAGCATTGTGTGGTAATTGTTACTACATACCTCTGTTGACTTAATTGTGAGAAAACGATTGTTTTCGGTTACCAAGGCTCGATTAAGAGTAATCCGAGAGAATTCGAACAAATACACACTTATTTCAAGTCTTACCGTAATTTTTGTCGCCAGGATTATGGTAAATTAGAGCAAAAAACGGGGCAGGGGGAACATTAGGCTAGGGTAGCGGAGGGAAGATTAGGGTTGGACAGATAGTAAGGGAAAGGTAGGGCAAAAAAGATTTGATGGTTGGGATAAGGTAGGCTCTGTAAAGTATTTTGCTAGTAGGGAAAGGGTAGGGTAAGAGAGGATAGGTTAGGGTAGGACAGATAGTACGGTGGGCTATTGTAGGCTTTGGAAAGCTTTCTGCTACCAGGCAATGGTAGAGTAAGGTAGGGCAGGGTAAGGGAGGGTAGATTAGGGTTGGTTAGATAATACGTTCGGCTAGGGTAAAAAAGTTTTGATGGTGGTATTTTTTGCTAATAAGGAAAGGCTAGGATAATGTAGGGTAAGACAGAGTAGTGTAAGGCAGGACAAGGTAAGGACTAAAACTGCCATATCCTTTTTCAAAAAATAGGTAATAACTTGAAAATTGGTGACAACAGCTTATTCATGTGGTCAGCTAAACCTATTTAAAAGAGTTTTAAATTTGCAGTGAGAGAAAAGATAAAAGGAAAAAGATGCTGTACTTCTACCGTAACCCTAAATTTTTAAATTTCGAAAAAATTTTTGACAGAAATTAAAACGGCCGTTTTATAAAGCACAAAAGGTAGTGTGGGTTTAGTATGGATTAGGTTTATATCTTGTTTCGATCAGTTTTTTTATTTAAAAATGTTGAAAATTCAAAAAAGTTCGAATCCACTTGGAGAACAAGGGATATATTGAAACTTTAAGAGTTTATAACTCATTTACTATGATAGATATAGTTCCAAAACTATAAGAAATGATCTAAAGTTTTATTTTTTAAATCAATCTTTCATTTTTGTTACGTTTTGACTATATTTCTGGATATCCTTTGAGGTTTTTGAATACTTTTAGGTATGTTTTTTGCGATTTTTTGTCAAAAATTTGCCACTTTTAAACTTTTAGGTAAGAATAACTTGTTTATTGTTATGAACCCAGCAATTTTAAAAACAAGAGTACTTACTTCTTTTCTACGTGGGTTTGGAAAAGAAGTAGGTAGTAGTGTGAAACATATTCGGGAGGGAATAAATTACCGGAAATTGTTCTTCAACCCGCAAGAAAAAGACGTTTTTAAGCTTTTGGAACACAAAATTGCATTGAAAAAGTGGTTTTCAAGGGGGTTTTACTTACTTTTTAAGGTTTTATATGGCTTATTGATGGTTTTGAAAATTTTTGTTTTTGGGCGGGGTAAATTTTTTTCCTTATTTTAGGGTTGGGAGGGCTAAGAGTGAGTAGGGAAAGAATTAAAGTGGTTTAAAATTAACCCAAAGATTTTTTTTTATTTTTTGAAAAAAATGGGACGGGTAAAAGTTGGTTTTATTTTTACAGGGGGTTGATTTTGGACATTTTTTTAAGGATGGAAGGACGAGAAGTGGGTACGAAAAGAATTAAAGTTTGTTTGAAATTGAGCAAAATGTACCTTTTTTGTTTTTTAAAAAAAAATTGGGCGGGGTAATTTTTTTTTGTTTTTTTCGGGGGTGGATTTTGGAAAACAGGCTTGGCGAAGTATCAAATTTTGTTTGGATTGTCTAAAATAGCTTAAATTTTACAATTTCAGAAAAAAATTTGGGCGGAATAGATATTTTTGGGGGTGGATAAAATATGAAAAATTTCGTTTTGTAATGGGTAAGACGGGATGCTATGTAGGTTGTTCAAATAATTCTGTGCTCCTAATTCCAAAAATTTGCTTTGAAAAGGGGCACAGAATTATTTGAACAGACTAATACATAGGTATGACATTGCAGTAAACAAAAGGTAATTGACCGACTGTTTGTTATCAACGAACAAATCAAGGTGTTTTTGTGTAAATATTTATTACCGAATCGATTATTCTTTTTATGGGCAGTAGGTTGAAGGTTTATTTGTCTGCAATGAAACCCAAAATTTAATCTTTTATCTTTTTAACGTTGCAGTATATTAACTTTTGTTTACTTTTTTATTGTTTTAGGCTTATTATGGCTAATTTATTATTTTTGAGTTTACGAATTATTAAAATTTTCAATTTTTGTAGGATGGGCATGGTTAGTAATGGATTTTAGGCTGCGTTGACACCTTCATGGGGTCATTGGAGGAGGGCCCGGGGCGAAGGCATCGTAAAAGAAGTAGATTAGACCAAGGTAGGGTAGGTTTGAATAAGGTAGAGTAGGATAGGCTTAGGTATGTTAGTGTAGGGGTAGGGTAGAGTAGGATATGGCAGAGCAGGGTAGAGTAGGAAGTGTTTGGGTAAGGTAGGATAGAGTAGGATAGGGCAAAGTAAGGTAGGGTAGGGTGTTATACAGTAGGTCAGGGTAGAGTAGGGTGAGCTTGAGTATGGTAGGGTGAGGTAGGGCATGTTAGAGCAGAGTAGGGTAGAATAGGATACAGTAGTATAGGCTTGGGTATGGTAAGGCAAGGTAAGGTAGTATAGGGTAGGGTAAGGTAGGGTATGGTAGGTCACGATCTATTACTGTATTGTAAAACACTATTTTGTTATGTTATCATTTGTACAAGTTATATTATACATGACTATTTTCGTGTTGGTATATATTACACCGCTTATCTGTATTTCAAAATTTAATTCTCTCAACTTTCAGCCATCTCTACTGTTCTCTCCTCAACCTTTCTTTAACTTCTACTCAAGTAACCATGGTAAGTCGTTTTGCAAACTTAAATACAATTTTACTGTATATATGTTTTTCAAAACATTTTAAAATTAAAATACTATCAAACTGAATGAATGTAGTTGAATTGACAGAAGTGTAATTTGAAACGACAAAATGGGTAAAAATGTAAATGAAGATATTGATTAAATAATAGAATTTACTGTAGTTTTAACATTTTCATGGTTGTAAAAGTTGAAAAATTGGGATTGAATGATGAAATTTTAAAAAGTAAATGTTAATATGTAAAAGTAGATATTAAAAATGTCAAGCAGAGGTATACAGGGTGCGCCAAAACTCCCCGGACTAACTTTACCGGTCGATTTCCTAAAGTTGTACAATAAGATTTAGGACCTTGCTATGATAGATTTTAGCATTTTAAGTTTAATAATTCTTTAAAATTGGTTTTCTGCTTACTTTTTTGGTCATAACTTTTTTTGAGGAATAGGTATAAACACAAAAGGTTAGGTATTTATGGATTATTGACATTGTCAACTATAACATAGAACACAATTTTGAATTTTGTCATTTTAAACGTTACAGTCAGTGCCGGGCGGGGACTTTTGGTCTGGGGGGGGGGTTCGAAAATTTTTTTTCCTAAAATCCATAGGGGGGGGCACATTCAAATTTTTTCGATTTTTCTGGAACGGGGGGGGGGAACCCCCCCCCCCCCCTTCCCCCCAGCGCCCTGGTTACAGTAGTTTTAACATAATTACTTCTAAGGGGTAAGATATGAACATGAAACTTTTAGAAGAGATATTTGGTTGTCCGAATATGAATGAGCCAAAATTTGTCAACGTTTGGCGCTTTGAATGGCTCATCTATATTTGGACAACCTGGTACAATAGATAGAAAATTTTATGGTTGACTATGTATGATTTTGGTTTGAGTTTTTCTTGAAAAATCTGAAAAACTTGGGTTTGCCACGATAAAATTACTGCAACTTTTTAAATATTTTAAATTTTAAAACGGTTTTAATTTGCTTAGTTGACAATATTAATAGGCCAACATGTCACAAATTCTCGAAGTTTTAGCTACGGGCTTACAAAAGTTATGGCACAAAACTTTGGCATATTGTTTATTTTTTATATTGTTATTGCCTGATGGCTTAAATTTTGTTTTATTGATAAGGTAAAGGGATAATAAGTCATAATTTTAATTTCATTTGATATATATGTATCTTTGCATTAATATACAACTATACATTTGCATCGAAAACCTATTTTTGTCATGCTCCCGAAGCAAAACATTGTTCATGACATTAGCATTGGAAATGTGGTTTGTAAACATAAAACAATGTAAATCAAGATGGCATTCAAACCGCAAATCGAAAGGGGACAAATAAATCGCGGGAATTTCGCTGTGTTATTTTTCGGTGCAAAGGACAAGACGCCCTAAGGCGATGACTGTTTCTTTTTGTCATTCGGCTGCTGGTTTTTTTGGGCCGCTTAACGATTTCATATGCTTTGGTTTTTGTACACAAATTGTCTGTCATGAAGACGGTCTTTATTGGGGTGGAGATCTTGATCTTGGATTTGGTTGGACTGGGAGCGATTGGGCGGGGTAAATTTTTAGATTGATAAGGGGATGGATGGAGATGAAGGGAGGGTAGGGTCATAATGCTTTGGTTTTTAACACAAATTGTCCTTCATGAAAACCGTCTTTGTAAGGGTAGGGATCTTGATCTCGGATTTGGTTGGACTGGGAAATATTGGGCGGGGTAAGTTTTTGAGGTGGAAGCTGGTGTGTACTTTTGGGTGTAGACTTGTTAATTCCTGGAAACAAGTTTTGTTAAATTTTTAAAAGGCTGGTTTTAGGGTGAAATAGTAGGGAGGGGGTAAATTTTTTGGTTAATAAGAGAGGGGGGAGGGGGATAAAGAGAGTGGGGCTTTTATTGATAAAGAGAATACTTTTGGCTTTTGAGTAGTTATGTATAATAACAGTCGTTTTTGAAAACGAGTTTTGTTGACTTGAATTTTTAAAAGGCTGGTTTTAGAGTGGCATGATAGGGCGGGGTAAATTTTGATTTGTTTTCGGAGGGGTGGTTTAAATTTTTTTTGCGTTTTGGTGACTGAAAATTTTTTGAGGGTTACTTTTTTCACTTTTTCCTCCCCCCCCTCTTCAAAAATTAAAAATTACCCGCCTAATTATTTTGAGCGTAAAATTTTTACTTTTTGAATAGCTTCTTAGGTTTAAAAGGGAAACTAAATTTCGAAATCTTCAAATTACACAATATAATTTTTCAAATTTTTAAAAATTTTTTGAAATTCCAATTCCACTGGACCGTATTGTACCCGTTCTTTATCGTCTCCAACCGACTATAAATAACCGGGCTGCAAATGAAATGTTGTTCTACTGATAACACTCGTAATAATCAGTGGGACGAATTTATGACAATCGAAAATGGAATCGAAAGTGTTTTGTTACAGCCGAAATGAGAAGCGCCGTAAATACGTCAAAATCGACAAATTTTGGTGCGTCCAACGAATTATGACTAATCGAGACCAATTTCGGTTTTTTTTGCTCAGTTTTTGGGGGATTGATTTTAGGCCTGGGACCCTCGTCATCATTGTGGCTACCGTAGAAGGGGACGTTTGTCATGATTGTGGTTACAGTAGAGGCGGTGAGGTCAAGCAGGAGTGATGCTACAGATTTTCAGTGATGGAGGGTGGATGAAAGGGGAGGGATGAAAGCTAAAAAACTTTGGTTTACTGTCATATTCCAGTGAGTTTTTTGGATTGGCTCTGGGGAGGAGGTGTGGTGTTAAACTTAACTCCTTCCTTCTTAGCTACGGGTCTCTGAAGCCAAATTATGTCTGAGGTAACGTCGGTGGTATCTGTTGATTAATATATTGTTGTCTACTTTTTTAGTTGTACTACGTTTGTCCTATCCTCAGGGGCGGGTGGGGACTTTTGGTCTGGGGCCGGGGGTCGAAAAAATCCACAGGGGGGGGGGCTAAGTTTGACTTTTTTCGAAAATTTTTTTGGGGGGGGGGGGGGTTACCCTCCCCTTCCCCTTTCATCCCTCCCCCAGCGCCCGACCCTGCCTACTCCAATCTTGTCTCAGCCTTACTCTTGCTCGATACTTTTTTTACAATGCCTTATCTTTACCGTACCTTTGCCTTTCTTTTATACTACTTTTACCTTACCCTCATCTTACCCTTGTCTTACTCTTATCTTATTTTTGCCTTTCTTTTGCCTTTGTATTGCCGTACTCTTGAATTACACTACTCTTGCCCTACATGCAATTTTTTTGCTACTTTTATTTTATTCTAACTGAGCCTTTGCAGTTTGACTCTTCTTCTACCCTTGACTTATCATAGCTCTACTTTAGCCTTACTCAACTCTATACTTGTCTTACCCTATCTTTTCATTATCTTATTTGTGTTTCATCCTTCTACTTCTGCCTTAAACTACGCTTAATTTCTGATGTACCACCTTTATTCTACTTTAACCCTATCCTAGCCTTGCTTTTGTTCTACTTTTCACTTACCTTAGCCATAGGGAGCGGCTATTTTAGCCCTTATGACTCTCGGTTTCCTTTATTGTAAGTTACCTTAATATACTTTAAGCTACTTTTCTACCCTATATTACACTGTTCTAACTGTGCTTTTTACTTTAATATATTATCTTGACTTTTTCTGACGGAGTTGATCCTTTATCAAATCTTGGTCTTTTCTAACAAAATCACACTTTAGTTTTGCCCAAATCTGACCCAAACTGTACATGTAAGTCTCCAAAACCCGTACAGTAGCATTGTTCCACAACTGATAATAATTTATGAATAATTTCTCGAAAAGGACGACAGCCGTAGGGAACGAAATATGTGCGATTTCGCCACCGTTTTCCCTATTTTTTGGTTATGACTACTTTTTTGGGATTAGGACGTGGCGGGAGGAGCGACGGGAATTGGGAACAACAGCCGAAGGAAACGGGGACATTCTCTCCACACAAGGGTTTTGAATACGAGATCAGTCACATCAACTGATTTCATATCATCATCGCAGCGGTTCGGATGAGGCATTGGGTGGGGCGTGTTGTTGGAGAGGCATGTTGTGTTAGGGGTATGGTATGGTTTGAGGAAGTCATATTGTTGGAGCGTTGGATTTCTTTAAAGTTATGTTGAGGATGTGGCCTTATATTGATAAAATGAGATTGAGACTTACATTGGAAGATTTATATTGATCAAGGGCTTTATATTGAAGAAGTTGTATTAATATAGGGCCTTATATTGGTAAAGTTATGTTGATATTAGGGTTTATATTGATATAGGTCCTTATATTGATATAGGGTTTTTTGAGGTAAATATCGCCGTAAGTCAGTAGTATCTTGTTGTATCAAGTATACCTTATTTTAGGAGCTTACTTTTGAAATTTTGTTACGTTAAGAGGAGGGATTTGACTTGGACAGTAGCATTGTTTTTGGGGGTGGCTTTTGGATTTTTTTCTTTTAGCGGCGTTTTTTCTAACTTAAAATTTGAAGGTATATTTGTTTTGAATTTATGTTTGTTTTTATAATTTTTGTTATAGTAGGGTTTGATTTGGTCTCGCAATTATATTATTGTAGAGCATGGTCAATCTCTGATTAAAGGTACTACCTTTAACCAAGCCTTTCTCATGTTCTGCTTATAGTAGAAGTTTGGTAATGGTTTGCCAACTTATATTGTAAGAAAAGCTTGTTATTACAATAGGCACATTTTAAATAAACACAAAAAATCAGAAATTCTGTTTGTAGTTTAGCTATGCAGTAGAACTACTGTATAACAAATCTCTTGGGGATTCTAAATTTGTTGGTTATAAAAGAGTTTTGGTATAGAAGAGTTTTAAATGCACTATGCAGCGTTTGCCAGTGAATTAAAAGTTGTTCTTTATACAGAAATTTCGTTTAATGATCAAGATTTTGCCAGAAAGCTAAGTAAAAATGTAAGACTTTCTGACTACACATTACTTTTTACGCTTTACAAAACTGGCATTTCAGTTTTTCAAAAAAATTAAAGTTATTACAGTATGACACTCTTACTTTGAAAACTAACTTTATGTAGTATGGTAGGGTAGGGCTTTGAGAAGGACTAAAATATTATAACATACGGTATTTTATAGCAGTAAAAGTTAAGTAATTGCTCGAAAAACGAATTAGAGTAAGGTAGGGTAAAGTATGGTAAGTTATTGTAGGACAGAGTAGAGTAGATTAGGATATGATAGGATAGGGTAAAGTATGGAAATTTATAGTAGGGTAGAGTAGTATGGAATTGGGTAGCGTAGGATAGGGTAGACTAAAACGAAATCTACTTTCTCAAGATTTCAAACACTATAACACATTCTGAAGACACTACAGTAACAAACCCCCACACCAACTGTATATGCCTCCAAGCACAAATTGACTTTTTTACCCTAAATTTACTTTTTCTTCCTCCCAACGAGGTAACGGCGCAATGACATTTATGCCCTCGATTTTTTAATTTTGTGCGCCGATTCCAATCATAAACTGAAGAAAAGGCGGAGGTTAAATTAGGTAGTGACTGCCATCAAAAGTCACTCGTCTCCTTCCACTAATTGTTGTCATTTCCAGTGAATTGTAAAAACGCATTTGGTTGGTGGGGGGGGGGTAAAGGGGTTAGTCAGTTTTGACAAGGTTAATGTTTTGCGATGACTTTAAATTAAGTTTGGGACTGTATGACAATATTGGGAATGGATTAGTTTGATCTTGAACTATGTGATACGAGAGGTACTAGAACAAAATGGTACAATAGGTATTATAACTATATGATACGATAGATACTAGCGCTATATGATATTATAGGTACCAGAACTGTATGGTCCGACAGGTACTAGAACTATTAGGTTGTTCAAATAATTCTGTGCTCTCTTTTAAAACAAATTTTTGGAGGTAGGAGCACAGAATTATTTGAACAACCTATAGTTTTATTACTTATCGTATCATGTTGTTCTAGTACTTGTCGCGGCATATATTTTTAGCAATTATCGTATGATGTAGTTCTAGTACTATTGTATCATATAGCCCTAGTACCCGTCGTATCAAGTAGTTTAATTACTTGTCTGATCACATTGTTCTATTACTTCTTGTACCATATAGTTTCTAGTACCTGTATTATTATATAGATCTATTATCTGTGAGATTATATAGTTCTAATATCTGTTGTGTTAAATAGTTTTAGCACTTATTGTATGCTATGGCTCTAGTACTTGTTGTATAATATAGTTCTATTAATTTTAGTATCATATAGTATATGATACGATAGGTACTAGAAAGAGTCACTTCATTGTATAGAAATTAGGGGTGGATTTCTTTTCCTCGTTTTATCAAAACACATTTCATGTAAAAACAACATGTCATGCTGTACATTTCTACCTTTTTACACTAAAACACCATTTTTGGCCGCAAGCCAAGTCTTTTAATGCCAAGTGAATTAAACCCCTTAAGCGATAAACGGCGCGCGATAGTCACGCAAGCCCAAGTGTTGTCACAAATGACTTTTCAATTTGTCACCTGACGTCGAGGTCCAAAATAGTGACTCCCAATGACATTTTTATGTGCGGCTTATCGATGAGTCTCGATTTTTTTTGGGTTTAGAGTTTCAGTCATATACGGGGTTGTATCTTGAGTGTGGTTGAAATTTGGACGGTTTATTATTGGTTTTATTGTGTTAGTTTTGAGGGTAATAATTACTATAATATTTTTTACTTTTGACTAAGTGGAGCTTTTCTGTAACAAAATTTCGAATAACGATCAATTTTTAAATCCCCGAGCTATTCGTTGTACAGGAGTTCTATTGTATTAGGTTGGAATACACAAAACCTGTCATCTTTTCACAAATTTCGGGTAAAGCTGTGCAGTGATCTTACAAGTTTTGTTTGTTATATTATACATACAAATGCTGTCCCAAGTTTAATACAGTGGGATTCCTGTATTGCGAGCTACTCTATAACGACATTTACGTATACCAAGCAAATTTATATCACCTTTATTCTCAGTTTATAGCTTTAAAGAAAGTTTTTGTCATTTTATAGTTTTTAAAAGAAGTTATTGCCATTTTAAGTTTTTAAAACAGCATACAGTAGAACTGATGTATAAGGAATTGCTGAGGAATTTAAAATTTGTTCGTTATATATATTACTATATAGTTTCGGTATACAGAAGCTGTAATATACACACTGTATAGTGTTGGCCAAACAAGAAATAGAAAACTTACTATAAGGAACTAAAGGCCTACCATAATGTAAGTTAAGGTCAAAATTGTTAGTTATACGGGATTTTTGTTGTAATGTAATGGAGTTTGTTATACATGAGTTAAAATGTATAGTTTGGCCCAAAACAGTAAATTAATTACCTTAACGCTATGTCAAGGGGTGGGGGATGGGGTGGATCAACCTTTAGTCACCCCTTTCCCTCCTTCCCTCATCTCTAGTGTCGTTCTTGTATCTAGTAATATAAAATACTTACAGTATTACTTATATTATCATATTATTTACACTTAGCACGTATGGTATTTATGTTACTTACCAACCCTGTCTCAACTAAAATTTTTAACTCTCTGACAAATTGACTCAGTTACCGTAGAAGCGACGAAGTAAGAGAGTGTAAGGTTACTCTCGGTCCCTCCTTCCTTCTTTTGTCATCAAGGTCTATCGGGCGGCGATCTTGGCGAATTTAAATTAATTTCGCGGCGCAGTTTTGAGTTAAAAAATGGATTGAGTGGCACCTTAAACAGACAAAAGTAGAAATGACAATTCGAGGTGTACGTGGAAACAAGGTGACCGGGAAAATAGAGTTTAGACGTGGGGAAGGAAGAGGAGGAATTACAATATGTTGCTTTTTGGGCAGGGTAGAATGTTCAGAATGTTGGGGCGGATTTTTTGTTGGTTATGGTAGAATTTTGAGATTAGTTTTTGATTGGGCATGTCAATATTTTTTAAATTTATTTTTTATTGGCTGTGGTAAAATTGTGTGTTTTTGGGATAGGGCAGAGAATTTTAACATAGGGAATGATATTTTAGAGCAGGTAAGGTAAGATAGAGTAGAGTAGGGTAGCGTAAGATAGGGCAGAGTAGGGTAAAGTAAGGTAAGGTGTGGTACGGTAAGGTAAGGTAAGGTAAGGTAAGGTAAGGTAAGGTAAGGTAAGGTAAGGTAGGGTAGGGTAGGATAGGGTAGAGCAGATTAGAGTTGGGTAGGAGAGGGTAGAGCAGATTAGAGTTGGGTAGGAGAGGTTACGGCAATATAAGTTTTTTAGGGTAGGATATTGCAGGGCAGGCTACATAAAGCATGATAATATAGCCAGAGCATGATTAAGTTAAAAACCTACAGTAAAAGCTCAAAATCTTACCATAACGAACAGAATACCTACCATAATGTAAGTTAAGTAAGTCGAGGTCAGAGCCCCCTGAAGGCACGTGTCATACACCTCACACTCACTTCGGTCGCCTGTTTTCGTTGAAGGACGACGCATTTTGTCACAAAATTTTCGGCTGACAAAAAAAGGAAAGAAAAGGCTGTTAAATGAGTAGTCTTTAAGTAATAAACGGGTCTTACAAAACTTTCACAAACCCTTTTTCTTGGGCGTGGAAACAAAGTTTTTGAAGTTTTAAAAAGCTTGGGGTAGAGTTAGGCCCAAGTGGGATAGAATTAGACCTAATTGGGGTAGCATTAGTCCGATTGGGATAGATCACCTTGACATGAAAGGGGTAACATTGAAAGTGACTAACAAATGTAGGGATGAGTTTTGAAATAAAGGGCTATAGTGGGTAATACAGTAGGATTCTACTTAAAAATATTATGTTTCAGTAAGTTTTTAAATTTTATGGTTAAAGTAAGCTTTGAACTTATTTTTTGATTACTGTAAGCTTTAAACTCATTTTTTGGTTACAGTAAGCTTTAAACTCATTTTTTAGTCACAGTAATCTTGAAACTCATTTTTTGGTTACAGTAAGATATTAACTAATTTTTTGGTTACAGTAACCGTTTAAATATTTTTTAATTACAGTAAATTTTTAACTCGTTTTACGGTTACAGTAAGATTTTAGCTATTTTTTGGATACAGTAAGATTCCTCCCATAATATAAAGTAAAAAGTGTTTTATCGAAAAAAGTTTTGTCAGATCTAAAACAATGTTTATGACATTTAGGAAGGTTTTTCCTATCATCAGTGGGACAAAAAGCCTTCTGATGACTGTTGTAAGGTCACTTTTGTTTAAATTTTGTCTTTTTTTTGAGGTTGCGGCTCCGATTTTTTTGATTTTGGACGTTAAAACTCTCTGTTTTGTCATTATTACTAATTTTAAATTGAATTTAGGAAATTCTTTAATGACATGTTAGGGTAAGGTATGGCAATATAGAGTACCGTAGGATAGGGCAGGACAGAAAAGGCAAGGCACGGTATGGCAGGGCAGGGAGGGCAAGGCAAGGCAAGGCAAAGCAATGTAGTGTAGGGTAGTGTAGGATAAAATAGTACATATATTGAAAATTTTAAAAATATTGTTAATTCTTTACTTTAAATTTTATTCTACCCTACCTTTCATTATACCTTTCTCTCTACCCTTAGCACTATGATGATCTTAGCTTTCTGTCACTTTGTCTTAATGTGTCCTACAGTATCTTATCATGTCTCTTAATTTCACTTGATTTACTTTACCGTGCCATGTTCTTTCCTTCAACTTTTTTACCTTACCTAATTCAATTATGACTTTAATATGAATCTTATAAATAGAGATATTATTTTATTTCATACTCAATTACCTTCTACATCTTGCTTTCAAATTGTAGGCGAATAACATTGTGTTAAACTCCATGACAATTTACCTTCTCCAGTTGTGTTAGTTTAACATTATTATTGGAATAACACAGTTTTTTTGTTCTAAGAGGCATATCTACTATAATTTTAGTTTTATAAAAGTCTTGTCGTTTATTTGTGTTGTTTTGAAGGGTAAAAGGCGACAAGACTTTTTGGCGGCTTTATAAGGCGTATTGCTGCTTTTTATTACTTTTTACTACTGTAGTTAGGAAATACTGTTTTTTGGGGAAATATTTCTGTTTTTACTATAGCAAAATGTTACTGTAACTTTTTTCTACAGTAAACCATAAAGTTTAAAAATTCTTATAAATACTTTTTTAAAGATTAAAACATTCCTAAAATACCTTCAAACACACCTTTATATCTCCTAAACAATGTGTCCTCATTACCACGGATGACATATGAAAATTAATGTCATTTTGTGTCCACATAGGGACCAATTATCCCCTCAAGGCATTGTTAAGGCCAACCTTTTCTCTTCCACAAGTCATAACGCGTGTAAAAGTGTAACAAGGTTTGTGGACCAGTAATTAGTCGGGCAGAATATAGTGTTTATGGAGGCAAAACTGCTACGGTAGGACATTATTATAGTGGCATGAGTTTGGAATTGGAGTTGTTGGGCGGTTTTTGGCGAATTTATGAATTTTAACTTGAATTTTATGATTTTGAAATTTGAAATTTTATATTTTTTTTATTTTACATCCTCTTTTGACTATAGTAATTCACTATAAAGTTGGTAACATAAACAACAGTTGATTCTTGTTGATCAAAGCAACACCTGACACATTTTCTATTCTTGAGCCAAGTCTTCCTCTGTAATTCCTTCCTTTGATAAAATGCAACTCTTGATGGATATGGTATACGCTAGAAGAACATATCGAATGTCATATTTTTTAAACATCACATTTTAACTTTAAAATAAATTATCTTTTTGAACGTTTTCTTTGACCTCCGATATTATACTCGATAGATTTTGCGTTTTGCTCCTCGTTTTTCCAGTTATCGCATAAATTATCGTTGTCCCGTCGCTGAATATGAACTTTTTGAGTTTTTTATAGTGTGTACAAACTTTCAGAATCTAAAACATCATGTCAGCTTTAAAACAAGCCTTGGATTCTCTGAAACCTTCCTGTGAAGGCGAACAAGCGTCAACCTCACTGAACTTCAAGCCAGAAGCCCCAAGTTGCTCCGAGTTTCTGACACAGCTTTGTCAACAGTTTATGGCTCAAAATGAGTCAGCTTTATCCATGTTCAACCACTCGAATGTAGACGACATGCCAGTGTTATCAAAGTCCGAGGAACCATCAGCTTCAGGGCATCCCAGCCACGGGATTCTGATTCCCTCAAAAAAGCGAACCAACTCGAACTTTGCCTACACAATGACGTTGGAAGGCTACACATATCATGTTTGTTATCGACGTCAAACCCCGCGAGGAGAACGAGTGTATTGGCGTTGTCAGCTGAGATCAGGATGTAAAGCAAGGCTCATTACTAATCTATCTGGAAAAATCATGCAATTCACCAACTCGGAACACACTCACGACCCTCCAAAAGGTGGTAGAATTGACAAGAGTACTATCGTCAAAGCTCCAGGATCTAAGAAGAAAAGTAACAAGTCGAGCGAGAGCAGTTTCCTCAACTTCCCGTCGGACATCACCATGGATAATATCGAGAAGCCAAAAGAGCCGATCAGCATGGTTGTGGACGAACCAACGGATTACACTGCTGTTCTACAACATATTTTGAAGATGTCAAGTCAGGAGGAGTTTGATATGGACTTTGTGAAAGGGATCAACTCGACCAATCAATCTCCTGAACCTTCGGATACCAGCTCAAGTGATCAACATTCTGTGAATGGTGAAGTTATCGTACGTTTTTTAATGATTTCTGTATGTTAAAAGGTTGAGAATTGTTTGATGATGCTGTAGAAAAGTATTGGCTTTGAAATAAGGTCGAATTTTGGGTTTGGAGGCTAATATTATGTTACACTGGAAACGTTGATGTAACTTTTAAAGAAAGCTCTATCTTAGTTTCCAAAAAATGTCAAACCCATGTATCTTGTACTCAAGTTGTAGTACACACCATTATGTTAGTTTTAGATTACAAAAAGTTTTATTGTAGTAGGTAATATCACCTGGTCTTCAACGCAAAATTGTACTTAAATTAAGCTCAAACGCTTATATTAAGACCGAGAATTACAACCATGACATGATATTGTACTAAATTTCAAAAAAACTGCAAAATTAGTAGGTATAGGGTTGTAAACATCTATAGTAACAAAAACAAGATGTACAACATATTATTTGGAAAAACACGAGAAAAGAAACAATTTTTAATTATAGTTTGTACTAATTTTTAACATACCGAGCAGGTTTTTGGTTTTGTGCTATCGTTTAATTATTATTCAAGTCTTAATTATGAATGTTTGGTGGAGATCTGGCTTGTTTTTCATGAATAACATGGTAAATTTATCAAAATTTTTAAAGAAATATTGCAAATCGAGTAAAAGCTATCTAAGATAAATTCGTAATCTAAATCACAATACGAAAATGCCATAGTATACCACTGTAAATGAAAACACACGGCTTCCTGACGTATATTTCTGTCGTCAAATCCGCAGGTCGCGCGGTCAAGGGCGCGAGTCAACGAAGACTTGTTGATTTCCTGGAGGCGAAAACCAAAGGTTTTGCTCAAAGCTTGGAATTTTGGAGCTTTTTTCGATAAAATTTTACAAATAAAAGTAATTTCTTGGAATTTATGGTTTGTTTTGGAGCTTTTTTGTTTATTTTTGGGCTTATTTTAGAGAAATTTAGGGTGTAATGAAGGTTTTTAATTATTTTAGTTGAAATGTAGGTTATATCAACGGAAATTGGCTGGATGTTGAAGTAGTTTGATGTTTCTGAGCTGTAGGGTAGTGAACTAGGATTATGTAAATGATTGGAATTTCAAAAATTTGAAAATTTTATTTTTGAAAAATTTGTTACCTAAAATATTGCTAAAGCTTGAATGTACTCTAAAATTGTGCTTTAAGTTACGTTTCAGCTATTTTTGGTCAAAATAATGTATATTTCATTTTTTTTCAAGAATCTGAGGGATATTTATAAATTCATACCTAAAGTAATATAAAAGCCATTAAAAAGCTCAGAAGCTTCAGTTTTGTAAAATATTGGTCAAAAATGATAGCCATATACTATTTTTTTTTATTAATGTATAATCAATTTTTATTTTCAGCCATCCGCTATGACCGTAGAAGACCGTGCCGAGCACCTTAACCCACTAGTTGAATCCGGCTGGTCGACAGTGCCAAACAGAGACGCGATCAAGAAGAAGTTCACGTTTGTCGACTTCAACACGGCCTTTGCCTTCATGACAGCTGTGGCATTGTACGCGGACAAGCACGATCATCACCCGGAATGGTTCAACGTTTACAATCAGGTAGGTGTCTATGTTAATATAGCTTCTTTTTGGTTTTGGGGGAATATTATGGATGTTTTTGTGGGTTTTTTGATTTTTATGGGTTTGAGAGGTCATGAGGGATGAATTGCAGTTTAAAATTTGCGTTAAAAACTATGTTAAAAGATGTAAGATGGCAGTAAAAGTTGAAATATTGTTGATTATTATGAAAATTTTTGATTTTTTAACTACTTTTAGGCTTATTTTGAAGTTTTTTGATCTAAATTTAGTTTTCTTAAAGTCTTTAAATAAGTAAAATGTCAATTATTGTACAAATTTCCAGGTTGAAATCACGCTGAGCTCTCACGACGCCAATGGAGTCACACAACGAGACATTAGATTAGCCAACTTTATCGAAACTACTTACAAAAAGTTTGCCAACTAATCTATTCAATCACTCAACTACTCACTCTTCAGTTTATATAGTAAAGACTATTTTATTGTAAAATTATGTGTGATATTATAGTAGACGAATTTTATTTGTTATATTATAGTAGATTGTAAATCTTTGTGTTATTTTATAACAGATGGTAACAAAGAATAAATTAACATTATGTAAAAGGTATTTGGTATTGATGTTGTATGGCTTTATTTGCTGTCTGGTATTATCTTTGGTCTTTTCGGGTTGGTTTATCTGTTTTATTTTGTTTTGGAGGTTGGTTTTGTGTTTTTAGGTATTATATTAAAGTAGAAATCATTTTGTGGTAATATTTCCAGCTACGTATATTCTTTTGGTACAGGAATGACTCTTTCTGTCTTTAATCTTTCTTCTTTTGCATGTTTTTTCATTTTATGAGTTGAAACAAGGATATAAGCCTGATATTGACTATAACGAGAGCCAGTGTGTGCAGGAGTTGATTATAAGGTAAATTTTGCTATAAAAAGAATTTCTATAAGCATGTCTGTAATGAGAGTTAATTCTGTTACTTTTTTGTTTGATACATTGATATACTGTGAGTAATATGTTTATCTCTCGTGTCCTACTCAAATGATGTGATGCTTTGCGTACTACATCTAGTTGCACCTACATAGACTGGTTTCTATATGTCATGTTTAGAATTAGGAAGGGATTGATCATCAAAAAAGTTTGTGCTCATTTTGGTTAAGATTCTTCATAGAGTGCACCAAAATATATTGCCAGCAGTATACCAATTTATGAATGATGGAGTCAATATGCTCTGTATTGCTGTTAGTAATTTAGGATAGTAGGACCATTTTTATCTGTTTCGAATGCCATTTTTGGGATAATGGTCTACGACGTCTAGCTTTTTTAAAATTTAACTTTTCATATTTCGCTAGATGAACTTTATGACCTGTAAAGGAGCCGGGTCCGATTTTTTTGGCTCGGTCTTTAAGTCCCTATATAGCGGCTCGGCCCTTTTGAAAGTTGTTCCAGCCCAAGACCGGGCTTAGTAAGCTTCCTTTTACGTATGTCTCTCTAACCAATTATAAGACCGTTTCTAAACTTAAAACCTAGGTGAGACTCAATAAAACTCTCTAAAACAAGGTAAAATTAATCACATATTAAGCTCAAGATATTTAAAATAATGAGAATTTATTTATTTTTTCAAATTTTACGAAAGCCAGACAAAACGGCAGAAATAAGTCCAAAACTGACACAAGTAAGATCAATGGCCATAGATTTTCCGGAGTTTGCAGGTATTGGCGCACATTTTGCGCCAATCGATAATGTTGTCGTGGAGTCGGGCATCGTGCATGGCGTTCAGTACGTCCTCATGCAAATGGCAACGCTTCGTGATTTGGGTATCGGTTGCATTATTCTGGCGACACTTCACGAGCTTCTGAAATTCGAATTTTTAAAAAATTTACATTTTCCAAAACAATGGTTTTAAAATGCAAAAACTTTTTTTCCAGCTCAAAAAGAGCTAATGTTTTTCAAAAAAAAATTTTTTTGTATTTACTAATACAGCAGCCATTCTACCCAAAATAAGTATATTTACCATTGGGGTGTCTAACTTACAGTTTTGTACTCGCCTCCAGTGGTAGGTATAGGATCTCCCTTCTTGTCGCCGACCATCTTCATCAGCGTATTTGCGTAGAGTGTCATTTTTCGGCATTCGTCACAATCGGTCTGGGTTTTATGGTCTTCGTCGGCCATGGTGATTGTTGTCATCAACAGGAAGAGCAATATTACACGCATTTTTGACTGAAATGGTGAGTTTGTAAGGATTTTTTGGTTTTAGGTAACAAGACGGTTGATTTTACCAAATAGCTGACGTATGCTTAAAAATTTTAAAAAAAAGTTAGGCTTACTTTGAACGACGAAGAAATTGAAGCAAAAACGACCGTTTTGTGGCACAAAAATGGGTAAGAACGCTTTGAAATTTTATGTTTCTTTGAACATAGAGTTTGAAATTTCTAAAAATTTTAATTTTTTTAAAAAATAGTTGATTTTGAAATGGCCTAAATTTGCATAATTCAAATTTGAACTTTTGAAAAGTTTAAATTTTTTAATTTTACAACGTTTTTTCATATTCAAAACCTTCTCATTTTCAAAAATTGTTTTATTTCGTGGTTGGTAAGTTTGCGTGTTCGCTATCAACACCTTCTCATCTGGCTGTACCTTAAAATGACCAAACTGTGGATCGTCGTGCTGATCGTTCTTGCCGTTTCCGTGGATTGTGGTAGCGTCGTGCCTAGTCCGGTGGAGATTCTGAGGAAACCGGGCGTGACGGCTTCCGCAGTTTGTAAGATTTGCGTAGCCGGCGTTACCAAACTCAATCAACTCATGTTCGAGGCGAAGAAGCGGGACCTGAAGATTGCCGACATGGACACGACGACGTTGAAGAGTGTAGGTTTTTTGATATTTCATATTGATGTAGACGAATTTTTATTATTTAAGTTGGCATCTCGTATATTTTTTATCTTTTACTATCTACTATCACTAAATTTAAACAAAATATTATCTGGCTACAAGAATATATTGTTATCGTAAGGTCATCTGGCTATTAATGCACTTATAAGAATTTCATATGATCACAGAAATAATATGTCATCATAATGTTATCTGGTCAAAAAAATCAGTGTACTATCATAAGGGCAACTGTTAACTCATTTACTAGCCAATTCTAGTCATAAACAACACAAAACATGGTCATATTAGTCTTTAAAAAGTCTTGTCGTTAAAATACATGCATTTACACGATCAAAAACGACAAAAGTTCCGTTGCTCAAAGATGTTTATTATAAGAGAAGTTATGTTTATGAAGTATAACATATTATTTTATATGGAATACTTGATAAAGACATTTCTTCCTATACTGAACATATGTAAGCGTTGAGAAAGTTTTGTCGTTTTTGCTAACTTTGACGACAAGACTACTAGTATGACCATTTTTTGTGTTGTTTATGACGAGAATTGGGTATTAAAGGGGTTAAAAGTTGTCATTGTGGTAGTACGTTGATTTTGTGACTAGTTGACGTAGTGATAACATTATTTCTGTGAGCAGATGACATTTTGTTGTAATTGAATTAATAGCTAGATGACGTTACGTTATATTCTTGTGGTCAGATGGTATTTTGTTGAAATGTTGTGATAATAGATATATATTAATATTATTGATCGTATTTTGCTTTAGCCAGGAACGTCGCTACAGGTTTTTCTAGGGGCGACGTCTCTGTCTTTAGCATCTAGATCTACTATCATACCAACGGTCTTTAGTATCTAGATGAACTTATGACAATATATTGTTTTAGTGGCTGGCAGAATGTCTGGAAAACAACAACGACAAATCCAAGTGCGACATGTTGCGCGACGGCGTGAAGGCTGCGGAAGACGCGGAAACTCACGACAACCTGATTGATCATAACATCATGTGCAAGACTTCATGCCATCCACCAACTCGTTCTTAACCACAATATTGTTGTAATATAAAATTGTAATGTCAGCTAGTTACTATCTCTTGGAAACGTATAAAATAATGTTAGATAATGGTGTTTGTTGAAAAGGTGATAGCATTGTGGTATTTGATTTAAAGTGGCATTTTGGACAATCTATCTCATTTTTGATACTACATAGCAAGCACTAGCTGTAGGTTTATGAAAAATATTTTATAGGTTTATGAATATGGCTGTATATCTTGATAATGATAAAAAGACAGAAGTCAAGGTTAATGTAAAAGAATCGTTTAGACCATGCATGAACTTTTACAGAAAATTTTGTAGTTGACAATGTTACCATGTTTGGCAGCGTCTTTCATTCCAAGGTACATGTCTCGGGCTATAGTACAATTGACTTTTGTAGGGTTACAGTTTTCGAAATTCTAAAATTTGAAAAAGAATTTTTTTAAATAAGGATTGCAAAGAAAGTGAGTTATTGCTGTTTTGTGCTTCGTAAAGAAAGTTCTTGTTTTTTTATATATTGTAAAGAAAGTTCTTGCTGATTTGTGTTTTGTAGAGAAAGTTCTTGCTGTTTTACTTTATGTAAAAATTGCCAACCTTTAGCAAATTTGCGTGTTTTTCGGATTGGCAGCTTGCCGTCGACAAGTTATACGTCAAGCTTTTGTGATTTAAGGTTTTGTAAAGAAAGTTTCTGCCATTTCGTGATTTGTAAACCAAGTTTTTTTATGACTTGTAAAGAAAATTCTTGGCATATTATGCTTTATAAAATTTTTTTTGCTATTTAAGGTTTTGTAAAGAAAGTTTTTGCCTTTTTTATGTCCTGTAAAGAAATTTATTGCCATGTTTCGTCTTGTAAAGAAAGTTTTTGCCATTTTATGTCCTGTAAAGAAAATTCTTGCTTTTCTATTTCTTGTAAAGAACGTTATTTCAATAATAACCTTACTTTTCTATAATAATCGACCGGCACTACATAGTCTTTCCCATCTTCTTCAGCTTTCATGGCTCTTGTGTTCTTATTGTTCACCACACGCTGACATGAGAAACAGTTTTTTAATGAAGTGATATCAGAAAACTTTTTTGTAGCAAAGATGTTGATTATGAGAAACACAAATATGCATAATACTATTGGATTCAGCTTCATATCGGGTTGGTAAATAGGTTTATGATTCTCTTTATGTAAATTAGGTTTGTGAAGCTATATGATAGGATAGTCACTTCTAATATTCGACGGTCTAAATATAATGTGTCTTTTGATCTTAATACTAGATTTAAAAAATATATATAATATTTTACAGTATAATAAGAAATTTTAAAGACTGAAAAATATTTTGTTTTTTCTTGCTTTAAATTGGACGAATCAACATTTTTTTGGTTTTTTATCGTATAAATTACTATACATTACCATTTTAATACGTGAATCATTGTTTTTTCATAATTTCTGGTTATGGGTTCGCTTATTTTAGCCATTTGATTAATTTTAAGAAATTGGAAGACTACGTAGTTCAAGGTGATTATTATAGAAAAGTAAGATTACTATTGAAATGGAAATAACTTCCTTTTCAAATCAAGAAATGGAAATAACTTTCATTACAAGGCGTAAAAGAGCAATGACTTTATTTAAAGATTAAAGATCATGAATTGGTAAAACCTTTCTTTACAAGACACAAAATTACAAGAACTTTCTTTCCTAATCATGAAATTGCAATAACTTCCTTTACAAAACATAAAATGGCAAGAACTTTCTTTACAAAGCATATAATGGCAAGAACTTACTTTACAAGACACAAAATTGCAAGAACTTTCTTTTAAACCTAAAATATTAAGACTAAAGGAAGTTTTAAAATTGCAATTTTTTCAACAAATTTTAAAACTCCCTTATGTTGACAGCGGTTTACAGTAGTAATCTCCTCTCGAAATAAGGTGAGAAGTCTCAAATTATGGGGGATTACCCTGGTATTCCGTCATGGTAAACAAAACAACATCTGCGGTTCAAATTTAGTTTTGAAGATGGGTATCTACAGTCTTTGATGTACATATGAAGTTACTATTCTGCTGATAACTAGTTTTAATTTGTACTATACTAAACTGATGCTGCAAAACTAAAGCTATAAACTACTGTAGCTTAATATTGTACTGTTTCGAAGTTACGATTGTAACATAATATTCTTATTTTATTATTACCTAGTTATGTTTATTCTACTCGCTATAACCAAATTTCTAACGTTTTTGGCTACTCCAACATCGGCTAGACCAGCCAGCTTGGTAGCGTTGATACGGTACAAGGATTCGTTTCCAAAGCCATCAGCTTTTGCCTATTTTATACCACCAACAAACGCTGCGGCAACTGCAACAACACTATGGTGTTGTTGGCCACCAACAACCACAGCTGCACCAAATCCATGTTATAGCTGCCCATGGTGTTGTAACCCACCTACTACGACACCACCTCCTCCACCACCGCCAAACCCATGCTACAGCTGTCCGTGGTGTTGCAATCCACCTACTACAACAACAGCTGCTCCTGATCCGTGCGCGAGTTGTCCGTGGTGTTGCTACAGCTATACTACAACTACGGCCGCACCACCTCCGCCAAACCCATGTTATAGCTGTCCATGGTGCTGCAATCCACCTACAACGACGCCAGCTCCTCCACCACCGAATCCATGTTTATCTTGTCCATGGTGTTGTTATCCACCTTCGTCTACTCCAGCACCGCCTTCGCCAAATCCATATTATAGTTGTCCGTGGTGCTGTAACCCACCTACAACTACACCACCTCCTCCACCACCGCCAAACCCATGCTACAGCTGTCCATGGTGTTGCTACGCTCTAACTACGACAACCGCAGCTCCAGTATATTATCCATGTGGCTGTCCTAGCTGTTGTGCCCTATTAGCCTCTTCTGGATTCGCCGGAGCAATCCCAACGCTTCTGAATGCCACGTTACCAGGATTGGGAATTCTACCTGGATCAACGATATTACTACCGGAATCTGAATCGGTGACGAGGAAGGCTTCAGCAAATGGCTTGACTTCAGAAATTGGTAAGACTTCAGAAGTTGGAAATAGTAAGATTCCTGGATTTAATTCGTTGTTATCTGGATTACCAGGCCATTCTTGGACTAACAGTACGGCAAACGTTGGGAATAGTAGTACCATCTGGTTGATAGAGCCATCTGGGGCTGCTTATCCTTTAAATTCGAAATTCAAAGAGCTACTGAAGCAAAATCACACTGAAGACTACAAAAATGGTGGTGATGAGAATAATATTGACAACACAGTAGGTTTTTGCTATCTTATAAACATTTTTAAACTAAACCTTGAAAATAGTCAAATTTAGGTTTTCATCGTTTTTTATCCGGTTTTTAAACTTTTTTTTAAATTTAAAACTATTTTAAATGTTCAGATTCCAAACTCAGAAAGCTCGGACCTAGCTGGACTGCCAGGCTATCAAATTCCAGTCCTTCATCACGCTGATGAAGCTTTCAAAACGAAGCCGAAGAAAGAAACAATCCCAAAAAATGAGACGAGTTGGCCGTTTCCAAAAAAGTATCGTGATGAAACTTAATGTTATCATTGATTTTTAATAATAACTTTAATAATAAATTATCTTAAAAGCTTAGGGATACCATAAATAATACATAAAGAAGGTTTTAAAGCTGAAAGTACCCGTCAGAGTAGAATACCATGCTGAAATCATCGAAAGAATAGAGATTTTTCTAAAAATTTTTATATTATACTTGATTTTATTAATGTAAACACGACATAGAGAGCTAAAATTTTTTAAATATGAAATTCAGGTCAGGAAAACAATGAAGTTTTATAATCCGTAAAAGGTAAAGGATTTCTTCTTTTTCGATAAAGGCGGAGATAAAAAAAATTTTGTCGACGAAGTGCCAAAAATGTTATTGGAAAATGTTTATTTTTATATTTTTCGAGTTTTTGAAGATATTCTGCCAGAATCCTTGACAAATGTGAGATCTTGTCTTAAAAATTTTATTGGAATGCAGATAAGTTCAACTGTTTTAAACGTTACTATTTTTTAGGATTGTGATTTTTATATCTTTTTCACTTTTTATGCTATTTTATTTTATGTTTTCGCGCCACATTATGTTATCCATGACCCAAAACTAACGTTTCTCATTTCAGATCGGAATCCACATCGGCACCTCACAGTTTTGGCCATCTTTATGAATGGTAAGTTGCTTTTCCTTTATTGTTTTTGTTTTTAGGGTAATGTTTGGAGGTTTTAATAGTGTTTTGATGTTAGAATGGTAATATATGCCAGGTTTTTTGTTCTTATACTTGGTTGATAGATCAAGATGCTAAATATAGTTTTAATATGATGAGCTAGCTTATTTCAGTTTTGAGTTTTGATTCCGAAATAGATTTAAGTTTTCAGATCACAGTATCCATAGCAACCTCTTGATTTGAATCTCAGTTTCTTACTAGAAGATCAATAAGGTGAGGTATTTCTTTTTTCGTTATTCTAGGGGAAAACGAATGTCTTTCTTATGTCAAATTGGTTTTATTGCAGCTTAATTTAATATAATTACTATTAGAGATATTATTAGTAAAATTATTCACTATGTATCAGAAATGGCAGTTTAACGGATGAAATGTTAGCTTTTCTGTTTTGAAAAATTTCAGAATTTAAAATATTGAGCTTATTATAAAATTGATTTCCAATGACATGTTACATAAGGTTTATTAATGTTACATAAAATTAAAATGAAGCAACTTATATATTATTACATGTTAAACAATGCCATTCAAAAATTTATGTTGGAATCGGCATTTGTCGCCGTACAAACAGAATCCTGTGGTTGAATACGCGCGACAGAGTTTGGTACTATTTATTGTATTGTTCTGAAATTAGGTAACGTTAATTATAGTGTTATAGTACAGATTTATAAGATTTAGTTATGTTGGTATTATAGGTATATTATTTAAAAGTTTTATTTTGGTTTACGGTAAAATTTTTTAGAATGTTGGGAAAACAAAACTTACACTTGACAACTCTCTTAATTCTTCCTTGTTATGAGCGAACCCACAAGCTTCTCCTCGAGGGCATTCCGAGCCATCAGAAACATTCTTACACATTTCGGTTTTGTAGTTACGGTTGTGTCGTTTTAGCCTTAAAGAACTGTAGACAATTTCCTGTGGAACGTTTTCATTAATTTCTTTTACAGGTTGGGCAGCGTACATTGGCCAAATAGGTTGATTTTTCATAACTGGGAATACGTCTCCATTTAGCAGTTGTATTCCTTGCGTTCTCATCGTTGACTTCATCATCAGTTTCTTAGAATCAAAGTTAACGTGTTTCTGCTGATCTTCATATGAAATTCTCTCAAATTTACTTGAAGATACGGGGCTGACTTTGGATTCATCGGCTTCAAATAAGTTGGCCACATAGCCAACTACATGTGTCATGTGTTCATCGTTAAGTTGTACTAGTTCTTCTTCAGTTTCACTGTAGTTTTCTTTATGTTTTAACGGTTTTTGATTCTTTTTGGTCTTAGCGCTGAATACTGCAGAATGTTGCAGATTCTTCGAATCATTTAACGATGAGTCTACTGAAGCTGTAGTGTTTGCACTGCTGGCTATTAAGATCGCTTGCTCAAGTGGAGTTGAACAGTGTAGCGGTGGAGTCCAAGAAGTTGGAAGTGAATCTGCTGGTTCAGTAGACGTGCATGGTGTGGGATATAAATTGATATTTGACGCCACATTTGGTTCTGGGATGTTTACACTGTGCTGAACGTTGTAAAGATGTTGTAAGTGTAGCTGTTGTTGATACTGAGCCATCATGATTGCCTGATGCTGTTGAGCCATCATATAGGCATAGTATGCCATTTGCTGCTGATGGTAAAGTGCCATTTGTTGTTGGGCTAGATTTTGAAGCTGGACTTGGGTTGGTTCTTGTGTTTGGCTGGCGGCCTCATCAACGGCTTGTGTTTGACTAGCCTCAATAGCATTACATTTGGCTTGTTTTGCCTTTTCAAAATTTTTCCGATTTTCAGCCGCTAGTATAGCCTGAGAAGAAATCTCCATGGCTATTCTGTAGCTGACGAAGCCGCTAACATCTAATGGGGTTGGAATTTCTGGAGATGAGGCCATCGCAGAAGGGTATTCAGTCGAGGATTGCATTTCACAACTATGTTGGCAGTAATAATGTAGCTAAAAATTATTTAAGTTAAGCACGGTTCTATAGTCTACATTTCACGGTATTGTTAGTATACACGATAATTTGGTTTTCAAAGTTCATTTGGGATAAACGGAAATTTATAAAAAAAAGTAAAAACTAAAGATTTTGAGACAGTTGAGGAAGGTCACACTTCTCAGTACGTCTGTTCGATTGTCTGATGTTGGAGTCAGATTGAACCTATATTTATATACGCAAACTGGTAGAAAATAAGTTTTATCTCTTTTGTTCGCACTGTTTCTTAAATCGAGAGGCTAAATCGGTAGACATGTTTAATTCTACTCTGATATGGTTGCGTAATCGTCGAGTTGGCGACAAAGTGGCGATATTTATGATATCTTATGCAAAACGTTTCTTTAGGTTTGGATTTTTGTGGACTTTGGACTTGATAAAGTATAAAAAATTATTGAACTTTATATAATAGGCTTTAGAATAAAGCTTTTGAAAGTTTACTATAACTTTTTTTATCATATAACTTTTACGTTAAGAGTGTGTAAATACGTTTCTTACAAACAAGGATATATTAAATTTTTTGAAGCCGATTTTTAAAATTAATCGCCATATATTAAGTTATAATATTGTTTATTCAAACAGCAATACTAATTACAAAAAATAAGAAAAAAATGAGACTTTAATCAATAGTTAACACTAATCATGTCCTTCTTCGAACGGTTTTGTAGGGCATTTTAATTCGTCCAGAAACTTGTAGTCCTCTTCAATCAGATGAGCAAATTTACTGTTGTGTCGCATTAGAGAGTAGTGTAATCCATCATTAGTACATAATCGGTCGTTTGGTTCTGATCTGATTCCAGGAAAGTCTAGAATCGGGATTTTAGCGACAGCAGACACGGCTCCAGTCAAAAGAACGTCGTCCATAGGGAAAAAGTGAACTTTTTCGGCCGCTTTTAGTAGTTTTTGTACTGTTGAATTGGAGGCTAGGACGAAATAACCAACACAATAGTTAGGCCATATCCTATAGGGGTATTCGTCTGGAGTTATGTACCTAAAATTTATGTTATTGGTACAGTTTAAGGCTCTCTGAAGTTAAAATACTATATTTTACAGTGTTGTGTCTTAACTTACCATCGATTTTCTTTTACCCTTAAAGGTGCCATGCCAAGGTATAAAGCACAAATCAAATAGTCGTCGATCTGTCTTGTCACAAAGTTGAAATCACGGTCGATCCACTCTAGTAGTCTAGGGATATGAACAGTAGTGTCATCATCTATTTTTACAAATGTCTTGACGTTCGAACAGTATTTGGCGTGCCATTGATACATGGCATACCATTTTAAGTAGTTATTACGATAGTCGCCTTTACCATCGTAGTAGACGATGTCTTTGTATTCATTCATCTCGTCGATCAGCATTGAAGCCGGAAACTCCTCTTCGTAGCCAATGAAGAACTTGTGGACTACTCGGGGTTGCTGTAAGGTTTATTTTTTATAGGTATTGTTATATATAGATATTGCTTTATCTTAAATACATTACTTTACTGTAACCGTATCTCAAAGATATTGCTATCAAACCCTACCAATCTGAACTTACATTCTTGAACATGACCTTCCTCATAGCTTCCCTCAATCTGGCATTGTTTTCTGTCGCTGTCGACATTATCATGATGGCCAAGTCCTTTCCTTGACAGTCTTTCGAATTGGCTCGCATCATTTTGTAATTCTGACGTTTGTTCTCAAACCGAGCTTGAAATGGGTCTAACACAAGGTCCGATTCAAACTTGAGTACAGTCTCGCCTTTTGCAAAATACTCGTTGTAGCTGTGGTAGAGGTTGAGTGAAGTGTAGAGAAAGAAGGTAATGACCAGGAATATTAGCACTGAAACTTTATGAAGTTTTAATATTTTTGTTGCTTTCTAGGGTACTATAGGAGTATATAATATCAGAAACGAGAGTAGTAGTCTAAAATAGCAGGAAGACTATAAACTTACCGTATTTTTTGTTGAGTTGTTCTATTTTTAATCGAAATTTGATTAAAAACCTTTGCAAATGCACAACTTCTGGCAGTGAAGACCAATTCATTTCCAATTTTAAGAATATTGATTTTATAATAAGTTAAACCTTGACAACAAGTTTGGTACTATAGTGAAATATGTCAAAGTTTATAATTTATAGGTACAAATTTTGGTATATTAAGTAAAACGTAAGATATTAGTATGGTAGACAATTTCTTACTTCATTATGTAGTAAAAAACAAAATGTAATGTAAAAACGATTTTTTGTTTACCATAATGCCGAAATTTTGTCGCCAAATTATAGGCGATTTGGTCTGATTTTATCTTGATTACCGGAAAATCTTTACAAAAACATGAATTTTAAATTGGCGGAGGATATCCAGTGACACTCTTGTATAACTAACTCCTCTATAACGAAATTGCCATGTTTCAAGGTTCATAAGCTTTAAAAAAATGCTCTCTATGTATCTAAATTCCCATTTTATTACACTTGTAACGAACTATTGCTATTGCTGTATGATTAGTACTGAGGTGCAAAAACCCGCTCTAATTTCAACTTTTTAATTTTTTTGCAAAGTAAAAAAATGGAATTTCCAATCTTTACAATTTTTGGCGTCAAAAAGGTCAGACACGGTTTTGATTCTATTCTTCTGCATTGATAGCGGCGAAACTTTTCAAAAATTAATTTCAAATATTTTTTTGAAATGTTTTTAATAGTTTTTTTTGCGATGTTGAGGTTTAGTATTGGGCAAATTTTCAAGTGGCTTCTACGTATTATAGTTTCTTCTACATTAATCTATTTTTTGTTACTATGGCATATTTACATTTATCATAGGCAAAAATGGTTTTTGAACGGTAAGAAAATTAATTTTAAATTTAAAAAATTGTGAAATTAATAATGGTTTATATATAGAATTGTGGACTTAAAATCCTTAAAATCAAAAAAGTATATAAATACGAGTTTTGAACGCGTGTTTAGTACCAATAGTAATGTGTGCGGTTTTTTTACGTTATTGCACCGTGCAAACCTTTTCTTCCTCGCCAAAATTGACTGCACTGTGCAAGATCACTTTTTAACGGATTGCACAGTGCAACCCCAATTATTGGTTCCTTTTGATCTTTCCCGCCCAAAGCTGCCTGCACAGTGCAAGCCAAACTCGAAAGGATCGCACAGTGCAAACTCATTCCCTTTGATCTATACCGCTTATCCCATTGCACCGTGCAAAACCCAGATTTTGCTGACTGCACCGTGCAACCCAAATGCGTATCGCAAAGGTGTGGAATGTTGTTAGGACCCGCCGAACATTCTAGAATGTAGTACATGGGTTCCTCGGTCTTCTCGGTCTGGACGCTCTGAAATTACGCAATCTTTTTTTGTCGTTCAAATCCCTCGAATCTCGTTTGTCGCCAAATGCGTCGCGGTTTCTTGGTTTCTCTGCGCAATCTCTTCACTGTCTTTGATCTCTAGGTGAAACCTAGCTGCACTGTGCGAGCCAAATTGTAAGGGTTGCACCGTGCAAATCAAATTGCAACGGATCGCACCGTGCAAGACTAATTCTTTTGATCTTTACCGCTTATTCAGCTGCACTGTGCAGAAACATTTCTTTTGATCTTTCTTGCTTTTTTGACTGCACTGTGCGGGAACAAAAAGGGGTTGGGCGGGCAGAATTAGGCTTGCACAGTGCAAACGATTTGAGTTTGTTTTGCACGGTGCAACTAATGAACTGCTTCTTTTAGGTAAAACCGAATTGAAGTTCAAGCCACACAATGCCACCAGACATCTGGAATGTTCGAAAGTTATGGAAAATCAGACAGATTACGAACCGATTGTGTTCGAAGACAGAGTCAACTTATCCATGGCATGTGACTCCATCAGAAGCAGAGGAAACTTTGTGAACAAGCTTTATCCAGATGAGCAAAACTTTCCATTGGCTTTTGTAAGAGCTGTGTTTAAGGTAATGGAAGTGGCATGAATTTTGTTTACATGATTCAGAACTTTAATTTTTATATATTTTATTGACAATAGATGTATTTTTTTGCGAAACTGAAAATGGCAAGGACTTTCTTTACGAAACCGAAAATGGCAAAAACTTTCTTTACAGAATATAAAATGGCAAGAACTTTCTTTACAAGACCTAAAACGGCAAGAAATTTCTCTAAAAAAACGAGAAATGGCAAGGACTTTACAAGATATTAAATGGCAATAATTTTCTTTACAAAACGAAAAATAGCAAGAACTTTCTGTACAGAACAAAAAATGGCAAAAGCTTTCTTTAAAGAGCAAAAAATGGCAAGAACTTTCTTTCCTAACCTCAAAATTTAAATTTTTTAAAGTTCAGGACTACGAATACCTAGAATCGGACCTGTCGACCCACTACAACCCGAACAATGTCTACTGCTATGTGATGGATTCGAAAGCGGATTCAGTGTTCAATTCCAGGTTAAGAGCTCTCGCATCTTGTTTTCCGAATGTCATCGTACCAGACACCGAGTTCAAAATGACCTCGAGAGGAGTCAATGTAAACTATGCTCAATATCATTGTATAAAGCTGATACTCGATCGGCAATGGAAGTACGTCATTCTGCTTGAAGTAAGCTGGGCATAGGTTTAGTTAAAGGATCAAAATTGCAAGAACTTTTTTTACGAAACATAAAATGGCAAGAACTTTCTTTACAGGGCGAAAAATGGAAAAAAACTTCTTTTACAGGGCGAAAAATGGCAAAAACTTTCTTTACGGAACTAAAAACTGACTAAAAACGACTTTCAGAACCACGACGTGTTAACCAAGACTAATAAGGAACTAGTCCAAATACTAGGTCTATATAATGGTGCCAATGACGTTGGAGCTCTCAACCTCAACACAGTAGCCCTATCTCGCCAGAATTTCTCAATAGACCACGATTTGTCATTGAAAGCCTTGGGATTGTTCCGAAATGACACTTTGAATAAGGCCGAACAAACACTAACAATCGCCAAGAGTTTAACACAATCAGCTTTGACACGGGAAGCAGTTCATTACATCTTTAATGTACGTTTTTGATTTGGAATGTATGGGTGCATATGCTGACTAGGTACGCGTGTATTGGCGTACAGAACGCCTTATTTTACACATTCTCTTATACCTATGTCTATGTAAATCAGTTCATCTTTTATTACATAAATTTCATTAAGAACTCTGATTTTACTTTTTTACAGACTCTGAACACAACAAAACTGATGAGTATTATGAACGGCGACAACTTTGAACACGAATTCTTTACCAGCACGTTGAATGCCAATGAGATCGTCAATCTGCCCGGCGGATTCACAACTGAATGCTTGGACAAAAACAGTATCCGCCAGATGGTCAGGTAGGTCTGACCATCATAAAACAATGTAACCAATCTCAGGTACACTTTATGGAGCCACACCTGCCGTTCCAAGCACGTTCGCCACGTGCTTTGCATTCTGGGAATGGCTGACATCCGCCCGATCCTGATGAAGATTCCCCACTTCACAGCAAACAAAATGATGCCAGCGGTCGACTTTGGCGCCATAAACTGCTGGCATGAACACATGTTCAATCGAACCCATTTACAATCAACGATCGATACAGCCTTCTACAGTAACATACCGTATGTCAGGTGGCACAATCAGAAACTGAATGCCACGTTGGACAGGAAAACATTCAAATGCTGATTTTGTACTGTTTTAGGAATTTGTGGGATGAGACATGATAATATAAAGCTTTGTTATGACTAGTTTTTCGGGTTATCCTAGTTTATGTTTATTTTAGGTTAAACATCCAGACTGTGTTGAAAAGATGCCATTTGTTTAGGTAGCATTCAGGAATGAATTTTAAACATTTTTACAAACCATAGAATGATTTTAGAGCTTGTTGTTATAAATATGTTGCAGCATGCTGTCATTTTTTTAAAAATAGGTCCCACCACGAAAACAAACGATTTGGCATTTCGTCGCGATCTGCCGTGAACGCTGATTTCGACGATGAATTTGCGAAATTTGGCGCGAACCACGAATATATGATGGACCCTGTTGATGGATACACAAAAATATGAAATAAGTGATGTGCACGTTATAGTAAATGTAAGTTATTTTATTTTTTTGTGTTGGTTTTTAGGTATTGGAGGAGTTTTGATGGTCAAACATGATGTTAAACTAGCTTTTGGTGGTTTTTGAGGTTTTTTGAGGAGGTTCTACTTAGTTTTTGGCTTGTTAGTGAGTGAGAAGTCATGTGTTATTACTGGGATTGGTTTACCATATTTTTGCTCTGTTTTGGAGATATTGAGATTACGCTATGTTATACTTGACTGCAAAGGTCTCGCGTAACTTTTAGACGTAAATCAAAGATCTTGCTTGATGAGTTTGCTGTCTTAGTAAGAAAATCAGTTGTTTAACAAATATTAGAAGTTTGACAAAGGCTTTTGCTGTCTTTTTTGAGCTACGCGGATTTTTTGATGTTACACTAGACATAAAAGTGCTTTGCGGATTTTATAGGAAGTGTTAATCGAAGATACTTCAAATTGTAATTTAATAGTTGCTCTGAGTTATGTTTAATGTAAATTTTAAAGCTTATCTTTGCAATTTAGTTTAAATTTTGAGTTATGACGGTTTGCGATATTACACTTGAAATCAGATGGTTTTGTCGGTTTTTGAAGTAGGAAAGAAGGGTAAATCTTTGAGCTTGTGTTTAGTAGCAGCAGTAGTATAAGGTTATTCTGTAGATAGACATTAGAGCAGCCGATATTACTTTGTTTTTGATATATGAGGAACTTAGGATATAACACTTGACATTAGAGTAAATTTTGTAGTTGTTTTGAGATTTTCTGAACAAAAGCTAGTTGTAAAGCTACATTAACATTTTGTCGATCTTATTTCATTTATTTTCTTGTTTTAGGAGTTGATCTTATGTCCAAAACAGAACAAAGGAACTTCATAGTTGATGTTTATTTTCATTGGATCGTAAATGTTTGCTAGAGCTTCTGGAGGCGAGTTTAAACCAAGGCTGATGGATATTGATGATGGATAATATCAAATATAGGTATGTTTTTGTTTAATAAAGTTTCTGATATTTTAGATACTATAATATATTAATATGTAACTTTTTTTGGTTGTTGTGATACGTTAATGTAGCGAGTCTTATTCGAGTATCATTGATAACATATGACTTTAAATTAATACTTAAAAACTGCTTTTCTATTGGAATATAATGTTTGAATGTTTCAGAAGCTTCTACTGAACCAATACAGCGTTTACCAAGGCCCACAGACCGGACAAGCTCAAGCTAAACATGGTCAGAAATGGACAAGGTCAAGTGCCAAGGATGAGGACGATGACTCCAGAAGAATGGCATAAGATGAAACCAGTCCGTAATCTGTAAGGACATGCAGAAAGAATAATGTAATCTATCACAATGTTTGTATTATTTATTGTATTTTGCGCGTTATTACCTATATGTCGCGTTGTTGGGTGGGTCTCTGTACCCGCTCTCCCTTCTGATGGCTTTGGTTCCTAGCTAGGTTAGGAGGAGGTCCAAGAGCAAGGTTGGGCTGACAGGTCTGATAGCGAGTTTTAAAATCACAAATATTGTTATTTTTTGATTCTAAAATACGCAGTTTGAGTTGAAATTGAAATCAAAAGACATTTTTCGAAGTAAAAATACTTTTGAAAGGTGATTTGGATTCAGACCTTGTTTGACCTCCTTGCATAGTGCCTGATATACTCTGACTGGCAATTCCGGTCGAAGACTGGTCGTAAATTGGATGGAAAGTTGATTTTGAAAATTTTAAATCAAAATTTATTTTTACAACTTGAAAATGCCCTTTTTTCGTTAAAAATTTTGATTTTCGTCAAGAAAACATTTTTTATGCAAACTTCAAAACTTGTAAATTTGGTACCAAAGTTTTATTTTGTCGTTTAAAGCCTTTGTCGTTCAAGCTTCAACTTTCTGTCCATTTTTCGACCGGTGTTTGGTTGGATTTGCTTGATCTTTGTCCCTGCCAGGTGCGCCTTGGATGTTGTCCTAACTGTTCGCGAAGACCGAGAAGTCAGAAGGCTGACTCCGCTTGGTCCTACCAAGTAGTGAACTCGGTATCCACCTCCAGAACACGGGGCCATGCCCAATTTTTCTTTGAATAAATATATATTCCGAGTATGCCTGCGTATTGTTTATTCGAATATTTTCCACCTTTATGTTTTTTATTGGAGGACGGGGTGATGGAGTCGCCCCTCCAAGTGGGGAAGGAGGTGGGGTACCTCCTTCCCCAAGGTGAAACCTCTGACCACCGAGCCACCTCCTGACTTCTCAGACTTCGCGAGCAGTTAGGACAACATCCAAGGCGTACCTAGCAGGACAAGACGCAAGCACTAGAACCAAAGACCGGCCGAAGAAGGACAAGAACTTGAATTTTGAACGAAAACAGGTTTTAGAATATCAAAAACTGTTTTTTTGACAAAAGGACACAATTTGAAATTTTTTAGTGAAAGTTTTTCTGTCCGAAATTAAAATTTTTTATAACCATGTTTTTGTGGCAAAAAAAAACGATTTTTAAACTAAAAAATTAAAATTGCTCGACTTTCTATTCCATTTTCGACTGGTCTTTGGTAAAAGCGCGTGTTCTTGCCACACTAGGCACTGACAGGTCAAACAAGGTCTGAAGCAAAATTACCCTTCAAATTTATAGTTTACTTCACAAATTGTTTTTCTTTCCCATTTTAGTTCATAATTCGCATTTTAAAATCAAAAATCCTTCAAAATTCTTAGTTTTACTATCAAAAATCTACTAATTTTAATTAAAAAATCTTATTTTAGAGTCACAAAACAAAGTTTTACACCTTAAATTCTCGAAAACTAATTTCCTTTTCCTTCTAAAAATTCATTTTAATCTTAATTTTAATTCAAAACAATATTTTAGAACCAAAAACGAATTTTAAACAAATTATCAAAATTTTAATAAAAAATCATTTCGAACCCGCTTCAATACCGAAATGCATTTCTATCTTTTTTTTGTCGAAAAAACAGCATTTTAAAATCTCAAAACAAATTTTTGCCCTTTTAAAAATGAAACTTTATCAAAACTTTTAAAATTGCAAGTAATGACCATCTATAACTTGCCATCAGACCCTGTCAGCCCAACTCTTGGACCTCCTTCTAACCTAGCTAGGAACCGCAGCCATCAGAAGGGAGCACGGTACAGAGACCCACCCAAAAACGCGGTAAATAATGACACAACACGCACAATACAATCAAAAAATTACAAAAAAAGTCGAAAAGAACAAGTAAAATACGTCGCGATCTGATTCTGGACGTTTTAAATACCTATACTCATCCCCACAACGCGACAAATAGGTAATAACGCGCAAAATACTATAAATATACGAAGATTATGACACATTATCTTTCTTTCATCATGTCCTTAAAGATTACGGACTGATCCTTCTGACTTCAGATGCCCTTTTGGTCCGTTGTCTGATCTGGTCTATGGTTTTGTCAAGGTCTTGGAGGTCCAAATTGAAATTGATCCGTGTTTGAGCCTCCTTGAACGTTTCACCAGATCAATGGCAACTTCTAAAACGTTCGTATACATTACTAAAAAATAAAAATTTACAAAAACTGATCAAAAGTAGTCGTATTCAAACCAAACTTATATGATCCATGACAAATCTGAGTTCATTCTCAATACCTACTGTTTCCCAAGGTAATATCAAGAGAATTTACAAACTACATCATAAAACATCTTGTAATAATGCATATGAATGTTTATCCAAACCATACGTTTTAAAATCAAACACGTCCGACCCCTCAGCATATTATCTATGACCCATCAGATGCCTTTGACAATATCAATTTTATTTCTAAAGGAAAAAACCCAAATTTTTAATCACAAATAAAAAAATGTAAATGATCTATCTTAAAGCTCTTTCATAGCCGAAGGCACCATCAACAGACGTCCCTATGTCCTCAAAGTATTTCCTATAAACGCCTCATGTGGAAGTTAATATTATATGTTACTCATAAAAACCACAACATTCTAAATTATGATTAAAAAGATGCCAAAACCTTTGCCCGCAAATCATCTCATCTTCCAAAACAAACTTTAATCATCAAAGTTTTCATATTATCATAGACATCAAGCATTCATAGATAATATCAGTAAACCTATTAATTTACACTCTCTGGTTTAAATAGACAATTTTTTAGCTTCAAAACCTTAGTAAGAACAATAGCAAGTGGAAAATAAACCTACATCAGCCATATAATCTAACTGGCGACCATTATATCCGTCCATCCACTTTTATCACCAACTACAAGGTTCCGAAGGTCGACTCTGAACTTCTACGTGCTCGCCAGGTCTTGATTTATCGTTCAAAACATTGTCCGTAAGGATATACAGATCACACCAAAAGATCATCCATACGCAACCTCTGAAAGCCGTAAAATCATCAAAAGCATATTACACATCACATTGACCACAATATCAGAGGAAAATCGTCCAAGCTCACCTATAATCAGAAAAAAACAAGCAAGAATAATACTTACATGTAAAACCACTTTTCCTTCTTCTAAGCAATCGTATCAAACCGCATTCACGTTAAAATCTCATCAGTTCTGTCCATTTTCGCCCAGCACCCCAATAAAGTCATAAATTTTGAAAATTCTTCAAAGTTCGCCTAAAAACAGAAAAAATAAACAAAATCAAATAACTTACATGTGAAACAACTTGTCTTACATCGGTTCCTTCATATTACACAAGAATCATAGCAACATCTGTCTCGTTCTGTGAATTTTCGTCCAGCGGTCATCAAACCAGCTATATGAAGATGTTCTTATGACCATAACTTCACGCTCGTCCGCTTCTCAAGCACTATATTTTATATTCGTTCTGAAAAGTTGAAAATATATTACAAACTCATAATAACCATCACCAACCTTTTTAAAACCTTCAATCTCGCGCAATAGAACATCAAAAACACAATATTAACCTCAAAAACAAGATAAAACTGCAAAAAACGGTATTTTCTACGAAAAATTACCAATATAAACCAAAAGCTACACATTATTCAATTTCAATCAAAGAGTTCAATGAACCCCAGAGGAAAAATAACCAAAACTAATCATCGAAGCAAAAAGAAGTTTCGAGCGCAAACGTTTGCGCCCGAAACCCTGCGGAATGCGCGCGAATTTTATACCTTGGAACATTTCCAAGATTAAAATTTGGTTATATGAATAAAGCTTTTTTTCTGACTGCACTGTGCAAAACCAACTTCTTTTCTGACTGCACCGTGCAAAACCAACTTTTTTTTCTGCCTGCACCGTGCAAAACCAACTTCTTTTCTGACTGCACCGTGCAAAACCGATTTTTTTTCTGCCTGCACCGTGCAAAACCAACTTTTTTTCTGCCTGCACCGTGCACAACCAACTTTTTTCTGACTGCACCGTGCCGTCAAAATAGCGAGAAACATCAAAAAAATGCTTCTGCACAGTGCAGTCGAACCAGCGGTAAAGATAAAAAGAATTGGTTTAGCACAGTGATCCGATGCCACTTGATTTGCACGGTGCAACCCTTACAATTTGGCTTGCACTGTGCACTCCGGTTTTGACAAGAGATCAAAAAAAGTGAAGAGATTGCGCAGAGAAACAAAGAAATCGCGACACATTCCGCGACAAACGAAATTCGAGGGATTTGAACGACAACAAAAGATTGCGTAATTTCGGAGCGCCCAGACCGAGAAGACCGGGGAACCCATGTACTGGATTCTAGAATGTTCGGCGGGTCCTAACAAAATTCCATACCTCTGCGATAAACATTTGGGTTGCACGGTGCAGTGGGATTGGCGGTAAAGATCAAAAGAAATGGGTTTGCACTGTGCGATCCGTTCGAGTTTGGCTTGCACTCTGCAGGTAGGTTTTGGCGGGAGAGATGAAACGGAACCAAGAGTTGGGGTTGCACTGTGCAGTCAGTTAAATTGGGGTTTTGCACGGTGCAATCGGTAAGAAATAGGGGTTGCACGGTGCAATAGGTTAAAAATAGAGGTTGCACGGTGCAAACTTTTTAAACACGTTTTCACAGGACAATCGATTATAAATAAGTGTAAAAATAATTAAAATTAGTTCGTTCATTGTATTTAATTTCCAGTTCAAACAAAGTTTCGTCTTCTTTTGGCCAAATCTGTTTTATTTTTAACATTTTACACAGCTTGGCTACGTTAATATACCCTGGCAAGACATTTTACTATAGTATATCACCTCAATTCACTTCATTTTTATATACAAACGACAATATTAAATTAACATCTACAAATCAATATCAAATATATCAATATCAACATGCAAACGTAGTTCTATTCAGGGTATTACTCATTTTCTGGTTATGCCACCGAACATAAGGTATGTTACTATAGAAGACGGTATCAACCGTCGTATTTCGTTGAACATGAGTACGGTTGAATAAGTGTTCATGCCAGCAATTTATAGCACCAAAGTCAATCGATGGCATCATTTTGTTCACCGTAAACTGGCGCAGAGGCATGAGGCGAGGTCGCAGGTCGGACATTCCGAAAATGCAAACACCGTGCCGAACACGCTTGGAATGACAGCCGTGGCCACCCCATTTTGTGAATCTGACATTTGTTTCGGTCATAATGTGTATTTTAGGGTTCATTTTAATGTTTTTCAAAATTAAAATTTAAAAAAAAATTTTGGTTTACTGTAACTTTTTTTTTGAAAAATTCATAAAAATAAATTTTATATCAATGAAAATGACATTTCTAAGCTCATTATTTCTATATAGGTCTACTACTCATAATTGAATTGTCACTTTAAATCCATTTTTAGTAAGTGGCTTCCAAGAATTTTCGAACTTTTTTTGATTTTCGACATTTTTAAATGCTTATAACTCTGCCAAAACACAATATATGAAAATGAAATTTTGAAAACTGACACAACTTTCCATAGCTCTCAAAACGTATAAACTAAATGTTGTCAAACTTTTCAAAAATTTTTTAAAAATTTTTAAATGCCCATAACTCTGCCAAAACATAATATATGTCCGCAAAAATTTGAATATAAGTGTAACTTCTCATGCCTCACAAAACGCATTAACCAAATTTTGGCCAAAAATGTTTTTTTTACTTCAAAATTTCAAAAATTTTTAAATTTCTAAACCTCCTCCCTTGAAAAAAGTTATAAATACCTACCTCACCATCTGATCGATATTCTTTTTGTCCAAACATTCTGTCGTGAATCCTCCCGGCACATTCAGGATTTCATTGGCATTCAACGAGCTGGTAAAGGATTCGTGTTCGTAGTTGTCGCTGTTCATTATACTCATCAGTTTTGTTGTGTTCAGAGTCTGAAAAAGCGAAAATTAAGTTTTCTATTAAATTAGGTAATAAAATATGAACTGACTTCCATTTGGTAAATAAGGTACATATAAGAGATCGGGTAAAAGCAGGGGTATAAGGATTGGAGTAAGGGTAAGTAAATATGAGGAACAGACCGGCCCTGAGTGTTTAGCCTGGCCCAAGTTTTTTACGTCGAGCCAGACCTTGAGTGCAAGCTTAGCGAGCCACACCTTGATTTTCAAGCCCAACCCGACCTAAGTTTGGGTCAAGGCCGACCCGTTCCTCATGTCTACTAGTAAGTAGAGGTAAGGTTAAGAATACAAGAATAATATTATAGTATTAGGAGTAGGTTTAAAGGTAGAGATAGGATTAAAGAGAAGGATGGGAGTATAGTAGGAGTAAGGGTAGAAGTAAAAGTAGGAGTAGTGGTAAAGGTAAGTGAAGTGGTAAAGGTAGAGGTAGGTAATGGTAGATTTAGCTTAATCAACCACCGCCTCACCGAACTAAAAAAATATTAATCTTCCCCATAAAAACATAGCCCCCCCCCCACAGCCCGTATCATTTTTAAATAACTTACATTGAAGATATGCCGAACCGCTTCGAATGTCAAAGCAGAAGCTGTTATACTCTTGGCGATTGCCAATGTTTGTTCGGCCGTGTTCAAAGTGTCATTTTGGAACAGACCCAGCGCTTTGAATGAAAAATCATTTATCTCAGCAAACTTTCGCCGATCTGCGCCCAAAGTGTTCAAGTTTAGAGCTCCAACATCATTGGCGCCATTGTATGCGCGAAAGATTTGAACTAGCTCACCATTTGTCTTTGTTAGCACGTCGTGGTTCTGAAAGTCATTTTTTGTCAGTTTTTCGTTTTGTAAAGAAAGTTATTACCATTATTTGTTTGTAAAGAAACTTTTTCCCATTTTACGTTTTGTAAAGAAATTTCTTGCCATTTTTTGTTTGTAAAGAAAGTTATTGCCACTTTTTGTTCTGTAAATAAAGTTTTTGCCACTAAAAAGCTAAATTGTGTCATTTTTATGTTAGGCAGCCTGCAGGTGACAAGTTATACGATGAATAAAATTGACCGCCATTTTTCGCTTTGTAAACAAAGTTCTTGTAATTTTTGGTTTTGTAAAGAAAGTTCTTGCCAATTTTCTTTCTGTAAAGAAAGTCCTTGCCATTTTTTTATTCTGTAAACAAAATTCTTTCCAACTTACCTCCAATAACACGACATATCTCCACTGGCGGTCCATCATCATCTCCATACAATGATATTGAGCATAGTTTAGATTGACACCTCTCGATGTCATATTGAACTCGGTGTCTGGTACGATGACATTTGGGAAACAAGATGACAGAACTCTTAACCTCGACTTGAACACTGAATCCGCTTTCAAATCCATAACGTAGCAGTAGACATTGTTCGGGTTGTAGTGTGTCGACAGGTCTGATTCTAGGTATTCGTAGTCCTGAAATTTAAAAAAATTAAAATTTTGAAGATTGTAAACAAAGTTTTTGTTATTTTTCATTTTGTAAAGAAAGCTTTTGTCATTTTGGGTTTTGTAAACAAAGTTTTTGCCATTTTTTGTTTTGTAAAAAAAGTTTTTGTCATTTTGGGTTTTGTAAAGAAAGTTTTTGTTACTTTGAGTTTTGTAAAGAAAGTTATTGCCATTTTATATTCTGTAAAGAAAGTTTTTGCCATTTTTCATTTTGTAAAAAAAGTTCTTGCCACTACCTCTTCTGTAAAGTAAATCCCGCTCTATTTCTATCTGGAAACAAAGTTTCTGCCACTTCCCCTACCTTAAACACAGCTCTGACAAAAGCCAACGGAAAGTCTTGTTCATCTGGATAAGTTTTGTTCACAAAGTTCCCTCGGCTTCTGATGTCATCACAAGTCATGGATAAGTTGGCTCGGTCTTCGAATACGATTGGTTTGTAGGTAGTGGAGTCTTGTATCAGTTCTGAACATTTGAGATCTTGTGCTGCTTCGTGAGGTTTGAATATTGGCTGTGTGGTTTCTGAAAGTTGGTTTTATTAGGTATCAAGGACTAGGGAGAGTAGGTTAGACGCCTAAAGATATCTGGCCTAGCCAAATTTTTCGGCCCGGCCCTCAGGCATTTAGCAACCTGACCACTCTCAAATTTGCATAACCTACCATTAAGTATTGGAACGTAATGTTTGTACATTTGCTCGATGGAATATGTTGACATGGTCTTTTCTTGATTCACATCTGAAACATAAAATCATAATTTGTCCCCTACTTCATTTTAAAATGTCATTTTTAGCCGATATCAATAAAAAATGGCAGTTTGCACTTGATTTTTGCCTACAAAATGCCTTTTTCTACTATTTTTCAGCAAAAACTGCCACTTCTTACCGAATGTTCAACTAAAAAATACCAATTTCTAACCAAAACCAATTAAAAAATGTCATTTCCAGTAAAGTCAATCTAAAAAGTCATTTTAAGCCCAAATTTAGTCTAAGAATAAAGTTTTTTATTGAATTTTTGCACAGGAATGCCATTATTTGTCAACTCTCCTTTACGAAATGACATTTTTTATTCGTAGTAACACGTTTTTACAACTATTAGTTCAGTGGTACTATATAGCATAATCAATACAAAAATTTGTTCCTTCATACTAATCACTGGTACTATATAGTACTATTTGGCCAGTACTATATCGTAGTAGCACTTCATTACAACTATTAGTACATTAGTACTATATAGCATCACTAATAGAAAAAATTGTTTCTTCACACTAGTAGTTGGTACTATATAGTAATACTTGACCATTACTAATCGTAGCAGCACTTCATTACAATTATTAATTCAATAGTACCATTTTGCCCTTACCATTAAGTATAAAACTGCCATTTCTGTAAAAGTCAATGTAACTGACATAAGCTATGTAGACTAAGCCAGCAAGACAGGCTACTTGTACCACACGTAGCATGAGTTGGATTAAGCTGTGCAACTTGAAGGCGATCTAAAAAGGTCTGATAAAGAATGGCAATAACTTATAGTTTTAAAAAATTAAACCTATTGAAGCTATACCTAAAAAAAAGCCCACTGAGCAATGCCGATCTCGGCCTAGACCAAAACAAGTTTGAAAGAGATGGGTAAAAAAGTTGGGTCCGGCCTAATTGTAAGTAATAGCTAAAGTGATTTAAATAGTAAAAATCCCTAGGAAAAAATGAAGTCCAACCAAATTTGTCCTTTTTTCAAATTTTGACCAACAATTTTTCAGAAATTGATTTGTTTGAAAAGTTGGCTTTTGCAAGAGTCAAAACTCTTTTTGTAGCTTTATGTTTGCCATGTTATAATTCACTCCCACGCTTGTTAATTGTTGAAAAAAACTGTTTTCCAAACTAAAAGTCATCCTTCTAAATAATCGGCCCGGCTGGTAATAGCTTGCTAAACCAAAACCAGCCGTCCAATAACTATTGTATACAAGTATGTCGCTAGAACGAGAAAAGAATGAATGTAAATAGATCTACAGCAGAACTCCTGTATAACAAATCGCTTGAAGATTCAAAGTTTGTCCGTTATACGGGATTTTCGTTATAAATGAGTTCTCTATACGGTAATTCCACTGTACTTTTAAATAGCTATGCCAAACTAACCACAGACATTTTGGAAATAAAATGTCTTTGGTTAGTTTGACGAGGCCCCTGGTCAGGCTTGGACACACAGCAAGGCATTGCGACTTTTCATGCCCTACCTTGTAGACATTGTTTTAAGTAAAACTGGAAATGGACTATGTCCTGCTCTTGCCCTGAAGCCCATTTTAAAATCATGCCCTATGCCCTGCTCTCGCCCATTTTGAAACCATGCTCTATGCCCTGTTCTTGCCCTGTAACCAATTTTCAAATCATTTCTCCCGCTCTGTGAATAAGCCTTCGGTTTTGTAAAATCAAGCCTAATGTTAAGGTCTTACCTGACTTTTTTTGGTTCCTGCTGATGTTGCCTTGTTTAAAATCCCTCTCTCCTGTGTGCCATTTTAATAGCGGGTTTAGCCTTGTGCTGCTACTTGATAAAGGAGTAAAAAGCCAAAAAATTATAATTCCCTGCCCTATAGCCAAGGCTTTATAGTTGTAACAAACCTTGCGCGCGGCTGCAACTACATTATTATTTAGGTGTTACCGAGCCTTTTTCGACTTTAACATATTTCATGACTAGCCATAAAAGCTTCATTTTAAAATCCCTTGTTCTCCCCTGTTACTTAACTATTTTTGCCTAAGAACTGTAGCTAATTTTTAAAATTTTGATATTTACTGATACCTAAACTATTTTTGTCTAAAAACTTCAGCTAATCACCAAAAAACACTATAACTTACATCCGACATGTGATTAAAACAATATGTTATCTAGAAAAATGGCTCAACAATAACAAACAAGCGGTTTTATTCAATCCCACTGCCTAGTTTAGTCATGTATGTACAGCCGGCGATGTACGTGCGACATGGCCAAGAAGGAAACGATTGTTTGACAAACGCCCTTGTATTTCGATTTTTTTAGATTAGTGTAGTTAATCAAAACTGTTACATACGAAGTCTACTTCCGTTTTGGTCTAATTTCCTTAAAATCTATACTTTGTGTCTTCTGAATCCACACCATTGGGGTTTGTTTGCGCTTCTGTAGGCGAGTTCGATTGACGTTATTTTGATTAAGGGCCAGCGTTTGGAATGAGTGCAAGTTATTTCCTCAATTTGCAAACGTTCTGAGCGTTCTTTGAGAAGATTTGTTCGGATACGGTTAGAGCCAAGCGAGAGGCCAAAATCTGAAGGGAAGGTGTGGACTATTGCTGCAGGCAAGAGAGGCCAATTCTCCTCTCTTGCCTGCAGCACTAGTGCATATCTACGCCTTCCCACTTCTTTAACTACATTCAACAATGTAACGTCTTCCCTTGTAGCTTAGTATACCTATTCCAGCTATACTACATAAGTTACTAATGACGCCGGCTTACGCAGCAAAGCTTTACATTTTTTTGTCCCTGTGGTATGATACACCAAACTTGTTACCAAAAATAGAGTATTTGTTTAAAGTTTGCCTTTTACCATGTTATGTACAAAAAAGCTCTCGTATAGCGAACATATTTAAAATACCCGAGCGATTTCTTATACAGATGTTGTACTGTATTTCAATTCCTTGCGAAACAAGCAATACAGCAAGACATTAAAATACATTTACAATCGTGACAAGGCAATGCCAAGCCTGTTACCCTACTCACTGCCCTATCCTTTACTGTCACTAACGTTCAAAACAGGCCCTATGTCCTAGACTACACTGCAAATCAAGCAGGACGAGGCATAACGCACCCTGCCCTGCCTCCAGGCCTGATTTCAAACTAAAAAGTTTTGACTATAGTCAACAACTTTTAAAATATTTACAATGTATATTATCATAGCAACGTTCTAAAAAAATTATCTTACCATCGTAAATAATTTTCTGTCTGCCATTTGGGAGAAGTACAACAGCTTTTAGCACTTTCTTAACAGAAAAAAAGTAGTCGTTTTCAACAGACACTTATATATTCCAAAATACAATCATAGCTATAGATCTGTAGTGTTCATTAATAATAGTACAAACCTTTTACTGGCTCTAAATCATAAAATATTCGTTGCCTTTAGTTAAAAACGTCTACTACAATATGCAGAAGTTTCAAGTTTAAAACTTTTTGAGTAGTAAGTTAATCACTTCTTTTCTATTTACCAGTAGGTCAAGATCAATATGAAATTCTTCTAATTTACTACTAGTTCTAGCTTAATATCAAATTTTTTTAAATTTTCCACTAGACCAAGCTTAAGTTAATATCGAATAAACTCTTATCTTTTGCAGAAAACACCTTTGCTTGCTATAGAGAAATCACTGTACTAGATCACCGATACAAAGTCCGTTCGTGTCTACCACGTTTAACCTTTGTCCCGAAAAAATGCATAAACTTCAGACATTAAACAGCATTCGTATTTACTTTCCATAATACAAAATAATAAGCGATTTGCATCTGAATTAAGCTGTTATTTTCATTCTGATTCGATGGGAAGGATGGTGAATATCGGCGGGTAGGGTAGGATTACGGGAAGGTAGAACACCATGGTAAATATCGAAGGATAGATTAGGATGTTGGTTATGAAAAAGTAGAACACCATAGTGATAAGTCAAAAAATGGTGAATATGGGTAGGTAAAAAAGTTTCAAACAAAAAAATGTAGACCCCATGGTCAATACGGGGTAGAGCACCATGTTATTTGGCTACTACTTCCCACCACAACAGTTGCCGGCTAAAAATAATGTAAAATACGACTTTTCATGACTTATTTGCTTATGTTTTTTATAACAACATGTATTTTTGATTTTTCAGTTGTTATCATTGTTGTCAAACTGGATTATAATGTATTCTCAATTCTTATTGCTGTTCTACAGTCATACCTACTAAACCTAAAAAAGACTGACTAGGCTCGGTCCTTTACAGGTTTACCTACTGAATAATAAGACATGGCGCACTAAACAGGCCTAATGTTTTAACACGAAAAAACCTGATCTGCTAACAACAAATAGGTTTATTGTTCTAATAACATATAGGCCTAGACTTCAAATACCAAATAGATCTAATCTTCCAACACCAAATAAGCCTAATAAAGCAAGAGGTAAAATACGGTCACCAAATTTAATTCAAACCTACAAACCAGGCCATTTGTCACCGCTAATTACTGTAAAAGCAACTTGCAGCAACATATTACACAGTTATTAAAAACACTAGAAAATCCGAAGTAAAAGAGACTGTAATCAAATCAAAAAGACCGTCCTTTACTGTTGCCCATAATGAAAGCCTAATAAACTCTTGCTGTCATTATTTTCAAATCCCAATATTTAAAAACAGAACTTACAGTTATTTCCACCGCAACATCCTCCCTGTTGTTGGGTTTGTTGTTGATGTTGACAGGCGCAGTTGGCGCAGTCGCACTTGTCTTTTCCGCATGGACAGGTCATGATTCTGAAAATAAGCATATGAAGTCAAATAATATTTTTATTGTCATTTTAGTTTAAAAATCGCGTTAATCTGATATTACTATAATAAACAAAACTTTGGTTCTCCTACAAGAATATTGAATTTCAAAATTTCTTGTTTAGAAACGGCCAAAGACCTAAAAGCCTTAAAAAATTACTTTAAAATTCATGTACCCTTCAAAAATAACCAAAATTTAAATTTTAAGGCAAAAATATAAATTCTTTACATAAAAATTGGCGAAAATTCTGTCTGGCCTTAGAAACTTTAAAAAGTCTAAATTGAGGCCCCAAAACTGCTGAAATATCAATGTCCTGCCCCAGAAACGTCAAGAAATACAAACTCCAGCCCCAAGAAACTGACAAAAATTCAAGTTTATATCCAAAAATCTAACAAAATTCTCAATATTCATAACTTTTATAGCCTTCAAAGTCCATAAAATCATTTTAAGATTGCTTTGTGATCATTTTACAGCCCAAAATTTAATCGAAACCCGTGAATTCGAAAAGAAATTCCAAAGAAAGTGTTTTTTCCACTGAAGGCAACGTGAGATAGACCACATAAAAGACATACGACAGTCCTTTCTTTATCGCTCTTCTGTTTTTGACTTGCAAAAAACAATTTCGAAATGGGATTCAAATTACAGTGTTAGCTTTTTGTACAAATAAGCTTGTTTTTTAAATTTTGAAGCCTATACGGAAAAGTATTGCCAGTTTTTGTTTTGTAAAGAAAGTTCTTTCCATTTTATGCCCTGTAAAGAAAGTTCTTTACAGGTTATCAGTTTTTAAGCAAAGTTTTTGCAAAAAACTGTCTTTAAATTCAATTTTCTTATCAAAAAGCCTTCTTATAATGACAATTCCCATATATAACAAAAAAATCAAAAATAATACCAATATAAAATACAAAAAAGATAAATATGAGTATCAACAGAAGTATATTGTGCTTGAAAACACATTCACAAAAAACAAAACAATCGATTTTTAATCAAAACCCAATATATTTATTAAAAATAAGTTATTATTAACATAGCAGAATTAAATTAAAGTCCATGAAAAAGGTCTTTTACAGTAAAAACATCAAAAAAATCAAAAAAGGCTCTTTCACAAAAACTTTTAATTCCAAACTTTTCATAAAATGTCACTTTCAGTTAATGAATGTCCTTTTGATCAGAAAATTTCATTTTAGTTCATAAAAAATAACATTTACGACCTTTTTCATGCCTTTTTCAATATTGGAATGTTGATAAACCTAAACTGAGGTGCTTGATCCGCCTTGTAAAAGTCCGAATTGTAGAAAAGCGAATCGACTAGTGATTTTAGTGTATGTCGAAGGAGAAAGGCTTGACCAATCAGGTAGGCAATGCCTGAACCGAAAAAGAAGTTGGCATTGCCTGAGCCGGTTTGAACCCATTGTTGAAGAGTTATCAGCGACGAGCTGCAGGCCAAACTGATCAAAGTGACCAGAAAATAGAAGAACACGGAAGCTGAAAGTAAAAGACGTCAATTGTAATAGTACCTTTCAGAATACATAATACGATACAAAACTGCATCGTACAAAAAAAATATTAAAACCAAAAATAATTTTTTACAAAATTTACTTCCATTAATCTTAAAAACCCAACTTACAATTCTGTTTCGCCTTAATTGTGGTTAGTAGTGGCAAAAAAAGGCAGAATTCAGCATAAGTTGGATATGATGACAATAAGGTGATCATTTGAAGAAATATTAACCATAAGCCTACTGGAGCTGTCCTAAAATTGATTTTGTAATCAACTAGCCACCATAAAGTAAAAAGTTGTATATCAATGTATAATATCAAAGACAAAAAGCGTTTGGAACGATAAAATATTTGAAAGCTGAATCAAAACAGCGAAAAATTAAAGTTTTCCTATATTAAAGCCTAAATTATATAATTTTTAAATCAAAAACATAAAACCGTGTCCTGAACAATACTCTTCTTCCTTTAAATCATTTCTCTAAAACATATAAAATAAAAAAACACTAATTTAAACTCACCAAAAAACCTTAAAAAGCGGAAAAACGTGTATAAAAGCCAAAAAGTGAAGAATAACCAAGAAGAACAGTCGATATTGCACGAAAATCAGCGAGAACAGATACCAATACATACCCATATTCGGTGTGTAGTCTTCCAAAGTAAAACTGAAAACAATAATTTTAAAAAAATTTAATTTTAAAATACAAAAAATATCTTTTTCGAAAAACTTACAAGAAAAAGACGTTTCCTCTAATGACATCGTTCCAATTGGCGATTAAAAAGTTAATACTGTATAGAAGACTAAAAGCAATTAACTTATATCCAAGTTGTTTTGCTGCCAATGCTAAATTGAATTTGTCTTTCGTCTGTGCTATCATTCTGGCAGCGACAATTGGCAATAGAAGTTGTAGGTAATATATATTCAATTGAGATGCCAAACAAACCAAAATTGTAGCCATACATAGTTTTTCTGAAACAGATACCATAACTTCTTTACTTTAAAATCATTTAAATTACATAATAATACCTACAAATACACCAAAATTTGTTAAAAGCTAATACTCCTAGGAGCAAAACAAGGAGCTCCTTGTTTTCACTAATACCTAACAAATTTGATGTTTAAACCTTAAAACAATATCAGACCTTTATGATTTTCACCATAAATCTTTCTTAATATCCACTCCAACTAATAAACCCAAACTTACTGTTTACAAAAAAGTAGAACGCCACACACAAAGCCATATTCAAGATAACAGTTGTATTCATAGCTGCACAAACTCCCACTGTCAAAGGGTTCAACAGATACATTGTCAACAATCTTTTACCAACTTCAGGCACCTCAGCAGCTTCATTACAAACAAAACCAGCTGATTTGTACAATGCCACAGCCGCAATTACATCGCAAGACTAAAATATTATTAATATTAGTATCGGTCACATTCTAGTCAATCTAAATCCAGAAAAAACCATCAAAACAACTTACAATAAATAAAACACGTAGAATATACTCTTGAGGTACTAGTGGATAAAAAATAACTGCAAGAAGAGGTACTCCATGGAATCTATCGGCGTAAAGGCTGCCATTTTGGTCCCACAAGGCTATCGCATCTTTTAATCGACGAAACGAGTTCCATTGTGCTGTGAATCCAACATGATCTTGAAGGTACTCCTTGAAGTACGCAAATGCTATCAATCGAAGAAAAATTCCAAACACAATAGGCCTGACAATGCATGTATTATTCAAAACATATTGTTTTAGTTTCATTTAACAGAAGCTTGAAAAGTCGTTTATATTCGGGCAATAAAATATACTCTACTCCTTAAATCCAAGATAAAACTATAACTCACGCTAAAACATCCGAAATATTGAGTTTCACACAGTTTTTCACAGCTGTTTTGGTTGGTTTTACAAAAACTTCGTCTTCAAGTTCGCTTTTCCTCTTCGGTCGTCGTGTTAAAGTCATTCAACCTCCTAAAAATAAAAAAATTATACTCTTTACTATTTCTAATTCCAACATACCTTTCTATCTGCTCTCCTTTGGCCACAACGATTGCTCATGAATCGAGAAAGCGCGAAAAATAAAATTATTTTCTCACATTCAGCGTATAAAATCCACGCGCGGGCTGCACGTCCCTATTATATAAGAAGGGGGCAAGTCACGAAGAAAAATTAATTTAGAAAAATATTTTTTTGGGTTGAAATCAAGATTTTGGGTATTATCTCAGATTCCTAATGGATCAAGTTTCGATGTAATCAAAAAATAAATGGAATTATGTTCAGAACACCATGTTATATTGTATTTGGAAAACATAATATGATAAGGATACTGAAAAATGGCTCCAGAAGATTTCAACAGTAAGTTACTTTAGCTTTTTTGTTGTTTTTTGTTTAGATTTAACGGTTTACAAAAAACGGATGGTATTCTAGTTACCTAAAGTGTTTTAAAGTTACATTAAAATTCTTTCACCGAGACTTGGATTTGTCTTTCACAAAAATATTGTTTTAGTGCATTGTCATCTTCACACACTCCGCGGATGGATTCATACGGTCGGAATCAAGATAAAGTTTTTCACTATAGTATAGGAAGACAGCATGGCTACGATTTTACTGTTGAAGAGTTGGAGTTACTTGATAGATACGAGTTCAATGGCAACAAACGGGTTCATAATAATGTAAGTGATGTCTTTGGCTCTGTCAAGCTAATCGAAGCTGCCATAGAATTTGAAAAGCTTTTAAAATTTACTCTATAGTATGTTGTATCTTTGGCAAGACTATTTTCACTAATATGGTAAGCTTTCAGACATATACATCACTTCCAATCGAAGTTATCTATAGCAAGCTAGAAGAAGGTCGGATAAGGAATCACTACGTGACGGCCGAGTTGTTTTATGTTTATATTGTTGTTCCATTACTTCAACAAGATGGTAGGGCTTACTTTAAAACTTATTTTGTTATCTTTTTGTAAAGCAGCTTTTGGAGATAAATCATTTAAGGAACTATACCAATAAGTTGATGTGTAACAACGTTTTTTTTATAAAATTGATTATTCTGGACTCTAACTTGATTATTTTTCTTATTAATGTATTCTAGAGGTCTTTGTTCGATCCTTGAAAGCAAATCAAGAGTTTTACATCAAACGGTTTGTCGACTTTTGTGGCTCAGAAATGATGGACATACCAGACAAAAAACGACAAAAAATGTTGGACAAGCTAATTGAAGGCCTAGAATTAAATAGTAAGCTAATTTCTATTTGCTATTTCCCTCTAAACTTTAGGTATAACCTATGGCTTGCCTTCAAATCCTCCGGAAACTTCAATATCATCTCCAGAAGCAATATCAACATCAGCAGAGCTCAGAAATGGAAAAATCTGCTTACAACTGGCTAAAGGCTGTGATTTTCAAAGACTAAAGGAAGTGCTAAAGGATATAATTGTCAAGTATGATGATTCAGAACATGTAAATATGGATATGAAAGTTTTCTTTGATATTATCTATGAACTGTCTGATGTGAATGCTGAAAATAAACCGGAAAGGACAGAGATTATTGAGTTTGTAAGTAGATTTTGGCTTGCTGTGATTATAGATGGTATAAAAAGTCATAAGAAGGAGTGTTTGAGTATGTTATCGACCAGTCGATTATGAAAAATTTCAAAGCTTAAAATTTTAAAAACTTCAAAAACAAAAATTTGCAGTTACTAGCCCACGCCCCACGTCAAGAAGGCTTCTTCAAGCTTCTCTCAGCTTCACTTCATCGTCACATCGCGAATCAGAAGTTTGACGTCGCGTTGATTCTTCTGAAGGATTCAGCCAAGATTCTGCACATTCATCGGAACCTGAACCGAGACCAATTCATTAAGCAGAATGTTGGTAGACTAGCCAAAAAATTGATTCATTCCACCGAAGACATTGATTTGGCGAAGGAATTTGGTGACAAAATTTATGGAATTTATCAGGAAAGCTTTGGATATTACGATGAGTTACTATGGACAATATTGTTGAGCAACAGGTGGAAGAATGAACCCATGAAGAGGGTGGAGATGTTAAAGGGGATAGTTGATATTGTGGACGAAGGTAGAGAGAGGATTCAGTTGGTCTATCCGATTTTGGCTGGGTAAGAAATTTTATGTCTTGTAAAGTTTTTGCCATTTTACGTGTTGTAAAGAAAGTTCTTGCCATTTATCACCTTGTAAAGAAAGTTATTGTCATTTTATGTTCTGTAAAGAAAGTTATTGCCATTTTGCGTTTTGTAAACAAAGTTTTTTTCAGATGCACCGGCCACTCAAACGAAACTAAACTCAATGTTCTAGCCGAGTTTCTGAATCTTGGATACACAGAATACGATCATGTAGACGTAAATATACTATGGATCAACGTAATACATCCGTTACTATGTAAGTATTTTAATATAATACTTCTTTGCTATATAGTAGAAAGCAAGAGTAGTTCTATTACTATGTAAACCTAAGATAAGATACTATGTAATATGTGTAAAAAATTTCAATTTTAAGTAGAGATTCATCCAGAAAATCGTAAATTTTTTGACGAAAAACCAGCAAGTGCCCTGAGGGAAAAATTGAAAAAACGGATAGAAGATGGAGGAATTGGCACAGAATTTATCGACCAATTGTTTCAGAAGATTGGCCTGTGCATCAGAAGTAATTTTACGTTACATGATTCAAATAGATATCAAAGGTAAGGATAATATGACTGATCTTGTCTTGAATTAACGTTAAAACATTCTTTTTATACTTAAAATTTTATAAGTTTTGATATGAATCAACCTTCTTAAATTCAAAATATAGACAAGCTTTTCTTAGATTAAAAGTATGACAAACGGTTTCAGAGTTTTCCCTGAGCCCCGAGTCACCAATACCTACAAAAATATCAAGTTTGATCAAAAAACCTTCAGTCACTTGGTGTTTGGCGGAAATTGTGACAAAATTCTGAATTTTCTGGAAAAAACTAATGGATTTTCAAAGGATTTGAACATGAACAAAGCTACAGATCCATTAATTCAGGTGTTTTTGAAAAATGGCACCATGGAACAGGTCGACCAGCTCCTACTTTACTTGTAAGAAGTTATGAAACAAGATACTTTATCGGAAAATTGCTTAATTAGGTTGTTAAAAAATAGAATGATGAACCTATAGTTAACATTTGGAGTTGCTAGTTACTTTTTGCAAAGATTTACGTTTAAAAAATGGCAGTTTTTCTTAATTTTTTCTCGATTTTTAGACTTAAAATCCCCATTTACTCTCAAATAATCAAGACATTTAGGTCCCTAATCAACACACCAACTCAAAACATCACCGACTATGGCACCTGCCACTCTCCAGTCACATCAGTTCACCTTCTCAACGTTCTGACCAAAAAATCGACCACAACCCGCGACTTGGACCTAGTTGAATATGCGACAAAACTCAAAGACCTGTTCCCAACAATTTTCGACCACAAGAAACAATATCGACAGACAATAGGGGCCACTAGAAACTTGTTTCAAACCTTATTGTCAGGCGACTTGAGTATCAGCGAATTTGATATTGCGGTGGAGTTGTTGGTCAAGTTGACAAAACTGAGTTTTGTGCTTTTGCATGAAAATGAGAGTATTACCACTTTTATTATTAATCGAGCTCTTTTTACGTGAGTTTTTATTCCTATATTAGTTTTGTAAAAATGGTTTTTAACGTTTTTATCATTTTCAAAGTTAAAAACAAATGTTTTAAAAAATTTTAAAAATTCAATGTCACCTCTTCAGAATAGGCTGGACCCCAGCTGTAGCCACTTGGTTAACCCTCCAAAACACCCGCAACCTCAGCAACGCTCTCTTCGCCCTACTACAATATTGTATAAAGACCAGGAATGAAGACAGATTCAATTTTCTTCTCCACCATGCCAGAACCAATCTTACCGAGACCAAAATTAATGCTTATTTATCGACCGCCTATGCCGCGCAAGGTAGACAACAAGAAGCCGCGAATGTGATAAAGAACGGTAAAATATGGACAGGGGAGGTGTTGATGGCATTGAGATTGTGGATGGCATTACATCCGATGGATACGAATGTCATTAGGTTTATAGAGACAATGTTGGTGCATACGGACATATTACGATGGGAAAGGTTACTAAAGATGATGGTGGAGGAGGTACAGAGGCGTTTAGGTAAGGAAACAGAAATTGCTGCCTTTTTTTGTTTTGGAAAGAAAGTTGTTGCAATTTCCAGCAATGTGAAGAAAGTTATTGCCATTTAGAGGTATGTAAAAAAAGTTTTTTTTCACATTTTGTTTTGTAGGGAAAGTTCTTGCCATTTTCATGCACTGTAAAGAAAGTTGTTGCAATTTCAAGCCATGTAAAGAAAGTTATTGCCATTTTTCGCTCTGTAAATAAAGTTCTTGCTATTTTCAGCATATAAAATGGACATGACAGTGAACAGAGAATTCCAAAGACTTGTCAAGACCTACAATTTACCGGTGGTACCACAAGCTTCTACTAGCTGATAATATTTGCTATTTTTTGTGAATCGATTACATTTTTGTTGACATTGTTATTTGTACATTACTGTGCATTATTAGGTTGTTTTTGTTTGTTGATAAATTTTAAAATTAGGTTCAGGGGTGGAAAATGAATTTTAGTTTTAAAATTATATTACAGTAGGGTAGGCAACCTTTACTGTAATCTGCTTTCTAGTTCTGACCCTATGTTACAGTATCATACCCTACTGTAAAATACTCCAACTACAATGCCTTACTTTAGCTACAATACCATACCCGTGCCTATCCTGCCTCACTCTGTCTTATCCTACCCTATCATACCCTACTCTGCTCTACCTTACCTTAAATTACCCTACCTTACAATATATTACTCTACCCTATTCTACCTTACCCTGCTTTATACTATCTTACCCTACCTTGCTCTACCTTATTCTATCCTACACTACCCTACTCTCCCTTACCTTACCGTAAGACACCTTACCCTACCTTACTTTAAACCTGCCTCCCCCTACCCTTCTTGATTTTACCCTACCCGGCCAAAAACCTTATCCAAGCTAACAATACAGAAGCCTAAACAATCTCCAAGCCCTAAGGTGAACTTTAAAAGTAAAAGCGATGGATTTCTCCACCACAATACAAGACCCCCGAAGAGAGAAGATGAGTTATATTTGTGCATCTGTTTTCGAATATTTTCGGCCATTTCGAATAGTTACAAACCTGATTTCAATTATTTCCCTCGTATTATGTGGTTCGCGTGTTTTGGCAAAAAACGAAAGCGAAAATCGACTGAAAATGGCGATGCTGGAATTTCGATAATCTATGAGGTAAGTCGGGTTTTTGCGTTGTAAATAAAGTTTCTGCAGTTGAAACAAAATGAAATTTTAGGTTATGGCAATGATTATAACGAGGTGCCTTTCGAAATAAAAAAAATTTAAAGTACGTTTTTAAAAAGCAAATATCGACCAAAAAGTGCGCAGTACTTTGATAATTTACAAGATCACCCGGATTTTTCCATTGTAAAGAAAGCTTCCGCTGAAAAAAATTTTAAAGTATGACGGATATTTTAATAATCTATCAGATGACATCAAAATATTTTTCCAAAGCCTAATTTTTAAATGGCAAATTTGACCAAAAACCAAAAAAAAATTAAATATTAAAAATATTGAGATTTGGAGACAATATCGCTTGTAAATAAATAAAGTTTCTGCAATAGTAAAGCATCGACATTTTACCAGCTTAAGCGTACGTTTATTACCTATCAAATAACATACAACACTTTTAGCCAACTCGCCAAATCGACCGCGTAATCGACCAAAACGCCGCTCTGCCCATTCACATTTCCATACCTCCAGATGGCAACAACAATGTTCGCCCGCCACCTTTGGCCAACCATGAGCATTTTAACTCAACGTCAACTGAAGATAGCGGTATGAACAATAGTTTTACTACCAAAAACACAGTAACTTTCGAAGAGAACAACCGAAATACCATAATAATCGACCAGAACTGCGAAAACTCGTCAAAAGTCGAGGAAGAAGTCCAGAAAAGCTGTCATAACAACACGAATACAATTGAAAATGAAGATATTTTACATGGTAAAATATTCAGCAAACATCAGACTTCACATACAAGTCATATAACGAAAGATACGACAGTAAATCGACAAGATACGATGGATTTTGACCGAGATTCACTGGAAATGGATAAAAATGAGAGAAATAGTGCAGGAAATGAAGAGATTGCGAGAGAAAAAGATGAAATCACAGAAGACGCCATAAAACTACGTCGATTAGAAGATGTAGACCATAGTAACATACCAAGACCGTTCTCACAATGCGAGAAATTTCAGATTTTACAGTTTAAACGTGAGTTTTACAGAATTTCTGAAAAAGCGTAATAACTTTGTTTACAAAACAAAAAATGCTAAGAATTTTCTTTACAGAACATAAATTGACAAGAACTGTCTTTACAATAGGAAATAGCAAGTACTTTGTTTAAAGTACAGAAAATGGCAGACTTTGTTTACAGAAAAAAACTTTCAAGAACTTTCTTTACAGTACAAAAAATAGCAAAACTTTTTTTCCAACCTACTTTTTCAATTATAGCTAACAAAACCTTGTACCTAATGCATCGTGTGTGTATATCTTTGCCCGCCTATCTAGATCAAGTGATTTCGAAGCCCCGTCCATCAATTCGGCCAATCGACCGGACGTTTTACCCATCAATAGTGAAACTTCCTCAGAAGTCGAGGATACCTCGACGCTTGTCAACTAGTGTTCATGGTAAACTTTTACTTAAATTTTTTTTAAATTTCAGGTTATCGTGACAAATTTTGAATTTAAAATAACAATAACTTTCTTTGCAGGACCAAAACTGAAAGAACTTTTTTTACAAAACCTAAAACGGCAATCGCTTTCTTTACAATACTAAAAGTGGCAAGAACTTTCTTTACATAGCGAGAAATTGCAAAAACTTACTTTAAAAAAACAAATGGCAAGAACTTTCTTTACAGAGTAATAAATGCGAATTCTGTTTATAAAATTGAAAATCTTAGGCTTCATCGTATAACTTGTCACTCGCAGGTTGCAAAAAGTAAAATTAGTTTATAAATCCAAAAATGACAAGAACTTTCTTTACTAAACATAAAATGGCAATAACTTTCTTAACGAAATTTAAGATGGCAAGAACTTTCTTTACAAAATCTAAAATGGCAGGAACTTTCTTTCCAAAGCAAACAGCAAAAACTTCCTTTAAAAAAATTAAAACCTTAAATTTTCAAAACTTTGTTTCCAGGCGAATACGAGCAGTTGCATCGTCGTTTGTTCGGTCGGAAGTATTTATTGACCAAAACAGCGGACGGAAACGAATGGGTGCGCGTTGGCGGAGGCTTCGAATCGTCGGAAGATTTCGAAAAGCGAAAGAGCCGACTGACAATGGGTCGACGAAGGTCTGGTACTAATCCTAGTTTGTTTCGATACAAAATTGTTACTGTACAAAAATAAACTGTCATTTTTGATCTTTGGAGTAGAGTTACTGTCATATTCAATATAATTGAATGCCTGTCATGTTAATTTGGTTGTAGTACCATTACAGTGACAGATATTACCCCTAGAGTCCTAAAAAGTACCATTAAAGTGATATAAAGCACTACTACAGTGCTATGTAGTACCACTACATTGCTATATAGTACCAACTACATTGCCATATGGTACCACTACATTGCTACGTAGTACCTATACAGCGCTATACAATACTACTAGAGTTTTATATATAACCACCATAGTGCTATTCAGTATCGCTAAAGTTTTATGTAATACGACAAAAGTGCTATATAGTACCACTACAGTGCTATTCAGTACCACTAAAGTTCTATGTAGTCCGACAACAGTGCTATATATAACACTACATTTCTCTGTAGTCATACTACAGTGCTATATAGTGCTACATAATGTTACTACGATGCTATTTGGTACAAATTCAGTGCTATATAGTACCCTTACAATGTCATGCAATGCCACTACAAGATTATAAAATATCATTAAAGTCGTATGTAATGCTACTACAGTGTTATATAAAGCTAATACAATGCTATATAGCATCACCACAGTTCTACATAGCACCATTGCGGCACCATTTAGTAGCACTACCGTCCTATATGACACCATAAATGTTCTACTTTCATATTACTATAACTATCATCTCACTAAAAACTGTAAAATCGCCGTTTTCCAGCCAAAAAAGTCTTTTTCCCTAGGGCAATTGAAGCAAATGATTGAAAATAATCGTTTTAAGGGCTAAAAAACGGCCGAAAAAAATTAGTCCTAACCACTTTTTAAAACGAACATCTTTTTTCTTAACACTGTGTTCTTGTTTTTGTTGTGGTAAAATTTTTATATGAGTTTGCTAACTAATTTTGGCTTCTTTCTTAACACCACCCTATTTCTGGCTTTAAACTGACCCTAGCCATAACCTAACCCTAGCTATTAATCTGTTATAGCTTTTCCACAGTCTCATTGATCAAATACCTCACTGTACCTGCCCTGCTACTTATGTTCCTATCCTGTCCTACACAACGCTACTTTACCATGCCTGACCTTACCCTACCCTCAGGGGCGTCGTTAAGGGGGTGGGTGGAGGAGAATGGATCCCCCCCCAGAAAAAAATCCGTAGCGACGCCCCTGCCTACTCTACCTTAATATGACGTGACATAGCCTATCATAGCCTATCATGCCCTCCTCTACATTACCCTGCCCTAAAATAGCCTATCTTGCTATCCTAGCCTATCCTACTCTACTTTACCTTGACCTACCCTACCTTAATCTACACTTTTCTGCCCTACCCTACGTTAAATTAGGTTACCCTACCCTAGTCTACTTTAAATTACCTTAGCCTACCTTAAAATGACATACAATACCCTTTTTTCAACTAACTGAGACTACCCTTCTCTATCTTAAATTAGCTTACCCTCCCCACCTCAGCTCACCCTACTACACTAAACGTATTTTTCTTTGCCTTTCCTAATGTTCAAATTCAAAAACCCTCTGGAAATTTTAACGAAATTTTCATTCAGCAACGAGAGAGCGTGCAAAAGGTAGAGAGTTCCAGAGAAAGATGGTCCAAAATAGATAAAGCGGCCGATAAAAAATAAAGCTAGGCCGAAGCCGAAGATAAGTGTGCGGAAAACGGATTTGGCAAGAAACGCTTCCGGCGCTTGGCGGATTCTCAAGTGAATCCTTTAAGGCTCTCGGCAAACTTGGCCACGTTTTACGTGGAAAATGCGACGCTGGGCTGAGCGTAGGGGGTAATATTTGCGCGATTTTGATTTTTCGAAGGTAGATTCAGATTTATTTTTCAGCGTAGGTTGGCAATGTGATTTTTATATTGAAATTATATTTTTTAACTTCAAACTTACAAAATCAATAATACAGGGTGTGCCAAAAGTCCCTGAACTCATTATTTTAGTCATATATTTATTAAAACAACCAATATACTTAAAACAATTGCCAGTTTTAAATTGGAAAATATAAAATTTTTAAGGCCCGTAAAGAAAGTTTTTGCCGTTTTAAAGTCTGCGAAGACAGTTTTTGTCATTCTAAGCTCAGTAAAGAAATTTACTGACACTTCGAACATTTTTAAAAAATTATTTGGCACTTTAAGGTCTGTAAAGAATATAAGGAAAGTTATTGCCATTCTAAACTTTGTAAAGAAAGTTTTTGCCATTTTAAGCTCTGTAAAGTAAGTTATTGCCATTTTAAGATCTGTAAGAAAAGCTTTTACATTTTAAAGTCTGTTAAACAAGTTATTGCTATTTTAAGCTTAGAAAGTTATTGCTAATCCCAACAAAGGTAGCCTTGTGCATTCTGCAAGCGCCAAGTTATACGATGGTTTGAATTTATTTATTTGTAAAGACAGTTTTTGTAATTTTTGTGTCATGTAAAAAAGGTTTAACTAATTGTAAGCCAATTTTTAAAAAAAAGTTTTTATAAATTCATGATGTGTAAAGAAAGTCTTTGCCAGTTCAAGCTTTGTAAAAAAATTTGTTGCCATTTTATGTTTTGTAAAAAAAGCTATTGCCACTTAAAGATATGAAAAGAAAATTCTTGCCCAGTTTTTGTCAGTAAAAGGTATGACCATCGTATTTTACCATCGAGCCCCTCACTACATTTCAATGTTTTCATTTTAGAACCTTATCACCATTAACTTACTGCAATAAACCCTCAAATCGACCAATGCAAGTTCCCCATGATCAATAGCTCTCGGATTCGTGAATCAGATGTCAAAAACAGTGGACGGGTACTCGAAAACATATTATTTGACACAATTCGTGTTTCTGAATTCGATTATTTGGCTAATGATTAGTCTGTTGGCTAATGCCATGCCTAGTGATTGGGCCCCGTCCTACGCCAATGTCACGTTGTTTAATCATAAAGGTGAGTTACTGCGGTAACATTTAGTACTGAAAATTAGGTCGGAGTAGGCAAATACCGTAATTATAGATTGAAGAAATACTGTAATTAAAAAGTATCAGAGTACCTTACCGAGGCTAGGCTACAAGATCAGATATACAGTACACAAGAATAAGTTAAACTAAGAAGATATAGTACTTAAGAGTGTTCCATAGCAAGAAGATACCACAATTTACGGAAGGTTACATCGTACTTTACCCAAAGCGTAGATTACTTTAAGAAAGTACAGTCTCTAAGAGTTCCTACAGTAGAGAATTATCGTATTTAAAGAGTAGGTTACCCTACGAAATTACCGAATTTAAGAGTAAGCTGCAGTAAAAAAGTACTGTAACTCAAAATAGGTTACAACATCAAGTTATCACATGCTAGTTTAAAGTACAGTAAAAAAGTATCGTACTCGACAGTAGGTTACATTAGGAAAACAACGTACCTAAAAAATAAAGATAGAGAAAATACCGTACTCAAAGAGTAGCATGCAATAAAAAAATCGTACTATTGAGTTATGCTACAGTAGCAAACTATTACTAATTTGGTAAAAGAATGTAAAATCAAGTCTGCTATAACATAATTATAATACAATCTACTATAATATGACAAAACCTTTCAGAAGACCAAGAAGTCTGCCGCCGATTTCAGACGGGTGGAATGGAGCGGCTCAGTGAGTTCGCTAGTCCATTTTTCCCTTCAAAATACCCGCCCAACACGGAATGTATACGAACTATACATGCCCCACCCGGCTATGACATTGTTTTTCGATTCAACGACATTTTTCAAGTGAGTATCATACCTTACTTTACCTTGACATTTTTCAGTTTTAATACTTTACTTTATCTTGTCATGCCTTCCTTTACCTTAAAACTTTACCATGTCATACCCTACTTTACCTTAACGTTATCCTGCCTTACCTATACTGCCCAACGTTATATAAAAAATGCCCTTATCCTACCCATTAATATCACTCTTAGTTAGAAGCAATATCAACATAATGCTGCAAAATGATTTACAGAAAGTATGTTTTTAGATAGAAGCTTCGTATGAAGACTCCCTAAATCGACCAAATATTATTGCTCATCACTGTCCTAACGACTTTCTGGTAAGTTATCTACCAATAACTGATAAAAAATCATAAAATAAATGTTCTGAAACTTAAATAACTAATCATTAGGGTTACCCAAACGCATTGATCTAGAGGAATATCAAGTATAGTCCATAGGTAAAAAAACTTGAAAATAGTGCATTTAAGCTTTGTGCATAACTTTGTAAAGCCTTTAAGAAGCTCAAAAAACGGACGTAGCCAGAAACGTCTGTAGAGAGGTCCCTGCACACCCTCTATTTTCAGGAAATTCGTGACGGTCGCTACAGTTTCTCTCGCCTAGTTGGCCGTTTTTGTGGCATGAAACCGCCAAACGAGGTTCGAGTTCATTCCGGTTATGCGTGGCTCAACTTTCACAGCGACGGTCTCATTGAGGAAAGGGGATTCAGCGCTGAGTACGAGTTCGTACGACAATGGAACTATTCTAACGCCGTTTCGCATAGTGGTAAGGCTGCTTTTGCTGATTACAACTTTAGGATTAAGAAACAGCGTTACTAGTTGCAACTTTAGGCTTATACAACTGTAATTTACAAAACTATACAAGCTTATGCGACTATATCCTTATATACATACAAAAGTAAAAAACGACGATACCAAGGGCATTTTAATATCTATTTTAATGACAAAACTTATTTATCTCTCTTCAGATTGTCACCAAAGCCATGTAATGCACCTAGATGGATATGTCAATGTATCAGCTATACCTATATCCTATATGGTACGTTTCTAATTTTTTACTTAATTTTTAAGTTAGCCACACTAATGTCAACACAATAATTACTATTATAACAAATAACCCCATGATTTATTAAAAAATGTCAATGTTCTCCTTGCGAATTCGAACTTTTTTGGATTTTCGGCATTTTTAATTCTCTGTAACTCTGCTATAAGTCATAATAGAAAGATGAAATTTGGTGATAGTGTGCAGCTTTTCATGCTCTACAAAATCTCAATATTTCAAATTTTATAAACCTTTTGCAAATTTTTAATTTTTTCAAAAAAAGTCCGAAATTTCAAGAAAAAATGGTAGGGGTACGTAAAAATTACTGTAACTCCAGAAGCTCAATAAATTAAAAAACTTAATTTTCAAATTAGGTGTGTAAATAAGTATTCTATAATTACACAAAATTTTACCTAAACAGTCACAAAAGTTATGATAAAAAAACCAACTACTACAATATTTTTTCAAATATAAGCCTAAACTCCTGCTTTTAAGCTTTTGAACCCTAATTTAGGTTAAAATAATTACTAGAAATAAAGAATAGGCCTGACCGGGCTTGAGCAAAATAAAAAATTGGCCGTAAAATTCAGTCCCAGCCCAAGAACCGGGCTTGAAAAGTATGCCCTGTCCGGCCTGATCCCCATGTCTAATAACGGCAAGACCAATACTATAATCAAAAAAACCTTGTCTAACCAACCCCTTAATTTCAGGACAGTCACCCAATCAGCGAACCACTAGAATGTGTTTATAAAATACGGGTACCCAACACATTACACGTTGCCATTTTCATTGAGCAATTTGAACTCGCAGCCCCAAATCAATGCGAACAAAACTATGTTGAGATCTACAGTGGTCAGGTGGCTAGGAAACCGCTGAAACGGTTTTGTGGTATCATAGCTACCCATACCTATACGGCCCAAAGTGTGGTTTTTATGAGGGTTTTTGTGGCTAGCCAACAGCATGCCTCAAATACCAAGTTGAAGATTTTCTTCTCCGCTTATTCGGCTTGTAAGTTAGTTTTTGACCTTTAATAAATCTACCACTTCGCTATCCTATCCTCTCTTACTCTACTCTACCATACGTTACCCAAGCCTTCCTTGTCCTATCCTACCATCCCTACCTTGCCCTAATATATTATATGCTACCCTAGCTTACCCGTTTACTCTAACCTCGCCTTTTCAGTCAAAAACTGTACAGAGCACGACCTGTTCAGTTGTGGCGATGACATTTGTATACCTCACTCGTTGGTCTGTAATAAACGACCCAACTGCCTCTACCGTAACGACGAGACCATTTGTAATCGAGGCCCAAACCCAGTGTGGGATATCTTATCCAACAGCTACAGTCCTCTGATGTTTATGCCCATATTGATAGCACTATGTGTTACTGTAATGGGGGTATGGTACAAACCGTGCCGGCAGGTACCATTGACTACAGAAGAGGACATTGCGGGCCAGGAGAACGCCAGTATGGTAACTTTTATGCCACCGACTAGTGCTGAGACGTCTCGGTTGGACCATGTGCCTAGGAGCGCTATGGTGGAGTAAGTCTTCGTATATTGTAGTAGGATAAAGTAAACCTATTTTACTGAGGTAGAGTGAGTATATTGTAGTGAAGTGGGCCTATAATATGCTACTATGATTCATTTATGTCGTTTTTGACGTAAAAATTTGTAAAAAAAATATCGACCGGTTGAAAAAAATTTCCAAAATTTTTTAATCCAAATCAAAATAAAATGTCATAAACAATTTAAATTACAATACCAAAACTTATATTTTCCTAAAAACTTAAGATTCTAGCCATAAAAGGACCTTTTGTTACCTAAATTCCTATTTTTGTACCAAAAACAGACTTTCCTACGCCTTTTATCATTAAAAAAACAAAATAAAAGTACAACAACCCTACAAAATTATTTACATTCCAGAGCAGGTACCCAGACCCCTCGAGTCCAAAAGCACACAACGTTCGCGGAGAACGGTCATGTTCAACGCGAACGGCCGGCTTCTCGTTCGCCGCCCGAAATTTGGCACACCGAAGAGAGCCACTCGACTCAATCGATGGTCATGGAGAATTTGACCGTGGAGACCTCATTGATGACCATTAATGTTTAGGACTTAATAAATTTTTTGATTTTTAAAATTTTTTTGAAAAATTTTGAAATTTCAAAAAAATATTTTTTTCCAATAGATTTGAAAAATAGAACAAAAGGCCATAGAAAAAATTAGATAAACAGAAAGCAGCTTTAAAAACTCAAAAAAAATTAAACTCAGCCTTTAAAATTTAAAAAAAAACTCTAAATCCGCCCCCCCCTTATCCATAGAACTAAACCCCCGCCCAACCTCAAATTTTCTATTCCATTTTAATTTATTGCAATCTTCAACAACAATAACAACGTTTTTACTATAAAGTTAAAGTTAGTGTTAAGCGGCCGAACGCCGTAGTTTAGTCCAAATGATGAGTAACGGTGAGATGGCAATCGTATAACAATATACTCTACGGACTTTCGGACAAAACAACGCCGCCCATACCGCGGCATTCATCAACAAGAAGGATGTGGCCGTTCGTTTTAGGGGTGTCAATTTGGATGGGGTTTCAGCTGGATCGGGGAATCGACCAGTCGAGTAAAATTGGGCCATAAGCCTACAATTTGAAGTGTTTAGTGGGTTTTTGGTAGTTTTTGGAGGTTTTTTGTTTGTAAGTTTAGTCTTATTATATCTTCTTTACTTATATTTTAGTATAGTACAAATTCATAGCATCACAACATAACTTCCACAGCTATAAAAACTTCAAAACTGCCAAAAATCGCGTTATTTTTTAAATTTTATGCCTTTTTTCAATATTTTAACTCTTTTCTTTACATCAACGCAAATAAAACATCTTATTTTACAATAACCCAACATTAACATTCCCCCAGGCGCAATATAAAACAACTTTCAAATTTTAAAATCTATTAAAAATACCAAAAAGGTTTCTTCCGTTGCCGGGAATCGAACCCGGGCCTTGCGGGTGAGAGCCGCAAATCCTAACCACTAGACCACAACGGAACACGACGTCCTCTCTTTTATTTCTCTTTTTCTTCTTCAGCGCTCGCTTTTGAGAAGGAAAAGGGCTCATATCATGTTGAATATAACTGTTTTTCGCCGAATTCTTTAATTTTTTAGCTTGAAGCTTTGTTTTATATTATTAAATACATATTTTTCTTCAAGATTTTAGTAAAATTTAATTGATTTTGAGTCATTATTATATAAAAATAACGAGAAGTTCCCACATTTTGTCATAAAATCTCAAAGATTTCAATAAAACTCTCTGATCAAGACCTTATTTATGCTCACAAAGCCTTCAATACTATCCTTACTAACCTTTACAACATATTCCACAACCTTTCCACCCACAAAAGCCCATAATATTTTTAAAAATGTCCACCATACCTGTCTTTTTCCACGAATCGTTGATGTAACCATGCTTTTAGTTCATTTCCTTCGACTGGAACTTGTTCAATTGGAATTCTATCGATATGAACATGCACTTCATTATGTCTTTCACTTCTTCCCGTCACAAACTCGTACATATTTGGAGCGTCATCTTGTCTATATTCGTCCAAAGTCAGTCCGTAGCCGATTGTAATGTCGTAGATGCAATTTAAAGTGGGGCGTAGTTCAGTTAATGCCAATTTAAACCCGCCAATCTTTGGTATCAGTAAGTGGTTGAGTTTTACGAGTTCTCGTTTTCTACAGTAAGAATGGGCTTCTTGGATTTCCTTTGTCCGATGTTTGTTGAATCTTGTGCCCTCGGGGAAGATGTGAAGCCAGACTGGTTCTGGAAGGTCTCGGAGGTACTGAAGCTGGTTTTTTGGCGCTGTTGGGATGAATTCGCCGAATCTGCGGACATAGACAAAGCCACGCTAAAATAAAATTAAAAAATCACATTCTTCTAAAATAAACCTTATTTTAGGTAATACACTTTAATAAAAACCGCATTTTAAGTATCAAACATAGATATCTACAACATATGAGTACAAAATGTACCAAAACCATCCCAAAAAGCTCAGTTTAAATAGCAAAACTAATTTTAAGTAAAAACAAGAAAATATAATCCTTACCTGTAATGTGTACCATCCATACAATGGCACGTACTGTATGACGTGCTTTACAATGAATCTGAATGAGTACTGTTGAGCGTGCCTTTGAGCCAGCATGTTGATCAAGACCCAATCGGCTCCACTTTGATGATTTGAGATCAAGATTGCCGAGTCTGGTAGGCCATACAAAGCTTCTGGCTTACCGTAGAGATGAAGCTGGAAAAGATTATTTATTATATCAAGCCTTCTTTAAGCTCTTTAAAATATAAACCAGCTTTTTTTCAAAACACCAAATAATTAAAAATTCTTGTCGCTTTTCAACCGCAAACCTTCATAAACTGACGACAAGACTTTTTCCCACCTTAATATGCCAAAACATAACCCATTCTTACCTTAGTCGCGTTACAATTCTCAAACACAAACAAGCAAGAGCTCATAAAGATGTCATACATTCGATTGTCCAACCACAAGTACCACTTTTTCGGTATTAACCATGATAAAGCTCCACAACATAAGGCACCAGTCGCATATGGTACCATAATTGAAGCCAACATACCAGCCGGAAGCCAGGCTCGATTCTCGACAACTGTGGTTAGTACTGATAAGACTGGCATTTTGTCTGGAATTTAAAAATTTTAGATTTTGAATTTTGATTTTAAAAATTTTTTTAATTTTTAAAATTTCCAAAAATTAAATTTTGATGCATCATGCCATAGAAGTATAAGATACCTAATAAAATGCTAAAAATAGTATTATATGGTCCAAAAGTTCATAGAAAGCCCCTTTATGCACGATTTTCTTTCAATTTTCCACTTCTTCTCAAAACTTTTTGACCAAAACAATATCTAAACCTCAAAAAAGATAAACCTTGTTATAGTAAAACTAAAAAAGGACATTATCAAACACAAAAAAGGTCAAAATCACGCAGAGAAATATCAAAAACGATTAAAACTAAGTAAAGACATCTGCGTTTCCCTAAAAAAATCGCCGTATTCTCAAGATTTTTGCGGTTTTTAGTCCAAAGAATAGCCAAAATATCTTTGTTTATGATCGGTAGGTTCAAAGATAATATGGGAATGGCACAAGGCAAAATATAATAATGTGATGCTTTATTTTCAAGGTTTAAAGATAGAGCTATTCTTCATTTTTAAGCACAAAAACAATGTTATTCTACACTTTCAAGCCAAAAATTGTGTTATATTTCATTTTTAAGCCTAAAAAATACAGGTTTACTTAATTTACAAGCCTAAAATCAGTGTTATCCTTAATTTTTAAGCCTAAAACAATGTTATTCTTACTTTTTTTGACCCGAAAACAATATTTGAATACAAAAATCGCAAAAAATCTTGGCGCTGAATTTTAAACTAACTCTCGCTGTTCCCTGCTTGAATTTACAATTAATTGCCAAATCGAGATTAGTCGCAGTAATAAAAATATGGCACGCTGAGAGAATTTTTAGGAAGTAAAAGCTGGTTTCTAGGCATAGGACAACAGGAATGTTTGTTTGTGCCCTTTTACAATACACAAGGCAAAGCATTTTTACTGAAAAACAATATATTTCATATTCTGTCCTTGCTTTGTAAACAAGTTTCAAAACATGTCCTATGGCCTGCTATGTCACTGGTTGTGACCAGGGTTGGACACAGGACAAGACACATTATTGAAACGCCTTGTATCGGGCATGGCATTTCAAGCTTGCAATGCCATTCCCGGTGCAAGGCACAGAACTGAAATTTAATGTACTGGGCAGAGCTTTCTAAAACAAAGCACAAAAAATCATCAATGTCCTGTCCTGTGTCCAAACGGGGCAGGACATTGATGATTTCCAAACCTGGGCACAAGACATAGCCCTGCCCAGCCATTAAGCCTTCATAATACAAAGAAAATCAGCCTTGTAAAACAATAGATAAACAAGACGTATTTTACTATACCTCAAAATTAAAAACCAGAAAATTACATACAAAAGGGTTAGAAAAATAAGCGTATTTTACAAAAAAAAACCCTCTTTAAAATAGATAAAACTGATAAAAACCATTTCAAACTAAAAACAAAATTAAGCGAACAAGGTTTTGTACAAGTTTATTACAATTAAGCGTCGAATATTCGAAAATATAATGTATTAAAAACACAAAAAGGTTCATAATATGCCGTACAATACAGCAAAATCAGCCTTTTTCTGTCTTTATAATACCATAGCTATTATAAATTGATCATAGCTTCATTTAAAAATTTTTGCAAAAAACACTTAAAATTATAAATAAAAAAATAATGGAATTCCTTTGATTAGAAGCATGTGTAATATCCAAAAGAAATCATAGAAAAAATATACATAAGTTGGTAAATAATCTACAAAATTTGAAAAAAAAGTTGAAGATTTTAGATATTTTCAAAAAGAATAACTTTACACTTGAATACAAAAGTTTAAAAGTAGATTTGACTATAGCCAACATGGTCATAGGTATATATATGCATTTCAGTCTAACTAAATGAGGTTAAACTGAATTTTCTTCGATCCAAAAGCCACACCTTGGCCAAAAGACCCTCGTATACCTACATCCATCAAAACCAACAATGTGAAGAAGAAACGACAGAATATAAAGAAGAAACAGTAAAGACAGAATATAAAAATAAAAAAGTACAATACAACAAGGATAATATACTAGTATACAACTGTTTTTAGACTTTTTTTTTAAACATAGTGTTTTTAAAAACATAATGATTAAAAATGTGCCATAGTCAGGTCAAAACAAGATAAAATCTTTGATTTTCTTATCAAAAATAACAACGAATCATGGTTTTGCACAGAAAAATAACAAAAACATCACTTTCCAATAAAAAACCAAAAAAATCGTCATCTTTTAACAAAAAATAGACAAAAATTGTCATTTTATAACCATAAACACTCAAAAATTACTCATTTCCTCCACAAAATCCATTTAAAAATCAAGTTTTAACTATAAAACAACGTCAAATTTTACAATTTTATAGTCGAAAAATAATTTAATCCCGACGACGTCTGTTCTGGTTGTCATTTCTCTCCTTCAGAATGATCAACAAGTAACGGAAAACGTTAACAAAGTCGATGAACAACTCCATGGTGTGCAGAACGTAGTCGGTGTCACCACGACGACGCTTCTCGGCAATCATTTGGGTATCGTACACGATGAAGGCGGAGTTGATCAGAAGACCTCCCCAGATGAGGATGGGGTGAACTGAGGCTGAGAAGCGACCAAAGATGGATGTGATGGCCAGGGCTAGCAAGGCGGCACTCAAAATACCTAAAACAATGTAGATTAATAATTTTTGTCAATTTTTCATAAATGAAGAGTAAAAACCTATGATAATATCTATATTGACATATAGAAAACGTATTTAACCTTCATGATGTTTCTATACTAATAAAAGTTCTAAAAAATACTATCAATAAAATTAACGACTTTTACAAGCCATCAAAAGGTCACCTAAAACCAAAAAAAGCTTCTCAATTATAAAACCCTTCCTTACCTCCAAGATGCAAGAATTTGGTGTTCTCAGCATGCAACGCGGCCAATGAGAAACATCCGAACACGACCAATGTGATGATATAGGCATTAAACACGACTGAAGGATCCGATGCTCCAATATACATGACCAATGGACCTGTAGTAACTCCAACCAAGAACGACAATCCCAACAGGTATCCCAATCTTCTCTTCTCTGTCTCTCTAGTCGCTGGACTCGCAATTAAGGCAAAAGTCAGGCCGAAGATACCAATTGAACATAGGAAATGAAGACTGTACAGGTTCAAGAGGTGGTTCGCTACTACACCCAATACGGCGGTGAACATGGCCACGGTGAGGGTGGCGTAGACGTTGCGAAGATGTTCACGGACATCTTTCTCTCTGAAAACATAAGTTTTTCTATGTAACAGTAATGTAAGATCATATTTTTACCTTATAGAGTTCGTAAAATCAAGCTTTTCCAATATCAAACCAAAAAAATAAACTTTTAGAGTTAAAAACCTCATAAAAACTGCAATTTTTCAATAAAACAACTAAAAACAATATTTTCTTGTAAAAATACACCATCTCCACGCTCTTTCCTATCTTCTTAATCCAATTTAAACCTAAAAATAACAAAACAAAGTCAAAAAAACTTACAATTTGTGTTCCAAAGAAGTGAAGACACGTCCGAGATTGCCAAGAATGTCAGTTTCTTGTGGATTCGAGGCTCTTTGGTAAAACGAAGTCATTTTGTATTCGATATCAATTTAATTTAACTGAAGTTCAAGTCAATTTATATGGATTTGTCATTGAAAATTCGCGAAAATTCTAGAGCGAAAGCACAAAACATAAACGTTGATTTACAAAATATAATAATAAAACTTTCACTTTAAGCCAAAACTCAATTTTTGAACTAAAATCAATATTTAAAAGATGTTTGTCATAAAAAGATAACGTTAAAAATTCCTATTTCAAACCAATAACACCAAATTATCCTCTCCAAAAATTCAAAAATATTTAAAATCCAATCCCTCATCCCGACAAATGCCCTATTTCCAATCTTATTATTATTCAAATGCCCAAAAATAATATCAAAATATCGAGAACACACCACAGGCAAAGTAACACACCACAAAGGTTCGAGTTTTCAATCAGAGAATGCGTGAAATAAACAAAGTCGTGTGAAAAAATGAAAGATCAATCGACGTGAACACAGAATAGAGATAAAATGACATGTTTTCTAATAGTTTTCTAATAAAAAAATACATTTGTATGTAGTAAACACTTATGAAGCATCTCCTACTGCTCGCTTTAAAAAAAAGACGTTTTTCCAAAAAATAAGTTTTGAAATTCACTTGTTTATAGTAGTGATAGGTCGGAAATAACGCAAAATGTCGAGAAATTCAAACAATTTTTGAAAAAACTGATTGAAAACGATGGTACAGCATATCATGTAGTACGTAAACAAAAAGTTTCATATTGATATCACGTAATATGTTAAAGTTATGACTGTTTAAAACAGTACGAATCTGCCTAACAAATCAGTGTTTCGAATGTTCAAAACGATGTAACCCTTTGTTCATATTAGATAAAATTCCAAAAATTTCAGAATACGTACTCTATTTTATGGACAATAAAATGCATTTTGCAAACTTTTCAAAAAACGTCCTAATTTGCTAACATTGATGACAAAGCAATCACTGTAAATACAAGCCATTCCTTGAGCTTGCTCATGCTTTTGCACATTTTTTAAACGATGAAAAACGTTATTTGCATTTTTTCCTTTCGCAATCCTTTATTTACAATCGTATCCCCTTCTTTATACCTTATTAACACCATTCTTCCCCTTTTAATACACCACCTACAACAATATCCAACCCTTCACTCTCCTAATCCAAAACAGTTTCCAACTTTTCCACAGCAAATTAAGCATGTTTTGGCAAGAACAAACTCGATTGAATCAAAATAACTTTATACATTCGCTTTCGCAAAGACCCACGAGAACTTTCAGAAAAAAACAATCTATAAGACGGCCTCCAAGGCTGATCGTCTCTCCACCCACAACGGTCTTTTCCAGCCGTTAAAGTGCGTTCTCTCCTTTTACACGTCAGTATAGAGAGAGAACTGGGAAGTCGGTTTCGCAATGGAAAACTAATACAAGGTCTAATGTAAGCCAACGTTGCATTAACCGGTGTTTTTTGGTTAATGAAATTACAGCACTATGTAACAAAATTGTAATGTTCAATAACTTTTAAAAGTATATTTCATAATATAAACAAATAGTTTATCAAGATATCAAAGGTTAAATCTTGCAAAACCTCTTTGAAATTATAAACAAAACACCAATTATAACAAGTTTTGACATTTTCACACCCAAATAAGAGATTTTTACTATTATTTTAACCAAAACAAAGTTAGACAGCCTCATCTATATATCTAGTACAATATATTACAATTTTTCAAAAGATTAAACCTTCAAAAAAACAAAAAACTCTTCTTCCGTTGCCGGGAATCGAACCCGGGCCTTGCGGGTGAGAGCCGCAAATCCTAACCACTAGACCACAACGGAACACACTCGACATTGTCTTATTTCTCATCAAGTTGCCGATTGATAAAGAAAAAAGTAAAGGTTACTACCTATTTCAACTACTTAAATTAATGGTTTAACCATACAATAATATAAAAAATCATCGTTTGCCTTTGACACAGTTATCAAACTAATATAAAGCTATATTAACGCGGAAAACTAACATAACATCAATCTATCAATAAACATTCTTAAAAAAGTTGAATAAACCAAAACAAACATAACAACTTATCTTGACAAAGAACACTGCTATGCTATGTTATGAAGAACGCTTATATTACGCAAAACAGCCGCTGAAACGATGAAAAAATTACCTTAACCATGGCAACAGAAGTCGTGTGTAAATTAATACGACATTAATTAGTACTTTAAAGCACTAAAAATACAAAAACAATGTAAAAACAACGAGAAACCAAAACTTGTCCTTTCAAAAACAAAATTTCGTCAAACGTTGAAGCAAAACGCCAAGAAACGATTTCGTTGCGTTGCCAAATCGGGAACTGTATGTCATAAAATTGAAAAAATAAAATTTGCAAAATTGGTCAAGAATTCTTATATATTCTTGCAAGAATATAAAAATAAAAGCCAATTTTATGCTTTTTATTCTTAAAAGTTTGTAACGATGCAGGAAAACACAGATTCGCCAGGTTTTCGATCGGTTCTTCAGGCAAGCAAGCGTTCTATATGTATGCCATCGCCAAAACCACAAAGTGTGCTGGTAGATTACAATATATTACGTCCTTTGAATCGATCAGCGCCTTCGGAACCCAAAAAGGTCAAATTCACACCTCTGGAAAGCATCAGTAAGTATTATTTTACTTTTTTTATGGTTTAGGCGCAGTCTAAGTTCCAAAAACTGATTTCAGGTGATCGATTTGGATACATCAAACCAAAAGATGACAAAAATCAGAACCCATACTCAATATCCGCTTTACCATATCCTACTTCTTACCCTGCAGCAACACCATCAGGCGAACGCAATGAAAATGCACCTAAACCGTTGCCTTATCGAACCGTTGGCAATGAAAAAGTCTTTGATCATCGACTTTTGGAAGACAGATGTGTTGTTTTAGTGCCAGACCATGAACGGATCTATGGGCTGAGTTTGTTGGGGCAATCCAGACCACTATTGAACACGAATCCTGAACTAAAATATCTGTTGGAAGAGGTTAATCGTAAGTTTATTTTTTTTGTTGGAAATTTAGGCAGATGGTTTGAAATTAGCACAATTTTGAAGAAGAACAAAGCAGAGTATTGTAATAAACGAATATTAACTAGTGAAATCAACGGGGAAAACTGGGGTATTCTTTTTTGCCTATATTAACCATGACCAAAATGTAATATAGCTATTTCTTGTTAAAACGCCTTAAATTTATAAAACTTTTAACAACTGAATTTGAAATGCCGGTAAAACTAATTTAATACAAACTTCAGCCCGAAAAAGGAAACGACAACATCAAAAATATTCGGCAAAAGTTGTGTTAGGTAATGCTTTCGACGTCACAGATGAAGAAATTTGGGAATCATTGAAAAAGTTTAATATAGCTAGAAAAATCGAAAGAAATCGAGCTTCTGAAGGTAAGGCTTATTTTTTGTTTAGGTATCTGTTTTAGTTTTTTCATAAGATGTTGTGTATTGTTGTAGGTATTTTTAGTCTTAATGTTATATTTTAGGTTTTTGTTCAATTTTTCTTAAAAACTCTGATAATGTGGAAGCTTTTTTGGAAAAATGTGAGCCTCAAGAATTCAATTTTAGCTACACACTGGAAAATGGTCAAATTGTAAGTGTAATCTACCTTTATAACTACACAAAAGTATGCCTCACCCATACGTAACACTATATCTTATCCATATCTAACTCATGATATCCTTTTCAGCTCTCCGTTTACCCCTGGTGTAATGAAGACACTTCCTACACCACGGACGAAAACTGGCCAATGTCAACAAGATATACTGTATTTATTGGCTGTCTACCTCGACTATGCACAGCTTCGTATCTATACAACTTTCTCAAGCGTCGTCACCGCTTCTTCGACCTTCTACATGTTCGTATCGACTGTGATCCCAGTTTATACCCACGTGGTGCAGCTAGAGCGGTTTTCAGAACAGAGGAATCGTATCGGAGAGCATGTTCGTTGGGTGTGATCAAGGTGAAATGGTTCAGAGAGACTAATCGGGTAAGAATATGTCAACTTTTGAAGAGATTGTAACCTGAACTTGCTAGATATCCCAAAATTATGAGGTTTTATAACAATTCCCTCAAGGTTTTTAGACAAAATGCCTGATAAAATGTCGATTATTACCTAATTTAACCAAGTTAATGACCTAAAACACTTTCAGATCGAGTTCAAATCCTTCATTTACAAAGGCTTCGCTTGTGAATCATGTTCAGCGGACGTAAAGACCAAATTCTGCCCAGATAACGACTGTCTACGCTACTACTGTGATGCTTGTTGGGGGAAGAACCATGAAAACAAGTTATATCACGAGCCGGTTCGTGGTGCATATCGAGATGTACCTTATATTACCAAACATTTCGAGGAGGTCAAAGCTTTTCACGCGCAACGGAAGTTGGAAGAGGACCAGAGAAAGGCTAATGGGAGTGTTTCGAGTGCTAGTGTTACTGATAGTACTGCTTTGAGGAACAATGGTACTGATTCGAAGCTGAGCGATTTTAATGTTCCTATTTCGAAAACAAATGGTATTAATGGAATTGCTTCGAAGATCCGTAGTCTTAATGATGTTGTTTTGAAGTCTAACAGTACTGTTTTGAAGACTAATGGTACTTTTTTGAAAACTCATGGTACCTTTTTTTAGTTGTTTTTGTAATCAATGGGGTTAACTGTTCTATTTTAAGTTTATTTTGTCCTTTTTATTTTGTGCTAAATGTTATTATTGTTTTTTCGTGATAAATTTTGTTTTAATAACACTTATTGGGAAAGCTTTTGTCCTAAAACGGCAAAAAAAGGTATTTTTACTATTATGTAAGTCAAAAAAATACTTGTTAGGCATAAAAAATCCAGCCATAAGATCAACATAGCCATAACAAATAAACCGAAAAAGCAAAAAAACCACAAAAAACAATTAAAACATAGTAAATCAATACAAAAAGAGGTGTATATTACACAAAAAAACATAAAATAAGTACCTTCTCGGTTGATGACGAATACAGCTCTTCAAAACCATCACAATACTAAAATTTTATTTTATAAAGCGTCTTTTATATAGATGAAAACAAACACAACACCAAATATTATTATGAATCAATATGTTGATCATAAATGATGTCAATAACAGAAATGAATCGCAAATCGACATATTGAACTTGAATCACCAATTCTTGAAGGTTTCAGCTTCATTTTCCGTCTGAACTTCTGGCTGTTTACCATCCAGAGCGCCTTCTGAATATCCACAATTTTGTTCGCTATCAAAAGCACCTTCATTCGAGTCTTTTGATTCTCCACGATCCTGCGTGTCTTCTGATTCCTTTTCTTTCATTTCATCACTATCTTTTGTTTCTTCCGAATCGTTACCATGTTTTCCGTCTTCAGAATCACTTTCTTTCGAGTCTAATTCTCCACGACCTTCTACGTATTCATAATTACCTTCTTTCAATCCTCCTGCTTCTCCACGTTCTGCAGTGCCTTCAGAAACTTCACGATCCTCCATGTCTTCCGAATCCTCATCTTCACTTTCATTTTCATCCGAAATGTCATCGTTGTATTGCGTACCCGTTCTGATGCTAATCATCTTACCATCCCAATTCTGTTCGCAGCTACACTCATGAATCCATCCGTCTTCATTCGTCTGCCAGGGATACAGCCATCCAAATCCGAACGGGCCAAAAATAACTTCAAAGTTCGCGATAATGCCATTCTTTTTGAAGCAGACTTGATATGTGTCATTCATTTTGAAAAATGGAAATTGCTTGATCAAGTCCACTGCTTGGTTACAGGCGGCGATGGTGCAGTTACAGTAGACCGCGTAGTAGATATACGCACAGGAGACTACACTGAACACGCAGAGAATCTGAAAACTAAAAACCATGCTCTGTAAAGAAAGTTTTTGCTTTTTTTTTGTTTTGTCAAGAAAGTTTTTGCCATTTCTTGTTTTGTAAACAAAGTTATTGCCATTTTATATTTTGTAAAGAAATTTATCGCCATTTTACATTCTGTAAAAAAAGTTCTTGCTCTTTTTGTCTTGTCAAGAAAGTTGTAACCATTTTTTGTTATGTAAAAAAAGTTATTGCCGTTTTTCCTTCTGTAAAGAAAGCCCTAGCCATTTTTCGTTTTGTAAACAAAGTTTTTGCCATTTAAAAACTTATAAACAAAGTTCCTTCTAGCTCACTTTATGTAAACAAATTCATTGTAAAACCTTACCACAAGAACTGCAATTTGTACAATTCCAAAGTAAATCTGCACCATACCAGAAAGTCTTGGTCCTGGGACGAGAATCCACACTATTAAGTATAATGGCCATGATACTTCACCTTTGTCCGAATGTTTTGCGTATTCTTCGCCAAAACTCTTCATCAATGGTATGTTGGCGGCAAAGTAGAGGTATAGGAAGGCCAGAAGGTAGACAAAGAACAAGATGAACGTCTTTTGGTTACCGTAGTGAATACAGCGGTCTGGAAAGTTAAAAATTTTGGGAAAGTTATCAAAGTCAAAAAAAATTGTTTTAATTTCATTTTATAATTTTAAAAAGTCAAAAACACAAAAAGTTTAATTTTTCACCATAACTCGTCTAATATTATAGTATGTCTACATCAACTTCTACTTACCCAAACTACAACAATGATGATCCAACCTTGGCGTACATATGTCACAAATGGCACAATGATGAGTTCTTTCAGTTTTTATAATCTTACATGTTCCACATACCGCGCGGCTGAAATATACATAAATTTATATTCACCATGGTGCATAACATAATTTTTTAAATACCAATTTTAAATTTTGATAATGACATTTTATAAAGAAACCGTCAAACAAAACAATCTTTTCACGAAAAATGCTCAAATTTTCAAAATATAGCATAAAATATATTGATATAGACTAAACCTTAAGTGCCATAACTAAAAAAATACCATAACTTACATATGAGCCCAATTAGCGCCAATTTCTTCAACCCTTTTCTTGACAAATTCATACTTTTCCTCTTGTGACCATTCAAAAAAGTCTGGATCAAGCTTCAGTTTGTCTGGAAGCTCGGGATACGGCAGTAACAAGGTGTAGGTTAAGGATGAAAATGCCAAAACAGAAATGACAAAGAATGGGATTCCAACGTATATCTTGTATGCAGTTGAGTATGTCCAAGTAAAAACCACGGCGAAGAAAGGCTGAAATACCAAAATTTATCTACATTTTTTTCACAAAAACCCGTTTTAGGCCGAAAAAGCATGAATAATATAGGAAAAAGAGTATGTTCACATTGAAAAATCATTTAAAAAGTGAAAATATGGTTTCGCAAATAAAATTTCTGAACTAATCGTAGCTCCTATCTACCACAGAAAAATAATAAACTTACCACGTAAATCACAAACAAAAGTGTTCCGATAAAAACCCACGATGGATGAATACCACAGTCGTTTAGTTTGCTCCTAAATCGAAAACAACACTTCGACATAAACCAAAACGGCTTAAAAATACACCAAGACAACAGTTTCTTCAACATTTTTACAAAAGTCAAACCGATTGAAATGAAAAACGTTGAAAAATTTACTTTCATGCGAAAATTTGCATAAAAACTCACTTTCAATATAAAAAAATAAAAATTTGCAAAGAAAAATATTAATCAAGCTGAAAAAACTACAAAAGAATCTTCTGATGCTGCTAAATCATTATATATAGTTTATTTGTACAAATTTACACATCAAACTGCAAAAAAATATATTACACTTGACAACATTGTGAAATATTGAAGATAAATCGATCTCTCACTGATAATTCACGCCAACTACCAATAGTTAACACATAATAGGTTTAGGCCGAGACTTAAAAGACATTTTCTTCCTAATAACAAAAGCAATTCGACATTTATACATCCCTTCAGATTGTTTGGTGGTTGATTTTGTGTCAACGACAAGATAGGGCTGCTCCAGCGTCTTCAAAGATCCCTCCATCATGTGGTGATCAATCAAGCAAATAGCTGTAGTTGGACTCTGCCAATACAGAAAGAAAACGCTCTTTCCAATTGGATCTACTGGTGGATGAATCGTTCCTTGCACTTCCACTAACAACTTCTCTGGCGTTGCGCTGAAAATAGATGTTTTAAAGTAAAGTGATGTGAATGATATGATTTTAAAAAATGAACAACAACATGGTCAAGTTAAAACGATCGGTTGAAAGACACTGAAGTTTTTTAACATTGTTTGAACATAAAGTTTATCCGACGTTATATTAGACAACCAGGATTCCTTTTAAACTCTTCGAAACCGTTTTGTATCTTCAAAGCTAATAAAAACATTAGTATATCTGTAATCAGAAGGTTTTTCTACATCTATCTAAATCAAGAACAAACAAAAAAATCAAAGAACTTACCCAGGTTCTGCATAAAAGTCAATCCTCATCTTCAATTCCAGTCGGTGTCGTTGAATCCAAGTCCCAAAACCAAGTCGATAAGTAAAATAACTTTAGCTGTTAACTTTTACAAGTAAGTTGAAGGTTTTCCACATAAATTGGAGTCAGTTTAGAGGAGCGAAAATAAATAATTTTCCGAAAAGTTTGCGAAAACGCGTTTTGTATCAAAATTTTCGCGCGCTTTTTTAACTTTTCGTTTTGTATTTCTAAATGCACTTTTAAAAATATTAAAAAGCAGTATTTAATGTGCATTTAAAGATAGAAAACATTATAGGAACAATACTAAAATCTTACTTTACAGTGCTATTTTAAAAATGCCTTTCAAACTGCACAGTGCAATTCAAAAACATACTACGTACTCAACCTGTATTACAATATGAAATATCTCATATGCTTCTTTATAACCTTTTTGCTCCTGTTCTTTTTTTACATTAATCCGTTCTCCGTCACAAAAATTCGATTTTTTGTTGTTTTATAACGTCATTACTATACCTCGCTAGCCGTTGCAAGTATAGTTAATTACATGGTTATGTAAGAATGGCGTCTATAGTCGCCAATTAGCGGCGGATTTCTGGTTTACATTAGACAAGGTGGATTCGGTAGGATATATAGACGTTTGTTGTTAACGGCTACTACAATATCATTTTATTCAAGGTGAAGGGGGTGATTTGTCGTCAGTATGTCATGGTTTTAAAAGAGAGTTAAAAATGGCTTTTTTAATGCCATGATTTTAAGGAAGGGCTGACAACGGTGTTTACAATATAAGTTTTGTTGTGATATTGTAGTAGCCTGTCTTCTATGTATAAAAAATTATACTTTTTGCCATTTTTATATGAATTGCTTTTGCAAATGGTTCAAAAGAACTAGAAGGTGACTGTAAATCATTATCTGGCTTTAATTTATCATAAGACTTCTTATTTTTATTGAAAAGTTCGAAAAGTCCTTGCACAGTGCAGCCATTTTAAAAATTTTTTAAAAACTGCACCGTGCAAAGCCTAAAACCTTCTCCCAGTCATTTTCTGTTTGATTATACTATTGTATCTTATATCTTGCCTTGCATTTAAAATTCAATGTATTTTTTGAATATTTTCTTGAAGATCCCTCACGTTGAAGTATAATATTGGTGAGATCTAGATAATCTTTGTGAAAACGAGCAGCGAAATCCTCTAATGAACAATATCCGGTTATTCTTCGCAGGTTTTTTGTTTATTCAATTTTCTGTTTTAATGAGAAAAGAATCAAAAGTTATAAAATTTTACTTTCACTCAAAAAAATTACTAACCATAGTATAGGTAAAAACTTACAAGGACAGTGCCCGACCTGGCTGCCCCGCTATAAGTGACTTTAAACTTTTTATATAGGAAGATCATGTAAATAGAAGACCTGCAGCAAATTAATAAATCGCGGTTCCCAGGCAATTTCGAGAAAATCGAGACCAAAGTATTGCATCTTAAATTTTTCCCGTAATTGGCATTGTGTTTCAAGTTTATAACATTATAATTTTTTGACTTTTAGGAATTTTTCTTTGATATACTAACAGAACACCTTTAATTTTACATGAATGACCCTTTAAATTTGTAAGCATAGCTTGTCTGGAAAGTCGACAAAGTGCTTGAAACACAATGCCAAATTGGCAGAAACGCTAATAATTAAGATTAAAAACTCAAAAGCGCAAGTTAAATTTTTTCACGAGTACTATTGGTGGTACAAAGAACTCATATAAAAAATTTTGAGTTGATTTGAGCGGGGGCACGATGGGTACTTTGCTTGTTAGTTATAGTAAGCCTGTCATTGATTTTGCTTACGGTAAACCAGCAATCTATTCTAGTGTCATGACCATTATTTACATTCAAAAAGACTCTCGGTATAAGAAATTATAGCTATAGTAAACACAAATTACTCTTATTCTAGTGTTTCTGATAACGAGGGGCCTTTACACCTTTACCTCCTACAGTATAACAGAATTTACCTTCAACTCTTACTGTATTTTTCAAAATTAAAACCAAAAAAAATTTTAACTTTTTAAAACTTCGCAGTAAAACAGCAATGCAAATATTTTCGGAGATGTCGTTTATTTTCGTGTGAGAGTTCCGTTTTGTGGAGGAGTCAAGATCAAGATGGTCGAAAGCCGGCTATAAAGAGTGTCACTCTTCGAAGCGGGCTATTCAAAGACGCTTCATGCCTTCTGCATTCTTTCAATTTGTTAACGAATTTGCTTTTTAAAATTTTTACAGTAAACCATTGATATAGGCAACATTAGTGTCGGGCGGGATGATTTTTGTTTTTTTTAGCATGGAGTAGCGAGCAGTTTATCAAAGCCGTGTTTTATTTCAAAAATTCAAAACTCCCAATTTCAGAATGCTAGAAGCCAAACTAGTGGCGACAGTAGCCTCCGGCTGTTCCGGGCTAGCCATTCTGGCATGTGTCATCATGGTACCTCAACTGTACTACGACATCAACGACATATACGACGAGGTTCAACAAGGTGTTCAGTCGTTCCGCGTGGAAACCGACCAGGCCTGGACTGATTTGATGGACGTCCAGCTGTCAGTCCAACCACCAGCCAAACCACGACCCAACCCATTCCAGTCCATCTTTCAGCGTAAAAAGCGTCAAGACTATTCCAGACTTCCAAGCTTTTGCCAATGCGAGCCAGTCAAGCCCAACTGCCCACCTGGACCACCGGGACCAGCTGGAGAGCCTGGACCAAAAGGTGAGCCCGGTCAACAAGGACCACCTGGAGAAGTGGGAGAGAATGGTCCTACTATGGAGTGCCCAGCCGCTGATACTAGCTGTCAATCATGCCCAGCCGGTCCACCTGGCCCACCAGGACCGGACGGTCCAGAAGGACCAGCCGGTTCAAACGGAGAACGTGGTCAAGCCGGTCCAACCGGTAAACCTGGTCTGCCTGGTGCACCAGGACCGATCGGAGATGCGGGACCAGCCGGTGAAGCTGGGGCACCTGGTCCGGCCGGTTCACCAGGTCAAGATGCTCAACATGAAACCTCACAGCCTGGTCCACCCGGACCTGCTGGCGCGCCGGGACCAGCTGGTCCTGCCGGTCCAAATGGAAACTCTGGTCAAGCTGGTGCACCTGGAGCTCAGGGACCACCTGGAGCGCCAGGAAGTCCTGGAGATAACGGTCCGGCTGGTCAACCGGGTAGTGCTGGAGGTCCTGGACTGCCTGGAACTGACGCCGCTTATTGTCCTTGTCCTAGCCGCTCATCGGTTTATGTTCAACAGAATCAGAATTACAAAAGATTCTAGTGTGATATAGGTTGTTAGTACTGCTTTATAAGGTTATTAGTACTGTTATAGTAGGGTAAAGCTAAGTTAATATGAAGGATTGAATAAAAAGTTGAGTTTGTTGGCAGATTTGTGTTTTCTTTGTTTTAAAATTTGAAAATAATATTACTTTCTTTCTTTGATTATTAAGCGTTTAATCAAGGTATATATAATATATTACAGTATGTTCAAACACAAAAAATTTTTAAAAAATTCACCCTAGCAGATCTTTTGGCTTATTCTTAAATTGTTCAAATAATTTAGCGCCCCCACTCAAAAGAAATTTTAACCACCTAATAAAAGCACCACCCCTTCTATTATTAAAGTATTGCAATTCATCACTATCAATTCCTTTTAAGCCCATTCCCAACCGCCGGATCCTCCGCCAGTACCGCACGTAAGTTGGGCATGTAGCTTTGCCCTTCATCCGGCTCCACCTGCACCAGTCCGAATTTACCACCGGATTTGCTCTTCCGCACTACGGCATTTGCGGACTGCGCCCACATTTGGTACGACTGCGCCCACTTTTGATTCGTCTTCGTTGGACTCAAGAACTGGGACGCAGAAAAGGTGTTGGGGATGGGTGGGGTTTGGGTTTCGGTAGGTGGGACCACACTGCAGTCAATGTGAGACAAAAAGTTGAAATTGAAGTGGATTAGGGAGGGGGTTTTGGCATTATGCATGGCGATTGGGTAAGGCAAATTGTCTTTGCAGAAGGTTGTTTCGTTTTTTATTTCTGCCAGGTGGGCTAGGAGCTGGAATTGGGAAAAGTTGACTTTTTTTTTAAAATTTAAAAAAATTTTTTAATTTTTTTAAAAAAATTTCAAAATTTTAAAATTTTTTTTTGTTTTAAATTAAAAAACAAGAAGTCACACCACCCTGCAAAGCTCTCTCTTCGGCCCAGGACATAGTTCGAGGTGAAAGTCGTCGTACGAAAAAAAAACAAGAAAAAAATTTTTGGCTCCCCCCCCCTTTTTTTAAAAAATCTGCAACAAAGTCTCTGCTCCACCCTTTCTCAACCCATGTTCCTTCAAAATATAAACCGACCTGAGTTCGAATCCCTTTGAAATCGTATAGCTTTATGTCAGCTATTGGTGCCACAACTCCCGTGTACAAAACATCGTCCATGTGGAACATTTCCACGTCTTTCATCGCTGTTATACTCTGATTTACGGCCAGAGTATTCATCACTACCGCGTAGCCAAAACAATATGTTGGGTACATGTCGTATGCGTATTCTTTCACCGATATGTACCTAAAATGGCATATAATGTTAGAAGTAAAGAATAAAAACCAAAGTTTGCAAATCTTTTCTAATCTTTCGTTGCGGGACCTAAGCTGAGCCTCTGAGGCCTTGTTTTGAGCCCCAGCCATTGGAAAGGCATATACCGGCCCGAACTCTTTCAAATATGGTTCAGCCAAACCTTGTAGTCCCCTTTTAAGGCCTATTTAGTATAGAAGTATATTTGAACTCTTGTATAACAAATCACTTTAGGGTTTAAATTTCTTCTTTATACGGAAGTTCCACCATAACTCCAAAACCCACCATCGATTAGTCTTCGGGTTCCGAACCGGATGCCGATACTCCATAGCCTCACATACCATCCATGGTGCCTTCATATCAATGCCCATATCAAATTTCACCTCCATCCATTGCTGAAGTCGACTCAGCTCCATCACGGTATCAGAATCCAGCTTCACAAATGTTTTCGCATTTGGTGCGAACCTCAAGTGCCATTCGTACATTGTGTACCATTTGACAAAATTCCGACGATATGTGTCATAAGCGTCGTAATAGACAATGTCATTGAACAGGTTCATTTCTTCTTCCAATTCTTTGGTTGGCATTTCTGGCTGATATCCAATGAAGAAACGATGACAAATGTTTTTTGGGACTGCCTGCAACTTTTGAATTTAAAAATTGGTTTAAAAATTTTGAAATATAACATATACTACTATATGCAGTAAGAGTACAACACTCAAGTCTTCAAAAACAAATCCTTATTATAAATACTTTGTATATCACAAAAAAACCTAAAGTATAAAATTTGTACCTAAATACTTTACAGCCAAAAAATTTAACTTTTCGGCAAGAATCTTTGCAGATTGTCCCCGCTAAGTAGATAGACCAAGCTTAAACAAATTGAAAAACGAGCCAAGCTCAAGGATTTTTTAATCTAGCCAATCAAGCCTAAGAAACAGTGTTTTGCCGGACCGGTCCGGATGAGAATTTTTTCGGTCCGGTCCGGTCCGGCTCTATTTTTTTTCCGCTCAGGTCCGGTCCGGGCCGAAAAAGTCCGGTCCGGATTTTTTAAAAATTTCTCCGCGTCGGCGGAGAAAATCGGCGAAGGCGATAACTCCGCTCAAACTCAATATTTTTCCACCGGACAAAGATTGGGGATATTTTTTTAAGCTTTTAAACCATTTAAATCCAATTCTAAACTAAAAAAGTTACATTTTTCAAAATCGGCGGACGATCGGCGGAGAGACTCGGCGAAGGGCACAACACGGCTCAAACTCAATATTTTTTTACCGGAAAAAAGCTGAGACTATTCTTTTAAGTTTTTTTAACTGTTTTAATTACTTTTTTTAAATTAAAAAAGTTATTTATTTCAAATTGGCGGACAGTCGGGGAAGAAAATCGGCGAAGGCCATATCATGGGCAATTTTTAATATTTTTTACCGGATAAAAACTGAAGATATTCTTTTGAGTTTAGCAACCTTTTTAATCAAATTTCAAACTTAAAAAAAAAGATTATCAAAAAATTTTTTCTCCGCCGATTGTTCGCCGACGCAGAGAAAAACATTTTTTGATTGCAAAACGTTTTGACAAATTATCAGGTGTCACAGGGACCCAAAATCAAGGTTTTGGATTGGAAAAAGCAACAAAATAGCCTCAGCCGGCCTCCGCCGACCGTCCGCCGAACATTCACAAGACCCGCCCCTCTATTCTCCCCGCAAAAAAAATAAAAAAAATTTCGGTCCGGTCCGGAAGGTTTTCAAGAGGTCCGGTCCGGCGGTTCCTGAGGTCCGGTCCGGTCGGGAAAAAAAATTTTTGGACCGGTCCGGACCTGACCGGACCTCGGTCCGGACCGGCAAAACACTGCTAAGAAAGACTGAAATTAAGCCTAGCCGATCCCGTTGCTCATGTTTACCACTATTAGCAGAGTCACACAAAGTTTATGGTGCAAGAATTTCCGATGTATTAGGTTGTTCCCTTAATCCTGCGCCCCCCCCCCCTCAAAGCAAATTTTCGGAGTAAAGGAGCGCAGAATTATGTGAACAACCTAATATGTCAACAAAAACTTCTTACCTTTCCCAAGAACGTGTAACGAATAATCAGCCGTCGAAAGTACTCATCCCTGTCAGCTGTCGTCATAATCGCCACAAACATTGTCGCATTCTGGCAGTCAGCTGAAGTCGGCACGGTAGATCCATAGCTTTCATTGTAATTTTTGAATTCCAAGTCGATTTGTTCGAATTTAAATTTTTTCTCGAAATTCAAAATTTTCGAAGATTTTTCAGCCAGCTGATAATCGTCGATTGATGGTAATTCATCTTCAACTTGGTCGATAAGTTCGTCGATTCGGATCCGACCGGATTCATAGTTCTCTAGCTTCTCCTTCAATGTATGCTTATGTTGGGTGCGTAGCAAAGCGTAGCGCAGCGGTGAATTCTTTGGTAGGTTTTGTAGTGGAACGTCCGATTCTTTGGACAATATTTGTTGATATTGGTTTATTAGGGGATCAAGTTGTTCTGCAGCTGAAAGTAAATTAATTTTTAATTGTATACTAGTAGGTAATGACCAAATAACATAAAGAAAATACTTTCATCTTTTAAAAACTTTCAAGAAAGCAAAACTTTGCTATACCCAAGTATCTTACTGTTTGTACGTACAATCTAAGATTTACATTATAATTCGCGTATAGTGAATCGCTTTTTTCTTCGTTATAAACAAGTTTCGCTACAATTTTTTGCAGGATATTATATTATAGAAGAATTCCTTATACAGAAGCTGCACTGTATTATGTATATTTATTAAATAGTGCAAACATTAAAAAAAAATAAAATTTAGTTCCTTATTCAGACAAAAAAAACACGAATTTTGTGTTTACATTACTTAAATTGTTTTTTCCCAGACGTATTTTACATTTAAATATTCGTCATCATGATATTTTCACATTATAAAGGAGGAACGAGGTAGATCCAGTGTTTTGCCGAACCCAGGTCCGATCCGTATGAAAAAAACTTTGAACCAGACCTAAAAAACCACATTCTGGTCCGGTCCGAACAGGTCAAGACGAAAAATTTTAGTTCAATCCGAAAAAAAATTTTTTTTTCAGAATCAATATCTTACTATATACCAATCGTTTTCCGGTAAATATAAAAACAAAAACGGACTGTACCAGAGCGAACATTTCCGAAAAAAATAAAGCGCGGCCGGACCAAAAAAAAACTCGTCAGGACGGTCCAGGCAAAATACTGCGTGAGTTCAGCTCCATCCCATCTATCCCGTTTTAAAATCCGAAACCCTCTAAAATACTAACTTTGTGGTTCAAAACGCCGACTTTTCAAATTTTAATTTTATTGATATGTCAATGACATCTGAACGCAAATATTTTTAAATTACTCACTTTTCGGAGTAATAGTAGTTCGATGTTCATTCAGCTGTCCAGTTCTATCCATATTCTTCCTGAAAGCTCTTCGTAGTGGAGTTTTAGTAATTGGGCGCTTCGTAAACGGATCATCAGAAGTTTTTGAAACAACGTTCTTTACATCAGATTCGAATATGTTCTGACTTCTCGAACTTGGTTTTACATTGTCTTCAATCTTTTGTCGTCTACTATGTCGATCTATAGGATTTGTTTTTGATTCAGAATAATTCAAAGGATTTGCACTGTGGCTAGAAGGCTTTGATGGTGCATCTGGTCTTGGCCTGTCATATAAAATTGTGTTTATACCACTTTTCGTAGAATTTTTAGAAGTATTTCTTTGTTGCTGTAGGTGTTCATGGCCTTCTGATAATTTATTTGACCTGTAATTTGTTTTGATTTCCTTGTCGCTACCTTTCACATCATTTGTAAGCTGCTTTTCAGCTTTTTCATCTGTTTGTGCTTCTTTTTTGTCATGTTTTACTTTCCTTTCATCATTTTTGGCTTCTTTATCATTCTGTTTGGCTTTTTTCTCCTCATTTTGCAATTGTGTTTTGTCCGTTTTTACTTCTTTTTTATCCACCTTAACTTCTTTTTGTTCCTTCTTTACTCGTTTATCATCTTGTATTACTTCTTCTTTATCCTTTCTTATTTCTCCACCGTCTTTCCCAGCTTCTTCAACCTCTTTTATATCATTCCTCTCCTTTCTGCCACTTTGACCAGAATTCAAAAACTCATGAACAGCTTCGTAATCTCGTAATTCTTTAGAGTTTTTGACCTCTTCATGTTCAACAACATCATTAATTGCCACATTTGAAGGCCTCTGGTTTGTCGCATTCTTCGTTTCTCTTCTGACATCATTTACTATACTATCAGAATTCTTTCCAACACCATTTAAAATAACATCTGAATGTATAACAACATCTTGTGGTGGTTTCGGTAATTCAGGGTAGAGTATTGCGTAGACAATGATGACCAAAATACATGAACATAGTAGGCTTTTCATGCATACATTTCGCATTTTCGCTAAATCCATGGCACGCCTGTAAAAGGGGTTTGTTTTAGGGTAAAAAGGTTAGTTTTAAGATAGAATGAGACAATAAAGGTATACTCATTATTATACTATAGACAACGGTATACTGTGGTTCAAACAAGTTCTTGTGAAAAAGCTTTCAAACTTTAAGTCCTGATTTAAAAGACAAGACAATTTTTATGGCGATTTAGCGAGTAAAGGCCTTTAGGCAAGGCAAGGCCAGAAAAATGCAAGATAACGCGGATCAAAAAATACCAGTTCTAGGTAGACCTTTAAAGCGACCAAACTTAATTTTTTCAGCCTGTTTTACAAGCCGGTCCTTAGCTCAAACCCTGACCTTTTTTTTGTTACATTTTTAACCAACAAGCTTAGCCATCGTTTGAGCCCTCCCCCCCCTGTTAAATAAAAAAAATTTTTTAAATCCATCTAAAGACATTGTTGTCCCCTCCTTTTTAACCAAAAACTTGTATGTGACAAACTATAAACACTACTAAAACAAAAAATAGAATATAATACAAAAACTGTTACAAACACATCCAAAACCATCAATAATGTTCCTTCCTTCACTTACATTTTGAGCTTATTTGAAACAGGCTCTTGACCAAGTTTTAGCCAGAAAAAAAATAAAAAATACAAGCTTATTAGCACAGCTTTTCACTGGTACAACTCCAATAGTTAGTATAATATGTTGTAATAACTAAAAACAAAAAATGGAAACAGAATCCAGAAATGCCTCGAATTGGATGAACAAGAACATTTGGGAGAAGCTGTGTCAATATTACAAGTTTATTCAGATTCTACACGATTTTTTCAAATTTCAGACTTTTTTATACGCTGTTTTCAAAATTTTACTTATATTTTTTTTAAATCCGTCATAATGATGTCATTTTTTGCATGAAATTTCAAAAATGTCATTTTTATCAAATTTTCAAAAATGCCATCATAAAATCAATTTTACTCTAAATTATGTCATTTTCACTGTTTCTAATCATCATTTTTCAAATTTATCAAATTTAAAAAAATCCTTTATATCTTCATGCCACTGTCGATTTCACAGCGAGCTGCGCCCATGAAAAATCCTCGGACGGCAGGGTTTTTTAGTTTGGCTGATGAAAACACTGCTGCGGGCGGGACATGGGCAATAAGCAGCGTCGACGCCGGGGATTCCAAGATCGCCGGGCGGTCCGGGCCTTCCTGGACCACCAGGTGGTCCGGGCGGGCCGACTGGACCAATAGGACCACGTGGTCCTGGGGCGCCATCTTCACCGTCCGGTCCCACAACACCATGTGGACCGGGTCGACCTGGTGGGCCTGGCTCACCTTTTGGTCCCGGTTTCTCGATTACTGTAGTTGAGTCGGCGCCTGGTACACCTGGTCCTCCTCGTTCGCCGGCTTCGCCTTCTGGTCCTACATCTCCAGGCGGGCCTGGTGGTCCAAATGCGCCATTTGCGCCTGGTTCTCCTGGTGCTCCCGGATCTCCTGAAAAAGTTTTAGCGTTAAAATGAATAGCTGGCCTTAAATAAACTTATTTTAGCTAAAATAATGTCAATGCCAATATAAAAGCATAAAATAAAGTGCTAAAAATCGGCCCAGGCACCTCCACAATCTTTTTGACCCAAAATCAATTTTTCAAATCAGTACCTTCAATGCCCTTCGGCCCAACTGCGCCATCTTCTCCAGGTAGTCCAGGCGGTCCATTCGGGCATCTAATACATGGCTGTTCCGGTGTTTCACAAACAACTGGAGGTAATGTGGAATGGTTGTCCTCTCCTGGCACTCCAGAATTTCCTGGCTTTCCTTTTGGTCCTGGTATACCAGCTGGTCCGGGTGGACCAGGTGGGCAATTCGGCTTTGTTAATTCACATGCGCAGTAGGCCTAAAACTTAAAATTTCAAAAAAAATTTTAACTTACCGGTAGTTCATTACTTTTCCGTTTTTCCCGGAAAAGCGACTCAAACGGATTCATTCTAACTTTATTTGGCTCCACATTCATTCGTATATCTAATAATAACATCCAGGCAGCGTCTGTTTCCATTCGATATTCATCTACACCATCCGACACTTCATATTGCAGCAAATCGATAATTGTGTAGAGTCGTGGAATCGTGATGAGGCAAGTTATTAGTGAAAACACAGAAAACGACGTAGATATTACGGTCAGAGATTCAATTTCAACCATCTGAAATTATGTTTTTGCGAAAGATAAACAAAGTAACTATAACACTAAGTTTAGGTAAGTACAAAACAAAAAAAACAAAATTCAGATATTAAATTAACATTAACACAAATGTTAAACAATACAACCGTAAAAAACCTACCTTAAACTATTTTTCCAACAAGGAAGATATAGGTAACGTTTTACATGATTGTAAGCGGTTCAAAACGGCGATTCATCCGGCTGTCGTTACTTTCAAGTGCCCGGTAATTGTTACGCAACCGGTAGTTCGCCATACATTCGTTGTCTTTCTCATCTGATATACATTCTACCTTTAAAGAAGTCATATTAATATAAAACAAAATCAACAATATAACTTTGTGAAATGTAAAGGAAAAACCGAAAGATTTTGTGTACTTGGTAAGAATAATATAAAGCAGCTTTACAAATTCCGGTTAAGTCAAAGCATTACTAATCAAATAATTCTGATATTACACAGCTTTACATCTAGAATAACATAAACTAAACAAAAACATCCAACAAAACCGTTAGATTAATTAATAAAGCCATTTATGACACTTTAATATATTATATCTAGTCAAATAATGCTAATCAAAAAAATTCAGCCAGTTTTGAGCATTACAGAGCAAGTAGTTAAGATATTACATAACCTCATGCCAATAACTACATAAACTGAAACAAATCAACTCTCTAAGCCCAGTATTTCTAAAAAAAACAAAAACACGTAAAATACTTACATTAGTCCTAGTTTTACTTCCATTCATCAACGAACCTCCGTAAATATTTTGTCTGAAAGAGCAAACGAAAAGTTGTCCAACCTTGCATGAATAATATATCCTGAAACCAGTTAATCTTGTAAAAAACTGTGACTAAATAATTTAAAACGTTAAAAAAATGTTTTAAAATCACATTAACATTTTAATAACCATCAATTATACGCGATTGCAGGACTAATATTGTTCTAGGTTTACAAATTTTTGAGAAAAAATCTTATATCAAAATCCAGAAAATCCGTCATCAAAATTAGCAATTTTTGTTGAAAAGACATATTTTATAACGAATAACAACTTTTTAGCACGAAACGACATGTTTTATATAAAAAAAAACTTTTTTCAAACAAAAAACAGATACTGATAATGACATATTTTTTGGAAACTGACAAATTTTTCTAAATATTGTTCATCTACTTCTACTGGACGTTCCACATTGACTCCGTCTTCGAAACCTTGTTTCATTCCAAAGTTGTGATCATATACTAGTTTAATTGTCATTTTATATTACTTTTCAGGCTTACAAACGATAAGACTTTATTGACTTCGAACTTCTAATAGCTACAGTAAGTTGTAAGTAAAAAAAACTATAATTTATGAGTAAAATCTATTTTTTAATCTAATGTGAGTAAAATAGCTGCATAACATGAGTAAAACTACTGCCTCGTACTAGTAAAATTTACTTTACAATGTAATATTGGCAAGATTTATTATGTAGTATGTGTAAGTATGATAAGGTATGTCAAAGTTATTACGCATTAGTTGGCGAGTTTGGTCGACTTTTTGAGTGGTCGACTTGTTGGGCCAATGGTGCGCATTGGCCATTACAAATGGCACCTTGTCGTTCGACTTGAGTCGGCTTCAAGTCGTCACCAACATGGTAGAGGACACTGCCGATACCATTTAACGTCGCCTTCAAGTGTCATTTTTAAACTTTGCCATTTTATTATACAAAAAATTTTATACTTTGGTTCAAAGTTCATAAAAACTACAAAATCCCCAATAAAATAAAAAAAACTTCTGGTCGAACTATTTATTTCTGGTCGATAAGCTAATTTCTGGTCGATAAGCTAATTTTTGGTCGATAAGTTCATTTTTGGTCGATGAACTAATTTCTGGTCATAAAGTTCATAGAAATGATTAAAAATAGCCTTACCTTAGCGCTTTGGACCTCCTTGTTGCTGTCATCGAATACCTTCAACTCAAACTCGCCCAACCCACATTCCTTGGCCTTTTCTTGGAAACGTTCTTGTTGACGGTTCTTCGTGAATGACCATCTGAAAGGTTAGGCTTGGTCACAAAGTTGGTCGAAAAGGTTACAATTTAGGCGGCAAATTTGATTTTTTAAAATTTTAAAGAAAAATGAAGTTTTTGGTCGAAAAATAGGTAATAAATTGATTCTTGGTCCAAAAGTTTATAGAAAACTAAAATTTTGTCAATAATTTTGCAAAAAACTGAAATTCGTTCAAAAAGTTTGAAGAAAATCAAAATTTGGTCAAAAGCTTCATAGAAATGTGAACTGTGGTCCGAAAGTTTATAGAAAATCAAAATTTGATTTAAAAAAACTGAAAGCTTATAAGAAACTTCCAACTTACTTATCGCTTTTTTTTGCCATTTGGAGTTGTGACCTGAGCCTTGAACTTTTTGTCGGTTTGTGACTTGACTTTGATCAGAATGTCACATGCCTCACTCAACACCAAAGCCGATACCAGTAGCACAATACACAAGGTTTTCATTCTGAAATAATCGAAATGTCAATACTACAGTGAAACTCTTGTATAAAGAATCTTCTCCTTACTTCCTCATCAAAAGTTATAAATTTTAAAAAACTTCAATCACATTTCAAAAATGAAAAACGATTACATAAAACTATGTGAATCACCCTGCAGGCCCTGGTATTTTAACAATTGTTTGAGCTTGTAAAAGCAGACACTTTTATCTAGTCATACACCAAAACACCAGCCTCTGTTTATCCCAAATAAATCGTTTTCGTTTATTTTAGTAAGAAAAACACTTCCGAGACAACAACGACCTCCAAAACTTTATAAACACCGCATTTTTAGTCATCATAAAACAAGTTTACAATGATTTCGATTCGTTTTTACAATTTTGCGCTTAGTTTTGTCATTTTAGAAGCTATACCTGAAAAGAGGCCGGACCGAGCCCATTGTTTCAGCCCGTCCCACGGAGCGGGCTTTGGTTTGGGCCTCGACCATTAGGCACACAAATGCCAATCCGGCCTTTTTCAAATTTGCTCGGTTCAGCCTTTGAAAGACCTCAGCCGGACCCCTCGGGCCTTCATTTAGACCTGATCCCTGAGACACATATACCAGCCTAATCCTTTTCAAATTTGTTTTAGCCTAGTCAGGTCTACATCAGATAAGTTTTACACTTTTCGCAAGTCAAATCTTTCGTTGCGGGACCTATATTGGACCCCTGAAACCTTCATTTAAGCCCGCCCCTTAAGGGTGAGAAACGGGTCGGACCCACTTTTGATGTGTCCAAGGTTTACGCCCAGCCTGTTTTCATTTTTACCGCAAACTCAAGGCCGGCCCGATCTTAAGGTCGGGCCTACACGGCCCGTTTCTCATCTCTACAGACCCTCAGGCTCACATGTGTCAGCCGGACACTTTTTTCAAATTTGCTTCGGCCAAATCCGCAGTCAGGCCTCGTGGGCCTTTTCAAGACTATTTTAAGCGACTTGATGACTAGTATTCAATAAAAGCAAAATTCTTCCCAAAACTTTCAAACCACATCTAAAAAGAACCAAATAGGTACCAATCATCCCTTTACCTCTCATATCATTCAATTACCAAAACAACTTACACGAAATACTTTATAAACCAAAAATAAAAACGTCTATAATGGAATTTCAGCCAATAATTTGATGATAAAAGTATTGTTACAGTAACAACATATTAGAAGGCCTTTCGAGCACACACAACCATAAACGAAAGGGTTCAATTTAAATTATAGTAAGAGACAAAAGTATATTTAATACAACAAAAAGAACAAACGGACAGACCTCCTCGGATTCAGAATTCGTTATTGAGACAAAATAGCACGTTCTCTGGGTTTACTGTAGTGAAAATTCAATTTTTTTAAATTATAGCCTAAAGTCTACTATTTTAGGTGTAAAACATAAAATTTTATACTAAAATTAAGTCAAAAATAGTGTTTTAATCCAAAATAAGATCAAAAAGCCATTTTTAGCCAATTTAATGTCAAAAAAACTAATTTTCTTTCTATTTTTATGACGTAAACTAGGGTTAACACCATGAAAAAAATAACTATATCTCAAGAAATTCCATTTTAATACTAAAAAACACCTTTAAAATTCCTCTTTTTTGCAAAAAAAATCTAAAAACTCAAAAATTGGCCATTTTAAAAACTACCCAAAACCTTCCATTTTCAACCCTAGTGAACATTGATTAGTCTATTACAGTCAAGAGTTTAATATGAAACAAGAGGCGAGGATATTAACTTAGACTTCTCTATATTATAAATAAGACGATACTACATGGAGATGATTGATTAGAACAATTTGCCGAGGATGATGCCAATCAGTAGAGCCGCCAGACTGACCAACAATACTTGAACGTTGAGGAGGCCTTGGCTCGAGTCCGACCGGGTTACCATCAATTCGCTTAGTTTTTGCTGAAAAAAGGCATGGTTAATATTGTTTTAGTAGTGTTTTTTAGTGAAAATTAGTTTTTTTGTGCCGGAATATTAAAGCTTATAATAAGAACATTAAAAAGCTTTAAAATCTAGATATTTTCCCTCCAAACCTACTCTAAGCTCCTGATTCTGCAGAGTCAATCTTCTGTTTTCAACTTCCTTCTCGTTGGATTTGGGTGCTTCTTCGTGGCTCGGTGCGTTTCTCTGGACAAGGTTCGGGCGAGGCTGTTGAGCCAGCGGGCTTTCGGTAGTTTTGTTAAGTTTGGGTTCGAATCCTTTGTCGCTGGAGACGTAGTGAGCGGTTTGTTCGTTCTGTGCGGTGTCATTGTCGCTGGTGGAGTCGAGATTCGTGAAGACAACTTTGAGGCGAGCGTCTGAGATTTTGGATGGATCCACCGACTTCCAGAAAGGTTCGACTGGCTCGTCCGTGGCCAAGGCCGATTGCACTAGAAACTTGTGACGAGACCGCTCCTTTTCGAGGGTTTGCATTTGGTCGACCGGTTGGAGCATTACGTTCACGGTTACTGTGCCCGAAGCCGGGATTTGGCCGCAGTTTGGTCGGACGCAGTAGAAGCGAGGAGCGGTGGTTTTGACTTTAAAGTTGACTGCTTTGTCGGTGACATTTTGCAGTTTTAAGTGACTTGTGACAACCTCGGTAAAAGGACCTGAAAAAGTTGTTTTAGAGCTAAATAGCTTCAAAAACACATCGACTGTTAAAAGGAGACTAACGTTAAGACATAGAATATCAAAGTTCAAAGCCTCGTTTAGCATTAAAATCAAGATTATTTAACATATAGTCAAAGTATAACAATGATGCTTTAAAATTTGCCCAAAAAGACAAACATCGTTAACTAGCATTACGTTTTCTTAAGTAACATCCCCCCCCCTTAGCCTAAAAACCAAGAAGACAATAAAATCCTTACCGTTAAATCGTAGCTCGTTCGCAGGTTCCAAGCTGATAAATTGTGGCTTCGACATATCGATCCTAACTGAAAATAGTCCAGATTAGTTTAATAATACTCAAAAAACAATTTAAAACGCGGAATAAATTATTCACACAAAAATATCGCGAAAAACTCGATCGAAGAGCTGAAATGTTTAAAAGTCAATGCTTATCACTAACAGTTCCCCTGTAACGACAAAATTGTAAAGTCCAAAGAAAAAACAATGAAAAAAGTTTGTTTGCAGCTTCGTTAAAACATTAAAAAACAATCAAGATCGATATTAAGAACGAAAGCATAAAAAATCTAAAAAAAATAACAAAATGATGAATAAGCCAACGTTTTTTCTTAAAGTGAGTCTAAAAGCAAATCTTACAATAAATTATAGTTCATATAATAGCTTTTAAAACCTCTCACAATGTATAATTAACAAAAAATTTAAATATTTACGAAAATCCTAATGTTAACCATGAATAATATCGTATGAATCAACCCCTAAACACTTTTACCCAAATGACATTTACTTCTCATTTAAAAAAAACTACATTGAGCCTTTTAAAACCTACATCCATTAAAAGTCAAACGTAATCTTGGCAAAACAACAAAAACTTCAGCCAAAAAACTTGATTTTGTTTACATCCACAAAAATGCCAAAAATGTTATGTTCAATTAAACTAAAACACTGATTTACCATTCAAAAAACATCTGCCAATGACTAAACTATAGTTTAGAATAATATTCCTTTGTTAAAACAATTCTAAAAGTAAAAGAGCACTTTTCCGCCTAAAGCTCCAATTAACACTAACATAACATTGAAGACCTTAATGTCTTGTAACCTTTGAGAAAAAGATACGTTTGGGTGTTTGAAAAGGCTTGCCATGAACAATTTAAGCCCCTTCAGCAAAAACAAACGTTTGGGAAAAGCCGAGTTTTGGGGCCGCCGAAAGAGCACGTGAGAACAAGAGAGCGGCAGACAAATTTAAAGGAAATCCGCTGGAATTTTTAATAAACCCGGTTTTAAGGACACTGAATTAGGTTGTTTAGAGCATCAAGAATTAGGTTGTTTGGACATCTCGTTCCTTTCGTTCGCCTTCAATTCGAAATTAAAGGAACTTTTAGGTGTTAGACATGGTGAACATAAAAGATGTATTTTCCTCGTCTGGCGTGAACAAATAACTTAAAATTTAACAAATACTTGGTAAATACCTTGCTCTTGCTTTTTAATTAAATTTGAACTCAAAAGAAACAACAAACTTCCAAAAATAATTAATTTATGTTACACTAAGTATACAGAAGTAAGTTAACTTAAAAATGCAAGATTAATCATATAGCGCCAAAAAATAACCTTTAAAAGCATATAACTGACATAACGTAAAACATAAAACAATATCTTTGCTAAAAAAGCCGCTCATCTCATGTTACACGTCAAACTTTGACCAACCAACTACAACATTCATTTTGATCCAAAAAACCTAAAATGACAACAAAAAAGTAAACCAAACCCACGTTAAACAACTTCCCAAACCGAATCATGTTTACATTTACTGGTAAACACAAAAACACGTCTAATAATCCTGGAATTTCATAACAATATGATATTATACTCATTCCGCGTGGATTTTCTCGTCGATTCCGCGGAAATCCGTAATTTTTCGTGAAAAAACGCCTCGAAACCAGTGGCGGGATTGATATATAGCGAGATAAAGCGCCCCTCTCGCATTACCTATGCTAGCCGACGTCTCGGAAGCGCGCCTGAACGAGAAAAGCCACGAAGTGGAGCGAGTGACTACGGAGGGAGAGTTGGCGCAAAGTACACGTCTGGGTCAAGTGTTGCGCGCTACAGTTGACGGTTTGTGGGATTATGCAAATTGGGCCGATGGTTTTGTGAATATTGTTTACAAAACAAGCTTTGACCTGGAAAGGTATTAAAAATTTTATTTTAGGGCCAAAACATCAAATAGCATAAAGAACACAAAGCCAAGGTTTGCCAATTGCGCGGAAAACAAATTTTCACATTCTGAACCAACTACGTAAGATTTTAACCATTTTTGTCTTAATTTATCCAAGATTTATTATCTTGTTAACCATTGAATCCCAAAACAAAATTTTTGAAATTTCAAAAATTTAAAAATATTTCTATTTATCCTTTATCAAACAATAAAAAATAATATCACAATTCGCAATGTTTTCGAATAGGAGGAAGAGTATTCACCAAGGGATAATATAACACGGAATGAAAGACAAATAGGTTTATACAAACTAATTTATGAAAGAAGGATAAGAGAGTGGATCACCTGAATATTGAGTTGGGTAACCTTTCACTAGATTTCAACAAATTTCAAAAACTATTTTGATTATTAAAATGGAAGAACGAGGTGAATAGAAGATAAGACGGGGACTGGTTGGTCAGTAACTTCATAGAATATAAGTTTTTTTTTGTCAATAAGCCCTTAAAATTTAGTGCTTTTAGTCAAAACGTGCCTATAATTTGATGCCTTTCCATAAACTTATTGACCAGCCCATAAAAATTTAAAATTTACAATCAAAAAGAATATTTTTTAAAAATACAATAAAAAGAAACATATAAAACATGTATAACAAACGTATAGTACGCTTAGTTACATTAAAATACTAAAACAATTATTTTAATCGTATCAACAGACTAAAACAATATATATAACTATCAAAATACGACTATGAAACTTCGTCGGGATATATAGCACTTTGAGTATGAATTTGTACAAATTTGGACTAGAAGATGGTGCTATATAGTACGGGCTTGATACTACATAGTATAAAAATAATACTATATAGTACAATTATAGTACTAGTAATATCAATATGCTACTACATAGCACAACCTTAATACAATATAGTACAAATTTAGTACTAAATAGTACCAAACCGCTGCTATATAGTACTATATAATACCAATTCGACAATAAAAAGTACAAATTTAATACTATATAGTACAATAGCCAAATCCAGCTCACCCAGTACAAAATATGAAACTTAGTCTAATACTAATATTTCGAGTATGAACAATACAAAGTTGGTATAAGCGAACATTGTGAGGGGTGGGTATGTGATGCCCGTTGTGACATAAATTCTGTACATAACAACAAAAAACAAAGAAGAAATAAGAGAAATTACAAATTTCGGCCCGTTTTTCGCACACAAAATACCGTGATATCAACAAAATCTGGTGCAATATAGCTATATAGAGCAGTACTTACAAGTAGGATCTACTACAACATGTCAGCAACAGTACTAAAATCCACTATAATATAGCTGAGTGTTATAAAAACCTACTATAATATAGAGTTTTACTATCAAAATGTACTATTAGATAAACAGACAGTACCTCTGAATACTAAAAATCTACTATAATATAGCCAGATCCTATCAAAAACCACTATAACATCAGCCAACAACATCTATAGCTCAAAAGTTACAGTAAATTTTATTCTGCAACTTTAGACTTGGATTCCGACCAAATATCACGGTATTTCTATTACATATTCACAGTTATTTGAGGCGTTGTGTGATTGAAGCCAAAGCGATTCCGAATGCCTGAACCGCCGACAAGGGAGTGCAAAAGTCCAGGGTATAGGCGCCGTTTTCGATCCGGCCGAACTGCATTACCTGCTCGTTTTCGTGCTCGATTTGGAAGTTTTTGGCCGATTCTTGCGTCACTCGACCGCCAAAATCCAACTGAAAATAGGGGTTTAAAAACGGTGTTACAGGTTTATTGGGTCCCACCACGAAAACAAGAAAATTACAAAGAAAAGTTTTTTTAATAAAACCATTCATTATGAGGAACAAAACGGTGTAAAATACGTGTTTTTCCATAAATAATTTTTAAAGTTATAACACATTGACCTTCAATAGGTCCCATAACGAAAACATGAAACGTCATAAAAACGTCAAGAAACTATTTTTCCATAAAATCGTTTCTACCAGGCAACATAACGTTAATTTACATTTTTTAACCGGCTACTATGCCTTTAAAAGCCTCCCCCACTAGCTATATTATCCTTACCTGATAGACCTGACTCTCCTCGTTCCAGAACGGGGTTTTGTTCGCCACCCTTATCACTCCATATTGTTGTTGGGGGTTTTGTGGTGAATCAGCACGCTCGCTTTGGATGTCCATTATGTCATCTTCGTCCTTTTTGCGACGTTTTGTGTCCAAAAAGTCGGCCGCGTGAGGGTTTTCACCTAAGGTCGATTTCAAGTTTTGAACGCGTTGATGGAGGTCGGAGAGCATCGAGTTGGTTCGGATGGCTTCTTCCAGTTGTCCCAGTTGGGCCGCAATGTCGCGGAGTTGAGCTCGCATATCGTCGACGGACGGGGAGCGGGGAACGGCCGAATCCGGCTGGGATTCGTCTTGTAGCAGACGATTCTGGTCTTCCGCCTGGAAATATAGCATGTTATGTTAGGGTAACTTTATGAAAATGTAACAAAGAATGTAATATTGAACTAGCCGTAGGGTTTTCCTTTTAAAAATTAGGAAAATTGGTTTTTCTTTAAACTTTTGGACCAAACAGCTTATTTTTCAAAAGATCCTACAATGATACCTTTTCCTTTATGAAACCTTTTATAATATCCGTTCCCTTACAAAATCTTCAACAACACCCCCTTCCTTACCATTTCGGCCTCTTTCCGATGCCCTCTCAACCTAAGATCAGCGGCCAATGCCGTCAACCGGTCGATAATGTCGTCCTTTTTGGCTTTGCTTTCGGCCGACGTGCTCGAATCGGAGGTGCTTGGCCTGAGCTCGGGCGGTGGTGGTGGTGGAGAGTGTGGAGGTAGAAGAGCGGCCTCATCCGACGCTGAATCCTCCTTCGCATCTTCGTCGATGAAATCCAGAGAATCGAGTTTGTGTTGCCATGAGAGGCGTGGCTTTTCGGTTTGGACGGCTTGGTCAGTTTGGTCGGCGAAACTGGTCGACTTTTTTGGTTTTTCCTTTTTGCCTTTGGCCGCGGTCTTCTTCGTCTTTTCGGGTTTTCGCTTGGCTAGCTTGGGTTTTGTGTTTTTGAGTTCATCGGCGAAACGGCGCATTCGTTGAATGTGTTCGTCGACGGCAGTGCGAAGGCCTTCGTACTCGGCGAGGACGTTGGTATAAAGACGACGTTCCTCTTCGACTAGTTCGTCTTCTTGGCTGGGGGATGCTGGGCGAGCTGGAATAAGTTTTTTGAAAAATTATTAAAAAAGGTAATAAATATTTTAAAAAAAACAATCAAAAAATGCTTTAACAAAAAAAAATGAAAAAGCGCCTAAACTTTTAAAAAATCAATTTCCTACCTTCCTCAATCTCCTCCACCCTCCTTTCTTCCTCAATTCTGGGGCCCAACAGCTCAGCCTCATTGATATTATCCAAGTGAGCATGTTGTAGTAGGCTCTGTTGATCTTGTTGTTGATCAGTTCGCCGCAGCAAGTGATTCCTCAGAGTTCTAGCCCGGCTTCTTCGTCTCGTTTGATGATTCTGATTCTGGTCGGGTTGTTGGATTTGAGCAACTGGTACTCTTTGGATTGGTCGCCGATCTCTGAGGCGAGCCCGGGTCTCGGCGTAGGTCATGAACTGGCGTTGTTGAGGTGGGATGGGTTGGAGTTGGCGCTGTTGTTGTTCGAAGCGAAGGATGGGGTCCATGATTGTTGGGCGGATGGGTGCGACCGGTCGATTGTTGTTAATTTGGTCATCGCTGGAGTCGGCGTTGATTTGCTGAAGGGTCCGGGGGCCGCGGGCTGTGCGGGGGCGGTCAGTTGGCCTAGAATGATATGACTTATTCAATACAGTTACATAGCAAAAGTTATTTGACATTATGTACTAAATTAGCATAATTTTAAAAATATTACTAAAATAGGACCATTTTTCAAATTTAGTACCAAATTAGTAACACTTTACAAATTAGGTAACAAATTTCCAAAAACCTCAATTTCTTACCTAAAAACAGCTGGACTGCTATCAGCCGACCTAAAGTTTCTTATTCCAGTAGTTCTATCCACCGACAAGGTTGTGTTCATAGGCAAGGGCAGGTTCTTGGTCAATGGCCTCAGGTCACACAAAGCTATGGCCATTTGTCGCGGTTGTAAATGTAAAACCGAGGTTTTATAGACGACATGCGCGAGGGTTGGGGGGAGGTCACGGATACCGGGTGATGTGATTTTGAATCGTGTACACCATACATTGGATGATACGTGGCATAGTACTCGATTCGATTTCACTATCGGGTTGGCCAGTCGCTTGGACATGAACTTTTTGATGCGTCGCTTACTGCGTCGCCACACCGAGTTGCGAGGTTCGGGTTGTGGAGCTAGGAGGATGTCTTCTTGTAGCTTTCGTTTGGCTAAAATAAGGTAATTTTAGTCCTCGTATATGACAAATTATGGGCCTGACTATCATAATATTATGTTTTCTTTTTGACTTTCGACCTTTTAAATTAGTATAATTTTTTTATAAAACAAGATATTGAGTTGAAACTTTCACTATATATGCAACATTAAACCCTTTACAATCGGCATGAATCCATTTTTCAAAAATTTTTTATAAACCCCCTCTACTTACCGATAGTTTGAGCATATCCACTAGTTTCACTCGGATCTTCGATTCCACTTGGTGGCATTGGTTCCAGATCATGAGTGAACGAATAGTTTGGCATTGGTAGATTCACATTACAATCCGCGGCATACGACCATCTCGGGCCTACCATGTGATCTTTGATTGCCCATGGGCCGTAACTGTAGCCGGGCGTGGTATATGCCGTGGACGGGGGTAGGCTGATCAAAAACTGCGGTATGACACGATTGATTTGTCGTCCTATTAGCACGGGGATCATGCCTCCCAGATGTTCTACACACAACATATACTGATATGACTTTCTTGGTATTGGCATTATGGTGCAGTACCATCGCCAGAAGGTGGGTTCACATACGAAACGGCACATTTTGTCGTACGATGGTACTCGACATCTTATCAGATGCCGATCGAATTGCTTTATGATGGTAGTTGGTCGTTGTGGGAGCTGTAGTCGGTATGCAAATCGACCGGTTCGGCCGGCACTTAACCATAGTTGATATGCGACAAGTTCGGTCAAGGCTGGTACACCTGCGACTACTCGGCCTACTGCTATGGTTGATCCTGCTGCTACAACCATCATTTCATCCTTGTGTGCCCAAGTGAAGACCATTGATTCGTCGTCGAACATGATTGGAGGTATGAAGCTGTGTACCGGTCGGCCTTGATGGTTCAGGATGACAATCCTTCCTGTACTGCAAACTACGGCCAATAATAGACCGCTGGAGCTCCAGTGGATGCTTCTGATACTGTCACGACTTTTCCATCCGTACAACTCCACCTCGTACTGAGTATTCAAAAACAGGATCTGATCGTCGCTTGATACGACAGCCAATGTCCACTTCTGATGTTCTTCTTCGTCTTCTCGGATTGGGGAGAACGCTAGTTTAAAAACACCGACTTGGAGAAGTTGTCGTTCCGTGATTATCGTTCCTTGATCGTTGAAGACTTGAATTTGACCGGTTTCTAAGCCTAGTACGAGTTCTTTTGAGTTCGGCGACCAGGTACCACAATTGACTTGGTTTAGGAAGGTGTTCGACCAGATTCTTTGACCAACGGCAGAGCCTGAAGGTTAAAAAATATTGCTTTAAGTAATATAATTCATTATCTGTAGCTATTTATCATGATAACTCATTATCTTCCATTATTTATCAAAATATTCCACTAAACCCAGATTTCAATCAACCTATCATAATATCAAACTAAAACAACCTACCAATCAGAACAAAGTTGTCCTCATACAATATAAGCGCGGCCGATCCATTAGGACTCCAATCAAAATCTCGGACCTTCAATCCTCGATCATTGACCAGCTCCACCGACCATCGTTCCTCGTTTGGTACCCAGACATAAATCACACCGTTCTCATCGCACGAACCCAGTTTTGTCATAGTCGCATTCCACGCAACCCGCTGAATTTTAACGTGATGCCCTCGCAAATTGTAATTGTATCGACGTGACAGATCGGATTCAGCAAAAGATTCCGAGTGGGCAGTGTCTGTCACTGCTATCCCAACCACACCATTTTGTGTGCCACTGGCTAGGAGGCCTGGAAATAGAAGTTTAAGTAATAGAATATAAAAAAGGTGAGCTTTAGGTAACAGAACTATTATTTTAGGTATTAAAAACTTAATTTTAAGGTGTCAAGCATCAAAAAACACCGAAAAACCCTATTTCTCCCAAAAAACAAATTTTTCTTAAATTTTTGCCATTTTGAATCATATCTTTTTTCAAAAAGCAAGACATAAACTTAAAGCATTCGGAATATATACTCCCTTTTTATGCTTTACAAAACTCATATCATCACTTTTTGTTAAGTTTAAAATAAAGGTCAAAAAATAAGTTTAAAGTTTATTTTATATCTATTTATTAAAAAAAGTTACGACAAAGTCAACCAAGTCATCAACATGCGATGTGTACCTAAATTTCTCAAAGAAACATTAATCATACCTCTTGAATCTGTTGTGGAGACGATTCCAGAAGACATAGAATTCGGATTTGGCTGTCCATGTGAATGTATTTCGCCACTTTTGTTCGGCAATGGCATCCAACATAATGATGTGATTTGAGATGGCCCAACCGAGGAACCGGGCCAGCACTGGGATTCCCAAAATATCTTCATATCAAAATTCTTATCTAAAATTGGAAGATATAGTCTAATTTATCTTAAAAAAGGTTTTAAACTATGTATTTGGCAAGTATTATAGTAGAAAGTCTACTACAATATAAAACGTTCGCCTATATGAGTCACTAACAACAAGATAATATCACTTTTAACCAAATATTGAGTTATAAAACTACTTCCTGTCAGTAAAAAACACAAATAAGCCTTAGGTTAACTCCTTATCATCTTTTAAATCCTAAAATCAACTAAAACAAGAAGAAAAACAACAAAAAACTTACTATTACAATTAAAAATTCATCCAAGAATGTACAATAACTACAACGCTTCGATATGTCTTATATTCGGGTGCTTGGAGCACCAAACGCCAACAAAAAACGATGAAGGAACAACGCTGAAATGGGATTTACATTATGTTATCATAGACAAATGAACTGATGAACTCGCGTCACGACTTTCGACACGAAATATTATCATCAAAACTACAATTGAAATACAAAATAGATATAGTGATAACATTAAAGTTAAAAGAGAATTGGATACGAGATTTCAGGTATTAATAAGTAGATACAACCAGAAAACAGTTGAGATAAAATAGTAAAGAACTGTTGTTATGAGTAATATCGTAGATATAAAGATGTTTTGCACATGAATAAGATTACTTATCAGTATTTTTGAAATTGATAAGGAGGCCAAATAAAAATAAAACAAAACTATCGAGTTTTTAGACAAGATGACGCATTTTGTGGACAAAAAATAAATGAATGACGCATTTTACAGACGAAAACAGAAATGACAGGTTTTGTGGACGAAAATAAAAGCAAATTACGTACTTTCTGACTTAAAATCTCAAAAAATAGACCGATCTTCGAAACTAGAATGTAAAATATTTATTTTTAGATATAAACCAATTCAGATTACCTAATTTTTAAACAAAATTTCAACAAATTATCTGTTTTGTGAATAAAAACCCGAAAACTAACGGCTTCCCCTAAAACAACTGACTTTTCTAAATAAAACACGGATTTTTTGAATAAGATGGGAAGAAAATTTTCGGTTTTCATATTATGACCTTGTTGCGAACGGATTATTTTGTCTAGTTCGATTTTAAAACGTGAGGTTTTTTTTGTTTTCGGCGATAAACGCGCGTATATATTACACATGCCATTATAACAAAACGTTTAAAAATAAATTTGAAAAACCGACCGGAAATGGTGGGAAAGTTTGTGGTAATATTGTTTTTGGATTTTAATTTGTTTTTTTTTAAATTATTTCTTAAATTTCTTGGTTTACATTACTCTTGTTTGTTTTAGGAAGGCCTTACAGAAAGATCTTACACTACACCTGATGTAACTTCCCAAAACCAATGTCTTGGTCGATACATATTGTTTGGAGACTCCTCAAGGTTTTACAAAGTGAAAGTTTATTCTTTACTTACTATTAATAAGTTAACAAGATCAAAACAAGCTGTGAAGGAATAACAACTTTTATGGTCAAAACAGTCTCCTTCGCCAAACTTAACATCAGACTACTTCAGCAATGTTTGCGGCTTTGAATTCGATAAAAAAGGTAATCGAATAAGGACAACAAGACCTTTTTTTTAAAGATTGTAATTACAGTGGAACTTCTGTATAACGAAACTCATTCATGACAAAAAAAAATTAAAACCCTGTTCGTTATACACGAGTTCCCCTTTAGAATATTCAAAAAAAACTCCAAAAATCAACCCATCAATCGATAAACGCAATTAAACTTCCATCAACGGAAGAAAACCCAATCACCTGGAAGTTTACTATCAATTTTCACGTTGTAATTGTGATCAAAACAACCCCATCTCCACAAAGTTGACGGAGACGCGGGAAAACGTGTGTGCAAATTGATCGGAATCGATAGGGCAAACGAATTGATTGGAATCGATAAGGCAAAAAGAGAGTAATGTAGTTACAATGAATTCGGAAATTTTCGGAATTGATTATCAGCACACACTGTGCAAAGTTGGGGAATATTGATAGGTTTCGGTTGCAGGCTTTTCGTCAAATAATGTTTATGAAAAAGGTATTTTGATTAAAAGTAATAGAATTGCACTTGAACGTTAAGGTAGAGTAAAGGTGATTCAAAAGCGAAGTATAAAGAAGACATACTATAAGGTAAAACTAAAAGGGAGCCCGCTAAACCGGGTTGAAGAAAAGTTGAAAGAGGCCGGACCGGAACATGTGGGCCCGAGAACCAGGCCCAAACCAAGACCTCAGAGACCCAAACGAAGGTCCTAGTGAACCAAACCAAAGCCTCAGGGACCCAAATCAAGGTCCCATAGACCCAACCCAAGGCCCTAGAGACCCAAACCAAGGCCCCAAAGACCTAAACCAACCCTCATGGACCCAAACTAAGGCTCCAAAATTTGAAAGAAGCCGTGACGGACCGACACATGTGAGCCCGAGGGGTAATAAAGGCCCGGCCTTATAATAAGCCTACTATAACTTTCAAATAAGTAAAAAAACATAGTGTTAGTAACCTAAACCCTAGCGCCGTTCCTTGTTTATATATTACATCAAAAGTTTTACTTGTCCTTGAGAAGTAGGGAAATTGATAAGAAATGGAGTTCATTAATTACTATGCAGTTTACAAAACATGTGCTAAATATAAAGGTATTGATTGATGCGGTTCCTAATGTCTACAATAACATATTTTGTTTTCACTAAAGTTGTCGATTTCTATTGATTGTTTCTAAAGCTACAGTGGCTTCGTATTAGTCATCATTTTTTGTATTGCAAGGTTTTTTCGTTGTGGTATGAAAAAGCGGTTACTGAGTATTAGAAAGGGTGGTAATAATAATGGTAACATACATATTTCGGAAAAAAATGGAGAAATCCACCCCTACCTGCAAAAAAATTTAAATTTCCCCCCGACCAAACAAAAAGTTCGCTCCCGGACCTGAAAACAGGTATAAAAGTGTAGGTAGTGCAGTAAGATATTTGTCATATTATAACTGATACCCCCCCCTATCACTGCTAGACCCTCAAGTTAAGGAAACCTGACAATCTTTCAATTCGTCTACCACCCAGCCCATTATCAACCAAAACTTATTTACAGATGTAACCAGTATTACACTGCCCGCCTAATTCCCTCACTAATGACTACTCAAATTAATGTTTTCTGACACATAATTACCGTCACACGCCAAAACAAACCACGCCACATGTAAAGTGTAAAAACAACACGAAAAGACACATACACGGCATGTCGGCGGTAGTATATTGGGCATGGAAAAACAGGGGGAATTTTACGTTTTGCGGACACAACCTTGGTCGTATGTCCACACCACAGTCAACAATTTTACTGCTATTTTCGGCCGGCACGACAGGCATTATTTTGCTCAATTTAGAAGAAGTGTGGATAAGTAATATCAATATTAAGATGGATAAGTAATATCAATATTAGAATGGATAAGGAATATCAATATTAGGCTGGATAAGTTCTTATGTCGTTCAAATAATTATGTGCCCCGTGACCCCAAAAAATTGCTTTAAAAGGGACACAGAATTATATGAACAACCTAATATATAGATATTAGTCTGAATAAGTTATATAATAGTCAGTCATCATAGAGATATTAGCCAGTCATCATTGGATAATGTCATTTTATGTCAATTCGGAGCCTCTAATATGAATGGGTGGCCACATTGTCAATACACAAGTTTCCGACGAGAGAATTGGTGTTATTCTTGGCAAGGGGAAAACATATTGTTGTAACGATATTTGTACAGTTAACTATCTTTATACTCAAGATCTTTTAATGAATACTCTAGTTATATCAAGTGAAACTCTTGTATAACAAAACTTTTCTATAACGAACCAGTTCAAAATCTCCGAGAGGTGTGTTACACAGAAGTCCCACTTGTCTTCTGATAACTGTGTGGATTATCAGGTTGTTCAAATAATTCTGAGCCTCTAACCTAGCAAATTTGCTTTTAGAAGAGGCACATAATTTTTTGAACAACTTGGTAGTCCACACAGTTTTCACAAAACAAATGGGTCTCCTGAATAACAAATCGCTTAAAGATTTCTACATCGGTTCGTTATATAAGAGTTTTGTTATATGTTCTTGTTATATTATACAAGATTTTCACTACCTCTTCATTAAAAGCCTTGTCATCACTTTTAATTTGCCACAAGAACCACCAAAACCTATTTTTCAAATCTTTTTCCGCCATATCCATCTTCTACAGACCTCATTACCTATCTTCAGCTTCAAAAAGTACCTATATTCCCCTTCGGAAAGCCTAATAAAAACCAAATACGTCAACCTTAAAGTCCCTTCCAGGTAATCTTCACGGTCAATTACCCGCATAAAATGATATATAAACTTGTTTACCATGGTTGGAAATGATTTTATTTTTGATATTACAAATTACTACCTGATTTCAGACAAAAAGTACAGCTGCTAATTAAGGACAACCAGCTTATCTGTTGGAGAATAACAAGCCTAATCTTCGTCTAGAAATATCACTATAATCTAGCTCTTCTTTATCTATTTTAGTGGTTTTTAAAGGTTTGCAAGGTGATCTTACTGTAATTTATGCTTTTTAAAGGTTTTCAAAATGGCCTTACTGTCAACTAAGATAAATTTGCATAAAATAGCCTCAAGTTTGAGTTCAGAACATCATCTTTGTAGGTATCCCTATCCCTGAGAAGGAAGACTTCTCTTTTAAGTTTCGAGCGGTGTATTATAGTTAAGTTGTGAAGCCATGTTATTCGTTTTTACATTTTAATTGCTGAGATACTCATGACAATACGACGCTTTACAAAATAACAACGAATATCTTAAGTACCTATATAATCACAAACACTATGGCTTCTCAATTTAACCACCAATACCACTGCTTCACAATCCAACTACAAATACCAAGGCTTCCCCCTAACACATCCGAATTAATCTAGCTTTTCATCGAATCCTCACGCAATTCAAAAACCAAAGACGTAAGCCCAACCGGACCGAAAGGATGTGACTATAAAACTGAACAAAAAACGCTCATATTTACGTGTCGCACTAATTAAACGCGCTTAAAGCCTGCGGATATTACCCTAGCAACCGGAACATATACAATAACGAGAGGTATCCTATGACTTTTTTCTCCCCCCCCCCGCCCCCCCCTCTTTTCAGCCGCCACAAAACCAAAATACAAAGACTGCGTGAACCTGAACTAACCTTAACTCAAACAGTCAATACCAATCCACCTTTTTTTGTGTGGGTAAACAGTCTTTATAACAACACTTAAAGGAGTAAACGCGGAGAGAAGGGCCGTGAAATGGAGACGAGCGGGTGGCTATCGCGCAAACCTTATTTTAATCTGCCCAAAATTTTTACCATGCCCGATAATTAAGTAGTACCCTAAATTTTGTGAATGCCCTCAATTTTTAAACTGCCCAAAATTTCTACCCTGCCCAAAATTTTAGCCCGGCAAAAAAAATTTTACTGTGTTCAAAATTATGCCCTGTCCAAAATTTTTACCATTAAAATTTTTGCAGTGCCCCAAAATTTACCATGCCCAAAATCAAAATTTTTACCATGCCCGAAAATTGACTGTGCATAACGTTTATCCTGCCTTCCTAGCCCTACCCTAACCTACTATTATCCTTGCCCTAGCACCACCAAAGAAATGCGTAAGGGTAAAAGTAAGGGTAGGGGTATTGGCAAGTGCAAGAGTAAGGGCAAGGGTGGAGTATAAATAGAGGTAAGAGTAAGCATAAGGAGGGGTAAGAGTATGAATAAAGGTAGGGATAAGGAAAAGTATAAAGGCCAAACCCTTCACCTTACAACTAACATCGGCCTGCACTATCAATAACTAGTCCAAAATCCAGCCCAAAATTAAAAAATATTTTAGATATCCAATGGAACTTGGATTTCCCGCAAACCCGCTTTTGATCTTACCCCCGAATCCACTCTTTTATCGTTTCAAAAGTTAAAATCGAAAAAGTTTAAAACTTGGTGACCGATCCGGGTCAAATATCGCCGCAGGGCATATGGCTATAATTCCAATCGATTTTCAATAGCCAGCAAGCAAATAATAGGTTTTTTAAAGTAAAATGTGTAAAAAATTTTTTTTTAGTCTGGGCCATTTTTTGAATTTTGATAATTTGGGATATTATAGTAGGCTTCTGATGTAAAAAATGAATTTTTAGTAAATTTTATTATCGCGAACCCTTGAAAAGCATTTTTCTTAAAAAAATAGATAAGTAACTCTTCTATACTAGACCATAATCTCCCAAAAGCTCAGTAACAACGCCTCAATCGCACGTTATACAACAAAGTAAACCCCAATGTGTAATATCTTAATCTGGCAATGAAATAAAGAAACCTTTGCAAGGTGAAAAGATGTTAAGCTGTTAACAATATGCCTCATTCTTTTTTTGTCATAGCAACCGACATAAAGCAACCGACCGTTTATAAGAAAAGTAATTATGAGCACGTAGGTGAGTGTTAAAGACGTCATACTATTGGAATTAAGTGTAATACCAGTGGTGCTTGAAAGGGTATGATGAAGGCTTAGAATGCTGAGTATAATATATATCCTGCCTTGTTTTGAGGAAGATTGGGCAGAGTATGATCAACACACAAAAAAAATTTTTTTTTTCAAAAAAAGTTGAGCTTGGTCCCCCTGTTGAGTTAGAAATTAAAATTTAAAAAAATTTTATCCTCCCCCCCTCCCTCCGCCAGACCGAAATCATCAGCCCAGCCTGGATTTTACTCTACTATAACTAAAAATTCATCCCCCCCCATTCCAACTTAAAAAATGTTTCAAAAACTCAAACCGCCACTCTTTTTCCAAATCTACGCATCATAAACCGCAAAATATTACAACGAATAATACATTATCCATCATCCCGACAATCTTTCCCTCCCAAATCCCTCTCCATTTCCGTTTTACAACCCCCGAACTTTTACTGTTCACGGTATGTGTAGTGGAGCGTGTTAGACTTGACGTTACCACAACTTCCGTTGCCCCGTCCAAGTCAATTACCTTGCCAAATCTGAGGGGTTTAGGCTTGCAGTTAAGGGATATAGTAAGATATAGAACGTTGGGCTTGTAAAATGGTTTGAAAAGTGGTTTTAGGCTTATAAAATGCTTTGAAAAAGTGATTTTAGGCTTTCAAAAAGATAAAAAATGGTTTTAAGCCTAAAAAATTAGTTTAAAAAGCAGTTTTAGGCTTAGAAAACAAAAACATTGCCTTTTGCTTACATAAAAAACTTAGTTTAAGTCTACAAAAAGCATTATAACAAGGTGTATTAGCTTGAAAATTATGAAAAAGATCCTTTTGGCCTTATAAAATAGACAAAACCTTGCATTTCGTAACTGAAAATACTAAAAAAATGTAATGCTAGGCTTATAAATTAAAATAAGCCATTCTATCCCAAAAATCCCAAAACAAGCCATTTAACCCCAGAAAATGAACTAAAACAAGCAATTTCGACCCGAAAACCCTTCAAACAACAATTATAAGCTTGAAAAATCGACAAAAAATCCACTTCCTCCAACCAAAAACTCTCATAAATCAACGTCAACCCGACTTAAAACAAACTTTTCGAATCAAAAATTCACGCTTCAATATCCAATTCCCTCGTAACACAACACAAAATTGCATTTACACTGTAAATACCCTCCTTTTTCACCATGTAAAACATGCAAAAAAAACCGAATCGCAATAAATATAAGATGGAAGAGACAACTTTTTTCCCGAGCTCTTTCGGGAACTCCAAAATGCAAAACAGATGGTCGTCGGTGGGTGAGAGAGTACAATTTGCAATGAGAAGAGAGTGGAGACGGTAGGGAGTGAAAGGAGCGAAAGCTTGAAAGAAAAGAATTTGAGACAGACTGAAGGAAGTTGGAGAGGAAAGAGTTTGTCATGAAGCTGGAGAAGTGAAGAGACACACAGATAAGGGTAGATGACGATATTGAAGAAGAATGAGAAAAAATATGAGGGCATTGAGAACATATTGGTGTAAATAAAAAAAACCAAGAAATTTTAAAAATTTATTACCTTTATTTTCTTCAATATTTAAAAAAAAATTTTAAATCCACCCCCCCCCAAAAGACATTTTTCGTTAATTTTACCCCTCCCAAAGCAAAGATAGGGCATGAGAAATTAAAGGTGTAATAGGGCTGATTTTGAAAAACAGAATATGACCTACCCTTCCTTAGGACATTGGGTAGAGTAAAGCAAATTTTTGTCCCTAAAAGTTGAAGTTGGTCCCCTCCTCCCAAGTTAATATCTTCTAGCCCTGGAGCTAAAATATTAACCTGTTAAACCACAAAATTAATAACACTCTGTCACACCCCCCCTCTTTTTTTTACCACCCCCAGCTTACCCTACCCTACTCAACCCTATCCCACACATCACCCCTCTTCAAATAAATCTAAAACCACACCCGCCCGACTCAACTCCCAAGCTAGACACACAGAAAAAAGTTACAGATAATACGAAGAACTACAGCTCCAGACCAAAAACAACATGACTGCCGATTACAAACCACAAAGAAACCCCCTTCAACAGACGAAAAACAAATTTAAGCTTACAATTCGTTAAAGAAGAAGAACATCCGCTGTAGCAAAGGAAATGAGCTAGATTGCATAAGCGGGTAAGCGCAAGTAAATCCACGAAAAAGGAGTAATAAGAGATGAAACCCACCACCGAAGTGCCCGATAACGTTCAAGTGCGTTTTCCATTGGGTTATGGGTTAAAACGGCACTGGCGAGCAAAACAATAACATTTTGCATCAAAGTGACATTGGGAAAAAAGTTTTTAAAATTGTAGTTTGAGATTGTAATAGTAAAATAAGTTTTTAAATTTCAATTTCAAAAAAATATTTTTAATACAGTAGAACCCCTGTATAACAGATTATTCGAACATAGCAAGAGTTTGCTTCATCGGTCGTTTCTTACCTTACAATCTGCATTAGAAGATGGATATAATAGTAAAAGTTACGGGTTGATTTACTGTAATTTGAAGGAGAGTTTTAATCTTGCTTTTGATTTGTTACGGGTGATTTGTTAGAGGTTGTTAGAGGATAAAGTAGAGAGTGTGGTAAAGTAAAGAAAAGGTTTTTCTTATTAGAAACTACATTACAAGATAGGTATTTTGTGTTTACTATAGAAAGAGCTTTCTTTATCAACTGTTTTTTACATGAAAATAGCGTTGCTAGCGCTAGATCGCTTGTTAACTAGTAGGAAAGTTTACTGGTGGAAGGGTTGTTCTGTGACGAACTGTTATATGCCGGATCAAAAGATGTCCAAAAAATATCCGTTTATTTGGCTATATATTTTCTGCAGTAAACTCTTATTATAGTCAACCCTTTCACCGGTAAACTTTTTTTGTAAATATTTAACAAACGATCTAGCCCCAACAACCCTATTTGCATTTAAGAAACGGTCAATAAAGAAAACTCATACTATAGTAAACACAAAATACCCATCTTGTAATGTAGGTTCTAATAAGAGAAAACTTTTCTATACTTTATCACACCCTCTACCTTATCCTCTAACAACCTCTAACACATCACCCGTAACAAATCAAAAGCAACATTAACATTCTCTTTCAAATTACAGTAAATCAACCCGTAACTTACACTATTATATCCAATATTGTTATATCCCCAAGTAAACCAAAAAGTCAAGTTCAACCCAAAAGACTAAGTAAAACAAAGAGAACAATTCCCCAAATGATACACAATAAAAACCGAAGAGACGACCAACAAAAAAGTCTCCAAAAGACACCATTAAAGTCGGCTAGCAAACAATATTACGCACAAATAAGCCGCCCGAGGCGAAATAACACTTTGTAAAGCAACTTTTAGAGAGCGGAAAAGCATTCCACGAAAAGCCTACATTAATATCGCGCGCGTAATGCTGAGGAGCGTTTACTAGGGTTTCTTGTAGTGTATTTTAAGTGTAAATAGAGTTGATGAGATTAGATCGCAAACTTACTATAACAAGCTTCTTTATAATCAACTATAGTTATAAGAAAACTTGATTTGAACAATAGAAAACTTAGTTTCAGCAACTCTTTTTGGATGTAAAAAACGGTCGAGAAAGAAAACTCTCCCAATAGTAAACTCAAAATTCAAGTCCTTCTTGTTACATATCTACTAGAGATTTAAAACTTATATAAACACCAATATTTCGCTAATTAACTAACTCTACCATTCAACACAAAGTCTATATCATAACAGTAAGACACTTATGTAAAAAAAAGCTAGAAGACTCAAAAATGTTTTCCTTACACTAATTCTCCCTTAGTATAAGAAAAACGTTTTTAATAATGCTATACATTACCAGAATCAAAGAATAATAAGAATACATCTAGATACAGATGTAATGAAGAAAGACTTCCCAGAAATGGCAGAATTTAAAATTGGTTTTTGATTTTTGAAACTTTTAGAAGAGCTATAATTTGTTATGAAGAAAATTAAACAGTGCTAGCCAAACATAATAATTAGGCCACAAACAAATTATTTTTTTTCTTTAAGTTGACGTAGAGAAGTTAATGTAAAGATTTATAGTTTTCTTCCTTTATAAACCACAACACATATAACCATTTTTAACGTTTTAGTCAAGCCCTGTCACAAGAGCTGGCAGAGAATCAACTATAGCAAACTAGTATAATACATATAGTAACATCAATAGCGTTATCCCTATCAAAAATTATCTAAATTTTGAAAAAAAGCTCAAAAGCATGTAAACCATATCCTGATAAACCCTTTGTAATGTGAATATCACCGCCCTCACTTTGAATTAGAAGCATAGAAGCAAAGAAAGATGCGCAAGAATCAATTCCTCGCTTTTTAGAATAACAATGAATACGTGGATATACGAACACGATTAACCCGTGCGGATTTGACGTGAAAACAAGCTTTACTTTGTACTTTACTTAATGTTATTTTTTAGCTAATTAAAAATTTTCTGAATGCAAATTTGGCTACTACAGAAGGATATCAGTATAAGCCTTACCATAGCCACAGCTTTGATAATCACCCTACCTTAGAGCTAGTCATGAAATATAAAACTCCACTTTATTCCAAGATATGGCATATAATACCCTGCCTTATAGCAAGACATAGCATATCAAACCCTACCCTAAAACAAAACATGACCTACAAGACTCCTACCCTGTCTCGAAGCCCAATTCTAACACACATTGCCCAACTTGACATGACAAATCTCGAGGATCGTAATGAAAGCTATTGAAATACTTGAGAAAACATACGAAATAACAAATTATAGCGCCAGACTTGGAAGTTACAGGCCGAATTTCATTAAAAATTAATTCAAAGTGTAAACGTGCATTAAGAATCGACCAAAAGTGCTTGTCACTGTTTTTTCTATGACAAAAGTTCACTAATCCAAAACAATAGATCATACAGCAGCCAATAGTTTATGTAACTTTAAATGATACGTATTTTGTGTTTACTACATGTAATGTATACTTTTACAGAGTGTTTTACATGAAAATAGAGTTAATGAAATCACGTAAGTTTTAGGCCGAGCCCAAGAAGGGTTAGTCGACTTTTTGACCCGGCCTAAAACCTTTCTCAATCATCCCAATTTTCATGTAAAACACCCTATAAAGGCAACAATACCTTTAGTAAACACAAACTACTTAGCTTTTAAAGTTTCATATAAACAATTGGCTGCCTTATAATCCATTCTATAAGTGTATTAAACTCTCATCATAACAGTAACTTGCACTTTTAGTCGGTCCTTAATCCAACTTTACACTTTGAATTCATTTTTAATAAAATTCGGCCATTATCTTTCAAGTCTGGCCCTATAATTTGCCATTTTATATGTTTTCTTCAGTATTTCAATTTTTTTGAATTCACCTTTTTAAAAATTAAAGTCACAGTAAGACTCAAGGGACTGGTCCAAACCTGGTCCTTAGTAAGGATGAACTTCTGAAGGATGGTGAAGAGAGGATGTGTAGAAATAAATAATTTTTTTATCACTTCTAACTTAAAATAGTCCCAAGTTCTTTAGTATGACACTCAAGAGCCTAATCCAAACCTGCACTTATAACCAGAGTGTCACACTACCCAGGTACTTCTTTATAGAGTTTCTATGGCAATGGGTGATGAAAAAATCTATCGAAAATCATACTAAAGGTTTTACAGTATCCTTTTGTAGAAAGACACATAAACTAACAAAAAAGATGCCTACACTGATTCAAGTTTTCAAAATCTACTATAACATCAAAATAGTTCTGAAAAGCGTACTACAAGGCTTAAAGAAACATTACTAGAAATCGTGCTATAACATCAAGAAGACAGTACTAAAAATCACACTATAACCTCAAAAAGACAGTAATATTATAGAAAAGGTACTATAATCTCATAACGACCGCACTAACAAGCGTACTAAGATCTCCAAAAAAGTCTATACTAAAAAACCTGCTACAACCTCAAAGTTCCTGTATACTTTGAAGTCATACTACAACCACCAAGAAGACTAAAATAAAAAAAACCCTACTATAACTTTGAAAAGACTGTATACTATAATCCACATCTTCGGATAGCCTTTATAATGCTTTGAGTGAAGAGAAATGAAGAAGGGTTTTTTCTTCATTCGTATAGGAAGGGGCCCCTTAAGCGTCGCCTCGGTTTTTTTGTGAAGAGGATATGGAAGCGCTGATATCATTCCATAAATTACATGCTACCCAACAAATTCCCCACAATTTTATTGGCCTTTTAAGAGGGCTTTCAAGGCGGGTGGGTTGAAGAGTGCAACACATCTGCGCAGCTATTAAACTGTTTATTTAGACACTATTGTTAAGCGTACTAGATGTATGGTGTAAAAGATAAGATATACTACCACTGTAAAGCCATTTATGACCAAAGTCTTAACAAAAGAATCAAAATTACCTGCTTACACAGTGAACAATCTTACCTATAAAATCATTGCCTAAATCCAGCTTCCAACCTCCCAGACTATACTAATGGCAAACACTAAAAGAATGCAACCAAAGCTTAAAAGTCCATCATTAAAACTTTGATTCAAAACAAAAATTCGAATCGAAAACTTAATTGAAAACAAAAAATCAGATTGTAAAACAACTTTACAACACTCGACAAGTCTTCAAACACATTTCGATTCAAAAAAATCAGACAAAAACACCTTCAAAGCCCTTTGAAATTAGTCACTTTTGTTCAATTAAATCGAAATTCCCCTTGAAGTACGTTTCGAATTGTAAAAAACTTTGTGTTAGGGCATATACAGTTACAGTGAAACCTTCTTAATACGACCGTCAATAATGTGACACCCTTTTTATAATTAGAGCTTTATTAATCGCCTTTTGTAATAGAACTTCTACCAAAAAGTACCTGGGTAGTCTGACACCCTGGTTATAAAATCTTTCAAAAATTTAGAAAACCCCTTCCAAAATCTTTAAAAACCTATAAAGTGTCATGTCCAAATCATTTTTAAATTTAAAAATATCAGAACAAAACTTTTCAAACAAAAACCAATTCAAATAAAGACTTCGGAAGACGTTCCATCAAATTATAAATTCATTTTTCAGCCAAATAAACATAAATTTTAATAACAAAGAGTTCAGAAAAGCGAGAAGAGATTCATTTCAATTTCGTCTGACACTCGTATACAATGTAGGAATGATTAAAAAGTAGCAAAATCTTAATGCTACAATAAATTATAGAAAAATTAATTTCGGCTTTTAATTTTGCTTTATTTTTGTCATAAACATACAGTAAGTTTAAGTTATCATAGATTTTGTCATGGTTAAACGATAAAAAAAGTATTGTCGTTTTTGAATGCGCGAATTAATATAAATAGACGACAAAACTTTTTTACTTCCTATTATGATATCGTTAACTATACCTATTAAACCTCTAGGCTACAACTCAAATATAACACTCGAAAATCCACTTTAAAGACTATTTTTAATATCATTTATTTTTTTAAACCATGCACTTTAAAGCTTATTATAACTATCGGTTTTGAACACTGTGAACCCAAAATTAAATTCCCTCCGGCCAATTAAGATTTAGTAACAATTACGCAACCAGTGGTTAATTTATTCCTCGAGACAAACGAAGACCGCCTTCACAATTCGTAGCGTGCAAGTCGCCTTTTTCGGCATTCAACAAGTACAATGAATAAATGTAATATTATCTGTAGCTTCAAAAATTGAGATTATTTTTGAAAGAATGGCAGAAACTGTGGAACAATTTACTAAAACAGTAAAATTCCTGTATCACGAACTCCTCTACAACAAGATTTCAGTATAATGAGCAACTTTTAAATCGTTCCTAAGAGTACAGAGTGAATTTAAAACTCCTCTCTACCAAAACTCCTTTATAACGAACAAATTTAAGATTCCCGAACAATTCGTTTTACAGGAGTTCCACTGTATAGTGATGGCTACTATTATCGAGCTGTATTGGCACAGGTGGCAACTACGGTTACAGTGAGAAAGAAAAAAACATACAGTTACTGAAAAAGTTGTGTGTTATGCTTAGAATGCAGACCAATTGTTCAAATTTGAATCTCATTATTATTGTTAGAAACTATGAAGCAAAATCCTAAAATCTACCATGTCTAAACCCTATATTATTAACATCAACGCCAGACATCATAACCTTTCTTATTATTATACTTTCACTTAAAAAACTATTTGACTGTGCAAAAAATTTAAAAATTTTGTACTTTCGTTATTAAAAAAGGTACGTTTACAACAGATTTTAAATTTCAAAATTTTTTTATTTACAGTAACCTATATCAATAAGCGAATATTACTAATTAAGCTGTTTCCGCCTACGTCCTGTAGTCTTGAGGAGCGCCTCATCACGACTCGGTAGCACTAAAACCGAATCAACCGAATAGAGCCCTATTTAGAACAGCTACAATGGGATGCTTGAACAGTCGTCGCCAAACCCTCACCACCCTTTTTCACGTCTCATATTAAAATTAAGCTGTAATCTATATCAATAGGTATAACTTCCTACTTAAGCTCTAACCTATACCAATAGGGTTAACTTCCTAACTCAACTATAACAAGAAAAAAACAGATGGCAAATATAATATTATACCTTTTGACTACTTCCTCCTACCTTAATTATGTTACAAACAACAATTAAAATGCTAATTACATTATTAATATATTACAACTATAATGTAATATATAATGAGTAATTTGAAAACAAAAAAGTTAATCATATTGATTATAAATTACTTTGTTTTTGTCAAATACGTAGGTATTTGACGCATGTTAATATCGAAAAGTGAATCCCACAGCAATTAAGATTAATTTATAATTGTTTTTACAATTTTTGAAGGTATTCCCAAGTTGCAAAATGTATTTTTATCTTTAGGTAGTAACTATATAATTCACTCAGTTCACCTTGTAGTCAGCTATAACATATTACAGCAGAAACTACATACCAGTATAACAATTTCTTTCTTAACGAAACTTCTTTATAACGACCAATTTCAACAGCGTATTTAAAACTCCCCTATAACGAACAAACTTAACATCCCCGAGTGAGTTGTTCTACAGGAATTGTACTGTATAATTATTATAATATGGTAGACTCTCGTTATAATCAACAAAACCTTAAAATATTTAACCTATAAAAAAAGCTTCTTATAAACATCATTTATGAACAAACTTCCTATAATAACCTTTCTAACTTCCTACATCAACCTTTATACAGTACAACATCCATACCTACTAACACGAGTATATAGGAATATATACCAATAGGTAACAACAAACCGTTCAATCATCTTCCAAAATAAAAGAGTACAAACAGAATAATATTATATTACTTTTGTGTTTGAAAACGCAGTAAACTCGGACCTTTTTTTAGTAAAAATGATTGATGTGATCGCTCATATGACAGTTCATTTCCGTTTTGGATCAGCCAAATTTAGAGATTCGAAACAGATACTGTCAGATATGGTTTTTGAGGTGTTAGACAGATAACTACGATCGGTTGATAGCTTTTACAACTAACGGTCTATCACAATATCAAAAATAATAAATTTTGAAATGGAAAGCGATCTAGAAGGTAAAGCCTGATCTACCTATAGATATGCTTTATGACAAATTCATGTTTTTAAAAATATAAAAGACTGTTATTGCCATTTTAGGTTTTGTAAAGAAAGTTATTGTTATTTTAGATTTTGTAAAGAAAGTTATTGCCATATTTAGTTCTGTAAAAAAAAGTTCTTGCCATTTTGAGTAAAGAAAGACCTTGACATTTTATGTAAACATATAGTTATTGCCAATTTGGACCCATACTTACACAAAAAGTCATAAAAACCGCTGGTTTTTAGCTAAAATTCCGCAAATTCTTTAGCAAAAAAAAATAGCGGAAAAAATATTTACGTTTTGATCTTCGCTTCGACCGCCACTACTAAAATTTTCCTCAAAATAAAGTCGGTTACTCGACTTCAAGCGAACACTTCCGGCTCTCAAACCCTCGGGGTTTAAGTGGGTTTTTAGAGTTCAAATCATAACAAAAGTACAGAAAAAATACAGAAGGAAACATGTTCTTCTATATTGTAGTGCAAAATAAGAAAATAGCAAAAAGTTAAAAATAAATTTAAAAAATCAAAGAAAATCAAAAAGTAAAACTAGCTGGTTTAAAGCCATTAAACGATAAAACTTTCATTACCACCAATAAACTAATATAAAGGTTTATATAAAAACGAATATTAATGTCTACATGACTAAAATGCAAAATTTAAAACCATTTTTATATAAAAACGTTAGTCAACTCCCATTGAAACAATATTCACTTCGAACCCTTCAAAATCTGTAAAATTATGTACAATAAACAAGGTAGATACTAAAAGTTTAACAAAAATGAATTGGAACATATTCCTTTCCCTTTTTCTTTGATTTCTCCTTCTTTTCAGCATTTTCTTCATTATCTTCGACAAATTCTGGTGCTATAAGTTCATCTTGTTCTGGTCCAAACTCCATTCCATTACGAATCTTTAGCATATGAGTCTGAAAATGATTAGTCAAGATTTAGTTAGGTAATGATTCCTCTAAATAAGATTCTAACTTTTATTGATAGAATAACAAAAAATGTCAGCCTTTTAGATATGTAAGTTTATAAGATTTAAAAACCGCAAAAAAGTTGTAATTTATAAAAAAGTAAAAAAGATATATATATGTTAACCTACATGAACAGCTCGTTTTCTGCCCAATTGTTCAGCCTTCAACAAGAAATCGGAAAACGACATTTTAGGAAATAGATCATGGGCCCAGTTCTCCATTTTCAACATTACATCTTCGAGATCTGCGTACTGAAACAATGAAATTGTTATATTATACTCAACACAGTCCAGCGACACTATTTTAGACATAAAAGAACGGTCGGTAGAAACCCCTCAATAGAGAAGCTTTAAAAGCCTTAAAACTCTAAACGTGTTCTTTACAACAAAATCAACTTTAGTTACAAAACCAAGTATCAAACCGTGAGAATCAAAAAGATTCTATAATAACAAGACATACTGCTACAACACCTAAAAAGAAAACAAAAAACCGAAAATACTTACAGGATTCTTGCCCCCAGTTGGTGGTTTATAACCTTCAAACCGCTTTATCAAATCCCGAATTCCTTTTGGTCCAGTTAAATCTTTTTCTTTGAAATTTAAACGAGTTCCACCTGCCTTCTTTACTTTGGGTTCAACTCGACCTTTTTTCAGTTCACCTTCCTCATCTCCTTCTGCCAATTCGTCCAGAAGATTCGTTACGTCTGCTGAAACATTGTTGTTATATTATGTACACTTTTAAAGTCTTAAAATAGATCATAGATACGAGTTCCGGCTCAAAAACATAACTTATTATAGGTAGACCGAACTTTACAAAAACCTTAAGGAAAAACATAAAATAAAAAAAAACTTCTATTATGCCACATTTTTTACGTCCATAACAACTTTGTAAACTTTAAAACGACATAACATAGATCTAGACACATGAACCACAAGGAAACACTTACTTTTTCTCTTCTTTTCAGGCACTTCTATGGCTTCCTCAACATCCATAAAGTCGTCCTCATCATAACCACCCAAATCGTCATCGTAATCCATCGTATCTGATGTTATTTATCCACTTTTCTATCGAACTCTCTCAACTTTCGCAAAATCAAGGAAAATTCCTTTCAAACGAAAAACAAGAGCCGCCGCGGCTGCGTCCGAAACTTGCCGCGGTATTGCGAGTTGAATTGCGTAATTTATACGATAAAACATGTTTTTCAAGTCAACCCAAATGCAATAATGTTTATCAAAATCAGTTCTGATATTTAAATGTTGCCTTTATTTTTAAAATAAAATATTACAAACAATATTTACAAAAACCCTTTATATAACATTATGTTAGGTTGAGTCGACTTTAGTACACATTTGATAATTTCTTTGGACTAGAGGGTTTTGAAGTGCTGAGACGTTTAAACACGGTCGTATCACAAAAGGTCGCACTCCTTGTCGAAACACTACCTAAAATACAATTTTATTTATCTTTCGTAACTGTTTTCAAAATTTTTTCTATCGGCTCGATTATCTATAATACTTTTGTAATCTTCCGGTCCAAAAGTTCACAGAACCACAAAATTTTAACTATAACTTATGAGTAATAGCCCAAACAATCTACAAAACTAAAAACGCCATGATCCACAGTCCATTTCCTACCCAAACATCAGATATAACAATATACATCAATACTTACATATTGTATAGCCTTGCTAAAATCCTCCCTAGTAATCGTGCTTGCTCCTTTTAAAATGGCTAGACTAGCTGCTCGTCGACACACACAATGTACAGCTTTTACCACATGTCCATTCAGACTTCTGACCAAACTGGCGGCTCTTATCTCCGGATCAAAGTTAAGATCAGCTGTGAACTTTCGCAATATGTACAGTCGTTCCTTTTGAGCAATGTAGGGAATATGTTGGATGTTGTAGAGGAATTCTGAAAAGTAAAATACGTATAGAAAATACTTCATTGTAAAGGCTTGTTTGGGCGGGGTAGACGTTTTTTTTGGCCCTAACTTTAATCTTTTTTCTAAACAATCGCTATTGCATCTAAAACAATATACAGTAAAACCCATGTATAAAAAAATTCAAATCCCTAAGCGGTTCGTTATACAGAAGTCCCATTATACTCTTTTACCGTTCCAAATTTATACTTTAAGAAATTCAGTACGTATTTTAACTTGAAATTTTGCAAAATAACCTTTCTACACCTACTATTAAATTCAGTTTTGTAAAGCGTGCATTCATTCGAAGTTAAGATGATTTTTAGTCCAGTGACATTTCGAACTGACTCCATCAAGTCTTGGAACTTTCCTTTTTGTTCGTACCATTCGTCCACTGTAATTTACGCATTAAATAATTAAAACTACAAAACATTAGGCATTGTATTTTTACTTTATCAAGGTTAATGATTGTTGTTTTATAACAAAATTTAATTTTAAAATGCCAAAAGTGTTAAAAAGCGTACCATAATTTGAGCGATATTCGAAGACCAACTTATCAGCATCGTCGATAATTAATAGGCAAGGCGTGTTGCTTCTAAAATTTTCATTTCTATTATTTATATAAAATTTTATAAAAAGTAAAACTTCTAAAAAAATTACAAAACCCTCCCCCTTCATAAAAAATCGTTTTCATTGATCCCTAACCGATTTTGAAGACCAACACATTTCTCTCACCCCACCCTCGTTTCTTACTGTTACTGCCCTGTCTCATCTCATCCTCCTCTCTTACTTCTACTCCTTCTTTCACCCCCGCCCTCCTTACTAATACCGTCCTTCCTCACCCACCCTCATCCCTTATTACTAACCCTAGTCTTCCCTATTTCACTCCACTCTCCTTCGTACCTACTACCTCTGCCCTTCCTCCCCAAAAGTATCATAATATTGCCATAACCTACAGTGCCTCTTTGAAAGCATTCAGTAATCTCAATTTGTTCGGTTTGACCGTGTACGACTTCCCATGCACATAAACCGTGTGATATTGTTCTTGATAGGTCTTGGATATGCAGTTCATCAGATAAGTGGTACCATTACCACTGGTGCCATGTAGGAAATACGCATTTTTGTCCGTGCCTAGGTCCCGTCGTTCTATAAATTCCCGTAAAATATTGTATTCTGGGTTGTTTCGCCATGAAAACGGTGAATCTTGGTCTGAATCGTAGTAATCATCATCGTCTTTGACTAATGTTGCTAAGCCTTTTAGGGTTACCGATGTTGTTGGTAATGTGGGCTAGAAAAGAAATAGCATTACGTTTAGATTTTTCTGTTCGTTATGTCAACACATGTCAGTAAATTTACGTTAACAACAATTTTCTTTCAATTTTTCTCCAAAAAACCATGTAAATGTTAGAAATATACACTACATTTTATCTTTTCTCCGTAATTATTGACCACAAAATAATAACTTTTCAAAAATTTAGACTTTTTTTCAAATTCAATTCATAAAAAATATCATTCTGTCTAGTTACCATTTGTTTTAACAGCCCAAAATCAAGCCGTTTTCTTTGAATCAACCAGCTCCGATGTTGTAGTACCGATTGGATCAAAACGTTCCATTTTTTATTGACCAAACGAAGATTCAACAAGAATGAGGAGTCGTTTATCGTGGCTATGTCACTAAAAAATTGTGGTGGTTATGTCCCTAAAGACCTTTTATAATTTTTTTATTTTGTTCAATTTAAGCATGATTTTTGGCAATATCTTTGTTTAGAAACCTATATTAACATAGAATATTGCATTAAGACCATCTCGTATTTTAGAAAATCAACCTCAATTTTAATAAACTCTAGTACCGAGCTCATTAACATCTTGTAATTAACAAATTTCGTTAATTTCAAGCTTTTTAATTTTAAAAATTGTTTAAATATAGAGAAATTAGAAACCGTATTTTAATCTGAAACGTTTAGTTTTGCCTCAAAAACAATATATTAACTCACATGACATCCCGACGTATAAGAAATGGAAGGTCATCGAAAGGAAATCCACCATTCATCCGCGGAATCGGGAGTTGGCGGCCCGATTCTACAGATGGTAACCTGATAACAAAAAAGTTAAATTTTTTTAAATTGAAAATAAAAGTGTAAAAAAGCTAGTCTAGGCTCATTTTAGCCCCTTCGACCACAATGTCTCAGATTTTTACACAATTTTCGACCAATAGGGATGAAAACCAAGCAGGGCCACTTTTGAAACTCGAAGCCCAACGTTTAGAGCCCGGCTAGACATTAGGAACGAGCCGAGCCTACCATCGAGCCGGCCTTGACACAAACTTAGATCGTGCCGGGCCTGAAAATCAAGACTTGAGCCCGACAATTTTTCATTTTTTCTGGTTTCAACTTTAGCTCAATGCCAGCCCGATTTCAGAGCCAGGCTAAGCATAGACGGCCTTAGGGGTGAGAAACGGGCCGTCTAGGCCCGGCCCTACGATCGGGCCGGCCTTGAGCTAAAATTGAAACGGGCCGGACTTGAAAATTGGGCCAAGGCACGAAAAAAAATTATAAATTTTTTAAAATTTTTTATTTCAATCCCCGTTGATGTTTTTTGATTTTATTGGATAACATAATACATAAGTGATCTAAAGGAACAATGCAAAGCCAAACTTCCGTTTATTTTTTAAGTTTTAAAATTTTTTAAAACGGGCCGGGCCTAGAAATGTTCTGACCGGGCCGGCCTGAGAGAAAAATGAAAACGGGCCGGGCCTAAAAACTGAGCCCGGCCCTTTTCTCACCCCTAGACGGCTTGTTTCTCACCCATATCGACCAAAAACACAATTTTCTAACCGAACAATGCGCAAAAACGGGTAGACCAACCAAAAATCCATAAATTTCAACAAAATCCATAAAACTCCAAAATTCCTTCCCGTATCAATATAATATTCCCAAATCATCAATATAACTACTGTGAGCAACAGCATTCTCCAAACCAACTACTCCTTCGTATTTTACAGTTTATTCGCAGTCATTCACCGGTGGAAAGACAACAGATTAGGGAGAAAAGGCACGGGTTTTGATATAAAATGACAAAGAATAAAAACGCTTTTCGTTGAGATAAAGACATATCACCTGAATTAGCATATACACATATATTTATAAGCCTAACATTGATTATATATAAACGAGTGGATCCATTAGTTCTTTCGCTTTTTAGTTAAAAAGTATGTGAAAAAGGCTTAGAAATCAGTCATTTTGAGCAAAAAATCGTAAAAAAATTAAAAAACATAAAATTTCAAAAGAAAAATCGGTCAAAAAGTTGGTAGAACATCTCTCCTTAAAAACCCTAGTCTCTTCTTCAACCTTATATTATAATAATAGTCAAAAAGTATTTAAAAAAGCTAGCTTTGGTCCGTTTTAGCTCCTTCGTCCACTATACTTCAATTTCTACAAACTTTTCGACCAAAAACTCAATTTTTTGTCCAAAAAGTGCGAAAAAACGTCTAGATCCACCAAAAAAAACTATCCTAAATTAACTTCGAATTGCACATAAACTGGTTTCGGCAGCTGATACAAGCAGTTAGTTTAATATGCAAATTCAACTCCTGTTAGCTCCAAGAATACATGATTAGATCCTTCTAAAATGACATTCCATCAAATACGGCAAAACAAACAGTCGAAGTTCAATAGAAATGCCATATTACTCTAGCTAGCCCTAGCAAACAAAGTCAGGGTTCTAGTCAAATTTCCTAATTAAGTCGCAAGCCATTTCGTAAAACAGAAACGAGCATCCCGAGTTGGCACCAGCTTTGATCATAGATGGAGCCAAGCCTTTGAAAAGTCCTAGAGAGCCTTCCCGTTTCACCACGCCCATCAGAGATCGCATCATGCCTTTGTGGACCGAGGTTTTGCCAAATCCGCGACGTAGGACTGCTGTTACCTAAAAATAAAATTCTTAAGGATACTGTTACCTAAAAATCAAAAATTTTTTTTCATTTTCAAAAAGCTTGTTGATAACAAGATTTTCATAATTTGTAAATTTATTAACTGAAAAAAAATTTTAATTTGCACGGAGCAATCCCTAAAATTGAAAAAATTGCACCGTGCAAAGAAAAACACTTCACAAAAATCAAAAATCAATACCTATTAATCCTAAAAGCCTTGAAAACCTTAAAAAACCATACCTGTAACCTATGCCTAACCAAATCCAACGGATATAATACTGTTTTAGCCAATGTTCCTGCAGCTGCACCACAAAATAGAGCTCCTGTCGCGTCTAAAACAACATAGTTGCCTTAAAAGTAGAAAGAAGATTAGTAAGAAAGAAAAAACATGTTAATAAGATAATTTCTTATGTAAAAACACATCATTTTAACTAAAGATTACTTTGTTTTTAGCCAAAAAGACATAACTTTGACCCAAAAATTCCGAGAAAAATAGAAAAAAAGAACAAAAACAATAATGAAAAGCCCAATAAAAAAGTCCAAAAACAACTAAAGTACCCCTAAAACACTACAAAACATCAGCCAACTTACCATGCCCAACATATTTATTCCACAGTCGATTAAAAAAGTTGTACCAAGCAAACTGCAGCCCAGTGTAAGGTGCGACCTGTGCCAGCGATGGAACGATGCCTCTGAAAAAGCCAGGTATCTTCTCGGATTTCCAAATCTTCCTGGCCGCATCCCACGTACTGAAATAGACTTTGGGCTCGCCTTGTGCCACCAATCGTGTTCGTATCACATCCAATGGCATGGCAGCAGTCATGGCCGCGCATCCAGCTAGTGCTCCACATAAGAAGTCGTTGGTCTTCTTGTTGTACTTTATACTATCGATTTCGGACACTTTTTGAGTTAGAATCTCGAAGGTTGCAAACTGCATAAGGCCATATACGGCTGATAGGCCTTGGGCTGGTACATGACCTGAAATTTTTAAGTTTAAAATCATTATATACCTAAAAGCTTAAATTTCTTGAAATTTAAATTGATAAAAACAGCAAAATTTAAAATTTTGTAAAACTTAACTAGGTTTATACCCAAAATGCCCAAAAAAGCAAAATTTCGTAAATTTTTTTAAAAATGTTACCTTACCCCCCCCCCCCCCCGCTCTGAAATAAGGAACATTATATTATCTTTAACACCCAAAATTAATAAAATCTGATAAAACTTTAACAAAAATGTCACAGTTGTTGAAGATTTTATCAAAAAAAGTTTATCGTTTAACTAGGTGATAGTCAGTGCTTGACGAACCTAATCGCTGACCTAGACAGATTTATGATTAACAAGGACACGCTCGGTTCTTTCAAATCAATTTGATCTCAAAGTACATTTTAAACTGTTTCTTTGCTTAAAAAATGATTTTATACCTAAATAAAAAGGCTTTTTTTAATAGATGTAAAAGATAAATGTACAATATGCAACTTATTTTACCTTTCCAAAACGCCTTTCCACCTTCTTCTCTCAATATGAGACGTATCGACTGTAACACTGTGTTGTATTTGCCTTTTTGTTGTCCTCGCATCGGTTCTTCTTGAAGCTGAAATATAGTAATATGAATAAAATATATAAACTCATATTTTTGATTTATTTTCTGTGAAAAACGTATTTTACATTAATATGTAACACAGTGAAAATTAAAATGTAACAAAATGATCCCGTTAAGCTTTGAGTTCGGTTAAAATGTCAAAATTTAATTGAACGCAGCCGCCTTTTCGTTATTTTAATGTATGTTAAACCAAGAAAGGCAAAGAATAGTTTTTTTAAAAGGAATACAACATCTTTAAGCTACTATAAAAGTGCTTTTGAATTAATCGGCCAAAACAGAAGATTCAAAGCCAATTTCTGTTTTTAAAAGTATCTAGAAGCTTAATATTAAAATTTCCGACCAAAATAAAATCAAAAATGTCAACAAAAACGTTTTCTATGACGTTTTATACCATCTTTATCATGTATAACATCTCTTTAAGTTAACAAAAGGTTATTCTTCGACTTTTCTTCAATATTTGAGAAGATCTTAAATTCACGTCCTTAATGATAAACTGCCTAAATCTTAACCTAAGAACCAAAAAAATAAATTCAAAATCTTACTTGAAATCGAATCTTCAACACATCCAACGGCTGAATGATGGCCCTTGTCATCAAACCCGAAATAACGCCGGCTTCGCTGTACTCGTACGCCGAGAGTTCGCGCCCATTAATGGGCTCCGGATGCATTCCCACAACCATTGTTTGTTTCGCATTGAGATCACAAAAAGAATGAACCGATTACTATGTGATATCACACTTGAAACAAAAAATTGAAATCACAGACTATGAATGTTATTGAGAGAACATTTGATCTGAAAATTTAATTTCATAATAATGAGTAAAAAACAATGGCTTTATTAATAACAAGTTTTTATTTATAACAAAGCAACACGGCTTGTAAAGCAACTGCAGAATCTCTTATATTAATATAGTGAATTAGAAAGATAAGAGATTTATCGTAATATAGAAGCAAAACATCATAAATCATCTATCAAACATAAAACAAATTGAAAAAGTACTTTGAAACCATCAGAAACAGAAAGTTTTATATTACAGTCGCTTCAAATTCGAAAGAACAAAAAAATCTCTAATTGAATTAAAAAACCTAGACCAAATCCCCAAAAACTTACTTAAAAGTTCACAACAATACAACAAACCCAAACAAAATATTTTATAGCCCTCAAAAACTACCAAGAATTATATTGTCCGTGATTTTAACTGCAAAAACTAGCCGAAAAACCAATTACTACTCAAAACCGTATAGCCAAAGACCTGAAACCATATTTTTCAAATATAAAAAAAATTATTTTTGAAGCAAATCCATCACATTTCCTGTTTACAGAAGCTAATTCTTTCATTTTCTTGCCAAAAATCTTTTGTTTTTCCGAGAAATAAAAAATTATTTCTTGATTTTGGCAAAACTTGTTTTCGTGGTGGGACCAAGTTAATGTTGTAATGCAGTATTGTAAACCCCATTAAAACAATGTTAAATAACATTCTTAGTTAAATATATATAATAAAATAATATGAAAATTAATTTTATTTATATTCTTTTTAGTTCTTTTAGTTTTTCCATTCCCAGGCTTGATTACCATTATCTATGTCATTATACCTCGTACATGTTGCCGTACATGCATTATATGCAAATTTTTACGCCATTTCCGAAATTCGTAGCAAATTTGGTGTAACCATCGGCGAGCGCGCGCCTATCGTCATGGAAACGTGGTATTGTTTGCGCGGTGCGTTGATTGCGCGCTCGGAGGTCGGGCGAGCCGTGTGGAGAGGCCATAGGTAACGCCGCGCCTCAGGGCGGTGAATCATTTTCCATAGGAAAGGGGGGCTTTTCTAGCCAAAAACGCGTTGGTCATTCCGTTTTATGGGTAAAATTCGGGATTTTTTAAATTTTAGGAAGTGGTTTTGATAAAAGTTTGGAGATTGATAAGTGATATAGGGGGGGGGGTAGGATAAAACCAAGGTAGAAAATAGTAGAATAAGACAAAATAACGTGAGGCAGTGCAGGGCATAGAAAGGAAAGGCAAGGAAAGGCAAGGCAAGGCAAGGCAACGAAAGGCAAGGAAAACAGCGTAAGATTAGAGACTGTACAATAGTTCATATTGTTTTAGGCCAACTATAGTACATTTGACAAAAATTTATAGGGCATTCAATATTTTTTTACTTTTCTAACAACTTCTTGATCACAAATTTAAAATTAGACACACATGACTTAAAACACTTATTTTGTTTACAACTCTTAAATAAATAAATGCCAGAGGCACAAAAAACTGATAAGCGACGTCTTCCGGACATGATCTACCCATCTGAATTTTTAATTTCCAAAAAAATCGTAAAAGGGTCTTTTTTATTTCCGTTTCAGCCTCATATTCGTGTGTTAATATTGGGAAGCAATTTGTAGTTAAAAATAATCTTAGTTGGGGTAAAACCGGAGCGCCTGAGGGCCCGAGGGTGGTGGATAGTTAAAATTTTACCTTTTAGACTTCTTTACAAATTTTTAGGACTGGGTGGATCATTTTTCTGTGAAAGGAGAAACAGGGGGTTGAAAGAGCCAGCAGCCAGTGTTTTGAGTAAAGCAAGTTGTGGTAGAACAGAATCAGATGAAGATGAGCTGTGTAGACCTGGCCTGTCCTTGACCTAATCTTAAAACGGGCCATGTTTTAATAAACAAGTTTAAAAAATCCAAAGACAAGTTTTTTGACCGGGCCTACAATTCTTTTGAGCAAGCCCAGCCGGTCTGAAAAAAAATGAAGACGGGCTGGACCTAAACGTTGGGCGCCGGGCATGTGCGAGGCTTCAAAAGTGGGCAGGACTCGGCTCTTTTCTAACTGGGACAAGCTAAGTAAGGGCAGTTTAGAGTAGGGCAGGATAAGATAAATTGCGATGGGGTAAGGTAGGGTGATGTAGCGTATGGTAAAGTCTTTTTTTTAAATTAACAGCTTAGAATCAACTTTTTTTAAAATTTTTTAAGAATGAGCGGGGAGGGAGTGGTAAAATTTTTATTGCGCAGTGCAACAAAATGACATTTTTTATGTTATAATATGTTTTTTTGTTATAAGTTAAAAAGAGCTAAAAAAGACTACTGTGTTTCAAGAGACAGCCAAAGAACAATACATGTTATGTAAACATAGCCGATTTCTGAAGTAAAACTAAAAGAAAGTAATATTTATTTGTGCTTCAGAGATAAATTTTAACTTTTTTATCTCATTTAGCGTTTGTTTGATTTAAAAATGACATTTTTTGATTTTTTATAAAGATGATCCATTAAAATCAAATTTAAAAAAAATTTTTGTATTAAAATTTCAAAATTTTAAGAAATTTAAGGCAAAAACCTACTTTTTAATACCTAAACTTAAATTTTCTAAAACATTTTTCTGTATTTTTTCAAAATTTTTCATTTATAAACCCTCCCTTGACCTAATCAACCCTGCGGGCCAAACCTTTTTTCACATAGTTCGAGTTTGAATAAACTCTGCGGTCGGCCTTTTGTTCAAGTTTATTCGAATTACTCGAATTTAAATAACACACGGTTTAGTCGTGTTTACCTTGGCTCTTCGTCTCAGCGCTTTCGGTTTGTTTGAGGCTATTTGAATACCCATCTAGCTATCTTGTTTTGGGGCTGGAATGCGGGCGATTGGGGAGAATTTTTTGATGTTTTAACAGTTTTTGATTTTTTTTAATGTTGAAAAATATATAATGTTAAGAAGTGGCGGGAAGATTAATTTTTAATTGATTTTTCTAAAATTATGTCAACTATCTCACAGATATTAAACAATAAACTACAGGGTGCATAAAAAGTTCTGTTACAAAACTTTACCGGTCGTTTTCTCTATGGTTGAGCTAGGAGGAATAGCATTTTAAGGTATAATTTTAAAGGAGGGGGGGGGGGGGGGTAAGGTAAGATTGAGAGGAGACAAGACTATCGGATGGTCAAAATCAAAGTTCCTAAAGTTAAAGCTGGCGGCGTCAGCTTCGGTTTTGAATTTTAAATTTTATCATTAATTCCAGCTTTGGAGCCGAAGCCGACTGTAGCTCCTGAACTTCTAGTAATAATATTCAATGTATATGTGACAATTGTAATAGTAGTAAATACAAAAGTTATGGTATGTTCGGAGTAATACTAGAGTAGAGTAGGTGAGGAGAGAGCTTAGAAAGTTGTTAATTTGGGCATGATAACGCCAACATAGTTGTAGTATTAGTGTATAACAAGGTAGGGCAAATAAATGGCTAGGGCAGAGCTAAGTTAGGGCTGTGGAAGGGCCATGTTAAAGGCTCTAGTAGAACTAAATCTTAGGTGAAGTAAGGTTAGGGCTCTACGCTAGGGCTCTGGGCTAGGTCTTTGGGCTAGGGCTCTGGGCTAGGGCTCTGGGCTAGGGCTCTGGGCTAGGGCTCTGGGCTAGGGCTCTGGGCTAGGGCTCTGGGCTAGGGCTCTGGGCTAGGGCTCTGGGCTAGGGCTCTGGGCTAGGGCTCTGGGCTAGGGCTCTGGGCTAGGGCTCTGGGCTAGGGCTCTGGGCTAGGGCTCTGGGCTAGGGCTCTGGGCTAGGGCTCTGGGCTAGGGCTCTGGGCTAGGGCTCTGGGCTAGGGCTCTGGGCTAGGGCTCTGGGCTAGGGCTCTGGGCTAGGGCTCTGGGCTAGGGCTCTGGGCTAGGGCTCTGGGCTAGGGCTCTGGGCTAGGGCTCTGGGCTAGGGCTCTGGGCTAGGGCTCTGGGCTAGGGCTCTGGGCTAGGGCTCTGGGCTAGGGCTCTGGGCTAGGGCTGTGGGCTAGGTCTTTGGGCTAGGGCTGTGGGCTAGGGCTGTGGACTAGGGATGTGGGCTAGGGCTGTGGGCTAGGGTTAAACCTAGGAACAGGGTTTTAAAAAAAAGCTTGCTCAAGACAAAGTAAAACATTATCATGTTATTGTAATTGGTTTTGTCTGTGTCAATGTTGAACCTGTAAACCGCGTTGTCGCGATGACTTTTTTTTATTTGCATTTCCACAGTGACTCATATTGGACTGTTTGGTCAGGGCGAAGGCAAAAGAGGGCGAAGGTCTTAGGTTCTTGTCTCGAGCGTCTTTTTGCATAATTTTTTTGCATTCTTACTGATTTCGATTTGATTTTTTTACAATTTTTGCATTACTTTTACTAGCTTTGTAATTTTTTGGGGTGGGGGAGGACAATTTTTACAAATATTTAGGTATAGCAATCAGTTTTTTAAAATTTTTTCATGTTAAAAACGGTGATAAATGTCATTTTCTTTAATATTTACAAAGATAATGACATTTGTTACCTAAAAAATACAAGTAAAATACGAAAAACTTCATATTTAGCATTATAGTAGCCTTAAAAAGCCTATATTAACTTTTATATAGCCATTTTATCTCTTAAACCACCAAAAAGCATGACAATATATATTTTTTGTTTTTTAAAAATAATTTTTGTGCGATTGCCAAGTAAAGAATTCGATAAAAAAGGACGAGAAATGAGTCATGAAAGTATTTTAATAGCATCTCCAAACTTTTTTATTTGACTTTTCCCGTATGAGGAATCAATATTACGAATGAACAGAGGTTATTAACATATCAATATTTTGTTTTTTTGTTACAATTTATAGTGTAATTGTAAATTGATCTAAAATTATATATTATATAATTATGTTTTATCAACATTACTTTCAAATTTTAATTTTTTTAATTTTAAGTTTGGGTAGGGTATTCAGTGTTTTGCCTAGACGGTCTGGGCGATTTTTGTTTCCATATCTGTTCCGGCTATTTTTGAAGTCCGGTGCAGAATTTTTTTCTACCGGCCGGACGGGTAGCCTTATGGTATCAGGCCACAGGGTAGGACAGGGTAAGGTAACAGAAAAATTTTAATTACTTTCCAATTTATAAGTTTTTAAAATTTATCTTATTGTAGCAAAGATACGATAATACGTGAATTTAAATATTTTCATAATAAGCGCGTTATTAAATTTGTTATTCTATTTTGAATATGTATTTCAAACGGTAGAAAAGCTAATTTATTCATTTGTAGGCATCGTTATGTTGCCTCGAATTCCGGCATTCTTGTTGTCTAGTACGGCGTTTCTATCATTAAGTAAGTTTTATTTGTTTTTAAGTTTTTCGAATTACAGTGTCGCTACAATGTTACAATGTAGCTCTTGTATAACAAACACCTCAATAACAAATTTTCCGTATAACCAACAACTTGTAAATCCTTGACTAACACAACACAGTGCATTTAAAAATCTTTTATATCAAAATTCTTATATTAAGAACATAAATTCCTTTAGGGTGTTTTTTATACAAGCGTTCTACTGTACTGTTATAAAGTTTTTGTTCGATTTTTTGAGAATATTGTTTTAAGACTAAAATCACAATATATTGCAACACACTCTTCTCTTATCATGACTCTTACTTGCTTAAACCTATTCTTTCTGATACTTTGCCTTAGGACATAGTCTAACCAAGCCTACCCAAGTCTTATTCTGGCCATTTCTTTGTTCCATTTTTTTAGAGTTTTTGCTTTAACCTCTACCCCCCTTCTCCTACTTTAGTCTTATTTTTACTCTTGATATATCCTAGTCCTACTTTAACCTAAGGTTTGTCTTATTTTAAATCTAGTTCTACCCCAGCTTTTTTTTTAATTTAAAAGCCTGTATACTATATTGAAAAAAATAAAAACTAAAAACCCATTACTTTCAGTACAATACGTCAGTCCACAAGCCTTGAACGACCCAATCACACAGTATATCGAGGGTCGATTAGGAAATCGTCGTATCTTCTGGTGTCCATCAGGCTATGGTTACCTGGCCTATTGTCCTCAACCCACAGACTGGGACAACTACAATTGGTGCTGTACTTGGCCATATATGGGCTCATGGAAACCATCGTGTTGTCCATTTGCCATACCAACAGGAGCTGTTGTTGCCATCATTATTGGCAGTATCGTGCTTGTTGGAAGTGGGTTTTTGAAGGTTTTTTGAAATTTTGAAATTAAAAAAATTTGAATTTTTTAAAATTTTTAAAATTTTATCGTATTTTATGATATTTCAAACCGTAGTAGCCATCATATACATTAATATTATCATCTGCCATTTCAGCCCTGATCTTCCTCTCCTGTTGGTGCTGCTTCTGTTGTCCGTTGTATAAGCAATTGTACGAGTACGAAGACGAGGAGGAGATTCAGAATCCGAACGTGCCACAACAAAGATTTGCCTAAATTTTGGGGTTTTAAGATGGGGATCCATTAATTCTTTCGCAGTTTTTATCGTTTTGTTAGGGGCCGACACAAAGAACCCGCCATTTTTACAGTAAATTACTGGAAAATTATGGCGGGTTCTTTATGTCGGCACCTATAGTTAGATAAAAGTTTAAAAAATGCGAAAAAATTAATGGATCTACATAAGATTTTGCAAAAAACTGTCAAAATGACTTGATTTTTATTAAAAAATAATTTTTTTATAAAAATTGTCATTATGACATGTTTTTTGGAAAAAGCTGTCATCTTGTCATATTTTATAGAAAAGCTGTTGTAATGACATATTTTCTTTAAAAAATGCATTTTTATGAATTGTTTTATTGAAAAGTAGGTATGACGACATATTTCCTAGAAAAAGTTGTCATGATGACATATTTTCTGGAAAACTTGTCACGATGACGCGTTTTTTAAAAATTTGCATTTTTAAGACTTGAAATATTGAAAGTAGACAAAATGGCATATTTTTTAAGAAAAATGTCATGATAATTACTTTCTATAAAAGCTGTCGCTATTTCTAAACGATCTGTCATCATGACACATTTTTCTAAAAGTTAATGCTATGACAGTTTTTGCAAGGTCTTCCAAGATTTCTAGTACCTCTATTGTAAATTTTTAAATATTTATATTAACTATATCAATTTTGGTCTTCTAGAGAGTTTTCACTTTTTGTAAAGAAATTTTCTTCTATCTTTTTCACTTTATATTTAAAATTTATAAAAACGGTAATTTTTTAAAACAATTTTTATTTTTTATTGAAATTTGGTCGTTTCTCATGACACATTACATTTCACTTAACTTCAGGAATGTCTTTGTATGCTACAGTATATTATGGTATCTTACTATATACGCATTTCAAATTTATATGTACTTTTTTATATTATGTAACTGATATGTTGTTTTACTTTACTTTTAGTTGTGTTAAATAAATTTATAACTACTGTTACTTTTTAATAACTTGTCCTGCCCTGCCCTGCCCTGCCCTGCCCTGCCCTGCCCTGCCCTGCCCTGCCCTGCCCCGACCTGCCCTGCCCCGCCCTGCCCTGCCCCGCCCTGCCCCGCCCCGCCCTGCCCCGCCCTGTCCCGCCCTGCCCCGCCCTGTCCCGCCCTGCCCCGCCCTGCCCTGCCCCGCCCTGCCCCGCCCTGCCCCGGCCTGCCCCGGCCTGCCCCGGCCTGCCCCGCCCTGCCCCGCCCTGCCCCCGCCCTGCCCCGCCCTGCCCTGCCCCGCCCTGCCCCGCCCTGCCCCGCCCTGCCCCGCCCTGCCCTGCCCCGCCCTGCCCTGCCCTGCCCTGCCCTGCCCTGCCTTGCCTTGCCTTGCCCTGCCCTGCCCTGCCCTGCCCTGCCCTGCCTTGCCTTGCCCTGCCCTGCCCTGCCCTGCCCTGCCCCGCCCTGCCCCGCCCTGCTCCGCCCTGCCCTGCCCTGCCCTGCCTTGCCCTGCCCCGCCCTGCCCTGCCCTGCCCTGCCCTGCCCTGCCCTGCCCTGCCCTGCCCTGCCTTGCCTTGCCTTTCCTTTCCCTGCCCTGCCCTGCCCTGCCCTGCCCCGCCCTGCCCCGCCCTGCTCCGCCCTGCCCTGCCCTGCCCTGCCTTGCTTTGCCCTGCCCTGCCCTGCCCTGCCCTGCCCTGCCCTGCCCTGCCCTGCCCTGCCCTGCCCTGCCTTGCCTTGCCTTTCCTTTCCTTTCCTTGCCCTGCCCTGCCCTGCCCTGCCCTGCCCTGCCCTGCCCTGCCCTGTCTTGCCCTGCCCTGCCCTGCCCGTCTTAACCTATTCAACTACCCTTCCTTTCCCTGCCCGATTCTGTTCTACTCTTCCCTACCCTACCCTACGTATCAGACACATCATGTACTATAGTCTTAACCTATTCAACTACTCTTCCTTTCCCTGCCCGATTCTGTTTTACTCTACCCTTTCTTACCTTACCTTGCCTTATCATAAACCGCAGTCTTCCCTACTCAACTACCCTTCTACGCTTCGACCTACCGTGCCAGATTCTATCATATTCTACGCTTTCCGTAGCCTTATCATACCTTTGCCTTAGCCTTACCCTTGCTATAAACTGTTACGAACCTATTAGGCAAGTAAATTCTGTTAAACTACTCGCAATTTACAATTATTAAATGACAAGTTAATAAAAATTACTGCAATTGTAACAATTTCTTGTAAAAACAAGAAGTTGTAATTGGCCGCGTGTAATTGCCTGAAGCAACAATTTTAACGTACTCGAGAGCCAAAGAACAATCTAAAGTTTTTGTCATTTTGAAATACCTTCCGTGATATTACTCTCGACACGCCAGAGACTGTTCACAGATTTGTTGTTGACGCGATACCACGGTTTGGGAAGTACAACATACGAATATTTAGGTTGGCAAGGCACATGTTAGACGGTTTGCTTGTATTTTGTAGCTCGGATATATATATATACATATACATGTATCTTATATATACTGCAACTTATATTGGTTTGTTTTTAAAAGTGTTGTAAGTATGTTTACAGGCTTATATTTATATCTTCCATTACTTATATATACATATACTTTGAAGTGTATATATCTATTATAGTACATCAAATACAAATTTTTTAACCACTAGAGGCTAAAGTCACTGTTAATTACAATATTTTTCGATATGTGTTATGTGTATAACTAACATATAAACAAGATTATCTGTTGTTGACTGAATTACAATACAAGTCATAACGTACTGTAAACATTGTACACAGGAAGTAGAATCAGGTAGATTATTTAAACGGGCAGGGCTGATCTTATGAGAAGGAGAAGAGTAAGGAGGGGAAGAGAGGAGGAGAAGAGTATGGAGGGGTAGGGAGCAGAAGAGAGAGCGGTAAGGGGGAGGGGGTAGGTTTAAAAAAGTTTTTGGTAAATCTTGTCATAACTCAAATTTTTGATAAAAAAACTGTCACAATGACAGATTTCTTATAAGATATGCAATATTATCGCGGTTTTCTTAGAAAATATGTCATTATGACAGATTTATTCTATATTCATATCTTTTATAAACAAGTTTACTCTCTTTTTCAAAGCAAGATATATTACTTGAGACGTGAGGAAAGATGGTGAGGGTCTGGTGAAGACCTTCAGAGCAATCCATTGTAGCTGTTCCCAATTAATCCTCACCCAATTGACCTTGTTTCTCGAGCTACCGAGTCGTGATGAGATGCTCTTCAAGAATTCAAGCCGTAGCCGGGAGCCTGTGTAGTACAAGAAACCATTTTGATATAATACTCGTGCATTATCTTTCTATTTTTCACTCATAGAGCCTTTAAAAAGTATTTTGAAAAATGTTGACCTTACAAGGAAAGTATGCTCAGATTTCGTTTAAAATTTTTTCTATTTAAAGACCATATAAATGTAAAATCTTATACAAAATTCTTAGTTGCAGTTCGCGGCCAGACTTGAGAAAATCATGATCAAAAAATAATGTTTTGAGTTTCCCGCCAAGTCGGCATTGTGTTTCAAGCTTATAACTGCCAATTTTTCAATTTTAAACATTTTGCTGTGATATACTAAGAAAAAACCTCTTAATGATGCTACATTTTTTAATTTTTAAACCTAGATTCTATAAAAAAAAAACTGCTTGAAACACAAAGCCAAAATTGTTAGATTGGTGGAATACTTAAATATTTTAATTTTAAAACTCAAAAGTGCGAGCTAAAATTTTTTGTGTGTGCTATTGATAGTACAATGAGTTCATATAAAAATTTTGAGCTGATTCTAGGGAGGCACGTTGGGTAGTTTGCTTGTTAATTTTAAGTGTATCATAAAAATGTTTATTGTTTTGAATAGACTATTATTGTTTTTTTGCACTACTTTAAACATTTTTTTAAATCTTGGTCTTCGCGGGTATTTCCCTTCCCTCTTTCGTGTAACACTCTACTACACCGTGCAGACTGCTGTATATTGAAACTCCATTATAACAGACAAATTTAAAGTGCCAAGCAATTCGATACATGAGTCCCATTGTAGTACCCTGAAGTTGACTATAGACTAAAATACGGAAATGTAAATAATTTTCCAGCATGCTCACAATGCAAAACCTAACGGACTACGACAGTAATACTGGTACAGTTACTTTGAGTTTTTTACGCCGTAGTGCCTGGTTTCTTCTTTTACTGGAATTCAATGTTGGATTGGCTCAAACTTACCTCAATTTAATGTATTTTAATAAGGTTTGGAACATGCAGACTTATCACAAAAGTTTTAGGCAGACATTTGTAAGTTTTAACTAAGCTACTATAAGAAATACAAGCATGATCTATATTATAAGTGGTACTAATGACTTTAGCCAGGACTGGGTGGGAGGCCACATTTTTTTTTAAATCCACAAGGGCCCGTTCAACTTCTTTCAAAAAACATTTTTGAGAAAAGCTAAGTACAACTTTGTCCCTCCCCCTCACTCCTAGTCCTGACTTTACCCTTAGCCCTAACCGTTAAAATATGTATATGTACATATAATAATTATGCCATTTTCAGTTATACCTCAACCTAATGTTCAACCTCTCAGCACTATGTCATCCAGCAGCTGAATTTATTGAACATTACCTATGGAAAGAATGTTCAAGCATTTACTATTGTAATATCAGACTGTCGATTTTGCTAGCCATGTCATATATTGACTTTTTAAGCGTTTACTTTATGCAGCTCAAGTTTTTCATCCTGGCATTCGAAAGGTTGTACGCTTTTCGACGTAGAAGCGTCTACGAACACTTGGAGAATAGGATTTCTGCCAAAATTATTGGGACTGTTGTAAGTTATATTATACTTTGTAAATTTCACAAAATTTTTTTTTAGGTTTTATCAAGCATAGTTATTGTGACATTCAAAACCATAATGTTTGTTCAATTTGATACGAAAGAGACAATGCATGAACGTTTATATAAAGCTTCTTCGTTGTGGAGGTCACCAACTTTTCTTATCATGTGCTACACACTCTACTATTCGTCACTTATCTTTGCTATTTTGGTATGTTCTACCTTACCTTATTTTAACTCATTTTATCTCATCTTACCCTACATTACCCTACCCTACCTTACTCTACCCTATCCTATCCTACCCTACCCTACCCTACCCTACCCTACCCTACCCTACCCTACCCTACCCTACCCTACCCTACCCTACCCTACCCTACCCTACCTTCCCCTACCCTGCCTTACTTTTTCCTTCCCTACCCTATACTTCCCTATTTACGGTAACTTATCTTGCCATACCCTGCATTTCCCTACTCTATCCTGTTCTGCCATGCTCTACCCTACTCTACCTTACTTTACCCTGCCTTACCCCACCATCCCCTATACAACTTTACCCTGTTTTACCCTAACTTACCTTATTCTACCTTACCTTACTTTACCATAACCTTGCCCTTCACTACCCTACCCTACAATCCCCACCATAACCTACCTTTTATATTTTTTGCTTTTTAAATTTTTATAATAATTTTTTAAATTTTAGGTATTCAAAAACATAGGACGAATCCTAAAGTATTATCGACGAAAAAGCCAGACCTTGACGGAAAGTTTCGAAATAAAGCAAACCGAAAACATCAATAAGATAATGTGGCCTGTTCTGAAAGCTGGGACTATATTAGCGACAACTTTATCTCCAGCTGGCCTTATCATCATACATCAGGCTTTCTGCCGTAGCACAGTATTTTGGAGCAGTTTATATTATACTACAATGAATGTAGGTTTATTTTGTGAGCAGAGCAGGGCAGACTTGTCTCAGGGCTGCGCCGGACCTAATTTTTTGGCTCAGCCCCTTTCAATTTTGTTTTAGCCCGGTTCGGCCTTTGTGGTCAACTTTTCATGCCTATGGCTATCTATACCTATTTTTAATCATTAAAGACAATTTTGTTAGTCACAAAAAACCCCTACTAAAATATAAACCAAATTTCAGCTAAACTACGTCCTCGTAGCCTTATACGCCTTCTTCTCCACAACATATGTCTACTACAACTTTGGTATCTTAGGTAAAACAACTCTGTATAAAGTGGAAGTGCTAAAAGACGTCACAACGGTAACGGCGGAACACTTTAGCACATTGAGAGCACAATGGAAATCACAATAAATCATTTAATTGTTGTAGTTGTGCCATTAGCAAAGTGCATTCAAAATTTTAATTGTCGAATAAATGGGTATTAATTGAAGGGACAGAAAATTGGTTCCAACTAATTATAAGATGATATATCAACTATGTCACGCAAGTGGAAATGAACTTTTTAGAAATACATATACATATGGCATTGTCGTATTTTAAAAATAATGAAAGTTCATTTCCAATAAAAAAAATTTTTTAAAGTTTGAAACTGTACCAAACCTACTCTATCCTTCCCTACCCTATCCTATCAGATCCTATACTTCCAAGCCCTACCTAACAAAAATCAATTTATCATTATAAAAATTCCTCGAAAAACCAAAAATCATGTTTATTGCCTAAAATTGAATGACGACTAAAAAATGTTACCTAAAACTAAAAAATAAAACTTATCACCTAAAAACCAATACTTTTAAAAACTATAAGCTTATGTTTGCAATTTACATTCAGTTTCTTACACTTTCCAAGTATATTTAACGTCAAAAAAATTATCAAAAATTGAAATATTTTCAGTCCAAAGAAATTATTTTTGAAAAACAAAAACCTTACCCAATCATATTTTTGAGCCAAGTCTGAGCATGAATTAATCGAAAAAGAAAATGTTCAACAACTTGATCTGTTTCTCGATGTAAAATACAATTAAATTTATAAATTTAGTAGTAATATTAATTTTACTATTTTAGAAGTTCTATATTTGGATTATTGATTAAAAGCTTTTGATTCCGAGGACTTGAGGATATTTTGAAAAGCAGAAACTTGTGGGACAGTTTATCTTGCCTTCCATACCAATATCAAGAAACTGATCATCTTAAAAATACTTGGAAAAGGCAAGCCATTGAATGTAAATTACAAACGTAAGTTTATATTGTTTGAACGTTTTGTTTTTTGTGTAATAATTAGCATTTTATTGGGTTTTAGGTAATATTTTTTTGGTTGTCATTCAATTTTAGGTAATAAGCATGATTATTTCAGAAATTTTTACATTGATAAGTTGATTTTTGTCAGGTTAACCGTAAGAATTTGATGTGTGGCAGTATTTTAGATAATAAATTTTATTTTTAGGCGAACCCAAAATCCTTCAACAACTTTGTCATCTCTGCATTACTTATCTATATTGTGTTGGATATGTCAATAATGGTTACGTATTGGACTTGGCATGGATAGGAGTTTGAGTTGGGAGTATTGGGAAAGGTTGACAGGGATTCAGAAGCTAAAAAATGAGGCCTGGTAGGTGGACCAAGTTTTGATTTTTTTTGGTTTTTGAAACTAACATGACATGAACCAAGGTGCTTGCTGTTTTAAATCTATTGGTGTTAGTTTTATATTACCTTATATGCGTATGGTTTATGTTGAGCGTGGTGGAGGGATAGATAGCTGTAAGTCGGACAATTGAGGCATTATTACTGCATAATACCTTGAAATAGTTTATGTGCCATAACTTTTTGGATTTGATTTTTTGCTAGTAATTTTAGATATAAATTATGTTTTTATGTAAAAACTCGAAGGCTGTCTAGTTTTATTATTTTGATTATTTATTTTAACTTTTTAGGTACAATTGAGGTATTTAATGAGCTTGGTATGAGATATTAACAATGTTATATATAATAAGTTATAAAATGAATCGCTTTACTCCTATAATGCGTTGCTGGCAATATTCCTGTTCATCGAGCACTACTTTTTAGGCTTTTGAGTGTCTGGTCTCCTTTTGTATCTTGTCCTTTTTGGCCACTCTGTTTAGTTTTGAATTTCCAGTTTTTTCTTTAGCAGCAGCTTTTTTAGCAATCTTCCAGTATTTTTTGTTGAACTTCAGCAATAAACGAGGCCGGCTACTTTTAACGGAAGCCTTCTCGTATATCTTTAAAATTCTGTGTTGATCGGTTCCGGCTAGTCCAATACTCTGGCTTTTGGGTGATGGTGGCCGCAACATTCTTTTGCCCGCCGACCTTGCTACCGGCCGAACGGGCTTATTAAACATGGCTAGCGTGGTCGATGGAGGCTTGGGAAACTTTTGTTGGTGGCATGATATTGCCTTTGCCAGCTGAAACGGCAGGGCGCACGGGCTTTGTTGATGGGGCCATTGTGGTATCTGAAATTAAAATATCAGTGTTACATTAAAGTTATCATAATTTAAAAACGTGTTAATGGTTTTTAACAATACTATGACACTCTGCTATATAGGGAGGTACATTAAATTTATTTATATAGGGATAAAGGTTATATTAAGTAAAACAAGTATAGTAAGGTAAAGTTTTTAATGTATACTTACATTATTTAAATGGAGAAAGCGAAGATGAGCACGAGCTGAAGTTTTGACAGGATGTCAAGTGAGAATGATTTTGACACGATGTGTCCCGATATTTATAAGGGTTTATGTTTTAAGAATTGCTGCCGATACGAGGTATTTGTGTATATACGTAATCTTGGAAGGTTTTTGAAATTTTATCATAAGATTTGAACTAATGCCGGTGGCGCAATTTTTTTCTACCGATAAGACAGGATTTTTCGCCGGAACTTCTTTACCTCTAGTAATTTTTATGTGTTTTAATTTTTTTGTGATATGAATTAACTTTTTAAAACCAAAAAAATATTGGAAAGTGATATTATCTAATCACTCTTTCCAGTAAATCTGAAGAAAATCAGGATTAAAAAATTTTATTTCGAATTTTCAGCCAACTTGGCATTGTGTTTCAAGCTTATAACTTTGTCGTTTTTTGATTTTTAATCAGTTTTCTTTGATATACACTGAAACCTCTGTATAACGAATCGCTAGGGAAATTTAAATTCGTTCGTTATGAAGAGGTTTTGTTATAGAGAGGTTTAAAATGCACTGTGTAATGATAGCCGGAATTCAAAAGTTGTTCGTTATACAGGGGTTTCGCTATATAGAGGTTCCTTATACGGAGTTTCCACTGTACTCGTAGAAAACTTTTAAATGAACCCACACTTTTTAATAAAAACTTGAATATTTAAAATTTTAAAACTCAAAAGCGCTAGCTAAAATTTTTTATGAGTACTATTGGTAGTACAAAGAATTCATAAAAAGATGGGCTGATTCTGAGCGGGACAGGTTGGTTACTTTTCTGGTAAATTGGATGTCTGTTGCTTTATCTACTTATTAACTTTAAAGTTTTAAAGTATATCTTGATCAAACACAAGAATCTCAATCACATCTTAACCAGCTTAGGAATCTCTTGAATGTCATAAGCGTGACGTGATCTTTGTTGTTTGTTTTATCGAAAAACGGATGCAACCTCCGGGCGGTAGTCAATCACCCGCGCTTATGCAATCAAACACGGCATTGAACTTTCAAAGTTGTGCGTGTTTTTTTTTGGATCCCTGAGGTCGGGTGAAGCGCCGAAAAAAAACTCGCGAAGAAGCGACAACTGAAGATGTTAGAGGGGGGAAACGTCAGCTAAACCGGCTTTTTTCAATCCGCTCTTCTCAGAAGGCTTGTTTCTAAAAAAAAACTACAGCGACGATGATGCGCGCGGATCAACGTCAAAAACGTCTTCTGCTCCTTCGGAGCTCTGCAAGGGGGGGGGGAGCTGGATGACGAAATGAAGGGAGGAGGGGTGGATAATTAAAAGCAGGGAGGAGGGGTAAATGGGAAAAAAGAGGGGTAGGCGATTAAAAATGAGGTAAAGGGGAGACAATTAAAAAGATAGAGGTGGGTTAGACGATGAAAGCCTGAGGGAGGGGTAAAGAATTGTAAAAAATAGAGGGGTACGTAACGGAAACGAGAGAGCAGGGGTAGATGACAAAAAGAAGAAAAAGATAAAGGTTTTAATTAATTTTATTTGGGAGAATTATAAGTTATTAAAGAAAAAAGAAAACAAATGAGTTAATAGCTTTGAACTATTAAAATGAAGTTTTTTAAGAGGCTATTAAACAATTATTTTTTTATGAAACGGGTTACTATACCGCTTAGAAAGCTTACAGAAAAGCTACTTTAAGGAGGAGCAACAAGGAAGTTACTAAACCTAAAGCGCTCGGACCTTTTGTAACTTTGTTTTGTTGTTATAGTGAACTCTTATTGTTAGAAACTATATTACAAGAGTTATTGTGGGTTGATATAGATATGAGTTTTGCTGGGTATGGGGTTTTTATAGGTGTAGGTTTTTAAGGTATGGGGTTTCTTTATTTTATGTTTTTGTAGGGGGTGTTTTTTCTAATTTTAAGTTTTGACAATGTTTTTTTGAAAGAAAAGAAGAATCTTTGCTTTTAAATTTGAACACAGTAGACTACTGTAATGGAAAAAGCATTATAAATTTGCGTTTAGTTCTCTATACGGTATGTTCACTAAAGGCATGTATAGGGCCAAAAAGTGTTCAATATTGCCAGAGCAGGTTTTCAAAGGAACTGTTTTCTTTTTTCAATTTTTTTTATCTTTTTTACTCTTTCACGCTTAAAGAAGCTACACATTATATTATCTTGATGGGTTTTACTCGGATGTGTATTGTACGCTTACTTTTTCGATTTTTTTTTGCTTTTGTACTTCTTTTTTTTGGAGATTTTCTTCTTTGGTATTCCCTTTTGGCAATTTTTTTACTTTGGTAGTTTCTTTTGAGATTTCCTTACATTTTTATTCTTTTTTTTTGGTTTGTACTTCAATATATTTATCTTAAAATGTTTTACTTTGGTATTTTCTTTTAAATTTTTTAGTTTAGTACATGTAAACCTCTTTAGTATGATCCTAAATAGTGCACCAAACTCTTTATAACGTTATCTTCTTGACTGCCTTCTGAAATAGAACTCTTATCAAAAAGTACCTGGGTAGTGTGACAACCTGGTTATAAGGACAAGTTTGAACTAGTCCCTTCAGTCTTGAGTGTCATACTAAAGAGATTTGACTCTATATACTTTACACAATTTATTTCAATATCCTCTTTGAAGATGTTTTACTTTGGTTACTTTTTGTGTGATTTTTAACTTTTTATTCTCTTTTTTTACTTTTTTACTTTGATATATACTTTATACATTCTACTTCTCCCAATATCCTCCTCGAAGATGTTTTACTTTGGTATTCTTTCCGATGTTTGACTTTTTTTGTATATACGTTTTATTTCGTTCGGTTTCAAATCCCATTACAAGGCGGTTGTACAATTCGATCGCCGATGACTTTTCAGCTGTTTCCAGCGGCGATTTTTGCAAGCGATTACGTGAGCGCGGATTCAATTGTTTTTTTTTCGAAAACGTTTGATATTTACAAATAAATCGCTTCGTGAAGTGAAGAGATTCTGAAAGTCTTCTATGCTTTGTTTTAGTCGCTTAACGATGACTTTTAATAACATGATTCTTGGTATATTTCAAATAATATGTGTGTGGCATGACATCTTGACGAAATCTTTTAATAAGGTGGGGCGGGAATGGACTGAATGAACTGTACGATTGACCGTTGCGGTTCCAAGAAGAGGAGGAGGGTTTAGTTTTATTATGTAACTCTGTACAATATTGTTGTTGACATTAAGGATAGATTAAGATATTGATGTAGAGGTGAGGATTCTTTTAGATATTGTTGTATTAGGTTGTTCACTGCGCTCCCTTACCCCACAAGTTTGCTTTGAGAGGGGGTGCAGAATTAAGTGAACAACCTAATAGATATGAAGGATAAGTTAAGGTATTGATGTAAACCTAAAGAGGGAAGGAGGGCAGAAGTTTTGTCGGTAAGCTTGTCTGAGGCTTTGAACTAGAGTTGGACTAAATCACTAGAGATCAAAGTGATGTGGCTTGGGCTACTAAAAATAAAAATGGTTTGGATTAGCGTGCTAAAGAACAATTTAATGTAGACTAGGCTATTAAAGGCCAAGATAATCTAAACTACTAAAAAGCAAGGTCATTTGAACTAGGCTACCAAGAATTGAGGTGGTCTAGACTAGGCTTCTAAAAATTAAGGGGGTTTGCACTAGCGTACAGGGTCTCACCGGCTAAGTTTTCGCATAACTTGTATCGAGTTGTTTAGAACAATTAGGGCTTAGTAATTCAGTGAATCTTGGCTCTAGTTATTCTTCTTGTCGACTAAAACAATATGTTTCTGATAACGAGGTTGAACATAACAAGTATAGATGTATTTACTGCAGCCGTTTTGTTGTGTTTGACTTTTTAAGGTCAATATTAAAAAAGGTGTGAGGTAAATTTGAGTTGAGGTCAGTTAACAGGTCAGATTCTGAAGATAAAATGTAGCAAAACGGAGTCGAGTTAATAGCGTGAAATATGTAATCGTAAAGTAAGGTTAAATTCAGTTTTTATTTTACTTTTCTTTTTTGTCTTTATTATTGTCGTTTTTTTAGATAATTTGTAAAATACGGCCCATTTTATTTATTTTGCAGGATATTGGGCATGATATGGAAAGGGTAGGACAGGATAAAGTAGATTAGGGTAGAGATAGGAACAGAGGTAGTGCTAAGGCTAGTCAAAAAATCTTTTTGATTACTTGTTCCCTGCCCTCTTCTCCTAACGAATTCCTTGATTAAAAGTTACAGACATTTATGTATCTTAACAGTTTTTTACGGTAAAATTCTATTTATAATATTACTGCGATGCAATTGAAAAGTAAGAAAATCCAGTTTGAATCAATTCCAATCCTCTTATACATATTGTGACAAGAAACTGGTATGAAGAGCTGACTTTGAAACATAGTTTGATTTTAAAATGACTTTTATATGTTTTGTCTTTGTTTTTTTTAAATATATTTTTAAGTGAGGGGGGGGTGATCTTTACCCTTCTTTAAGGTTATCTTGTCGTTTTTTCTTTTTAACTCAATTTTATATATTATGCTATAGAAGATAAAATACGGTGATGTTGTTATTTTGGTTTAATTTTCTATTTTTTTAAATTTAAAAAGTTTTTTTTGTTTTTCCATATTTTATGCTTAATGTTAATGGCTTTGCAAATCCGTTTTGAGGTAATTATTCATCTGTTGGGAAGTTTGTCGTCTTCAAGTTTTGAGTAAGTCGTCAATCTTATCTTTCACATCTTTAAAAAAATATTCTTTGCGCTTTTATTACTCAACAAACATAACAACATGGATATTGGATGTTTTGGGTGGGATTTACAACGATTTTTATTGAAGGAGGGTTAAATGTAGAAGCATGAGAATAGGAGTAAGACAGGGTAGAATAGCGAGTGTAGGGTAGGGTAAAGTAGAGTATTTTAGTATAATGTAGGGCAGGGCAAGGTAGTGTAGGACGGGATACGAGAGAATAGGATAGGATAAAGCACGGTAAGGTAGAGTAGGATGTTTTAATTTATGGTAGGGTACGATGGGATAAAACAAGGAAGAGTGTAATAGTGTGAAGTAAAGTTATGATAAGGTATGGGTAGAGTTAGTAACAGAAGTAATAGAGGTAACATTTACAAAAGTAGGAATGGGGAAATGGCTAGGGGTGAACAATTTTTTTTTCTTTTTTTACTCTTCCCTTCTCCCTTCCCCCCCTCCCCTTATCTTGCTCTGTTATAGGCGGGGTAAAACCAAAAAAAATTCTTCTAAAGTAGACGAGGCAACAAAATTTGTCACGGTTTCAAACATTATTAACAAAGAATTTAAAAAATTTGTTAATATATGTAAATCCCCACGCTTACACATGTAGCTATCTACAAAGTCAATGAAATAAACAAAAACGTTACTAAACCAGTTACAAAACCTCATGTTTTGTACTTTTTTTATTAACCGATTTAATGTTTTTTGTTACTTTACTTTTTTGTTATGGCGGAGATCTTTTCGAATTCGGATAAGTCAAGGTCGCGACGTAACCGAATTATTGCGTGTACTCGAAAAAATAAAAACCGCTACAGGCGTTAATTTTCGAAATCCTGATCAACGGGTTTAAAAAATGACAAAATGCAAAAAAAATGAACAAATTAAGCTTATTCTTCTTATTCTATGAACTTTTTGACCGATTGAGTAATTTTTAAAAATTTTATTTTGTGTTAGCTTAAAATATCTGTAAAAACGCATTTTTATGTTTGAGTAAAGTCTTAAAATGTAAGAAAATTACCTTGTCATGATGACATTTTATAGTGGCATGATGACAAATTTTTTAGATTTCGAAAATAATATTATTTTATTTTGTCATACTATTTAATATCATAATGGAAATTTAATTTATCTGCTGACACTTTATTTTGTGTTTTGATGACATTTTATATAATGTCATGATCAGGGCCGGGCGCGAGGGGGGGACGGGGGGGTACCCCCCCAGAAAAAAAATTTTCGAAAAAATTTGAACGTGGTCCCCCCTGTGGATTTTCGGAAAAAAATTTTTGCAAAAAATCGGCACAGAGCTACCTGTGCCGATTTTTTGGACCCCCGCCCCCAGACCAAAAGTCCCCGCCCGGCCCTGGTCATGATGACAATTTTTTTCAGTTTTTGAGAAACACTTTATTTTATGTTTTTCTGACATAGCATTTAGTGTCACAATGAAATTTTAGTTAATGTCATGATGACATTTTAAATAACTTCATGATGTCACTATTTTCAGTTTGAAATTGATTTATGAGAGCTCTCGTTGGCTTTTATAAAAATTTTTTTGACTATAGCAGTATTTTCGTCTATAAAAATACGGTACCTTACTCTACCTATAACAGATATTTTCACGATGACACATCGACATATGTTTTTCAACTCGAGATGACAAAAAACCTGAAGTTAATTGTCTCATATTGTTATAAAAACCGTTGACGTCATTCCTTTGTTTCTTGAGACTTACTTGATCCGCCTATAGGGTAATCAGACGAATACTTATATTATCATACTTTAGAAGGCTTACTTGGGTTTTTATTTGACTGGTTGTTTTTTGGGTCTTAAGGATGAGGTTTTTTATTTGACTAGTTGCTTTAAAGTTATTTTTAAAGTTATTAGGGCGTGTTTTTATTTGAATGTTATACTAGACTGTCTTCTGTGCTGGGTGGGTAATTTTAGTTGGAAAGGAACGTAGGGTGGATTTGAAAATATTTTTTTTCGAAATTTTGAAACTTTTTTGAATTTAAGCCTGTTTCAGCTTTTAAAAAAAATTTAGAGAGTTGTACTTTTACCTATATTAAAAGTTTACTTTACCGTAATGTTGCTTATATGATAGTAGAGGTAATGATATCGTAAGATAGATCTGTAGTAAAAACTTTTTTGAAGGACCTACTATACAGGGGCATAGCTACGGTTTTTTAGGGGAGCGGGGGCGGGGGTGGAAGCAAAAAAAAATTGGTTCACAAGTTGTCCACTTACATTTACATACCTACCTGTGGAATTTTTTTGGATCGGCGTTATCTGCCATTATTCAAATTCTTCTCTTTCTATACTTCTCCACCGACACTTCTGCTACTATAACTATACCTTTTTTGGGACAACAAGCATTATATTATGATGGCTGTTTTGTTTAATTGATACCTTAACCCTTCTACACTCTAAACCTCTTCGATCTTCCTCTCAATCCATCAGTCAAGCTTTAAGGCTATAATTTAAGACCATCTATCTTTAACTCTATGATTTAAGACCGTCTAACAAGGTTCAATAATCAAATGTTTGAAGGCTCATAACCGTGACCGCAGGTATAATATGTATTGTTTATTGACCAGTGAAAGTAATGTTTAAGAAAAGAGAGGTAAAAAGCAGCGATCGTCGGCTGAGATCCGCCATACTTTCATACGCACGTGAGTCACAAAACGAGTTTTGCGCGTTTCATTAGCCAATCAAGGCGTTAAAACCCTTCTGGCGCAACGTTCGAACGTTTGAGACGAGCGTGCTGGAATATGTAAACTGAGTAGACGGTGAAAATTAGCTTGTAAATTAGTTAAATTAGTTAAAACATTAGTTAAAGTTAGCTTTAAAGTCACAAAAATGTTCAAATTTTATGGTACAGTGGAACAATTGTATAAAGATTTCTTCTAAAATGACAAGCTCGTATAACGAACAACTTTTTTTTACCTTAGTTAACATTAACTTTCCTTTATATGTATTAGGTGGCTTAAATAATTATGTGCCTCTTCTCAAAGCAAACTTTTGGGTTAGGGACACAGAATTATCTCAAAAACCTAATAGAAGAGAAATCTAATAGTTTAGGGCAATAAGAAGCGCACTCTCTTTTGTTTTTGTGTGGCCGAGTGGTTAAGCAGTTGGTCTCCGGTGCGGAAGTTTGTGAGTTCGAATCACACTGATTTTGTATAAATTTTTGCAATTTCAGCAGTAAAATTTAGATATTTAATATAATTTTAGATAAAAATTAACTTCTATTTAATTGTAAAATACGTTTGTAGTTTGTTGCTTGGATATATTTTTTATAAAAAACTTGATTTTTCTATATTTTTTAATCCCTTTTATCGGCCGTTTTTTACTTTTAAATAGGATTTACTAGACTAGATAGGTAGTTGATTATAATGAAGAGTTCTTTTGTCATATGATTGGCTATAATTTGAGCTCACCATTAGGTATTCCATCTTGTAAAGATAGGTATAGTAAAACTTTGTAATGTTGGATATATTAATGCCTTCTAAAGTGAGGTATGGTAAAGCTACTGTAACTTGATTTTTTGATTTTTAAACTTTAAAAAAAGTTGCAAAAATAGGGATCAAGTTAACAATTTATGATAATAACAAGATGCTTTGTACCTAATAAAAAATTGTATACTAACAATCACAATACCTTATATCAACAATCAAAATATAATTTCAATAATCCTTTTGAACCATCTATTTTGTGATGACATATCACCACCGGATGTAAGTGATGCTTTATCACTTCCTCATCTCAAATCAAATTGTAATTCTTTCAATTGCAAATCAATACCTCGGTCGATTCGGATGTTCAGACGTCGCTCAAAAAACTTTCGAAGATAAACGATTAATAAAAAAAACAGAGGCGAAAACGCATTTACCTCGGCTAGCCCACCTTTCCTCAGAAGCCGGTAATTGGTTTAGCGGGAGATCTCTGACGTTATATCATAATATTTATTGCTTTAACTTACACGTACGTTTTTAACCGCAAAACTTGTTTTGTCAACTTGTTGTAGGGGATGTGGACAGGGTATTATGATGAAAAAATGGGGGGGGGGTGGATTTGGACAGGGTATTATGATGAAAAAAATTGGACAGGTGATTGAAACAGGGGCTGGGGAGGGTGTGTATGTTGATACGGCCAATAGTTAGACCTGGAGGAGTTACAATCAAACCTCTTTAGTATGAAACCTAAGGGATTGAACAAAAATGCCATTATAACCAGGGCGCTACACGGTACAAGTAATTTTTGATAGCATGATGCTTAAGGAACGGGTCTAAAACTGTCATTGTAAACAGGGTGTCACACTATCCAGGTAGTTTTTCATATGAGTTATCACAAAAAAGCTGTCCGATAGGTGTCATTATATACAGGGTGTCATACTAAAGAGGTTTTATGGTAGTATTGTCAGCTGGTAGGAAATTGGAGGGCGACTATTGCAAAGTACCCTGTCTTCTTTCTTACAATGAGTCAGAAAGTGTGGGTATTAGACATTGAATAGAGATCTATGCTAGTACTTTTATAGAATTTAAATTTTAGTTTGGCGCAGTTTTTGGCATAATGTTGTAAGCTAAGTTTTACTTTTTTAACAAAATCTTGATGTTACAGTAAACCTAGAAAGATGTTTTTGAATTCAAAAATTTAGTTTTTTGGTACAGTGGCTCTTGTTAAATATAAGCGACCTTTAATACAGTAGGCTAACGTTATATTATAAGTTGTGCGACATAGCCTACTGTTCGTAATAAATATGTTGTTTGTGTACTTTTGTGTCTACTATAGGATAATGTTTATCTTTTTAAACCTTTATCTGTCTGTTAGTTCTATTTTTTGTATGGCGGTCTGATATTATAGTAGAGTTCTTATACATTATAGTATTAGGTTGTTCAAATAATTCAAGGCATGTCGTATGTTAACGTGCAAATAAATGCATTTTGGTGTCATGACTTCTGTGCCTCTCTAATAATACTAATATTATGTTGTTTAAATAATCCTGAGCCTCGTATCCTAAAAAATTTGCTTTGCGAGGGGCACAGAATTATGAGGAAGGGCACAGAAATTAATAAACAATCTAACAGATTACTCAAAAATAATTTTTTCTCAAAATGTCATTTATCAAAGTTGCAAATCCCAATGATAATACAAACCACGGTTCAGCCTCATCAACTAAAGATAACTTATCAACCTCGTTTTGATAAGTCACCTTTAGACGGACGATCCCGTTCCTCAAGTTACCTAAGGCTTTGAAAACTTATTGATGACTAGGTAAACCAGTTTTACTAGCCAAACTGTTTTTTATAAGCGCAAAGGGGAGATTTCCCTCCTCGATTCGTCGGGAAATTGAACGTCTCATTAAGCTCGCCAAAAGTAAAAGTGTCTACACATTGCAACTTTGTATTACCTCAGGGGGCATCATGGTTGGTGTTGCGATATTGTTTTGTTTTATACTGTGGTTATTTCTGACTTACTTCTTAGTATTTTGATGACATTTTATTGGGTGTCATTATGACATTTTTTTGGTGTCATGGTGACGTCTTTTTTAGTTTTATAATGACATTTAATATTGTATGTTGAAACTTTTTTAGTGTTATTTTGACACATACTTAGTGTTGTGATGACATTTTCTTAATGTCATGATGACTTTTTTGGTAGTGTCACGATGACTCTTTTTAGCGTTTTCATAACGCCTTATTAATGTCATCATGACATTTTTTTATCCATGACAATGTTATTTAGTGTCACAATAAAACTTTTATTTTGTTTCATGATGACATTTTGTTTGTGTCATGGTGAAACTTTGTTTAGAGTCATGATGACAATTTTTTACTGCCGTTCTTTACCTTATATAACAGTATATATCTCTTTATTTGACTAACACTTCTTATTCTACCTTTCCGTGCAAGCTAGTGCTGTTTACAGTACTAATGAATAATTACTACCTTTTAAATAACACTAATCAATATATAATGCTAATTTTTTGATTTCAGCGGCCCATTTCGAAGCCCGTGTTGTTAATTGTTGGTACATGCTGTAATTTTCGGGTATTTTTGTTTATTAATAATGTCAAAACATGCCACTGTAGCCAAGCACTGCAGCACGTTGGTAAGTTTTTGCTTTTTTATTCTGTTAGTACTATATAGTACGTTCAGAACGTACTATTTAGTAAGTGTATAAAATTTTTGGATTTAGTACTACATTTTATGCTCTAAAAGATGTATATTATATTTTTTTGAATGCAATTTTTATTTATTTTTGAAAATTGGATTACTGTAGGATTACTGTAACAAAATTTTTTCACTAAAAATATGATTTCAGCTTCTCCTACTGTTAGCCTGTATATGCCATGCCGAATCGAACAGTAAAACAGCACCATTGGCTAAATCGCCTCCCCTACAGCCTAAACTCCAAACCATCGATGGGACCAGCCAGATCACAGGTAAAGCTGCTCAACATCTTATGCAACATCATGAGGCTCTGAAGCAACAAAAGGGTACTGTAATATCCGTTAATCATGGTCATTCTGTACCACATGGACAAAGTGTACCACATGTAGTACCAAATGGTCAAGCTGTACAACGTATTGTACCAAATGGCCAAGCTGTACCACATATAGTACCAAATGGCCAAGCTGTACCACATATAGTAGCAAACAGCCAACCAATACTGCATACAGTACAAGGTGCTCAGTCAGTACCTCATTCAGTACTAAATGGTCAATCTCATTCCGTACCAAACGGTCGCTCTCTACCAGTACCAACTAAGCCTCAAGTACCAGTTAATGGTCAATCTACTGTCCTTGTTAACAATGGTCAACCACTGTTAGATAGCGGCGTAGATAATAAAAAAGTGAGCCAAAAGCTGAGCCAGAAGGCGGCTTCAGAAGGACTACCTTCATCATTCCGCCAGGCTTCACAACAAGGTGGTAAAGGTAAGACAAGCAATGAAAATTTGGAAAATACCCCCCCACCCCGCCCAGGAGGCTTTTTTTAGAATTTTTTTAGGTCTTTTTAAATTTAAAATATCGAAAAAAAAAGTTTTGGGCTTGGTAACTATGCTCCAGTAATTTTACCCCTCCCTCTTCTAAACACTGACCAGTCTTGGCTTACTTAGTCAGTTTATGACATTATGTTACACTAGCCCTTTCAAGGCCTTAAATTACCCTTTAAAACCCAATAATATCGACCTCCAATAAAACTCTACATTATCCACCCCAACCTTCAGACAAAACCCAGCCAGGAAGCAAAGCTCACGGCTACCAAACCCAACAATACGCGTCGACCGAAGGCGGTTCCTGTGGCGCTGGATCGTGTGCCAATGGAGTAAATGGTGGCTATGGAGGCCAACAATTCTCCAGCATCGACTACAACCCACTTCTGGCCGGCGGTGTTCCTGGTGGACCTGGAATCAAGGCTAGAATCAATTCGAGAGGATTTCAGTATGCTTCGGCTTTGATTGCACCAATCTTGGATCAACAGATCAGAAGGGCCAGGATTCCGACCATTACGCAGAGAATTGAGCAGGTAATTAGAGATAAGACTACTAACAAATAAAAAATGTTTTAAGACTACTATTATTATACCAATTTTATAATAGAATGGCACATACTAGACTTATATGTTAAAACAGTAAATTGGCGCCAAATTTAAACGTTGATTTTTATAAAATTCAAGAATTGAATCCTCTAAAATAGAAATTTAAGCTTAAAGTCTAGAAATATTAATAAAATTGATAAATTCGAATCAAATCTTGCTCAAACTGTGGGCTTTACAAGCCTTTCACCTAGGGGTGAGAAACGGGCCGTCTAGGCCCGGCCCGGCCTTGAGCAAAAACTGAAACGGGCCGGGCTCGCAAAAAAATATTTTAAATTTTTAAAAATTTTTTATTTCAATCCCCGTTGATGTTTTATGATTTTATTGTGTACTATGATCCATAAATGATCTGAAAGAACAATGTGAAGCCTTAATTTCCGTTTATTTTTTAAGTTTTAAAATTTTTTAAAACGGGCCGGGCCTAGAAATTTTCTGTCCGGGCCGGCCTGAGAGAAAAATGAAAACGGGCCGGGCCTAAAGGTTGGGCCCCGGGCCTAAAAAGTGGGCCCGGCCCTTTTCTCACCCCTACTTTCACCTTTCTTTTTTACATTTTCAAACACTTCGTCTAAATTTATAACGAAATGTCAACGAATTTATCGGAAAAGACTTGGACGTTCTCTTCCTGTTTTCTTCGGTTTTCGACTAGTTTTTGTTGATTTGCCGGTGATGAAACGTTCAAGACATTGATATTCTTTAGTGAATATGATCGTTTATGTTATTGGAAGGTTTTATGAGCATTTGTTCAGGGATTTCAAACTTTTTTTAAGGATTTTAATGGTTTTAGGTAATAAAATAGAAAAAAGCTTGAGGAAACGGCTAAAATGTTGGTGTAAAAATGGTTTTTGGACAAAAATATAGTATTGAAATTTAACACACGCACATAAAATATCCGTATTTTACAATTCAATCAAATTTAATATCTTATCTACTTTATCCTATGCCTGAAAATTAAGCTTTCTGTTTGAAAACTTGAAAAAATGGCACTTCAACCTATGATAATATAAAATATTGTCGTTTTAAAATTAAATTAATATATTTTCAGATCAATGGCTGTATTACCGTTTACAATTTGTACGTTTCACGATACAGATGTCCTCAACGTGTTGTTCTTTATCCAGCGCCTCCAAACCAAATCGTTCTCGCGGTTCAAAACTTGGATGTCGGGTAGGAGTTTTACTGTTTTTGAACTTGTTGTATTGTTTTTAACCTTGGTGTGATGTTATTAATATGTGAAAAGGATGTGTTTCGGTTTTAAAATTAATATTTTGGATTTAATTTCAAAAAGAAAAAGGAAAAGTTCGAAAAAGAGGAACATAAATTGTGGTATACCTCAAGGTGGTGATGACATCTTTAATATTGTCATAACTTTTTTCAAAAATAAGGTAGAAATATGAATTTTTGTGGGATTAGAGACTATTGTCTTTGTCAACTAACGACGTTTAAAATTTTTTAAATTCTTCATAGTAATAGAGTTATAGAGGTTTGTCGCACACCTATTTTTTCAAATTTCAAAAAAAAATTGAAAAACAAGCTTTTCAACTAAATTTGTAAATGTTTGGTTAATACGTGTTTTAAAGCATAAAAAGTTATGTATTCTCAAAAAGTTTCATATTTCTAGCTAGTTTTTTGGCTTGGTATCACCTGATTGACATTTAAAAAAATGAAAAAGTTCGAGTATTCTTGAATTTTTTTGTTTTTCCTGAATTTTTATGCTTTTTAAACCTTTGAAGATGAGTATACTGATAACTATGAAATCACCAAACATTTTAATATATTTTCAATAACTTTCAAATTTCAGAGTAACTGGAAACTTGGCCGGAACAGCGAATATCTTGATTCCAATCCCAATCTCTGGAATAATCGAAGTGAATGCTCACCAAGTGTCAGTCACAGTAGCATTGGTTGTGGAGCGGGCTGCTACTGGTGGTATTAGACTTAGACTTGCTAGCTGTCAAGCATCCATTGGCTATCTTGATGCTTACATTGTAAATGGTGGACTTATCGGTGACTTGGCTAACGGAATGTTCAGAGTATGTTTTAGATGTTTGTTTAGTAAATGTGGGCACAAAAGGCTAGGAGTTGTGTTTGGAAAGGTTAAGGGATTGATTTCTTTTGAAAAGTTATATGATTATACTGTTAGGCTATGATAATATGCAACTTTTTACTATTTTAACCACCATTTCAGGGTCAAATCTCTAGCCAAATTCGTAACATGCTCCCAGGCGAACTCTGCAACCGACTTCCAGGAATTCTGGATTCAGAAGTCAACTCTAAGCTTGGTGGAATCCCACAATCCATCTCCCTCACCCAAATTCTCAGCGCTGTCGGTGGAGCTATGGGAATTCAATCACTGTTGGCTGGAGCGGCCGCTGGCGGTAGTGGTGGTCAATGTCCATCTAGGTGTGGTGGAGGAGGTGCACCAGTACAAGCACCAATATCAGCACCAATTTCTGCCCCAGTATCGGCTCCAGTTGGCCCAGCACCAATTCCATTGCCTCCAGTCGGCGCTGCGGTCCCATACCAAGCTGGACCATCTGTACCAATCAGTGCGCCAGTTGGATCGGCTGTTCAGTACAAGGTTGGACCAGCTGCGGTAAGTGGGGTGGAAAAGTTTGTGGAATAAATGGTTTTTGGGTTTTTTGGTCAAAAAGTGTGTAGAAAAAATGTACGTAGTATATGATTTTTTTAAAAATGTTGTTTAGCATGCCGCTCCAAAAGCCCAGTCGATTCCATTACCTACAAACAGCAGTCACAGCGGTGACAATCTTACTGCTATCAACTCGAAGAAGGTCCAACGGTTCCATGTTTCTGGTGTTAGTGCTGTTCAAGTAGGTTTTTTACTTGATTTTTCAAATTTTATTTGATATTTTAAACGTCAGTTTTTCAATTTTTAAGTTAAAGTTGGTATGTAAAATACTATTTTTTGAATTTTTAGTTAATATTTGATACCTAAAATAATAAATTTTGGATTTGTAACCCATTTTTTGCCATTTTTAATGGTTTTTTGACTTATCTTTTGACACTTTCTTATTTTTGTGCCTAATTTCGAAAAAAATTTAATTATTTTTCAGGCCGCTCGCCCTCTCCCCCGACCAGACGGATTTGACGCTCGTGGACGTCGTGTTGCCAGAGCAGCACCAAAAGCAACAGTACCAGTCGTAATTGAAAGCCGCAACAAAACGAAGGCCAAGGCTTTTGCCAGCGGATCAGTTCAATTCGCTAACGATCCCAACATTTGTGCCGGATGCCCAAGCAGCGGAGGTGGAAATCAACTCGGATTCTTGTCGACTCTGGTTCAGAGCTTGGATTTGGTAAGAATTGTGGATAGTTTTTTTTTAGTTTATATTGAAAAAAAAAAACAAAATGTTTGATTATCTAGGATTTTTTGGTTGTTTTTGTGGTTGTTGGCAGTGTTTTGCCGGACCGGTCCGGATTTTCAAACATTGCAAAATTGAAAATAAATTTTTAGCTTATGGTTTGAACTTTTAAAAAATAAATAACTTTTGCGAAGGTCCGTCTCATACAAGTTCCTCGCTAAACATTTAGACCGGCCGGACCGAATCGGTCTTGCCGGTCCGGGCGGTCCATTTCGGTAATAACTTGATAGCTAAAGACGGATTTTCACAAAAGTTATTTATTTTTTAAAACTTCAAACCATAAGCTAAAAAGTTATTTTCAATCTTGCAATTTTTGAAAATCCGGACCGGTCCGGCAAAACACTGGTTCTCGGAGGTGTTTGAAAGTAGAATAAGGTATATGTTCGAAAGTAGAGTAATGTTTTTTGAGGTTTAAGCAAGCATTTAGAAGGTAGAATAACAAGAAAAAGCGAAAATCTTAATTTTGTCGGAAGGGGGTGCTTTATTAAAAAAATTTCAAAAAATGTGGATTTTTTCTGAATTCTTGAAATTTTTTTTTGTTTTTGTTATCTTTTTTAAAAAACGGGCTAGAAACGTTAAATTTTGATCAATAATCTATTATTTATTTTGCAAACTAATTATTAATACAAATTTATTAATTTTTTTTGGATTTTTGTTACAGTAATTTATATACCATACGTTTTTCTATTTCAATTTTTTTGGAGGCGTTAATTTTTTTGAAAATTCATGTTTTTCAAATACATAATTTTTGATAAGAATAAAAAGTTGTATATAATCAGAAAGTTTCATGTTGATATATTATCGTTTGTCAGAGTTATGATTAATCGAATATGTGGAAAATGTCAAAAAAATATCGATTTTGGTTTAAAAATAGTTTTTTCTTTTGATAAGCTGTATTTGTTAAAATTAAATTTAAAACTAAATTAAAGTTTTATGTTTTTTGACTTTTAAAATGTGTATAAAATTATCAGGCATTGTGATATGAAGATTAAAAATTGTGAATCAATTTATCTTTCTATGCTTTATTAAACATACGAATTCAATTTTGCTCAAAAAAATTTATTTTGGTTAAATTTGAAAATTTTGAGAAAATTTTCACCATTTTGATGAATTTTGTGAAAAAACCTTCGATTTTTTAAAAATTGTCAAAAAATTAAAACTATCTATGACTAATTTTAGAACAAGCTCAACTCTCTAGCTATCACCACACAATTGCTTCAAACCTACGCCACCAACAACGACTACACCATCGAAATTAATGGTGAATTCTCTCCCAACGGTCAAGGCGGTACACCATTCGGACCATTCCCAATGTACTTCCCATACTCGCCTGGATCCAAAATGGCAGAGGTTTTGGTCAGCGACTACACGATAAACTCTTTGTTCTACTGGCTTCATCGTACTGGCTTCTTGACCTTCAGAATCGGTCCAGAAACTCCAAAGATTGGAGAATTGTTAAGAACTACATGTGCTGATGCTGATGACACGTTGGAGGATCATGGTGTGGAAGTTGATGAGGAATTGAGAAGGAAACATAAGAGACAGACTGAGTAGGTTTAGATTGTTTAGGATAGAAAAAAACTTTATTATGAACTACGAAATGGCAAGAATTTTCTTTAAAAAACAAAAAACCGCAAGAACTTTCTTTACAGGACATGAAATGGCAGGAATTTTCTTTACAAACTCAAAAATAGCGAAAACTTTTAATTATTAAAAATTCCAGGGTCTCACCATACGCTGACTTTGCTCGTCTCCGTACCAAACGTCAAGACACTTCCTTGACTGATCTAGGTATCTGCTTCGGTGACATTCTACCAGCCATCAGAGAACGATACCCAAATCAACGTATCGTTATTTCCATCAGAACTCGTCAAGCACCATCTATCGTACTGTCACAACGAAATGGAGGTACAGTAACGCTGGATTTGATAGCAGATGCCGAAATTTACATTGAATCCACGAATCAGCGTGTTGGAGCTATCACGATATCAGCAGCAGCTGATATCATAGTATCGACTTATGGCGGTAGAATTAGTGGAAGCGCTCAAATCACGAGGTTACAACTAAATGATTACGAAGGAACGTTGGGATTACCTCAGGATGCTTTGGACAATTTGGGATCATTGGGCAAGGAAGTCATTCAAAAGGTAAGGGTTTGAGTATATCATAATATAGTGTAAATATATGTTTGGATTGTATTGTTTTGGCTATAATTTTCTGAAGAGAATAGGTGGGGAGTTGTAACGTTTTTTGATTGTAGGATATACTGTTTGTTTAGGGTTGCCAAAGGTTTTAGTTTGTGAATTTTGAAAAGTTACAGTAATTTTATGGTAAACTCATTTTTTCGATTTTTCAAAGCAATTTTTTGACAAAGTTGATGGTACTCATTTCATAAAGCTTGCAAAGATGTATTAGTTCTGAAAGGATGATGTTCATATTTTATTCCCTGGCAGATTTATGAGCATTTAAAGAAGTCGAAAAACCAAAAAAGTTCGAATTCGGTTGGATGGCTTGCATTCTTTTCGGGATTTTAAGGCGTTTTAAGCATACCTTTTGTAAAAACACAGTAGAATTAGTATTTGTTGGGCATTAATGATATTAAGATTACTTTTTTTACGAGTATGTAGTTTGTATAAGAAATTAAATCAACTTTGCTGTAAGAATGTTTTTTAGTTGTTTTAATTTTCGAAAGCTTTTTTGATAAATTTGATGGGACGCATTTTGTAGAGCATAAAAAGGTGCATTAGTTCTGAAAGTTTTCTGTTTATACTTTATTTTCTGGCAGAGTTATGAGCATTTAAAAACGTCGAAAAACTAAAAAAGTTCGAATTCGGTTACAAAACGAGGGATTTTTTGGGCTTTTAAGGCATTTTTAGTTGATTTTTTGACCAACTTAAAAAAACCTATTTTTATAACTATTTTAGGTACTACGAAAAATATTATTTTTTAGTTTTGGTTTTCAAAAGTTTTAAATTTTTCAAATAACTTTTAAAATTTGAATTTTCAGGCCGCAAACGACGCGCTTCAAAACGGAATAGCCTTGAATATTCCGAGCGGAATTGGTGGATTGCCAATTACCTTTGTCCAACCCGAATTCCATATCGTCGAGCACGCTCTTCACATCGAAAGCGACTTCACCGTGGATCCAGCGGGACTTCAGAGTCTACTCGGTGGAGGCGGCGGAGGGTTCGGAGGATCTTGTCGACGATGAAAGGATTTACTTTGGCTACTATAGTATCTTTTATAGATCATACTCTTTACTATAGGATCTTTGATGGAACATAGTATTTACTATAGTATCTTTGATAGGTCATAGTATTTACTATAGTATTTGTTATGCCATGGTTTGTAAGATTTACTGTATTATCTTTAACGGATAGTACCGTATCTACTATAATATCGTTGATCAAAGTTTTTACTATAGTATTACAGTAGTATCTTGTTCATCGTATCTAGGTTAAATGAAGTGCTCAGCAGTGGTTATTGTACTTGTAATTTTATTGGTGTTTTAAGCGGAAATTTTATTATATAATACAGTAGGAACAAGTCATGCTATATAGTACTATACTCTAAAAAGTTGCTTGAAAACGTTTGAAGACCTACTTAATAAGGTCACAAGCTATAATCACTACATTTAGTTGGTATTTCTGACTTTATCAATGGCTTTAGGTAACATTATCTTAATTTTTAGGTAACAAATAACCACTGATAAGGACAGAAGCTACCAACACCTCATATTGTTAATATTGTTGTTTATTTTTCCGTATTTAGGCCTATTCTTGCAATATTGTATGTTTGTACATTCGTCTCACTTAATAATACTGCCATATAACGGTGTCTTTCCTTCTCATGTCAGGTGCATTGTAACACATGTTTGTATTATAAAGGTTTTACTATTTTTGGCTCGGATTTTGATGATGTTTTGAATGGTTTTGAAGCAAGAACGGTATTTTAAATAATTTTTACTCTTAAACTTATTAAATGGATGATTTTAAATTGAATTTTTAAGGACTTTTTCGAATTACGAGTATATTTGAAACGCCCATGAGGTCCAGGGGCCGGACATAGCCGAAGAAAGGTCGAAAGGGACTGGGCCGGCACTTGCGGGCTTGATGGCTGGTTTCAGCGTAGGTCCCGGAACGAAAGATTTGGCTTGCAAAAAGTGTAAAGCGAATTTGACGTAGACCTGGAAAGGGACCCACTAGCAGGGGCGGGCGGGGACTTTTTGGTCCAAACCCCTAAAATGTGGGTTTGGCTCCCTTGCAGGTCTAATTATGGCCGAACTATGACGCAAAGACGGAACAGACCATTTAAAAATGTAAGTTATGTTTAAATTAAAAATTTTAAAGATTGATTTTTTATTTCTAGGGTATGGTACAGTTGGGTATATTAAGATAATATGAGTAAGTATAAGATGTCGTAACTCCTTATTAAATTACTTTACTTTGTTATAAAACTTAAACAAAAGTATTTTTAAACCCCCAAATATACGCTTGTTATTCCATTTGATCAATTACCGAGTAGGTTCGGTTTAAAACTCTTGATTTCAAATTGTAATCGAATTTTTATTTACCTTTCTTTTCTCTCGTTCACGCTTTACTTAATGTGATAGGTTCGGGCTTGATTTTTACAAATCAATTTGAATTAAAAACTGTTTGTAAAACCGTTTTATAGGGTTTTATATTAAGGTACAGCTCTTTTATATTAAGCAGTGTGATTTTTATATTATCATACAGGGACGTCGTTTGGGGGGGGGGTGGTTCGGGGTGACTCCCCCCCCAGAGCCGATCCGAAAAAAATCCACAGGTAGGAGGTACCTGTACGTGAAAAAACGAAAAAAAAAATTTCGAAAAATCGGTCCACAGGAGGTGTGGACCAAAAAAATTTTTTGGGTATTGACATATACATTACTTGCTATATATATGTGACAAATACTTACGTTATATTGACATAAAGTGTAAATATATAGTATGAAATGTCATATATGATATATATTACAATGTTAGGGTGTTCACATAATTCTGTGCTCCTACTCGAAACAAATTTTTGGGGTTAGGGGCACCAAATTATTTGAACAGACTAATAGTTTATATATTTAGTAATTTATATTATACATGACATGAAGTGTGATATACTATGTAAATTGCAAATTAATTTTCACGTACTTTACCAAAGTCAATTTTTTTCAAAATTAAATTAAAAAAAATTATTTTTGATATTTCGTGAAACTTCTACAAAATTCGTCAAAATTCTTGCTATTAGCTTTAAAAAAGATAATTTAAAAACATAGACATACTGATTATATTTATTATTAGGGGTTCCCTCGACTGATAAGGAACGTTCTTTGCGTGAATTGCATCAGCTTTATCGTATAGTGCGTAAAATGTAATGCAAGGTAAATGAAAATTTTTGGTTTTTTGAAATAGAAAAAGGTAAAATACGGACATTTGAACCTTGCGAACAAATTTCTTGCCATTTAAGGTTTTGTAAAGGAAGTTATTGCCATTTGAGGTTTTGTAAAGAAATTTCTTGCCGTTTTACGTTTTGTAAAGAAAGTTATTTTCATTTGAGGTTTTGTAAAGAAAGTTCTTGCCGTTTTACGTTTTGTAAAGACAGTTTTTGCATTTTTACATTGAATCCGCGTGTTTTTTTGAGTTCGGCAGCCTGCGGGTGACAAATTATACGACAAATCTTATTTTGTCTTTTGTAAATGGCAATTTTGCCATGTCATGCTTTATAAAAAAAAGTTATTGCCATTTTATGTTTTGTACAGAAAGTTATTGTAATTTTATGTTTTGTAAGACAGTTTCTGCCATTTTAGGTTTTGTAAAGAAAGTTTTTGCCATTTTGCGTTTTGTAAAGAAAATTCTTGCCATTTTATGTTTTGTAAAAAAGTTCTTGCCATTTTTACTATGACACAAAAAGTTCTGGCATTTAATTTTAGAAAACTCTTATCACTAATTTCGACTATTGTAAAACCAGTTAAATTCGAGGGATTCCCTTAAAATGCACCCAAACTGATAAAGTCGAATGTTTTTGGGGGTATTTCCTTAGAAATTACGTTCAATTACATTTTTTAGTCTGGTAGATAAGGAACGTTTAAAGAACGGTCATTTTGAAGAATATTAATTATAATTGTTTCACGGTCAAAAAGTGACTAGAAGCCGTATTTTTGGGGAAAAATGGTTTACTTTTACTTAACTATAGTCTTGATTTTAACTTTATGCTCTAGATCAGTTCTAGCTCTGCCTTATTGTTAGTCTTGCCTTAGACCACTTAGCCTAGCTTTAGCTCTATTCCTGTCTTGGTCTGCCTGGATCTGTCCTTCGCTAGATCTACCTTAGCTTAGACCTGGCTTTAACTTTAGTTTCAGCTTTAGTTCTAACTTTAGCTCCGTTTTAGTTGTGTCTTAGAATTGTCTTAGATTAGCATTAGCCCTATTTTTGCTCTAGTTTTGCTTTAGCTTAGCCTTAGCTTTACTCTAGACCTGCTTTAGTCTACACTTGCTCTAGCCTGGATCTACTTTTAGCCCTAGCCCTGCCATATTTTGGGAAAAATTGTTTGTAAAATCGTGTACTGTATACCACAATATGTGAAAAAGATTTAACTTGTGTCATTACAGAAATGTGCTTAAAAGCAGTTCGAAATTGCATCCGATTGGGTTGTTTTGAGACCTTATTCTGGAAGAACCATCATCACCTACCTCAAGATGGCGCTCCAAGAAAGCCTGGCATCCTAGAACAGTGTTGTATTGGTGCTCATAGGCTTAATCATGTAAGTCAAGCAGGGACGTCAATTTTTGAAAAATCGATCCACAGGTCCCTCCCTACCTGTGGACGAAAAATTTTTTTTCGACCTCCCCTTCCCCCAGAGAAAATCCGTAGCGACGTCCCTGAAGTCAAGCTATGAAATGATCTTATGATTGGCGTTTTTTAACTTATGACATTATCTCAGAAATGGCATTTTAAACTTTTAAAATTTTTTTGTGAATTAGTCTTCATTATGAAACTTTTTAATTTTTAGCGTTTGACTTTCATTTTTGCTATAATTGGAATAATATTCGCCATTTTCTACACATGCCTCTTCCTGCACCTCAATCTACCATGGTTTGTTGTGATACTACCTATCATAGAGCTGATCTCTTCGATTCTTGTCCTAATTGGCAATATGGAAACAAGACCCTGGATGTATTGGCCTCATTTTGTTTGGAATGTAAGGATTCTAGCCATGATAATTTGCTTTAGGCTTGCCCTAACTCTGCTCTAGCCTTGTCTTAGTCTTGCTCTAGCCTTGCCTTAGTCTTGCTCTAGCATTGCCTTGGCCTTGCCTTAGCCTTGCCCTAGTCTTGTCTTAGACTTGCTCTAGTCTTGCTTCTAGCCTTGTCCTAATCTCACCCTTGCTCTAGCTACGCCCTATCGTTGCCCGAGCCTTGTCCTAGCCTTGCTTAGCTTTGCCACCCTTCTCTAGCTTTGTTCTAGCTGTGTTCTATTCTAGTCTTAGTCTTAGCGTTGCCGTAGTTTTGCCCTAGTTTTACATTAGCCTTGCTTTAGCTTTGCCGTAGCTTCACTCGGGCCCTAGCTTTGTTCTGGCTTGGATTTATTCTTTAACTAGCCTTGCTTTGCTCTAGTTTTGCTTTAGCTTTGCTTTTGCCTTACCCTAGCATTCCTTTAGCTTTAGCTTTTTCTCAGCCTAGCCTTGTTTTTGCCCTGACTTAGCCGTGCTTTAGCTTTGTCCTAGCCTTGCTCTAGAGTTGCCTCAATATTGTTTAGCTTTGCCATAGCTTAGCCTTAAATATTTTATTCTTTCAGTTCTTCCTGGTAGTTCTCTTCCTCCTTCTCTGTGTCGTATTCCTTCTCGGTGGACTAGCCTACGCTCGTCGAGACGACTATGCCGAGAAAGAAGCGGTTGGAATATTCCCTGAGGCTTCACGAGCCGAAATCTACATATATGGCCTGTTAATCATCTTGGGTCTATTCTTCCACGCTGTACTCGCTGCTGTATATGTGGCATTTTCATATCGTGACTATATCTACATGAGGGATTACTTGGTAAATCAACGATATAACAAAGAAGATGGCAAGGTGTACCCTGCTATGAGACCGTTAGAAATTGTGACGCAGAAGGGGTATTATCCACAGAATTTGACGCAGGATACTATGAGTTGTAAGTTGTTTTTATTTAGGGCTTGTAAAGAAAGTTATTGCCATTTTATGTTTTGTAAAGAAAGTTATTGCCAGAACATTACAAATTTCATTTTTGAACCTATGTGCTATCATACCCACATCTAATTTCAGCCTCATACGACGTATATACCCCTCCACTGACGGTAGAAGATCGCCAGAAGATAGAAGAAGGACATCATGTATATTATGTCCCAATCAAAATTGAGAGAGGCGATTCTCATGGAAAGTCTTTTGTCGATGCATTAACCAGAAAAGAAACTTTGAGCGACAAATTCGTTAAAAATACAGTACTACATCCGGCTAGCGAAATCTCTAAACCTCATCAGCAAAAATTTTAGATTCGGAAAGAAAGTTCTTGCTTTCTTTGTTTTGTAAGGAAAGTCTTTGTCAGTTTTAGTTTTGTAAAGGAAATTCTTGCATTTTAAGTTTTGTAAAGAAAGTTCATGCTATTTTTTAGTTTGCGAGAAAAGTTATTGCCATTTTATGTTTTGGAAAGTAAGTTCTTGCTAGTTTTTAGCTTGCAAAGGAAGTTTTTGCGGTTTTATAGCAGAATTGTTTAACTTTCATTCTGTGCAGCCTGCGCGGGACAAGTTGTACGACAACTCTCAAAACTTTCGTTTGCAATGACATTTAGTGTCATTTTCTATTTTATAAAGAAAGTCCTTGTTGTTTTTAGTTGTGTAAACAAAGTTTTTGCATTTTTACGGTCAGAAATTTTCCAGAAGCATCTTTTATTTTAAAATCACTGTATTTTTTCGATGTTATGACACTTTTTCGTCTAAAATTCGGTAAAACACTATCTTTTTTCAATTATAATTGGTTTTATATTGGTCTCAAAACTTTTACTTTGCCATTACTATATTGTTATTACTTTTTAAAATTACTTTTGTTTGTAAAATAAAGAAGAATATATGAATTTTAGATTAAAACAAGGTCAATGTTTATATTTTTTTAACTTTGCTATAGCTTGGACAACATTGTGCGTATTTTACATAAAACTATATCTTTTAAATGATTCATTATGTTATCAGTAGTCTGGCAGTTGTTGTGCAGCAGCACTCCTTTCTTCACCCTTCTGCAGCCTGCAACTTTCGAGGCGCGAGTCGCGGCGGAAAGACATTTTTCACAATTTTTCTTCAAAGTTTCGGCCAAACAATTCGAACTTTTGGATAAAAAACAATAATATCTTTTGTTTCCGTAATGTGTTCAATTCATTTTGGTAAAATATTTGGTCGTTTTGGCGGTCATGTTATTAAAATGGAGCTTTTTGATGGGTTTTTTGATGGTTTCAAAGGTTTTCGGCCTTATGCCGCCTCGACAGGAATGTACACCTGAAGATAAACATCCAATGTAAGATGTATTAGATTGTTCGGGATGTCAGAGAGTGATAAATGTAATTAGTTGTGAGATACTTGTTGTTTTAAAGTCTGTTTTTGAGTTTGTAGGTAACGAACCTGAATATTATAGTAGAACATATTGCGTTTGGTTATAACTTTTTTTAAAAAGCAGCTAGCAATCTGTAATTTTTTGAAAAGTTAGAACATTTATCTTGCTAACTGTTTGTTAAAGATAATTTTAAATTTCAGAGGGATCTTGAAGCTATTTTACTTTTTCTCGACGGATTTTTAAAAGTTTTACTTTTTTGTTGTTTTTTTGTTATAAATTGTCTATAGTTGGATTGAGCAACTCAAATTTACATTGATTATTATGTTTACTAAATATTTTTATAATTCTTTGCGTTTTATATTAACCTTGACAATGTTTTAGAACGATCAAGAACGATGAATGCAAGGAGTTCAATTTTGAGGTGGCTATCATGGAAAAAGATCTGAAAGATCAAGGAATTCGATTTAAATTTGAGGCGAAACGAAGTTTGATCAAGAATAATGTTACGTGAGTTTTATTTTTATTACTTTTTGTTTTTTGGTATAGAAACCATTGTTGTTCATGACTGTGGAGTTTTCATGGCTAAAATACCTCGTTTTTAACATGAAATTGGACTTTTTCGTTAGAAAATGACATAAATATTGTTTGAAATTGTGTTTTGTGGATCTAAATCTTTTGTTTTGTTGAAATCTCGATAGATATTACGAAAAAACAGCCAATTTTACATCAAAAACGAAGGTTTAACTAATATTTTTGTTGAAGTTAACAATTTCTTTTGGGTTTTCTTATTATTTTTTGATTTTTTAGGGTCGAAGTATGGTTTGAGCATTGTTTAGGATTCACAGTATCTCGGGAAAGGACCAATAACGCCAGATTCCTTATAAGACATCCATGTAAGTTGATGTAGAAGGCCTTTTGATGTTTTGAAGCATTCTTTGTTTGATTTTGGGAAGAAATTTGATTTTTTATTGATTTAGTACTTGAATACTGTTTAATATCATAATTATTGATATAAACATTGACATGTCTAATACCTCAATATTTTAGCTCCAAATGCTACTACTGACTTTATATACGAAGATCAATATTTTGAAGTGTCGGTTTCGGAAAATGCAGATATAATTGAGTTTTATGCACCAAGAAGTCGATACACAAGCAAAATGCAGTTCGATTGTGGTCTGAACTTGAAAAAGATCGAGGAGGGAGACAATCATACCTACCTGAGTGTACCTATTGGCTTTAGATACGATCGGAATAATCCTACTGTTTTTGTCAAGTTTGTAGGTTTTTGGGGGTGGATTTTGAATTTTTTAAAAATTTTTGATTTTTTAAATTTTTGAAATTTTGAATTTAAAGAAAAATTTCAGGACAACAGCGTGTACTACGGTAAAGTGCCGAAACAAATCGAGGAAAAAAAGGATAAGCATCTCCATCTTACTGAACCTGCGAACACCTGGGTTATGCCTCTTGTATTCATCTCTGCTTCATTGTAGGTTTATTGTTTACTAAACTTAAAATGGCAAAAACTTTCTTTACAACACATAGAAACGCAGAAACTTTCTTTACAATACATAAAATAGCAAGAAATTTCTTTACAAAACTTAAAATGGCAGAAACTTTCTTTACAGAACTTAAAATGGCAGAAACTTTCTTTACAGAACATAAAATGGCAATAACTTTACAAACCTCAAATGGTAAAAACTTTATTTCCAGTATCTAAAATTCTGATTTTTCTTAATTTCAGCGTTTTAATGTTAGCATTCGGTGCCATCGTTGGATCCTATTACAAGTTTTGTCACAAACAGTCGGAACCAAACAATGAATTCAGCTCAAGAAAGGAAGATCATTCCGACCGGTCGAAGAAACAAGATTCCAAAAAAGAAGTCAGTAGTGGTAGCAAAACCGAGGATTCTCAGAAGTCGAAAAAGCAGAATTCAACTCAAGGTTTGGGCAAAGAGGTCGCTTCTCAAAAGGGCACCGTCAATACCTCGAAAACCACCACTACTTCGAATGAGCATTAACTTTACTATTTTGCTGCCTTATAATCTTATATTAGCATAGTTGGTATATGTTAAAGGCTGGCATATGGAGTAGTATAAGTTAAAAGCTGTAGTTCTATGAATATTCTAAAATAAAGGTAGTTATTGTGGAGAAAATCAACTTGATTTGAGGTTGATATGGCTTTTGATAGCTTTACAAGGTAAATTTGTGAGCTTTTGGTGATGTTGTTCCAATGTTGTTTATGATTTTTTGGGTAAAAAAATGGTTTTTATATAGGTATTGTGTATTTTTGTTATGTCTCAAGGTTTTCAAGGGTGTTAATTTACCTTTTATTTGTGTCATGAGCTTTTATTGATGTTCTTTAAAATTTTTTGAGGTTTTTTGCTTTATTTCTTTGGTTTTCTTGACTAATTATTGATGTCTTTGTACTATTTTTGTCCTTTATTTGATAACACTGATGCGTTTCTTATTCTTTTACGTGTATATTGGTCTTTTTAATTCAATTTTGTTTTTTAAGGCTTTATGTGGTATTTATTTCTATGTATTTATTGACCTAAAATTTGTGTTTTTGAGGTATAATGTACATTTTTTTATTTTTTATATGTTTTTGTTCTTTCTTATCTCATCACTTATAATTTCATGCTGTTCATTATCTTTTCATGACATTTTGTCACTGATATTTGACTAACAGTATGGTATTTTTTGTGAATATACAGTAGAATTATATTTTAGAAAGTTATTACGGTCTGACTCGTACATCACGCATCGGACGGGGATTTAAAACTCGTTATAGGGGAGTTTCGTTATACAGGAGTCTTACCATAATACAAAAATTCGCTACTATACTATGCTTTATAGAGTTCTATGGCCGAAATGACTGCGCGGTCTACTTGGTATATTATTATAGTGGTTTCGGTTTCTATAGCAACGTATCTTTTCGTATTTTTTTGCGTTTTACCTTTAAGAATGGGCATTAATTAACCCTTCTAATGTTTTGTAGCAAAATGGCAAAACATTCTTTTACAATGGCAGTAAAAATCTTTGAATTAGGTTTTTGGAGTACGCAGTGCAATTTTTTCAAATTGTAGTTGCCCTGTGCATTTTGTCAAAAAATACATTAAACAGGAGTCTGAATTATTTTTTTTTCTATTTTCTTATGAGTCTACTTTTGCTTTGATTTTTTTATTTTTAAAATTTTTGAACTCTTTTTCTAAACTGCACAGTGCAATAATAAGCATTTTAGTTTTTGCACCGTGCACGATTTAAAAAGAATTTTTTTGGTAGCAATAATTCTTTTTTCCATTTTTAATTTTGTAAAGTAATTTTTAAACACACATCTCCACTAATCATATAGCCAAATGGCAAGAGTTTTTTAAAGTTGCAGTGTGCAAGTGAATATGTATAATTTTTTGTTTTGCACGGTGCATTTTTTTAACTTTGATATTTACCTTGAATTACTTTTTATGATATTTTTATTGTTGTCATAGTAATTTTTGTACTATTTTTTTAATATAAGACTGATCACAATGCATTTGCAATGCAATTTTCAAGTCTACATAGTTTTTAAAATTACTGCACAGTGCAGACCTTTTTTAGACTTTTTTTCTATTTTAACTTACTTTTATAGTCTAAAAGCGTTATTTTAAAACTGACCATAACATTACAGTTATAAATTGTGTATTTACAGCCATGTATGGCCATGACAGTGATAACGAAAGCTCAACATCGAAGGAAACGACTAAGGCGGGTCCGAGTCAAAAGCCAGTAATCGTGACAAAGGTTGATACACGACAAGCAATTACTGAGGCGTAAGTTGGTTAATAACATGTTGGTATTTTAGGCATTGTATAATTAAATGGTAGTATATTAGATAACTTAATGATAGGGTGGGTTTTATGTAATGTTTGGTTATATTGTAGTAGGGTAGACAACTTTCTGTGTTATAAATGCGCCTAAGGATTAAGTTTGTAATTGTGTTGCTCATTAGTTGTTACTGAATATCCCTACTATAATACAAATTTTCAGTGCCAGTCAATCCAAGCCAGCAGCAGCACCACGAAAATCAAGTGGCACAAGCAAGGGTACAGCTCAAACCGATAAGGAATTTGGAATAAATCAGCCGAAAACCCCAGAAATTAGAAGAAAAGGCATGGAGAAGAAGAAAAGTAACAGTAGTTTTGAACCTTCCGAGAACTTTGCTACTCGACGACCATCGCTGGGGTCTTGTAAGTGACGTTTTACACATTTTATGTTATGAACAACATATAAAAATGCCATTTTAAAATAGGAGGTACCTCAATAAAAGTATCATTTTCAGTAGAAAACATAACCGGCCCAAACTCAATGGCAGTTCACCTCTTTCCACGATTAAGCGAGACCAACCTGGGTTACCATGACATTCATTGGAATTACGATTGGCTCAGTAATATAAGCCTAAAGGATGTGGCTGGACTGGAACCGAGCAAGGCTATGGTAAGGAATGTCGTTACACAATAGGAAATGGCCAGAACTTTTTTTGAAAAGTTTAGAATTGCAAGAATTTGGTTTATAAAGCTTAAAGTTGCAAGAACTTTCTTTACAAGACATAAAATGGCAATAACTTTCTTTACGAAACTTTTTAAAAAGTTTAACTTTATTTTACTAAAAATACAATTTCCAGGACCTCCGGCTATTCAAAAGACATGTTCGCGTTTCAAACACTTTCAAATTCAGTAAACTCCAACTGACCGGTAAACCCCAAGTCGACTTGGAAAGCCGTGACATTGAGTCCTTCTTTCTTAAAATCTGTTTAATCGACCAACTTCACGACCAGAAATTGGTCTCAAATGATTTAAGACTGCTAATAGATCTTTACCATTCAAGGATAAGATCAATATCAACATGGTGCACGAATGCCGCTCAGTATTCCGCTTTGATTAGGTCGAATTACCGACAACCGGAAGTGGTCGTTCGGATCGAGCTGTTTCATCAAAACGTCAGTTGCGGTCATCATGACATTCCTTTATTGAATAGTCAAGGAAATTGCTGCTTGGAGGTGAGTTTTTTATTGTACTTTGTACTGTATACTCAAAAATAGAATTTTTAAACGAAAAAAGGGTAAATCTAATAATTTCTAAAATCGATACCGATATAAAGTTATACCTCCACTTTGATGAAGTGTAACTCTTGGAATAATATTTCAAACTTGACAAAATTTTTAAAATTAGTAAATCGGATCATTTAAAGTCTTTTGTCTGAATTTCGTGAGTTATTGTAAGGAATTCTATTTTTAACTTTTATATTGTATACCTCAACTTCGAACAAGCATAAATTTTGCCAAAATTAACCTAGTGCAATAAAATTTTATAGATAAATAGAAAATAGACTGGGCAACATCTGTACAAAATTTTTACCAGATTCATTTGTAACTTTAGAAGTTATGCACGATCAAAGTTGTAGAACGTCGCGACGCGTCGAGCTTATAGCGGATTTTGTGATATTTAATGTCTGGCATTTTCTTTAGACGCTACAACAATATATAAAAGACTAAAATTCGTTTTACTTTTATGTTATGAAAAAAATATCGTCATTTCTTACTTTGTAAATCAAATTTTATTATTATCAGGTCGAAATGTCAACAGATCGAGTCTGCGACGAAGTGTCAGAAAAATTATCGGAAAAACAGAAAGTTGTTTTTTGAAGGATAACTTTATGTTTCCGGCAAAAATCTCAGAGCTAGAATTGTTTTTGAGGTTTTTTTAATATTTTATATTATAGCTGTAACATTTATCTTTGTTTTTCTATTAAATTATTACTTACTTATATATTTTTAAGTTATCCATAATCAATGACTAACTTCTCTAACTTTCAGCCAAACAAAATCAAGTCATTGAGCTTCACTGACTACAAAATTCAGCTGGAAATCACAGAGAATAGCTCCAAATCATGTCCACAAGCCGATTATCTTCCAGACGTATTGATTTGTCCGGAGAGTTGGATCGAAATCATAATGTATTACCGAAAAATCTGCGCTGAGGTCTTGGCCAACAGAGAATTGTGCCCATTCCCAAGTAGTAAGTTGACTTTGCTTTGTGTTTTTTATTTTTAGGGGTGTGTTAGAGAATGAAGAATATTTTTTGGCAATATTGTGGTATGGATAAGCGTAAAAATGACAAAGAAAGCGATTTTTTGCAAAATTTTGAGGGCAAATCTGATGGTTTAGGTATTATCAAGGATTTTAGTTGTTTTCATTGTTGTTTTTTGGGTATGTGCTGAACGAAAAATCTTTGTAAAAGCTTTATTTGAATAATTTTATTCATAAAAGTTATTTTATTATGTAAGTTTTGTTGACATTGCCGAGTTTTCGATCAAAGACATGGATAATATCGGAAAATAATTTTTTAACGGCAAATCATTCTTTGCGCCCTTATCTTTTGGATTTAGATAATCATTGATATAATAAACAGTTTCAAATGTTTCAGCATACATTGTGGATCCAATAGTAGCGACATTTCCCTTCGCTTGCGAGCAACCACGTTTAATCAACTTGTTCATCAAGGAGCTGAAGTTACGTCAGGTGGGTAACTTCTTTTTGTTTTTTATGGGTAAAATACGAATTTTCAATTCTTTCGTTTTATGTTAGTTAAAGCTTGAAGAGTTTTGTTTAAAAATTTGTTTAAAATTAAAATACTGAGGATGTTATTTATGAGGATCAGACAACGTATAAGAAATAGTTTATTTTGCTCAAATATTGTGATTGTCAGTTGACATATATATTGAATAAGCTAGTTTGAAAGATTTACAATTGTTAGTTGTTGGAAATAATCAAATATTTATATAAAAAAGAAAGATAATATAAATGTATACTTAAAAACAAAAAAACCACAAAAAACCAAAAGAAAGAAAAAAAAACTGAAAACACTATTTCCAGACATACGATGTCACAGTATTCCGTGATGTATACATGAAGTATGTTTTCCCGTTTGTCCACACAGTCAACTTCACAAACGATCAGATGGTCCTCGACTGTCTGGACAGTTTACATCGAAATAACCACGATTCGACCGCATTTTTGTCTCAACAAGAATGTCGACCGTTTTCGTTGTTTGAACATAGTGTTCATCTTTCTGGTTCACATGTTGTTGACTAATGTTTTGGGTCATAAAGTTGATGTTTGGCTTGAAATTTCCAAAAAGTTGCTTTGAAGTAAATTAAAGATGTTAACGCGAAACCTTTGCTGCTGTTTTTAATCCTAAACTTGGCAATAGTTTTAATGCTTTTTTGATAATTCTAATTGCTTACTGATAAGTATAATCCTTTTGTCAGCAACATTGAGGGATTTTTTTCTCTTATGTTGATAATTTTCAATATTTATTTATAATTCTATACTGTGCTGATAAGGTTAAGCTTCAGCTGATAATTTTAAGATTTAACTGATCATTTCAATCCTTTGCTGATTAGTTAGTTTATGCTGATCATTATAACTTTCCGCCTCCGTCCACGCCTCTGGTGCTAATATTAAGCCTTCGTCGATAATTTTAAGCTTCTACTGATAATTTTAAGCCCTAAGTCTCGGGTGATAAGTTCAAGCTTCTGCTGATAGTTTAAAACCTTTGCTGATAATTATACGGCTATGTTGATAATTATACGCATCTGCTGATAACTTAAAATTCAGCTGATAATTTTAAGCCTTTGCTAATAGGTAAAAACATTTGCTGATAAATATAAGTCAAAGAAATAACAAAAAACTACAAATTTAAAATAGATAAAAAGATGTGTTCACTTCGTACATGATTATTACATCGAACGTGTTAAAGCGAACGAATTAAAAATGCAACTTATTTCAAACGAATGACAAATGACAGTTCAGAGAAATCACGGTAGCTTGCAATTACGTTTGTCGCTTCATTATTATGCTGTAATAATTGAATTGCAAACTGTAAGCAGCTTTTTTAAAAACGTGATCGATAATGGAACGTAAAGTGTAATATTAGACGAAAAACAAGATTTTAGGTATACGTTGATTGTTATGTACAATAATGAATAATATTGTGTATGATAGGTAACATTATAGTGAACTTTTTCTATATTGCCTTTGTTGTAAGAAGGCTTCAGCAAGGGCGATTTGTTCAGCTTAAAATTTATTGTCCTGGGGTGGCTTTGGGTGCCCTATAACATAGAAATTGACATAAAATTTAGTGGCTCATTACTTTTTGAACAACAGGAAATTGTTGATAATTTCGAAAACTCTTGCTACCGTAAACAGAAAATTCTAGTCTTTCGATGTTATTCAGGTATGGGATGGGTTCTACTCTTGCTATTCTATGGGACCTATTCATTCGAGGGGACTTTTTAGCCCGGAACGGTCATTCATAGTGAGAACTTACAGTATTACCTTTTACAACAAAGTTTAAAAACTATAGCATTGCAGTGTAAAACAAGAAAGTGATTGAACTTGATCTGATTGAACTTTCCTTTGTTTTTGAACATGATCTTTTGCTTTCTATTGGTCTTATGTTGCTCGAAAAGTTCATAGAAGGGCTCTTTGTACTGAATTTGGTCTTGTTAGATGAAAACTTTCGCTTATCTTGAAATGTCTTTGTCATTAAGATCTTTATATAAACTTGTTCTCTTACAGGAGTGCTGCATTTCTTTTGGACATAACTTTTTTTAAAGACTAGCTAAAAAACTAGGAAAATTTAAAAATTGTAGCTTGTTCTGTCTGTCGACGAAGTTATCAAAAGGAATTTAAAAATATACTGATTGGCAAAAGTTACAGTAGTTTTGCGGTACCACACTTTTAAGTCGACGTCAGAGAGTATTGTGTCCCCCCGTGTGGCAAAGAAAATGCTAGTGAGTGCGGCAAAAAATAGCTAACGTTGACGGCTAGCTATTTTTTGTTTCGCCGCACTCACTAGCTTTTCTCTGCCCCACAGAGGGACACAGAAAAAAAAGCGACCCGCAGCCTGTTTTTATAACCCCGTGGCACGTCTGTCTGAAATGGGAAATGACCAATAGTGGCTTTTCGTTCGTTGCGAATTGTTTTTAAATTTTATTTTAATTTTTGCGTTGAAATGTAACGAAAAGCCAGAAAATTCCATTTCCAATTTTTGTTTTATTTCAGACAGACGTGCGTGGCCTGGTTTTTTGAGAAGAGAAAAATTAAAAACTATGCTCTATTTAAATTTGAAAAGAAAAAAATCCCTTAAAAATTAAATGTTAATTTTAGAATAACAGGTAATAATTTGTAATGTTTAGTATTTAAAAATGAAAAGAAAATTCTTGAAAAAATTAGAAAATTGCTTTCTTAACAAAACACAGAAAACTTATCATGGAAAAATATAAAAACAAATAAATTTAAATTTATAACTATTAAATTTTTACCCAAAAAAAGTTAAAGAAATAAAATAAATACAATAATAAAAAAGAAATGAAAAAAATAAAAATATTAATAAAAAGTAATTAAAATTAAATAATATTAAATTTCTAAAAACAATAAATTCTGAAAAAAAAGATAAAAAGTTAAATAAAAACTATTCCAAATACTGTTTAATTCATTTGCACAAGAACTTTGAATAAATTTTTGAAAAACATAAAAACTAAAATGTGACTGTTGAGAATATCAAAGCCGAAAAATAGTTTGCAAACACCAGGCCGCGATGTCCCAAAAAACAGGTTGCGGACCTCTTGTTTTATGTGGTAAGTGAGGTGTAAAAATGGTTTTTAATTCTTCTACAGTAGGCGACAAGGCCTGGAATTTGGACGCCGTCTTCCATTGTCTGCACCCTCTTCGTTAAGACGAAGGAAGAGAGCGCCGATAAAGAAGGAGGCGGCCAAATCAGGCTGATCGTGGGCCGTGGCCACAGTTCGTTACAAAACAGCCTACTTAAAGCGCCGAAGCGGGCACTCGAGGTCGACCCAGCCGCCTAAAGAAGGGGCTGTTTTTAAGTGATAGTGGTGTATCCGTGGCAGAAAGCCGCGAAGGTCTTCGGGGAAGACAAGCTTACAGTTAAGTGCGCACTTATGTTGCCAGACGCGAATCAGGGCGTGATTATAGGGTCTGAGGACCCAAGTGTTTTATCGAAGTCAGTCTTAGGGTCAGGAGAGTTGAAGGGTGGTGGTTTTGGGGAAGGATTCGGGAAAAGGTTCTGGGAACTGGACTGGGCCTTCCAGGCCCAGTCGCTGGTCGAGGCCAGCCAAGATTTAGCCAAGGGGGGTAATGTTATAAGAAGCCTGGCTGGGCCAGCGTTGGGGCCAATCCAGGCTAAAAAATTAATAAACATGAATGCGCTTGGTTTTAGGCGTTAAAAAGTTGTTACAAAATAAAAACCAAAGTCGAAAAACTTCGAAGGACAACTGATAAAATTAATAAATATGAATGTGTTTGGTCGTTAAAAATATAGTTACAAATTAAATGTCAAAGGCGAAAAGCTTTCAAAAGTAAAAGGACTCGAAAGATGAGTGGTAAAAATTTACAAACAAGATTAGAATAACTCCTCGTTATTCAAATTCGGAAAGAAAAAACACCCGGCCGAGAAGTTCTAAAAAACAGGCGGCGGGTGTTTCGCTTAAAAAGTTTAAATAATAAACAAATATAAAAATAATTCCAAAAATGTAAAATAATATTTAAAAAGTCCCTTGAATGTAAACACAAAATTCAAATTCCATATAAAAAAACAAAAACATAAAAGTTAAAAAATTAGATTGTGATCTCAGAGATATGTCGGGACTGTTTTCAAAAGCCAGAACTACCGAAGCAAAGACATAAAAAGATGTCTGAAGACCATCAAAGAACCCCTTAAAAGACAGAGATTGTGGCCATCGCAATCAGTTGTATCCGTTCGAAGCCGGGGGCCATGTTTTATTATTAATTTTGCCGATTTAATATTTTATTTTTTGTTAAGTTTTACATTTTAGGATGGAGCTGAGTCTTGGAAACGAGTTGTTGACGGCCGGCAAGAAGCCCTATCTTAGGGTCCATGTCTTAGGCACTGTAATTTTTTTGCTCCAATGATTTTGAGGTTGAATATAGTGTTGCTAGAGGCATTTTAAGGATATTTTTATGCTACAAATAATATAGAGATCTTTGTCAATTGATTTATGGCTTCAAAAGTCTTTATTCATTTTCATCAACTCATTATTACATTTATATTTACAACGAACACACAAATTAAACGTAGTTCTCCCAAAAATGCGGTAGCTCTTGTAACACACCAAACTTGTACATCTTCACAACAGCTGCCGCCAACAACACAACACCTCCCGCATACCACACTGGACTTGTCCTATCCTTCTTAAGTTCTGCGCATTGTTTAAGCACGTCATTAGGAGTCTCTCTCTTCCTGATAGCCTTGATTCTTCTGGTCTCCACATCCAAAATAGCTTCACGAGCGTAGGGCCAAGGATGTGGACCGACCAGTCGATAAGCATATGGCACATCTGGCCCAAAGAACAATGCCTTCCACAAGGTGTAGTCGGTGAAGAAGAGTTTGGCCATTGGTGGTTTACAGCCAACCATGGTAGCCATCTCGTCCATGTACTCAACATAGTCTACTTGGATCGTGTGTCGAGGCACGTTGGTGTAGCGCTTGAATATACGCTCATTTGTGAGCTTAATGTTCTTGAGCATCTCCTCTTTCGACGGCAATTTGATGTGGCCAAGGGCTTGTTCATAAAACAGCCGGCAGTTCATTTCCCCAGGGGCTACGACAGAACCCAACGGTTGGAATAATCCTATAACTCCCAAGGTATTCTTATCGGCCGAGTTCATTGGGAACACTTTTTTGAACAGTTCGACACGGTTGTCGACCACTGGAATCAGTTTTCCACTGTCCAGGAAGGGGAAGTCGAATGTAAAGCCGGTACAACATACGACTTCGTCGACCTCGGTAAATGAACCATCTTCGAATATGACACCGTTCTCTGTGAAGCACTTAATGTCGCCTTTTAGGATTACCGTGCCACAGCCAATTTTGTCTGAAAATGAGGGGTTAGACGATTGAAAATATTTTTTTTTTCATTTTTAGAATTAACTTTGTTATTTCATATTGGGTTGCCTTAAAAAAACTTACTATGCAACTCATCAGAAATAGTAGGATGTTGAGCAATCAGCTTATGCTTTGGTCTCAAACCATATTCATCTTGGTTAAAGAAGTTGGTGAACTTTTCCTCGCACAACTTGTTAAAGTAGTCCAAACTGAGCCATTTGATCAAGGTATTCAATCTTGTATTCAAAAACATGTCCATAGGGTACCCCTTCTCAATATGTTTACCCACAACCCAAGCACCACGTCTGGTTGAAATTGTCACTTGTTTGGCGATACGAGACAGCTCACAGGCCACATCCACGGCCGAGTTGCCAATACCTACGACCAGAACGTTCTTGTCGTCGTATCCGGTGGGTTTCTTGTAGGAATGTGAGTGGATCATTCGGCCGTTCCATTTGTCTTGTCCTGGCCATGGTTTGGGCATGTTGGGCGTGGCATGGTGGCCAACACAGACCAGGACAAAGTCAAAGGTTTGCTTGTGTTCATGGTTATGATTGTCGGCGTAGGTCACGGTCCAACGACCGGCCGTAGAGTAGTCGGAAGCTCGTTCCACGTTGGTTACACGGTGATTGAATTTGATGTACTTTTTGATGTCAAAAGTGTCAGCGTAGCGGTCTAGGTATCTCCAGAGCTCTGAAATATGATTTAGGTTTAGTACTTTAGGTGATCTAAATTTATTTTCAAAAATTTAATTTTTGATGATCTTAATTTAGTTTTGTTTACAAGTTTTGCAATTTATCGTGCCCTTTGTGCCTATTGATTGCTCTTTTACGGATTAAAAACGATTATTTTTTTACTGATAAGAAATGGCAACTTTGCAAATTCATAAAAAATGACTTTTTTAATCAATTTCCATAAAACGGTCTTATTTTTGTGGATCAAAAATGACTTTTTGCTGATGTTTTAATGAAAAACTACAGTTGAACTTCTGTATAACGAACAACTTTAATGCATTTAAAACCCCTGTATAACAAAACTACTTTATAACGAACAAAGTTAAAGACCCCAGAGATAAGAATGAAAAATTTTCAAATACTAAGATTAATTTTCTGAACTCAATAAAATGTTGCTTTTCTAATTTTTTACAAAAAGCTACACTTGTTTCCGCAACAAAATGTTCCCTTATTTAGAAGGTGTAATGAAATACATTTTTTCTTCTTGAAAAGAAACAAATCGTCGATCACAACAAATTGTGTTATGTCAAATTTTTTATATGATCTCTGGCTTAAATTCTACTGTAAACGTTTTTGGGTCATAACCAAAAAAACAGGGTTGAGCGGACGGTGATGTTCTGTTCTGCTGTACGTAATGAAACATCTAAATTTAGACTATGGAAATGATCTGCACAAAAAAAATCGTTTTTTGGGATAATTTCGAAAATAAATTTTGTTTGTTTTTATTATCGTGCTAAAAAAATTGTCAGCCCGGCATTGGTTATACAATAGAACCCCTTAATTTAGGCTTGGCCCAAAAAGATTGATACAGTGGAACAACAGTGGAGGAATCGCTCGGGGGTTTTTAATTTGTTCGTTATGAAGAAGTCTCGGTATACAGGAGTTTTAAATGCCTTTTAATAGTGGGTTGTTATACAGAAATTTTGTTATAGAGGAGTTGTTTATGCAGGAGCTCCACTGTAGTTTTAAAAGTTTTTCCAGACATAACACTAACGTTTATGATCGACGAATTGTTTCTTGATAAGAAAAAAAGGTAACTTTTTTACAACAAAAGTCTAAAAAAGTAACTTTTTTTGACAACATATTGAAAAACTTATCAAAAATGAATTTCTTGATAAAAATTTTAAACATATTATTGAAATTAACTAACAAATTATAAGATTGTAAGAAGGTTTAAACGAATTTTTTAAAATCAAGGTCAAAACTTCCTTCAAATGCCAGTTTTCAAAATAACTTACTGGTATGATGCATAAAGTTGGCATCCTCGGCATCCGGCACAAAGTCCGAGTAGGCTGACATCTCTTTGGAGGTGTTAATGACGGTTTGCTTCATCACCGTGCTGAACTCGGTCTCTTCTTCCTTGTAATTCCACAGTCCGCCCAACTGGCTTTGGGCTTCAAATACTGTAGGTTCTAGGCCGTATTGTACTGCCCATCTGAAATGAATATCATGTCATTATGAGTACTTGCTACTATTAGGCATACTCGCAATACTCATAGTTTTTAGTACGAAAATGCTAATATAATTTTAAGTTTAATACTAATTTGAGGTTAGTACCACATAATATTTGCTAATACTAGAATAAATAGTACGTGGTACTAAAAGACGTGTATTTTTCAATATATTATACTATGTTACTCATGTAAATAAATAGTTTGCGCGATTAGGGTATTCATATTTTTAAGCATATAGTACTAGCAAGCCTGTATTTTGTAGTATGTGGTACTAGTAGGCTTATACTACTAGGTACGCGGTAGTCAAAGACGTATTTGTTAGAGTATGTGGTACTATTGAACCACCCATACTGTTAAGTATGTGGTACTAAAAGCTTTAGATCTTGGAGTAAAGTCTACTAGTGGACCTATATTATTGAGCATGTTGTACTATCTTAATCATAATTAAAAAAAGGACTTTAACATCTATAACTGTCTTTTTTCTAGTATTACAACTTTGCCAATGGTGTTGTATATAGTATTAAAATCTTATACTTTCAGTAATCTCATTTTAAAAGAACTTACTTTGCCGCCGGCAATCCACATACTCCAGCACCAATCACACAAACTTGTTTTTTCTCACTCATTGGCGCGAACTTTCTTTACAAAAGCAAAAAAAAATGAACGCCAAAATGTTCAATTTTATTTATTTAAGTAGTCGTTTACACCCGCCCATAACCCCCCCCGTGCTTATCACAAGCGTCTTTATCACTCGGTCCACAAATCACGTTCGCTACACTTTCTTTGTTCTCGCTTTTTCACACAGTGAACGGCATGATATGATGCACGGTTTGTGCTGTATGGAAAGTACAATATTTTTAGTTAACGTAGGTTGATGAGTAAGATGTTTGTGAGGTTGTTTTGAAGTGGCAGAAGATTATGTTTTGAATTCTTTGTAATCGTCTTGTGTAACGTTGACATTTTGTGCCATTTTGTAATAGAGGTAAAGGCAATTTGAGAGAGAATTTTGTCTTTTTCTGCTGTTTAGTACCTATATTTGACATTGTAGTCCTACTGTAGAGTTAAGAAAATTCGAGTACTATTATAGTGTTATTTTTTAATCAAGGTAAAAGCAACTTGAAAGAGAATTTGGTCTTTTTGTACTGTTTAGTACCTAGATTAGTTAAAAAAATATAGTAATATTATAGTACTTTAATACCGTGATAGTACTATAATACTAATGCGACATCAAGTATCGAGTACTAGTGTAGTAATAATACTACAAAGTTTATTATCGGGTACGAAAGTGGTATTGCTAATTTAGTATTAACATGTTAGTACTAATACCAAGTTAAGTAGCTAGTACGGTTAGAGTAAATTAAGAGTAGTACTAATACTAAGTTAAGTAGCTAGGTTATTAGCACTGTGAGAGTAGTACGAACATAAATTGGTTATCTACAGGGTGCGACAAAAGTCCCCGGACAAACTTTACCGGTCGGTTTTTTTATGTCGCACCCTGTAGTATTGTCGTAGTCGCGCTAATACTATGTTAATTATCTAACACTACTAGAATAGGTACTAATGCTGAATATGTTAAGTAGATAGTAATTTGGTAGCACTACTAATAGTAATTGTAAGAGAAGAAGTATCCAGTATTATTGTCAACATTACTACTATTTATATTGTAGGTTACGTATATGTACCGGCACTATAGTACTACTTCTAACTTAATTATTTGTTACTTTGATAGTAAGAAATAATATCTAATACCATCATGTATTTAGCCTTTTTATGGTACTGTTATTGCTATTCTTGTTATCAAGTATTGTTCTCGTACTATATTTCCTTTTATCATAGTGTTATTTACTATAATAAGAGAGTATTTAATAGTACTGTAATTTACGTTTTTAGTACTACTTGATACTATGTTTTAGTTAATACTAAAAAGTATTAAAACAGTATTTTTATGCCACAGAACTTTAGTACTACTATGATACAAGAACTCGTGAAGTATCATGAGATAATTTTGGGTACTAGTTTGTACTAAATGAAAAAAAAATTAAAAAAAGTACCATGGTACACTTTTTGAAGGTTGATTTTCTTGAGATTTGAATCTTGGTGGTATAAACTAAAATTTTGATTGCTTTGGTCTGAAAATCTGATTAGTTTTTGAAAAAACTGTGATTACACAACCTTATTCATCAATGATAACACAATGAAACTCAAGAATTTATAAATGTCACATGAAACCCCAACAAGACGAAATATTAATCACAAAGCACGATACATACGTTAAGAACGTTTTTTTATCAATTGTTAATAAACTGTTAAGTCAAGACGTGATTAAATCACAAAAGTTTCGGGTTATGGATTAGATGTTGCGGAAAAGTGCAACATTGACAACAAGAGGGGAATCACAAAGAGTGCAACACACTAATTAGTTTTAAATGGGGTTAGGTATTATAGGATGATATGAAAGAAGAAGAGATAAAAACATTTGGTAAAATATGCATTGAGAGGGTCTGAAATTGTAGTGAGAAGTTAAAAATTGAAGAAAAAGTAAAAACATGATAGTACAGTAGACTTTATTGATAAGATAATATGGTATGGTTAGAGCTTTGTTGGGCTGGATTATGAATAGCGAACACAATGCCAACTTGACGGGAAATTCGAAATGTAATTTTTTGATCTCGATTTTCTCGGATTGGCTGGAAAGCGCGATTTAGTACTTCGGTGATGATCTTATATTTACATGATCTTCTATGTAAAATGTTTGAAGTCAATCAGAGCGGGGCAGGTCGGGTACTTTCCTTGTGAGTTGGAATGTGGCCAGTGTTTGTGAGGGTAGACCTAAGTTTTAGCTAGGCTTGTGTTGGACACAACAAGGGATTTTTGGGCAAGTCTAGGATAAAGGCTAGCTGTTGATTAAACTTTCAAGTCGGGCCAGGCCTCAGTTTTCCTTTGGCTTCTAATTGGACAGGCTATGCCTAAATTTTAGGGAGGTTTTTGTGGTACAAGGTGGTTTTAGCTAGGCTTGTGTTGGATCGGACAAATTGTTTTGTTGGGCATGGCTACGATAAAGCTTAATGTTGGCTAGCTGGTGATATTACTTTCAAGCCGGGATGATTGCCATGCGTTTTTCTTGGCTACCTAAGACTTGGCTAGGGCAATTTGAGGCAAATTTTGGCATTTTTTAGTATTTCCTATGCCGTAGTTCTTATTATGTATTGTGATGTAATTATTGCTATGCTCTATGCCTATTACAGGACATGGTATTTCAATATTCATAAAGACATGGCGTTTATTACCTTTTTTCATTAAATAAAGTCAGAATTCGATAACTAACTCACGTATAGATTGAAAATCGATTTATTTTATCAATCTTACTATAATGTACAGTTTACAAGTCAAGTATATACAATTTTCTAAAGTTGAACATATCAACACAGGTGATAAAAGGGTTAAATTGCTAAACAATAAATAAAGAAAGTGCACAAAGCTGATAAGACCAAACATTTCATCGCATTAGAGACTTCATGACATGATATAAAGTATAATTAGATGAAGTTGATATGATGGCTGTGAAGGGGCATGGTAACATAGTAACATAGGCTTACTATGGTAGGTGATAACATAGTAACCCTGAGTAAACAAGAATCACTGTAAGTGGTATAGTAAAACAAGTTTACTGTTGTGGGTGATATACTACAGTGATTACACAGTATAAATGCTATAGTAGAGTAATCATTAAGGTACGATAACTATTACTACAGTTTGGAAGGAAAAGTACTATTAAATTTGGCTGACACTAGTTGTGGTACGAATTTAAGGGTCGCTATCGGTCTTGTACTAGCTTGAACTAGTTGTTACACAAGCCTTAACCTAAGTTGATCTCTTCACCAACTGTAGGCTTGATCTCTCTACTTCTTTAAGCATGATGTTTCCATAATTGTCCAACATTATCAAAAACACCAGCTTGATAAAGCTTGGCACCAGCTGCCAAAGCCACCACAGCACCAGCCGTAAGCCAGGCTGGACTAGTCGAGTCTTTCTTGACACTCTCGGCCTTCTTCAAAGGATTGTTAGGGGTTTCTCTCTTTCTGATCGCCTTGATCCGTCTCTCCTCAACGTCCAATATCACTTCTCTCGCTTTGGGCCAAGCATGTGGACCAACAAGCCTGTAAGCGTATGGCACATCTGGGCCGAAGAACAACGCCTTCCACAAGGTGTAGTCGGTGAAGAAGAGCTTGGTCAATGGAGGCTTACAGCCAATCAAATTGGCCAACTCATCCATATACTCAACGTAGTCCACTTGGATTGTGTGTCGAGGCACGTTGGTGTAGCGTTTGAACATTTTCTCATTGGCGTTCTTAATGTCCTTGATCATGTCCTTCTTCGGTGGCAGCTTGACATTGCCTAAGGCTTGCTCGTAGAACACTCGGCAGTTCATCTCGGCCGGTGCCACAATAGAGCCGATGGGCTGGAATAAACCGACAATGGCTATCGTATTCTTGTCGGCCGAGTTCAATGGGAACATTTTCTTGTACAACTCGACTTTGTTATCCACAACTGGTACCAGTTTTCCGCTGTCGAGGAAGGGGAAGTCGAAGGTAAAACCGGTACAACATACGACTTCATCGACTTCGGTAAAGGAACCGTCTTCGAAGATGACGCCGTTCTCTGTGAAGCGCTTAATGTCACCTTTTAGGATTACTGTGCCACAGCCGATTTTGTCTGGAAATGAGGGGTTAGGTATGAGTTTAAGTATCGGTGTTATTTAATTTAAAAATTTTTTTTATGTTAAGAGATTTAAGCCGACACCCCGTTTACAAGCTAACTTACTGTGCAACTCATCAGTGATAGTGGGATGCTGAGCCAACAGCTTGTGTTTAGGCCTTAACCCATACTCGTCTTGGTCGAAGAAGTTGGTGAACTTCTCTTCGCACAACTTGTTGTAGTAGTCGAAGCTCAGCCATTTGATCATACTGTTCATTCTCGTGTTCAAGAACATGTCCATAGGGTACCCTTTCTCAATGTGCTTACCCACAACCCAAGCACCACGTCTGGTTGAGATTGTCACTTGTTTAGCGATACGAGACAGCTCACAGGCTACATCCACGGCTGAGTTGCCAATACCTACGACCAGAACGTTCTTGTCGTCGTATCCGGTGGGTTTCTTGTAGGAATGTGAGTGGATCATCCGGCCGTTCCATTTGTCTTGTCCTGGCCATGGCTTGGGCATGTTGGGTGTGGCGTGATGGCCAACGCAGACCAGGACAAAGTCAAAGGTTTGTTGGTGGTCGATTCCGTTGCTGAAAAGGATGGGAGGGTTAGAATGGAGGGGATGGTAAGAACTTTTTTACAGATCATAAAATGGCAAGAACTTTCTTTACAAAACGTAAAAAGGCAAGGACTTTCTTTGCAGGTTTTAAAATAACAAGAATTTTCTTTACAGAACATAAAATGACAAGAACTTTCTTTACGGAATTTAAAATGGTAACAACTTTCTTTACAGAAAATAAAATGGCAAGAACTTTCTTTACAGATCATAAAATGGCAAAAACGCAAAAACTTTCTTTACAAGAGTGCCATTTTAAATTGAATTTTGTTTTAAAATTTTAAAATTAATACCGGTTTTTGAAAGTTTAGCTCTACTTGTCAGTATATAGCTCTGCTTGTCAATATAAAACCAGGCTTACTTGTCAGTATAAGAAACCAACCAACGTCCGGTGCGAGCGTAGTCGGAGGCTCGTTCCACGTTGGTTACACGGTGATTGAATCGAATATACTTTTTGAGGTCGAAAGTGTCAGCGTAGCGGTCGAGGTATTTCCACAGCTCTGAAAGAGGGTTTTAGGGTTTAGTTTTATATTATACTAGACCATAAAAGGTGATAAGGGTAAGAAAAAGTTTTGTCATTTTTTGTAAAAGGCAATATAAAGTGACGACAAAACTTTTTTGACGTCTATTAATAAAGCTGTTTGTCTTCAGCTCAAGTTGTAAGCTTATTTTTGAAAAAAGAGGTTGTATTGCTCATTAATGACATCATAACTACGTTTTCAAGACAACTCACTGGTATGATGCATAAAGTTGGCATCCTCTGCATCAGGCACAAAGTCCGAGTAGGCCGACATCTCTTTGGAGGTGTTGATGACGGTTTGTTTCATCACCGTGCTGAACTCGGTCTCTTCCTCTTTGTAGTTCCACAGCCCACCCAGCTGGCTTTGGGCTTCGAATACTGTAGGCTCTACGCCATATTGTACTGCCCATCTGGAATAAATATTAGGTCATTTAGAGTAGTTGGTACTATATAAGTCATATTTGCAAAAGTGAATTTAAAAAGCTTGGTCAAGGTTCAAAACGTCTACTACAATATCGAAAGAATCGTTTTACACTCGACTTAAACTCCAAAAAGATGTAAATGTAGAAACTTAATTAAAATATCTAAAATAGTATACAAAAGGCCTATTTTTTACTACCAAAGATATACCATAAAGATCACTTCAAACCTCTAAACCCAGACCTACAACAACATCAAGCAACTCACTTTGTAGCGGGCAATCCAGAAACACCAGCACCAATGATACAAATCCTCTTGTTGGTACTCATACCTCAACTCTCAAAGCAACGTTTTTCCGCAGAAACTTTATTTACACAAAGATTGGTTGACCACCTTCACCTTAATGGCACCCTTATATAGTGCCAGATATTGTGACAGTCACCTTGACTCCGCCCCCAAAAACGTGGTTATCACAATGTTGATAGTAAACTTTAGCTTGTACACCGAAAAAAGCGAAACGATTGATGATAAGTCACCGGCAATACAATCATGATATTATTGTAAACACTCAACTCGTACGTTCGCAATGCGTACGGTACAAAGAATACTCAAAATGTTTGTGAGAGTGGCTTCGAACGAATTGCATGGGTGTTCATGTTGCTTTCAGATTGATTGTTGCCTTTGGTTGATAAAGAGAGGCTTCTGGTTAATAATGGGAATTTGATAGTTATTTTAGGGTGTTTTTGATGTTGTAATAGAGGTAATTGGTCAAAAAGTTTGAAGACCAATATTTCTTGGGTATTTTAAGAAAGCGTATCTAGTGTTTCCCAGTGTCGTATGCTCAATTTTTATCTGGGTAGAGATCAAAAATTTTGGTTTGAAAAAAAATTTTTTTTTGCCTATTCAACAGGTAGCCCGGTCGAACAAAATTCATGGCCTGGCTTCTTTCACAGTTGATTGGTCTTTCCTTCAGGTTTAACAGTGGGGATCACGTTCATTTTTAAAGAACAAAGTTTTGGGCAATGTGTTTATTTTTGCAGCTAGGAGGACTTCCTCACTTATATCAACCTCTCTAATTAGCTTCTACTCTTACTGATCTGATTTTTTATTTCACTGGATTCTTTTCTAGTCTATAGTGACTTTTGTATAGCGTATCGCATGGAGATTTTAAAATTACTTGTTATAAAGGAGTTTTCATATTCAGGTGTTGTAAACTCACTGTATAGTGTTGGCCGGGGATTTAACAGTTTTTCATTATGCAGGGGTTAAATCGTACAATGGAACTTCTGTATAACGAACTCCTCCGTTACAAAAATATTGTATAACAAACAACTTTTGAATCCCCGTCTAGCTCCGAAGCCAAAACCGTGCTGGCTCCGGGGTTTAGGTACTAAAATTAAATATTTTTTGTTTAATTTTAGTTTGAATAGCTCTGGCCACGTTTTTTTGATAAACTCCTGCTTTAGCTCCAAATTCGGAGCTGCTCCGGGGCCTTGTGGAACTCTGGCCATGACTTCTATTCTTACATTTTACTCTATTTTTTAAAACAAAGGATGTTTTGATAGATTGATGTATTAAAGAACCCTTTGCTGTATGCTTTGTGTTCTGCCAACGCAATGAAGCCCTGCATATTCTCTCATGAACTTGTTATCTAATCAGTAGGTAAACTTAATAGGATAATGGTTTTAAGTGTCACTTCAACGTAACTTATGAGCAAATATACGATATATGGTGGTAAAATACGTCCATACTTCTAAGTGGTGTGTGGTGAAAAAAAAGTTACAGTATGCCGTGAATAAATTTTACCTTAAATAAGTTTCAGTACACGCCGGTCAAAGTTCAGTTAAAAAACGTTGCAGTATACTTCAAAATATTGAAGTTATCGTATACCTTGAAGCTACAGTATAGATCGATTGAGTGAAGGTTTAAAAGTTACAGTATAATTTGAAATCTCATTATATGGTGAAGTTGCAATACATTTTGCTTGAAGGTTTGGTTTAAAGGTTACTGTATATTTTAGTATTTTTTGAAAAAAATTTTGTTGTAAAAAAATTACAATGCACTCTGACCATGCTTTTAGCTAAAAAGCTACTGTATACTTTACATTTACAGTATAACTTGAAGTTACAGTATACTTTGAATTGCAGTACATTCTGCTTGAGTCTTTAGTTTAAAGGTTACTGTATATTTTTAAGTTACAGTTTACTTCGAATACATTTTTGCTGTAAAATGCTACAGTACATTTTGGTCAAGCTTTTAATTAAAAACTTACTGTATACCTTGCAGTTACGGTATACATTGAGTTTACAGCATACCTTGAATTTACCGTATACTTTAACCTCCCTCAAACGAAAAATTTTTTTTCTACCCCCTACTTTTTTATGACTTATCTTCTCTCTCCCTCCCCCCCCTCCACCAAACGAACAGCGCAACAATTTAATGTTGTGCTAAGAGAAGGTGTGGTAAACACGTTCTTTGTGATTGCAATCTGAGCGTTTTCTGCTGTAACCACGAGGTTTCAAAGTGTTTAAAAACAACTCCCTTTGCGATAACAATGTTAAGGTACGTATTTTTGAAGAGTGAAAGAGTAATTTATCTCTTTTCTCTCTCCATCACATTTTACAATGCAAAAAGGTATGATAACAATCAGGAATTACACTCAGTTCAGTTTGAATAACTGCAAATCTATTTATTTACAAAAAAGCGAAAATTAGGTATGAAAAACGATAAAATGTAGAGAGAGTAATAGAAATTGAATTTATCATAGTCTTGGTTATTGTATAATATAATAGAATTGAGGTTTCGATTATATGGTAATGGAAAAGTAAATGAATAAGTAAAATATCATTAAATTAGAACTCTTGTACATATACAGTGGCGGCAAGAAAAAATGGGACACGACGGTTTCAAGTATAACTTTCTTGAAACTAAAAGAGTTAGGCTTAAAATTTTCGTGATTTTACTATATTCTTTTTGGCAACGAAATTGCAAAAAAAAAATGTTTTTTCTTGTTGATTCAAAAAAGTTACAGTAATTCTACCGTACCCTGTACTTCTAAAGTATTTGCATAATTGTTTTCAAAAAAATTGAAGATGTACGTTTTATAGAGCATAAAAAGTTGTACAAGTTCAGATAGTTTTATCTTTCAATTGTTTTTTGTTAATGAGGTAAGGGCATTTAAAAATGTTCAAAAACCAAAAAAGTTCGATTCTGCTTGAAAAATCGGAGGTTTTTTTAAATTTTAAAAATCTGTAACGTACAACTCCGATTTTTTAAAGAAATTTTTTTCAAATACTTTGGAAGTACAGGGTACGGTAGAATTACTGTAACTTTTTTGAATCAACAAGAAAAAAATTTTTTTTTGCAATTTCGTTGCCAAGAAGAACATTGTAAAATCACAAAAAATTTTAAGCCTTACTTTTTTAGTCTCAAGAAAGTTATACTTAAAAACCGTCGTGTCCCATTTTTTTCTTGCCGCCACTGTAACCAACTCACCTGCAGTGCTCTCTCTACATATATTGTGAACCATCTGTATAAGCAACTCTTCTTATGGTAAACAGGAAATTTGGCCCCGCCAAGTCAATTTGCACTAAAAATCACTCTGTAAACTCAACATCCCCTATAATATACATAAAATGTCGGTGCCTTTTAGTTGCTTGTAGAGAGAGAGTATTGTATAATAAAAAAACAGTATAACGAACAACTTTTAAATCTTTGGACAACGCGCATAGTGCAGCTCAAAAAACAAAGATGGAAACAACTTTCTTTACAAAGCAAGAAATGGCAAGAATTTTCTTTTTGTCTGTTTCGCCTTTGTATTAACGTCTATTGCAATATTTCAAAGCTACTGGATAACTGGTCGAAAATTCTAAAAAAAGCGTCATTATGATAACATCGACTTTGAAGCAAAAAAGTAACCAAAAAATTTTTAGTTGCTATACAGATTCTTTTTGAAGATGAAAAGCTGTATTTTTTATGAGGATGACTATAAAATACATTAGTCATAATGACAGCTTTTCTGGAATTTGGATTTGAAATATTTCTTTCGTTTGCGCAAAAGAAATGTGGGTAATTTGTAGCCATGAGCAACGGGCCGAGATTGAAAATTGGGTCCGGGCCCGAAAAAAAAATTTTTAAAATATTTTTAAATTTTTTATTTCAATTCTCGTTGATGTTTTTCGATTTTATTGGGTACTATGATCCATAAATGATCTAAAAAAATTTAAAGCCAAATTTCCGTTTATTTTTTGTTTTGAAATTTTTAAAAACAGGCCGGGCCGGGCCTAAAAATTTTCTGATCGGGCCGGGCCTGACCAAAATCAAAAACGGGCAGGGCTCGAAAATTGGGCCCGGCCCGTTGCTCATGTTTAGTAATTTGTGGTCAATCCAATATTTGATAGTCTTTAGGGAATAAAAATTGACTTTTATTATAGTAATAGAGTTAAAAAGTTCTAATTATGTATTTATTTGATATTTGATTTTATTTATTTACTAAATTTTTGTTTTTTATTTTTTGTTGTCATGGATAACATCGCGTTTCTTACGTATTTATTGGCGATTTTTTGCAGCTTTTCTTTTTCTATTATAGTAAGAAGATTATGCATGATGTTTCAGATAATGTTTTGCAACAATCAGAAATTTCCATTTAGTTCAAAAGATCAAAATCTTGTGAATGGTTCAAAACTTTGGACTCTTGATAATGGAATTGAACTTTCTGATGCAGCTTTGGCATGAATATGGATAGGTATGCTTTTTTATAGTTATTTTGTGCTTTTAGGTTTTATTGTAAAGATAAACGCGTATTTCTGAGCGGGGCTTGTGAAGAAATGCAAGATTATATTATCTATGGTAGGTTAAGACGGGGTAATTGATTCTGAAGGTTTTTATTTTGATAAATTGGATGTAAGTTACTTTTTATGGCTTTAATATACAGAAAGTAAGCTTGCTGAGCTTTTTGAATTCCAAGGGTTTTTGATTTTATAAAAATAGGGTTTATATTATCCATCGTAGATCAATATGAGAGTCTTAACCTTAAAGTTGGTATTGCCTAAAATTAGATAGAAATTAATGCCAAATTTTTGGGAGTAATTTGAAGAAGTTTTACTGAACATTTTTAACTATTACTTCTTTTGGGTTTATTAAAATATGAGTGTTATATTATCCATGATCTATCAAATTGAGAGAGCGAATTTTGAAGGCGTATATTAGACAATTTGGAGTGCAAATTGTTCTTAATATGTTGTCCATAGCTTATTGAAGGTTATCTCAACATTTTTTGTTATATTCACTTTTCTTTGTTTTGGCATTTTGAAATTTTGTTTCAAATTTTTTGATTTTCTTTTCAAAAAAACGATTTTTTCTCAAATTTTTGATTTTTTTGCCATTTTCAAATTAACTTTTTGACAATTCCTACATTTTCAGACAATGCCCTCGCATGCCTGGTCATTTCTGTCAATTTTTACTCTACCAGATGGTCGATTCCGTCGAAAGAACCAACATGGATCCGACCTTGATGGAGCAGCCGTATTTTCATGGATTGTTACCCAGAGAAGACCTGCCATTAATGCTACGAAATCGCGGCGATTTCCTTGTCCGATGCACCGAGCCCTCGAAAGGACAGCCGAGGGCATACGTACTATCCATGAAGGCACCTGCAACCAAAAGGGAGCTGAAAGAAACTGTAGGTTTATATTACTGTACTCTGCTTGGTTTTTAGGTATTTTGAGTTGATGTTTTGGTGCTGTGGGTCATTTGTGGGTACTGTAGTTTATTATTTGATACTGAAGGTTAATATTGATTATTGTCGGACACGGCTGGATACTGTAAGCTAATAGTGGGTACTGTAGGTTTTTACTAGTTAATTTAGTTTAGTATAAAGTACTGTAGATGAATATATGATACTTAAGATTAGCAATAGGTACTGTAACACAATATCTAATACTGAAGGTTAGTATAGAGTACTGTAGGATCATTATGTCATAATGAACTTTATTTTCAGGTGAGACACTTTATTATTCGAGTAGAAAAAGGAAAGTTTTATATCCATCAAAAGCTATTCGACAGTATTACCAAGATGATTGCACATTATGTCACCACGGGCGAAGCTCTCAATGTTGTAAGGCATTTTTTGAAAATTTGAAAAATTTTTGGATTTTTATTTTAAAAATGGCAAGAACTTTCTTTACAGGTCTTAAAAAGGGATTAACTTTCTTTACAATCTTGAAAATGACAATAACTTTCTTTACAAAAGACAAAATAGCAAGAACTTTCTTTACAAGTCTTAAAATGGCAATAACTTTCTTTAAAGCCATTTTTTTCAATAAAAGTTTTAAAATTTAGTTTTAGACCGCCCCAGAAACCGTGATTGCTAGGCCCGTCGCCCGCCAAGACTGGGAATTGTTGCACAGTGAAATTACAGTAGACAAGCACATAGGTGAAGGCGCATTCGGGGCGGTATGTCTTGGCAAATGGACCTCTCGATTAACTAACGTAACACTGGACTGTGCCATAAAACAAGCCAAAATGGATGCATTGAATAAGGAACAGATTAAAGAGGTCATGACTGAGGCCAGGGTGATGCGGCCGCTTGATCATCCGAATGTGGTAAGGATTTTGGCTTTAGAGTGGGATAGGGGTGGTAAAATATGGGGGAGGATCAATATTTTTAAATTTTTATTTTCAGGTCAAGCTATACGGTGTAGCCGCCCTCCAAGAGCCCCTAATGATCGTAATGGAGTTTTGTAAACAAGGCGCCCTGAACAGCTACCTCAAGAAGAACCCGTTGACCGTAGAGAAGCAGGTAGAGATGTGTTTCGGTTCAGCATGTGGAATCCATTACCTACACGAATCAGGCCTTCTACATCGAGATATCGCGGCCAGAAACTGCCTTTTCAGTGAAAACAATGTCAAGATTGCGGACTTTGGACTAACAAAAGATGGCCCCGTCTTTGATATGGACCCGGCCAAACCAGTACCGGTCAAATGGATGTCTCCGGAGGCGGTTCAGACCACAAAGTATACCTACAAGGCGGATGTGTGGGCTTATGGTGGGTGAAGGTTTGGTTTGTGCTTATGATGAGTAGAGTAGATTGGACTTATAGTGTGTGAAGGTTTGGTTTGGGCTTATGGTGGATGAAGATTTAGGTTTTACTAATGGTAGAGTTAAACTTTGGGAGTATGGTAGGTATAAAAGGGCAGGTCAGGTTCAATTTTTCGTCCCGTCCTCTTTCAAATTTGCTTTATTCTTGGGACAGGGCTGGTCTTGGGCTTTCTTTTAGGCCTAATGGTGGGTGAAAGCTTTGTATGAAGGGAGACACGGAAAAGAGATTGAATTTTTACCAATACGAAAGGATCGTATGGTACTGGCAGGGTTAAAAAATACTTTTTATGCTTGACTGTTTTGTAGTATAAAAAGTTTTGGCAAGAATTCAAATTGTAAATTTGTCCCCTTGGCCAGAGGGACGAATTTACAATTTTGAAAAATTGATTTTAAACGCTTTGTAGAGCATGTAAAATGTTTTTCATTCTGAAATTTCCGTATTCATAACTCTATTTTGAACCAGGTTATGGCTAGTTGGAAATGCCGAAAATCAAAAAAAGTTCGAATCTTCTTGGATGATTTGATCTTTTTTGACAGACTTTTGTATTTTAGCCAAAATGTTGAAACTGTATATTTACTACAAGGTAACCGGGCTTTGAAATTGTGAATATAAACAGTATTTTTAATTTTAGTCATATTTGAAATAAAACGCTTAAAAATTTGAGATTTTTGACTATTTTTATAAAAAAAGGTTAAAAGTGAAAGTTTTTGAGTTTTGAGATATTTAGAGCGAGTAAAAGCTTATTAACAATATTTTGATTTCAGGAGTGATGTGTTTTGAAATTTTTGCGAAAGGAAATGAACCATATATGGAGCTACAGAAGGGCGAGATTGTGAAGAAAGTGAGAGAAGGTTATCGACTCCAATTCCCATCTGTAACTCCACTCGAACTCAAGGTGAGGTGATGAAAAAAATTGGTCAAAAGATCGAAAAGTGGCGGTCGAAAAGTTTATAGAAACATAAGAAAAATAATGGTCAAAAGGTTTGTAAAAAGGTGCTAGTACTGTCATTTTTCTACTCTCTCATATCTCTCTTAATACTGATATTTCAGTACTACTTTCTGCACCGCGTCTTTGCCTCAGAGCAGACCCGACCAACAATGGGTGAGATTGTCAGCTATTTCGAGACCTCTTTCGGCTACACAGCTCCACCACTCAACGTACCCCAGAAGAATCGAACCTACACCTTTTTGCGGCCCTTTGAATCCTTCAAAACGATACAGACCAAAGTTGTAAAGAAGCCAATGACGCCAAGGAAAGCCAGCACCAAATCCAAGAATTCAACAAAGATGCGCATTTAAAGTCACTGCTTATTATAAAGCATATTGTACAGTCATAAAGTCGAAGTTACTTTGTTAAACTTGGAGTTAATTTGTTTATGAGCTATTTGTGATGCTTTAGTATTTGTATTTCGATATTTTATTACCTAACTTTTTGATAATGGAATATTGTGAGGGATATGAAAGGAACATGAGTGCTTTAGCAATTTTACATGTTATATTGCTTTGTATAGCTTTTTTATATGCATATTGTTGTGAAGAATGTTTACTTTTTGAGGCGCTAGGACAAATGCGGATTTTGGACATTTGCGGATTTTTTAAAGGGGATTTTTTTCTTTTTTAGTTAATTTATTTGTAGTATGGTACTAAATGATACTAAAGTTTAAATTGGTACTGTTTTAATATGTTTTAGTGCTAAATAGTACTAAATTTTAAATTAGTACTGTTTTATATTTTTTGGTACTTTTGTCAGAGCTGTGTTTAAGGTAGGGGAAGTGGCAGGAACTGTGTTTCCAGATAGAAATAGAGCGGGATTTACTTATAGAAGAGGTAGTGGCAAGAACTTTTTTTACAAAATGAAAAATGGCAAAAACTTTCTTTACAGAATATAAAATGGCAATAACTTTCTTTACAAAACTCAAAGTAACAAAAAGTTTCTTTACAAAACCCAAAATGACAAAAACTTTTTTTACAAAATGAAAAATAGCAAAAACTTTGTTTACAAAACGAAAAATGGCAAAAACTTTATTTACAGATTATAAAATGGCAAGAACTTTCTTTACAAAACTCAAAGTAACAAAAACTTTCTTTACAAAACCCAAAATGACAAAAACTTTTTTTTTACAAAATGAAAAATAGCAAAAACTTTATTTACAGATTATAAAATGGCAAAAACTTTCTTTACAGATTATAAAATGGCAAGAACTTTCTTTACAAAACTCAAAGTAACAAAAACTTTCTTTACAATCTTCAAAATTTTAATTTTTTTAAATTTCAGGACTACGAATACCTAGAATCAGACCTGTCGACACACTACAACCCGAACAATGTCTACTGGTACGTGATGGATTTGAAAGCGGATTCAGTGTTCAAGTCGAGGTTAAGAGTTCTGTCATCTTGTTTCCCAAATGTCATCGTACCAGACACCGAGTTCAATATGACATCGAGAGGTGTCAATCTAAACTATGCTCAATATCATTGTATGGAGATGATGATGGACCGCCAGTGGAGATACGTCGTGTTATTGGAGGTAAGTTGGAAAGAATTTTGTTTACAGAATAAAAAAATGGCAAGGACTTTCTTTACAGAAAGAAAATTGGCAAGAACTTTCTTTACAAAACCAAAAATTACAAGAACTTTGTTTACAAGGCAAAAAATTTTGTTGACAACAGATAAACTGGCAATAACTTTCTTTACAGAACAAAAAATCGCAGTAACTTTCTTTACAAAACATAAAATGACAGTAACTTTCTTTACAAAGCGAAAAATGGCGGCCAATTTTCTTCTATGTGTAACTTGTCAGCTGCAGTCTGCCAAACATAAAAATGACACAAATTAGCTTAGCAAAAGCTTTCTTTACAAAACATAAAATGGCAAGGAATTTTTTTACAGAACATAAACTGTCAAAAACTTTCTTTACAGAACATAAAATGGCGATAACTTTCTTTACAAAACAAAAATCTGACTAAAAATGAACTTCAGAACCACGACGTGCTAACAAAGACAAATGGTGAACTAGTTCAAATCTTTCGCGCATACAATGGCGCTAATGATGTTGGAGCTCTAAACTTGAACACTTTGGGCGCAGATCGGCGAAAGTTTGCTGAGATAAATGATTTTTCATTCAAAGCGCTGGGTCTGTTCCAAAATGACACTTTGAACACGGCCGAACAAACATTGGCAATCGCCAAGAGTATAACAGCTTCTGCTTTGACATTCGAAGCGGTTCGGCATATCTTCAATGTAAGTTATTTAAAAATGATACGGGCTGTGGGGGGGGGGCTATGTTTTTATGGGGAAGATTAGTATTTTTTTAGTTTGTTAAGGCGGTGGTTGATTAAGCTAAATCTACCATTACCTACCTCTACCTTTACCACTTCACTTACCTTTACCACTACTCCTACTTTTACTTCTACCCTTACTCCTACTATACTCCCATCCTTCTCTTTAATCCTATCTCTACCTTTAAACCTACTCCTAATACTATAATATTATTCTTGTATTCTTAACCTTACCTCTACTTACTAGTAGACATGAGGAACGGGTCGGCCTTGACCCAAACTTAGGTCGGGTTGGGCTTGAAAATCAAGGTGTGGCTCGCTAAGCTTGCACTCAAGGTCTGGCTCGACGTAAAAAACTTGGGCCAGGCTAAACACTCAGGGCCGGTCTGTTCCTCATATTTACTTACCCTTACTCCAATCCTTATACCCCTGCTTTTACCCGATCTCTTATATGTACCTTATTTACCAAATGGAAGTCAGTTCATATTTTATTACCTAATTTAATAGAAAACTTAATTTTCGCTTTTTCAGACTCTGAACACAACAAAACTGATGAGTATAATGAACAGCGACAACTACGAACACGAATCCTTTACCAGCTCGTTGAATGCCAATGAAATCCTGAATGTGCCGGGAGGATTCACGACAGAATGTTTGGACAAAAAGAATATCGATCAGATGGTGAGGTAGGTATTTATAACTTTTTTCAAGGGAGGAGGTTTAGAAATTTAAAAAATTTTTTGAAATTTTGAAGTAAAAAAAACATTTTTTGGCCAAAATTTGGTTAATGCGTTTTGTGAGGCATGAGAAGTTACACTTATATTCAAATTTTTGCGGACATATATTATGTTTTGGCAGAGTTATGGGCATTTGAAAATTTTTAAAAAATTTTTGAAAAGTTTGACAACATTTAGTTTATACGTTTTGAGAGCTATGGAAAGTTGTGTCAGTTTTCAAAATTTCATTTTCATATATTGTGTTTTGGCAGAGTTATAAGCATTTAAAAATGTCGAAAATCAAAAAAGTTCGAAAATTCTTGGAAGCCACTTACTAAAAATGGATTTAAAGTGACAATTCAATTATGAGTAGTAGACCTATATAGAAATAATGAGCTTAGAAATGTCATTTTCATTGATATAAAATTTATTTTTATGAATTTTTCAAAAAAAAGTTACAGTAAACCAAAATTTTTTTTTAAATTTTAATTTTGAAAAACATTAAAATGAACCCTAAAATACACATTATGACCGAAACAAATGTCAGATTCACAAAATGGGGTGGCCACGGCTGTCATTCCAAGCGTGTTCGGCACGGTGTTTGCATTTTCGGAATGTCCGACCTGCGACCTCGCCTCATGCCTCTGCGCCAGTTTACGGTGAACAAAATGATGCCATCGATTGACTTTGGTGCTATAAATTGCTGGCATGAACACTTATTCAACCGTACTCATGTTCAACGAAATACGACGGTTGATACCGTCTTCTATAGTAACATACCTTATGTTCGGTGGCATAACCAGAAAATGAGTAATACCCTGAATAGAACTACGTTTGCATGTTGATATTGATATATTTGATATTGATTTGTAGATGTTAATTTAATATTGTCGTTTGTATATAAAAATGAAGTGAATTGAGGTGATATACTATAGTAAAATGTCTTGCCAGGGTATATTAACGTAGCCAAACTGTGTAAAATGTTAAAAATAAAACAGATTTGGCCAAAAGAAGACGAAACTTTGTTTGAACTGGAAATTAAATACAATGAACGAACTAATTTTAATTATTTTTACACTTATTTTTAATCGATTGCCCTGTGAAAACGTGTTTTAGCAGTTTGCACAGTGCAACTCCTGTTTTTAACCTATTGCACTGTGCAACCCCTATTTTTAAAAGTTTGCACCATGCAAGGGCGCTCCGAAATTACGCAATCTTTTTTTGTCGTTCAAATCCCTCGAATTTCGTTTGTCGCCAAATGATTTCTTTGTTTCTCTGCGCAATCTCTTCACTTTTTTTGATCTCTTGCCAAAACCGGAGTGCACAGTGCAAGCCAAATTGTAAGGGTTGCACCGTGCAAATCAAGTCGCATCGGATCGCACTGTGCAAGACCAATTCTTTTTATCTTTAACGCTGTTTCGACTGCACTGTGCAGAGGCATTTGTTTTGATGTTTCCCGCTATTTTGGCTGCACGGTGCAGTCAGGAAAAAGTTGGTTTTGCACGGTGCAGGCAGAAAAAAAGTTGGTTTTGCACTGTGCAGTCAGAAAAGGAGTTAGTTTTGCACGGTGCAGGCAGAAAAAAAGTTGGTTTTGCACGTTGCATTCAGAAAAGAAGTTGGTTTTGCACGGTGCAGGCAGAAAAAAAATTGGTTTTGCACGGTGCAGTCAGAAAAGAAGTTGATTTTGCACGGTGCAGGCAGAAAAAAGTTGGTTTTGCACGGTGCAGTCAGAAAAAAGCTTTATTCATATAACCAAATTTTAATCTTGGAAATGTTCCAAGGTATAAAATTCGCGCGCAACCCGCAGGGTTTCGGGCGCAAACGTTCGCGCTCGAAACTTCTTTTTGCTTCGATGATTAGTTTTGGTTATTTTTCCTCTGGGGTTCATTGAACTCTTTGATTGAAATTGAATAATGTGTAGCTTTTGGTTTATATGGGTAATTTTTTGTAGAGAATACCGTTTTTTGCAGTTTTATCTTGTTTTTGAGTTGTTTTTGATGTTCTGTTGCGCGAGATTGAAGGTTTTAAGAGGTTGGTGATGGTTATTATGAGTTTGTAATATATTTTCAACTTTTCAGAACGAATATAGTGCTTGAGAAGCGGACGAGCGTGAAGTTATGGTCATAAGAACATCTTCATATAGCTGGTTTGATGACCGCTGGACGAAAATTCACAGAACGAGTCAGATGTTGCTATGATTCTTGTGTAATATGAAGGAACCGATGGAAGGCAAGTTGTTTCACATGTAAGTTATTTGATTTTGTTTATTTTTTCTGTTTTTAGGCGAACTTTGAAGAATTTTCAAAATTTATGACTTTATTGGGATGCTGGGCGAAAATGGACAGAACTGATGAGATTTTAACGTGAATGCGGTTTGATACGATTGCTTAGAAGAAGGAAAAGTGGTTTTACATGTAAGTATTATTCTTGCTTGTTTTTTTTCTGATTATAGGTGAGCTTGGACGGTTTTCCTCTGATATTGTGGTCAATGTGATGTGTAATATGCTTTTGATGATTTTACGTTTTTCAGAGGTTGCGTATGGATGATCTTTTGGTGTGATCTGTATATCCTTACGGACAATGTTTTGAACGATAAATCAAGACCTGGCGAGCACGTAGAAGTTCAGAGTCGACCTTCGGAACCTTGTAGTTGGTGATAAAAGTGGATGGACGGATATAATGGTCGCCAGTTAGATTATATGGCTGATGTAGGTTTATTTTTTACTTTCTATTGTTCTTACTAAGGTTTTGAAGCTAAGAAATTGTCTATTTAATCCAAAGGTTGTAAATTAATAGGGTTTGACAGATATTATCTATGAATGCTTGATGTCTAGGATAATATGAAAATTTTGATGTTTAAAGTTTGTTTTGGAAGATGAGATGATTTGCGGGCAAAGGTTTTGGCATCTTTTTAACCATAATTTAGAATGTTGTGGTTTTTATGAGTAACATATAATATTAACTTCCACATGAGGCGTTTATAGGAAATACTTTGAGGACATAGGGACGTCTGTTGATGGTGCCTTCGGCTATGAAAGAGCTTTAAGATAGATCATTTACATTTTTTTATTTGTGATTAAAAATTTGGGTTTTTTCCTTTAGAAATAAAATTGATATTGTCAAAGGCATCTGATGGGTCATAGATAATATGCTGAGGGGTCGGACGTGTTTGATTTTAAAACGTATGGTTTGGATAAACATTCATATGCATTATTACAAGATGTTTTATGATGTAGTTTGTAAATTCTCTTGATATTACCTTGGGAAACAGTAGGTATTGAGAATGAACTCAGATTTGTCATGGATCATATAAGTTTGGTTTGAATACGACTACTTTTGATCAGTTTTTGTAAATTTTTATTTTTTAGTAATGTATACGAACGTTTTAGAAGTTGCCATTGATCTGGTGAAACGTTCAAGGAGGCTCAAACACGGATCAATTTCAATTTGGACCTCCAAGACCTTGACAAAACCATAGACCAGATCAGACAACGGACCAAAAGGGCATCTGAAGTCAGAAGGATCAGTCCGTAATCTTTAAGGACATGATGAAAGAAAGATAATGTGTCATAATCTTCGTATATTTATAGTATTTTGCGCGTTATTACCTATTTGTCGCGTTGTGGGGATGAGTATAGGTATTTAAAACGTCCAGAATCAGATCGCGACGTATTTTACTTGTTCTTTTCGACTTTTTTTGTAATTTTTTGATTGTATTGTGCGTGTTGTGTCATTATTTACCGCGTTTTTGGGTGGGTCTCTGTACCGTGCTCCCTTCTGATGGCTGCGGTTCCTAGCTAGGTTAGAAGGAGGTCCAAGAGTTGGGCTGACAGGGTCTGATGGCAAGTTATAGATGGTCATTACTTGCAATTTTAAAAGTTTTGATAAAGTTTCATTTTAAAAGGGCAAAAATTTGTTTTGAGATTTTAAAATGCTGTTTTTTCGACAAAAAAAAGATAGAAATGCATTTCGGTATTGAAGCGGGTTCGAAATGATTTTTTATTAAAATTTTGATAATTTGTTTAAAATTCGTTTTTGGTTCTAAAATATTGTTTTGAATTAAAATTAAGATTAAAATGAATTTTTAGAAGGAAAAGGAAATTAGTTTTCGAGAATTTAAGGTGTAAAACTTTGTTTTGTGACTCTAAAATAAGATTTTTTAATTAAAATTAGTAGATTTTTGATAGTAAAACTAAGAATTTTGAAGGATTTTTGATTTTAAAATGCGAATTATGAACTAAAATGGGAAAGAAAAACAATTTGTGAAGTAAACTATAAATTTGAAGGGTAATTTTGCTTCAGACCTTGTTTGACCTGTCAGTGCCTAGTGTGGCAAGAACACGCGCTTTTACCAAAGACCAGTCGAAAATGGAATAGAAAGTCGAGCAATTTTAATTTTTTAGTTTAAAAATCGTTTTTTTTTGCCACAAAAACATGGTTATAAAAAATTTTAATTTCGGACAGAAAAACTTTCACTAAAAAATTTCAAATTGTGTCCTTTTGTCAAAAAAACAGTTTTTGATATTCTAAAACCTGTTTTCGTTCAAAATTCAAGTTCTTGTCCTTCTTCGGCCGGTCTTTGGTTCTAGTGCTTGCGTCTTGTCCTGCTAGGTACGCCTTGGATGTTGTCCTAACTGCTCGCGAAGTCTGAGAAGTCAGGAGGTGGCTCGGTGGTCAGAGGTTTCACCTTGGGGAAGGAGGTACCCCACCTCCTTCCCCACTTGGAGGGGCGACTCCATCACCCCGTCCTCCAATAAAAAACATAAAGGTGGAAAATATTCGAATAAACAATACGCAGGCATACTCGGAATATATATTTATTCAAAGAAAAATTGGGCATGGCCCCGTGTTCTGGAGGTGGATACCGAGTTCACTACTTGGTAGGACCAAGCGGAGTCAGCCTTCTGACTTCTCGGTCTTCGCGAACAGTTAGGACAACATCCAAGGCGCACCTGGCAGGGACAAAGATCAAGCAAATCCAACCAAACACCGGTCGAAAAATGGACAGAAAGTTGAAGCTTGAACGACAAAGGCTTTAAACGACAAAATAAAACTTTGGTACCAAATTTACAAGTTTTGAAGTTTGCATAAAAAATGTTTTCTTGACGAAAATCAAAATTTTTGATGAAAAAAAACAACATTTTTTCAAGTTATAAATACAAATTTTAATCTAAAATTTTCAAAATCAACTTTCCATCCCCTTCCCTACCTGTCTTCGATCGGAATTGCCAGTCAGAGTATATCAGGCACTATGCAAGGACGTCAAACCAGGTCTGAATCCAAATCACCTCTCAAAGTTATTCTTACTTCGAAAAATGTATTTTTATTTCAATTTTAAGTCAAACACCATATTTTAGAATTAAAAAAAATATTTGCCACTTTAAAACTCGTCATCAGACCCTGTTAGACCTACCTTGCTCTTGGACCTCCTCCTAACCTAGCTAGGAACCAAAGTCATCAGAAGGGAGAGCGGGTACAGAGACCCACTCAACAACGCGACATATAGGTAATAACGCGCAAAATACAATAAATAATACAAACATTGTGATAGATTACATTATTCTTTCTGCATGTCCTTACAGATTACGGACTGGTTTCATCTTATGTCATTCATCAGGAGTCATCGTCCTCATCCTTGGCACTTGACCTTGTCCATTTCTGACCATGTTTAGCTTGAGCTTGTCCGGTCTGTGGGCCTTGGTAAACGCTGTATTGGTTCAGTAGAAGCTTCTGAAACATTCAAACATTATATTACAATAGAAAAAAATTTTTTAAATTTTACTTTAAAGTCCTATTTTAACAATGATACTCGGATACGACTCGCTACATTAAAGTATTACAACAAACCAAACAAAAGTTACATATTAATATATTATAATAGCTAAAATATCAGAAACTTTATTAAAGAAAAACATACCTATATTTAATATTACCCATCATCAATAGCCACAAAAGTCTTGGTTTAAATTCGCCTCAGAAGCTGTAGCAACCATTTATGATCAAACGAGGATAATCATCATAAGTCCCTTTGCTCTATTGGGGCCATAAGATAAACTCCTAAAACAAGCAAATAAATAAAATAATATCGACAAAATGTTAATTTAGCTTTACAATTAGCTTTTGTTCAGAAAATCTAAAAAATTAAATTCACTCGAATGTCAAGTGCAATATCCTAACTTCCTCATATCTCAAAAACAAAGTAATATCGGCCGTTCCATTGTCTACCTATAGAATAACTTTATACTATCGCTGCTATTAAGCACAAGTTCAAAGATTTATCCCTCTATCTTACTTCAAAAACCGGCAAAACCATCTGATGTCATGTGTAATATCACAAACCGGTCATAACTCAAAAGTTGCACTAATTTGCTAAGCTAAACTTTAAAATCTACAGTAAACAAGACTCAACACAACTACTGAATTACAATTTAAAGTATTATCGTTCAAAACGCCCTATAAAATCCACAAATCACTTTTATGTCTAGTGTAAGATCTAAAAATTCGCGTGGCTCAAAAAAGACAGCAAACGCCTTTGCCAAACTTTTAACATTTGTTAAACAACTGATGTTCTTACTAAAACAATAAATTCAACAAGCTAAGCCTTTGATTTACGTCTAAAAGTTACGAGAGACCTTTAAGTCAAGTATAACATCGCGTAATCTTAAAATCTCCAAAATGAAGCCAAAATATCGTAAGGAACCAATCTCAGTAATAGAACAACCCCTCTCGCTTACTAACAAGCCAAAAACTCAATAGAATCTCCTCCAAAAACCACCAAAAAGCTAGTTCAACATCGAGTTTGACCTTCAAACCTTCTTCATACCTAAAAACCAACCCAAAAAATAAAATAACTTACATTTACCACAACGTGCACATCATTTACTCCATATTTTCGTGTATCCATCAACAGAGTCCATCATATATTCGGGGTTCGAGCCAAATTTCGCAAATTCATCGTCAAAATCACCGCTAACGGCAGATTGCGACGAAATGCCAAATCGTTTGTTTTCGTTGCGAGACCCAGTGAGAGTAAAGCAAAACTAAAATTCTAAACATTTTTGAATCTGACTTTCATGAAATTGTCTAAAAAAAGTTACTATAGCTAAAAACTAAACTTTTTAAACTATTTTTCAATTTTTAAAAGGCATCTTAAAGACCAGTGTTCTTTAAGACCTCTGTAAAATAGTTTTGGCTAGAACCTTCGACCGGTAGAATATAGAAACTTTAAATTTTGGGTTTACAAGGTTATTAGCAATATGTTTCATCTTGTAATGTTTCAGTACTTTGCCTCTTATAATCTTCTTTGTAGAAACATTTCAAACATATTACCCTTGCAACACAATATTAAAGCTTCTTTTGCTCATAATTTTCGACCGGTCGGACGTGCAATTTTAATATTGTGGGTTTACAATGTTCGTATCAATAGTGTACAGTGTGCTTAATATCAAAATTTTGTCTTGTAAAATACGGCAGCAGGGCTTTGTTTTCTAAAGTTAGTCAAAAATCGTTGGATTTTCAAGTTTCTTTCGTCGAAAACGTGCCATTTTTATCGTTATATGGTATATATTGGTTATAAAACTATATTTATTTTCAAGAATATTCTTTTTCAATCATTTTTATATGGTTTCATCAAGTCCCGTCCAATTATATTGTGTTTTATTAGCCAAAATAGCAAAAAAGTCTAAAATTTGTCAGGTAAAACAATAGCAATATATAGAATTTGTAAAAGCCAAAACAATGGTTTAAAAATTTTGTTCGAATTCATAAAAGTTTAGAGAGTACGGGGAAAGCGTTTTGGGGTACCGGTCGATTAAAAGGGAGAGAGAGAGAGAGAAGCCGAGAATAAATAAGAGAAATGGCTGGAAACAAGTGTAATATCGTCGAGAAAAGGTGGATAACATTGGAATAGAGGGTCCATAGCTAGGAATATAGTGTTATTAGGTATTGGAGAAGCCAGTGGGGAATTGTTTTGAAAAATTTCAAAAAATTTTGACATTTCGAAAAAATTTTAAAATTTCAAAAAAAATTTTTAAATTTCGAAACTTTTAAATGAAACCTCAAATTACTGTCAAAACACATCCCATTGACCCTAAAAACTCAAAAAAAATTTTAAAAAATTTGTACGTTTAAGAGAAGCGCCAGCCGGCTAAAACAAGATCGATTTTCATGAGGATTAGACGTTTACATTGTGTTGTAATGGTTTTCCATAATAAAAAAGCGATTTAAAAGTTGAAAAAATTAAGGAACAAGTCAATCATATAATGATAAAATATCTAGAAATCCAAAAAATGACAAAATATTAAAAAATTTTAAAAATTTCGAAATTTCAAAAAAGAAATTTAAAAAACGACAAAACTTAAATCTCTAATCAAAAATGTCATTTTCTACCAAAATTTATAAAAATGATGACATTTCTGACCAAAAATTTCAATTTAAAATAGATGCAAAAAGAATGGCGCGATGACATACTTTAGTTAATATTATTAGAATTTCCGATCAATACTGCCATTTCTTAACGTATATTGTAAGAAAATGACGTTTTAAACCAAAAATTTTGATTTTAGGTTGATGCGAAAAGAATAGCGCATGAAAAACTGCCATAACGCGAAAAGTTTCAAAGAATAAGTGAGGCAAAAAAGTCTTGTCGTTTATTTCAACGTATTTCAGTGATAAAAAACAACAAGACTTTTTTCTGAGAGAAGCTGATAAAAATGGTTGATAAAAGTGATCATGGTTAAGCTAATAGTGACGTTTAGTGTCATTAAGACCAAAAAGTAATGTCATATGTCATAGACTTATGTCATAAAGTCAAAAAGTAATGTCATAGGCCAAATAACCATATGACAAGACCAATCTCATATGACAAATATGATTTCTACTCCACACTGGGCAGTGGGTTGGACTTTAGTTGTTGCATTAATGTCATCATGGAGGCGCCGAACATCTTCTCCATCAGGTCGAACTGCGACTGTGAAATGTCATCGCTTTTCACGGATTCGGTCGAATTCGGTGCCTGAGGGGAGGAACGACTCGACGGGTTGGAGTCGTCGCTATTTTGGCCCTCCGCACTTAGGACCGGCATTTCTTCGGGTTTGAAGCCGGCTTCGAAATTCGAAGCCTTGTCAAATCCAGCCTGAGGGTCAAAGTTGGCAGCCTTGGCTAAGCTCTCGAGGTTGATCAGGTTTTTGGCCAATGTTTCAAAGTTGGTCGCATTTTTGGTCAAATTTTCGAGGGTGGTACTGTTTTTGGTCAAAGAGTCCAAGTTGGTACCATTTTTGGCCAGGCCTTCGAAACTAGTCGCGTTTTTGCCCAGTCCCTCAAAAGTAGTACCATTTTTGGCCAAAGAATCCAAATTGGTACCATTTTTCATCAAACTTTCAAAATTGGTACCATTTTTGGCTTCAAAACTGGTCATATTTTCGGTCGAATTCTCAAAACCATTGTCAGCCGAACCCTCAAATCCTTCCCCATCAAAAGGCGTGGCATTCTCGGGCTTGGCCGCGTCGCCAGCCAACTGTTGCAATTGGACCGAGCGTTGCAAAAGTTCTTGCAGTGGGTTGGACAGGTTGTTTAGGCCAAACAGATTCTCGATAGACAGGCCGGTTTGTTGCGCGGGCGGGGTTTGTTGTTGTTGTTGGGTGAGGAAGGCGAGTGGAACGCCGAACTGGAGGGGTGGGAGGAGGTTGGAGCTGGGCGACTCAACGAAACTACTGGTAGAGCCCTCCGGCGATGAAGGGGTTTCGAAATTCGACTAAAATTTGGAAATGAATTTTCATTTTTTTCGATTTAAAAATTTTTTTTATTAAAAATATATTATATAAAATTATTTTTCGTTTTTAAAAAAATAATTTTTATGAACTTTAATTTAAAATTTTAATTTTTAGGCCAATCTTAACGCCCTATAAGCATTTCATTTACAGTACTTCCACTTTAAGCTCAATTTCTACAAAAATTTTTAAAACTTCAAAAAAAGTAAATCGAGACGTTTGTAAAGCATAAAAAGATGTATATTATTCCCAAGTTTCGTTATTATACTTAGTTTTATTAAAAAGTTATCATCAATTAAAAAAGTCGAAAATCAAGGAAAGTTCGATTCCGCTTGGAGACAGCGCATAAAAAAGTTGATTTTTAATGAAACTTTTTTAAGATTGAAAAACGTGTCTTGACACGTTTTTAGGGCATAACAAGCAGTATTTTATCCCCAAGTGTCATGATCGTAGTTTGTTTTTTAAAAAACTTATGATCACTTGAAGTTTAAAAAAGTCAAAAATCAAGAAAAGTTCGGTCCCGCTTTGAATCAGTCGGGGTTTTTTGCGTTTTCCAATGAACATTAAACCAGCATTGAATTTATTATGAAAAATATTAATCTACACCCTAATATTTTTTACTCAAATGTCATTTTTATCCATATGTTTAACAAAAAATGTAATTATTGGTTAATTTTTAGTCAAAATACCCTATTTCTTTCAGCTTTCAGCCCAAAAAAGTCATTTTTGTCAAATTTTTTTCGACAAAACTCCAAAAATACTCACTGGATTCAAGAACTGCCGACTTCTGTTCTCTTCGTTCGACTTTCGACGCATTTCCTTGCGTTTGTTAGCGAACCAATTGGCAATAACCTGTGGCGTTACCACTTCTTTCGGCATTAGCTGGCCGCCTAAAATCACTATAAATTAATGTAATGTCATTCATGTTGAATATGAAATGGCAAATTATCATTAATTTAAAATTTTTTACTACTTTATACCCGCTTGGATACGATTTTCTTATTTTACTTCTAATATCTTTCTAAGTTTCGGGTACCGCCACGAAAACTTGAAATGTGGGTATTATGGTCTCAAAAGCCAAAATATATACTTTTACTGCTTCTAATGGCCAAATGTGATTATGTAGCATTCAATTTCCAAGTTTTCTTATATTTTAAAAACTATCTTTTGGGTTCCGCAACGAAAACTTGTCATAGTCTTTTTTGGGTCCCAAACGCCGATACTTGACATTTTATAACCTTCCATAGTTAATACCAACATCTTTTTTGATTTTAATATCCCAAATCGGCCGTAGTTGATAATTTTTATCAAAAAATCTTGGCATTCCGCTTCAAATCCCAAAAAGCCCGCCAAATCTCCCACAACTCTAAAAACTAACCTCGTTTTTCGGCTTGTAGAGCCGTGTTGCATGCTTGTGCGATTTCCGATCGTTTATTGCCATCGGGGAAGGGGGATTCGGCAAAGAATTGCTCCAACATTCGTATCAAGACCGGGCGGAAGACGTAGCGTTCACGTCGTTGTGGTACCAGTTCACCGTCACCATTGGTCTCCAATCGAGTGGTGGGATCTTGACAGTACATGGCTGGATGACGACGACAGTTCAGGTACCATGCGTATATGTTTCGACGGCATCGTAGTGACAACTCGCGATGATTTCCGTTTAGAAGTTTGGAAATGTAGGGTTGGGAGACGCCTGAAGAAGAAAATTTTAAACTTTTTTTTGATTCAAAACATAAATTTTTGATTCTAAAATTATTTTTATAAAAATGAATCGATACTTTCGTTATAAATTAGGCGAAAATGTCAGGTTTTCAATTTTTTAAATCGGACATGTTTCATCGTATAAAATGGCCCGCGCAGACTGCAAAATGCAAAAACAGCAAAAAACAAAAACTAAAATTCAAAATATTGCTAGAATAGGATACCTAAAAAAATAAAATCCATAAATAAATTTAAAAAAATGACAGTTTACGTGTTCCATCGTATAAAATGGTTCGCGCAGACTGCAGCTGCAAAACAGAAGTCTAGATAGAACTGCTGGTAAAAAAATATTTTTATGACAATTTTAGACACCATAAGGCCGAGAAAATCATAAACTAAACTAGAAAGCGCATATTTTTAAGTCGGACATTTTTCATCGTATAACATTGCTCGCGCAAGCTGCAGAAGGCAAAAACGCCATTAATTGGTCGAAACAAATTTGAGAATTTTTAGAAAACAAAAAATTATCAAATCCCAAAAATAACATTTTCATACCGTACTAACCACATTTTTTCCGAAAAAATCTTTAAAAATCAAGTACAATATCAGACTGCACGGTGCAATACAAAATTTAAAAAAACCATTTAAAATAATTTCAAATCCAAAAATATTGCCTTACCCGTCATCTGAGCAACCGTCGTTTGTCGCAGCGAGTATTGTGTGATGAACTTTTTCATGTCACTGATACAGGCCTCTTCACCTTGAGCCATGAACTGTTCCAGTTCGTTTGGATCCTCCAACGTCGTTATGTCTTTCATGGGCTGTCGCTGGGATCGAATTGGTCTGGCTGCGCCCAATGGCGGCCTCGACAATGCGGAGCTAGACTGGTTGGCCATGGAGACGGTCGAGGCGCCGAAAACGCAAGATTCTGGAACGGTGGTGAAGGCGCACCGACTCGCGTCCGATGCTTGGCCCAGCGACGAGGTGGACTGTTGTTCGGCTAGCTGAAATTTATGTTGAGGTAAATTTGCATATTTATTGAATGTTTAAAATGAATTGTCAAAAATGCTGTTCAGAGGCTCGGTATTCGAAGATAAATATATTATAGTAGATGAGTTGAACATAACAAGTCAAAACGTTTTTGAATCACGCCCTAAGACAATGAAACTAAAACTGCAAGATAGACCATTATCGTCTCTATCAAATAGTACCTAAATCCTTGTTCACCTTCTTAATAAACTTTTCGATGTTACACTGGACACCAATACCTAAAGCCGAACAAAACATGCCACAATTTTCTCTAACCAAACGCTAAGGCTACAAAACAACAACCACAAGCAAGCTCATTCTTTTCTCCACCTAAACACACCAAACACGCCTAATCTTGAATACTTGGACCCACCTAATCATCCCCAAATCCCCGACCAACCCTGAAAAGCCAAAAACCTTCCAAAAGCCAAAGTTACAGTAATCCCTTGGAAGCAGGCCTTATTTATAAACATAATCTTGCAAATTGTTTGTACGTAAACCATTGGTACAGTTTTCGATCCGAAAATAGTCCGAAATGCGTCACCTTCAACAGCATCCTCAATATAGATCATGAAAGCGGAAGATACGGAAGAGATACGATGAAAGCGGATTAATTCTTGACTAATTACCAGAAAAATGATTGTAATAGGGTTATGAGTAGACGAGGATAATAATTAGAGAGACAATTTACTTATTTTTTTCGAATTTCGAGACATGTTTCATCGTATAAAATAGTTCGCGCAGGCTGCATTGTAGAAAAATGAGTAAAATCGGCAGTGAAATAATAAAGTCTGACTTATATGACAACTTTAGATGCCATACACTTGTAAAAATCATAAATTAATCAGAAACCCATATATATTACTGGGACATGTTTCATCGTATAACATGTTTCGCCCAGGCTGCAGAAAAAAACGGCTATAATTGACCGGGAACGGTTAAAATATGAAATCTTTTGTACTTTTCAGGTAGCCACTAGTCATAAAATGCCAAAAAAAATTACTAGTAGTCATACGCAACGTACTGGCCGAGTACCTATTCAATAATAATCAGCTAAAACACCTTTTGGACCACAAAAAACCAGATTTTTAAGCTGCTTAAGGCCATTTGGCTTATATCAATATGACTACTTATAACATACAGTATCCAATAATATCACTTATGACATAAAATACTCGTTACTATCACTTATGACATACAATATGCATTACAGTGCACTTATGAGCTACAATATCCATTACTATCTATCACTTATGACATTACAAGCCCCAGTTACTACTTATGACATACCGCGGGCCGTGTAATACTACGCTGTTTACAACACGAAATGGCATCAATTACATCAATTGATAGCAAATCGTTTGTTTACGCCAATTACTATAGTCATCATCGTATCTATACAATACTATTACAAAAGGGGAAGTTTGGTAACGATTTTGTAATAACAATACAAAAGTATTCGATTATTGTCACAAACCACAAGGTTTTTAATGTACTGTATAGTTCTTCAGATTTTGCACGGTGCAGTCTTATATTGACTGCACAGTGCATCCTAACCATAAATCACTGCGCGGTGCAAAACAATTAAAAGTCTGCACAGTGCATTTTTATAATAAAAGCCTGCACGGTGCAATCCTATTATAAGACTGCACGGTGCAGACTACTAATAAAAGGCTGCACGGTGCAAACCAATTTTAAGACTGCACAGTGCAACCAAATAAAGACTGTACAGTGCAAGCCTGATTAAAACTGCACGGTGCACACTTTTTCAACCTACTACAACATCGAATAAACATAACTTTTGACCCCAAAACTTGAAGAAATAACTGTTCAAAGTTCAGAAAACGCCTTCAACCGTATTACAACAAAAAAGAATGACAAGAGACAAAAAAACTTATTAGAGAAAAATAACTTTTTATCAGTTTTTTTTTGTTCAATTGATTAGAACGACAAGTTTAGTCTTTAACAAAACATTTTTAGTACATTGTGATTGTGATACATCTAAAATGGTAAAACAAAGCTATTTTAAGTTTCAGAACCGTCAAAAGTATTGATTTTTCTCTAAATGCCAAAAGCAAAAAATTAAAGACAAAGTGTCATAATATGCAAATTTACGATTAAAAATAAAAAATTTTTAAAAAAGTAAGAACTTCATTCTATTTGGTACCTAAGTTCATAATTCCGTAAAAAACTAATAAGAACGAGTACTTTAATCAACACGAAATACTTACGACACTAGTATAATTTCATACCTAATTGTAAAATACGGCATCATCAATGAACACCCCTAAACCCTTCCCATATCGTAGTACAATACCATTGTTACGACACATTCAAATTTTACACCACGACCTTAACCCATAACCAAAGTTATGACCAATCTTATATGATCATACCTATACCAATAATATAAACCAAAACCAAAATTTACAACCTTATCACTACAAAACTGCTTACCTGTTGCAACTGTCGTACCAGAATACTGTTGGGGATGTTGGAGGCGGCGTCAGTGGGATTAAACGTCGGCGTGCTCGCCGTACTGGCCGCTGGGAACGTCGAGAAATCGGCCGCCGGATTAGCGGACTCGGTTTCCATTTTGTCCATGGCTCGGAACGCCTGAAACTCAATAGATATTAAGGTACGTTAATATTCTTTGTTTGTTATTTATATATAATGTTCACATACTCACAAATTTTAAAAAATTTCAAAATTTAAATTTTTTTCAAATTTTTCAAAAGTTGGTAAAATGACAAATATATTTCAAGACAAAATGTTGTACAAAATGTTGCGAAATTTCAAAATAACACAACTTATTACGGATTAACGAAGTCATAATGAGCTAAAGTAAATCGTATTTGTATTACAAATTCCGCCAAAACATACAATTTACGGCTTATGATCGTATTTGTCATAAACAACAAGTATTACCATCGAACATCGTTGAAAAGTTGAGAAAAGCGCAAAATTCGATAAAAAACAAATAAAAATAAGCTTAAATTGATGTATTCTAATGATAAAATGTTTATTTTAGTGTGTTAATATTTCAAAAACAATATTCTAAACCTCTTTAATCCAAAAAATGCATCAACAACTTCAAAAAGCCAATTATCTCCGATGAGGTTCGTACCCGCAACCTTTTGCACGCAACGCCGACGCGCCACCACTGAGCTACGCAAGCACGCCAAAAAGTTTTTTGATAACCTGTACTTTTTCTGTATTATCTTACTAATCGTTACCCAAAAAGGTCTCCAAATCCGTTTTAAACCCAAATTCTACGTAATTTCAAACCAGTTTTCAATTTCAACCCAACAATTAAATGTTCCAAAATTATTTCAAAAAAGGTTTGTCTGTACGGTATGTTAGTTGTAAGTATAAATTACCTTAAAGTTAAAAACCTAAAAATTATCACGTAGACGTTTCTATGTCATTAAAGCTATTGTAGTGTAAGTTCCAATGAAGTACGTATTTAAGTCGTTTTTTGCCTCAATTATGAGTTTAAGACATGAACAAAATATGATTCATTACGAGACCAAAAACAAGTAAAGAATGTCACGTAAACATGTAAATGTGTAGTTGATACTATTTTTAGCCGTAAAATGGCAAACGACTTTAAAAAATTTTAAAAAGTTTTATTTTTTTGCACGGTGCAGTCAGTTTTTTTTATTTATGCACTGAGCAAAATTCTATGAACTTTTTGACCTAATATTTTAGATGTAGCATTTTAGTGTGACAAAGACCATAAGTACCAAATTTAAAAAAATTTCATCACAAAAGATTCCAGAAATTTAAAAATTTCAAAAAAAGCTGCACAGTGCAGTCATTTATTTCAAACTTTTGCACTGTGCAGTCCCTCTATTTACTTTCTGACCACAAAAACGACAAAACCTAATAAAATTTATAGTTCCTGACCAAACGTGACCCAACAGTTACTATCACCACATACGAAACCTACCAAAACACCTGTTTTTTCACTTCTAACCTACTATAATATACGACATGATACGAAAACCTTAAAAAACTAATTTCCTGCATTACAAGTTATTTGTCGAATGTAACAACTGGGTAATCTCTTCACCCCCACCGTAATATATTATAGTAATATGTCACTAAAATTGTCCATTAATCCCCTCGGGCCATTTCATATCTTATAGTTAAAGTTTAACCGCTACATTATGGTGGTTAAGGATGTTTATGTAGAGGATGAGAGAAGATAGTGTAAACAAAATTTTGTCATTTTTAAAAACGTTTTCAATTTTTAAAGTATTAATTTTAAAATTTTCAAAAAATTTTAAAAGTTGAAAACTTGAAAAATATTGAAAAAGAAAGTTCTTGCGGTTTAAAAAAATCAAAGCAAAATAAAAAAAATAGCAAGAACTTTCTTTACAGCCAACAAATTTTTCAAAAAAAACCCACAAAAACTTTGTTTACAGCCCAAAAACCGTTAAAAACCGGGCGTTTGCAAGAACTTTCTTTCCAAAGCCCCTCAAATTCATAAACTAATACCTAAAGCTTACTCTCTACCTAATCTTACTACGAAATCCTTAACTATTACCAAAAAAGTTGACTTATTAATGTACCAAAAAGTTCAAAACGACTAATCCCCTCGAGGCAATTAGCTCCACAACCAATTACAGTATGAGAGCGGATTACTGTGTGTGATTACTGTAAAACGCGGAAATTGTCACGTTCCGGGATTTCGAATAAATTCTTTTTCAATTTTCCAATTTCAAAGAGATTTCTTGTTTAGAACCTGAGGGCATTTAGCAAAAAAAAGGATTAGTCTTTGTTAGTGCCAAAATTAATATTGTATTTCGGGAAGGTATTGTAAAGTAAATCGAGGAAGCTATTTTCGTACAAAAGCCATTGAGAAATGGCATGGATTTACGCGGTTTTTTGGGTTCGGTATTAGTAAAAAATTTTTTTCTATAAGGGGGTGGTTTTGAAATGCGAGAACTTTATTTACAGTCAGGTAAGAGAAAGAAAAAAAGGGCAAAGAAAAAAGAAAAATTAAAAGTTATGAGATATTACAAGTTTCCTTTTTCGAAATTTTTTAATTCAATTTTTTTTCAAAATTTCAAATTTTTTTTTAATTCAAAAAATTTTTTAAAATAATAAATAACAACTTCTAGGGATTTATGGACCGCTCAAAACTCCAAAAAGTTTCATTTCTACAAATTTTTTGACCAGCTCCTACTATATCTTCACCATTCCCTACACCATAACAACCCCTACCGTCTAACGATTAGCCTCTACCCCTTAACAACTAGTTCCTAAAACAACGTCAATATACAGTCAAACCTCTTTAGTATAAAACTCAAGGGAATGGTCTAACCTGTCCTTATAACCAGGGTGTCACGCTCTTTTTGATACAAAAGACTGTCAAGAAGCAGACATTATGTGAAACTTCTTTAATATCACCCTTGATAGTATGAAATTCTCTTTATAATGACAGCTACCATACTATCAAGAGTCATACTAAACAGAATTCACAGTATAATACATATATACCAAACTCCATATCCCTTACCTCCTAAGAGAAGTCCGTACAACAAAATCAATATATAATAAGTATATAGCAACCTTAACAACCTACCCCTTGACTTTACAGCCCGAATCAGCCGACATTCCGCGACTTTTATAAGCCTGGGGAATGAAGCGCCAAATCCGCTTTTCGGCCCAAAAACAAACATTCATGTTTTGCCCTATTATGACATGTAATGAGCTTTTTCCCGAATTTAAATTTGAATAATTACTGAAATCTGGTAGGGCATTAAGTTGATAGCGAAATATTAAACATCTTTTATTTTCTTGTTTAGGATTAGGGTTTGATACTGTAATTTTATTGAGCAAAACAGCATTTTTTGGCTTGTAAAATGCGTTTTTTAAAGCGAAACAGCCTTTTAGGTAACAAAAAAGGCTTATAAAACATTGCACTTTAACGTCTTTTCAAATATTACCTTTGGTTTTACCTTTTTACCACTCCCATTATATCTATACCAAAAAACATCCAAGCGGATTTGAACCTTTTTGATTTTTGACATTTTCAAATTGTCATAACTTTGTCAAAACTCAACATATCAATATATAAATTGAGTAAAACATGCCATTTTAGATGCCTATAATACTATATTCAAATTTTAAAAAATTAAAAATTTTTTTTAATTGAAAAAAATTTTAAACTTGGTCCCCCCTGTGGATTTTTTCGATAAAATTCAACCCCCCCAAAGCGCTTTTACCCCGCCCTCCATCCCTACCAAACACACCCCTAACAACACCTACTATCTCCTTTTATCATTATCTTACCACTACTATACAATCCCAATCCAATCTACCCCAATATCATTAAAATTTCGAGTCGATATCATCAACATGTTCAAGGTTTTTTCAATGAATTGGCTTCAGAAGCGTATTACGATCGTAAAGCGACTTAAACCCCGAGATAATATAAGACATCAATTAAGGCAAAGTTACTTTTGATTATTTGTGTCCAAAGATCCCCGTCCGATCCGATTTGGTAGAGTTTAATAAATAATGGCACATTTCATTCGCATCGTGCCAACGCAGTAATGTCGTCGTTTTTAAACGCACTTTTTCGTGGAATTTCGGAGTTTAAAATAGTATATGTACTTTTTAAAACCAGTTCGACTTGAAAGACGATCGTATTTTACCTAGAGCATCTTTTGAACTATTAAAATAACTTACAAAGTCCAACTACAACAAGCTCAAACCTAAAACATTCGACTAGAGTCCCAAAACGAAGACTTGTGCAATTACTTTGCATCTTAATGTAACTTAAAAATATGTTATTTAAAATCAAATTAGTGGTTTTATTCGCCTTAACTATTAAAATTTTTTTTATTTTTTAAATCTTCGTACTTTTTGGTCCCACCACGAAAACTTTAAAGTGCTGTTTTTTAGAGTATTGAAAAGATACATTAAAATGAATAATAAATTAACAAAGTTACTTGACTTTTATTTTAAAAAATCTAAAAATTTTAAAATTTAGTTATTTTTGGTCCCACAACGAAAACATGGCATTCCCTTTTACGCTTATAAATCGGAAAAACTGACATAAGAATAGAATAATATATGTATTCCTGCTTCCATATAAACTTTTCTAACCTACTTTACCTGCCCTACTCCTCCCTACAATACCCTAACCTGCTCTACCATACTCAACATTAACCTAACCTACCGTAACACCCCTATAGCAATAAAAGTGCAATTACTTTAGTTTTGTCTCATTTTTTCCTCAGCTGACTTTAATGTTTAAACCCATAGTAATATGTCACATCCCACAGTAAGAACCAAGTTCTGAGTAAGCCTGTTACACTACAATCATATACCGACACGTACACAACCTTTACAGCTAGACGACTACCCCATGCTGTAGTTTTAATGTCAGTTTATACTCTCCAGACGAGCGAATAACAAGCCAATTGTGTAATTGGAAATGTCAATTTCTTGAAATGATAAAAGGCATATTGAGGTAGAGAAAGAAGACTACAATTGGGCTACAAATAATGAACAGGTACAATGTTCTGTAGGTGGAGTATAAAGTATACGATGTGAAACGTGACTATGGCTGCAAAAAATGCGACGGAAAGTTAGTTAGTGGAAAATGAGACAAGAAGCTTGACGTTTTAAGGTGGGTATGAAGGGTGGGGTATTTTAATGGTAGGTATGAAGGATAAGGGTGATTTTAAAGGCATGGAAGAGAGGTGGCGGACTTTAAAAGGCAGGGGTAAGAGTTAAATCCAAAAAAGAGGAAGAGGTAGAAAGGAAATACAATTTTAATAAAAGCCGCGGCTATGTTTGTTTTAAAAAAAAATTCTTTTTGGGGGGGGCGGGGGAGTTGGGCAGGATAAATTTGTTTTTAATTTTTAAGAAAATGATAGAAAACGATAAAGATTTTTACACCTACCGCACCCTTCCCTTCCTTTTCCCATCCCCCCCCTGCCACTCCACCCCTCCAAAAAATTTTTTTTCGAAAAAAACATCCCCTCATGAAATGTTGTCAAGAAACACCCCTCTGTGAAAAAATTGCCAAAAATATATTTTTTTGCACTTTAAAACCTCTAAATAAAACCCATTCCCGACGAAAATAACATAGCTAATACGCACACCAAACATTGTGTAACAGTGACCGAAAATAGAGAGTAATGGTGACAACAAAAGAACAATGAGATTAGCTACACATTATTATTAGGCAAAGACGCAGTCGTACGCGTATAGCATAACATATACATTAAAATTTTTTTGGGCGAATTTTGCAAACGTGCAGGATGTCATTATGTCATTTTTTGGTGCAAAAAGAAGTACAGAATCAGCCAGAAAAAAATTTAAGATAAAATTGAACTTAACAGATTGAGCCAAAAGTAGCGGGACACATTTTTGTTAAAAAATAAATAAATAAGAGTCCGTGTGGCCTCTCTATATAGTAAACCCTCTATATAAGCAACTCTCCTTATAGTAAACAAGAAATTGTAAATATAAAATTTTTAGCAAGATACTAAATCGCGCTTTCCAGGAAATCTCGAGAAAATCGAACTGCGTTTTGAATTTCCCGCGAAATTGGCATTGTGTTTCAAACTTCTAACTTTGCCATTTTATGACTTTTAACCATTTTGCTTTAATATACTAGTAGAATACCTTTAAATAGACCTATATTTTTAAATTTGTAAGCATAGCTTGTCTGGAATGTCAAAAAAAATGTTTGAAACACAATGCCAAATTTGCCAAATTGACGAAAAATCCAAATATTTAAATTTTTAAACTCAAAAGCGCAAGTTAAAATTTTTCATGGGCACTACTAGTGGTACAAAGAATCCCTATAAAAATTTTGAGCTGGTTCTAAGCAATGCAAGCTGGGTAATTTCCTTGTAACTTGACTACAGTAAACCGTTGATGCAACTCAAGTAGTGCCAAAAGCCAAATCGTTGAGATCCAAACATCACTCAACGACTAATAGGCCACTTGTGAAACAAGTTTCCGGCTTAAGCTGTTATATATTTATAACAGACGTCTTTGTTCGACGGATTAACTCAAAAGTTTGAATAACTGTACTCTTTAGGCAACTTCTTGTAAACATCAATGTGTACGTATGTTGGATTAGTAGAGGTAGTATTTGAAGGCTGTTACTATTTAAAACTGTTGCTAAGGGTTCCTTATAAACTCGTTACTGTAGGGTGTACATGATCGCAACGAATTAGGTCGGTCTTTTGGGCGCAAACGTTTTCGTGGCGGGACCCACGGACAAGTAAAGGGGTATGAGTCAGAGTAGGGCTAAAGGTAGAAGTAGGAATAGAGGTAGGGCTAGAGATAAGGATGACTCTAGAGGTAAGAAAAACTACAAAAAATTTTCCAAAATTTAAAACATTTTGCTTACGGTAACAATTACGAACCCTTTGGTCATCCTACAACTATTTTTGACACTTTTAATCTACTGTTTTTAACAAGTTTTGTAAACAAAGTTGTTGCGGATTTCCGCAAGATTTAAGGATTTTAAAAATAAACTTTATTTTTTGTAAACAAAGTTATTTCCGTATCCTTGAAATCCTCAAAAACTGTATTTTTTGATCTTTGTTAAACTCTGCGGCAAAAATATTTTCAGAACTTTTTCAAATTACTTCATAATCTGTGTAAACAAAGTTTCTTCACCTAGTAAGGAGGTGTAAACAAAGTTTCTGCTCTCAAAAAGCTGTAAAGAAAGCTTCCGTGCCAAAAATTTTTAAAAATACGCTTCTCAAAAACCGTAAACTACAGTTAAAATTTGAAAAATAAGACAACAAATGCAAAATAAAAATTCAGGCCAATCTTACTATAAAACCTTTTACTATAAAGCCTGATACCATGGTTACGAAGCGAGCATACCGTAAACTTGACTTGAACACAAATGTCCATTTTTATATCAAAAGCATTAAATTTATGTCAAAAAGTTTAGAATATGGTTAAAACAACTCTTTTTTATTTGTAAACAAAGTTTCTGCGCTTATTGATAAAACGTGTTTCTGTGGTACATTGGTAGCGCGCTAACTTTTGGTTCCATAGGTTATTGGTTCGAACCCCGACTAGTGCAAAGCCTTTTTTTGCCATTTCTTTTTAAATTAGAGATAAAAAATGAAAAGATATGACATTATATCACTATCAAAACACTTAAAATTTTCGAAAAATTATCTAAAGTGACAGCACAGGCTATACGAGCTCAAAAAAACTATTGGCGATTCCAGGAAAATTAAGCTTTTGCCATAAAACGCGGATTATTTTATCAAATTAATTCTACATTACTATTTCCGTTTTGGACACAAACATCACCGATTGTAAATTTACTACACCAAAAAAATTGTCTACGAGTTATTTCATCTCGCCTACATTAAAGAATGACATTTGTGGGTTGGCAAACACAGACACGTGATGTTTTGAGAATAACTTTTTTTGCCATAACTTTTGAACCAGTATTGCAAAATTTGGAAATTAAAATTTGTATGATAGCTTGTGAGCAGTACTAACATATGATCTAAGGTTTTACAATTTTTTTTATAGTTTGAAAAGCTTTGGGCAGCAATTTTCGGCTGATGAACCCAAACATTTTTCCAAAAGCTGACTTTTGCAAATACACGGCAAGAACTTTCGAACCGATAGACCAAGATAAAATTTCTTGCAATCATATGAAAGCCCATCAAAAGTACTATCATAAAATGCCACGTACTTAACAATTACTTATTGAAAAGTCTCAGTTTTACTAATTTTAATCAACTAACCCTAAATTTTCTGATAAAGCTGTCTGATTGACAAAAACCTGCGATAACTATTGAGTCGATAGACAAAACCTTGCAAATCTAAGCTAAAATAAAGGACAATATACCGCACTATCAGTAGTACAAATACTAACTTATACCTAAATATCAACCTTAAGATATAGACTATTAAAGTCGATGCTTTTCTATTAAATTGTTCGAAAAATTATGTTTTCTCAAAGCAAATTCTCGAATATGGAAAGCACAGAATTATTTGAACATAATAAAAAACTTCAAAACCCTCCCCAAACCCAAAAAATTATCTACCTTATCACCCATTCAAATCAAAAACCAAGCTATAACAAAGCGGAAATAAAAACTTCCTAGAATATTTAACATTATCCATGAGACTATTGTCCATGAGGACCAAATCCCACCCCCCAAGCCAGATCAATTAAAGGCCGTAGGGAGATTATCTTGTCATTAATAACAAAGCAATTACTCGGTTAATTTCATGATATAACAATTAACAACACCTGATTCATCTTCAAAACACAAAGTAACACTCAGTAAAGCTTATGAGATCAATTGCTACATCTATTAAATTGGCAAAAAAGTCTTGTCGTTTTTTAACATGAAAAACAATGTTTAAAAACGACAGAACGTTTTGTACTCCTTAGTATAGACATATACACTAAGTAATTCGTTATACAGAAGCCTAACTGTCTACAACTTAACACTACCATATACACGAAACACATTCTACACACTATTTACCGTGCCAACCTATACGACTATATAAACGACCCAAAGAGTAATCGCATGATTACCCAAAACCGAAACACTACATTTAAATCTGTAATTACCGGTCATGAACTACGTGCAAAAATTGCATTTGACACGTTAAGTTAAAAGTACTCGAGATTACGATTCAACTCTTCGTAGAATTTGAACCACAATACATTGGAAGTGTCAGTTTTAGACTGAAGAGGGATATTGTATTAGGCCCAAGTTGAACTGTATTAAAAGGTACTGTAGTTAGCACAGACTAAAAAAAACTAAAGTCAGACTAGAGATACTGTAGTGGGCCCATATCAAATTCTACTAGAGGATACTGTAGTAAACCAAGTCAAAATTTACTAGGAGATACTGTAGTGGGCTCATATCAAACTTACAGTACCCACAGTACCAAAAATAGTAGTAGTATACTACCACACCCAACATTGTACTAATGACTCAGTACCATAAACCTGCCTTAGAACACCAAGAATCCCGTTACAATACTATCAACAACCGTACAGAACCTACAACACCAAAAATGTTAGAAATTTACTACCATCCTTAACATATTACTAATAACTTCTCAACAGTACAAAAAACTCTCCAAAGAGCATCAAAAACCATAGCCCTTCTACAGAGTCCTTTAGCCCTTCTACAGTACTACCAACCACAATGTATTACCTCAATGTACACCCAAAACATCCCGCAATAACCCAGCCCATTTTTGTGACCAATTTTTACCACAATAATTGCATTGTAACATCCGGTGTAATTACCACTCAAGTGGGCATTGTATTTTACGCTGTTAAACCAGCTATTAACATTTGGCCGACACCGCTCTTTAACACACTACATTACCGAATAACATGTACAATATCACACAAGACATAAGGAGTTAAGTGGTGGTTTGTATTTTATGTATTGTAGAATGTGCACGGTAATTTGTTAACCACCATCTGAATACATTTTTCGGCGGTTTTAAGACCGTAATTATGAAATTTGAGGATGGACTTTAGCCTTATGACTTAATTTAGCCTAACTTAATAAACCTAACAAGTAATTTGATAAGAGTAAATTAAAAAATGACAAACCCAATGTACACAATACAGAAAACAAAGCATTTACTTGGTATTTATACCTGACTGTACAAATTTAAGCCAATTTAAGCGTATAATTCTGTCCTTAAGCCTAAAAAATTTAATTTTTGCTTAAACCTCAAAAAATAAGCCTAAAAAACAAGCCAAATCATGAAATTACAAAAATTGTTATGCCCAGTCGTATTCAATGGTTAAAACTTTAAAATTTCTAAAAAACGCCATTTGAAAACTCGTTTTTCATAAAATAAACCTAAATTTAAAAAATTAAGCCTAGATAAAAAAAAATTTCAAAATGGCAAAAATAGTTCAAAAATGTAGTTATGTCATTTCTAACGTCATAAATTCAAAAAAATTCCAAAAGTGCCATTTTAAAACTAGTTTATAGACTTAAACCTAAAATTCGTAAATTAAGCCTGAAATGCCGTTTTTAAAAAATAAAAATCAAAACGTGTACTAATTATAAAATATTGACACACTTAACCCTAAAAATTTTAAAAATTCCAAAATGTGCTATTTTAAAATCAGCTTTTACAACTGAAGCCTAAACTCCGAAATTTAAGCCTAAAAATGCCATTTTTTACAAATGAAAATAGAAAAATATCATAAAAAACAAAATATGCCATTGTAAATCATCAAAGCTTAAACAATTCTAAAATATTCCGTTAAATGTTAGTGTTTACAACGTAAGCCCAAGCTTTATAAATTAAGCCTAAAAATGCCATTTTTTACAAATAAAAAACCAAAAATCGTATTAAATGACGACATATTAACACTCTCAACTATAACAATTTTAAAAATTTCAAAAAGCTACAAAAATATCCACCTGACATCACCTTTTGCCCCATTATAGACCCCTCCTATATTATACATGCTCATTATGCACTACTATACAGAAAAGTGTCGTGCCACCGAAATTAATTCCAACTACATACTTTATAAACAAAACTTTTGAGGGAAAGCAAATAGAATTACAGCACATACAAGTGCAATCGTGTGTACGTGCCGAACATGAAAATGTATTTACATAAAGTAACATCTTATCGAATTATAAGGTATAAATTATTTATACTCGGCTGTCAAGAAGTTTGTTTCACTCGAGTGAAAAAGGTGTTCTACCGTACCCGCGGAACTGGTTTTTGATTATTTCGTGACGCTTCTGGGTATTAAAATTTGTAGTTTTAAATTTGCAAAATATATTAAATAAATGTCATTTTTAATCATAACTACCTTCAAAATATAGCTAAAAACTTAAAATTTTTAGAAATTGTAGTCTATTATAATATGCTCCAAAATCTTTTTCAATTTCACAAAAATTTTAAAAAATTCAAAAATTACAGTAAATTTACCGTACCTCTAATATTTTTAAAACCAACTTCTTTTTTAAAAAAATTAAAAAAAATAATTTTAAAAATATAAGAAATTATAGGTAAAGCAAGATTTTAAAACCTAATCACCTATTTTTTAAAAATTCATTCAAAAAACGACAAAAGAAAGGCCTTGTCTTCCACGCGGAATCGAACTTTTTTTTGGATTTTCGACATTTTCAATCGCTCATAACTTTGCCACAAATGGAGATATGAACTTGAAAATTTAAACCAATATGCTTTATTCTATACTCTATAAAACGTATGCTATCAACTGCAAACTTTACAAAACGGCTCATTTCAACTACTATAATATCAAAGTTTCCCAACGTTTGCACCTAAACTATTCGCCCATTTTGCCATTTTTAACCAACTTTTTACCAACAAAAAATTTTTAACAACCATTAAAACAAATTTCGAAACTTCTAAAAATATTGTCCACCTACCTCAGCAATGTTGTCGGCCGTGACGCCAGTGGAACGCAGTCGTCGGAGCAAGTCCAACTGCTCCACCGTGAACAAACTCATTTTTGCAGTGGGATTGGGGCCAAGTTTGGATAGGTATTGCACCGTGCTGTCGTTGATTTATCTCTCTTCGTTTTGTTACCTAAAATTAGCAAGAAATTAGTTTTTTGGTCGAAAAATGAGCGAAAATGAACAAAAATCGCGAAAAAACGAGCGAAAAACGGGAAAATCTTCAAAGTTCGCGGCAGGAAAAGGTAAAATACGGCATAAAAACGAAGTAAGAGCTGGATGAATGTTATTGTAAATCAAAGATAACATTTTAAATTTTCTTAAAACAGCAGATATTAACCATTTTCCTTTAAAAAACTTCGAAAAATCCCCCAAAAACGCAAAAAAATCACGAAATATTACCCAAAAACCTTCAAAAACTATCGAAAAACCCTCGAAACCCCAAACCAACGTTATGAATAATATAATAAAGTCAATCGCCTATACTAAATAACATAATTTATAGTACAATAGCAAAGTTGGTTCAAGCAATTACACTTTTATGCCCTCGTAAAGCCTTCAGCCCCTTAATCTGCGCATTAAAAACCATAATAAAATGGCCGTAAAACCGTCGCGCGTTATCATAATATTATCGCAATTCGTATTCAATTAGATTAAGGTTATACGGTGGTGTATATGGAGTCATGGGTTCTAACAATTTTCTTCAAGTTACTTTAGAAGGCTTTCTTTCAAATTAACTCAATCAACTTGTTACCTAAATTTCAAAAATCGGCCGTAAATTTAACCAATGAGGAAGAAAGTAATCCAAGCACAAAAATATGAGTTACAGTAACCAAAAATTAAAACTTCCTTCATAATTTGATTGTTTGTCAAAACGTTTTTCGTCGCAAACTTTTATTACATTATATCTCATAAAAGAGATTGTTATACCGCTTAAAACTTTCATGCTTATCAATGTTAGCGAATAAAAGACATGTCGACGACAAAATATACGTAATAAAAAGTTTTTCCATTCAGTTTACATTGAATCATCCGCAAAATTTATTCGATTTGTGGTAATATGTGTAAATATTTATATTATACATCAACTTTTATGACTAAAAAACTTGAAAATGAGGTTTTCAAAAGAATATATAGTTTTTTTATAAAAAAATACTTTTTTAAGAGCTTATACCAATCAATAACTATAATTTATGCCTTGGACCAAAATTTCAGAAAAAAGTGATACCTGTGTTCGCATGGCCTAGTGGGTGGCGCGTTAGACTTTCATGCGAAACTAGGCAAGTTCAAATCCGCGTCACGTAAACACAAATATCTTTCTTTTTTAGGACTATAAGTGAAAAAAGTGATCAGTACTAATAAAAAACAAAACAAGATGCCCCTTAAAATACTATTTTAACAAAAATAAACATCAAAGTTTACAAAAAAATGAAAACCCTCAAAATGTTTTAAAAATTTTTTAACAAAACAACATTTTTTACATAGTTCAAAATAATAACCATGAAACATAAACAAAATTAGTAACTTTATCACCGCACCTTATCAAAATCTCGTTCAGCATTACGTTGTATTACCCTTACACATTAAACATCACAAACCCTTCGTCTCCCCCTGAATGTTTTAAACATAAAAAGTAGTTTTAAAAAAAGTAAAATCAAGTGCAACATTACTAAAAATTCTTTTTCGTCGTAAAAAATATAATTTGTACACCGTAAATAAACCGTTTTTAAAGTCGCTCATAAAAATTGTTTAAGGTCGCGCGAATTACTTCATGTTTAAACGAGCCGGAGGCGGAAATAGCGCGCTGATGGCGGAGAGTGGACGAGAGAGAACGGAGAGTAAACAGTAAAAATTGGAACAACTTTTATCGTATCAACATGTTGTCAACGTGAAATGAAACATAGTAAAAATTCGTGGCTATGACTACATGGTTTTAGTTTTAAAAAAGTGGTTTTAAGGTGGAAACCTAGAGTTGACATATTGATGGTTTTGAAGCAGAACAACTAATATGTTGGGCTAACATAATAAAATCGTTATTAGGATCAATCGATAATTCGACCAATAATATCAACTGCACTAAAAAGTGGCTCACCAAGACCTACCTTACTAGAGCGATTGCAGTTTTTGAACTCGTTAAAGGTATATTACAGTAATCTGTTCTTTCAAAAATTCTTGCAGTCAACAGAAAAGTTGGTTTAAAAAATTATGATAGGTTTTGTTAATAGAATGTCATGAATCCAATGATCGTAAGTAGATGTCATGAATCCAATGACCATAAATAAAATGTCATGAACTCAATGAATATAAAGTCACGAACCTAACAATGGTAAGTAGAAGGTCATGAATCCAATGATCAGTGTCTCATAAACTACCCATTAACAACATACTCAAGAGCCTCCACATAATAAACTTTTGTTACCACTTTTCAATTAAAAAATAGGTCAAAGTAAGCCAAAACCTTCATCCTACCGTAACCCGCAACATTTCTCGAAAGTTTTCAGCTAAAAACAAAATTTGGTCTCAATAATCCAATTACCATTCCCGCAAACAGATCATACAGTAATCCGTCAGCCCCCGAAAACAACAACACAAACAAACATAAATAGTAATTCGAAAACAATTTCTTACAAACAAAACGTCGGTGAGCGAGACTTTTCGAGACGCGAAAAATGATTGTTTTAAAATTTTGCGTTACGTCTGCAGAATTACAAAAAAATACCGAAAAAACTTGCTTAAGAAGTTGGGTGTTTTAAAGCCCAACCTTATGCGGGGTTATAAGTTACTTTTTAACGGTTTTAAACTGTAACTTACTAACTGACTGAAAATGTGGTTGGGGTGGCTGACCTTGAACTGGTCGTTATGTCAAGATTTGAAGATTTTTGTAAATGGGGATGGTTATGAAGACACATTGTAAAGAACTAATAATCAACCTAGTTATAGTCAGTAGACGAGTCAATAACCATAACCAACAGTTCTATTTTAATCTTAATACGCTGTTTAAAAGCAACACTGCTATAGTAAGAAGTAACACTATCTATAGTAAGAAGAAGTCTATTACTAACCTCTAGCTTCTTTAAAAAGTGAAACAAAATCATAGCAAAAGTAACTCTATAGTAAAGAAGACAATATATATTCGTCCCTCTCTTCTTATTGGCCACAGCGTGTGTCCAATGCTAACCAAAAACCCATAAAACAATTGAAAAACGAATAAAAAGCGTATAAATTGTCCCGTTTTCTCTATTATTTGAATTTTATACTACAAAAACTTTCCTTACAGTAATTACTTACCTCTCTTTTCGAGGTTAATAATATTATACATCTTTAACTTTCCTGACTATTTCAAAATATTTTAAAAAGTGTAATAACAATTCAAAGTTTCTTTACAAAACCGTAATACAAGACCCAAAGTCTCCATAAAACACAAACAAAAATATAACCCCATATAAAACCCATAGCTAAATAAAAAATAATTTTTTGTTTAATAAAAGTCATTGAAAAATGTGTAAAACCGGATAAAAAGTAATAAAAATGTACTTTAATGAAGTTTTTCGAAACTTGAACAGCACCGCCCTCTTTGTGACCTTTAGCCACGCCCCCTTTTATGCTTAATGTTTCAAGCCAAATACGGATTTGGATTAAGTTCTTACCGTAATCCCTACAAAAATGTTTGATTACTCAAAGACCTACTGAGAACGGGAGGAAATTATATTAACCATGATATCAAAAGACCGACTAGAAATTAACTTTCCACACTTTTAATCCCACTAGTTAAGACAAGATTTTGAGAAACAGTTTTGAAGAATTTACGATTTACAAGGTAATTTTAAAGTTATCAAGAAATTCATAATTTGTCTGCCAATTATGTTGTTGCTAACATCAAACTTAAAAAAAGCGTCCTTAAGGTATGGTAATTTCAAAGTGCTAACAATCTTAGTAAAGCCACGTTTTGATAACCAAAACAAAAATCCCACAGCTCCAAAAACATTCCTAAACCCTTGTTTGTTAAACATCAGGTTACTGTACTTTGTAACAATACAAAAGTCAAAGTTCTCTGCCCGTCAAAAAACTCCGCATAATGATAATCAATTGATTAAACGTCTCTTAAGGACATATAAACCTTATCTAACAAAAGTTTTAATTATTCGCCACAAATTTAGAACAAAACGCATAAAAGACGGAGGTGATATCAAAAAAAAAAGTTTTTGTGTACGCTGCAATCAGCACATTCCGTTAAAGTAGTAAAAAATGTTAGTTTTAAAAAGGTTATTGAAGACAATTAGTGCAGAACTGAGTGCAATGAATTTATACTACGGTAGCCTGGAGTTACAGTCGTTATTGCAGTCTGTAAACTATTTTGACTATAAAATCTAAGTCCATTAAAGAACCGTTAATAGAATGTCATGAACCCAATGATCAAAAATAGAATGTCATGAATCCAATGATAAGAAATAGAAGTTCATATATCCAATGATCAAAAATACAATGTCATGAATCCAATGATCAGTGTATCCCTTGAAATGTCACTGCAGTCAGAAACATCAAAAACTAAAAGCAACACCTTCCATAAAACTACCCAATAGAATTATTCTCGAGAGCTTCCGCATAATTGACTTCGCCAAAAAATATAAAATGTCATTAGACTCATAATGACTATAATAATCATATGCAAAATATATATCGAACATTCAAAATCGCGACAATATTTATGATATATCAGAATTTAAACGCGACAGATTTTATGACATTGAAAACATCAAGTGGTAAAAATTGTAATTACAAACACATATTGTATTGACAAAACATTTTATATTAATATTAAAATTGTACTATTGTAATTTTAAAGTTTCGAAATCACAAAGTTTTAACAAGAAAGGCAGACAATCAACAAATTCACGCATAAACCCGATTGATAACAAAAAAAAGTAAAGGAATTACAACTTTCTACAGATAATAATGCAATCAAAAACAGTTTCGGAAAGTTTTTTGTAACAATTATGACAACAATTATTGTGCTAAAAGGTCACATATTACTGTAAATAGGGTAACGGAGATAAAATAGGTAATGAAACAATGATTTATAATACCCCGATCATTGGCTATATACTATGCTAACTTAAATATAATTGAAAAATTACTGTTAAGCCTCGATTTTTTAACTTCCTTTTATGTAACCGTTACCACGCCGCATACAAACGAATATTGTAAGATATATCCGTTTTTATGCACTTTATAGCATTCTCGGTTGGCATGTTTGTTATTAAATACGAAAAAAACTACTTGAAAACCCATTTTTACACCGCGCTACATATAATTATGACATTTCCGTGTCACGCCCGTAATTGAATTCCAATAAAAGTAAAATACAAAAAAGCAGTTCTCATTCATTTAACAATGTATTTTATTACGCTTCTGACATAAACACGTCTACGGTACGAGGTGCTTACGTGCGGCGTTTTGTAATGATCAGAAGCTATTTTGTACTTGACATGAACGTTTTGCGAATAAGTTTTGATTGTTTGGTTCTTGTGACGGTAATTTGCTGGGTGATATCATGGTTTTAATAATAAAATTTAACGTTGCTTAATCTGGTATTACCAAAACAACTCGCTCATATTTATACAACCAACTAATCGACATTTAGCGTTTCTGCTGTAGTATTTTTAAGCAGCATACCGTATACATACACTCATAACTATAAAATTTTATAGCAACCACTAGAACACAATAACAAATACCTTGAGTATCTTAACTAAACGGCCATTACAATAACAAAGTTACAATAAAAAAAACCCTTCAAAAAACGTACCGTAGCTAAGACTAATAGCATGCCGTTCTCACTACTACTCCCGAATGAACCGAAGATTTTCGCAACCCTCATAAAAACATAGTTAAAAGCCCCACACACGTTATGGAATATGTAATGCGACATAATTAATATTCCCCTGGACAATTATTACACTAAAATGGGCCTGAGAACGGGTATGGTCGGTTTCAAATCGGCGCTTCTAATCACTAAAGCAACATTTGTAATTCCAAACCGCTTAATGTGTAATTTTGATTGGTTATGCTACAGTCAAGCGTTTATTAGATACAACAAGCCATTATAATGCTTAATTATACCCATAAATATGTTGGTCTGTACAATACAAATCCTTGGAACATTTAAGCATATTTTGGATAAAATTAGATGTTACAGTATCACAGTGGCCTTTTTTATTGTTTGTAGTAGGTATTTAGATTTTATTGTTGCGGCAAAAAACTTTATGATGCCTTCGAGTTCTTAATTCTGCTTTAAACAGCAAACCTAGTAATAGATGCCTAAGGCCATTTAGAAAAAGATGTTTCGCTGAAAGTTCAAAAAATAAATAATTGATTTCTCTTGCTTTGCAAAATTTCTCTCATTGATTATCAAAGACAAGATTTTTTTTTTCAAATTGTAAAAGAAACTATTTCGAAATGGTTAAAAATTGACGTTTTTCAACGAAAAAATCTAACAACGGTGGTCAGTTTTGTGATAAAAAGTTGTCTTTTAAAGTTTCAGACTGGGGCCGGAAATCGGTGTACATAAATGAAGGGTGAGAGACAAACGTCAGGCTATCCTACTCATAATACAGCAGTTTGACTGTACTAATATAATGATTTTATAAAAAAGAATCACATGGTTTCGAAAACAGCAGCACTTATGACCCACTTTTGGTCCCGCAACGAAAAAGAGACTACGATATCGCGTAAATTATGTGAAGGATAGGAAGAACCGCAAATTAGATAAGGAAAAACGGATTTCAATGCCCTCTAGCTTTTAAAATAATGCTTTACTTCACATAATCAAACCTGTAAAGCAACATTCAATGAAAAAAGAGAAACTGACATTCACTTCCCCTGAAGCCAAGCCAATCTACCTACCGTAGCAGCTGCAAGCCCAACACACACACACAGTCAACACAAATCAGTTATGGCTAAGCTGGCAACGTAATAATTGTTATGACAAGCAATTAGAATAATTAGAGCCGTCTATTATTTACCTAAAAACCACTCGAGTATTATAAAGTCAATTGTAAATAAAACCCGTCACTCAAAAATCAGCTGTAATTACTACATAAATTAGGGTAATTGTTATTACCTTGTTTACCGTAAACTTTGAATTTTTGATAAATATTTATAAAGTTATTTTGTTGTGTTTGGGGCCGGCAATTAATAACTTTCTTAATCAACAATATTGTTTTCGGTAGGCGACGCATAAGCGATAACTTTCTGTACAGTTATTTCGACTGTAACGAAGAAACCTTCAAATCGTTTTAGTTACAGTAAACTCTAGATACATATTAATAAGCAAACAATACATCAAATGCCGACTATATTAAGTTGTTCAAATAATTCTGTGCCTCCTTACCCTGAAAAGTTGCTTTGAAAGAGGCACAGAACGATTTGAACGACCTAAAAGTCAACAATCGACCTAGCCTTAGAAACCCCGTTTCCATGTCCTACACATTACTCTTACCAATAAAAAAGCCCGGTAATTTAAACTCTCGCCACAGTAAAATATTTGTTTTGTGACAACTACACCAATATATATCCACACTAAACCTTAAAATAGACATACGTCTAAAATGTTGCAAGAAACACAGTAATAAACCCACAAATCTTTTCAAATCAAATTAGGCTGTACTAGTAATCATTAAGTTATTATGACGGTAAATTAAAAAGTGTTGATTCAATTATTCTATATTCAAGTATAATACCATGTACATATCTTTTTCATAGTTTAATATCTAATTTTTTTGGCACCTATTGCATTATATGTAAGCTACATACAGTCAAATCTTTTTAGTATGACACTCAGGGGACTAGTCCAAACTTGTCCTTAGGACTAGTCCAAACCGGTCCTTAGGACTAGTCCAAACCGGTCCTTAGGACTAGTCCAAACCGGTCCTTAGGACTAGTCCAAACCGGTCCTTAAGACTGGTCCAAACCTGTCCTTAGGACTATACTTTATATTACAAAAGGCAGTAAGAAGTTGACATTACAAAGAAGAAGTCATACTGTTAAGAATCATACTAAAGAGGTTTCACTTCAGCCATCTTTGCGCTATCGTACTGCTTCTAAATTCCAAAAAATCATTTTTAAACTACAGTAATTCCACCGTAATGCTCAAAAAGAAACGCTAACACCTCCCAAAGCTACTGAACTTCAACGATATTCCCCTACAGTACTATTTGATTAAAATCGTATCGTCCATCTGCACCCCCAGTACACTCCATACCCAGATAAACCCAAAACCTCACGTTAAGAGATCAAAACCTTTGCGAAAAAGTAATCTCTAACATAATTGTAAGCCAAAAAACTTCGCATCTTCATCGTAATTGCGAGAATTTTGTTTACACAGACTTTAACGAGCGACATTCAATTCGGCATTTTGCGGTTTTGTAGCAATTTATTGAGGAAATTATGTTGTTATTCATACGATATAGTAAATATACGGTAGGTCATACATATTATACGTATTTTTGGTTCTTGGTAATGCAGGAAATGGCATAAAAGAAGTCATTAGCGTACATTTTTTACTTTTTTTCGACTTTGAAAGAACTTTCTTTACAAACCATACAGTGCGTTTGATCTGTGGTTTTGAATGGCAGTAGCTTTAAATAAAATGACAAAGGATGTCTTTCCAAACCATTAAGTTCTTTACAGAACTTTAAACGGCAAAAACTTTTTTTACAAGTCAAGAAATGGCAAAAACTTTCTTTACAAAACAAGAAATGAAAAAAATTTTCTTTCCAAACCATAAAATGACAAGTACTTTCTTTACAGAACATAAAATAGCAATATAATTCATTCCCATCCAAAATAGCAAAAACTTTCTTTACATCCGAAAAATCTTTCATATAATGCATTTTAGTCTTCCAAACACCACGCCCATGCAAATATAGCCAACAACATGTACCCAATTTACTACTGTCACACCTTGCAACCATAGTAATCGTGAATTCGCCGTAATCGAATCGAAAAAAAGCGTAAAAGTTCAAAAGTTACAAAAACAAATCAAATTTTATGACATTGGGTGTATAAATTACTTTATAAGATTGCTAATGGGTTATGTCATAATTCCGGGAACTTGGGCGAAACCACATTAAGCCAGAAAGTAATGGCATTTATTTTTGCGTCATGGAAACAAAGTTTTTGATAATTTTTGAAAAGGCTATTTTTGCAAATTTTCATAGTAAATTGGAAATCGCAAGAACTTTCTTTACAGAACAAAAATTGCAAGACCTTTCTTTACAAAACAGAAAATAGCAACAACTTTCTTTACAAAACATAAAACTGCAAGAACTTTATTTACAAAACAAAAAAATTAAAAATATTACTTATCGTATAACTTGTCACCTGCAGCCTGCAATAAATGCCTTTGGCTCTCTTTCCCCAGAAGTCGCATTTACAAAACAAAAAATAGCAAGAACTTTCTTTACAAAACAAAAAATTACAACAACTTTCGTTACAAAGCATAAAATGGCAATAACTTTCTTTACAAAACATAAAATCGCAATAACTTTCTTTACATTGCACCAAAATTAAATGAACTTCCGTTTCAACCCTCCAACCTCTGCTTTTTCCTACTAAAACCTCAAAAATCATCGAAAAAACTTTGCTTCCAAACGAACCAACAAGTCCACCATTTACGGTTTATAATACTATGCGCCGTAATTTAGCCCCCATTCAGGGTGGTTATTATATAAGTCCTATCAAATAAATTGAAAACCTTATTCTGCTTTAGTCACATTTTGATTTTTCGAAAAAAAATTCGAATCCAATTATTGTTTGTACAGAAAATTTAATTAGTTTATTGCGCAAGTAATTGTAAAATTTCTTTTCTAGTACAATATTATTTTAATTGTGTTTAGAGTAGTAAAATGTTGTTTTAACTTCGTTACCCAATTGGAAACATTGAAAAAAATATTATGTAAGATATTGGTAAGTTGAGGGGTCTGTTCGTGTTTTGTGTTTTACAGTATGCGGAGGTTTGAAGGTCCAAAAAATAACAAAAGTTCCAAAAAACAGCAGGAGTACAGTAATATAGAACAAAGTAATACATAGCAAAGCAGATGAAAATTAGTAGGATAGCCTAGAGTAAAAACAAGGACCAGACCGGACCCAAAAACCTGTGGACCCGGACCGAAGAAAAATCTCCGGACCGGTCCGGAAGAAATTTTTTTTTTATTTTAAGAAAACTGTTTTAAAAATGGAAGAAGTAGAGCCAAGAGTAAAGATAAGGCTAGAGTAAGACAGAAGGTAGGGGTAGCGTTAAGAGTAGTGGTATGGAAAGTGGTACGGGTATAAGTACTGCCGAAAGTAAACAATGTAAACAAAGTACAGTATCCTGACTATACAAGCAGCACGAAGGAACCGATATTTTGTGTTTACTATAAGGAGTGTTGTCTTTACAGAGTGATTTTTAGTACAAATTGAATTGGCGGAGCCAAGTTTCTTGTTTACTATAAGAAGAGTTGCTTATACGGATATTGCATTATATAGATAGAACCCCCCCACCTCGGTCCTCAAAAAAATCAAAAAACACCAATGTCATTCTTAAAATCACCCCTAGAACCACTTAATTTCTCGACATAGTTAAAATTCTATCTTCAGATGCCACGTTGAATTCGTCAAGTAAAAGAAACCTGGCTTCGTTTATAAAAAGTATTATAATAGAGATTTGTTATAGATATGTAACAAATCTTGGTTCTTCGCACCTTATCCACGCCGTATCTAAAAGTTATTCGACATGTCATTAACAAAATAAATCAGATTTTTAACGAAGAGTTATGGTCGGATAGAGTGTGTTGAAAAAACTATTCATTAAATCGACAAAATGTCACTAAAACTATTCGACGAATAGACGAAGTGTCACAAATCGTATTTACTGAATAGACGTCAAAAAATTTATCTAAGATATGGACGAAATTACAAAATTTCAAAAAAATTATCAACCGGTCAATTTTAAAAACCAATGATATGACATTTTGAGACCTTATAGTATGTAGAAAATATCTATAAAATACCTACCCAAAAAACATTTTGTAGTAATAAACCTCAATTTACATACAATACGGCACCAAAAACCATAAAAATACAGAATCGACAGAGTACCAAAACCCCCAAAGAGACCGTAAAACCTCCAAAGATACAGTAAAATCCTCAAAGATACCGTAAGACCCTGCCAGCCAATGATGAATAAAGTGAAAACCGACAAAGCTTTACTAAAGAATAAGTGAGAGAATCAAGATTAATAGTAAGATAACACATGTAAAACGCCACGATAATAGCTCGAATTGTACAAAAATAAAAATATTGGGCGACCTTGCCGCTATGCCCGCAAGATAGAGAAGGGAGTTGTAAAACGATCAGCTATGGTGATAATACTGAGCACCGTATTGAAAATTGACATAGCGCAAAGGCGTTGTATTTTAAAGAAACTTTTTGCCATTCTTGATATTGCATTTTTTTGTTTCGGAAAAAAGTTCTTGCCATTTTTTGTTTTCCAAAGAAAGTTCTTGGCACTTTTCAATTTGTAAAGAAAGTTCTTGCCATTTTTCAATTTGTAAAGAAAGTTTTTGTCATTTTTTGTTTTGTAAAGAAAGTTCCCGCCCAGTGTTTTGCCGGGCCGGTCTGGTCCGGACCGGACCCAAAAACCTGTGGACCCGGACCGAAGAAAAATCTCCGGACCGGTCCGGAAGAAATTTTTTTTTTATTTTAAGAAAACTGTTTTAAAAATGGCAAATAAAACATATTTTTAGGAGTTTTTAAGCAAAAAGAAAGCAGTTTTCCTTGCTTTTTTTAAAAATAAAAAAAAATTTTTTTGCGGACCGGACCCAAAAAATCGCCGGACCGAACCGGTGAAAAACGCTCCGGACCGGTCCGGGCAAAACACTGTTCCCGCCATTTATCGTTAAGTAAAGAAAGTTCTTGCCCTTTTTTGTTTAGTAAAGAAAGGAACGTTCTTGCCAATTACCGTTCAGTAAAGAAAGCCCTTGCCATTTTTTGTTTTGTAAAGAAAGTTCTTGTCAATATTTAGTTTGAATTTCTTAAATTAGGAAATACCTCAAGAACGTATGTCTACAGCAAAAAAATCTTTTTTGTCTACTTCGCGCAAGTTGTTTTCACCAAATCAATGTAGATATTCATCTACAATAATATTGTTTCCCAACTTTAACCTAGATATTTCTACTATTTTTCACGTTATCGTTTCAGATAACACAAAAAACTTGAATTTTTATTACAGTAGAGCAGACAATACACTACTTTTCACAATTCTTGCTCTGTCTTAATACACTTTCACCGTACTTTACCTTACAGTATCCTACTCTAATTTACAGTATCTTAACAAACTATACTTTATCACGTCCTACCGTACTGTATCGTATCTTAGACTGCCCTATCTTAATATACTTTACCCTAGCCTAACTCGACCGTACTGAAGCCTGTCTTACAGCACTTTACCCTATTCTACAGTACCTTAAGCTACCCTACTTTACCATGTCCTGCCGTATTACAATCTATCCTGAACTGCCCTACTCTACTATAATTTACTCTAGTATAACTCGACCGTACTGAACCCCGAATTGAAGTACCATACTCCACAGTACCTAAGCTTTCCCTAGACTAGCATAAACTTACTTATCTACTCTTGCAAATCTTGACATACCTCTAACTGTTTTGCCCTAGAGTACTAAAAAATTTTAAGTTACTTTCCTTACTTAAAAAATTAAACTTATGTACTATCCTGTATTATACGACCCTATAAATATATAAACTTCAAATATTCTCTAACACAACTTTTTTTCAAATTGTAAATCATTACAAACGTCTTTTTCTGGGGTAACACCGATCATTTCGATTATTTTTTGTGAATAGACAAACATTATTAATGATTACTTTACAGTGCGCCGGAAACGAAGTGACGGGCGTGGTTATTAACAAAAACTATACTTTTATTGTTTCTTCGATTGTAAAACTATACTAGTCAGTAGTTTTAGTAAAAAGGAATGTTATCTTGCAAAAAAATGCAAAAACTTTCTTTCCTGCTCAAAGTCTTACTAGGAAAGCAAGAAAAAAGTTGATCGTTCCCGACAAGGTTTTCAAGTTAAAAATCCAAATATTTTTTTTTAAATAATAAAAAAAATTTTAACCAAATTTTTTCGCAAATCTTGAAATTTAAAAAGTTGCTTTCATATTAACCCCTTTTGGAATATATAACTCACTGAAAAGGCAACTCACGGAGTTCTTTTTATCAAGATTTCACTGCTGATATTCTTTGAAGTGACCTCCAGCGGCTGTGAATTAAAAAAGTTAAATGGGCTTTATTACTGACTACATTCATTCAGCGAAGTTTCAAAATAACACGTATTTGAAAAAATTTTTGATTTTTTAACTGAGGCTTTGGTCCCGACACGAAAACCTTAATGTTACAAAATTATCGTTCTCTAACAAAATATATGTTAATTATATTTTATCCAGCCGTAAGAATCTTTAATTATGCTTGAACTACAGTAACACAACAAAACTATTCTGACCCATATGGGTCCCACCACGAAAACCTTAATGCTCCCAAACACCAGTGAAAGAATATAGAAACCACAAAGATTTGTAGAAACTTAACAGAGTTCAAAAAATAAAATAAAAACTTTCCAAAAACCGCTTTTGTAAACAAAGTTCTTGCCATTTTTTAGTTGTAAAGAAAGTTTCTGCAAAAAGGTCCAAATATTTTATGAATTCTCAAACAAATCGCTATATTTCACAAACCCGTTTATTAAAAAACGTGCAAAACTATTTTGTAAAGAAAATAAATGCGCTCCAAATGCACATCCATCTTCGATCTTGATATACAACACCGTGAACGAAACGGTGAAACAGTGTGAGTTTCACGTGGCAGAGTTGTAAAAAAATGAAGGTAAAATTTGTTGTAAACATTGATAAACAAGCAAAAATTTTTATACAACGATTAATTGCAATAACATTCTTTACAAAGACCGAAAATATTAAGAACTTTCTTTACAGAGTAGAAAACAACAAAAACATTCTTTACACACCCCAAAATAGCAAGAACTTTCTTTACAGAGTAGACAACAGCAAGGACTTTTTTTTACAAAAACCCAAAATAGCAAGAACTTTCTTTACAAACCCCAAAATAGCAAGAACTTTGTTTACAAAGTAGAAAACAGCAAGAACTTTCTTTGAACTTTCTTTACAGAGTATAAAACAGCAAGAACGTTCTTTACAAAGCCCAAAATAGCAATAACTTAATTTACAGGGCATTCAAAAGAAGTTATTGCTGTTGCAAGAATTTACTTTACAAACAATAAACTGATAAGACTTTTGCCTCTAATTGATCAAAAACAAAAATGCTTCTCAAAGTCTACACCAAGTAACCAATTTGTAATCCAAACCCTTTTTTATACGTTTAAAAAAATTATTACAAAATTGATCATTAACTAACTTTACACTTTACTCTATTAATCGTCTAATAGTAGCGTCTTTTAGGAAAAGTTGTATCTTTTGAGTTTCTAGACTTTCAAAAAATTTTTGCTTATGTTAAGATACAGTTCTCTCTATATAGTGAACCAAATGTATAAGCAACTCTCCTTATAGTAAACAAGAAATTTGGCCCCGCTAAATCGATTTGCACTAAAAAGCCTCTCTGTAAAGGCAACACCCCTTATAGTAAACACAAAATGTTGGTCCCTTCGGGTTGCAGATATAGAGTACTGCATAAAACAAATTTAAAGGTTCAAAGCGTAAGTTATAGTACAACAGATGCTATAGCTTACATTAGTTCTACTTCTCTCTTTACTTAGACCTTCTCATGGACTGTATTTTCATACTCCCCCTTATCATACCGTTTTCTATCTTATTTGACCTTGCCTTGATCTAGCTATACCATAGTTTTCAGCTTGACGTGTTCTAGTCTTGTTACTCTAATTTTACTAGAGAAGAGCCTCTCTACCATGATAAGCCTTGCTCTAACCCACCATTTCAATACTCTTTGATAATTATAAACTTAACGTCAATACAGTATCTCTCGCTTTTTCATACCACCCTCCTCTCTCCATCTATCCTAATACCCATTCCAACAAATTCAGCAAGTAAGCCATATTTAGCCCATCTTTAAATTGTTCCAACGTGATGTTTGAAACTAATTAAACGTAAAATACATTGTGACAAGCCAATTTGCATACTATATAACCGCAGCCGAAACGTTGACTTTTAATTACAATGGCGGTGAAGCGAAGACGAAAAATAATTAACAAAACTTTCATGAACTTTCACCCCTCCTTGTGCAGCAAATAGCCCCAAAAGTTTTCTTTATACAATTTCGTTTGCATAATTAATAGTACAACTTGCTCTACTTGGTAGACGTTACATAGAGGAATATCATTTGTAATAGTAGACATTACATAGTGGACATTAGAATTTTTTATTGAATTTCTTGAGGGTTCTTTGGTTAGATAATTTGCATTTCCTTTGAATCTTACAAGGAAAGAAAACTTAAAAGTTTGAAACACAATGCCAATTTGGCGGGAAATTCTAAACCTAATTTTTTAACCTCGATTTCCCGGGGATTTACTGGAAAGCACCAGTTAGTACTGTGCTGTAGATCTTTTATTTACATGATCTTTCGATATAAAAAGTTTGAGGTCAATCAAAGAATGGCAGCTCGAGCACTTTCCTCCATGCAATTGTTAGATTATCAAGCATTTTCTTAATTTCTTACTAACAAGGAAAGCCCTGATCAGCTCTGATAGACTTCAAACTTTTTATATAGAAACATCGTGTAAGTATAAAATCTTCGGTAACGTACTAAATCGCGCTTTCCAAGAAACCTCGAGAAAATCGAGGTCGAAAAACTAAGTTTTGAATTTTCCGCCAAATTGGAATTATGTTTCAAACTTATAACATTGTCATTTTTTTGGATTTTTAATCATTTTTATTTAATATACTAGTAGAAGACCTTGAAATGGCCCTGTATCTTTAAAGTTGTAAGCGTTTGCCTCGAAAATCAAAAACAGTGATTGACACACAATGCCAAATTGACGAAAAATTCAAATATTTAAATTTTAAAACTCAAAGCGCGAGTTAAAATATATGTTCTATAAGTGATACAAAGAATTTGTATAAAAACTTTTGGCTGATTCTGAGTAAGGCAGGTAAAGTACTTTCCTTCTTTCCAATCCATGTCATTGATTAAAATAGCCCAAATTTTTAATTAAGGAATCTACCACTATTACCTAAACCCCCTATTACCTAATATAAAATACATACCTTTACCTGACCCAAAAATCAACCCTCACTCCTTCAAAACTTTTACCTCCAATCAACTCTCGACCAAACCCCACTCACACCTTCCGCCCAAAATTAACGCCAAAACGGTGGCAGTTTCAAGCGCTTTAGAAAAGCAAATGTACTTAAACAATGTCCTTATATGTGTTATACATACATACATGTTGATGTATGTATGGAAGCGGGACTACGGTCGATAATTTATGCATGACCGCTCAATATAATCCCGCAAGAAACGCTGAAGGGGCGGAGCTTCGGGTTTTTTGCAAATTAGAGTGAAGTTAAAGATGTTTTTTAGATTGGGAGAAGAGAGAGAGTACAGAGAGTAAGGAAAAAGTAAGAGATAGACAATCAGAACAAAAACAGAGAAAAAGAGAAGGTAAAAATGAATGAAAACAAGCGAAGAATATGAGAAGTAGTGTAAACTTAGAGCCTATGGTTGAGTTCAATGACATGTCAGTTGCAAAAAATGCTACAAAAATGTAGCGAGACTTCTAAACTGCTACCCTCCCGTTAAAGTCAACAGATCATCTAGTTCCATCAGCCCTAGTTTCGTGTAAAAAGTGCTCGATAAAGAAAACTATAACAGTAGTAAATACAAAATCTCAGGATTTTAACGTTGCTTCTAACGAAAATTCTACTTTAGGTTTAACTGTTGTTAATAAGCAACACCCAAACACACCATTAAAGGGCATTTTACGTCTACTACAATAAGAACTTTCTTTATAGAACGTTTTGTAGCATTTTGTTCCAATACGGATAAGCCAAAATGTTCAGTTAGGCGCTTTGTATGACTCAGCTATATTCGGACTACCTGATACATGAAAATAGGGTTTTCAAGGATAAATCGTCTGACGTATGTAACAAAAGTTTGTTATACCAACCTTTACCTTAATAAGAACGCCTATCTCCTGATGTTTCTTATCACAAAAATTCAGTTTTCCCAAAGGAAGATTGCAAACACTCAAATTTGTTTTAAAAATCCTTAAAATCAATTTCTTAATCTTTGATCTACCCAAGCTTATTAAAGCCAACAAAAATCACTTCCCTCATTTAAAATATACATTGCTCAAGTTTCTTTCCAAAATCTCAACAAATACGATAATTTTACTTCGACAATGATTCGTATGTTTCATGCATAGTAAACACCTTAACGTAATCGCCTATTCAGCGCGGTTTTTAACGCCGTTTGTGACTTTGTTTGAAACCTTTTTTTCGTTATAAATAAATTAAGTAGTAGTCCAAAAAGTAAATTACTTCTTTTTTCGCCCGCAAATGTGGCCATTATTATTAATGTGTTGGAAATTGGATTACGGTAGACAAAGCACTTGTTTCAGTCCGTTTTTTGCATGGTTTTTTTTTGGAACTGGCTTAAGTTTGTAGCCGTTTAAAGGAGTGATTTTGAGATACGAGGTGTGCCAAAAGTTCTGTTACAAAACTTTACCGGTCGTTTTCTCTATGTTGCGTTTAAATTATTATATTATTCACTTAATTCTGCGCCCCTTCTCAAAGCTAATTTGTGGGGTACGGGGGCGCAGAATTATGCGAACGACCTAATATTTAAAATTTTTTTAAGCTTATTCTCTGTGTTGTGGTAATTTTTATCACAAAACTGGCAATATAGCAATAGTTCAAAAATGGAGCTAAAACTATGCACGAAAAATATTTAAAAATCCAAAAAATGTGTCATCTTGACAGAAAATAACACAGAAATTCAGAATTACAACATATTTCGAAACAATAAGCCATAACGACAGAAACAGTAACAAAGAGCCAAGCTTCGTAAAAAGAATTCCAGAAAAGATGTCATCGTGACAATCAAAAAAGTATAAGTCCAAAAAATTTGTCGTTATGACACAAAGAAGCTAACGAAAACAACTGAATTAAACCAAGAAGTTTAATACAGCGCCAAAAAATGACAAATCTGATCACCTACAGTAGCCTATTTGTACAGCTTCCTCTTTGCATAATATTATACTCGACCTTCTGCATAAACGCGACGAAAAATTAGCATAAGTCTTTATGGCGATTTTTATTGCAAATAAAAATTATTTGGAGACGAAGGGGGAGGGCTTCCGATTTTTTTGTCTTACTCATATTATACTATAAACAATCATCTATAATAAGCTAACTATTAAACGACAAAGAATATACATTTTTAGTAAGATCAAGTATAAGCATACCAATGTCAAAAAGTACAGTAAACTTTAGATATAGTACAGTAAACCTTCAGTATAGCTCAGTAAATTTCAACTATTGTATAGCAAACCTTAGTGTAAGCCCAGTAAACCTTACATACAGTACAATAACTTGTGATTACAGTACGGTAACCTGTAAGTACATTTAACAAACACTGAAAAGCTCTAACCTAGACCAGTCCATAAAAATAGCTCTCTGCACGTACTCGCAATTCGGCTGCAACCCAACACTATAACATTGTTTTATAGCGCGTCCGACCCGCTCTTTGTGTTTCAAAAATAAAGTTTTGTGTTTTAGCCGCAAATTCCACCGACCCATTATAACAATGCGTATATCTTATGCAGCGCGCAAAAGTGCGTACGTGCTACGTATTTACATAAATAGGAATGGCTGCATATTAATGTTAGAGGCGCTAGTGCAACAAACATTAACAAATTTAGTTGGGATCTTGGAAGTGTTTTATTCAAAGTCAGGAGAGTAAAACGTGAATTCTACGTAGCTAATGGACTTGCAAATATATTTAGACTAGTGGTTATTGTGTCTTATTATAATAGTAATAATAGCAGATATCGCTCTATTAGTAGTAATAATAGCATATATCGCACTATTAATAGTAATGATACCAGATATCGCACTATTAGTAGTAATGATAGCACATAGCGCACATCTTTGTAAACGAAGTCGAAATTTGGTGAACCGGCCCCATTTAGGGTTTCGACCAAAAGATCTACGGTCTTTAAATAGATGCAACGTTAGTTGGCTTATCCATAATTTCCACCGTCTAGATCAGTTTGGTTCCCTCCTTGACCATACTATTGTAATACCCTATTCTTACCCATCTGTTACTCCACCCTATCCTACCCACCTTTATCCTACCATATCCAACCCACCTTTTATCCTACCATATCCTACCCAACCCAAACCCACTACCGTAACCCCGTCTTCTATCTAATCCCATTCGAGTTATTAACCAGACGTTTCTTATGTTACATTGGAGGGGAAACAGAAAAACCGCGTAAACATTCGACTAAATGTGTTATGAATGTATCGGTTTACTCGAATAAAAGTTTCGTTTTCAAGTGTCAGGAATATGTTATAATGTCTATATATATGTAAACACCATCCTTTTTGCGGCCTAAAATATTCACACGCAAGATGTTACGAATGTTATATGGGAGGGGTTGTAAACAAATAGAAATACGAGTGTTTGGTAAGGTCAATCAGAAAGTTTTAAAATTTGAAGAAGAGGTGAAGAAAGGTTAGAAATGGCACGGTGTTGGATAAGTAGGTAAAGATTGATGTTTTTGCCAATTTAAATATGTCATAACATTTCAGAAGAAAAATTACGTCATTTTAGGCCAAAAACATTATTGTCATCAATTTTTTTAAACATGAGTTTAACCTTAAGAACCATTTTTCATCCCCACCCTCTACGAAACCTAGACGAGCAAAAAAAACAACCCCGAAACCATGCCTAACCCTACCCCATAAAAATCAAAAAATTTACCCTAATCAACAACCGTAACAAAAAAAAATTTTAAAATCAACCTTAGCCTCAAAATTAAGTTCAAAGCCTGCCATATTGCCTACTACAACATACTAACTTGCACTTTAACCCCCGCTACTACAACATTTCGAATGCCCTCAAGGTAAATGAACATGTTATAATACTCGGAATGAAACATTTACATTGCTTTTCATTTATAATAAAGCGAAGACGGATATGAATGTTGAAGCAAGCGTCGTATATTATGAAACAAAAACAAATGAAGATGTATTATTTATATATTCATAAACATTCTTTTCCATTTTTCAGCCAAAAATGGCAAAAGATGAAGACGGAAATTCTAATAAAAAGTTGAGGATAACTACTGTACATCCGTACTTGAGTACGACTTATGAAAGGGCTTTTGAACTGGTATAGCCAAAACTTCATAAAAATGTCAAATTACGTTCGTTTTATAATACCATAGCCAAGCCAATCCTGATAAAACACATGCCATATAACTTCTTTTGAAATTACACTAAAGATATGTACAATAACATTGAAATAGCCTAACCATACTCTTTCCCTAAGCTAGCCTTTGTCCAGAAATTATATCCTAGCCATAGCTTACTATAGAGTTGTCGTTTACAAGAAGGACAGGATAGCAAAAGCAAAACAATTAGGAAGAGTGATCAAACCTGCAAGTCAAAAAAATTTTCGAGGACAACATTGCTGCCGTACTGTCTTTCCATGACCTAATTCTAAGCCTACCCTAACTCATACAGTTACATTCCAAATTCCCAGTCTTAACACAAAATCTTTCTCTTGCATTACTCTAGCCACATACTAATTTTGCTATTGCTTTACCCTGCTTTAATTATGCCTGACCAAAGCCATGTTCTTGCCATTTTCTAGTTTTATCATAGCCCTGCTGCAGAAAAAACTTTTCTAACTACCTTTATTAATCTTTATTAGCTTTCCAATCAATAGTGATACTAAAAAATAAAAAACCCCCACATATATCTCGTCAGCTTTGCGAATTAATATTATAAATCTAATAATAATCGTCAATTTAATTTCAAATTTTATATGTTATAACAAGAGAAATATGCGAAGCTGTGCAAATATTATATTCTATAGATCAATTTGAAAAATACAAAAATGAGACAATATTCTAATAAAGCAGCATATAAAACATTTACAAATTGATACTTCAATATGTAACCATAAATTTTTATTTTTTTTGCTATTTTAATATAAAGTACTCATAGGATGCATTCAAAGTAGGCATAGAGAACAGGCCCCAGGCCTTTATTTTCAGACGCGGCCCAACCCGATGGTAACTCCGGCCCATTACCTACATACAGTGGAACTCCTCTATAACGAATCGCTCGGGGACTTGAAATTTGTTCGTTATAAAGGAGTTTCGTTATACAGGAGTTTTAAATGCACTGTGTAGTGGTAGACGGGGATTTAAAAGTTGTTCGTTATACGGGAGTTTCGTTATAGAAGAGTTCGTTATACAGAAGTTCTACTGTATGTCTAATTCAAAGTTTGTTGGACAAGAAAAGAAGCTTTATTCAACAGTACTCATCAACAATTTAAAACTATGACTTTCCTGTGTTCTTTGCACATTCATCTCGTCAACTAATCAAACAAATAAAGTTTTAAAACACACAAGTGTTCCAGAGTTACAGAAAGTACAGTGTCACAAACTTTGAAAAAAAAATTTAGTAAACCAGTCAAAACCTTCACAACTATAACACTATAACAAATCATGATTGTGCAGTAGAATTATATTTTAAAATAAAACTTTTTTAATTTTTTGTCCCTTAAATTTCTAAAATTAAAAAAAAAACTAAATTTTGAAATCCAACTATTTTTGCTCCTCGCGCTGCACAACAACCATGTCTCGTCATGTTATCACACTTATGGCATCTTTAAAACTTTCCAAAAAACTAATTTTCCAAATTATCGTAAATAATTACTTTTCGCCTTCAGAAAAAAAGTTCTTCTGCATTTTCGAATTAATTTTTAGTTTCTAACCTCCGATTAATTACCGTAATGTCTCTACAGTACGTACACCTACAGTTATTAAAAATACTCCCACTGGGATCGTATTACACAACATTCGTCATAAAAGCAAAGAAAGAGAGATAACAAACAGAATCGTCTTTGAAGTTGGCACGTCACAACCTATCCTTTTCTTTACCTTGGATTACTTTAGTTCAAACCTAACTTAACCAGCCATAGTGTGATGTAACCGTATCATAGTCTTTTAATAATAATACTCTATCTTTATTCTTGCCAAGTTATAGCCCAACCTTTACCACCACAAGCGTGCCATAGCTCTATCAAAGACCCTAAATAACGATACCCTAATCATAACATAGCATTACAGTCCCTTTAGATTAATGTAACTTTACTTTTAGCATAATCCAACCCTAACTATAAGTCCTAGTAGTGTCCAATTCATACCCTATCAATGCGTTAGAGATCAACAGCAACACTACTCTATTCTTCCCAAAGCCCTTAAAATAACCTTATCATAGCTCGAGACTGGCGAATAATAAGCATATTATATAATGCCATATTTCTACTACCTTAGCTCCGCAATAGTCACAACATAGTACTACAGCAATCCTGTAAAAGACGTAACAAGACCCAATAGTAAGTCTTTAAGAGCTATATATTGGTGGTACTACCACCTATCCTATTAAGAATTAAACCTTAAATTCGGGCAAATAAAGCCCACAAACCAAAACTTATATCATAATCATCATAAGACCAATATCTGCCGCGTTATAACCTTTCATAACCATATCTTATGCCACATACAACCCCATGACCTATACCGTTTATTATACCACCCTACGACCTGTAACTTTTACTATATCCACCCCTTTCACAATTCAATGCATCTTATACCAACCCAAATACGACAAATTTTTGATTAACCAAATCATTCCTATCCCTTTGTCAACAAGGTCGGATATGTGTTGGAGCTGTCCAAACATGACAACAGTTTGAACATATATACAATGGCATGCTTACTTGCACACAATATTCAACAAACTATGAAGATACCACCTACCCGGCAAGTTATTAAGATTGTGTAGAAGTTTAGAGTTAGTTTACTGTATCCTTCATTATGAATCTTTGTTTCGTCTTTTTGATTCTTGATTGGCTTGTGCATGGTTTTTGGTACTGTTTAACCATCCCTCTTTTTATATTTTTATAGATAAAAAATTATATTGTTTTGAAATTTCAAAAATTTTCGTTTCGTTATGTGGCTGGTTATTATTGTTTTGTATTATTAGTAGTTCAGTATCAACTGGCTCAAAATTTTAATTTCATTTTTTACATTTTTTAATTTTTTGAATTTTTCTAGAGTGTCATTATTTATTTTTACTATTTTTTAATATTGGTTTACAAATACTTTTTCTCATTTTTACACATTTTTTATATTATAGACATATACGGCAAAAAAAATCCTCGATCACTAATTTTTTAAACTTAAAAGACGATTTCTGAGACCATGAAGCATCCTGAAACGGCCGTGTGCCCTAGAAATTTACCCCCTGTTTTTATTTGATAAATCGATGAATAGGACCGTTCTAAGACACATGGTAAAGCGATTTTGGCTAAAATGCCGTTTCGGCATTTTTATGCCACTTTTTGACATAAAACAGTTTAAATTTTGTAAAAATCCAAAATGCTTCAAAAGCTTTGAAAATGTGCATGCGTACGTTTTCGACCATGCTGAACAAAATTGTAATTGAAAATTTTTTTCTAGGATTACCGGAAACTACCGTAATCCTATCGGTCGGTTATAAAAGTGCAAATATCTAAAAATTTAGCATGGATCTTCATGGACAATGTTTACATATTCCAAATCTACATTTAACGTAGATATTGATAGACTATACGTTCACTTCTAGGGCTGCGTATTTTGGGGATTTTTAGCCGTTTAAAAAATTACCGTATCTTACGGTCAAAATATTAAAAATCATAACAGCGTTTGTACTGCTGTGAATAGTGTCAAATTTGGCGTAGTTATGTTTTTGAATCTTCTATACAAAATCGTAATTAAAAGTTTTTTTTCTATTGTTACCGTAACCTACCGTAATCCGACCGGTCGGTTATAAAAGTGCAAATATCTAAAAATTTAGCACGGATCTTCATGAGCAATTTTTACGTATTCAAAATCTACATTTAACATAGATATTAATAGACTGTACGTTTACTACTAGGGCTGCGTATTTTGGGGAGTTTTGGCCGTTTAAAAAATTACCGTATCTTACGGTCAAAATATTAAAAAATCATAACAGCGTTTGTACTGCTGTGAATAGTGTCAAATTTGGCATGGTTATGTTTTTGAAACTTCTAAACAAAATCGTAAGTAAAAATTTTTTTCTATTGTTACCGTAACCTACCGTAGTCCAACCGGTCGGTTATAAAAGTGCAAATATCGAACATTTGCTACTGTTAAAAATAAGTTGAAGGTATAAAATCAGTTAAAATTGTAACAGTAGCAACAAAACGTAACATTATTTTCTTTATTTCTTGATAAGTTTTATAGTTTTTAATAAGGTTACAGTAGTAAACAATAATTATAGCTAAAACGTTTAGTTAGAACCTTTCATGTTTTATAACACGTTTTAAAAATTGGTATTATTACTAAAGTTATAGAAACATTTATATTTGTTTTAAAATTTGATATGTAATTCACTAAGTTGTTCGATATTTGCACTTTTATAACCAACCGGTCGGATTACAGTAGGTTACGGTAACCACAAAAAAAATTTAATTACAATTTTGTTTAGAATAGTCAAAAACATAACTATACTAAATTTGACACTATTTACAGAAGTACAAACGCAGTTATGATTTTTTAATATTTTGACCGTAAGATACGGTAATTCTTTAAACGGCCAAAACTCCCCAAAATACGCAGCCCTAGAAGTAAACGTACAGTCTATTAATATCTACGTTAAATGTAGATTTTGAATACGTAAAAATTGCTCATGAAGATCCGTGCTAAATTTTTAGATATTTGCACTTTTATACGATAGGATTACGGTAGTTTACGGTAATCCTAGAAAAAAATTTTCAATTACAATTTTGTTCAGCATGGTCGAAAACGTACGCATGCACATTTTCAAAGCTTTTGAAGCATTTTTGAATTTTTACAAAATTTAAACTGTTTTATGTCAAAAAGTGGCATAAAAATGTCAAAACGGCATTTTAGCCAAAATCGCTTTACCATGTGTCTTAGAACGGTCCTAGTCATCGATTTATCAAATAAAAACAGGGGGTAAATTTCTAGGGCACACCTTGCTTCACGGTGTCAGAAAGCGTCTTTTAAAATTTGATCAACAAAATTAATAGTTTATACACTAAAACGTGTCCCAAAATTCATTTTCGCAAAGAAAACTAAATTTTAAAAAACCATTTGTATACTATCATACATGTTATGACATCAATTTTCTCGAATAATCATCAAATTTTAAGGATCATTTTATAATGTCAAACGTCTCCCAAATCCAAAATTTTTTAATAACGAAAAATCAGTATTTTTATATAATACACAAAAAAACCAATAATACACTTCAAATTCCCCTTTTTAAAAATCATAAGCCAACCTGGATCCATCCATAAACCACAAAAAACTCGGGTTGATAGAGCTGTTCTGTTCTACTTCATCTTTCTTGTTTATTCTTGATCTGCACGATGAAGAGCTCTTATAGTTTCTACGCAAAAATTCAGATTCTAAGCTAAAAATATTTTAATTAACAAAGCAGTAAAGTCAAATAAAGACAAAATATTTAAAGAAAATGTTCAAATACCCACAAAGTAAATTTAACGACACGGTAATTTATAAACACAATAAAAAATTTCTTTACAAAACCATATTCTCTTAATCCTTTGACCATTAAAAATCAGTTTTTACCGCAAAAAAATAATTTTTTTTTAAAAATGTTACCAACATACCCTTTTTATACCAAAAACCATATTTTTATGCCCCAAACTTAAAATATACACCAAAGGCTTTAAAAAATATAAAAATTTGACTTGTCCGTCTTGAGGCCCGGAACCCTCGGAAAAGACAAAATTTTCAAAAAGAAGCGCAAAAATAATGTTGTGAAACTTGTTATAAATAAATAAAAAACCGAAACAATGTTATGGCTCAATTTGCTTTGATTCCCATTTGACCGATCAAAGTTGAAGGATAAGATCAAAAGATAAACAAATCGAATGATTGTTTTGTGATTATAAAGTTAAAAGTTAATAACAAAAACATAACATAACATGATATGTTACCTTACCCTAGTCTATCATTCCCTAACTTACTATACTGTAGCATACTACACCCTACCCTACTAGACTCCACCCTCATACACTCTACCCACGCTATCCTCAACATAACGTACTCTACCCTACTATACTACCTTATCCTACCCTGTCCTACTCTGTCGTAGCATATTGTACTCTACCGTACTTAGCTCTGCCCTACCTCTTCCCTTATTAACCTTCAACAACCCCTACCTTACCCCACTTTCAAACAACAAAAACAACACGTTTCCTTGAACATACTCAACATTACTACATACGTTTAATCTTATTATAATTTTAGGTTAACAACATTAAGTTATGTGTAAGCAGATTGAATTAAAGTTGTTATATGTGATTGAGTTACTATGCTATAAAAGTGTATTTTAATATACAAGGTATTGTTGTAAACAATTTTCAAATTTTAAGTAATTTGATGTAATGTAGTTAATGAAAAATATTGTTTTGTGTGTTTTGAAACTATCAGTTAATCAGAAATCTTTACTTTGTAATACCCTATAGTTTATTACCTGCCCTATTTTATTTTACCCTACCCTATCCTACTCTACCCTACCCTACCCTACACGACCCTACCCCATCCTACTCTACTCTACCCTACTCCTGGAGTACTATGCTTTATATTACCTTGTCTTACCACTGCATCCTTATCTTACCCTACTTCCCCCTGTCCTGCCATTATCTTTTTTAAATCACCATAACAGTAATACAACCTAATTTGCACAAAAAGAATACCAAGAAACCCTACAAACCTACTACAATATAAATAAAATGTCAGAACCAAATACTATATTCTCTGAAGACTACTTTATAACCGTACTTCATGTGACCAGTCTACTGCCATATAAGAAGTTTAAATCAAGATACTACGTTATCCAAATACTACACGACCATAGTACTATATGGTTTTGATTCATACGACAAACCTACTGCAATATAAGAAGCCTAAAACCAAATACTTTACCATCAAATATACTATCACATATATTTATTATACATATATACTATCCAGCATCATTTCAGACAATTCCTATTCTCCAAACTCACAGAACAAAGTCTTCTACATATAGTATTCCAAGTTGCGTAACACTATATCCGCCCTTGGGCTATAAAAACATTTTAAAGCGGGCGAAATTTTATATTTCTATAATTTCGAACGTCTCAAAATTCCGAAAAAATTTTATTTTTGGCCCATTTTGCAAATGTTTCTGACGCAAAACTTCTGAATTCTAGTGTTACATTCAGAACAATCAACAGCGCAACAACTGTGTTTACAAGGCTTTAAAATTACAAAAAAAAAATAAAAAATCGTTTTTAAAATTTGAAAAGACAAAACTTTCTTTACAAAGCACAAAATGGCAAGAACTTTCTTTACAAGACAAAAAATGGCCAAAACTTTTTTTACAAAACATAAAATCGCAAGAAATTTCTTTACAAGACAAAAAATCGCAAGAACTTTCTTTACAAAACAAAAATTAGAAAGAACTATCTTTACAAAGTATAAAATCGTCCCTCGAAGACAGCAGAAAAAACTTTATTTACAAAACAAAAAGTAATATGCTTTATCGTATAAATTGTCTCTCGCAGCCTGCCAAACAAAAAAACCACGTAACTTAAAAAAATTGCAAACACTTTTTTTACAAAACATAAAATAGCAAGAACTTTATTTACAAAATAAAAATCTCAAAAATTTTTTTAAACCAAAACTTTCTTTCCACCCCAAAAAACTACAAAAACTTTAATTCGAACGCCAAAATTTTTTGCAAAAAAATGTTTTTATATTAGATAACACGTGTTGGTTCTAATATTACAAGGCATTTCCAAATGTAATGTTTTTTGAAATTTGACCTACGAGTGTTAACACAGAGCAAAAACACATTACCAGTAAGTAATTACATATTAACCCAGCTTCGAATTTATAAATTAAAAAGTTCAGAAAACCTAACCGGCTAAAAGTACAAAAGGTTCGTGAAGCGCAGAAACTTTCATTACGGAGAAAAAACGACAAAAACCTTCGTTAATATAGAGAAAATAACCTTTATCGTATGAAAAGGCGTCCGCAGGCTGCAAAACTCAAAATTTGTTTTTCTGGACTAAAAAGGCAAAAACTTCCTTTACAAAACAAAAAATAGCAAGAACTTCTTTACAAAGTAAAAAATGGCAAGAACTTTCTTTACAGATCAAAAATAGCAAAAAACTTTCTTTTCAAAACATAAAATGGCAAGAACTTCCTTTACAAGTCAAAAAATACGATTTTTCATATAAATTGTCGCGCGCAGGCTGCAAAACGGAAAAGTTCAATAAACAGGAAACAAATTTCGTTACAAAACAGAAATGGCAAAGACTTTCTTTACAAAACAAAAAATGGCAAGAACTTTCTTTAGAAAAGAAAAAATCGAGAGAACTTTCTTTCCGAAACGAAAAATGACAAGAACTTTCTTTACAGAATAAAAAATGGCAAGAACTTTCTTTACAAAACCAAAAAAATGCCACAATAAGCCAGACGCCATTATTTACCTAATAAACCACACTTTTGACAGTAATAAAACTTGCACTTTGCAAACTTTTTAAGATTTTGTAAAAATTATTACGAATTCCAATTAAAAATTGAAAAAGTAGTCGCCATACCGAATGAGCTTCGCCTTCCCGATACGTATTCGAATAGCAAATGGCAAGAAAGTTTATGCAACGCATAAATATTTAAACCCCCTTCCGCATCGACTAGTGTATGTATTCACAGTGCCATTTACATATATTTTTATAGAAAGTCAGGTGCATTTCAACCAGCTACATACCATGTAGTTTGGCATAGTTAATGTTTAGTCAGAAACGTCAATGTAAAACGTGCGCTTTAAAAGGTTTTTGGTCGGTAAGGAATGGGCAGGAAAGAAAGTTTTTGCAAATTTGAAAATTGTAAATAAAGTTTTTGTCATTTTATGTTTTGTAAAGAAAGTTCTTGCTATTCTTTGTTTTGTAAAGAAAGTTTTCGCCATTTTTTGCTTTTTAAAGAAAGTTCTTGCTATTTTTTCGTTTGTAAAGAAAGTTCTTGACATTTTTTATTTTGTAAAGAAAGTTCTTGCTATTTTTTGTTTTGTAAAGAAAGTTCTTGCTATTCTTTGTTTTGTAAGGAAAGTTCTTGCTATTTTTACAAGAAAACCAGAAAATTTTGTTTTATGCAGCCTGCGGGTGACAAGTTATACGACAAGTACATTTTTAAATGCTGTAAAAGAAGTTTTTGTCATTTTTCCTTTTGTAACTCCTACTATTTTATTCTCTGTAAACAAAGTTTTTGCCACGTTTTGCTTAAAAAAACCAAATTGCAACCTTAAAAATCCAAAACATTCTAGAAAACTACAGTAACCCATCCATAACCTTTTCTCTCCGTTTTCTATACTAAAATCCTTAAAAAATTCGTGGAATGATTGACCTTTTCGTATTGAAATATCAAAATTTTATTCATCGAAATTCAACCCAAATGGTTTTGGCCACAAAGGTTGCGCAAATTAATTTGCATTTTATTGTTTCAACCACCAAATTTGGAATGTGAGTAATGTTATGCTAATTTATGACCACCAACAAGTTTATTATGAGGGATGACTAAACTCATTAATATTTTTTTTGGCTTTATGCTTGTAATGAATAGGTGACATTATTTTATAATTTTTAACGAAAATAAGATGGTTTTTAATATTACGTTAAAGAAAAATGTCATAAAAGTACAGGTTTCACTTTAACAAATGAGTGTAAGATAAAAAGTCATACTTGATGAACAAAATTTTGTAAAACTTACAGCAAATGAATGTAAAACTTAAAACTTACATTCATTTGCTGCTGTAGTAGTTGTACTTTTTATGGCATTATTCCTATAACTTAATATTAAGAATGAACCTTTGTTAATAATTATAAAGTAATGTCACCTATTCATTACAAAGCACAAAATGAAAAAAAAATATTTATAAGTTCAGCCATCTCTCAAAATAAACTTGTGAACGTGCCATAAGTTAGCATAACATTATTCAAAGTCCTAATTTGACGATTAAAACAGTAAAATACTAACTAATTTTCGCAACTTTTTAAGCCATAATATGGGTTAAACTTCCATCAATAATATTTTTAATATTGCAATATCCAGAAGATCAACCATTCTGGGTGCCGACATAAAGAACCCGCCATTTTTTACAGGAAATTACAGGCAAATTATGGCGGGTTCTTTATGTCGTCACCTAATACAAACTTTTGAAGGAGTTGAGAATAGAACGATAGGCGAAAAGGTATGGATTTGGTTACTGTAGTTTTCTAGGAGGTTCTAGATTTTAAAGCAATTTGGCTTTCAAAGCAAAGCATGTCAAGAACTTTGTTTACAGATCGAAAAATGACAAGACCTTTCGTTGCAAAACAAAATATACCCAGTTCTGCCTCGGCCGAAACCGAAGTAAACTTGAAAGAGGCCGGGTCCACACATGTAACCTCGAAGGCCAGGGCAAAAAACTAGGCTTACAAGGAGAGTACCCTACCTGCCCCACTCAGAATCAGCTCAAAATTTTTATATGAATTCCTTGTACTACCAATAGTCCATATAAAAAATTTTAACTAGTGCTTTTGAGTTTTAAATTTGAATTATTTTGGTTTCCCGCCAATTTAGCAAATTTGGCATTGTGTTGAAAGCACTTTTTTTGACTTTCCAGTCAAGCTACACTTACAAATTTAAAAATATAGGTTTATTTAAAGGTAATCTACTAGTATATCAAAAAAAATTCCTAAAAGTCAAGAAATGGCAAAGTTATAAGCTTGAAACACAATGCCAATTTGGCAGGAAATTCAAAACGCAATTTTTTGATCTCGATTTTTTCGAGATTTCCTGGAAAGCGTGATTTAATACTTTGGTGATGATCTTGTACTTACATAACCTTTCTATGTAAAAAGTTTGAAGTAAATCAGAGCGGGGCAGGTCGCGTACTTTCCTTGATAATAGTGCCCCATTACGGGTCTAATAGTCACTCAAAACAATCTGACAAAACCTTTCTTACACTCAACACTATTCACAAAGATTTCCGAACAAAAATTACAAATTCCTGGATTTCGCAAACTCCACCACCCAAAAAACACCTCAAAAACAACTTTTTGTGGTTTACAGCCGCAGATTGTTACATCCATAATACTATATAATATAATGTCTCGTGACTTTACAACAACCATCGTACTACCCCTATTCGAATAAACGTTTTTTTATGAATTAACATAGCCGAACACGCAAATGGCTAGCGTGAACACCGGGCCCCAATTGCAATGTTTAAAGTCGGCCTACGGTAATGCAAAAAAATAGTGTATTGTAAAAAGTGTTGGCATGTGTCGAAATTAAACGGTTTTTCAGGGTTTAATCAATGAGTTTGGAGTAAGCAATTATTATAAGAAGTTGGAAATAATTTTGTTTACAAAGCTTTTTAATTATTTTAGAAATAAAAAAGAAATGCCGAAATTTTTTTTTTAATTTTTAAGTTTGGTCCAAAACTTCGTAGAACCAACTAATACAAAAAAGACTATGTTCAACAACTTTTCCAACTAGCACAACTGAACAAGTTCGGTCAAGAATACCCTCAACTCTCATCAAGATCCACCTCACACCCACTTTTCTATTTACTTTATGACCAAGCAATTGCCATATATTGAAATTTTAAACTAATTCTTCTTAAAAAGACGAAAAAGCCCTAACTTCGCTTTAAAAGTTCAAACCAAAGAACAGATTAAAAAAACCAATAACGAAATGTCACAAAACCCAAAGAGACTTTAGCTTGGCAATGCATATATCAAGAAGCTACAAAACTACAACCTCACTTGCATAGAGTTCAAAGAATAACAATTTTAAAGAAGGGATCCAGTTTTGCGTCCCTTAGTTTTAAACACTAGTATTTTAGTAGAGTTATGCTGCAGTTTGTTACATTGAAATTTACCCATTTCAATGTAACAATCTGCAGCACAACTCCACGTACGTACTTGGATTCTGCACTTAATTGCCAAATTAGTGATAATCGGTTGATGTAACACAAGTCAGTATATTACTTCTCGGTACTGACACCGACATCCGGAGAGGATTAAGTTTTGAAAAAAAGCAAATAATTGTACAGTACTCGGTGGTTAATTCTGTGTTTCAAACATCAGTGCTCAGACGCACTTTTTCCTAACTTTCATGTTATTTTTAGGCAAAAACTTTGTTTACAGTTTCTTAAAATCTAATTTTCATAATCAAACAAGAAGCGTGGTCCTGCCAGAGCCATTTGCACTAAGAAACGTTTGATAAAAACACTCACTATAATATACACAAAACGTCCTTTTCATGGTGCACTGCAGGTACAAAGTGTTGCTTATAAGAAGAGTCTACTGCAAAAGTTTTAAAAAAAATTTTATTAAAAATGATGATTTTCAAAAAACTTTTATGTGGACTTTCTTTAAAAGCAACACAAAAAAATGAACAATTTGTGTATATTATAGTAAGTACTATTTCTTTTACCAAACGTTTTTTAGTGCAAACAGCTCTGACAAGACTACGCTTCTTGTTGATTATAACGAGAGTTTGCTTATAACTGTGTATCTTCTCTCGAGAGCCTAATGTAGCGGAACCTTTCTCTTTGTAACCTATATGACTAGTCAAATCTGTTTTAGAGTACTCTCTCTATATAAGCAACCCAATGGGACAGACATATTCTGTTTACTATAGAAAGTGTCGTCTTTAAAGAGCAATTTTTAAAGTAAATTGACCTGGCGAGGCCAAATTTCTTGTTTACTATAAGAAGAGTTGCTTATACAGGTGGTTTACTATATAGAGAAACGACTGTATTAAATTACCTATAGGAATATCAACAATTTGTTTCCATCGCCATCAAAAAACTTTTCATAACAACCCAAAAAACCCTTATACCAATATACCTAATAATAACCCGCCGCCATTTCCGTCACATAATACTATGTAAGTTTTTACCGTAACAACCACCACTTTACACCGCGGCCCTTGCAGACGTTTTTTCGCATAACGTATACGAATGTTGAATTGCGTGCGCAGAGTACATTAGCGTGTCGATTACATTCCCCCAATGTAGACTGTTACAATTTTGCCGACTATATTTGGCTTCGTGGAATAGTTTCTGATAACGAAAAAAGTTTTCGTGTACTTTTAGGTATGCCAAGAGTTTCTTCTGTCGTCAGCACTAATGAGCAGACGGCTTTAAGCACGTGATCATGTTTAAAATGGCATTGATTTTGATCGTTTTAAATTTTAAAAGTAATGATCAAGTTATTAGTATGAAACGCTATACCCTACTATAATATACAACAAGTTTAATACAAGTCCAAAATCAACCCAACTCATCCTCTCCTCAAATCCATCACCAAAAACCCAATCCTAAACCACCATAACCCCGCCAAACAAAAACGTAGTATAATATGAAATTGTATAAGTCCGGAATGATAAGCTCGGAAAGTTTGTTGTATCATGTGATAAACAATACTACAGCATGGCTTACAATAAAAAAAACGACATAACTACAGAGTGAAAGAGATTAGAATTGTAAAAAAAAGTTTGATGAGAAAAGCGGATTAAAACATTCCCAAAACCCCGATCGCTTACTGAACATAATACGAATATACATTTATATATACTTGTAAGTTTCTAGTTGTTTTTGGTTTTGAAACATATTATACTTGTAAGTTTTTCGTTTTGAAACATGAGTTCTGGGATAAAAAACACAAAATTAAGAAACCTTTAAAATTTTTTGGACAATGTGACAGGGTTTATGATCTTCACATTCTAATTGGCCGTAGAAACTCAAGAATTCATTTCATTTTCTGGCCCAGTTCTTTTCGATTTTTTACTTGAAGCAAACTAACACTAGTATCATCAATACATCTAACTTATCTACGAGAAGTCTACTAACATAACACAAATGAAAGCACAAGTTCAAATTTGTAGTGACATCAGAAGATCAATACTATCATATTACACCTAACCATAAATTGATTTCCCTTAAAATCCACAATCCTACATTTTTTTCACATTGCAATACGAATATACAACGACATCCTGATCTACGGTAGTTTGCATACCTAACATCACAACTCACGCGCAAAATTTATAACCAAAAAGTAAAAAAAAATGGCCAATTTGTAACAACATTATTCACGCTTAATTTCAATTTAATAACTTTTTGCTGTTTTTCATAAATTTTTATCTTCTGATGTCAAAAGAGTAAATGTAAAAGTATAAAATGTACCGTAGTATCCATGGTTGTTTCAAGTTGTGCAAGAAGAATACAACATTAAAAAATTCGTTAAAATACAAAAAAAACAACAAAATTTTTTTTAATTTTAGGCATTGCAGAGAAATTTTTACAAGTTTACTTTTGTAAGAAAATTTGTTGCTATTTCTTGCTTTGCAAAGAAAGATCTTGCCATTTTATGTACTGTAAGGAAAGTTATTGCCATTTTATAGTTTGTAACAAAAATTTTTGCCATTTCAAGTTTTTTAAAGAACATTCATTGCCATTTTACAGTTTGCAAAGAAAGTTCTTGCCATTTTATAGTTTGTAAAGAAAGTTCTTGCCATTTTGGTTCTGTAAAGAAACTCTTGCCATAGCATAAAATTTTTGCCACTTTATTCTACGATAACTCCAAATTTAACCCGAAACTCCCCTCTGGCATCAACTAAAAGTGCGACCTCAAATTTATCAACCGTCGGAACGGTAGGAGTTTTTTATACCGAACCCATTTATTATAACATGAAAATTTAATCCAGTGCGACAAAAAATGTTGTAATAACAAGGTTCTTTTATTCGCCACATGATTAAATGTTTTGTTTCAGAAATGCATAATCGTAATTCATAACAAAGTAAAGCCGAGTGACATTCGCGCTTCAAGGGCCCCAAAAATTACATACATAACTAATGCTTAAACACAACAGAAAGAACTGTTTTAACCACGTTTGCTTGGAGATATATTAGTTTTTCAAATGGTGATGTTGGACTAGTTCAAAATTATGTAGAAAAATCAATTTTGAAATCAATGTTGATAAAATCAATCTTAAACTCAATGTTGATAAATATGTTGTACTCATTCAATACTGCCTCTTCCAATTACGACTTATTTAGATCAATGTCACACGGTTTCAGAGGACAGAGTTTCAAAAACATATGACGATTTACAAAAATATGACAATTTTTAAATCGCCTCAAAATCGACCAAGTTTTTTTCAAATGACATCCAAAAATTGTGCAGTAATTGAGAAAAGACTGTTAGTAATGATGTTAATTATAAAATAAATGTTGTTTGTCCTGTTTTTTAGCTAGCTTTTGTCAAAGTTGTCAAAAAAATGCAATTTCATAGTTCTAACCGTAATATATTTCCCCAATCTACAGCTTGTTTACACTAATAAAACACTTATTATACTCTCAAAATACAAAACTCTAATGCTATCCTATCAAGATGACTAACAATCAAACCCATTTGGTGATATGTATAAATAAATAGTAATGTTTTTAGCAACTGTAACAAAATATTTGTTTTTTTTTCGCCCTTATGCTTAAGAAAAGCGCTGTATTATTTCTTGAGTCAAAAAATTATTCGCTGACTCAACTTTGTTATAATGTCATGCTATAACATTATTAATTCATAATTTTTAGCAATATAGTCGTTTTTGCATTCTTCTGTTTCGAAATTGCTAAAAGGTTTGTTTTGAAATTTAAAAATTTTGAAATGAAAAAATTGGAGAAACCAATGACAAAAAAAATGTCTATAACATGGTTAAGCTCTAGCCCTAAACTCAGCCCAAAAACAAGACAAAAAATTTCGTTCCACGTACTTAAAATTTTTAAAACCCACCCATAAACTTAACTTCCGCACTCTCAAGCTACCTTAAAACTATTTTTACTCAAACTTTCCAATTTTCTAATGGTATAAACCCTCGGAGAATCGCACAAAAGCCCCTGTTTGCCTGTCCAAAAAGTAATCATGTATTCCTCGACACCCCTAAAAGCCCACTCGGCCTTAAACGCGAATGTAATACGCTAAAACCGTCGTTAAACTCGGCCGATTCTCATGCGTACCGGCTTAACTGCCGCAGTGTCGTTTAAAGAATCGTGGAAACTATGAAACTATACGGTATAACAAAAATAACAAGATTTTGTGAATTAACATAATTGATGCATTTAAAGTCATTTTTAGTACAATGATGATAACGAAAAAATTGTTAAATTTAATTTTTAAATTTCCACTGTAGTCGTTGAAGGCTTACGTAAGATTATATGTTAATGAAAGGTAGCTGAAGAGTAAAAAATGTTAAAGGATGTGTCTCGAAGTGTTGAAGAAAGTACTAGCTTACAACTTCTAAAATACAAAAGCCACAAGGTTTTAGTTTCTTCAACACTTCAAGAGATACCTTTGAACACATTTACGAGTCCAACTACCTTACAAGGTAAGTCTATATAAGCCTTCGACGACCATAATGACAATTAAAAGCAAATTTTACAGCGGTTTTTATCGCTATTGAACTAAAAATTACATTAAATGCATCAATCATGTTAATTCACAAAATTTTGTTATTTTTATAGTACTGTTAAGTGTCATACTCTCTAAAATTCCTTAAACGGCACTGTGACAGTTAAGCCAGTTCGCATCGAAATCGGCCGAAACTAACGACAGCTTTAGGGCATTATATTTAAGTTAACATCATTTTTTAAAACTTTTCTTTGTATTATTTCACATTCTTTTAAGTGCTGGTGTTTGACATAGTATTTTCGTTAGTTATTGTTTGTACATTTAAATAATTGATCACTATATTGTGATTTAAACTATAGTTTAATATAATATATACCTAAAAAGATGTTATCCGTATTTTACCCCCAGCCAGCCTACTTTCAATCCACTAAAAGCACTCTCTTCAACTCATTTGGCTAAACGGCTTATGAATTCGTGTTTTTGCCACAGCGACCTACAGTAACCTGTCGTGACGCTACCGTACCTGCCATTTTCGAAATAATGTAAAGACGAATGTAATACGCTTTATGCTGTAAAGATCTTCCGCATTCGAAGAAGCCATGTGTTAATTTACATATTAATACTATTTATAATGCATTACATTACAATAATCGAATAAGTGTTGTTGTTGGATCATAATCCCAGAAAAAACGCAAGAATTTTGTTTACAAGGCTTTCAGGGCACAAAAGGTGCAAGAAAAACGCAATAACTTTCTTTACACTAATAATGAAAAAGAATATACATGTAGAAGGAACCCCATTGTAGTCGGCAAAAACTTTCTTTACGCTTAAAGATCACATTTTTACAAACCGCAAGAACTTTCTTTCCACTAAAATATTCAAAAGTTCAACTTTTATTTCGAAACAAGAAAGAAAAACGGCAATAACTTTCCCTCCAAGACCTCAAGAACCAAAAAAATCGCCAATAAACCATAAAAAAGCTTACTAATCAAAAAGTAATGTCAGTCAATAAGATTGTATATATGTCCGTTATGCAAAAAGGCCATATACAGCAAGGTGTTGAATTGACTCATAAAACAAGTTTTTCGCCCCGAAAATGAATAAGTCGTTATAGTCGTTAATAAACATCGTAAAAAATTATGTTTCAAGACCGATTTCAGTAGCCTTATGATTTTTTACAAAAAAAAGTTTGAAATTAAATTTTTTTTTAAATTCAAATCCCAAAATTAAAAAAAAATAAAACAATTTTCAAAATTAACAGCAATTTAAAGCCATATTTTTATCAACAACACCATTCCTAATATCGCCTAACATCAATCGAGCTTTAGATCCAACAAAACCCAAGAAAAAACGATTCGGCAAACCGCGGGTGACAAGTTATACGACAAACGAAAACCTAATAAGACAACTTCGGAATTTAATGAAATGTTATATGAATATAACACAAGATATATCTTATAACCATTTAGAAGCACCAAAAAGCCTTGGTACTATACCTACGCAGATTTTAAAAAATTTCGGAAAAGCTACTTCAGATGTATCCCTTATCACAAGTTTTTCCCCAAAAGAAACATCATATACTATATCAAAACTAACTAAACAATATAATACCAATTGAATAACGTAAATCAATAAGTCCAAAAGCAAATTACTAGAATCACCTCACTTAAAGAGCAAAAAACATCAAAAACAGAACAAAACCAAAGATAACATAAGCAAAACAAGTCCATTAGCACCTGAATCAAAAGAAGAAATACCTCAAACTATCTTAAATCAATTGTTCAATAACCAGACACTCTTTCTACAACTTATTTCAGCAACAAAACTCCAAAGATTCACACAAAGACATCTAAAATATCCAAAGAACCAATAGATCTACTACAATATAAGACAGTTGAAAAAAAAGAAAACCGTCAAAATAGATAAACAAAAACATAATCAACATAAAAACAACAAAATAAAGCAATTATTCTTATGTCAAAACCACAAAAAATTAATAAATTAGCTATTAAAATTGATAAAGTTACCAGCAATACCTAAAATAGCCAAAATATTCCTAAAACATCAACAAAACATATATAAGACAAAATCAGATTTACAAGAAAGAATGAGGTAATATCCACCATCGTCTTTCACAACACCCTATGAAGCAATCAAATTCCATAATCAACCCAAAAACAAAAAACCTTATATTACCCATGTTATCTTTGCCCAAAAATCCCTCAAAATAGTTTAAAAACCTGTTAAAACCCCAAAACAAAGCAAGAATCGAATAAAGTAATATAAAGCCATTAAAAATAAATAAAACAACAAAAATAACAGCTCAACTACTATCAAACATTCACAAAACATCTTCTTCAACTTCGACTTCAAAGAAAAACATCCTCTGACTTTCGGATCAAAATCCTTCGGGATAAAAATGGGCGCGAGTTGGAGAGCGAGAAGCGCAGCCTGCAAGCGCCTGAACTTCGAGCTTGCTTCTGGTTAGAAAAATGAAGGAATTTACTTTACAATACGGTATATTATGGTTGAAAAATAAAGGAAAAATTAATTTTTATTTTTTGAAATTTCTGTAAAGAAAGTTTTTGCTAAATATAAATTTTTAGCTTTTTTTCTAAAAAACACTGAATTCTGAATGGAAACAAAGTTTTCGCCTAAATTTTGAAGGATTTTGATATTTTTTTACGTTGAAAAGTTTACTCTGAGTACGAACTACATTTTTACACAAATTTACACGTATATATTACCCATGTGTACTTTTTGCAACAGCAAAAGGTAAAGTAATATATATGTGTTAGACATCTATGTGCACATAGTAAAACATATTTTATAGTCTAGATTTCTCACGTATTATGCTATCTTGTAAAATACAAGCCCACCCCTATTCACGAACCTAATTTTGCCGAAAATTCACAAAACCGCAATAACTTTCTTTCCACAACAAAAATCATATTTCGAAACCCGCAATAACTTTCTTTACAGTAATAAACATAAAGTAATTTCAAAAAATTCACTTTTATACTATGGGATGTCATAATGATACGATACCATGTTGATTCCATGTTTTTGTATATTTTTGTTTACCGTAACAACAATAATACTATAACAATGCCATTCTTAACAGGTTTCCGAATGTGAATTTTAGTTTTCCCGGTCATAAATACTAACATGGATTTGATATAGGTACGAACATGCAATAATATTAGTAGTTTTACTATCGTATTACAGTTTTTTGGGGCTTATACCAACATACAGTATACCATCTACATCTAATAGGTCGTTCAAATAATTCTGCGCCCTTAAACCCGAAAGTTTGCTATATAAGAGAGTGGGGCACAAAATTATTTGAACAACCTAATATATGACAATTATGACTTAAAGACGTACCAATACGACCATTATGGCCTAAGGTCCTACTATTAGGTTAATATTAAATTGTTCAAAAAATTCTGAGCCACCAGCAAATTTTTGGGTTGAAAAAGCCCAGAATTATTCGAACAACCTAATATGATGACATTTTTAAGACATGTTAACAAAAGATATGAGAATGATAACAAAAATACGAAAATATATATGTTTTTGAGCAACATACGAATACGACCACCTTGGTACAACAAATATTTACCATGGTATTGGTTTTAAGCCGGAAATGCGTTATAAAGTTATATAATGTTTTAAGTTTAAGCATTAATCCTGTATCTAATGGTAATCTCGTGCTAATCGTTGTTTTAAATGATAGTGCACTATAACTAATTTCTTTTCAAAAATTTGTAAAAGTTTTGAAATTTAGTTTTTTTTTATTTTGTAAAGAATATTATTGCAACTTTATGTTTTTTAAAAAAAGTTGTTGCCATTTGTAAAGAAAGTTATTGCAATTTTAAAAATTGTAAAGTAAGTTCTTGCCATTTTTGGTTTTGTAAAGAAAGTTCTTGCCATTTTTCTTTTTGTAAAAAAAGTTCTTGCCATTTTTTTTTGTTTCATAAAGAGTTTTTGCCTTTTAAAGTCCTTTAAAGAAAGTTATTGCGATTTTAACGATTGTAAAGGAAGTTCTTGCCAGTTTATGCCTGTAAAGAAAGTTCTCGCCAGTTTTAAAAACCAAAACATAAAAATTTCTTTAAAAGCCAAAAAAAAATAAATTGCACCGTGCAGTTAATCCAAAACAAGAAAAACAAAAAAGCCAATATAGAATTATATTTTTAAATCAGTAAAAAGGTAATAGAAATACAGTAACCTACAACTTTAAAAACTAAAAAAATTACAATTTTTCCAAAAAAATCTCCAAAAGTACAAAACAAAAGTAAAAGATATACAGTAATTCTGATTTACTTCCTTTTTCGTGTTACAAGAAATCATTTCGATCAACTTTTTCGCTTCGAATTAACGCCTGAGGGCGTGAACGCGGCGGATTACCACGACTAATTTGATCCGAAAGTACATAAAGCAATCAAGTAATTACAATTTAGTCGAGGGATAAACAAATTTATGCGTTTTTAGGTAACAAATCATGTTTTGACCTACTTAAATCGCGCAAATTTTCTTTACAGGACATAATGGCAAAAACTTTTTTTTTACAAAGCATAAATTTGCAATAACTTTCTTTACAGAACGACAAATGGCATGAACTTTCTTTACAGAACAATAAATGGCAAGAACTTTCTTTGCAATACAAAAAATGACAAGGACCTTCTCTTTAAACTATAAATTGCAAAAACTTTCTTTACAATGCATTTTCCATCTTTTTATACAAAAATCATACAACTTTTTGCCATTTTATACACCGTAAAGAAATTTTTTGCAAAATCAAATAAATAACCTTTAAAAAATGAACAGGTAATTAAAAAACCATGATAACCTCAAAGAAACTAAAATATCGACCGGTAGGCAACGCTTTATTCCATTTTTAATATGCACTGACTAAAATAGTGCATCTTCAGCTTGAATAATATTAGGCGCTGCACGCTTCCGCTTCTTCCTCTCCTGAATTCTCACTTTCTTGTGCTTGTTCTTCTGATTCCGTTTCATTCTTCGTCAATGACCAAGCCGACGCGCCGTTTGCCATTAGACGTAGGGTCGGGACGATTGAGGGCATGGTGAAATGGTAAAAGCCTGCTCCGCGGTCGGTGAATTGAAGCTGAAAGTGGAAGTTTTGAGCTTGGGTAACATTAAAGTAGGTTAACTTTAAAATCGAAAAAAGTTATATTATAGTAGTCAAAGAAAAAAAATTAAAAAATATGTATTAAGACAGCCCCTGCCTATACTGCTTCCCAGAAGGATCACCAGCTTGTGTTCCAACGATTAAATGTCATTTTACCCATTTCAATATCCAAGCTCCAACTTACCGCATGATTTTTCAACTTGACTGAGCCGAATCGAGTTCCGGAAAAGGTTTGAGCCGTGAATTTCGGGTCCTTGTGATCGATAAAGAACTCATCCACCCACAGAGTCTTTTTCTTAATCTTGTCGTATCGTGGAACCTTGTGTATTTGGAGATCTATGTAATAAACATCAGCTTTCTCCACGTCTTTGACTTAAAATATTTTTTATGTTAAACCTCACAATTTTTAAAAGAACGGCAAAGACAAACTGGTAAAACCGTATTTAACACAAAAAGCTAAATTTATGAGTGGTTTTAAAGATTTTGAAATATAATCAGATTTTTTGATTATATTGAGGATGACACGTTCGTACCTACTATAACATCAAAAGTCCGCAGTAGTTAAAAACTTTTGTTTGCAAAATAGTTGCTCACAAAACAATCTACAGATTCTCTAATTTTCAAGTTTCTAACCATCTTTTCCAAAAAGTTACGACAAAATCAAGTAATTCCGTGTGATTATAGCGTCTTCCTCAATATAATTGCCATAATCTTTGCAAATTCATACAGTAACTACACTATTTTCCATCCAAAACCTCAAACAAACCTAAAAGCCCAACAAAAATATCAAAAAACTCACTTTTCTTTGGATGCAGACGATAAGGGACAAAATTAGACATTCTCGAGCAGTAATCGTCGTCCTCAATGTCGGTCGGATAGGGATAGTAATCGAATAGCTCCAATTCATGTTGCTCATGCTTATTCAACTCTTCAAATACCGATCCTTCATCCGATTCGGTGTTCAGTGAGGTTTCCTCGTCTTCTTCACCTTCTCCTTCACATTCATTTCCATCGGCCAGCGATTCGAGATCAGAAATGGCTGAAACAAGATGAAATTGGTAAAAAACGTATGATAAAAGCACAAGATCCCAGGATTTTTGTATGAAAAATTAAAAGTGAGTAAGACAAGTTGTTTTTTACCAAAATCTTGAAGAAGTCCTTTTGAGACAGTCAAAAAAAAGCAGGAAAAATGAAAGTGCGCGCCCTAGCTTCATCGCTTGACCCGCGCAGGCTGCGGTTAGATTTTATACTCTGCATGCAAAAAATACGAAATTTTTTAAAATTTTTACCGTTTACATCCCTTTCTGCTTTTAACCTTACCAGTAAAACAGGATTCATCCTCATCAGTCTCTTCAAACGTGCTCTCTTCCGCTTCGTCTTCACTTTCTTCCGATTTTTTCGGATAAATTTGAATTTCGGTCGTTTCTTGTTCCGAATTCTCAAAGATCGCAATCACTACACCATCATCGTAACGTAGAATCATGTTGCGAGGAAACTTGTGGAGAATGTCCGATGGGGTCAGGCAGCAATCGCTACATGCCTAAAGTGACCTTTTTTTTGGTTTGCTTGATGTTTTTAATCAAAAAAGTGGAATTAAAGGACATAAGGCGTTTTAGGCCTATCATACTAAGCCTTAAAATTTTTATCTTTTTGATGAAAAGAACTAAAGTTAAGCTTAAAATCCCGCCCAAAACCACCTCCAAAGCTATATTACTCATACCTGAAGGATGATTTTGTCAGTGAACAACTGATCGGTGCTGTCATCACCTTCCAAATGCTCAACACTTTCCACGCTCTCAACCTCGGTTTCGGCTTCATTCCACTCTTCTTCTTCAGAATCCTCGTCCTCGGTCGTAACCGACTGATCTTCGGCCGAAATCGACTGGTCGCTCTTGGTTTTCGGGTCTCCGCTTTCCGAAATCAACGAAACTTTGTCGTCATCATCAATTCGACGCAAATAGTCCAATAAACGGTTGGCAAACCGTTGCGCAAACATTTCTACTCGGCTGTAAAAAAATTTTTAAAATTTAAAAATTTTAAAAATTTCAAAATTTCAAAAAATTTTAAAATTACAAAAAAATTTTTTTTAAATCGAAAAATGACAATCCCAACCAAAACTTACTATCTTGGAATTTTCCTGCACAAAAAGCGCGTCAAGAAGTTTGTTGTCTCCAAAACGCAGATTTGCAGCTCGGACAGGTCGTACCGGCTTCCTGATTGTCTCACATTATTCGCGTTCATTCCTAAAATACGAAAAATTTTGAAATCTTAAATAAAAACCTCAAAATCATACCCAAATCAACGTAAAAATTAGTCAAAAGATACCATGATATCAAAAGAAATATAAAAAGATACCACAACACAGTAAAACAACTTACTTTTAAAAACACAACCGCTCCCGACTTTGATAAACAGTTCAACTGACCAGTCTCCATTCCAGAAGGTTCATTTCAATTTTCATTTCAAAATCACTTTTTCATAAACAATTGGTGTAAATCATCATGGATTTACAGGACAGTAATGAAAAAACGCCAAAAGTTTGCGGAAAATCGAAAACCAAAACTAAAATGTGATACACAGTAGAACTCCTGTATAATCGCCCGGAGATTTTAATTTTGTTCGTATAAAGGAGTTTTGCTATATAGGAACGTTAAATACACTGTGTAGTGTAGGCCGAAGACTTAAAAGCTGGTCGTTGGGTTTTCCTTACAGAGGAGTTCGTTATACAGAGGCTCCACTGTATATACACATCTATATATGTACCTTTACCCCAAAATGAATTTTTGCGTAATATTCTGTCGTTTTTAATCACATTTTCTTCGTCGATCGAAAAGTACAGTAAAACTTCTGTATAATGGGCAAATTTAAATCTCATAGCAATAAATAGTGCATTGAAAACTCCTGTTTAACAAAACTCGTTTATAACGAACAAAATTAAAATCTCCGAGAGATTCGTTATACGGAATTTTTATTGAAAAAATTTTGCACGGTGCAAGCTTTTTTTTGCACAGTGCAAAATCTTAACTGCTTTGCACCGTGCGCCGTCCCGATGTAATTTTGACGCTCTTTTCATCCGAACCTGTATATATAAACACATTCTGGCCATAAAAAGATTTCTTTCCTCATTTTTCAATAATTCATAAAAATATTATTACGTTTTGTGCCATGTTATCGTAAAAATGAAAGATAATCTTTATTCCAATCAATTATACACATAACTTTGTAGACTTTACAATATGTACTTCGTATACTTTAAAACAGAAGTTTTATAGATAAAACTAAAATTTTGATAAAAAATTATAAAAATTCTTTTAAAAATTTTTAGAAAATGATAAAAACTCGTTTGGAAATCAAGAAAATGAAAGAATTTCGAATGTAAATGTAGTCGCTACCCAAATAAAAAATTTTAAAAGATATTTTAAAATCATAGTCAAGAATCTCAGAAGTTATTGGCCAGATTGCACAGTGAATCTTTTAATTTAGTTCTTTGCACCGTGCAAAAAAAATTTTGCACCGTGCAAATCAGTTAATTTTATTGACTGCACCGTGCAGAGCTTTTAAATTATTTCTTTGCACCGTGCAGATCACTTAACTTTATAAACTGCACCGTGCAAAGCAAATAAAAACTTTTGCACCGTGCAAAGAAATTAATCTTTCTCACTGCACCGTGCAGACCAATGTGTTTTATTGACTGCACCGTGCAGATCTTTTCATTTATTTCTTTGCACCGTGCAATCAATTAGTCTCTCTCACTGCACAGTGCAAAACTTCCAAAAAAGACCTCAATCTTTTGAAATAATAGGCAATTCTATATACTTTTTTACCAAGTACATACCAATACTGTTTACAATACTAAAAAATGATCAAACCATTAAAGTCCATAAAAGACATTTCAAAAAGTGTTTAAAAGAACCCGCGGTAGTTTCCAAACCGTTGTGAGAAGCGTGGTATCACGTCGTCAAAGATACGACTCAAGTTCACGTCGTAGTATTGGGAGGAAAAGAGGTTGTCGTTCATTCTGGACAGTAAATTTGTATATCAAACAAGTTCAAAGCCGAAATTTTTAATAATTACCATCTATGGTACTTATTACAAACTTAAGCCAAGTTTCAGTCAAATAGTAACCGTTTGAACACAATGCCAAAAACGGCGGGAAATTTGAAAAATTTGTGTTTTAAAAATCATAACTGTGACTTCAAATTTGACATGCTCACTAATGCTAAAATTATAATAGTAGGTTGTATTAAAAAATCCCTTAAAACACTATGCCAAAATGGCGGAAAATTCAAAAATAATCATTTTTTGCTTTTTGCCACAAAAAATTTTTTTTTAAAATCTCCATCTACTTTTTGACCAATTAAAACCCCAAAAAACCTACTCATCCATGAAAAAGTTGAAGCTGTTACTCATGTGATCCTCGAAAGCATAGAATGGATATGCTCGTCGTCGTCGTTGAGCCGGCTGTGTCTTTGATGGATCGGTAGTAGCCGTATTTGTCGTCGTCGTCTTCGCGCTTTGATTATTGTTCATTTCAGGCCTCAAATCGGCCGAGGTATGGCGTCGTGGCAGTCTACGGCCGGTCTCCAACGCTGCGCAGAGAAGTCGATAGGCTAGCGTGACAGACTTGGCCACATCCGCATCACCACCCTTGTCCGTGTGATGTAGGCGGATCTTTTGTTGGAAGGCTTTTCGTAACGTGTCCTTGTTGATCTTGTGGTCTACATCGAGTAGTTTCATCTGTTGACAGAGTTCTATCTCCGAAATGTTTTTTAGCTCCTAAAATGAGTTAGTTTTGATTCAAAATTGAAAAAATACCTATAATAACATAAGCCCCAACATAAACCTAACTTTAAAAATGTATATTATAGTAGTATAGTTAGCTCCCAAACCCCTCAAAAGTTCACCCCCAAAAACTACAATAATATCAACATTTTTAAAACTTGGCTCCCCGATCTATAGTAATATACAATTAACCCCCAAAGGCTACAACAATATTTAAATTTCTAAAACTTGGCTCCCCAATCTATAGTAATATTGTTATTTTGTTGGACGAAACCACTCACCTTGGCCATTTTTTTAGTTCGCTTTCGGCTCGAAATGACCAACGGTTCGTGTTATGTGTTGTTTGTTATGGCTCTGACGTTATGACCAGAAAAACAATATAAACCGGCTGGTCACTTGTCAACGGACAAAACGTAGCTTTAGGAAATGTCAGTTGACTGGTCCAAAGTTGATTTTAAAAATATCAACTGATTGATCAAACCGTAGCTTTAGAAAATGTCAACTGACTGGTCGAGGAAGTAAAGACCAAAAAACGTTCACAAATGCCAAATCCAATCAGTCAAAAATTATCGACCAGAAATACTAGTCAATAATAAGAAACGGCCAAAAACCCTCCAAATATTCGAATTTCAGTCGTTTTTCCCAAATTCTTTGTCGTTTTTTCCTCCGTTTCGTCCTTTGTGAACCAAGGCCGGATTTATGCCCTCCGGGGAATCGGAATTGATTTTTTCGCACTTTTTGGAGGAATCCGAGTTATGTGGTCCTGCAAAATGGATGACCGTTTCTAATGAGATTTCGATTTTACGACACGAAAAAAACGCTTTCAAATCACGAAATTATTGGCAAGATTGATCTAACCTGGGGCTTAATTTAAAAAAATATAGTAGGAAGAAGATCAAACAGTCTTTAAAGTTACAAAACATATTTTCTAAGAAGACAAAGAATATAAAGATTGATACATCCGAATTTAAACTGTTAAACCTATACTAAGAAGACCAGTAGATCCAAGTACAGTACTCCCTCTATATAAGCAACCCGCATTTTGTGTTTACTATATATACAAGTTGTTCACTATATAGAGAGATTACTGTAGTAGATATCGATAACAAGAAGCAGATCCAGCCTAAACTATTAGGTTGTTCACCTATGTGTTCCCTAACTCCAAAAATTTCCTTTAAGAAGAAACACAGAATTATTTAAACAACCTAATGACTTACAGTATATACCACATGATGCATATTTATACCTTTTACCTCACGTAGTAAGATAATCAAGTAAGGATTATGCTATTTATAATTGCAAGAAAGATTAAGCTTTCGAAATATTCAACGAAATATGACCAAATTTAAGCTAATAACCAACAATAAAATTGTGAAAGAAAGGAGTCTATTACAATATACAGTAGGCGCGTTATATGAACACTTCCGTTGATTACAACATGTTTTATAAAAAAACCTTAAAAAGACAATTGTACCTTACATTTTATTAAACCTTGTTTTGTACTATAATTCTCCTTACTGTACCAAGTTCCAGACTAATTAATACAGTACCCTTCAAAGAACAATGCTAAACAACTACAGTAATCTCTATACCAAAAAAAATTTCCTTCAGTACTAATTACACAACATACATTGTAAAAAAATCTCTTAAACTCACTCAGACAGACAAGAAGCCATGTTATATTAACACGCAATAAGTACAATGTTGTTTTGGCAAAAACAACTGAACATCTACATCAACATAGAAATTTAAACATAGGGAAGGCTATAGATTCCACAACCAAATGAAGAAATAGTCTGAGCAATAACTCTAATAACACAGGAAGTAACTTTGAGTACCACCTTAAACAATATAGAATAATAAGCTTGCACTTCAATAACACAGACAGAACACTAAATCTGTATTTTAATGACAAAGGCAGTATAACATATATAAGGTTCCAATTGAACAACCAAAAACAAAGCAGAAAAGTTCACCAACGTCAATGCCAATAACATAAAGAAGAACTTAAAGCGCCGAAGTCAAACAACTCAGAAAGACCTAACTTCATTACCAACAACAATGACAAGTCCAACCATGCACTTCATCAACAAACCAGAAAACTCCAAATGCCAATATCAACAACAGATTTAGAACTCTGAACATCAACGTCAAGAACACAGGAAAGAACCTCCGAATGTCAATATCAACAACATGGACAGTGAACTTAAAAGAGCGAAATCTTTAATTATTCTTGAAATTCAAAGAAAACAAAGTTAATGCACTCTCAATGTGATACTCGAAAATGTACATAGCTTAGCAATGAATGTGTTTTACAACGAAGAATTTAAAAAATGTAGTTATAGAGGCTGTGTACTGTAATTGAAGTAATTACAGAGCTGTAATAAGTGTTTTTATGAAACAGAAGAGTAAGTGTTACTAAAGACATGAATGCGAATACCGTATTTTACACTATATTCAAGATAGAGAAAAGCAATGTATTATCAAACTAAAATTACCCTGCTTTATCACCACAAATTACCTCTTCTTTATATACCTACCAGTCAAAACAAAGAAAAAAAAACCGTAACAACGTGACGAGTACTTTGAACACCAGTAAAATCAAACAGTAATCCGAACAATCCGCATTTTTCAAATTTTTCAACACCCGGATCAAATATCCACTCTCGAGTCTTCACACTTGACAATCACGTAAACACGTGGGTTTTGTGTTTCTTCCGGTACAATCGTAAAACTTTGTTTATACGTGATCCCGGTGAGTTCGCGTTTTGTTTTTGTTCAACTTTGTACTGTTTGTGCTGACACGGAAAGAATTTGTACCATTTTTGTCAAAAAATCTAGGATGCGCACCTTATAACCTATCACAGAAAAGTAATAGTTTTATAACTTTCGTATACTTTTTACTCACAAAGATCCTATAACACCAATTTATGTACCTTATCAAAGCAAAGATGACCTATAACATCAAAAAATTTAAATTCTTTAAACTTTTTGACCTTTACCAACCATTGAGCACAATATTTTAAAGGTAGTCCTTCTTAACAAATCCAACACCTTATATCCAAAATATTAAAAATAAGCCCAACCTTCATTACAAGCCCATCCAGACCAACTATCTCGGTTAGCCTTCCAAATCACAGCCTACAATTAGATTCATCTACCCAAACAACACAGAATCCAAGACTTCATTCTCTATGTAATTTTGTTACGTCAAATCGGACAACAAAAACAATTCCTTTAGCTATATCAAAGCATTTTAAAAGGTATCGTACTTCTATAAAATTGAGATGATAGACTGGGTTAGAATGATGTTGTAGTTGGGCTTTAGAACTGGAATTTGAAAGTCGCTGATAAACTTTGATGATGAACAACATATGACTATTACCATCGGTTATAAAACAGTAATAATAAGCGGTAGTAAGAGTCATACTTTGTTCAACCCAAACATTTATTAACAAATTCCAAAATCCGATTCCAAAGCCCAACTGCAATATTATTCTATCCCAGTCTATCATCTCAATTTTAGCCAACTACGCGACCTTTTAGAACGCCCAAATACAACTACTGGAATTGTTTTTGTTGTCCGATTCGAACGTAACGAAATTGGAGAACGGGACAGAATACGATAAGATGAAGAGGATTAAAGGTTAGAAGAATTACTGAGACAAATTATACTACTCAGTCAGGTGGGTTTAACCAATTTTCGGTTTAGTCTATGATCGTCTACGGCGGGTTTTTAGGCATGAAAAGGCTAATTTTTAAACAAAGCGAAGTTTAACATTTTTTCAAAATGACATCAGTCAAGGACAACCTTATCTTCATATCATCAACAGACAAAAACGACTTTACCTTCAATTTATAGTACTATAAATAAAAAAACTCAAGGCTACAGCAAGTTAAAAAAACTCTAGACTAGCAAAAGCGGTCTTAAAAAAAGCCCCTCAGTCCATAATACCCACTGCTTTTGACCACAAAAAGCCCGTTACTCTAGAATGACCATCGTGGCCACGAAAAGCGTTTTACTTAAGAATAGAGACTAAAACAATATCTCTTTGTACATAAAAAAGAACTCCCTTTTTGACTCGTGCAAAACTACACTTCAACTGGTATATCCCAGCACTAAAGAAAGCCTAGTACACAATTCCCATTGCATTTATTTACGTTCACGAAGCCGGCAACTTAGCATTACAAGTGCTTCTTTTGCTAATACCTAGTCTAAAATTTTTAAAAATAATTTAGTGAAGAACAATGACGAAAATGACAAAAACTTTCGAAACTACCATATTTTTTATTTAACCATATTTAGTTAATTTGAAATTGAATGCTTACAATTATTAGTTGTTTATAAAAACCCTAAATTTCCTACTATAAATTTGAATAGAATACCTATAAAAGTCATTTTAAAGCAAAATGACGTCCAAATAGTATTTCACAAGAAATAAAAATCACATGTTGTCCTTACAGAACGCACTATTATCAATGTTTATACTAGAGGAAGAATAAGAGAACACAATATATCTTTATAACAATGAAGAAACAGGCTTGTTAATACAATATTTTTGTACATTTTACCTCGTTTTTCTAATAAAAAACTCAGTAAACCTCTAGAAATAAAAAAAAACCTACTGCAATATCCCTAATGTTATATCGTAATATTTTTTGTGCCTTCCCACTTTCTACAAAACAAAATACATACTACCTTATCTCCTAAAGCCTGACAAGCTTTGCAAAACCAATGTAAAAGCAGACAATTTCACTCCAATTGAAATACCACATCACATGCCAAAGTAACACATGATAAACTTCAAAATGTCTTTCAAAAACGTAGTATAACAAACTACAGAAAGACCAGAAAACGAGCCAAGTTACGTTGAAATATATTCAAATTACACCAATTTACAAACAATTTTTCCTTGAAAACACGTAGAAATGACGTATTTCGGCTGGGATCTTCACGATAATTGCTGTAAATTACTACAAAGAAGCTAGGTAAACAATTGTTAGTGCTGTGTACAATACTTGTTGTGCAAATTACCTACACATTTACCTATGCGAAACAAAAGTCTTAAAATAGATTCTTTAGCTTCTTTAGGTAACTCACATGGAAGGTACCCGACCTGCAACGCTCAGATTTAGTTCATAATTTTTTAATTGAAAGATCATGTAAATGGAAGATCTTATGCGAAATTCTAAGTTGCGGTTTGCGGCCAGCCTTGAGAAAATTAAGATCAAAAAATCGCGCTTTGAATTTTGCATAGTGTTCCAAGCTTATAATTTTGTCATTTTTTGACTTTTAACTATTTTTCTTTAATATAATCTTAGAAAAGCTTCAAATGAACCTGCAATTTTAAATTTATAAGCCCATTTTGTCTAGAACATCAAAAAAAGCGCTTGCAACACAATGCCAAATCTGCCAAATTGGCGGGAAATTTAAATATATTAATTTTAAAACTTAAAACCGCAAGCTAAGATTTTTTATATGTGCTACTCATAGAATCTGTATAAAAATTTTGAGCTAATTCTGAGCGTTGCAGGTTGGGTAGTTTCCTTGTCAGAACCTTTACAATAGCAATACAGTGCCAATATCAACGAGAAAAACCACAAACTAAAACAAAACAACCTGTTAATCGATAAAAACCTCAAACATCTCCAAATTTACACATTATTCTCCAAAAACGCTGTAGCACCAAACGATACTGCCACTTTGTCAATGTCCCTCAAAATACGTCCATTATATGTTGTTTTCTTCACGAATTTAGCGAGCAGAATGTCACAAAGCATCACGTAGGACTCGTGCCCTCGAGGGCAAAACAGGTGTGGTTCGATGGACCGGAAGGATTAGTTAAAAAAGACAGCGGTAAAGTGTCACAAGAGCAGGGTAAAAATAGTTGTCATATGAATCAGGTGCAAGGATATGGTCATATTGTTATTACATCTTATTTTGATGGATTTGTGGCAGAGTACCGTATAGCTTTTAATATTTACTATATCTTTTACCTTGCCAAGTTAACAAAGCCTCGTACTTGATAGATACCTGATAAGCCTAAATTTGTCACAAAAACCAAATAAATTTAAAAGAAATCCAAGACCTGAACACCAAAGCAGGCCAAGCATTAAGAAATGAACTAGTTCAAGGTTTAAATAGTACGTTCGACCAAGGTTCAGACACCGACTCAAACCACGCTTTCTGAACATGACAAATTCTGTTTCAAAAGCAACATAAAAACCTACTTTATAAAATTTAAAAGTTCTGTTTCAAAAACTGATAACTCTGTAGGATAGCAGTAAAACCATGTTCAACTACATATACTGAATAACATTACCTTCTCCGGTTAATCTAGAACAGCCAAAACTAAATTGAGTACTGGAAAAATACCCAAACATAGTATTTGAATAGTGATTCTTGCATTACCAAGTTTTAAAATACCAAATTATCCCAATTAGAAGAACTTCAGCCAAACTGCCCTATATTTGTACCTCTGACGATAAGAAAAGATCATTAGAGTAGATTAATCCCCGGAACAACGTGCCGTTCTCATAAACAACAATGTTAACGACCTCTCGAGCAAAAAAAGCACAAAGACTTTGCCTAATAAACGTTTCCAGGAGTTATAACGTTTAATGATAAATCAATCAAAGTTCAAAAAAAGCAAAGTTGTCCTTATTTGATAAGGTTTAGCGTGAGGATAGATCCAGAAGGCGTCACTTTACCATGAAGTAAACACTTCAAAAGTAAGACAATACTTCATGGTACCAAATCATGACATAAAATACGACGACTAACCTCAAGAGCTACTATATAAACACATACCATCCAAAAAAAGCCCAAACGATAAACCAGTACGTCAAAAGTTACGTACTGTACCCCTCCTCCCACCTTCGACACTAAAACGTATCAAACTTTAGCCAAAAGCCCTCAAACCTCCACCAAAATCCCCTTAAAAACTACCGTACCCCAACAAAAAGCCTTTTAATAACGTTAATGTGCACATACATCTACGTAAAACAGCGACGTGCTATTAGGATTTTAGCCATTCCGAACGTGGTTTATATACAAATGAATGTTGATCATTAATTTGAGTGCAAAACGTCTCTAGAATGTCGAAAACGTTTGCTATACGAAAAAGAAGCCCCCCCCCCGGGGGGGCCTTGAAACGCCAACTGTTTGAGTGAAAAGAAAAAGATACTTGTACAACACGTAAACAGTAGAATAACAAAAAAACCGCTAACGTTTCGAAATCCTATACTAAAGACGAAGGGTTTATGGGCATAAAGAAGTTGAATGACAAGTGATAAAGTGGCTAAAGCCTAATAATTTATGCAAAAACTATAGTCAACTAATATAAAATAATGGTCTCCCTTTTTCAAAATTATTGAATATAGCTAGTACAGTACTCCGATTATGACTAGAGTTTTCTTATACAGTACTCTCTCTATATATAAGAAAAACGAAGGATCAAATATTTTGTGTTTACTATAGGCGGTGTTGTCTTCACAGAGTGATTGTTAGTGCAAATTGACTTGGCGAGGCCACATTTCTTGTTTACTATAAAGAGAGTTGCTTATACAGATAGTTCACTAAGGTTGTTCACATAACTCTGTGCTCCCTAACCCCAAAAATTTACTTTGAGAAGAAACACAGAATTACTTGAACAACCTAATGAATTACAGTATATATTGTGTTTACTATATGCAGTGTTGTCTTCACAGCGTGATTTTTAGTGCAAATTGACTTGACCGGGCCAAATTTCTTGTTTACTATAAAGAGAGTTGCTTATACAGATAGTTCACGATATAGAAAACCCATTGTATGTACATAAAAAAACTGAAAAAAAGTAATAGCTGACCAATACTATACTTAAAAAATGTCCATTTCAAGCTCCGGAAAAAAACAAAATCTAAAAAAAAATGAAAAACGCTCCTCATGACCATAAACAACCATAACAAATTTTAAGAGCAACATAAGCAAACAAGATTCTTCAAAAAAACTATCGTAATCAGCAGTTGAACATACGCTTACGCTAAACTTTTCGGAAGCATCAGTCAAATATACATGCGTATCTAGAACTGACATGCCAAATAGGAAGTAAAGCTTCATTTAACTACAATTACTTCCTTCCAAACATTTTCTCACACGAAAAGCAGCTAATATTAGGTCCCTTTCTGCTATAAATTAATTATATAAGTGAAAATGTTTTGAGAATTTTACCAACTTTGCAAGGAAAAAAATGCTTATGGTACTATAACAGCTAATTTTACAATCCTTAGTACCTAGTTTATACAGTATAGCTACAAAAAATATAAACCTACGTCAACACCGCATAGTTTTATATATTACAATCTATCCTAACAAAAAATGCTACTACTATGTCAAGAATCAAAAAAAGTTCATTATTAAAGTGATCATTTAGTAATGCCAAGAATTCCAACGCTTTTATATACTTAAGACTGAACACGTAAAGTCAACAACGTATCATTTTGCAGCTTTTGTTGCAGGTCAATAAACAAACAAGCAATAAAAGTGCATTTTATTACTAATTTGACCTTTTTTAAGTGACAAAAACAACATACGATACTGTTGTCTATCACCCTCAGATACTAAAGTCAACAATCACCACAGCACTAATGCCTAGAATCTCACTAGTATCATTGTTTATGACACGACAGATACTTTTTTATGATCCAATAGACACTGATGTCTCAGATCTTACAAAAACTAAAACCTATTTCATCACCTATGTCTACGACCTCACATACGATTTAGATGCACCGACAACAACAATTGACACTTGAACCCATGGAAAACGTCAAAACAAACTAACAGACTATGAAAACATTTGCTACTTCCGTACGATCAATAACAATACATTAAGTGAGGATCAACAACAGCTCCTATTGGCAATGTTTGCCAAAATGCAACGCACATCTAATTCCCAACCGAACTTGCAACGAAAAACAAGACAAACGCCTGAGGGCAAAGTTCGAAAAACAATTTTGCACGCTTCCGTCTCACGATCAGAAAGTAAAACAGCTGAACGAAGGTTCCTGGATTTCCTAGTTTTTACTCATTACCTGAACTTGAGCTATCAAAATTATCAATTGAGCCCCATTTTTTCGCTTACGTCAAAATTTTTATCATCAAAACTGAAGATTGAAAAAAAATTTTGATGCAAATTGAAAAAAGTGCGCCAACTGATAACTTTGACAGCTCAAGTCTAGGTAATACATAAAAATTAGAAAATCTAAGAACTTTTCGTTCAGCTGTTCTACTTTCTGATCGTGAAGCAGAAGCGTAATGCGTAAAACCTATAAGGTGCCGACTTAAAGAACCCGACATACTTTTCCTGTAAAAAATAGCGTGTTCTTTATGTCGGCGTCTAATATTAAAGATCTTTTAGTTCACGCGTTGTACTCTTTTAACAATTTTTTCAAAAAATGTTAAAAAGGCTAATTTTTAAAACTGTTTGTTGCAAATTTAAAACTTCAATGCAAAAATTTTGTTTACAAATTCAAAAGTTAGTAAAAAACTTGAGATCGACCAAAGAAAACTCTCTAAAAATAACATTTTCTTTTTGCAAATTAAAGACGAAATAAAACGAAATGGCGCATTAATTGCGTTGGGCCAAGACGGCCTAATTTATTTTAAATAAAAAAATCTAAGAAAAAGTAACGTTCCAACCACAAGGAGGTTCTTAACAAAGAAAACAAGTCATCGTACGGTATTAAATTTTTTTTAAATTTTTGGGCACTTTTATCAGGTTGTCCAAATAATTATGTACCAACTTTAAAAGCAAATTTCCGAGGCTAGGTGGCGCAGAATTACTTGAACAATCTAATAAAAAGGCACAAAGATTGAAAAAAGAGTTAGTACTGTATGAAAACTTTTTTCCCTTGTTAAGAACCTTCTTGTCGTTAGAACATTACTTTTTTTTGATAGTTTTAGCAAACTTTACTTACAACAGAAACAAAAAAGTTAAAAACTAAAAAAACCCTATTAAATTCAAAATCCAAGTACAAATTTTGAAATTTAGTAGAGTTCATACTGACTCAGAACGTGCAGTAGACAGATTTTTAATCCCCGAAACATAATGTTGTTTGAACAAAGAAAGTGAGCGCCACTTTCTTATTTTGTTTTCAAACGTCACACGGAAATGAAATGCCCTTACGGCCATTTTCAAAACGTCAAAATTTTATGCAAATCAATGAAACGTTTCGCGGGAACGTTTTGAATAATAAGGACGTTGAAAATTGTAAACAAAATTTTGGGTTTGGGCTTCCTCATAAAATACGTACAACAGCACTTTTTATAGTCAACATTTTTACAGTAGCGACAGCTTTGAAGGTACCGTGTAAGAATATAACTAACACCAAAAGACCAACATTTTTCCAGTATAACTCCTGTATAATTAGGCGAAAAAAAGAACCACTAAGTCCGTGAAAGAGGCCGGGCCAAGCCGAAGAACATTTCAAAAAAGCCAGGCCGAGCCGATTAATTGGGACTAGCCGCTTTGTAATTTGATGTATAACGAAAATCCTATAAAACAAAAAAAATTAAAATCCCCGAGAAATTCTTTATACAAGTGTTCTACTGTATTTTATTATTGTTTCCATAAGTGTTTAGCATTTTTAGGTTTATTGGTAGTTTTATTGAGTCAAATACTTTTGGTCATTTTACTATTATTGGTCTTACATCCTAATATACCATCAACACAATTTAACTCGAAATCTATTCCAGAACCCTCAATAAAATTATGAAATCCCCATATCCAATCTAATTGAATTTGACGTCGTCGAAATCCGAGCTTATTATATTATCTTCAATACAAATAAACAAAAACGAAATGCAGGAACACAGCATCAAATTACGTTCAATTCAATAAAAATATCACGTTGATGCCGATGGACAAGAAATGAAAAAATGAAGGACATAAAAGTTTTGCGATTAAAAAAATTTTAGAAAATCAAAGAAAAAAGCCAAATTACAAAAAAGTGGCAAAGGTTACCTAAAACATCAAAACATTCCCTGCAAAACGCGGAAAACTTCGAAAATACCCACAAAGGATTCACTAGTGATGAGAAACGGGACGGGCTTACTATTGAGGTCCTGATCAAGCCAGAGTTCTAACGTTTAGATCCGGCCCGATCAAAAAATTGTAAGCCAGAAACGTTTCTCACCCCTAGGATCCACCATTTTTCACGAATCCTCATTAGCAAGGTCCCTGTCCGCAAATCTAAAGAAACACATAAGAAAATGTAAAAATGAAGTTGACCCTATAATACCATTACCATAAGACTAGAATATATAAGATTCCGTAAGCAAGATTATCCCTTTTTTAAATGAAAACTTCTAATTTTAAAAAGAAAAAAACGTATAATAAAGTTTATATCGTAAGAAAGCCAAAACATATGGTTGAGAAGATAAATTACTGTAATTAAAATACGACAAAAATTCCAAGCCTAATTTTTATATCAAACAGACTAAAAAATATAAAATCAAGTTGCTAATTCGGTCGAAAAATTTGTAGAAACGTCATCTTTAAAGTTTTCGACTTAATAGTAATTGACCGAACTACCAACCATTTTAGTCGACCAACTTTTCATAACCATATCCTCGTCTACAGACCAAAAATGTGTATAATTTGAAGTAAGCCAAACTTTGCATGCCTTTTATTGACCAAAAACTACTGATTTGAAGCCATTCCTCTCTCATGCGGTTTGATACACGAAAATTAGCAATCCAAAAGAAACTTCATGAATTCAAAATGGAGTTTAGAAATTTCAAATAGTTCAAATTCATCACGTATTTTGCACTTTTTAAGAATAATATAGCTTTATTTAGAGGAGTTTGATTATCCATTTATAAAAGTTTGATTTAAGTTCATTATTAATTAATAATACGGTTCAAAAGATCAAATAGGTAGAAAAACACTTTGTAGTACCATATTATTGTAACAGAATGATACAAACTATCATTTTAAAACGTCAATAACTCTGAAGAAACTAAAGCTTTCATGAGCTTATCCAGTACAAAAGTTCAAAACAAACATAGTATAATATACTACGCAGCACAACTTTCCCACTGTTAGTACAAAAAACAACTCAATGCTGGTAAAGAAAACAAAAACGCCATGTTAAAATAAATGATACTCTAACCAGAGGCCGGATGAGCCTCTTCTCGTATTCATCCCCCAAAAGCCGCTCCCAAATGCTTGTCTTGCCCTTTTTGTTCGAAATAATATGAAATTTACTATGTTGCACAGTTCAACGTACTCGAATTACATTATACGTGAACGCGAATAAACTTGAGACAATTTAAAAGCAAAAAAACCAACAAAAGCGACAATACTTAATTCCCAAGGTAAATAAAGCACGGAAACCCTCTATACTATAATATACAATAAACATTCGTGCATACACACAATTAAAGCATAATTATCATAATATGCATCTGCAACAATAAGCCCAAAAAATTGAATCACATCAAAATGCCCCATAAATACCCAAAACAACAATATTACCAAATAAACCAGTCATTCAACTGTATAAAACATCCTTTACAATATTAATCAAAACTCCAACATGTTCATTAACTTAATAAAATTTATTGACCAACAACAACAACAAAATTTAAGATGAGGCTCCTTGTTTGGTGGCAACGGTACCTTCTCTGAATCCATTTCTGAAAATAGTAACATTTAGAAAGTTACAGGAAAACAACACTAATTATACAGTCAAAAAAAGTTAATTAATATATAATAGTATCTAAAACAGCGCTCATTAAGTATTTTCACTAATAACGTCGCTGTATTAACATAAAAGGTCAATTATATCTATATTACCAGCAACTTTGCACCAAACTGTAGAAAAACTAACGATTTTTATACTCAACATGCCTTTTACAATCGCTACAGCTTCCAATTTTAACATTCTTATCCTTCCTTAAAAAGAACTTTAACAACTATATCAGAAAACATTAGTTTCACCTAAAACAATATCAATTGCTCCTAAAATGTCAAAAAATTATACCCTAAACAAAACTAATAACCTTCAACACAATATACTGACTCTAAAGAACCTATACGCAACAACTCACTACCTAACCGCAACAACTTCTCAAAAAACTTCTTTTTTCCCTTTATTAACATCAGCGTTTGCCAATACCTCCTAAAATACCCATAAAAAATCAAACTCTTACCTGAATCTGCGATGAACATCTTTCAAATGACGTGTGCGGCCAGTTCCGGTGGTGCGACGACGAATCGACTTGACGGACCATTGGAAAGTGCGCTTACGGGCAGCTGGGAACCCGCATGAAGAACAGGTATGCTTCTGAATGTGGTACGATGAACGGCCACAGCGACGGCACAACGTGTGAGTCTTGTTGTGGCGTTTACCAAACGAGGTAGTACCCTTGGTCATGTTTTACCTGAAAATATATGAGAAGAAAATTATATTATCCATGAGAAAGATAATATTGCACGAAGAGAAACACAAATAAATGAATGCAAAGCCAAAAAAATGTAGAAAAATATTATAAATCTAATATAACATTATATGAAATCGAAAAACTTTTAAAGACAAAAGCAAAATTAATTTATTGATCCAAAACACGATATTATCCATGATCCAAACCCTTGCAAAATACCCAAAACGCCAAAAACAATCAAACATAAAAGTAAAACATCAAAAATAAATCAATATAAACCTAAACCAATGTAAATAATTGCCAAAATCCATCAAAAATTCGAAGATAAATCAAAAAGTTCAAAAAAGTGTAAAAATGTGAAATGAAATTCCCAATCCTACAGTACACTAAATTTTGCGTTTGGCGCGCATTCAAACGAGGATTTCGCTTGGCATTTCGTTTCAAAGGATTTGAACAGAAAATAATCCAAATTGCAGAAACGGTACTCATTTTTATGATGTGAAAGAGTAAAATAAACGTAAAAATAATAGAATATATTATTCTAAACATATTTTTTGCTCTTTATATTACCATAGACATCAAATTTTGTAAAATCCTTGAAAAATTGAGGTTTTAAATCAAATTTTCGAAATTTCAAGTTACCGTATCTTCTTATAATATTTATGTCTTGTGTATAAATATTTTTTAAATTTTAAATACTTTTATTGAGTTTATATTATCATAGAAAAGGAATAATGAGAAAAGTTTCGTAAAATTGGGTTTTTTACCAAATTTTAAATTTTAAGCCATCGTATCTTCCTCTAATAATCATAAATGTCTTATTTGTTTTTAGAGACATATACACACGTAAATGTCCCTTCATTTCCCATAGTCTTTTCCTTTCTTTTCTCGTAAAATCAAGTCGAAAGTGGTACGCACATCGCGATACCAACCTATATCAATATACGCACTCGGCTTCCTCGTATAAAACTGCGAATACATACGGCTGTCAAGAAGGACACACCACCGAATGTACGATTCATTTTAGATAAAACAGAATGCCAACTTGTTTTAAATTCGCGGCCCTTGTTATTCAGGCTGCTTAAGCGTAAAGTACTGTATAATTTTTCGTTAAACATTTTCTCTACCCTCAAAAATCTTTTTCTTGGTCAAAATAGTAAGTTTTTCTTTGAATTTTTGATTGAAATTTAGGAGAATTGGAATAAATAAGTAAATGATGTGTTAGACGACAGTTAAAGCTATGTTCGACTATGTTTTCATGTTGGTATTGGGCTGTATTTTTGAATTTATTATAGGTTTTTAATATTTTTTGGTTTGAAAAATATTTTTTAAAGGCAAATTTAGCGTGTTTTAAAACATTAAGGTATTAAAAATAGAAATGAGTTTTTTTAAATGTTCTAAGATAGGGTAAACCTTGCTTTTTAAAGGCCAAAGTTTTATATAAAACGTATATTTTTAAAAATTTATTTACAAGCTTTCGATAACTGATTTTTAGTTACAACAAATCTTCAAAACTAATATATTTTATTATCTTTGGGGCTAGTAAATTTTCCTGTTTTACACTATAAAGAAACTTTTCAGCTTTTAAAAAAGTATTTTTATCTTTCTTTACCTCCAAAAGCTAAACTATAACTTGTACTAAACATTCTAAAGTTCTATAATGTACCTCTACTATTCGCGTATATATTGATCCCGATAAACCTTTCGTATGCCAACACCTCCAAAACTTTAACAAATTGAATTCAACATTTAAACATTTATAGGTAAAACATGACCAAGGGTACCACCTCGTTTGGTAAACGCCACAACAAGACCCACACACTGTGCCGTCGTTGTGGACGTTCTTCATACCACATCCAGAAGCACACCTGCTCTTCATGCGGATTCCCAGCCGCCCGCAAACGCACCTTCCAATGGTCAGTCAAGTCCATCCGCCGACGCACGACCGGAACCGGCCGTCAACGCCACTTGAAGGACGTGCACAGACGCTTCAGGTATTTTCTTTATATTTTCATATTATTTTTGAAATTTAGAAAGCTTCAGGAAAAAATTCGTATATTTTTAAAGCTTAACAAGTACCTAACTTAAAAACATGTTTTAAAAGCTGATATCCATCTTGTCTTATCCTTACCTTTGAATTCCATAGCCGTCTCATACCCAAAAATATCTTTATAATGCCTATCAACTTTTCATTTCTTTATAAACAGAATCTCCACGCTCTAAGCAATCTTTCTGATATCGAATTTCATTACTAAAATATAAGCTTTAACTATATTTTACCTTCAGAAGGTTTAAAGAAGCATTTTTGCGTAATGAAGTAATGGAGAAGCTGAACCTCTTTTCTCTGTAAATACCAGTATTGTTATCGCAAAAAGTGCCTACCCACGTCCCAAAAAGAATCACCTCTATCTTTTTTAACGGTAATGGGTTTGATAAAGCTTTGAAAACCAGTTTTTTTTTGACTATTTTTATGTTATCATACTGTTCGGTTTAGTATATCATTAACTTTTTAACAATACTAGCTAGCATTCTAGAACTACAATCACAATCAAATGCTTTAAAATAACATTCCTCGTCTTCTTTACCATCTTTTCTTGCCTATATTACTCATCGGATACTAAAATCTTTGAAGTTCTAACCAAAACTATCTTTCCTCCCACCTTAATGTCTAAAACAATATAAAACCCAACCTTTTTCTAATTTTAACGCTTCAAAACAACTCCTAAACTTTATAAAATTTCAGAAACGGATTCCGTGAGGGAACCGTCGCCAAGAAGACCGAGAAGAACTAAGCTCCAAACCTGTTACCACGGTCCTGCTGTTTTTTGTTATTCGTTTGTTGTAAAATTTAAAATAAACACCATTTTACAAAGTTATGATCTTAATTTTTAAAATTAGCCTTTGTATACAGCTTGTCTTATAATTGATGAAGCAATGAAGAGTGTTCTTACCTAAAAAACAAATAAACAATAACAAAAGGAACTTACAATTATACCTTTGAGACTATGGATAATATAGACCAAATTTTTATATAAGAAAGACGATGTAAAACCTGAAGAACGTTACACATTAATAAAAAAAGCGTTTCACCCAACATGTTTCTTGCCTTGAGTATAAAACTTCAATTTACAAAAAGAAACCCAAAAGTATTTTTCACTGTGAAAAGGTTTCGCTGCGTCCAAACAATCGGCGACATTTTATACGAAAAAATTTTAAAACGTCCCTTTTATGGGATTCATACAACAAGTTAATGTTAGATTATTATAAAATAGTTGAAAAAAGAATCAAAAATAATTTTAACACATGAATTTATACAAATGAAAGCTTTGAAAGTTTCTTTTGTTTTATTTCAGCAAAGACTGCAAGACTTCGCGCAGGTTTGACGTTTCTTTTCCACCGAATAAAAGGCTAAGTTACAGAAGCCGTTTCTGACGAATATGGGGCACCTGTAACCTTATATTTTTATAATCAAATTACACAAAAAAATTATCAGATTATTAATTAATAAATTAACAAAAAACGTAATATCAAACTAAACAATAACGTACCCTTTATCATTGTCAACACAAGGTGGGGCTGGTGGTGGTGCTTCAGCTGATTTCTCGGCTGATGGGCTTGGTGTGCTCGGACTACACAATTGACAAGTTCTAGGGCATTCTCGTTGCATCAAATCGTGATAAACAGGATCGTTGCATAAAACGATGACTTGAGGTAGTTGACAGTCGCTTGTTTTGTCTTCTTCTCCGTTCACGCATGCAGCTATAATAAAAAATAGTACGATCCATTAACTTTAAGCTTATTTTGTAAAAATAAAATATATTTTTTAAAGCGTCCATATCATAAAGCATAAACTTACGAGCTGGTGTAGGTGTGGTCGGCGTAGTGGGAGTTGTGGGAGTAGTTGGTGTAGTCGGCGTAGTAGGGGTGGTAGGAGTAGTTGGAGTAGTAGGTGTGGTCGGAGTTGTAGGTGTAGTGGGAGTAGTGGGCGTAGTAGGAGTTGTAGGCGTTGTCGGAGTTGTTGGAGTCGTCGGAGTAGTAGGTGTAGTAGGCGTGGTGGGGGTAGTCGGCGTGGTAGGTGTAGTCGGAGTAGTAGGTGTGGTCGGAGTCGTTGGGGTGGTAGGAGTAGTTGGGGTAGTCGGGGTGGTTGGTGTCGTAGGAGTGGTTGGTGTAGTAGGAGTTGTCGGTGTGGTCGGCGTAGTGGGAGTAGTCGGAGTTGTAGGCGTGGTAGGTGTCGTCGGGGTCGTTGGCGTGGTAGGAGTAGTCGGAGTTGTGGGAGTCGTTGGTGTGGTCGGCGTAGTAGGTGTCGTTGGTGTGGTCGGCGTAGTAGGTGTCGTAGGAGTGGTAACTTTAGGTGGAGTACAACAATAATTCTTTCCCCCAACATTCTCGCAAACAAATTGCTTTACCACGCACGTTTTGCCAAGTAAACAAGCTAAAAATCTCAACACTGACAATCATACTTTTATACCTCTCTATACCGAATTAAAATCAATTTTAATTCATAAATATATTCATACCTAAAACACAAAGTTACTGCCACTCCCTAAAACACTACAAAGCAAACTCACGAACAACGGCCAAAGATCCGCTTTGACATTTCTTCTTAAACAAACTTCCTAAGCCTCCAAAAGCTACAGTAATCCAACAAAATAAAAGCGCAAAAGCCAGCTTCATGCTGTCGAAAACTTGCAAGGAATGCAGATTTAACAAAATTAATATTAACTTTTCAAACGTCAAGCTTTGTAACTGTGATGACAAGTTTTTTTGTTTGAACAGGTTGCTTAGTTGAACATGTTGTCGTATTAGATTTCAATTGTGCTTAATTATTTGATATTTTTTAAAAATTTTTTAAATTATGGTAGTAATTATTCAATTTAAAGAAGTCACAAAGATTATCATTAAACTCTTATAAATAATATATATGAATCTAATGAATGATATAATCAAGAAAATGACGTTTTGTTTTGATTATGAAAAGAGTTTAACTACTGGTCGCTTGTTAAATGCAAATAGGCTCATTAAAGCTATACCGCTTGTTTCAAATAGGGTTACTAAGCCTAAACTACTTGTTGATTATAACAAGAGTCTTCTTATACAGTACTCTCTATATAAGCAACCCGAAGAAACCAACATTTTGTGTTTATTAGGAGGTGTTGACTTTACAGAATGATTTTTAATGCAAATTGAATTAGCGAGGCCAAACTTCTTGTTTACTACAGTGTTCTCTCTATATAGTGAACCATCTTTATAAGCAACTATCCTTATAGTAAACAAAAAATTTGGCCCCGCCAAATTAATTTGCACTAAAAAGTCTCTCAGTAAAGACAACACCCCTTATAGTAAACACAAAATGTCGATCCCTTCGGGGTGCTTATATAGAGAGTACTTTATAAGGAGAGTTGCTTATACACATGGTTCACTATATCGGGAGACCACTGTATATTATCAACTATAACAGAAGTCTACTACTGTACCAGCTGTCCGCGATAGCCAACTTTATAAAACAACCCTCGTTATAGTCAACACGCAAGCTAGTATCAACAAACCTGTTTACATATGAAAAACAGCCGATACAAGAAATTCTCTTTATAGGCAAAACAAAACGCCTTTTTCTGGTTTATATCGTGGATCTAATGGCATCATCTTTTCACTGTTTATCTTATAGTGAACCCAAAACCTTTGTCAATTTGCGTTGCTTATAACTAGACATGGGGAACAGGCCGAGCCCATTTTTTAAGTCTACTTCTAACGAGGATCAAGTCAAACCGGGTCTTCTACATAGTAAATTACACTTAAAAACTCCTTTTTATTCTCAACCTAAAGACATTTACCGCCAATCTCAACATGAATTTTATATTAACCATCAAGTCATTATTTATATTAACCGTCATCAGGTGGACATTCATCAGTGGTTGTGGTAGAAGGCGTTGTGCTTGTTGTCTCTGGAGTTGAAGGTGTAGATGGAGTAGTTGCAGAAGTTGGAGTAGTCGGAGTTGTAGCCGTACTATCCGCAGTCGTGGTTGATATAATATCCAAAGTAAGGGTTGATTCTGTACTAGGACTAGTTTCCGGAGTACTAGGAGTCGTCACAGCAGTGCTAGGAGTAGTATCAGGAAGGCTAGGAGTGGATGGTGTAGTTTGCTCCGCTTCAGGAGTTGTAGCACAAGCTCCACAAGTTTTTGGGCAATATTGGCTCATTAGGCGTCGGTAAGCCTTAGACGCACACAATTGTGGTACACCTGCTTTGGCACAGTCAGTAGTCTTGTCTTCGCCACAAGCATCTTCTGATTTACAGAATCCACAAGTCTTCCGGCACTTTCTTTCCATCAAACGGCGATACGAGCTTACCTCACACATTCGTCGGATGTCAGTGGTTGGGCATTTTGAATTTGGGTCATCTTGGCAACTATCTGAACATTTGAAAGTTACAAAACCACTATTTATATAGTGTAAAAGCAAAAAATATTAAAGATATTGATCAGAAACTTTCCTTTTTTAAGCTTTTGTTACCTAAAATAACCTAAAATAAAACAAAAAAGACCCGTACGATATCAATAAATCGACCGTAAATACCTACCAGTCCCAACAAGTTGCATTAACGGTTGATTGAAGGCGAATCGAAGATGTTTTACTTCAATAAACTCGTCGTTACCATGGTCAACATACATAACTGGCGTGGTACGATGGGAATCGAACTCTGATCCATTACTACGGTAGATTACAAACTTTCCATGCGTTTGACATATCAAAAAAGAAAACAATATCAAATATAGTAACATGATGAAAAAGAAGATACCTAGCCAAGGTATGACGCAATATTTTAGTTTTTAGGTATAATATTGTAGCTTTCAGTATTTTTTTAGAAGTTTACAATATTTGCTGTTAGTATCTTTGGGTACACAACAGAAAATAAAGCTAAGGTCAGCTTATAACACCAATATCAGCTCAAATATCCACCAGAATAACAGTAACTACCAACTCTGCCTATCTTAATACCCCCACTTCAAATAAAGATAGCTTTTTCAAAGTTAGAAATAAAAAATATGGCAAAATGACCAACTTGACATCCACCAAATACAGTATCAGATCATCGGTACCAATTATGTTTCACCTATAACAATATAAAACAGTTCCTTAAATATAGTTGTAGGTCAGGTCATGTTTGACCAGATGTCACGTTTAATACATCAAATGAGTTATATCGGTCTGTTATCTGCGTATATATTATACATGTTCGACTCGTTGTTAAATTTAGTCTGTACGTCACGTATTTGTTGATCTAAGGCTTTAGTCTTTTTGGTCATTCTGACATAAAAAATAGGTCATTATGACGTTATTTTGAATTTCAACTATGTAAAATACCTTTCTGATAAATATTAAAGCAAAAAATGCCTAAATTGATACCTAACCAGACCAACGGAGGCCCTACGGGCCTCCTATGGTCTGAACATTGCAATTTTATTTTATTTACAATTTACTTTTATTTTATGATTTAAAAAAAGGCCTCGGGCCTTCGGCCCTCGGCATGGTACAGTCATACTTGCATCGTATCTTCACACACATCGTATCTATAAAATATTTCATAAAACCGACCGCTCTTTTTTCAAAAATGTTTTGATTTTTTCACCGATTTTCACATAATTTTCATTTTAAAAATGATTTATTTTGAAAATTTGCATGGCTCTCCCACTTAGTACAGATGCACTCTTACAGCGGCCTCAGACATCCACCGCGTCTCCGTTTATATACGGGGACCAGACCAACGGAGGCCCTACGGGCCTCCTATGATCTGGACATTGCATTTTCATTTTCATTATGCCAATTTCAATACAATTTATAGTATGCAAAATCATAAGCTCGGGCCTGCGGCCCTCGCACGCCCCTTTTGATTTTTGTGTTGTCACAAATCAATAAAAAAATTTTCATTTGAAGATACCATATCATGAGCTCGGGCCTGCGGCCCTCGCCCATTGCTTTTGATCTGGACATTACAAATTCATGTGTTTTATATTAGACAAACTAATAAGCTCGGGCCTGCGGCCCTCGCACGTTTTTCCAAATACAAACTCTAAAATCTGTTTCTAACAACGTTTTGCTATTGAAACGCAGCATGAATCCTGAAACTATTTTGAGTATGATACGCCTTAACCTTTAATCCATTTACCACACCCTTCTATATATTTTCCCACGCCTAAAATAGTTTAAAATGAACTTTTCAAAATCAAACACAACATCCCATACCATACTCAAAATAGTATCAGAAAACATACTTACATATTCTTTTGCCATCGTATCTTCCTCAACATTTTCGAACAACGACCGCTCTCCGCCAAGCAATTCAATGCAACTGACCGGTCTCTTTTTATTTTCATTTTCAAATTTTGATTTCCACGACCGCTCGCTTTTTTCAAAAATACTTCAAAATTGTTGCCAAAAAAATTTCATTTCCCATCAAGTTCATTTTGACAAAATGTCCGGATTAGCGGCTTCTGACAGCCACCGCCTCTCCGTTTACAAACGGGGATAACTTCAAAAATAGTTAAAAATTACATCAACAACCCTAGTTTTCCCACCAAAATCCCCATATTTTTCAAATTTTCAACCGGTTGATAAACTAAACGTCTAAAAATCACGATATAAACCTGAAAAATCTTAGAATCTATCTAAAAAACATTTTTTGAGCAATTTATATTGTGATGATAGCCACTAGAAACTTTATATTGTAGTATCTGATTTTAGGTAATAATTAAGCCGAGTTCTTGGTTCTGATAAACTCCTGGCCATCAACGTAAATTCTCTCTACTTCACCTTGATTCAATTCAAAAACATTCGAAATGCGTCTGGGCGACTTTCCGGGCTGTTTAATATCCAAGTCGAATGTGACCATGAAATTGCCTTCAAGATGCTTTGGAACCTGAAAAAGCTTATATTATTCATAATAATATCAAAAAATTTACCAAAGAAGAACAAAAATATATAAAATAAGTCAAAATCATACTCAAAATCCTTCCAAACAACCTAAAAATCAAAACAAAAGAAAAAAAACCATAAAAACCTACAATAACAGTTGGAATTTTGATTTCAATGCCATTGTTTTTTGTCTTGGTCAACTTGACGTTGCCTTCCACTTTAGAGAGCGACTCTTCTGATCTAACACGACGTGGCTTCATGTTACCGAGATTGATTGAGTTAGTCGTCGCATCTGAATCTTGATAACTACGAAGCGTAGTGTCCGTTGCGGTGTTGTCAGTTCTTGGCTTGAACTTGTATGGACATGGGCATTCACTAGAAAAAAATTATCTATAAGCTATCAAACGCTAATAGATATCAGAAATATCAAAATTTAAATTAATATAGCAAGTTAAACTCGAAAGTCAACATCTCCACCTAAAACAATATAAATTCGCAAATTTTTAATAAAATTTGAAAAAACCATTTTTAATTTTATAAAACATATCTTGATAATGTTTTTCAACTAAAATATCTCGTAAAAAATTCAACTCTCAACCTTATTTAATCAAAAAGCCCAATATTACCTAATTCCGATCTTATCCTTGTTCGTGATGAGCCGTTTGAGTTCACGCGGAGTCAACCGAGCCGAAGCCTTCTTTGGCAATAGCTCACGGATGAGATACGTCTTCTCTTCGTAACGCACTACTCTGTCACGGGTCAAGAATTCATTGTCCGCAGGTTGATCAAGAGCCTAAAACTAAAACAATATAACCAAGTATAACTTACCTTTTCTGTTCTAGAAGCGCCGGTAAAAGTGGTGACTGAGCTGCTTCGACGCGGTTTTGGTATTTCCGTCATGTTATTCCATTGTTCCGACACATCATAGAAGCTTTCAGTGTCGGATTCGGTTTGCGACGCCACGCTTCGACTTCTGGATCTGGACTTTGGCCGGATTGTCTTGACTCTGGGCAGCGCAAGAATGACCTGAAATTAAAAAATATTCAAGAAAAAACGTCACACCACCTTTTAAATCTAGAACCAATCAAAAAACTCGCCAAAATTGCAAACATCCATCGATTTTCGCCAAACCACCTACTACAACATCGAAAAATAAATAAAAAATCAAAAAATTCGAGGTTTTCCCCGAAAATAGTACCCAAAAACAATTTCCCCACCTTTTCAGCTTGACGAATCGCTTCGACAATCATCTTGTTGTGCTTTTCGTGGATTTCTCGAGCTCCAATCCCATCGCCACGAGCCATAGTATTCAAGTCTTCGCTTTATCTTCTAACCAAAAAAATTCCACAGCCTTTGAACAAACGCTGACCGGTAAATGAATAAAAAATCTTGTTTTCATGTTTGGAGAGTTCATTCTTCCCAAGTTTGAATATGAAATTTCCGAATTTTATTTATTATTCGATGAAATTTATTTTTTGACCGCGCAGCCTGCGAAACTAGGGCGCAAGCTTAAAATAGCCTTCTTGTGTTCATCAAACCTTAACTTTGATAAATTGAGTTGTCAATACTGTAATTTTAATTTTTTCCGCCGGAACTGATCAAATTACTTCGAGCCTCAAAAAATATTATAACATTATTGATCTCTTTAACACTATCTTTTTAAAAAATAGCACATTACCAACAAGCAATCAGTAAAGTGTTAATAGTTTTAATAGATCTTTATAGTATTGTTCCCAGTAAGTGTCAGTACCTTGCACTCGCTGGTGTTCAAGCCGTTCTCTCTTGATTAAATGACCAAATGTGCTTGATTGTGCCGTTTCCCTCCCACTCCGAAGGAAAATTAAAACGAGGGGACCAGCTGTCGGGAGGGATGTAAAAAAGGTTTTTCGGCCTCAAAATATCCTTATCATATATCAGTTGTTGTTTTTAAGTGTTTTTTTTATTCAACGGGCAGTGTTTTAGGTTTTGGAACGGTCGGTGAAACGTTTTACGGAGTAGGGGTGAGAAACCGACTGTATAGGTAGCTGAAGGTTAAACGGCCCGGGTCTGAAAAGTAGGATCAGTCCCAAAAAATTGTTTTTTGAACGGGCCGATCTGGTAAAAATGAAAACAGTTCGGGCTTAAACGTTGGGTGTTGGCCCTGAAAATTTTGTGAGCCGGGTGGGTCCAGTCCGTTTCTCACCTCTATTATCGAGAGTTTAGCGCGTTTTTGGTCTTGTAAAGGATTTTGGAGAAGGTTTTGTACTTTTAGAAAAACTTTGTTTTATGTAATAAAACTTTAAGAAATGCCAGCGGCAAGATGTTTTATGTTGATACAGTGAAACCTCTTCAATTGAAAACTAAAAACTGTCAAAAATGTCATTTTCAACCAAGAATGTGTCAAAAACTTGGAAATTTTACCAAAAAAAGCATTTTCAACTGAAAACATGTGTAATTTCGGGGAAAATGACAATTTTTTAAAAAATCATAACGCCCTTAATATGCACTTGAAAAATCTAAAATTTTGGTACAAAAACCGCATGTGCTAATCTTGCACAGCGCCAAGTTTTTCATTTTTAGCTGTTTTCTCAACCAAAACGTTTTAGTTTTTTTCGTTTTTCTTGGGACACCCTGTATTACTTATTTCCGCTATATAATTACTGCTTTCTAACCGCTTCTGGTATAATAAAAACACTGCTATCAAAAAATACCTGGATGTTATAACACCCTAATTATAAAGACACTTTGGTCAAGTCCCTTGAGTGCCATACTAAAGAGGTTTGACTATAACTAACAAGGAAGGTACCCGACCTGTAACGCTCAGATTCTATCCAAACTTTTTTTGTAGCAAGATCATGTAAATTTAAGATCTTACGCAAATTATTAAGTTGCGGTTTGCGGCCAGTCTTGAGAAAACCGAGATCAAAAAATCACTTTTCGAACTTCCCGCCAAATTGGCATTGTGTTTCACGCTTATAACTGTAATTTTTTGACTTCAAATCATTTTTCTTTGATATATTAGTAGAAAACCTGTAACTGAACCTACGTTTTTAAATTTGTAGGCGTAGCTTGTCTGGAAAGCCGAAAAAAGTGCTTGCAACACTATGCCAAATTTGCATATTTGGCGGGAAATATTTAATTTTTAAAAGTTAAAACCGCAGGCTAAGATTTTTTATATGTGCTAATGGTACTACAAAGAATCCGTATAAAAATTTTGAGCTAATTCTGAGAGTTGCAAGTTGGGTACTTTCCTTGTAAGTTCGTTATAAAAGGTGTTTGTTCATCATATTTTAAAGAGTCTTCACTTTTTTGCCCCTTATAAAATCGCTAATTAGAGGCCTCAATCAATTATAATGATTTCACTTTTTCCGCCAAAAATTTTGGCCCAACGTGATCAGCGTGCTGTCGTTCTCTTGTTCATAATATTTGATTGGTTCTGTTTGAGTTTTGAGTTGGCATGACAAGGCTTTTGATTATTATTGTTTTAGGGACCCACGCCATTTGTCGAAAAAGCGAGTTTGAGTAAATGAAACATTCCCACTGATTGAGCTTTCTTTTTTTTTTGAACTGAATGGACAAGGAAAGATATTGGAGACATGTCGTTAATTGAAGATCTTGAAGATATATGTAAGTATTTAGTTTTGTTTTATTATCTTGACCAGAGTTTCATTAACACGGCCAAGAAGTTTGATTGCCTTGGTCAAGAAGTTTCATTACCTCGATCAAAAAATTTAATTACCTTCGTCAAAAAGTCCATAGAATGAACTGTAATGTATTTTTCAGTCCGTCAACAGAGAATAACTTCACTGAATGAACGGCCAATTGATTTGTCTATTTTTAATCATTTGCCAGGCTGGCTGTTCAGGTATGCCGACCTTTATTTTGTCGAAAACCTATGGGAGCTGTATCAAAGAAGATCAGGAACTGAAATTTTTCCTTCGGAATTCATATTCAACCAACCTGACATAGTAAAGTAAGGATTTTTTATTGCTTTCTTTATTTGTCTTTCCATTTACTTATCATTATGATACTTAACTTCAATAACAACTTAACTTTCAGGCCTAGGCTTTACCTCTTGTCTAGCCATTTGACTGTTATATCGTATTCTAACTGTACCAAACATGACTCTATCCGTTAGCGTCGTGTTTAAGACATCTAGCCCTCTACATATATATAAGCCTATAGCTCAGAATCTCTCCTACAATAGCTAAATTGCATCTTTCCTACTTTATTCTACTAAATTCACATGGTTTTAGACAATTCTTATACCTAAACATCTACGATACTGTACGCAATGTTCAATTGAGATCAGGATGGAAACGAATCTTCCTCAACGAACAACAGAAAACCCATGAATACTACACAAAAAAGAACTATGGCAAATCAATACGCGACTTTCTGATGGAGCGATGCTTAGTGTTGAATTGCATGATGCATTACTGCAGTACGGTGGATGCCAAAACATTTGCAAGGCTCGTACATAACTTTATGGATAAGACAGAATGCATCTGCGAAAATGATGAACATCATCGTATAGACACAGAAAGGAGTCATGAAGACAAGATTTATGACAATTTATTAATCAAAGGATTGTCAAGTAGTTTGGTATGTATTATGTCCAAAATATGTCGCTGTCGCATAAAAACGTACGATGACACTAATAGAATAGAGCAAGTTTACATTCCAGAGAAGATAAATTCCGAACACGGGTATGTGCCTTTACAAAATCATCTTAACTACCAGATTATATTAGGTTGTTCAAATAATCCTGTGTCCCCTCTCAAAGAAAATTTTTAGGAATAGGGAGCACAAAATTATTTGAACAACCAATTAGTATGTAAAAAGTCATCTCGATTTACTTGACTGTGGTATACAACAAAAAGCCTTCAGTATAGCCCTCGATACTATGACACCCTCTTTATACTGACAGCTTTCTGACAGATCTTCGTAATAGAGATGCAATCAAAAAGTACATGGGTAGTATAACATCCTGTATGGTAGGACAGATTTGAATCAGTCCTTTGAGTGTCATACTAAAGAGGGTTGACTGTAAATCTCTTTACCACCATAATATAACTAATATACATCTTCAATCTTTGGATATTATAAAATAATTCAAGTTCACACCGTTTCATCTAAAATGGCATTGTTTTTCAGGTCGTTTCTACAACATTTCATAGAAATTTTGACTAGCATGGTACATGAATATCATTACGTACTTTCTTGTAACAGTTGTCTTTCGATGCCAAATTGTACATTTCACGATAAAACACTCAGAAACTTCAACAAGCTTCCACTACTCGTCAAAGAAATGATATTGTAAGTTGAGAAATGAAGTTATTGCTTACGAATTATGGGCTATTAGATAAGCAAGACTTATTACAGCGAGCTCTTATTATAAGTTGTACTGCTTGTACCTTGTACAAGCATTTTATTTATCCTGCATTAAAAAAAAGTAGACAAGAGCTCCTATATACATCAATTTATGCAAATATTGATAAGCCTTCCAATAGTTTTTGTTCCGTTTTAGGCGTAAACTCGAAGGCCATGACTTAGCTTCACTACGAGCGACTTCAGAATCCACATTAGCGCTAGTGGATTCAATTCCTCGATTAAAGTTCATAGATACATCCGTCTTTCATCGACCTGTTCACTTTTGGGAGAGTCAAGTAAGTTTACAGAACTTATTGTACACAATATTTTGTTACCGTACCTGTTAGTAACTGTAAGTCTGTTGTGGGTAACTCGCCCGTCGGCTGTAAGTAACTGTAGATCTTCTGTCAGTAACAGCAAGTCTGCTGTCAGTCACTGTAAGTCTGCTGTAAGTAACTGTACGCCTGCCGTCGATAACAAACCGTTAATTTAAAAAATCTCATTTCAGACCCTCCGCTGGTTTAACGAATACCCATCCCGTCACACAAAGCAAAAATACTCCACCATTCCCATACCACAATTCCTAAAAATTTGCCCTCTCTACCCGGTGAACATTCTTCATGGCGTGCCAAAATCTAAATCTCAACTGGAATTCTGCCTGAAATCAGGTGTAGAACATCTTGAAATGAGAGTGCGCAGTACGGAAGAGTACCGGCAAGTGATGTTGGATCTCTTTTTGAATGTCGAGTATCTTGCTTTCATTCAACACATCTCCGTCCAGGCCGATGAATTTCTTTTAGTCGATGAAAGCTTGAAGCCTCCGGGCTTTCGATTGTTAAGCACTGGGCCGTTTTTACTAATTTTCCAACGAAAAGAAGTCTTTCAAGTTACGTTCTAAAATAAAATTGTTTTTACATTGTTGGATAATTTTTATGTTCTGCAGACCTGTACAAAAGGATAAAAAATATCTGACCAAATCCTATTCTTCCATACCCAACTCTACCCTAACTTACCATACCCTGCCTTACCATACCTTATCTTACCTTGCGTTACGTTATTTTACTATACTATGTCCTACTCTACCCTCCCATACCCTATTATAAATATTATATCCTACCCTTACAGAACTCACCACGAGTCGTTTTCTTTGCGTTGTTAAGAGTTGATTTCATATTTTTGTTGCATTTCGTATATTTTTGATGACATTTTAATTACTTATTTTGAGTATTTGTGATTCAGAGTTTGCTTCATGACTTTAAGCCTCTCTTTTGATCTTTCTAGGTACTTTCACTTTTTTTGTCAACAACCATTAAAATAAGAAACAAATATTGAAACATAAAAGTTGCCTACAATAGTGGCATTTATATACAAAAACATTGAAAAATGACCGAAATAGTTAGTCAAACGTAAAATATTTTTTAAAAATGTCTATTATAACAATTATAGTAGCCAAGAACACTATAAAAGTGAAAATTCTGTATAGAAATACGATTTTTTTAAATTTTAAAAGGGCTGTATAATTGACTTGAAATAACAAAAACTAAATCAATTTTAAAACCCATAAAAATACTATATTTTTCCTCACTTACATTTTTTTCAAAATTTTATTTTTCTAAATAACAATTTCAACAAATAACAAGTTCCTAACAACAATATACAATGTATGACTAAATTTAGTACAAGACCTACACACCTCACACTGACTGTAAGACTTACTGAGCCAAAAATAAATATCAGCTTAGTTTTTAAGTACAAATCAATGAAGATTCGCAATAATTTCAGTATTTTAAATAAAATTATAAAGACTCACAACAAGCCCAGTATTTTAAGCACAAATCGATGAAGATTTGCAATAAGCCCAGAAGGTACAAATTTAGGTACAAATAGACCACTTTCAGGGCCGGGCGCGGGGGGGGGGCGGGGGGTGTTGTGAACCACCTTCTGATCGGATTGATCAGTTCCAATCTTCGATGTCCCGCACCAGATTCAATGACCAGAGTTGTCCCCTGATCTCGCTGCTCCACGCCAAGTGGGTACCAGCTTCGATAATCCGTTCAACAATAAGATAGACAATAGTCCTAGTCAATAACTTGTCTTTCTCCGTAATAAAGTACCGCCTAATCTCCAATTCAAATAGACTTTATTAGCAGATATCACACAAAAATAGCACCAAAATTATACCACAGATAACAACCATATAATATGATATCAAGACTGAGCCTCTCCTGATTGGAGGCTCCATTTACAATATAAATAATCATGCCTCAAGGACAGAAGAGATCAAAGTTCGGTCTCAAATCAACAATTCAAAAATAAAATAAATAAAAGAGAAAGACATGACACATCAAAATGAGACAAGCTTTATCCAAGCAAACATAAATCAGTCACAAGATTCTACCACTCGTCAGCGTGGTTGACGACACTACGGCCCGAACTTTAGACATCTCTTGTCCTGGCTCGCCTTCTGGTACTTGACGTTCTTGGACTTCGGCTTCTGGCTCCACTCTTGGCGGGTCTCGGTTCCTGGCTCCAGCTTCCGCTCCACTCCAACCTCCGGCTTGTCTTCGTTCTGGACGAGCTCCTGGGATGAAGATTCTTGGTTCCGGATCACCATTCAACCTCTTCATTGACCTCCATGTTTCCCAAATGTACCCAGCGTGACTTGCGATCCATGCTTCTGGCTCGATAGTGCTGTCTTCCACTTTCACTTCCAAATACGTTACTTCTGACACCAGTTGATCCACTTGTTCTTGAGTGTAAAGAACCTGACCTGTCGGAAGCGCAAGCGCTTATCGTGGTACCATCGGAACGGTGGGAGAGTATCAGGGAAAGCCTGAAGACTCTAAGGGGGCAGAAGAATCTTCATCCCAGGAGCTCGTCCAGAACGAAGACAAGCCGGAGGTTGGAGTGGAGCGGAAGCTGGAGCCAGGAACCGAGACCCGCCAAGAGTGGAGCCAGAAGCCGAAGTCCAAGAACGTCAAGTACCAGAAGGCGAGCCAGGACAAGAGATGTCTAAAGTTCGGGCCGTAGTGTCGTCAACCACGCTGACGAGTGGTAGAATCTTGTGACTGATTTATGTTTGCTTGGATAAAGCTTGTCTCATTTTGATGTGTCATGTCTTTCTCTTTTATTTATTTTATTTTTGAATTGTTGATTTGAGACCGAACTTTGATCTCTTCTGTCCTTGAGGCATGATTATTTATATTGTAAATGGAGCCTCCAATCAGGAGAGGCTCAGTCTTGATATCATATTATATGGTTGTTATCTGTGGTATAATTTTGGTGGCATTTTTGTGCGATATCACAAGTTATTGACTAGGACTATTGTCTATCTTATTGTTGAACGGATTATCGAAGCTGGTACCCACTTGGCGTGGAGCAGCGAGATCACGGGACAACTCTGGTCATTGAATCTGGTGCGGGACATCGAAGATTGGAACTGATCAATCCGATCAGAAGGTGGTTGACGACAGAGGGGGGTACCCCCCCCCCAAAAAAAAATTTTTGAAAAAAGTTGAACGTGGTCCCCTGTAGATTTTCGGAAAAAAAATTTCGCAAAAAATCGGCACAATTAGCTGCTACCTGTGCCGATTTTTTGTGCCCAGACCAAAAGTCCCCGCCCGGCCCAGGCCATTTTCAAAAATAAAATTACAAAAAAAGACATACCAAGGTCCTAGAAAGACTGATTAGTTTGTGCCAATGAGATCCCGTGCTTAAAATTAGGTTGTTTCTGTTTTAAAACGTCAAAAGTCGGTGGGAACGCATCTGGTTTCGAGGCGAATTGTGCGAAATCATGCCGTTTGTGCTGGAAATAGTGATAGGCGTACAGGCCGGGGGTTCTGAAAGTTGTAGTGTTAAGAAAAAGTTTTATAAAACAGCATTATTATGGTTGGACTAAACTGCTTTACCTTAATTTTACTATACCGTACAATACCTTACTCTAGGTTACCCGATTTTACCTTGCCTTACTTTCCTTTAATATACATTAACTTACTCTATTCTACCCTACCCTGCCTTTTCTTATTTTGCTTTGTCGTACATTGACCTATCTTAGCGTACTCTACCTAATCTTGTTTTGCCTTGCCTTTCCTTACCTTATCTTACCCTACTATACTATAGCCTACTCTGACATACCCTACGCTACCCAACTCTATCTTACTTTACCTAATATTACCTTACCTTCAACTATTATACTATAACCTACTCTACCTTACGTTACCTTGCTCTTCTATGCTATATCTTACTCTACCATACCCTCTTTTACTCTACCCTGCCCAAAAAAACCCTTCAAAAAACTCACTCTCGACACTGTTTCTCGTAATACAAACAGATGTCGGCAAAGTCAGGTATGCCAAGTTGGTAGGGTTTATATGTTGGATTCAATCGACAGTTCTTCAGAAGATCGTGAGCCATATCCTTGGCCATCGTCGGTGGATATAACGTCTTGACCGGGTGGATAATGTTCTTCTGTCGATAGTGGAACACATGTCGTGCCACTTTTTCTACGATTTCAAATGAGGTTTCAATTAGAGGCTCTTCACGGGGTACGAAGGTTACTACTCCTACATCTACCTAAAACAACATAACCTTAAATAAAATAAAATTTTAAAAACTTAAACCAACCGTCTTTGTGGACCATAACACAAGCATTAAATGCCATGAAAATCAATAAAACCCTTGAAAGTCAACTCTTATCACATCAAAATATACTATAAAATAACTGACCAAAAATAAACAAAATTTCAAAAAAAATTTTAAAAATAATGACGTAAATTACCCCCGCTATTCATAATATAAGCACTATACTCCATAAAAATCAATAAAAAAAGCTCAAAAATCTAATATTACCAGGTCATACCTACTATAGAGCTACTACAATATAACTGGTCATAAAAAACAAAAAATCGAAATTAATCATGTAAACTACATTTGCTATTCAATATATAATCAATATGTCGCATCAAACCTAAGAAAACCTTCAGAAAACTACATTTTCCATAAAAACCCTCTTAAACCTACTACAACATACCTGAGGTCTGGGTACGAAGCACTGTCCCGGTATGACAAACACCAATTTCGGATCCGACACAAACTGTGACACAATACTGATCCTACTTCGTTCATCACAATCAATTGGGGAACATATTCGCTTAGCCACCTCCAATTGAAAAGTCAATGTTAATGGTACTCGGCCGAACCCCCATGGTCCCCTCCTCCATGCCATGTGTCTCAACATTTGAATGATCAATGGAGATGCTATGTTAAATGGAAGGTTGCCTATTAGGCGATAATTCGGAGGTTCGTCCCACCATGGCACCTTTTGTAGGCCGGCTTCTTCCATTATTTCACCTAGATCCGTCTTCAGGACATTACCCATATGAATGTTCAGAACGTTGTCCGAGGCTTCTCGTAAGACCTGTAAATGTGAAAATTTGTGGATATTTGTTATATTAGAAAGCCACAGCAACAACTTTCCGATATTACACTAGGTTCAACTCAACATACCTCCAAAAAAAGAACAAAAACTCAACATTCAACCCAATTTAAACCCCTATCCCAACATTTTTTAGACAAAATACAACCTCTGACTTACCTCTAAAGGCTCTTTGAACTGATTATCAATCTCTACAACATCAAATCTTTGTGGATTCTTCTCCAATATCGCTCTCGTAATACCACCAGGTCCCGGCCCGATTTCCAACGCATATCCGTTTGGTTTTAAGCCGGAACTACGTACAACCTAAAGCAAATTAACAGCTTTTATATTACAATCAACAAAATTTATGAAATTTTACAAGAAAACAAGGTTTAAAACTAAAAACTTGACTGCAAGGGGCAACCAAAACTAGAATTATAGCTGCACCGTGCAAATTGTCCAAGACCTTTTGGACCAAATGATAAAATTTTAAATTATAAACTATCATCTACCTTTCTGTTGATATTCATGTCCATTATATAGTTCTGTGACAATACTTTTGTAGCTTTCAGCTGATACATGTGTATAAAGTCACGTAGAGCCGGTAATGGCGGTAGCTTTGACGTTGATGCCATCCTATACTAAAATAAAATTTTTCATAACACGTATGTTCTTAATAAATACATATTAGTGTTAAAACTTTCAATATTATATCATAAAAGGCTATTTTTAAATTATTCACGGCGAAATCGATAAAATGACTTTCTGCACCGTGCAAAATCCAAAATTTTAGAATTTTAAAGTCAAATGTCAATAAATATAAGAAAAAAGTTCACAATTTCAAATAACATGCCATAAAAATTTTAAAAAGTTAAAATCTTTTCTAAGTTCAAAGTAATTTAGGTAATAACACCACTACAACAGCAATAACAACATTTTGCAACTCCCATAACCAAATTTTATTTGAATTACTTTGTTTTACAATCATTATAGATAATATAACGCCATAAGCGTTGTACTAGGTTGGTCAAAAAGTACGTAGAATTCATAAATAACCGACTTTTTTCAATTTTTTTTTCAAAATTTTTGGAAGTCCGGCAGTTTTTCGAATTTCTCGTTACTTTTTGACCGCACCAGCATCAGAAGACAATATACGCACAACAATATAAGCAATATCGCAACAATATAGGAAAAAGATATACTAATCGATTTTTAAAACCAAATTTAAACCTTTACCTATTATAACATATAACTACGTGGAATGACGATGATAAAAGATACCAAGTGTGAAAATTGTTAGTCACGTGTAATATTTAAAAAATTTGATGTTTCTTACTAAAAACTCGTTGTATTTCCTACTGAATCGGCTTAAAACTCATTAAAATCATCCGCTGACATTAAGAGAATATCTTGTTTCTCAACTTCTACCAAGTTTTCGACCGATATTTTAACTAACCAGCTTTTTCTAGCCACTACATCTATCAATTGCTATCAAATATAAGTCTGACGATTACCTGAAGAAATGTTAGAACATTATGACAAAGAGTAAATGCAATGATTAGAAATCATCATAGACAAGATAATAGTCTTATTACTTATCAATATAAATTTTTCAGTTTAAAAAGTTGAGTTAAAAATGAAATAATTTTGAAAAAAAAACTTTTTTTTCATATGGAAACCCCCATTTTTCAAAAAAAACCATCGTCAATCGATGAAACGTCCAAATTTAAACCTCAGCAGCTAACGCAAGATCAAGAACACAATAACAATTGAGAAATCAATCCAAAAACGATCATATTCTAGCTCATAATGTTCAAATTCTACTGCAAAGACAATCAAAACCTCAAAGACAATTTAATTCACAGACACAGGTTCGGCCGACGGTTGTTGTTCGGCTTCAGTTTCTCGTTTAAAAGCTTCGTATTGATCAAGCTCTTCCCGTATGGCGCTAATGAACTCTTCGTAGGCTTGATCTAACTGACTGTTGATTATGACCCGATCGAATAGATCCGGCTCTCGTTCGGCTGCTTCGTTGTCTTCTCTGGCGTGTCGTAGCCTATTCTGAATTGTTTCTTCTGTCTCTGTGCCTCGGCCGCGAAGTCGTTGTTCCTGGAATTGTAAAATGACTAATATGTGTAATTTAAAAATGGCAATCATAGACGGTAGGACTTCTGTAAAAACTATTATAAACTGTATCTTTCCAATGTTTTTCTGAAAAGAGAGAATGGTTAAAAAATCGCTATTAACCCACCAAAATCTCCATGCTAGGAGCCTTAACCAAAATGAATTTGAAGTTCATGTGATGATCCTTCAAGCTTCGTACACCGTTCAGATCCAGATCTAATACGCAAATTTTCCCGCTCTTTTGGACATTTTCAATTGCCATTTTCGATGTACCATATCTGTTGCCTCCAAACTCCACATTCTCTACGAACTCGTCATTTTCGATCATTTTTTCTATTTCTGCTCGATCCACAAAATAGTAGTTGACGCCGTGCACTTCACCGTCTCTTGGTTGTCGTGTTGTGTCTATAAAAGTTTTTTTTAAGTATAAACAGTGCTTTTTAGGTATAAAATAGAATTTACTGTGTAAAAATAGTACCTTTTAGGCCCCTACGTCCCCTTGAAAACTTACGAGAAACGCTGAAAGCAAAAGCATCTGGATATTCTTTCTGGGCACGGTTCAACAACGTACTCTTCCCCGTTCCAGACGCGCCGGTCATAACGATTGGGCGGATTTTAGTAGTCATCACGAAGCCGACTGTCGCTAAAAATACAAATTTTAAAATCTGAAATCAAGATGTTTACTAGCTTGATCAAAAGGCCATAAACTTCTTGACCAAAAACCTTAAATTTAAGGCTGGCAAGCTTCTTGACTATGACTCGACTAACTTTTAAATCGAAAAATTTTAAATATTTTAACAACATCATATCAAATGTTGTATAAAAGAGTGCAGTTTAGCGCGAAATTCAGCCAAAAATTCTACGAACTTTTTAACCAAGCAAGTAATTTTTCAAATTTTTACAAAAAACAAAAGTTTTTTGAAACAAATTACGCGGAAAATGTGGGAAACCATAATAAAAAAACGAGAAAAAGTATGAATATTATAGGTGTACAACAGTTAAATTGGGTGAAAGTATTGTTAAAACAATGTTATGCCAGGGCAACGTATTGTAAATTGAACTTTAGCGCTGGAAACGAGCTTCTCATTTTAACCAGCAGCGAATTCTAAATCAAAATTTTAAATTTTAGCAAACGTTTATACGAAGCCCATTGCTAAAATTTATTAATTTGTGTTCACTATCTATAAAACCTTTAAAAATTTAAACTTTCTCATATACTAAACTTTTCTAAAAAGAGGTTAAAGTAGAGAGTGTTTCTTTAGGTATTCAAAAAGTAAAAGCTAGTATGTTAAATATTTTAAGTGGTAGAAACGTCAAGTATGACATAGATAAAGATCAATCCTATTAGTGTTTTAACATTTCCTTCCTAAAATACTAAAGTTTAAGTTGAGCCGTAAAATTAAATAAAAAAAACTAAAAAAAAACAAAATGGCATTTCTGTTTAAATTAACGCTTACTTATTAATGTCAAGTTTATTTTTGAAATTTAGCATACTCTTAAATTTTAATCTTTTTGTATAAATTTTCCATAATTTCCTTCCGTTTGTAAACCACAGAGCCAATATAACAAGTTGTAAAACAATTTAGAACATAGTGTGTGGAACATGTTATACGTTCTTTTATTACTCTCTTAAACTCAAACAAAATTTCCTGTTTTTGATGTTTAAAATTACTCTGTAATTATATCATCTACACTTGAAATTAAATCCTTTCTGATATCATTTGAAAAAGTGCAATGCAAAAAGTTAATTTATAATTGTTTCGACGTTTCAAAAGTCGTTATACTATCTGTTACAGTTTGTTTTACTAGGTTCACAACTTACAACAGGTAAAGTAAACTGTAACATATAGTAAAATAACTCATGAAACAACAAAAAAATTGAAAGTTAACTTTTACATTGCACTTTTTTAAATGACATCAAAAAGGATTTAATTTTAAGTGTAGATGTTACAGAGTAATTTTAAACATAAAAAAACGGAAAATTTCGTTTGAGTTTAAAGGACTAGTAAAAGAATAATTAATATGTTTCACACATTAAGTTCTAAATGGTTTCACAAGTTGTTTTATTGGCTTTGTGGTTTGTAAACGGAAGAAAATTAGAGAAAACTTACCCAAAAACATTAAATTTAGAAATTTTTAAATATAAACTTGACGCTGCAGTCCATAAACAAACGTTTATTCAATCAAAAATGTCATTTCGTACATTTTTTTATTTTTCTCTCAACTTTAAAGCTTATTTTTTAAAAAGTAATACCGGCCTTTAGTTTAACTTCACTATTTTGGGAATAAAACTTCAGAAAACCAATAGGATTGATCCTTATCTATGTCATACTTGACTTTTCTATCTCGTAAAATACTTAAACTACTAGCTTTTACATTTTTGAATACCTAAAAACACTCCCTACTTTAATCTCTTTTCAGATTTAAAATAAAAAAAAAGCTAGCTAAAATTATACTTTAGCTTTAAAAATGTTTGCATTTAAACCTTTTGTCACTACAAGGTTAACAAACCCCACATTTTCTTATACTTACCACCCCGAAACGTAAAGTTTTAACATTGTAAACCATCTTTTTTGCCAAAAACAGCATTAATCCTCGCGAAAACCCCCAATTTTATTTACTATTTTAACAAATCCTAACCTTATTTACTCGCATAGTGAAAAAAACGTCAAAGGACGCAGTTATATTACCCTACAGAGATTAACGTCTTGTTTCGGCCGCTTTTGGCCATGGGGTTTTTTCTCATTTTTTCAGTAGTTTTTCTTTGATTTTCGTCTGCGAATTTGTTCTTTTGACCTGTTAATTGTTTTCAGTCATTTGGAATGTCGAAAAGACGTCAAAACATTTGAGACCCGGGCCGCTAGGCCCGGCCTGAGCTAAAACATATTTTTTAAAAGACCGGGCCGGAAAATTGTGGCCCAGCCATTTAGAGGTTTATCTGAGACACAATTTATGTCATTTCCGCGTAAAATTTATTTTTTTAATAATTTTTCTCTATCAATAACTATAATAAATTAAATGAAACCATACTTAATATCCAAAAAAAGTACAAATTAACATTTTTAAAACTAAAAATCAACGAAATCCTAACCAATTCAAACAAAAACGGCCGATATTCAAGCCTTTATCTAATATTGTAAGACAAAAACAAAAGAACAAGCCGAAGGCCATAACTCAGCGGCCAAGAAATATGGGGCCACTGTTGACAGTCCTCCCCATTTTACAGCATATTCAATAGGATCCACCCCTAATCTGCTTAAACAGCCTAATCCCTTATTTTAGGGCCTATTTGCGTCAAATCCAGGCTTAGAATTGATATTTGCCTATTGATTTGATAATTAATTTCGTACAGTAATCGTATTACAATTTTTTAAAAATTGTATTGGAAATAGTTATAAACAAGTTGTTTGATTAATTTCAATAGTTTTAATCTTTCCTTAAGACTACTAGGCCAAAAATCCTGGGTTTATATCAAGTTTGGCCAAATTAGAAGCTTTAATATGGATTTAATTTTAATATCACTGATTAGGCCCAATATCCAAGCTCAATATTAGTCTTAACACCTTGAAAAAAAGCACTAGAGTCTTTGAAACGTATAAATACCAAAATTTTCAAAGCCCTTTCCATACTTTTCTGAAGAACTTAAATTCTCACTCGAGACCTTTATCAACTATATTATCCTTGCCAAAACACAAATACTAAAGACCAAGTTTAACACGTGGTAATTTAAAAATATACTAAAATCTCTTGAGAAAAGAGTTCCAACAAAAAACCACAGTAAACCAGGCCATCTTTCTTCAAAACTTAAATCTCGCTCTAATATATATATCAACAATAAGATAATGAAACCTTCATTCAGAAAACTAAATTACATTGCAAACTTTACAATTAACAATTTATATCTTAGAAACTTCTATTTCACACTGCTTTCTAACAAAATCACATATTAAAATTCATTTTCGCCTCCATGCCTACATCAACAATATTATCCTAACCAAAAAACGCAATAAAAGGTCATGCCCGGTCAATTCCTCACAAACATCGAGAACACAACCTCTCTGACCCATGACCCAACTATTGCGTCCATCCCCACTCATTTCGGCACAACCTTCGCCTTTATATTACACTTGCCCATCAAATCGCGCGAGAAGAGGCTGTACGGCCAAAAACAAAGCGACTTCAACACAAATCTTAACAAACCAGGAAAAATTCACACCTAAAAACAAAACCACAACAATACAGCGACGGTACGCCAAAAAACCAACCACTGGGAACGCTGCAACATCGACATATTGACAACGAATGCAAACCTTTCAAAATCGGCCGAAATATCACCATCCACCACGACGCGCGGCCGAATCGCCAGTGCTGTGTTAGTGTGAATACGATCCGGAACGACTGGGAATATACCAAAAGCAGTAGCAAAATAAAATCTGCAAAAATTCTTGGGAAAAATTATTTTATTCCTTTTCGTCTTATCGCGAAAACAAATCATTGGCATTTCGTGGCAAGCAAAGATTTTTATTTTTCGCAAAAATATTCGTATGTTCTCTATGTTTGCGATGTTTTTCATGTTGATTATAAGTTAATATTGTTAAATTTATAGTTAAAATGAAACTTATAGTTTTTTCTTTCAGAACCAAGCATGGAATCGCCGGCTTGGATGTTCTCCAAGGCGTTGAGCCACAGACAAAAGGTTCAACGTCTATATAAACGCGGTTTACGTGAGGTTTTTGCGTGGTATGGTGGAGATCAGTAAGTCAATTGGATTTTGAACAAACTATAACTTTAAAATTTTAATGAAACATGACGTAAGGACTGTAATTTCAAAAAATGGGCATGATTTTGAGCCTTTAACTATTCTTTTTCAGTGTTGCCGTTAGATACCATCAGGTATTGTTGAGAGCTCGATTTGATGCTGCGGCCGATGAGAAAGATACTCGTAAAGCTCAGGTGTTGTTGGCTGATGGTTGCCGCGAGCTTTGGGAAAAACGGGCATTTAAACCAGCCAGGTGTAAGTATTTTCTTCGGTTTTTCTTGTTTTAGATCACCTAACCTTGAACAACACAAAAAATACCTTCTACTGAATCTACTTCATCTTTTTATAGGTCTCAGCATATGTTTTAGAAGTTTATTATGAAGTTTTTGCATTTCTTAAACACCACGTATTATAATATTAAAATTTTGCTTATAATACGTTTTTTCGAGGAACGCTGGCAGTTTTCGGAAGCTAAAAATTCGTTTCTGGGTCTAAAAAAAATAACTTCATAAAACCTATAACAGTATCCCTTTCTAAAAATAAGAGTTAGCACATTGTTTCAAGCCTAAGTTTCCAAAGGTACATAAACTGCCAATTTCAGTCCCACTCGATCCCAAAGGTTCGTCGTATGATCGCGAACGTGAGAGTCATGATGCGTTGTTGGATACCGAGTCGTGGACCGGCCCCGACCGTGAACAATACCCATATTACTTTAACCGGCGCGAGGCTCGTAAGAAGGAGATTCTGGAGCACTGGAACAAGATCGAAAAGTCGTGGGACGAAGAATTGAATAGTATTCAGAAGGAGCTGCCAAAGGAAAAGGCGGCGATCGGTCCACAATAGGTTTGTACGAATAATATTGGTTTTGAACAATAAAGTCAGGACATTTGTATGAAATTGGATTGATTGGTAGACTAGAGGTAATGTAGCTTTGTTAATTAGCTAACTATGAAAGATCTACATCTACTTTAGCTATTGATGAAAAGAAAAGACCAAAAAGCGTAGAGATACAGATATATTTATGAAAAGAAATACGTTGATATCTATGATAATATCGGTGGATATTATATTAGACAAGACAGCTCCGAATGACATTCAAAACCAGTCCAATACGGCCCAAGACACATCGAAAATGACCAAAAACCTCTACAAACTGACCAAATCTCCCAGAATTTCAAAGTTAAACTCCAAAAATCTCCATTTTCGGCCGTTATCTTCGAGCTTTGGAGTCGCCACTCTTCGGTTCATTGGCCGTGGACTCCGAAGATTGGGTACTTTTCGAATTGACACTTTCTCTCGATCCTTTCCTGGATTTACTGCCGCTGATTTCTTCCTTTGACCGTGACTTCTTCGAGGATTCTTCCGACTTTTCCTTTTCCGGCGGCTTTTTGGTCGATTCCTTGGTCGACTTTGGTTGTTGTTGTTGTGGGTTTTGATTGTTTTTGGCCTCTTCTTCCGCTTGCTTCATTCTTTCGGTCTGGAAATTTTTAAAATGTCTTTTTGGTATATAATAATGACTCTGAACATAGCTTTTTATATTTCAAAGCCTAAAACTTACCGTCCACATTCGTTTCCTATAGTACAATCCGATCGTACAGCCCAAACAGATCATGAGACAGCTGAAAAATGTCCATCATTATTTTATAAACCTTTTTTTTGTAACCATAGTATCAAGGTAATATGCAACACTGTACAGTAATCATAATCTCTCATCAGTACTATATAGTACGAAGGAAAGTCAATATTACTATATAACACGAAGCAATTTGAGTGGTACTATATCGTATTTATAATAGAAAAACCGCTAGTACTATATAGTACAAAAACAATAGTTTGGTACTATATAGTACTAATAAAAGTCGACAGTACTGTATAGTATGAAAAAACTGTGTAATACTATAAAATACGCAAAATCTCTCTTCAGTACTACATAGTACCAAGAAAGGCCAATACTACTATATAGAACGTAAAATAATCTATAGTACATGCAGTTTATTTCGTACTATGTTGCACGGTATTGCCTTTTAGTACTAAATGCTTAAAAAAAACAGCACAGTCCATGCATAGTACGTCAAAATTATCTGATGCTATATGGTACGTAAAAACTTTTATAGATCAAAAGCACAAATCAAGCCCCAGATATAGTGCACAATAGTACGTAAAGAATTAAACTTACAATAGAGCAGCAAGATAGATGAGGGGATACTGCCAAGAATCGGTGTTCTCTGATGCGTAATATTTCGCTTTTCTGATGTGATGGCCTGCTTTGTGTTTCGAATGGTCTTCAGCGTTGATCACCGAAATGCTTGAGATACCGGCAAACTACAAAAAATCTCTTCACTACCCTACCATAACTTACAGTACTCTAACTTAATTTACAGTACTCTAGAATAACCCACAGTGCTCTACGGTAACCTTTAATTTCTTACCATACCACACCCCTAGCTACTGTATCCTACCAAAACCTACTGTAACATACAATACTCTACCGTAACCTACGGTACCTTACAAAAACATAAAACATATTTTAATCTACAGTACCCTATCGTAACCTTTAGTGCCCTACCACACCATAACCCGAGCTACTGTACCCTACGCTTACCTAGCGTAATCTACAGTAATCTAACAAGACTCCTAGTAACCGACCGTAACTTACGGTATTCTACCATACATTACCCCAAACTACTGTACCCTTTACCTTAACAAACAGTACTCTACCAGAACATAAAGTACTTTAAACTAAACTACAGTAATCTACCGTAACTCACACTAACCTACCGTGCCCTTAAGTACTCTACCGCATCTTTCAAAGCCCTTCCATGCCCGACCCCAAGCTACTGTACCCTACGCATACCTACTATAACCTATAGTACTTTGCCGCAATCTACAGTATAAAATCCACTTACAAACTCGACGATGACTGGATTCGTCTTATCTTCTCCACCGTATACGACCTGGACAGCTACCGTTCTCGAAAGCCCTTCAATCGTCTCGTGTAGTCCACATGGTACATTATACCTCAACGGGCTTCCTTGGCCTGGAGCAGTGACTTCGACCAAAGATTCGGTAATAAATCTGACCTCCACCTTTTCTACTTTAACTTCCGTCGTTGTGGTGACATTGTTTTCTAGAATTTAAGTTATATTAGGCTGGTATTGGACTAATTAAGGGTATATTAAGCTTATAAGGTCTACTATAACATCAATTTTTGTATGTTACAGTAGATTTTTTTGTAAGAAAACAGCATATTAAGCTAATACCACCTACTATATGATTTGTTTTCAAGGTTTAAAATAAACTCACCACCACCAGACACCCAAATAGAAGATCCATGGTCATTTGAGGCATGTCTAATATGTAAAGCCGTACAGTTCTGGTTTCCAAATGAAAATGTCACACTGAAAAAGGACAGGAATGTCATTTTTAATATGTATAATACTTTTGACCATATTTTTAAATTTCAAAACTGAACAAGTTATGTTATCTATCTCTCCTTCTTTTTCCCTCTCTCGTCTCTTTCTCTCTCTTTTTAAAGTAGGGTTGTGTAGGATAAGGTAGACTATAGTGGCGTCGAGTAAATAGAGTAAGGTAGAGTAGGATAAGTCCGGCCTAGGCCCAAGCTCCACGCGTCTAATCCAGGCTCTTTTAGATTTTGTTTCTCAGGTCGGCCTAGTTAAAAAAATCTTTGGCCCAGCCTGTCCCGTTTAAGGACATGTAGAATGGTCTCTATATATATATAGTGAACTCTCTATATAAGCTACTCTCCTTAAAGTAAACAAGAAATTTAGCCCGCCCAGTGTGTTGCCAAACCGGACCAAAAACTTGAAGTTTGGACCGGACCCAAAAATCGCTGGACCGGACCGATGAAAAACGCTATGGACCCGTCCGGACAAAACACTGGCCCCGCCAAATCAACTTGCACTAAAAATTACTCTGTAAAGACAACACCCCCTACAAGAAACATAAAATGTCGGTCCCTTCGGGTTGCTTACATAGAAAGAGTACAGTATTACGCTTTAGAACTTACAAATGAAAAAAAAATAGTTTTGAATTGACTTTTTAAAATCATTTATTGATAGTTGCAACCAGTTGTACCCATAAAAAAACCACAAAACATTAACAGTAACTAAACCAAAAAACTAAATTTTCCATTTTAAGACCCAGGCTTACTTTCCAAGTCTTGGCTACCATTTAAAGCCTGCCCCTTTCCACTTTAACATACTGTCAGCACATCCCGTATTTACCCCTCAGAAAACATACTTGGTATCATGCTTTGGTCGCAATATTCCACTGACAAAAAAACCAAAATTATTGGTTCGATCCATGGTTGTATGAATGTTGAACTCGCGACATTTTGCGTTGCTGACACGTCTGAAAAAGTGGCATTAAATTATTTTGAAAATAACTTCGAAATCCAGAAGGTATGAACCTTTTGAGCAAATAAAATCACCCAAAAATAGAAAAACTTTCTTTACAGCACAGTAAAATAAATTTCTTTACACTGCAGTAAAACCAATTACAATTTTATGTTTATATAAGCTAAAACTGCCTTTATACCCCAGTAAAACCACTTACAATTTGTTGCTTACATAAGTCAGTTTACAATCGTTATCGGCGTTTATGTTCACTATCAATGACACAGTAATCAACAGCCATAACCCCATTTTAACTGGTCGTATTTCGCATCCCAACATCCGACCGGTCGGGAAAAGCATTGCAAAATAAAAAACATCAAAAAAGCTATTTAAAAATGTATTTAGAAACTTGTTTTGAGCTTTTGTCACATCAAAAATGGCGATTTTAGTTAAAAAAAATTTTTAATTTTTTGCCATTTTCGATAAAAATGAATATCCCTCTTATTCAAAAACAAACAAAAACAGCCAATTGTTACAAAAAACCTAAAAGCTACTAAAAATCAACGAATGTTCACTAAAAATCGGCAAAAGTCCATTCAAGTTCATCAAACTTTATCTGAACACCTACAAAAATAAAAATCAACACAAGCTTCAAGTCAAAAATTTAAAAAAAACTGTATAAAAGAGACTGAATTATTCAAAAATAACAAAAACATTTTAAAAATCAACCAAATTTCGACTGAAGTCACTTAGTTTCATCAGATCATCTACTACAATATACACCAGTAAAATCTAATAAGATAAACGACGTCCATGTTGAATTCTTAAAAATATGACACCCTCAATTCTTATACAACAAAATTAACTTGTAAATAGCAGAGATTTCTCTGTAAGTTAAAGGTAAATTATCAAAACAAGAAGGTCATCTAAAACAACATAGTTCTCTAGAGGAAATCGGTCAGATAATTGCAAAAATTAACCAAAACTAAAGTAAAACTGTGAGAAGATAAGTAAAACAATGTCTTCTGATTCCGAATTCATCAAAATTTATTAAATTTTCATATTAAAAAAAGCCTTCAAACTAAATTTTCACAACTTAAGATCGACGTTTTCCTCGAAAAATCCTATTATTCTAGCCCGAAACCTTAATTTTAGCTCATCAAACGTCATTTTATCCCTTAAAACACTATTCTAATACTTATTTAGGATATAAGATGCCATTTTATCCTCCAAAACAGTATTATAATCCTAATGTAGCATGTACAACCTCATCTTAACCACCAAAACATCCATTTAATCACCAAATCACTTCTTTTTGAGCTGATCGGCCTTCTTGATGTCTTCTTCGTTAAATCCAAGCCGGCTCCATTCATCTGACTCCATTAGGCCCTTGTCCATCCTGCATTGTAGGTAAAGTTTGGCGATGGGTTTGCATTCGCCGCCCATAGATCGCTGACTATTCAAACATCGCATATACTCGAACATTTCACTTTTACATTGACTATCGTGATCTAATGGGAATGAGCCCTTCAATGGAGGCGTTGGAGCCGGAGGCATTCGTTGAAATGGGCCTGACATCTGGAAAATTGGTCATCCTTTATATAATCAATATGATATAAAGAAACTTGCGAAGAAAAATAAAGGACAAGAACAAATTGAGGGTTGTAACCTTAATAAACATAAAAGAAAGTAAAACCTTAGGCTTATAACCTCAAAAACAGCTCCGAAAACCAAACATAGCCTAATAACCTTTATTAACATTAACATTCAAACTCAAAACACAACTAATTAACTTTTCTGCCATGTCTTTCTTGAAGTTTAACGTATTGTCTATAAGATTCTTCTGGCATTGGCTCAGAAACATCCCTGTTCTTATACCATTCTAGGTACCAACCCCAAAATATAAGGCCACCCACAGTAGCCGAAGCCATTAAAAACGTTCGGTTTTCGTGCCAAGTCAAACGATGATTCAGGAATTTGTTCCACATTTTTGAAAAGACCATTGTTAATCTGAAATGATAAAATTTTCGAATAAGCCTCTCGTCCGTTTATTGTTACAGTCACTCCGTCCGATACATATGTTAATATTACATTTTACCATATTTTTTTAAATACCTTAATGTTATCAGCTATATTTTACATAGAAAGATGTGCTAAAGTGTTCTCTATCTAATAAAATCAAAATCCCTCCCCAACAGCGCCAAAAAGTTTCAAAAATTCGGAAAAAAACAGCTAACCAATCTTATAGGGTATACCTACAAACGACAGCTCATATCTTTTGTCGAAAACAACATACAAGCCAAAATTTTAATAAATACGTTGAGCAAAACCATCTACATCTAGTAGAGCCGCAATTTTATTACTCACTCTAAAAAACTGCCAAAATTCACAAAAGCAACAAAAAGACGTTATCTTTTAGTGCATACCTACTGAAACAGCTTATACCTTGTGCCAGCAACAACCCCCTGTCAAACATTTATAAATTATCATTCCTTAGAGCCTGTTTCATCTAACGATACCAATACTTCACATTACATCATCCGTGAAACACCTAAAAACCAAAAAACTAATAACAACATCAAACTTACACTCTAAAACAATGTTGCTCAAATCAGTTCCTAAACAACTTCTGGTTCCTTTTGTTCGCCACTCCAGAGCTTTCTATCAAGATGCTTTCTGGCTTGTCCTGAATGATGGTTTCCGGAGATCAAGTCTTCCGATTTATAATACAAGTTCAAGATAACCGGGCAATGGTCGTGCAAATACTTTCGAGCTGATTCGTTTCGTCTCAACTGAACAAATGTACCGTATGAAATAGCTAAAGCAGCTACTTCAAAAGCCACAAAACCGGCAACACCTTTCTTCACAGCCGCGGCCAGTTTGATCTGAAACAGCACGATTTTAAAGCCATATTAGATTTAATATCCTTCATAACTGCAAGCTAAAATGTTAAAGCTAATATAATAAATATTTTAAACAACTTACAAATAACAAAACAAGTTTTAAATGCTCAAAAACTGTCTACTTACAATACTTTTCCCTCCTAAAGTAATATTTTATTAAAAAATCACATAATAAAACAGAATGCCAAACAATTTTCGCAACCTCAATTTTTCGTGGTGGGACCTAACTCAATCCAGTATTTTCTGTACCAAACGCCGAAAATTACCATGTAAAATCCCAAAATTCACGTTCCGACTTTATTCTAGATAACGAAATTAATTTATGACAAGTTTAGACTCTTTCCAATAGAACCGCAATGCCTTGGCCGCCGCCAATGCAAGCCGATCCGATGGCGTATTTGCCGTTGCGGCGTTGGAGTTCGTGCGACAAATGAGCGATGATTCTGGATCCGGAAGCTGCCAATGGATGTCCTAGGGCGATGGCACCGCCATTTACGTTCAGTTTTTCGTTTGGAATCTGGAGGGCTTTTTGGACTGACAAAACTTGGGCGGCGAAGGCTTCGTTTACCTAAAACAATATTGATTTTAGTGGTTTTTGGGTGATAAATCGAATTTTTGAATAGATAAAAGATTGTATATGATCAAGGAGATCCTTTTACATCTTTCTCTAAACAATGATTCTCAAAAACTAGGTAACAAATCATAAAAAAATAGCCGAAGACGCACCTCAACTAGGTCAATATCGTCGAAGCTGAGTTTGTGTTTCTTCAGAATCCATTCAATGGCTCCGACTGGACCAATACCCATTATTGATGGGTCACAGCCGACCGATCTCCAATCGACCAGCCGCGCCAATGGCTGAAGTTTGTACTTTTGAACGGCTTCGGCACTGGCTACAACTACGGCGGCGGCTCCGTCTGAAACGCCGGAAGCGTTACCGGCTGTTACTAGTCCATCTTTTTGGAAAACTGGGGGCAACTTAGCCAAGGCTTCTGTGGTGGTTTCACGGGGATGTTCATCGACTTCAAAGGATTCTTCTCCTTTTCGGGATTTCAGTTTTAGTGGCTCGATTTCGGCTTTGAAGTAGCCTGCGTTGTTGGCTAAAATATGAGAAGTTAGACAATGTAAAGGGTAAAAAAAGCATTTCACAAGACAGTAAAGATAAGAAAATCTTCAAAACATTTAAAAAATCAAAAAACCGTCTAAAATAAGCTCCGTGCTAAAATGCTCATAACTTTTAAACCAAAAAACCCAAGATTTATAAAAAATTCTGTTTTAGGTACAAACATAAACGGCTTTTCATTATTTACCGCTTCAAATGTTTTCATCTAGCTAAACATCTCAAGAGCTCCATTAAAAGTGTTTCACGGCAAAACACCCAAATAAGACTGCACCGTGCAAAAAAGCTAACAACTTTTGAACCACAAACTAAACAGAAATTTAAAAAAAATCATTTCCTGGTACACAAATAAACGGCATTTAAATATTTTACCACTTTAAACATTTTCAGATAGCTAATCTCCCATAAAGTCTTAAAAATTCGAAGCGCATTCCCAAATTTAAGACTGCACCGTGCAAAAACTGTCATAACTTATGACCCAACTGACAACAAATATTAAAAAATCCTTTTTCTGGTGCAAAAGTAAACTGCCTTTCATTATTTTACCACTTCGAATATTTTCATATAGCTAAACAACTGAAAAACTCCATTAAAAGTGCTTCACGGCGAAACCCGCAAATAAGACTGCACCGTGCAAAAACGTTCATAACTTTAGATCCGACTAACCCAAAATTTAAAAAAAATCATTCTCTGATACAAAAATAAATGTTCTTTCATTAATTCATACAATCTTACCCAACTTCCATCTGGTTTGTGAGTTATGGGCATAAGCGTCGACCTCTTCTCTCGTTACCTTATACTTGGCGCCCAGCTTTTCGGCCGTCACGCCCATTGGGATTTGGGTGTACTGGTCGGTGAGAGCAGCCCATAACGCGTCTTCAAACTAAAAAATTTTGAAAAATATTTAAATTTTGGTTGAAAAACAAAAAAAATTGAAGAAAGTTGTAAATTTTGAAAAAAAGACTTTAAAATTCAAAATTTCAAATTTAAAAAAAATATGAAAAGTAGTACTTACCTCGACCTTAGCACCAAGTGGGATACCAAAACGTCCTTGTCGTACTACGAATGGTCCTTGAGACATGTTTTCGGTACCTCCAGCCAAAACGACTTCTGAATCTCCGGCGATAATTTGCTAAAAAAATCATTTTTAAACTTCAAAAAACTATAAAAAGTTCAAAAACTATATCAATATAAATCAAATATGCCAAAAACTTTCTTTCCAGATACATTTTCCAACTCATTTTTATACCTAAAACCGTCAAAAAACCAAAATTTGTTACCTAAAAAAATAAAAACAGCAAAATCGACAAAAGCAATGTCCAAAATTTCATAAATGCCATTATTTATACAACACCAAACCAGTGTTTCGCCGGACCGATCCGACCCGGATTTTCAAAAATTGCAAGATTGAAAATAACTTTTTAGCTTATGGTTTGAAGTTTTAAAAAATAAATAACTTTTGTGAAGGTCCGTCTTTGGTTATCAAGTTATTACCGAAATGGACCGCCCGGACCGGCAAGACCGATTCGGTCCGGCCAAATGTTTAGCGAGGAACTTGTATGAGACGGACCTTCACAAAAGTTATTTATTTTTTAAAACTTCAAACCATAAGCTTAAAAGTTATTTTCAATCTTGCAATTTTTGAAAATCCGGACCGAAACGGACCCGGTCCGGCAAAACACTGTACCAAACCCAAAAAACCTTACCTGAGCAGCCTGCGCGACGGATTCGAAGCCGGATCCACAGAGTCTGTTAATAGTGACAGCCGGCTTTTCAATTGGAATACCAACTTTCAGTAACACATGTCTGGAAAGGTAAGCCGCGCATTTCGAGGACTGCATTACATTACCTAAAATAATATTCATGTATTTAAAAAATGACAAAATGTTATTCATACACTGATGAAAATTGTGTTTTGTCGTATAACTTGTCTTCTGCAGGCTGCAGTACGAAAAACTTCAAAAATTCAATGTGAAACAGCAAAAACTTTCTTTACAGAACAAAAAATGGCAAAAACTTTGTTTACAAACCAATAAATCGCAATAACTTTCTTTACAGTCCATCAATTATCCATAAATTTCTTAACAAACCCTAAAACACAATAAAAAACAAAATTCCTTACCAATGATAACATGATCAATGTGTTGTGGATCAACCGCGGCAGCATTCAGCGCTCCACGTGCTGCGTATTCGGCCAATTCTGTCGCGTTTTTGCCCTTTAATTTGCCGCCGTACGTTCCGAATGCCGTTCTTTTGGCACTGACAATGAAAATATCTGAAAAAGGGAAGCTTTTAATACCTATTACTACCTACTATTATAAAAAATTTGTCATAAAAGATGCTATATTAACCATATCAGATGTTATACTAGCCAAAAAAGTTCAGAAATGTTGAAAAATCTAACGAAAACGGACTAAAAATGGCTTTTTTAAAAGATTTTTGAACTAAAAATAGGTATAAAAGTTCGTTTAGTGGTCTAAAAGTTCTCGGACTATCTTTACAATTAAACTTTTTAATCATACTTTAACCCTAAATTAAAAGCCACTAAACTTTAAATCAAAATATTGACCAAAAACGCCTCAGTCACACCTTCAAAGCCGATTATAATACCCAAAACACTCATTGTCCCAGAACTTTTGACACACCTCGCCGGCCAGGTAAGCTGACCTACAACTCTAATTTTTAGCCCTAGCCCAGCCCAAAGACCAGTTCTAACTAGCCTATAACTTCCAGCTAGACTAACTTGAACCTAAAAACAGAAAAATGAAAAATAAAACTCTTACCCTTGGCTCTGGACATGGTTCAAGAAGCTATCAAATCGGTGGAGAAGCTATCAAATTGTATTGAAGGTCTTTACAGCGACCTGAAATATGAAATTCATTAACTATAATATATTTTTCATCAATTATAATACTTTAAAATCGTTGTAAAACACAAGTTTAATTTAAAATTTCATAAATTCGCGGAAACTTCGACAAAAACAGGAAAAATTAGCCTAAAAACCGTCGAAAAATAGCCTAATATGCACTTCTTTTGAAGTTTTTCAAGCTAAATTTTTAAGTTTTTTGAAATTATTTCGTAAAAAAATCAACCGTTAGAACATGCATAAGATTTATAATGGCTTTTTTTGCAAATTCCAACTATTTTTCAATCAAAAACCATCAAAAAATCTACATTTTTAATCAAAATGATAAAAATCAGCCACAAATCCTTCGTTTTTTTCAACTTTTTTGGCCATTTTCGAAATTTCTGTCGTATTTTCATCATGAAAATAAGCAGCATAAACTAAAACAAAAAATTAGACTAACTTTTCAGCTATTTCTTGCCATTTTAGTCTCATCTTCTCTAAAACTTTGCATCAAAATTTAAAAAATGAAGGCTTCTAAAAATAAAAATACGTTTTCCTTATCAAAAACCCTTATAAACTGCTTAAAATTGGTGGAAAAGTGCAAGAAAACGTTGATTTTTCTTCATTTTTAGTGCAAAAAGCGACTCGAAAACAAATTCCAAGGCTTGTTTTTATAAAAAGTTGTGATAGACCAGCCTCATGCACACTGTTTACTTGTTTTTATCAACTTATCAAATACGAGAAGACAGATAAATCGTTTTTTCAAAGTTAATTGGGTCAACCATAAGGTAAGGGACGGCAATTGACCTTCGGAGAATGAAAAATGACAATAACTTTCTTTACAGTTTAAAATATAGCAAGAAATTTCTTTCCAACGCAAAAAATGGCAAGAACTTTCTGTACAAAGCATAAAATAACAAAAACTTTCTTTACAGAGTAAAAAATAGCAAGAATTTTCTTTACAAAGCACAATATAACAAGAACTTTCTTTACAAGGTAGATAACCGCAAGAACTTTCTAAACAAAGAAAAAATCGAACTTTCTTTACAAAGCATAAAACCGCAAGAACTTTCTTTACAAAGCAAAATATGACAAAACTACAAAATTGCCACCAAACTCATCCTTATCACAACAAAAACACACAAATTGTGTCCTACCCGGACCCATCCTCCCCCAATGACGCCAAACACCAGCCGTGAACCGGCTGTTAGACACAGTTTTGGTAGTCTTGACCCTGACACCAGATACGAGTGCTTAATGAAACAACATTTCTGTCTGATCATGCGGGGGGAGAAGGGTTAAAGTCCATTTTGAAAAAAAAAACAAAAATAAAGAAAAGGGAGGTCTTTTAATTTTTGGTAAGCAGATTGATAAGGTCTTAAAGGGCAAGAGAAAAGAAGATGAGTTTTTGAAGCTTGTGCCTTTAAAAATGACAAAAATCTAGCTTGTTACCTAAAGTAACAGTCGATTCCAAACTTTTTGACCTAAAAAAGCCACAATCAATGCAAAATTTAAATACAGCTGTTCCTTCGTATCCCTCTCCCCCCCCGTTTCTACTATAAAAGTAAAAATTTGACAATAAAGTTACAGTAGACTCCTGTATACGAACCACTAAATGACGAAAATTCCGTATAACAAGTAACTTTAAATATTCGGCCAGTGCTAAATGAAAGTAAGTTATGGCTTTATTGATAATTTATTTGCGACTCCTACATAATGAAACTCTTTTATAATGAACAGATTCAAAATTCTCGATACGTTATACAAAAGTCCCAATGTATAATACAGTGGAACTCCTGTATAACAAATCGCTGGGGACGTGAAATTTGTTCGTTATAAAGAAGTTTATTTATACAGGAGTTCCACTGTACCTAAAATATTCGAAAAAACAGTTTTTAAAACCTATGCTTTTTTTAAAAACGGCAAAAAACTGTTTTTTATAAATTTTGTTACCTAAAAAATATAATTTCAACGTAAAATACAAAAAATATACTCTTGATCAAAACTAAATAGAAAAAGTAAAAAATAGAAGAAGATAAGACTAAGAATAGCTCATGTGCGTATAAAATGTTCAAAACTTAAAAGCTTTTTAAAAATTTAGAAAATTTTAAAAACTCAAAAATTTTCTTTCCATAACAAAAAAGCTTAAAAATGCCATTTATAATAAAAAAAAATTCAAAACTCATGACAAAACCCAAAAAACTTCAGAAAAAAGGTATAAACTGCCTTAAACAGCTGTAAAACAATATAAACCATCAAGATAAATCAAATTATACTTTTTTATGTTTCAAACATTAAATTAATATCGAAAAGTGAACAGAATAACAATTGTTTCGTTAGCTTTTGTCATATCTCATCAGAGGAGAGCGGCCCCACTCTTCGAAATACTTTGGAGCAGTTTGCGGAGATCGTGCTTGGAGAAGAGCTGAAACATAGATATTATTGTAGTACTGTAATATCAATCAAAATTATAAACAATATAGTACAAAGTAGTACTAATTAGCATTAATAAGTACTAAATAGTACTAATTAGCATTAATAAGTACCAAGTAGTACTAATTAGCATTAATAAGTACCACGTAGTACAAATTAGCATTAATAACAAAAATGCATATTGATAGTGCTATACAGTACTAATAAAACGATAATTGTAAAAACGTGCCACCACAATATAGTATTGGCTTAATAGTACTACATAGCACTAAATAGTAGTAAAAAAACACATCGGTATATTCAAATTGCTATATAGCATTAAAGAACTAATAGTTGTACAAACGTGCTACTACAATATAATACTCGTTGTAAATTATACTATATCGTAGTAACACGTTTTTCCAAACATTAGTTCTTTAGTACTATATAGCATCATGAATATGCAAATTTGTTCCATCATACTATTTAATATTTAGTATTATAAAGTACTATTTATCCAGTACTAAAGTACATACTATTTATATAGTACTATGTCGTAGTAGCCCGGTTTTACAAGTATGGTTTCATTAGTACTGTATAGCAGTATCAATATGCAACGTATTTCCGTATTAACGTTGATTAGCACTGCTTAGTTCTATATTGCCCATACTGTATCGTAGCAGTACGTTTTTACTATAATTCTAGCACAATTACTAGCATTGACAAGTATGTCTAATGTCATTTTTTTTCAAAAACATTCAACATACCATAAATATATCATAAGTCGGATCAACAATAATCCTAGCTACATTGAGTACTGCCATTTCATCTTTCGAAGTTCGATGAACTTTGATCAGGGCTTCCACGACCTCGACCAGGTATTTCGACCGGATCTTCTTTATGTCCTCGTTTCTTTGTCGTCTCTCCTAAAGAATACACTCTTTATTAGTATTGCTATTCATTGAATTTCTAAAAATATGATATTGTAAACTAGTATTAACAATATTGTATCATAAAAAAATTTTTAAAATCAATTTTTTAGCCTAAAAATGCCACTAAAACCAACTTTTTCAAAGTTTGTTACCTAAAGATGCCACTAAAATCCATTTTTTCAACTATTATAGTCCGAAAAGGCCTTAAAAAATACATATTTTTTAAATTTAGTTACCTAAAAATGCATTTTCATTGTTTTATACAAATCTTTTACACAGTTCCTTCATTTTTATCAACTTTGTAAAATACGACAAACAAGTTGGAGGCGAGACAACACGTAGGTCCAGTAAAAAGAAACTTTTTAACGTTTTTTTCAGCTTTTTTTAACTTTTGTAGTTAAGCTAGTCACAAAAACGTGAAAATTTGTAAAGATTAGACCTTTAAAGATATCTATTTTTCGGCTCGACTTTTAGGTTGAGCCTATGAGCCCATGTGTGCCAGTCCGGCCACTTATACAAAATCATTACACTGATAAACTATAAGATACTGTTTTGTATAGCACTGATTCTGTGTCCTAAATATAACTCATATGTCAAATCTTTAATTGCGGGGCCTAAGCTAGACTCCAGAGACGTTTGGGCTCCGGCCTTCGGCCCCCATATGCACGACCCCTTTCAAATCTGCATCGGCCCAAGCCTAGTTAGAAATGAGCAACGGGCCGGCCTAACTTTCAGGCCCGGCCCGTTGCTCATCTCTAAGCCTAGTGAGCCCTTTCATGGGTTTTACATAAAACTTAAAAAAATGCCCTGCCCTGCGCCAAACCGTGCTTATCAATCCTGTTTTTCACATAAAATGTTACCTAAAAAACTTTTTCCAACTTTGTCCTTAATATAAACAAATTTAATTTTTAGTCAAAACATGCTTAATATAATAAACAAATTTAAAATAGTTTAAATCCATTTTTTCTTCATTATTACCTAAATTTTTTACCAAAATGACCAATTAAACCTTCCTTCTCCCCCTTCTTACCCTCAACGCATCCTCCTCCAGCTCCTCAATCGCATCCTCATCGTCCATCCACAGCCATTTGTCTGCCTGTCTCAGCAACTCCTCGGCCAAACTGATGACTCCGTTCTTTTGTTGTTGTAGTACATTGTCGTAGCGTTCCCTTGACTGCCGCGCTTCGTTTACTGTAATTTCGTACTCTGTTCTTCGCCTCAGGTCTAGTCTAGCCCATTTGTCTTCCGGGATTTCGGCTGGTAGAGATGGTGCAGTTTTGCGCGAGGTTTGGTCCCATTGGTTGAACAGTTCGGCCACTTGGAAGTAGCGTTGGTAGCCAATGTACTCTTGTTGGGCTTGAATTAGGTCGAGTGGGAGGGCTTCTGAAAGTAGGAACGATATGACATTAAAATTTAAAAAAAATTTTATTAATTTAAAAATTTTTTCAAAATCACCCCCTCCCCCATTTAAAAATCGGTGAATCTTAAGACCTACCATCCTCAACAGCTCCCTCTCTCTCCCTGAAGCATTTCTCAGCATCCTCAGCCAAGTCAGCCGGCAGGGTTTGGAACAGATCCGTGGCCGCAGCTCGCCGTCCTTTGGCGAACATTTTTCGATATAAAAAGTTGGCTTCCATTAGTGATTCGATTGTCAACTCTTTACACAACTTCAGCCAATGCCACGCTCGACTGGCTTCGAGAAGATCCTGGTCGAGAGTCGAGTCTTTGGTCGATAAGAGGGATTGCTTGGCACGGCGGTAAATGGCCGTGCACAGAGATCGAGGCCTGAAAATTGGTGGTTTTAAAGGTTTTTAGGTAACAAATTTTAGTTTTTGTTAATTTTTGACCCATTTTTAAACTTTATTTCATTAAAAATCGACTTTTTGTTACCTAAAAATCTCAATTTTGTTTATTTTGTTACCTACACTTAAATTTTTCGTGTCATTTTATTACCCAAAATATAAAACTACACCATTTTGTTACCTAAAATATGATTTTTCATTATTTTATTACCTAAAAACCCAGTTTTTCTTCATTTTGTTACGTAAAAATCAAAATACTTATCAATTTGTCACATAAAAACCAAAATTTTCCCCTTTTCAATTTCAAAACTCACACAAACTGATAGACCTCAGCCCTGGCCAATATGGCCTGTCGTTCCTCGTCATTCTGAATCGTTTTCAGTAGCTTCATGAACCGTTCTTCAGCCAACTTCCTAGTACAATATGCCAGATAGAATGGGCACAAGTTGATCAGTCCTAACTGTGCCAGAACGTCCACAAACTTTAATAGTACTGTATCAATGACATCTTGGTGCAATTTCTTTTCTTTTGCCAACATTAACAGTACCAAATGGGCGTAGAACCTGACAGTATGCATCTCGAGGTCTTTGATGAGTTCTTGGCGGAGAACGGCGCTGAGCTTCTCGTTATCCTCCATTGCTACATAAGCTATGATTTTGAATTCTACATCGGCTTGGCTGAAATGATATTGATTATGAACAAACATTGAAAGAAGACCCGTTCAGCCTGGCTCATTTACTATATATTACGACCAAAAGATTATCAAGATACAGGGATTTTGTGCATTTACAGCGCTTTAAAAACCAAATATAACACCCTACCTCGCTGACCCTTGTTCCTCCCCGATCAAAGCTTCAAAGATCTGTTTCACCGTCTCAAACTTGACGTTCTGATGCTTGTTCAACTCCACCGAGAACTCCTTATCAGTTTTCTGCTCGAAAATCTTCTCTAACGCACAATTCAACAATACCCATAAACTGTCCTCATAATTATTGGCCCTGGCAATCATTTCTCGTTGATCGACCGCCAAAATCGACCACAATAGTCGTTGTTCTTCTCTGGTCGATTTCTCAGTATTCGACAATAGTGACTGTGCTGTTAGCTTCATAGCCTTTCTGGCTTCAATAAAACCATAGTTTTCATCGGTCGGATCATCGGTTGATAGCTCTAGTTCGTAGAAAATTGAGCGACTGTCCAAGATGGCGGCCAAGTTGTGACAACCGGCCTTTTCAGCTTCTTCTACGGCCAAAGCAATCCGACCAGATCGGACAAATGCAACCATAAGTTGATATAATAGCACTGCACTTTGTTCGAACTGCCCTCTTAGTCGGTTTGAGTCAGAAAAGATCAAATCCAAGTCATTTGTTGCCGTCCAGCTACGAAGGTCTGCTCTAAAACAATATTAGTTGAAAACGTCAAATTAAAACAATTTTTTTAGTTGATCGTCTTGAAAAAATCGTATTTTACTACCTATACGTCACAAATTTCATTTTACTCCCTAACACTTCGAAAAAAAAGACTTTCATCTACATAAACCTAATGTTATATTAAATAAACATAAACCGCCTCAAATCAAATGTTTTCCAAAAGTAAACCTTACAAATTAACATCTAATTGATAGTAAAAACCTTAACGTATCTTCACCTGAACACAAAACAATCAAAAACAAAAGCATACCTAATCTTTTCAATGTTAATATCCACAGCTCCGCCCAAAATCGCTGTAAAACCTTTGGGACAATCGCTACTTCGATATTCACACCACTTCATCAAATTATAAATGCTTCTAAACTCTCTATCCTTCTTTAAAATCTTGTGAAGTTGACTTGGAAGCTGAAAAAAAAATAATTACCCACAAAATTATTTATTTCATCTACAATAACCTAAAACAATATAAATTAACGTCGTTTTTAAAGATCTGGTAGCTTACTTCTGAAGAATTATCAAGTTGTTTATCCATATCATCTGAATCACAAAGAAGTTTAATAATGTCATGTTCGAAGGCCAAGAGCCCAGCGGTTTTCGTTAACTGTCCACTCTTGTGCCGAACTCCAGTAGCTATCTGTCTTAGAGCTGTTACTCCACTTTGTAATGTCTAAACGATTAAAAATTAGTTTTAAAAGCTTAACTCTATTCTAACTTTTAATCAAAGAAAAGTCTCGAGTAATCCAGTTTATCCTAGTTCAAACATCAATTTTATATTAACCACCACACCAAAACTCCAATTTTCAAAAAATCTGAGCAAATCAACTCCTAAAACAATACCTTACCTGTTTACACTCGTTCAACATCTGTGACAAAGTGTACTCATCGTTGCTGAAGGTCTGATGAAAGTCTTCGAAGACTGCTGTAGACACTAAAACCAGAAAACAATAATAAAACGATCAAAAACGTACCTCTAATAACAGCATCTTCGTCTTCCAAAAAATGTGCTTGAATATCTGCTTGAGATGTGTCCATTTACAATTGAAACACTACTAAAGTCCACTAAATTTACAGAGAAAACAAGATTCGTCGGAATTTTATTCGGCTTTTCAAAATTTCCCTCGCGTTTTTATTCGTTCGTATAAAAGAGTTCGCAGGCTGCAGAACAAGCTAACAGAGGAGTTGTCGCCTGCACCCGATATTGTAAAGACCTTTCAGTTTTATAATTCTTGACAATGTGTCTTGCAGACCAAATTTGATATAAAAACTGCTGTTTTATTTTGTTTTAATTATATTTTATCAATCTACTTATTTACATCAACAATATCGCTGACAAGCTAACTTTTCTTTACTATTTTATCCTAAAACAATATAATAGTTTATTGGTAACAAAACAACAAAAACTATGCATCAAAAACTACTTTTTTGATATCGCAAACATTACGAAAACATCTGATATTATCCAAGATACAACAATTTACATACAATATATCAAAAACGGCCTAAAACAATATCAATTTAGGCCTAGAATAACATCAGAATTGGCAAAGAACTATAGAATAAGGAATGGACGCTTAGATATAAAACTTGTTGGATAGGGTCCTGAATTCTTTCGTTGATAAGACTGGAGAATATTGCTAGAAAATGCAAATTTTGAGAAATGCCGCAGGGGAAATGAGCGTTTTAAACTTTGAAATGGCAAAAATGCGAAAATTTTGAAAATTTAAGAGCTGGAGGCAATAGATGAGGCTGATACGGGACAGTATTATCACTTTTCGGCATGATTGTACTATTGGTACAACTAGACAGTACTAGTACTAAAAAGTGGTGCTATATGGTAGAACTGATACTATAGCGTACTAAATAATTTTAAGGTAATAAAATATGTTTACTGTGACATTTTGTACTTTGTAAAGAAGTGATAAGTAGGCAAGAAGGTTTTTAAGCAAAGAAAGTTGACCTTAAGTATATTAACTGTGAAGTATAATATAGAAAGTGAAAACTAAAGGGCAAATTTTGGCAAAAACTCAAAAGAAATGACAAAAACTATCAAGGATATGACAGTTTTCGTCTATTATAATATATAGTTAAAAACTTAAAATTTTGAGAAAAAATTGAATCACAGTGGCCCAGAGCCAAACGTATCAAAGATAACGTCCCACAGTACGGTTGATATACCAAATCCAGTATCATAGTCCTTAAAATGATGGTTATGGTGGTATACCTTTCTAAAATGAAAATCACTCCTCGGTTTTGGTGCTCCATGATGTAAGTAGTAATGGCACATGTCGTACACAATATACCCAAAAAGTTTGCCTCCGGCGAAGCAGCAAAATACGTTAAATGGCAGTAAGTTCACGTAGAATACGTAGAACACAGCGACGATCATTAAAGCTGGTACTGGTGGGAATACGAGTCGCTCTCCGTCCATCGGGGTTTTATGATGAAGTCCGTGAACTAGGAAATGGAGAAGGATTTGATTGTAGCTCTCTGGATCTGGTTGCCAATGGAAGACGAATCTATGGAGAATGTATTCGAGGAGTGTCCAGGCAAGGGTACCCAGGATGAAGAGTAATCCGGCCAGCATAGTGCCTTTTAGTAGACCTATAACAATGTAATTTAATATAGGCAGAAGTTGAAACAGATCTTTTAAAAATTCATTTTAAACACCATGTCCATCTTATTTTAAAGTAATCTCATAATAATCGCAAGCATTTTCTTTACAAACCTACAAAACCCTCAAATCAGCTCAAAAACCACTTGAAATTTAAACTAAAACCTTGTAGAACCTACCATATTGAACAACAAACAACATGAGACCATAAGCGCCGAACCCTAAGACAACTGGCATCCAAACCATGGGCACTACCCACCAGGCAGTCCTTGTTAACATCTCCAAAAATGCCGAATCAAATAGCCGCAGGGACCCTTCATAAGGCTGATGAATCCAAGTCCAATATTTATGTCCCAGATGGCCAACTTTAAACAAAACTGCTGTTTTCTCGTCTATTAGTTTGTCCTTCTGCAAATTATGTAGGGATGATTAGTTTAAAATACCGCTTAGTTTCTTCAGAACAATGAAAATTATATTGACATAGACATATACAGGTATAGACGGCTGTTTCTTTGATTTTCTGATAAATATCAAATGCTTTGGTGATCCAAAAGTGTTACAATACCTCGATAATACTCCCTAAATGCTTAAAAATAAAAGTAAAAGCCAACGTACCTCAATACTGTGATCTACAGCGTAACGGTCCAAGATATCGTAGGCAGCTGATGAATGTTCATGTTTCAGGCCCATTATTCTGGTCTCACCGCTCATATATTCTGCCAAATCACCTCCAGCACATTTGTCAAGAATCTTCCTTCCTCCAGGATGCTTTTCAGCAAACTTCCGGACATCATATAACTTTCCTTTCAGTGTGAACAGCAACGGTCGCTCATGATCGGTCTAAAATAGGAAAAGTTGATGTTTTTAAACAATACACGTATAATATAAGGCTATATCTTACAAACCGTGCTGTTTTTAGATTAATTAGCATCTTGTACACCTTTTAAAATTAATCACAAACCCATCCTAAAGCAATAGACACAGTAAAAACTTCAAAAACCTACCTCCATTTGACCTGATCTTAAGTATAATATATTCCTTCGTCCAAACCGCAACAACTGTCCAAAGTTGAGTTCAAATTGACAATATCTGGGTCAATCGTACTTTCAAACTTATTGAAACACTAAAAAATTTTGCAAAAATTATTTTATTCTTGAAACAAAACGCCAACGTTCCCTGAATTTCGCGGCGGAACCGAAACCAACAGCTTGTGTTACAAAAACCATCAAATTCCTTTGAATTACTACACGTTCAATAAATATCGTTTCCAAAAAACAAAAGGTATTATCTGAATAGAAGAAAGCATTATTGGACTAAAAAAGGCTAGTTTTCGTCGCTAATGACGCATTCTTATCTCTCCGAGCCCACGAAACGTACGATTTGACACGATTTTCACCGCAAATCTGGAGAGACGTGGTTTCAATCAATCAAATATGTTGCATTCTGGATAGGAAATGTGAAATCGAATGTGTTCCGACGAAGACAAAGATCAAAATCACAATATTTTTTATATAATTTACTGCGAATAGTGTTGACATCAAGACGAAAACAATAAAAACATTGGTTTTCAGCTGGAACTTCGGCTTCGGATCGAATTTCCACAGCTTTACAAGGTGTTATAAACAAAGATTTTGGGTGGGAACGTTGGACAGACTTTGTGAATTGTTAGGCGAGATAAAAATCTGCAAAATATTTTGTTTTGCTCTTGGAAACTATCAATTTTGGCGACTTTTAAGCGGCGCTTTGCATGTTTAACCTTTTGGTCGGGAATTGCTCTTTAAATAATAGCGAAATGAGTCAAAAGTCAACATCATATATTAAGAAGATGCAAAGACACAAATATGAATTGAGGAAACATCACTTTTGTTTTGTGAATCATGAGAAAGGCATCAAAAATTATTAACAAAATTGAAAGGAAGGAGAATATCGTGTATCTCAAAATACAAAAAAAAATAAAAACAAAATGTTTAGCACAATGACAAAAAAGATCCTTAGGCTTCTTTTAAAACAAAAATAAAATTAAACTAGGCTTAATTTGCTTTTTTTTCTCTCTACGATAACATATACACCATGGTCTTATTTTAATATAGTAAATCTCAAAATCCAAACAAGATAATAAAATAATACTTTGCACGATGATAACTAAGATCTTTAAGCTTCTTTTAAACCAAAAGTCAAGATTTAAAAACTTTTAAAATTGGGCTGAACTCTCTGTTTTAACTACCTTAACATATACACCATGACCATACCTTAAATAATATATCTCAAAACCCAAAAAAGATAATAATAACTTATTTGGCACAATAATAACAGAGACCCTTAGGCTTCTTTTAAGCCAAAATTCAAGTTCCCCAAAATAAAAGAACTTAACAATACGCCTACCTCAACATATACACCATGATCATATTTAATGTTGTATATCTACATTCTTAATCATGACCAACCCACTGCAGCATACTTTGAGTCATAAAAACCATTATTTGACAATAAATCAAACTATTATGAGTAATAACGAACCCAAATTCAACGTTCCAACCCATGCAAACTGATCGAATACAGATCTCCAACTGATATTCGTTAACTGATCGAACTTTTTTGATAGGCCAAAAAAGTTCGGGTTGAGAGGTGAAGGCGGTACATTCAAAAACAACAAAAAATGACCTTTTATACAAATTTGTAAACATTTTTGAAAAGACCGCCTTACCCTGTCCTGTCTTATCCTACCCTGTCCAATCACACCTTACCCTACCTTGCCTTCCCTTGCTTTACCTTACCTTCCCTTGCTTTACCTTACCTTGTCTTTCCTTGCCAGGACATACGCTATGCTATACTGCCCTACCCTACCTTGCTATACCCTACTCTATCCCCCCCCAGTTTATCTTTTTCTACTCTACCCTACACAGCATGCCAGGTCATACCCTATGTTATATTACCCTAAACTATCATAAACTACCCTATCCTATGCTATGTTACAATGCCCTAGTCACGTGTACCCTATAACTTTAGAACAAGTTATACCCTATGCTACACTACCCTACCCTACTCTTGTCTACTTCACTCTACCCTACTTCTTCGAATGTTGTCAACATACAATAACAAGATGCATCTCCCGATTACAAGCCCTAAATCTTATAGAACCGTGTCTCGTTGACAATACAAGAAACGATAAGCCAGTTGTCAATGGCGACTTTGCGAAGAGCTGTGACCTTTTACTTATGAGATCTCAACAGCCTTTCGCTCGGATTCAGCCTTTAAAACCGCTCGGTTCAGCTTAAATTAGACGTCGTCTGAAAGGGTTTTTAGATTCAATTAATGTTTTTTGAGATTCAGCTAACTTCAGGATTAGGTAACCCTACAATACTTTACCCTGTCCTAACATAAGGTACCCTATCATATTATACTCTACACAACTTTACATTACTCTGCCCTTTTCCCAAAATATGGTACCTTTAGAAGCTCAAAGGCTTGAGAAGTAAAAAAAAAACTTTTTTTTAGAAAATCCACGCCAAACTAGGTTAAAAAGTATTAAAATGTAAGTTCAGATAAAGAAATTAAAGTTGGTTGCATGGAAACCAGGTGGTTATTCTTATCTATTCTAATAAAAAAGTCAATTTTTCACTTAAACAACCCTATTGGCATGTAAAGAAGGGCCTTTAAAAGTAACTCTCCTTATAGTCAACCGTCGATCTATTCTTGAACAACCTGTATAAACGTGAAAAACAGTCGATAAAAGAAACTCTTGCTATAGTCAACACAAAAATGTATTTTGCCTAGTATTGCTCATAACTAGATCCTCATGAAACTCATGTACAACGCCCTCCTCTATAACGAATTTTCTGTACTCTAGCGACGTCCCTGAGTGCATTTAAGACTCCTGTACCAGTATAAAAAGTAATTAGCTACTGAACGTTGTATCTGCTATAATACTTAGCTCATTACTTTTTATACAACCTCATGTAACGAAACTTCTTCATAACAAACAAATTTAAAATACGCGAGCGATTAGTTATACATACAAGAGTTCTACTCTACATCATAGCATTCATTTTTTTCATACCATCGTAATTTTCAAAACTACAAAAAATTGAACTTTAAATATTTTTGTCACGAGTAACACACTATACCAAACAAAAACCAAACCCTTACACATTGTGAAGGCAATGTATTATTCAAAAGTTTAAAAACCACGTTTAAACAACTTGAATATGCAAAACCAAAGTGAATGGGTTGAAACTTCCATGAAAACGTTTTTGAATAACACTTTTGTTCTCAAACTACAAAACTTCAAATTTCAAAAACAAATTTTAAAGTTTGAATTAGGACGAACTGGACGTATCCTGCCTTTTCTATAATACACCCGACCCTACCGTTACTGTATTCTGCCCAGTCCTGCAATACAGGACCTTACCTTACCTTACCGTAACCTACCCTACCTTAACCTACCCTACCTTTGCTGCACCCTGTCCTGCCATATTTTGCCTTGACCTTACTCTACCCTTACTTTACCCCGCCCTACTTATACCTTTGCTTCACTGCAATCTACCCTTCCATGCCTTGCCTTTACTTTAACTTATCATACTTACCTTCACTTTACCATGCCCTGCCCAACTCTAACATATCCTATCTTTACTTTACCCAACCTTCACTTAGCCCCGTTCTACATTTCCATGCCCTGTCTTTACCATACCATGTCCCTTTACGTTATCATACCATACCCTGCCCACCCTTACCATTATTAAGCAGTTCTTTTCAAATAAAATTTTAAATTTCAAAAAATCCAAAAATAAAAACATTTCTAATTTTAAAATAGCGATTTATAGCCCGAAGAGCTCACTGATTTCAATAATTTTCGTGAAATTATTAAAATTATTGACAGACATTAAAATTGTCCAAGGGAGTTTAAAGTCGAATAAATAACAATCGAACGGCTCTCTGTTCCACTGTATACCCCTTCCCGTTCCTATTTTGAAAGTGATAAAAAATTAAAAATAACGTTACAATAAAACTCATGTATAACAAACCTCTTTATAACAAAACTTCTGCATAATAAATAACTTTTAAATCCCCAACGGACCCTGCCCTGGTTAATGTTGAGAGCGGCCACTTCTTGTTCCAGGCCGGCACCGGGCTTGGTTCTTGTTTTAGTAGTCCACATTCTGAGGGGGTGAGTATACGACTTGTTGACCTGAGTGAGATACGAGAAGACGTGTCCGGTTGATTCATTGAGGTAACGGCGCCTTGATGATACACGCCGCCCATCTGGAAGAGTGGGAATATGGTACATATATAATTACCGGAAGATTGGTCAAATACCTGGTAAAGAGAAAGAAGTGATCCTTGTGGACTGTAGGTTACGCCAGTTAAGCCGTTGAATGAGTAGAAAGTTTGTTCTTCTTCGCCGAACGAGTTGTACGGTAAGGTTGGCTGCCAGTGACCGATTTCAGGCTGAAAATTACAAGTTAAAGTTGTATACCCATAAAGCAAATGAACATTAATCAAATAAAATAGTTTTTACAGTCTCAAACAGTACCTGATCTCCCATAACAGAGCTTTAGAGATTACTGCTCTCCTGCTTACGGCGAGTGCCAGAATCAGTCAACTTCACAACAAGATTCTCTGTGTAGCGTTCTAGAGGCGTACCATGATAATTCTAAAAACATGCCGTTTCGACATAATACTAAGCAAACAAGAATTTTTTAAAAAGCAAACTGCATGTTGATTAACTTCTGAAAACAAAGCTACAAACATAATCTTCAAAGACATTTCTAACAATATGTTACACCTAAAAGCAGCCAAAAAGATCATAAAACCGAAAACGTACGTTAACAATATATTCACAAGCATCTTTGCTCTCCATCCGACCAAATCCAATACATGTACTAGATCCATCGGCGAACCGAAGGACCCTGGTACTGATTACCATTCCATGAGGAGTGAACAGATTCTTAATACTTTATTCGTCAAATTCTTTTGGCAGGTTTGCAATGTACAGGTTGGTCCACCAAATTAATCGTATTCCTAAGATCACCAACATTTTGGAGGATATGTTCTCCACCTTCAGGTCAGAGCCACCGTTTTCTTTGTTTTGAAGCAGGACCTCACGTTTCTCGCCCAAACAGTCAATAGTGACATTGGCTACCATTTTGTCCTGAAAATGAAAAATTTGTAATTATTCATCACGATTTATACAAAAAATACTACTGAAATCAAGTAAAATCGAAATTAAAAACACGTTCAAACACCCATAATCAACAAGAAATTGTTTATACAAAGTTTCATCAAACAAATATTCATTAAAACTCAATCTTTGAAAAGTCATCAAACCCAAGGCCTGAGGGATGGATACCTTGATGTTCTCACAGAAAAATCAAGAGAAAATTCAACAATTTTGATCTTTTTTGCCGTTTTTTCGGAAAAAAAATGTACTGGTACAAAAAAAAAGTTGTAATTAACTTTTTAGATCTTCTGATAAACATTTTCAATTTTTTTCTAGCAATTATCCCGATCACTAAAATATTTTACCTACAAATGCTGATCAAAATGATTATACTACCTACAACTATTCCAACTTTCTAATCGCGACACTAGGACTGGTTCCCGCCTATTTGAACTGCACTATCGTAAATACTAAAAATGAATGTCAATATAGGCTGATTGCGCTTTTTAGCGGTATTTATTGGCTATACACTATTTTTATAATGACTGGCCAAGATAGCACTATAATACACTTATTTATGGTAGTGTTGTACCTATCCACATTATTTATGCTTCGGCGGTCCCTTGATACATCTAATATGCCATACATTCTATACGATTGTAACCCCTCAGGAAAATTTTGCCAAAGGGTGAATCCGTTATTGTCCACTGCAGGAAGCGTTTGGGCTTTTCTATATTCGGACCACCTTGTGTACCATAAAATACTACAGATCATCACTGCCTGTTCTTGAGCTGCTCATGGAAAGTTTTTTAATATATATATGTATATATAGATATAAAGTGGAACTCATGTATAACGAATCGCTCGGAGACTTGAAATTTTTTCGTTATAAAGGAGTTTTGTTATACAGTGTTCCACTGCATATATAATCAAAACAGATAGCAACACCATAAATACAATCTATTTAGAATTCTTTTTGCATAGCTCTTAAGAACCTAGGGTTTATCGTTTAACTTACTTGCAAATATATAAAAATCTTTTACTAAAAACCTTTATTTACTAGCTACGTATTCACAACGCTGAGGATGGCGAAACGAAACAAGTTTGCTAGTGACATAATGAAGGTGTCATATCACACCAGCCAAGGCGAAGTCATCCTCCCTTACCCTCATGCCAAGCCTAGATACCCCCCAAGACCTCATAGGAACACCGGCCCCTCCTCATCCCATTCGAAGAAAAATAAAAGACGGCCATGGTCTTAAGTTTACGTTCTTATACTCAAATATTCATTTTCCCTCTAAACCTAAATAAACTGTAATACATATTTTGAATTTTGCTAACTTAACAAAAATGTTCAAAACATTTACCTGTAATATACTGAAATATAACAAATTTTCAACAAAAGACATGAAGGCCAGTTAAAATTTTGCATAAAAATGTGCCCAAATTCAAGTAAAAATAGGTAAAGACTAACACCAAAAGGGTAAAATCTAATTTCTAATGCCCTTCAAAGCGTTCTAGATCCAGCTTCAACATACCTAAACACAAAAAGACAATATTATAATACATACCTCTATGAATAATCTTCATTTTGTCCGCAACCAACCCAAAGTGACCAGCAATCCTATTTCTGAGATCACCAACGGTTTTAAGAATCTGTTCTCCATCTTCGGGTACTAGTTCGGAGCCAGCATATTCTTCATTCTGAATCAAGACTTCAAGTTTTTCGCCAAAACAGTCAATAGTGACATTGGCTGCCATTTTATCCTAAAATAAAAACGTTTTATATTTAAAAGCGACATTACACTACACACAACATTAAAAATAAAATAACTAAACTATTCGGCAAAAGAAAACTAGCAAACAACATCAAGTACAACATAAAATAAGAAAATCACCTGTTTCTTTTCAAAAAGATCAAAAATCCCCATGAAACGCTGCAACTACTCAATAGAGAAGAACTAACAGAATTATTATTGATCAATAATACTATTTGTGCACTACTCTTTTTGCCAAAAAAATACTGAAGCGTAACTTTCGCAAGCTCGGTCCGTTTGGATCACAGCAGCGGCGACTCGCTATGCCAATAAAGTGTTTGCGCTTGTTCGTTTTCGTGTCGGGACCTAATAAAAAATAATTTGTAACACTGTTTGAAAAAATTATATTTTTCCTTTTTGTTTTTACTAATGTTTTCTGCCTTTTAGTCATAAAAAACGTTTTATTATTGCTAGTTTGGTCAAAAAATACGTAGTCTTGGGTTTCCCGCCAATTTGGCATTGTGTTTCAAGCACTGTTTTGAGCTTTCCAGACAAGACACGCTTACAAATTTTAAAATGTAGGTTCATTTAAAGGTTATCTATCAGTATATCAAAGAAAAACTATTAAAAGTCAAAAAATGACAAAGTTACAAGCTTGAAACACAATGCCAACTTGGCGGGAAATTCAAAATGTCATTTTTTAATCTCGATTTTCTTGAGATTTCCTGGAAAGCGCGATTTAGTACTTTGCTGAACATCTTATATTTATATGATCTTTCTATATAAAAATTGTGAAGTCAATCAAAGCGGGGCAGGTCGGGCACTTTCCTTGTTAAAAGTTTTGGCCTTAACTTGGCCATTTTATTTGGCAAATCTTGACGATTTTTAAAAAACATATAAGCCCTAAATAGTAGTCAACTTGACTACAATTAACAGATTTTTCGTTACATTGCATAATTAAAAAAAAAATTTTTTATAGTCCTTTTTACGTAATTTCAGTGCAAATTTTTGGTTTTTTAGTGAGAACTTATGAACCAAATGCCGCATGATCATAATTTTTTCACTCTTTACATACAACCACATTACCTTTAATTCTTATAAAACGAATTTGAATATCTTTCATTTAAACCGAGTTACACTGGATTTACCGTAAGTTCAGTGGAAATTTTTGGTTTTTCAGTGAGAACTTGCGAAGGTTGTATAAATTTGGCTTAATTTTTCTATCAGAGGTTTTGATAGTAGCTTTTAATTGTATAGAAGAATTGTGAATTACTATTTTAGTTTTTAAGTTACACTGCTTACGTATGACATGGTAACGTAAAAAACGCGCAGATTTCATAATTTGGGCGCAGATCGACCCACCATTCTGATTTCTCCTTTTATTAAAAATGGACTGAACGTGAATTTCGAGGAAATTGAAGTAATTTTTCAAAAAAAAAGAGAAGTTGTGCCAAGTGTCTTTTAGGCGTACATACAGATTTTGAACGGACTTTGCGCTTTTTTTCGATTACGATTGGAGTACAATTATAGGATATAAAACGGAATAATATACATTCGCTCCTTTTTTCATGCGTTTAAAGCGTCATTTCCGTTAAAGCGTTTTAAAGTGTCAGTTCCTATTATAGTTCAGGATTTGGCTAGTTCAATTCGATAAACTATTTTGAATATTATCTCATCATGAATACCTGGAGTTATTGCAAAGCTTTTTCTGATAAAATGTTGGCCTTACAATCCAGATTAATACTACAATTACTTTGGGTCAAACATCCTAGACTTGAGCGGTACGATTCCAGTAGTTACCCGTTTGCAATGGAAACTTGGTGTACGTACAATGACGTTACTTATTATTGTTTGTAAGTAAATCACTGCATATCTTAATTTTTTGTAAAAAAATTTTTATTGTTTTTATCAAAATGATTTTGTTTTACATTGTTAGTTTATAAGGTTTTAATATATTTATATTCAAATTTACTTAAATCATCGTTTTGTACTGATAATATTATAAAGAGGTATAATGAATGTTTTTTTAGTTGAAAGATAGTATGCGAGTGCAATATGCCACTAAGTTGTCATTTGTTTTATTGTTGGTTCTATGCCCTTTTTTCGAATCTTTTCATGAAGGACTAAAAATATTCTTGCAAAGCATTGTACGTAATTTTTAAAAATTGTTTTGTAATTCAGTATTTTTATTGATAAGGAAAGTACCCGACCTGCCACGCTCTGATTAACTTCAAACTTTTTATAAAGAATGATCATGTAAATAAGATCTTCAGCAAAGTACTAAATCGTGCTTTCCAGGAAATCTCGAGAAAATCGAGAAGATTCTCGAGAAAATCGAGATTAAAAAATGGCATTTTGAATTTCCCGCCAAATTGGCACTGTTTCAAGCTTATAACTTTGTCATTTTTTGTCTTTTAAGAATTGTTCTTTGATATACAACCTTTAAATAAACCTTCATTTTTATATTAGTAAGCGTAGATTCTATGTAAAGTGGAAAAAAGTGCTTGAAACACAATGCCAAATATGCTAAATTGGCGGGAATTCGAAATAATTCAAATTTAAAACTCAAAAGCGCAAGCTGAAATTTCTTATGGGTACTATTAGTAATACAAGGAATTTATATAAAAGTTTTCAACAGATTCTGGGCAGGGCAGGCAAAGTACTTTCTCTGTGAGGTATGTCGTGTATACAAAGTTAGAAATGTTTCAGGTTTTTTGGTACTTCTTGTATAGTTTTCCTTTTATAATACACTTGAAGTTTTTATGGTATACCAACAAATTTTACGAAGATGAACTTGATTCTTCTGAAACAGACAGTGAATATGACTATGGATATGGTGAACTACAGGATTATGACAATAATGAAGATTTTAATGATGATGAATATAACGATGACGACGATGATAATATTGTCTACGACGGGCTACAAAACCAAAAGAACCAACTTGCTTATAACAATGATTACAATGATATTGAAATCGACTACTACGCCGGAGAGTACTGGCATGATGAAAGTGAGGACGAAGAATCTGAAGCATTTATAGACGACTTTACAGTGCTACGAGAAAGACTAGATGAAGCGGCTTACTACGAATTAAATGACTTGAGCGAACAAGAATTTATTGATGAACTAAGTTGTAATTTATTCAATTTGTGCTGTTGTTTATATATCGACCTTACAGCTATTGCCTTTATTGTAATATTCTCGCTACAAACATATGTATCTTGATGTATATATTTTCATTCTTACTTCAGACAAAAACCTCGATTTCGTGTCCACAAAAAATCTATTATAATTTTGTGAGTTCTCTAATTTTTCTCTAATGCCGACTGCAATCAGACAAAAAAAGGGATCACACAAAATTATGAGAGATTTTTCGCGGACACGAATTCAAGGTTTTCGCCTGACAAGGCAATGTTACAAACTACTCCACGCCAATTATAAAACGAGTTATAAAGAGCGTTAAAAAGTAGCCTAAAATCAGCTTTTTTAGCTGCCGAAACCATATGGCACGGCATATATTAGTGATCAAAGGATTTACATAGGGTTTGCTATTTGACTCTTCTCATTCGTCTTGAGCAAAACGAATGAATAGAATCTTCAATCCAGTGTGGTCAAGTGGTTAATAAGTTAGTCTGGGGTGCAGAAGGCGGGGAGTTCGAATCCCGTCGATTTCATTTTGGCGCCCAGCCATCACGACCAGAAGTTTTAGCTAGCCAAACAATATTTTGATTAAAAAAATATTTTTAAAGACCTATTTTTTACTTTTCTTTCATTTTAGAAAAAAATACTTATCAAAAAATAGCATTTTCTGAACTTTAAAGGTATACTCTTTTAACATATAAGGATATATAACGAGCTGTAGCGGCCGTGCCACATGGTTTCAGCAGCTAAAAAAAGCTGATTTTAGATTACTTTTTAACGCTCTTTCCAACGGTATAACTCGTTTTATAATTTGCGTGGAGTAGTTTGTAACAGTCCCTTGTGAATTAAGAATGAAAATTATATAAATCAAGGGTTATACATATGCTCGATGAATAAAGAAAATGTAGTCTTAAACTATGCATTCATGGTTGTATTATAGTTCCCATTTTCACATGTTTTGTTATTCAGTACTCTCTCTATGTAAGCAACTCGAAGGGACCGGCATTTTGTATTTACTATAGGGGTGTTGCATTTACAGAGTGATTTTTTAGTGCAAATTGACTTTGCGGGGCCAAATTTCTTGTTGTCTATAAAGAGAGTTGCTTATACAAATGATTAACTGTATATAGAGACCACTATACCATAATGGAGTAAGGCAGAGCAGAGAAAGATTAAGGTAGAGCAAGATAGTGTAGGGTATAGTCATCTTCGAGTAGCCAAAAGTAGAACTAACAATTGTAAGGTATAGTTTAGGGTAGTTTAGAACTACCCCAAACATATATTAGTCCAAGCTCAACTCTGCCATACGTTACCTATTTCAAAAAACCTATTTTGCCCTACTGTATTCGAATCGATTCAATTTGCATAAATTGAACCGTCTCAATTTTACTATCTATCAGTCTGCCTTTTCGCTTAGCCGCCGATTGGTCTAGTTCTATTCTGTTTGTACGTACGCATAGCGTCGTTATATATTGTACTGTCTTTGGTTAAATAAACCTGTCATTTACGTATTTTATCTGTATTATTGGTACTTGAACTCGCGGTAGACTGAATCTTGAGTAAGCTATCAAACTGTGATCTATTCGTAATATACCCTATCTTTTTACACCTACCTTACCTACTTACATATCTACCACTACTAACACTAATACCCAGTGTTTTGCCCGGACCGGTCCGGAGCGTTTTTCACCGGTCCGGTCCGGCGATTTTTTGGGTCCGGTCCGGTCCAAACTTCAAATTTTTGGGTCCGGTCCGGACCGGTCCAAACCCAAAATTTTTGGGTCCGGTCCGGTCCGCAAAAAAAATTTTTTAAATTTTTAAAAAAAGCAAGGGTCGCTAAAACTGCTTTCTTTTGCTTAAAAACTCCTAAAAATATGTTTTATTTGCAATTTAATTTTTATGAGTTCCTTGTAATACCAATAGTACCCATAAAAAATTTTAGCTCGCGCTTTTGAGTTTCAAATTTAAATTATTTGGGTTTCCCGCCAATTTAGCAAATTTGGCATTGTGTTTCAAGCACTTTTTTCGGCTTTCCAGACAAGATACGCTTAGAAATTTAAAAATGTAGGTTCATTTAAAGGTTTTCTACTAGTATATCAAAGAAAAACTATTAAAAGTCGAAAAATGACAAAGTTACAAGCTTGAAACACAATGCCAAGTTGGCAGGAAATTCAGAATGTCATTTTTTAATCATGATTTTTTCGAAATTTTCTAAAAAGCGCGATTTAGTACTTTGCTAAAGATCTTATATATTTACATAATCTTTCTATATAAAAAGTTTGAAGTCAATCAGAGCGGGGCAGGTCGGGCACTTTCCTTGTAAGTAGAACAAGGTAAAAAAATTTTATTACGAGTTTATTCTTTTACACCTACTTAATTGGTGGACATAAATACAATTTATATAGTTAAATTATTTAAAAAATGACATTTTTATGATTTAAACTTCATCTTTAGACATGTCTATAATTTAAATGTACGACTAGAAAATAGAAAAGAAATTTTTAATTAAAAAATTTTTCGTTGCAGGACCAACTATTGAATTTTTAAAGGCATGCCATAGCTCAAGGTACTAGTCATGAATTTTAGAAAATCTGTGTGATATATAGAGTTATATACTGTAAAGTAAAGACATAGTTATTGTTTGTAATTTTTGTTATTTGGCCCTCCAAGTGATTCTAACAGGCACGGTTAGTAGGTAGCCATGGTCGTATATGTATATTCGTTTGTCGAACGGATTATACGACATCATGTTGGCGTTACGGTAGAGGTTGACCCAATGAATGTTGGGTTGTTGGTATCTTTCGCGGTAAAAGTCATAGGCAATCGAGATCTCGGACTTTAAGTCACTCGAACTTTGCACCTGAATTGCGAGGATTCATACGGTATTTTTCGCTACTTTACTTTACAACAACTATGTTACTTTGGCCCGTAAGATACGGTAACATATTAATAGTACTGTATTATTTTCTGATGTTACCGTATCTTTTACAATAAGCTACAGTAAACTTTATTAAAGATACCATAACTTTAGTCTAAAGAACTGTATCATCCACGTGAGCTATAGTATATTTTCAGAAATTACCGTATCTTGCTACAATATGCTTTCCAAAACGTACAGTATCTCTTCCCAAAAGTACTGCATATTAAGCCTAAGCTACCGTATTTTTTACATAACTACCGTATATTTAGTTTAATCTACAGTATTCTTTAAATGAGCTACCGTTTTAAACGCTACCGTAACCGTTACAAAAGATACAGTATCCTTTCCCACAACTACCTAATTTTTCAACAAAATTACCGTATCTTTAGCCGAACCTACCGTATCCTCTGCATGAACTACAGCATCATATCAAGCTACCGTCTCTCTTCCCTACAGCTACTGTACCTTATTCTTAAAAACTACAGTACCCCCTCACGGACTACCGTATCTGTTACTAAGTTCAAGAGCCCTACCCAACTCTATATTACCCAGACCTACCACATATAGCACTCCACATACGACAAAACCATTGGCCATGTCGGTATGGTTGATCATGGTCAAATTGTACGTCTCGTATACGGTAAGATTGTTAATGTCCATCTTTGTCACCGCCACAAAGTCCTCGTTTTCGTAGTGGAACATTACCCACAACGCATTCTCATCCACCGCCATATCAAAGTAGTTCATCGAGTGGTTGAAGAGGTACTGTAATATTGGAAAATTAAATTTAGGTCCCGCAACGAAAACTTTAATTTTTTCTAAAATAGGTTTTAAACAGTAAATAACGCAATTTTCAACAAAAAAAGTATAAAAAATATTTTTTAAATAAAAAAAAATGACCATTAGAACTTTTAAAATTTGTTAAAACACCTAAAAATCAACCACTACCTCCTCTAACCTACAACAATATAATTCAAAAACACCTACATCTTCACCACGATAGGCCGCTCTTGGATGTACGATGACTTCTTCGTAGTTTTGTGTAGCCAGTTCGTATTTGGCTAGTTTCGGAGTTCCTGGTCGATGATAGTAAAAGGATCCATTGAAGAAGACATTGTTGGTGCCTTTGAATAAATGGGGCAGTTTGTACCTGAAAAAGGCTTTATTATTATATGTACCTGATAAAAAAAGCTACTTTATAAGCCAGTTAGAAAGAAGAATTGGCTTAAAAAGTCTTAAAAACATGATTAACAGGGAAAGTACCCTACCTGCCCCGCATGGAATCAGCTCAAAATTTTTATATGAATTGTACCATCCACAGTACCCATAAAAAATTTTTGCCCCCGTTTTTGAGTTTTAAATTTGAATTATTTCGATTTCCCGTCAATTTGGCAAAGTTGGCATTGTGTTTCAAGCACTTTTATCGGCTTTCCAATCAAACTGCGCTTACAAATTTGAAAATTGTAAGTCCTTTTAAAGGTATTCTACTAGTACAGCAAAGAAAAAAGATTCAAAATCAAAAAATGACAAAAATAAAAGCTTGAAACACAATGCCAATTTGGCGGAAAATTCAAAACGCAATTTTTTAATCTCGATCGTCTCGACATTTCATGGAAAACACGGTTTAGTAATTTGCTGAAGATCTTATATTTACATGCTCTTACTATTTAAAAAGTTTGAAGTCAGTCAGAGCGGGGCAGGTCGGGCACTTTCCTTGTTAGAAAAAAATTTTAATTTTTAAAAACCTTAAATTTTCTACTATATTAGAAGCCAAAAACCTACGTTTTCAATACGTTTTGACGTCGCATTTCGGCTTCGTTTCGGAATTCGTAGAGATCGTTGCCTTCGAAGTGGTTGGTGAGCCATCTCTTATGAGAATCCTGTAAAAACGTTTAAAAAAACAGCTTATATATCTCATTTTTACCTTACCTTAGCTATTGTTTAGGCATAACAGCAGTTATCGTCTAGACATAACAACAGTTATTGTTCAGTCATAACGTTCAACTTTTATATCATAGCAATAAAAGCCTACCACTATAAACATATAAGCCTACCTCGCCCGTTTTCGGATAGGCATCCCTCATCCATGAGCCGTAGAAGGTGTTGGCGTGCGCATGGAACACTGGCTTACCCACGCCTTGTAGGAAACAATCTAAAATACGTGAAAATCATTTTTTTAGCAGCTATTGTTACCTACTATGATATTATATTGGCGCTAGGACAAATGCGGATTTTGGACATTTGCGGATTTTTTAAAGGTTTTTTTTTATTTTTTAGTTAATTTAGTTGTAGTATGGTACTAAATTGTACTAAAGTTTAAATTGGTGCGGTTTTAACATAACAGTACCTTTTTGGGCTTTTAGTACCATTCAGTACCAAAAAATACAAAACAGTACCAATTTAAAATGTAGTACTATTTAGCAATAAAACATATTAAAACAGTACCAATTTAAACTTTAGTATCATTTAGTACCATACTACAACTAAATTAACTAAAAAAGAAAAAAAAACCCTTTTAAAAAATCCGCAAGTGTCCAAAAACCGCATTTGTCCTAGCGCCATTATATTATAAAAACCCATTATATTGTACCAAATCCTACTATAATAATAGTATAAAGTCGTTCAAAAAATGATTTAAACAACCTAAAAAAGCCAAAAAAAGTCTTGCCGTTTTTTTAATTACAAATACATTTAAAATGACGACAAGACTTTTTTGAATTCCTAAAATGAAGCTAAAAGCTTGATTACCCTAGGTTTAACAATGACCTAAATATCAGACTAAGCTTGACTTTTGCTTGGCCTAGCCCTGAAGCCAATTCTAAGTTAACATCAGAAGGAAAACTAAAAATAGGTTTGAAAACGTACGAGCAGTAGCACCTTGAATATAAGCCGTTTCAGTGCTGGTTGGCATGTCAAGTTGATCTCGATATGAAGTCAGGTTGCTCATACATACTCGCATACATGTGTCCGTATCTGTTTCGTTTTCCAACATCTATAACATTCGAATTATTAATAGAAAGATGTAGATCAAGTAATTTAAGAAAAGTAAAGTAAGATAGATCATAATCACAGAAGATCTTACTTAAAGTGAAAAAGTACAATAAAATTAAGTACGATAGTTTTAAGTACAGTGTGGTTGAAGAAGTACATAGTTTGATAAAGTTGTAAAAGGGACAGGAAGTACAGTACAAATACGTATATCACGTATCATACAGAATGATAATATAATGCACGATAGAGTGATAGCACATGACAGGGCAGAGTGGAGTAAGGAAGAGCAGAGTAAAACAAGTAAAGTTAGAGTACGTTAAGATACGTAAAACATGTTAAACTAGAGTAAAGTAAGGAAAGGTAGGGTAGAGTAGAATAGGCTAAGGTATAACAGAGTAGGGTAAAGCAGAGTAATTTAGTGTAGAGAAAAGTTGGGTAAAGTTGTGTCAAAGGATAAAGCACAGTAGAGTAAGGTAAAAGAGGTAGTGTTGGGTACGATGTGATAGATATGGTACGATATAATAGATTAATGCACGTTAGAATAAAGTAGAGTAATAACAAACAAAGCAGAGTAGAAAAAAGTAAATTACAATAAGAAAAAGTAAAGTACTTACATATTCGATAAAGTTCGGTAGCATCTTATCCACGCCTTTTGGTCCGCCTTCTCCATCCATCGTGATTCGACTTGGGCACTTCATTTCTTCGATCTATAACAATATGAAAATTATAATGAAATCCACCATAAATTAAAAAAAAACTTTCAATATGAACTACAAGTCTACAATACCAGGGGCGGCGCTAGGGGAGTGGATCCCCCCCCCCAGAGCCGATCCGAAAAAAAATTGCACAGGTAGGTAGGTACCTGCTTTTGAAAAATCGGTCCACAGGTAGAGCTACCTGCGGACGAAAAAATTTTTTTGGGTCTCCCCCCCAGAAAAAAATCCGTAGCGACGCCCCTGTACAATATATTAAATTTTAAGTGAAATAAGATAAAACAAACTATGCGTTTAATATTATGTTTTACATTTGCCAATAAGCCACCAACGGAACCAAAAAATATGTAAAACATTACCTTAGGACAACTGTTCTCGCTCATGACATAATTTTCGGTGATAGGACAGTCCACACAAACCGCTTCGTCTCCAGCCATTCCAGGTGGTCCTATTGGCCCTGGTGGTCCAGGTAACCCCTGAATTCCTGGCTTCCCTATAGGCCCGGCTTGTCCCGGAGGTCCTTCCGGTCCTGTATCGCCTACTGGTCCCGGTGGTCCTCTTTCACTGCCTTTCTCGTCCGTACAATATTGATGTAGCTCGAGACATTTCTCCAGGAGATCGTCCATCTAAAGAGTGATTATATTAATATAGCATTGACGAATAAAGTAAAACTTGATACTGGGCTAGGGCAAAGCTAAAGCAAGGTAAGGTCAAGGCTAAGGCAAGGCTAAAGCAAGGCTAAGACAAAACAAGGATAAGACAAGGCTAAGCTAAAGCAAGACTAAGGCAAGGCTAAGGCAAAGCTAAGGCAAGGCTAAGACAAGCCTAAGGCAAAGCTAAGGCAAGGCTAAGGCAAGGCTAAGACAAAACAAGGATAAGACAAAGCTAATGCAAAGCTAAGGCAAGGCTAAGGCAAAGGCAAAGCTAATTGTAAGGCAAGGCTAAGACTGGGCTACGACTAGAACCAAATAAGGCTAGAATTAATGCAGGGCTAGGTCAAGGCTAGAAAAAGGCTAAGACACGGCTTGGTCAGGACGCTCCTAACGCATAGCTAGATCAGAGCTACAACAAGTTTAGGGCTAGGGTAAGTCAAAGCTAAAGCAAAGCTAGGGCTAGCGCTGGATTAAGACAAAGCTATGTAAAGGTAGAAAAAAGGCATTACCTGAATCTTGCTGAGCGAATGAACCCACAAATCCTTGTTCCTTCGGTCCGTATTGGTCATATTGATGACAGTTTCTTTAAGACCCCTCTTCACCCGGTTCTGTTCCTCAAAACAATCACTCAAACAATCATTGGCACGCCGTTTTAAGTCGATCCAAGTGAGTAATGTCAACAAGAATAAAACACATTGACTGGCAGTTAGACGTTTCCACGGCACATCGACCGGCTTCTGATGTAGATTTGGTGTCATTCTGAAAGTATTAGGTTGTTTCAAAATTCAAAATTTTCAAATAATTCCGCGACCCTAACCCCAAAAATTTGCTTTAAGAGGGGCTCAGAATTATTTGAACAACCTATTATTATTATCATTACCAAATACCCTCTACCAAATACCCTCTACCAAATAAAACTAGAAAACAGAAAAATGTAAAATTTTTGTTTTTCTACAAACTTTCTGACCAAAAAATATTAAATTTTAAGCCAAATCAAAGTTAAAACATTAATAAAAACCCCATTTCAAATTTACAACCAGAGAAATTCAAAAATTTTGTTTATTTTCATCAGTTTTTTTTTCGAAAAAACGATGATTTCCCGAGCTTCTGGACTCGGCCGATCGCTTCCAAAATGAAATTCGATACCGTGAAAAAGTGTCATAACGTTTTTAATTTATTTTTATTTATTTATTGTCTTTTGGAGCTTTGATTATGAATTTTATTACTCAAGTTTTTGTACTTTAGTTAGTGCTTTAGGAAGTGCAAAAAGTAGTAAAATAAAATATTAGGTTGAATCGAAAGTACGGGACACTTTACATTTATTTTTCAACTGAAAGTGTAACGCTACTTTTGGTTCAACCTATAATAAGATAAATTAAGGAAGAGTTAAGAACAGTATGGTATCGCAATCGAAAAAAAGTGAAGTCCGTTCAAAATATGTATGTACGCCTAAAAGAGACACTTGACACACCTCCCCTTTTTTGCGTCAACTGTTATTTTTGTTTGAAAAATTACCCTAATTTACCCAAAAGCTAGTCTGCAAGATCTTCTTATGGCAAAAAATGTAGTGCACAATTAGTATCATTAGTCAATAATAGTCCTATTAGCTGTTTTCTGTCAAGTGTTTGCATATGTTGTTTTCCCCATTGGTCGTTTCCCCATTTTGCAATTTCCCCAAATGTCGCAGTACGTCTGCGTCATTTCATGGGGATTTACCATTTTTTTTGAGAAATTTGTGATTTTTTTGTTTGATATAGTACTTTATGTTATTTGTTTGAATGCTTAATTTTTGTCTTTAATGTGATAATGCAGTTTTGAGCTTTTGTATTTAAAACGGACGTGGATGGTGTTTTATCATTTTATAATGGAGTTCCTTATACAGAAATTCCACTGTATAATTTTAATTCTATTTGTCATTGTTTGTACACATTGTTGGGTTTTTTCCTCTCTTCCCAGAACATAAGGTCACATGTGTGTTGTAGCATCAATGAGTGTTCAATCATTTTACCGTAAAGGTTGTGCGATGTATTTTTACACGGTCTTTACACTTTTAATACGTGTATATGGTCTTAAAAAATTATTGTCCCATCAAGTGCGAGTCATTTGATTTCGACACGTTTGTGTAACTTGCCGCATTTTTAAAGTTATAGATTACTGTAGTTTTTTGTGCTATTATTGGTGTATCTTTGTACTGTTAAAGTTTTTGGCTTTGTGGTTTTGTACAATAGCCTTGGTATTTGTACTACTAAACGATATAAGCTTACTGTATTAACCTTACAGCTTATTTCCATCCTACATAGGAAATTTTTCTACTATAAACACTATCACTAATCACTCTTACCATAATATTTCGGAGCGCTTCTACTATAATATTCTCAAATGAACAGAATACTATTTTTACTACCATTAATACTGTTAACCCTAATGTCAACAGTACAAGCCAAAGGAGGCCCCCAAATCGTATCAGGATGGGCTGATGGTATGACATCAGGCACTATCGTATCACCATGGGGCGGCAATTTGGGCGGATCATGGTCCAATCCATATGGCAGCTTTGCCAGCTCTAATAGTGGCTATGGACGCTACACTAATGCGGCTGGGTTCTTGTGAAGCTCAAATAGTGTTTATAAGGTTCTTTTAGGTTTTACGGACTTCTATTTACTACGACTTAATTCTTGTAAACGCTATTGTTCTACTGTGTGGCTACTATATGTAACACAGTACCTACATTTATGTCTCAATATACATATTAGCGATTTTTAGTATGAAAAGATATTGATATTTGGAGTACTGACCATTGAATTTCATGTACATATATCTTTTTACTATGAGTTGCACATCGTCATGAAAGTTATTTTACATATACTACTGTTTTGCTTCTACAAAAGTTTCTATTATATGTTAGTGTATTGTAATTTCATCGTTCTTCAATGTAAGTGTTACTTGACATTAAAACTGTGCTATTAGGTTGTATAATAAAGGTTGAGCTACGTCTCACAGCGATAGATTATTTTAAAGCGATGCTACAAAGCATAATCTGTCTAGTATGCTTCATGTAGTGTAGTAACCTTCAATTACAAGCTATTACAACATAGTACCTGCAAAATCCGGTTAAAGGTAGTACTTTAGTCAAAACACTTCCCTTTCCCAACTTTTGAAATGCGTAAAATTGGGAAAAACGGGTTACTGTGGCAAGATACGATTATGTCCTGCCCTTTTTTCCCATTTCCCAAGAGAAAATCCAATGTTTTCTCTTATTTACAGCATATTTAAAGTAATCGTTACTCTACCGAAGCAACTATCACAATGCTTTTCCGTTAGCGACCGTTCGATTTTTGCTGTAGTTCTTGGCGAATCGCCTTTAAAACAGTTCACTTTTTTTGATTGAAAGCATGTTTTGCTGTATAACTTCAACGTATACACGTATTTGCTGCAATATTGGGGTTTATAAGCAATATATGGTTACAATGAATAGCCTATGATTAAAAAAGTAGTCTAATCTTAAACTAATAATCCAATGTAAACCGCTAGCCTCATTTTCGTATACCGTTAGCCATTTACACTATATTACCTTTATAAGCAACATCAAGTAATAGGCCATTTTAAATGTATTATAACCAGAGGTTCCTTTACGTCTATGCAACTAAGGTTCAACTACATGTACATATATACCTTACTTTTCAAGAAAATGTTATGTTACAAAAATCCACGTTAAATTGTCGTATTTTATCAGCAAACCCACTATTTCCAGATTTCAAAACATGTTTCACCAACTACTATCAATACTACTACTACTCTTTCTAACTACTACTACCAACGCCCGACCTCAAATCGTATCTGGCTTTGCAGACTCGACCATTTCCGGCAGTTGGGTATCGCCATGGGGCGGTAATTTGGGAGGATCGTGGTCGAATCCGTATGGAAGTTTCGCAAGCTCTAGTACTGGTTATGGACGTTACAGTAACGCGGCTGGGTTCTTGTAGGCAAAGAATGAAGTTTTGGAATAGTTTTGTGA